>JAOPSE010000016.1:69901901-71151901 GCA_029449295.1 Zea luxurians | reverse complement strand
AACTCGGGGTGACCACTATGCCCTGCTAACGGAGCAATCGACTTAAGTCGGTAACGACTTAAGGCGGTGCAACATGCTCACGCTTACTTAACTCGGGGTGACCACTATGCCCTGCTAACGGAGCAATCGGCTTAAGTCGGTAACGACTTAAGGCGGTGCAACATGCTCACGCTTACTTAACTCAGGGTGACCACTATGCCCTGCTAACGGAGCAATCGGCTTAAGTCGGTAACGACTTAAGGCGATGCAACATGCTCACGCTTACTTAACTCGGGGTGACCACTATGCCCTGCTAACGGAGCAATTAGCTTAAATCGGTAACGACTTAAGGCGGTGCAACATGCTCGCGCCCACGCAATTCAGGGTGACCACTACGCCCTAATAACAGAAGCAATCGACTTAAGTCAGCAGCGACTTAAGGCGATTCGACGTGATTACAATTACTCATATAAGGATGGCTTCTATATCCTACAAACAAATTTCAAAACCATTGCACATCATTTTACTACCACAAATTTATGAACTGATGAATTCTGAAACAATATGAAAATAACGATATCGTCCAAGTATTGAAATGAAATCCTCTAACAAATGTCTGACCATGCTAACCGCGCGTTCAAAGCACACAAAATGTTTCTCTATTTTGTGATATTTTTCTCAGGAGCAATCGATGAGGAAGGACGACTCGAGGAATCAGGGGCAGCATTCACATCAGCCCTTATATCTTCGGGAACAACCACGCCGGGTCTCCTCATCAAGATTCGCCCCGCCCGAATAGCCTTGTCCATGGCTCTATCACGCTGGGCTCTGAGAGTAACAGAAGTTTCTTCGGCAACCTTGGCAGCCAGCCGAGCAGTTTCTAATTCTTGGGTGATGGATTTCTTGGAAGCTCGGAGTTCTTTGATAGTAGCGTCCTTCGCTGATATCAACTGCTTGAGCCGGGTCACTTCATCCATGGATTCCTGCAGCTTACAGCGTTGGTTGTCTAACTCTTCCATGGTGAAGCGATGACTCCTCTCCAAGATAGTCAGTGAGTTGCTAGAATCACGATACAATCTTTCAAGACTGTCGCGAGAAGCAGCAAGGATACGTTTTTCTTCCTGCAAACAAAAGTCAACTCCCTCAAACACCAAGCAAGTAATAGGAGCACAACAAGGCAAAGCACAATTTCATAAATTACCTTTTCAGAATTGAGCTGAGCATGAAGAGAAGAACTCAGTGCATTGGCGTCATCTAAGGCAGCGGAGACCTGACCCAGTTCAATCTGACTTTGAGAGTACTTTTCCTCAAAGTCAGTACACCGCTGGGCCAATTCAGCCTGATCTCGGGAATGTTTTTCCTCAAGAGTGGAAATCTACCGAGTCATTCCTAGCAGGAGACAATCAAACAAAAAAGATCAGAATGTAAAGCAGTCTACAGTGAAGACAAAGAGAAGCAAAAAGGCACTAACCAGCGTTGGTCGCCTCCAATTCAGAGACACGATGTTGGAGTGACGCTGGATTCCAACATGCAAGTGACGAAGCTACTTCTGGGAAAGAAGCACCCTGTAACCTCAGCTGGCCAGCCATCCCATCCACCAAAGCCTGATGAGGAGAGCAGATGAATGTAATGACAGCAGTTCATGCAATGTAAAAAGCCAAGCTGAAATACATCACAGTACCTGGAGGTTGGAAAAGAACGAAGGGATCCCCAAATCAGGAGAGATCAATTGATAACCGGGCGTAAGGCCACCGCCCGAAGTAGCTTGCAACGAACTAGCAGGAATCAACTCGGTGCCATCAATAGAGCCCAACACTCGGTCAGCCGGGACGCTACCCTCTAAAGCGACTCCCTGGTCCAAGGTTTGGGCTACCACCATACAGCTGGAGTGTGGAGGCGATCCCGCATGAACGTCCATGGAAGTACAAGAGAGAGACCCCGCTCGGACATCCTCGGGGGCTGGGTCATAGTTTGCACTGCCCACTTGAGCCGGATCATCCCCGACAGCACCCTTGGGGGCTGGGCAGTGGCTTGCACTTCCAACCCGAACCAAGTCATCCCCGACAGCACCCTCGGGGGCTTGGCACGTGTCAACACCATCCTTGGGGTCCAAGTTCTCTGCGGTAGCCACCTCTAAGGCTGATGGGCCCTTAGTTACTTCCATGGGACCAGGACGATCCAAGTCAGTCTCCCGACCATCGAGATCGCGCTCTAAGGTCGACGAGGCACGGGATGACCTCAACCCAGCATCAAGCACATCAGCACAAACCTCCATCACATCATCATCTGCTGGCTCCGATAACAAATCCTCTGGAACCATATCCTCAAGAGTCTGATCAAAATTAGCCAAGGACAGTTCTTGCAGACCCATGAGAGCAGACAAAGCAGGAGAAGGAACTCCGCTACTTTCACCGCTAGCGATGAACTGCCGACTGTTTTTCCGAGTTAAAGGAACTTCATTTTCTTCCTCCTCGTCGTCCACATCAGCAATAGATGGAGCACCCCCATTGGGTCAGCAACAGATGGAGCACACCCATTGGGATCAGCAACAGATGGAGCACTCACATTGGGATCAGCAACAGATTGGGTACACCCATTGGGGTCAGCGTTAGTAAATTCAGTCACAGGCACTTCTTCAGCATCAGGAACCGAGGTACCAACGTCTCGATCCAAACTGGGTACTCGCCGGAGGCGTCTCTTCTTCTTTTTCTGCTCATCAGCAGAAGGATCAGGTTGATTGGCTCGGCAAGGGCGCCTCGGGCGAGTACTAGCAGGCCTCTGAGCATCTAAAGTTGTATCAGCCTCTGGGAGGGGCGCCACTACCAACGCCCCAGCAGGAGCAGCGTCAGAAGAGTCCTCAGCCAGCAAATCAAGCATAGCATTTATCTCCGCATCACTAGGGTTCAGGGGCACCTCAAAATGGACCTGCCGTTCATCATCAGGAATCCCCCCGAGCGAGGCAACCAAGGCACTAACTTCTTCAGCAGAGGGCCGCACTCTAAGGCCCAAACTGCCATCAATGACAGGAGGATTCGACACAAAAAGAGTGAAGGCTTTGGGGGGAGGCAAGTTCCAGGCTGAGAATGCCACTGGGGCACCAACATTTGACACTTTGCCTCTAAGGATCATCTCAAGTCAGCTCACTAAGTCCGTAGAGGGAATTCTTCTGTTAGTGACCCGAGTTGAGTCGGCCAGGCCTCGATACAGATAAGCCGGGTATGCCCTGTCTTTCAACGGCTGAATATTCTTGAAAACAAAATCAGCAACCACAGCTTCAGCAGTCAGACCCCTCTCTTTCAGCAATCCAACTTCAGCAAGCAAAGCACCTGCCTCAGCTACCTCCTGATCTGTGGGAGACTCGGTCCAGCTCGGGGTGCGAACATCCGGCTGTCTTCCCGACCGGGGGGAGAGAGTTTCCATAATTCTCAACTATGAACCACTCCAAGCGCCACCCCTTGATACTGTCTTTGAGAGGGATTTCGAGATACTCAGTCTTCCTCCCGCGGCGCATCTCCAAGCTAGCACCCCCAACCAATTGATGTTGTCCCCCGACCATCCCAGGGCGACAGTGATACAAGTACTTCCACAACCCGAAATGTGGTAGCACGCCAAGAAAGGCTTCGCATAAATGAACGAAAATGGAGATTTGCAGGATAGAATTGGGATTCAGATGGGTCAAGTTAAGATGGTAGAAATCAAGGAGGCCGCGGAAAAAGGGTGAAATGGGAAGGCCAAGACCGCGGAGAAGGAAAGGAGCATAAATCACGGACTCATGGGTATCCTCAGTTGGGACAGTAACCCCATGGCAAATCCGCCAAGAGCAGAGTTCCCTCGGAGGAAGAACCCCGATGGACACGAGGTGGAGAAGTTCGGACTCAGGGATGACGGACATGTGGTTACCTGCGAAAGGCAACTGGCTGTTGGGGTCGATTGGAGGAATCACCACGGCAGACGAACTCGAGGTTTTCCTCTTGGGCGCCATCTCGATTCTACCGGCGAGCAGAGTAGGAGGCAAATTGTGGAGAGGATTCGGAAGCAAGAAAGCAAGAACTAGGGCACGGAAAGTAGAGGCGGCTAAAAGCGCAGCACTTATGGGATATTCCCGAGCCAGATACCGTTTCAAAAAGCACCCAGTCAGCACCCGGCGGTTATTTCCAAAACACCAGCGTGCCACATCATCACCCGGCAGTTATTTCCAAAACACCGGTGCACCACATCATCACTCGGCTATTAACCTCAAAGTGGCCTACGTAGCTCGCTATTGCTCGGTAGTTGACTCTAAAACTCCGACATAGTCGCTCGGCATTACATCTAAAATGCTGACGTCGCCCTCAAGTCACTCGGCGTTGCCTCTAAAACGCCGACGTCGTCTTCAAGTTACTCGGCAGTTATCTCTAAAACTCCGACGTCGTGTTCAGTCGCTCGGCGTTACCTCTAAAACGCCGATGTTGTCTTCAAGTCGCTCGGCAGTTAATTCTAAAACTCCGACATCGCGTTCAATCGCTTGGCATTACCTCTAAAACGCCGACGTCATGTTCAGTCGCTCGGCGTTACCTCTAAAACGCCGACGTTGTCTTCAAGTCGCTCGGCAGTTAACTCTAAAACTCCGACATGGCGTTCAGTCGCTCGGCAGTTATCTCTAAAAACTCTAACATCATCTACAAATCACTCGGCAACTACTTCTAAAAGCATCGATATGATGTCCGAGTTATTCACTTACTATTCCAAAGGAATCAACTTCACAAAAAAGGCGGGAAGAGGAATGATTCAAGAACTTTGAGTTATGAATATCAACGAGCAATCATCACAGAGAAGCCAATACCATTTCTTCATTAAAGGGAAGATATCATATTTACAAATCAACTCATTATGAGTTGATACTTCCCTACTACTACTACTGCTACATTACATTATACTACTACTACTGCTACATTACATTACACTACTACTACTACTACTACACTACACTATACTACTCTACACTACTAAATACTACTACATCATTCTAACTATACTATACTAACATTTAAAGGACCAGTGGCATCTAGCCACTGGCCCTGTTGCTGCCGCCGCTGCTGCCGCCCCTGCTGCTGCCCTTGCTGCCGCCACCGTCACCGTCCTTGCCGCCGCTACTGCCGCCCCTGCCGCTGCCGTCACCGTCACCGTCGCCGCCGCCACCGCCTTCGTCGTCGTCGTCGTCGTCGTCGCCGTCCTCGTCCTCGCCGCCACCGTCCGAGTCCTCCTCATCCGAGGAGTACTCCGACTCATCCGAGCCCTCGAGCCCGGAGCGCTCGACGGCCCGGATGTACCTCTAGACCTCCGCCGCGAGCCCCTGGGAGTCGTCTGAGTCGTCAGACGACTCACGCAGAGGGATGGGAGCCGGAGACCCCTCGGATTCAGAGGAGAACTCCTCCTCTGAATACTCTGAGTCACCAAAATCCTCAGACGGAGGAGTTGGCTCGCGCTTGCGTTTCTTGCCCATGGTGGAAATGCAGGTAGAAGAAAGAAAGCAGGCAGTGGAGAACAACGAGAGATGTGAAAAAACCAGGCAGGCAAAGGCACTATTTATAGGAAAAGAAGGCAACCGCTCACCTCCAACCGTGGTCACTGAACAGTCACAAAGCATTCAATAAGCACTTCAACCCGTCTGAAGACGCGTCAGGCGGCTGACGCCGTTTCACGCAACACAACACCCATTGGGACTCCAGTCAACAGCGCGGAGGATATGATTACACCCGCCGTCGCATCACATTACTACTCAGAAGCAGCCGGCTAAAACACTCAGCGTACCAAGCCGTCCCTTGCCCACACCCATTGGGGGGGACACCCAGGAATTATCAGTATATTTTTCAAAACGGTCACATCTATGCAGGGCATGCAGTGAATACCTCAAGACAAAAATGAGATATCAGTGAGGATCAGAGGAAAGCCAAATATAGCCAGTGAAGTACAAAATATGGCCAACAGAGAAGACGTGAAGACTAGACAGAGAACGTCCATCAAATGTCCAATCAGTCGCAGAGCAAATAAATTACACTACCTAGCAAGATATGGATGGATTGCGAACTCGGCGGCAAAAGATAAAATACATGCTGACCTCTGAAGCATAATGTTGATGACATAGTGCTGACCTCCAAAGCATAATGCGGATGACATCATGCCGATTTTTACAAGCAGAAAGGATAATCTTCAGCAAAAAGACACAAAAGGAAGACCTTCAAATGGATTATCCTCAAAAATCCACTTGAAGGTCGGGGGCTACACCCATTGGGTGCACCTTCGGTGCACCCCATGGATCATCATTTCAAGCCAAGATAGTGCCAACTTCCAAGACATGGGATAAGATTAAAGACATGGCTGGCCCTCAACCAAAACGCAAGAGTAAAAATGGAAATAATTTCTGGTGAAGACCTTCGAGTAGATTATTTTCTAAAATCTACTCGAAGCTCGGGGGCTACACCCATTGGGTGCACCTTCGGTGCACCCAATGAAGTTCAGGGTCCTACAAAACGAAATGCCGACCTCTAAGGCACGGGCATGAAACAAAGCTTCGGTTTACGAGAGATCAAAGCAGGAGGAGACAGTAAGAAGTCGTTCTCTTCAAATCACCTGCAAGCTGGACCTGGGATCTTTGGGCTGATTACCTCTAAATTAACCCAAAGATCGGGGGCTTGTGGGGGACAGATATCCCCCGGGTCCACTAAAAGAGTAAAAGACCTCACGAAAGGCCCAAGGGCCCAATAAATCGTAAGGCCATTCTTTCGTGGGCCTGGGGAGGAACAATCAACAAAGCAGGTTGACACGAGGCCGGATTGGTGCAAACCTGGACGGACCACAGCGTCGAGCGAGCGACCACAACAGAGATCCGACTTTCCCGCGCCGGAGCCCCCATGCAACGGAGCCACGCGAGGATAGGTCGGCGGAATTACAGGGAGATAAACTCAAACGATTGCCGATCCTTTAGCTACGCATTGTTATCATATCCATGTGTATTGCCCCACGGTCGAGTATATAAGGCCTAGGGGGCATCCCTTCAGAACGATCGACCCTATTGCTTAGCCATCCACTTCAACTCTCTGCATTCTCAATTCAGAGAGCTCTCTTGTAGCCTCATTCACCAAGCAAACTCACTAGGACGTAGGGTGTTACGCATCTCTAAGCGGCTCGAACCTGTAAACATTGTCCACTGTCCCTCGTGCAACTGGCACGAACCATTTTGCTACAGTCGTCGACACTGTCCTACTCCTAAAAACACCTTGAGGGGCAACCCCGGGTGTGCGGTCGGACCCAAAACACCGACAGCAATGGCATCTCTGTACCACTATCATCATCCTGGTTAAATCTAGTGTCAACATCCTTCATGTACCTAGAACAAAATGTTAAGGTATCACTTGCCATATAAGCCTCAGCAATTGATCCTTCCGGCCTAGCCCTGTTCCTTACAAAATTTTTCAAAGTGCCTAGTCGCCTTTCTATTGGGTACATCCATCCATACTGAACAGGTCCTCTAAGCATTGCCTCATCGGGAAGATGGACACTCAAGTGCACCATGACATCAAAGAAGGCAGGTGGAAAGATTTTCTCAAGCTTGCATAGGATCAATGGAATATCTCCTTTTAGCCATTGCACAACATCTATCCGTAGATTTCTACAGCATAGTTCCCTGAAGAAGGTCCCCAGCTCTGCAATTGCTTCATATACATCCTTCCTCACCAGTCCTCTAAGGCCAGCAGCTATGATTCTCTGTAGGAGTATGTGGCAAGAATGTGTTTTCAGTTTTCCAACCACCTTTGAACCATCTTCACTTATGTATCTTGCTAGGTTATCCGCAAATCCATCAGGAAACTTGATACCTTTGAGGAACTTGCAAAACTCGACTTTCTGATCCTTCCCCAACACATATGGAGCAGGTGGAGCCCTGCAGGCTGAGTTGCCATCTTGTTGCAAGTGCAGTTCAGGTCTTATGCCCATATCATACAAATCTAGCCTTGCATTATGTGTGTCCTTGGACTTGCCTGGTATACTAAGTAGTGTGCAAAGAATATTTTCACATACATTTTTCTCTATGTGCATCACATCGAGATTATGTGGAAGCATAAAATCTTTCCAATATGGCAATTGCCACAACCCAGATTTCCGGCTATAAATGTTTGGACCGTCACTACGCTTCCTTTTATTTCCAGTAATGTGAGCCTGCTTCCCTGGCCTGACATCTTTCACCTTCTCTAGCTCTTGTAGGACCTCATCCACAGTGAACCTGCCAGGCTCAACTTTGTTTTCACGCTTACCATTGAAATCCAAGCTATTCCGCCATGAATGTGTCCTTTTAAGGTAACGACGATGTCCAATGTAGCATAACTTGTTCCTTATTGCCAGAGACAACAGATTCTTGTCGCAATAAATACATGCATAATACCCTTTTGTTGTTCGCCCAGATAACGTGGCCAGCGCTGGATAATCATGTATACACCATAGTACAACAGCACGAAGGTCGAACTTCCTACCGGTACATGCATCATAGGTCTTGACACCCTTCCATAGCTTCAGCAGTTCTTCAATTAGGGGCTCAAGGAACAAATCAAAAACCTTTCCTGGACATCTTGGACCTGGGATGAGTAAAGACATAAAGCAGTTTGTTGGATTCACACATTCCCATGGTGGGAGATTAAGCGGTGTCACAAGCACTGGCCACATACTGTACTGGGTACTCATGTTGCCAAATGGATTGAATCCATCGGTAGCTAAGGCTAGCCTCAGGTTCCTCGGATCATTTGCAAAACCTGGGTACTTTCGGTCAAAGTCCTTCCACGCTTCCCCATCAGCTGGATGGCTCATCACATTGGCGACTGGCTTCCTCACTTTCTTGTGCCATTGTGTTTCCTCTGAAGTTTGTTTTGAAGCAAAAATTCTTTTTAACCTTGGCAACAGTGGAAAATGCCTCAAAACCTTATGTGGAACCCGCTTCGAACCAGTTTCATCTTTCCATCTAGACTCTTTGCATACTGGGCACTCATTCAATTTAGCATTAACATTCTGAAACAACACACATTTGTTCTTGCACACATGGATGTTTTCGTATCCAAGGCCCAATTCTTTAAGATATTTCATGGCCTCATTATATGATTTTGGCAACTCACTGTTAGGGTATCCATCGGACATCAGCTTCATCATTGCTGAAAATGTTGTATTGCTGATTCGATAATGAGACTTCATATACAACATCCTCACCATAAAAGAAAATTTTGAATGGCTAGAACCCGGACTAAGCGCCTTCTTTGAATCTCCAAGAACTCCTGCAAATCTTGGCTCTTCTCCATCAGACCGATCATCTCAGGTACTCCATGATCATCATCGTAAACATCATCGTCCACATCCATATGTATCCCAAAGTCATGATCATATCCTTCGACATCCTCCTCTATACCCTCAACTTCTGTATCTGCCGACTCCCCATGATGAATCCACCTCGTGTATGCAGCTGACATTCCATAAATGTGTATATGAGTTTCTACTTCACTTTGAGGTCACAGCCTTTGATTAAGACAATTCACGCACGGACAACGAATGTGTGTGTCTTCTGGGTATCTTTCACTAACAAAATTCATGAACTCTTCAACTCCTTTCACATATGCAGGTGTGAATTGTTTCCCATAAACCCATCTTCTATCCATCTATTTTGACAATAAATTAAAACTTGCATTAACTCCATAACTATGATTAAATTGAACAAAATTGAAAACCACATCAAACACATGCATATATGAAATAAAATTCAAACACACATGGAACCTTATTGTCAAAAACACAACACATCAAACCTTGTCTTTTCTCCCCGCCCTGTCGCTGTTCTGTCCATGCCCGTCGTAGCTCTGCGCACGACGCCGCTGCTTTGCCGCGCCCGAAGCTTCTCTGCCCTCGCTGTTTTCACGACGACGCCGTTCTTCCAACTGACCAATGGATCAATGGATCAGGCGACAAGATCGCTCGTTCGCTGCGACGCTACCCAGTTGCCGATCAAGCGGACGACCGACACTGGCATCGTTGTGTGCCGTAACCTAAGGGCCGATCGCAGAAGCGCAGATCGCAGAAGGCAGAAGCAGAACAGGCGAACAGCCATGCAGATCGCAGAATGGCGGCTGGGAATACCTGTTAACAGAACGGCAGATGGGAACACCTGTTAAAAGAACGATACCTTCTTTATTTACAAGAACAAGCGAGTAGTCTGGTGGTAACACCGATTTGAAGAAAGGTGCAGGTCTCTGGTTCGAAGCTCCGCGGGTGCAAGTTTTTTTTTGCCAAATAAACAAATACCGCTTCCAGTTGGTGGGCCGGGGCCATGTCGCCAAGCGGGGGCTGTGTCCCAAAAAACTGCGGCCCATGTAGGACAAGGATCCCACGCCGTCAAGTGGTGTGTACATGTGGGGCGTTTTTTACTAAAACTCATCTGTGACCAATTTATTTCATCATTACGTCAGCCGATCAAGGCAAATTAGCGATGACGATATCAAATCTAATCTGTGACGAACTTGTTGCGTCCAAACTTTGTGTCTATGACGTTCCTTTCATTTTCGTCATTACTATTCAAGTCTAATCTTCGTCACTTGTAATTGTTGACGAAGATGTAAATTTGGTCATAGAAATGTATCAATCTGTGACTGAAGTCACCAGCGTCACTAGAAAATCGTCACTGATGATCACATTCTTACTAGTGTCACCAAGCTTCTTCTCGTCGTCGATGAGCAACGCCAACACGAGCGCCTCCTGTCAGTGTTGTTTGTTCGGGGTTTCCAAGTAAGAAACATGGATTCATCTTTGGCTTTGGTTTATGAAAATGACTTACAAGTCAGATCCATGGAAAAAATATTACGGAGAATAAATGTCACACATATAAAAAAGGAATTTAAGTTGAAAATATTATAAAAACAAAAGAAATTACATGCAAGGCTCTTCTTTAAATACTACTGCCTCCGTCCAAAAATATAATTCAGTAATCTCGTTGATAATTATCTACTACTATACATTGTGTAAGGGTAGCAGGTGGGATTTGGGAGAGATGTAGTAGATATTTTTACTGTAACAAATATTGACATAAACACACATATGGTGTAGTGGTAGCTACGAGCACATTTGCTTGAGGGGTTTGCGGGTTCGAATCCTATTGGGGCCAGTGTTTTTTTAATTTAATTTTAGCTAGGCGTGGGATGCACGTGGGAATGGGAATGAGAAAGACAGTGCGGGGAGGGCGAAATGGGAATGACAGAACACGGAATAGCAGCTGGGAATGTGAATGAGAATGGGCTTTGCGAGGAGGGGGAATGAGAAGGGAATGGAAATGGGCTTTGCGGGGCGGAATGGAAATGGTAGAACACGGAATGACAGCCTACCTCTTACCGCCTTAATAAGTAATAAAGATTTTTTGGTTTTGAGTCGTCCTCAACTCAAAGTTGTTGGTCTTTAGCGAAGTAGTTAGGGAGATACTACCTTGCCTTCGTGGAACTTTATCATCTACCTTGGGCATGGAGATCCTAATTAATAGGATAGATAGAGTATTTGATAAATGTTGAACCAAGCTTAGCTAAATTCAATAAAAATAGTTAGCCTATTTTCATTAGCACAAATAACAATGACAAATTATTTGCCTCGATAACATATGGTCATATTTTTTACTGCTCCCTCATTTTTTCTTGTCATATTATCTTTGCTCTAGGATAATATATGTACTTAATTTTAAAATGACTGTACATGTTAACAACATACAATATATATTTTTAGATTTGCTGCAAGAAATACTTTTATAATAGAGAACTCACTCGAAACTACACAATTTAGGCTATGTTTGGTTCACGACACATAGTGGGAATCCGATTTTGAAAATACATTATGCAACCAAACGTAGCTCATTTTTAGCTTTGGATTTTGTGCTCCGTGATATAAAATTCAAGAATCAAGTATGGGCTGCATTTTCTGGGGTAAAGTGCAAGATATAGATTCTATAAACTACATCAAACCAACACGGCCTTATTTGAAAGTAACAGTTAAGCAGCATACATTTAATCTATATCTATACCATTGTATAATCTAACAATTTAAACTTTGTAAAATTCATCCAACAAAATTACATTCACAACCATAACCTCTACTAAATTCACCAAATAAATTGCACCTAAACTTAACACACCATCAAAACCAATGGTTCAGATCGCTAGATAACCCATCATCCTTACTCACTTAAATCGAATGGACAATATTATTTGGATCATCCTTCATTCCTCATCCTCCAAGTCTCCCTCACTCGTGTCACCGCCACCGTCAACCCCTTTCCTCATGTTGTCGTCGTCGATCCCTCCTCCCACTCCACGGAATTGTAACGTTAGCACTTGCTCTATGCTAGATAGTAAAAGAAGGATGGTAAAAGAATAAGGCCCCCTTTGGAACAAAGGAAAAATGGAGGAATTTTGGAGGATTGAAATCGAATAGAAAATATTCCTATATGACACTTTGGAACAAAGGATTAAGGTCCTACAAATCTTATAAAATTCCTATGTGATGGCATATTGTAGTGAGGTTTTGGAGGATTTATAACATGAGGTCCTGAAAGGGAAATGGCCATAACCATTTTCTGTAATCGATTTTGGTGCTTGATGACCATTACAAATCTTATGGATTAACTAGTTTGCCTAGTTGATCATTTCTAAGGTGCATAAGTTCATCTACATCAAATCTAAGTCGACTGTTCGGAATACCATAAGATTATTCCGGACAGGATAAGCTTTTAGGAAAATTCACATGTGCGTGGACCGTCCGGGCCTTTCTAATGGACCGTCCGCGACACCAGGGTGAGCCTCGAACAGGACCTATGCAAAACACGAGTTAACACTGCGGACTGTTGAAAGGAGAAGCAAGACCGTTCGGGACCAAGCTTGGACCGTCCGGTCGTTGAAAAACCAGAAAAATCCGAAGGTGATGGGTTCGATAAAATGCATTTTAGCGTCCTCGCGAACCGTCCGGGGTGCACGACCGAAGCATCCGCGACTACTGTGTCTGACATCTGATGACACATTTAATGCACTTATATCCGTTACTGCTGACAGTTCCAATTTTAGCCGTTGATGCGCAGAGGCGGACCGTCCGGACTAGGGGCGCAGACCGTCCGGGGGTGGCAGAAAGGATCCAACGGCTAGAAAGTGGTTAGTGGCTATAAATACAACCCAACCACCTTCATTCAACAAACCCAAGCATTCTACACATACACTTTCAATACAAGAGCAAGGAATTCATTCTAAGGCACATTCAAAGCTTCCAATCCTCTCCAAGTGCCACAATTGAGACACGTGATCATTAGTGATTAGTGACTTGAGAGAGTGTGATTTGTGTTTTATTTGTTGCTCTTGTTGCTTGGCTTTTAATCATATTTTTCACCTCCTCCTAAACTCTCTAGCAACTTGTAAAGCTAGCAAGAGACACTTAAGTGTGTGGTGGTCGTTGCGGGGTCTTAGTGATCCTTGAAATTAAAAAAGAAGCACTTTAGCCGGTCTAAGTGATCGATTGAGAGAGGGAAAGGGTTGAAAAAGACCCGGCCTTCGTGGCCTCCTCAACGGGGAGTAGGTTCATTGGAACCGAACATCGGGAAACAAATTGTTGTGTTCATTTATATTGATCATTAACTTATGATTTTATTCTTCCTCTCCCCTCTCTAAAGTTCTCTTGCTCACAATCTTTTGAGTTAACTCCCAAAGTTATCTGCATTGATTGAGCAACTCATAGCAAGAAGAACTCTCTTCCGCACTCCAAATTTATTATCACTCTTTCTAATCCTAACCTCGTGTGAAGTTCGTGTTCAAAGTTTATAATTTACATGTTTCGCCTATTCACCCCCTCTATGCGACTTACAACCAGCACTATGTTCTGCAGCGACGCCTCCCCGCTTGCCCTTTTAGAAAAGGATTATCCCACACTAGCTCTCCTAATTAATTAGCCAAGACTAGATACATATAGTCCTTGTTGGTGCAGTGTTGTCTCGGATGGTCGTTCCATATTTCAATTAACAAAATGATCTTACCATGTATAATAATAAGGCAACAATAGTAATGAAACATAATCAAAATTCATATATAACTTAAATCCCATAACTAGGTAAAGCAATAGCAAGACTACCCAATAGTTCATTTGTATTCAAGGTGTAGGGCAAACAAAACTAGGTAACCTATTAGGTCTCATCAATTTAGCCTAAGTATGCCATGATGATTGACAGAATCATGAATATTATTGTTGGGGACCGTAATTAGGGGTACCCGCAATACTCCTTAATCCGGCTGGAAAACATCTTCAGAACAAACCATAAACGACCGATAAAGTACAGGCTTCGTCTACCGAGGGACGCGACCTCATCCGAGCCCAGCCTCAGGCAAGGACAGAAGTTCCGGATGAATTCACGCCTCGCCCGAGGGTCCCCTCAGTCAGCAGACACACCCTCGGCTCGCCCAAAGTCTAGCGCAGGCAAGCTTTGTCGTATAGCGACCTCGTCCGAATCACCTTACCAACCGACCGTATCACATGCGCATTTAATGTGGGGATCACCTGACACCTTATCCTGACACGCGTGCCTCAGTCGGTAGGGTCGAAGCGACCGCAGTCACTTTGCCCCCTTTACTGACCGTTCTGACAGGAAAACATTGCTGTTCACCCTGCTCCGGCAACTGTGCCAGCCACCAGGGAAAGGCTGACAAACAGCAAGTCACGACCTCCACTGAGTTCGGCCTCGGGAGCAACAGGGAGCTCCGCCTCGCCTGACCCCGACCTCGGCCTCGATTTCGGTCTCTGGAGAAGGTCTCCGCCTCGCCCGACCCTAGGCCTCGGCCTCAGGAGAAGGACTCCGCCTCGCCCGACCTCAGCCTCGGCCTCGGAGGAGTCACCGCCTCGCCCGACCTCGGCCTCGTATCAGCTACGCTACTAGGTATCCATCATTACCCTACCCTTAGCTAGCCGCCTCAGGCTACAAAGGAACAAGACCGGTGTCCCATCTAAGTTACTCCGGTAACAAGTAATGATGGTTCCCCACGTGCGCCCATGATGTCGGGTGCTCTCAAATCCCCTATGGAAGCAAGGAAACGTCAGCAGGATCCACGCCGCACCATCAGCTATGCTTCTACAGGGCTCAAGGCACTTCTCCGACGGCCACATTATTACCTCTACAGGGCTCAAGGCACTCCTCTGATGGCCACATCGGTACATCTACAGGGATCAAGGCGCTCCCCCGACGGCCAGTTATTATCTGTATAGGGCTCAGGGCACTTCCCTGCCAGCCACGTTAGCTCCAAGCTACACCCCCATTGTACAGCTGGGCATCTCCTTGTGTCTATAAAAGGGGGTGTCCAGGGCCCCACGAAAGGGGGAGGATGGGGGAGGAAAAAAGAAGAGGGGGCGAGAGAGAAAGGGACGAACGTGCAACGTACGAACACATAGACGCACAACGCGTACGAGCGGAGGCAGGCAGAGTAGGAGAGACGTGGTGAAGGCAGCCCCAGACGGCTCGCCTCAAGGCTGTACCCTCTCTGTCTCTCTCTCTCTCTCTCGTTCTTGCTCTCCCACAACGCTTGTAACCCCTACTGCAAGCGCCCTCTAGTGCAGGATAATATAAGCCTCATCCCGTCGCTTGTGTTCCATCTTGCATCAACCCATCTGGACAGGGGCACGCGGCACTAAAATTCACTAGTCGGTCCGGCTGAGGGCCCCCCGGGTCCGAAACAACGACAGTTGGCGCGCCAGGTAGGGGTCTGCTGTGTGTTAACGAATACTTACCCGTTGAGTTCCAGATGGGTAGCTTTCAGCAACCTCTTCAGCCTGGGACGGTGCTCTGCTTCGGAAGTCTCGAGTTCATGTCCCTCGACGGCAGCTATGACATGGTACTGCTCCCTCCGCAGCATGACAACAACGATGGTCGACGGCTCGCCTGGCGGAGGCGAACTCGATGACGGCATCTCCCCACGGCAGAAGAGGAACACCCGGGTTTACCCCACCACCCTCCTCGCCGGAGGAGATGGAGACGGGGCAACCGTGGCTAGGCAGGAGGCAGCACCTCATCGGCTGTCAAACCAGAGTGAGTCGAGCACACCGGCACCCCTGCGGGGGACATGTCGGGTGTTGTCCTTGCACCTGAGACAACGACAGATGTCGCCTCCCTGCAACGGGCCAACCCCAAGCAGACTGATGACGCCAGCACCCTCGCGAAGGACTTGCTAGGTGTTAGCCTCATACCTGCGATAACGGTGCAGTCCGTCCCCGACGCGACTTCACCACCGTCCATCGACCAAAAGGTACCTTCCGTTTTCCACCCTGTTCCCTTTAGATTCAGTTTCGATCCACCAAGCGACCCCGCTTCGGTGAGCGCTTTCGCTAGGGCATATCCTGACCTTCCGGGGTACCATATGTGGTCCTCTTGGGACCGACTGACGGCTGTCTCAACCTCCGGACCCACGGGTTCCAAGGAAGAGGACGACCTCGACGTCAGTTGGAATTTCTCCGGACTCCGTGATCCCAGTGCCATGCGCGACTTCATGTCCACATGTGACCACTACCTCTCCGGCTGCTCTGATGATGGTCACAGCCTCGACGACGAGGGTTGCGACCCAACTCACGAGTGCTTCCACATCGATCAGGAGGATCACGACGGAGAGAACCACCTTGGCATGCTAGGATGTGACGGCGCCCTTGCACCTGCGTCTCGCGTTGAGATACCGCGGGAGCTAGCTGTAGTCCAAGTCCCTGCGGGGGTCAGGACACACAGCTTGAGCAACTCCGCGAGATGCAGGCCAAGCTCGACGAAGAAGCGGGGCGACTTGTGCAGCTCCGGCAAAACATCGAGCAGGAGTGGGCAGGCCAGGCACTCACTGGAGGAGCACGTCTTCGGGCCCAGGACGTTCAGCGTCGTATTGCTAACGATGCCAGGGCGATGCTGCCCCTGGCCTTCAACGGGGCCAGCCAAAGCCTAGCTGCAGCAGTAATGTTGCTTCGGACGATGCCGGAGCCATCCACCACCAAGGGGCGACATATCCAGGGTGAGCTCAAGGGCCTCCTGGAAGATGCCGTTGTCCGACAAGCCGAGAGCTCTGCCTCCCGGAGGCGAGGAGACTCCTCGGAGCATCGCGCAGTGCCCTCCCGACGCATGCGGGAGGCCTCGGTCCACACCGAGCGCACACGAGACGGGACGCCTGCAGCCCCGAATTGCCTCGGCGCCGAGCAACACCGCCGCCACCGTCGAGCCTGCCTCGAGGAGAAGGTGCACCGAGGCTACCATCCCAGGCTCCTCGTATGTATGGAAATTCCACTAGAAATCTCATGCGGTTGATCAAATCAACCCAAATCCGAGACTTTCGACCCGAAGAAGATTACACTCATGACGTTGATCTGTTACATCAATCTGCTAGTTGTGTACGCAGTTAGCCCCGATGGTGATTCCAGCCGGTAGGGGCAAGTCGCACACATAACAGAGAAGGACGAACTGATCTCTCCAGTCATATCCGATGTAATCTACTTCAACCCTTTATAACCAATTGATCTAATCAAACCGTGCATCAAGTAGATCCATCTCATGAACCTAGATCCAGACCTAAAACTACGCAGAACCTGCTCTGATACCACTGTAGGATTACGGGGAGGCTACGCTAGCGCAAAACAAAATTTTCATCCCCATAATACCAAGAACTACTGCGGTTATAGGTCATGGAATTACCACTAGACGCGCAGAGCAGCGGAAGACGTCTCGATGTAGACGAACGCGTCGAGCAGTGCCGTGCAGTCGCCGGCGTCCTTCACGTCCTCGCACGGTTCGTCCAAGTGCTCCAGATGCAGCACCTCCGAGGTATCCACACGTACAGGGAGGAAGCGCCGCGTACCGAACTGCTAGGTTCGCGACAGCGGCTTGGCGAAGGCGAGAGGTGAGCGGCGGCTGCTGACTTGCAGGTGGCGAATTAGGTTATCTCTTAACCGCGCCCCCGCCCCTCATTATATAGGCGTTATGGTGAGCTTCTGACGCCGAGGCCCATCATTAACCCTAAAGCCTAGTCTAATTTCGGATCTAATCCGAATTAGGCTTCCTTCCCCTTAAGTGTGTGACCCTATAGGTTCACGTACAAATAGACATAGCCCGAGTACTCTTACTTGGTCCAATAATTGACAGCGGCCTCTAGCAAGACATGTCAACTCCTATGTGTACGTAAAGATCATATCAGACGAACCATTGCGACATTACGTACATGCTGTTCCCTTTGTCTCACGATATTTGGTCTGGCTCTAAGCTGACCTCTCTTTCTCGATACTGTGAATTGGAATCCTTTCAATGGTTAACTCTTAACCCTAGCACGACCATGCATTTCTTGATCCAATCACTCGAGGGGCCCAGAGATATCTCTCTCACAAAGAGAGGGACAAATTCCATCTTGACTGACCATGCCTCAATGCATGCTTCCTGACAAAACCCAAAACTACCTTTATAACTACCCAGTTACGGGATAGCGTTTGATAGTCCCTAAGTAAGTCAATTCACATCTTGAGAACATGCGACAATCTCAGGTCTAAGGATACAGTATTCATGTTGCAAGAAGAGAACTATATTACAATATCTCATGTTGGGTCGGTCCAGCCTCATGTCATACATGCGCCCACATTATTAGTTTAACATCTCCATGTTCATGACTTGTGAAATGTAGTCATCAACTAATACATATGCTAGTCATCGACTCTGACTAGGGACATCATTTAGAATAACCATATAAGTAAAGAATCTCACAAACAATTCACATAATTGCTAATCAATACAAGGTGCCTTCCATGGATATTCAATTAAGCAATATATATATCATGGATACAAAGAAATATGCTCATCTCTATGATTATCTCTAGGGCATATTTCTAACAGTCTCCCACTTGCACTAGAGTTAATCTAGAAGATATCTAATACCCATAGATCTCACGTGTGCCTCATGCTTAGGTTGTGGAAGAGGTTTTGTCAAAGGATCAGCAACATTCAAATCCGTATGTATTTTGCATATCTTTATCTCACCCCGCCTAATGAATTCCCGTATGAGGTGAAACTTCCGCAGTACGTGTTTGTTTTTCTGGTGGTTCCTTGGCTCCTTAGCTTGCGCAATAGCCCCATTGTTGTCATAGTAGAGGTTCAATGGGCTAGATGCATTAGGAAACACACCAAGCTCGATGAGGAACTTTCTTATCCAAACACCTTCCTTCGCAGATTCAGAAGCTGCAATGTACTCGGCTTCTGTTGTAGAATCAGTCACAGTCTCCTGTTTGGAACTCTTCCAACTAACAGCACCACCATTTATTGTGAACACAAAACCTGATTGCGATTTTAACTCGTCTGGGTCAGTTTGGAAGCTAGCATCGGTGTAACCAGTTACAACGAGCTCCTCCTTACCCCCATATACCAGGAACATATCTTTAGTCCTTCTTAAGTACTTAAGAATGCCTTTTACCGCTGTCCAGTGATCCTCACCTGGATCAGCCTGGTATCTACTCGTAGCACTTATAGCGTATGAAACATCTGGGCGTGTACTTATCATGGCATACATGATTGAACCAATTGCTGAGGCGTATGGTACCTTACTCATGCGCTCCCGCTCATTAGCCGTTGCAGGACATTGCATCTGGCTAAGGTGTTTACCATGTGACATAGGTATGAACCCTTTCTTGGACTGTTCCATGTTGAACCGTTTCAAAACCTTGTCAATGTACGTATCTTGACTTAATCCTATAAGCCTCTTCGACCTATCTCTATAGATCCTTATGCCCAAAATATATGCTGCTTCCCCTAAGTCCTTCATAGAAAAACTCTTTTTCAGTGAAGCCTTGACGGACTCCAGCATAGGAATGTCATTCCCAATCAATAATATGTCATCCACATACAAGATCAGAAATACAACAGCGCTCCCACTTTCCTTCTTGTAAACACAAGCTTCTTCTTCATTCTGATGAAAACCAAGCCCTTTGATCACTTCATCAAAACTAATGTTCCAACTCCGAGATGCTTGCTTCAACCCATAAATGGATTTCTGAAGTTTGCATATCTTTCCAGCATTGATCGGATCGACAAAACCCTCGGGCTGTATCATATACATGTCCTCATCTAGGTTTCCATTAAGGAAAGCTGTTTTGACATCCATCTGCCAAATCTCATAATCGAAATATGCGGCAATAGCTAGAATGATCCGAATAGATTTAAGCATCGCTACCGCCCGAGAATGTCTCGTCATAGTCAACTCCTTGAACTTGTCGAAAACCCTTTGCAACAAGTCGAGCCTTATAGATGTGAACATTTCCATCCATGTCTTTCTTCTTCTTATAGATCCATTTGCATTCTATAGGTCTAACACCATCAGGCGGATCAACCAAGTTCCAAACTTGATTTTCTCCCATGGAATCTATCTCGGATCTCATGGCGACATGCCATTTCTCGGAATCTGGGTCCATCATCGCTTCTGAATATGTTGCAGGTTCGTCGTTGTCTAACAACAACACTTCCCCATTGCCCAACAATAGCACTTCTCGTCGTGCCTCGCGAAGCCTTGCTGACCTTCGTGGTTGTGGTGGTGTTTCTCTTGCCATAGACGTCTCAACTTGTTCTGCTACATTAGCATCACTTGTTGAATCTTGTCCCACTGGCTCATCCTGAACTTCTTCAAGATACACCTTTTGTTTACTTTTCTCTCTTTTGAGAAACTCTTTCTCTAAGAACACACCGTTCCGGGCGACAAACACTTTTCCCTCTGACCGGTGGTAAAAGTAATATCCTAAAGTTTCCTTTGGATATCCCACGAACATGCACTTGTCCGATTTTGGAGTGAGTTTATCCGACTGTAGTCGCTTGACGTAAACCTCACAACCCCAAATCTTCAGAAAAGACAAACTGGGAGTCTTCCCAGTCCACATCTCATATGGTGTCTTAACTATGGACTTAGACGGTACCCTATTTAGTGTGAAAGCTGCTATTTCTAGAGCGTATCCCCAAAACGACAAAGGTAGGTCCGACTGGCTCATCATTGATCGAACCATATCCAATAAAGTCTGATTACGTCGCTCAGACACGCCATTCCTCTGAGGCGTTCCAGGCGGCGTAAGCTGTGGAACAATTCCACAACTCTTTAGATGATTGCTAAACTCATGACTCAAATATTCACCACCACGATCTGATCGCAGTGCTTTAATTTTCTTGCCACGCTAATTTTCTACTTCATTCTGAAACTCTTTGAACTTTTCTAAGGATTCAGACTTGTGTTTCATTAAGTAGACATACCCATATCTACTAAAATCATCAGTGAAGGTTATGAAGTATTGGAATCCTCCCCTAGCTGTCGTACTCATTGGTCCGCACACATCAGTATGTATGAGTTCCAATAAATCTAATGTCCTCTCTGGTAAACCCGTGAAAGGCGCCTTGGTCATCTTACCAAGTAAGCAAGCTTCACATGTCTCGTATGATTCAAAATCAAACGAAGTTAAAAGCCCATCAGAATGAAGCTTTTTCATGCGATTCTCACTTATATGACCCAAACGACAGTGCCACATGTAGGTAGGACTTAAATCATTAGGCCGAGGCCTTTTAGCACTAATATTACAGATAGGTGCATCATCAAGATTTAAAATGAATAACCCATTCATAATGGATGCAAAAGCCACAAACATGCCATTCTTAGAGATCACACAACCATTGTTTTCACTCGCAAATGAATAACCATCCTTCATCAAACATGAAGGAGACATAATGTTTCGACTCATACTAGGAACTAGATAACAATTATTTAACTCCAAAATAAATCCTGATGGGAGGTGGAGTTGCATCGTCCCGACGGTCAACGCAGCAACTCTTGCATTATTGCCTACCCGGAAATCAACTTCTCCTCTTTTCACGCTTCTACTTCTTATCATTCCCTGCATCGAATTGCAAATATGGGCAACCGATCCGGTATCAAATACCCAAGAATTAATATAAGAATCAGCAAGAAAAATTTCTGTAATGTGAATAGCATGTGTACCTGCTGCGGCTGTACCCTTACCGCCGCGATCCTTAATAGAGGCCAAGTACTGCTTGCAATTCCTTTTCCAGTGACCAAGTTCTTTGCAATAAAAGCACTCTGCATCTATAGTTGGTCCAGCCTTGGGCTTTTGATTTGGCTTGGATACTGTATCCTTTGCCTTGCCCTTCTTCTTTTGAGATTTACCCTTCTTCTTAAAGTTGGGTTTGTTTTGGACCGCCATCACATGGCCGTTGCTGCCAGCGCTTTTCTTTATGTCCCCCTCTGCTGTTTTCAGCATGCCACATAGTTCATTGAGGCCCCTCTCCGCCCCATGCATATGGTAGTTCGTGATGAAGTTTCCATAGCTGGGCGGAAGAGATGCCAAAATGAAGTCAGTGGCCAACTCTTGGCTTATTGGGAAGCCTAGCTTCTCCAACCTCTGACTGTAACCAACCATTTTGATTACGTGTGGCCCAACTGCTGCGCCTTCTGCTAGCTTGCATTCCAGAAAGGCTTTGGACACATTGAACCTTTCTGTCCTAGCCTGAGTCTGGAACATATCCTTGAGCGCCACGATCATATCGTGCACCTCATGGTTTGTCTCAAACTACATCTGCAGCTCAGGCTCCATGCAAGCAAGCATTAGGCAACTCACTTCAAGATTAGTATCCATTGCTTTCTTGTAAGCGGTTTTAGCTGCAGCAGTTGCATTTTCACCAGGATCCTCTGGTAGTGGGGTGTCTAGAACGTCTTCCTTTTTTCCAGCCCTGAGAACAATTCTCAGGTTACGGATCCAATCCGTATAGTTTGTTCCATTTAACTTATCCTTTTCAAGAATTGATCGCAAAGTAAATGTTGGTGTGCTAGGTGCCATTTATCTACAACAAAATAATGCAAAATACTAAGACAAAAATATCCATGACAGAGTAAATCATATTAAACATTTAATAGTCTACTCCCACTAAAATCAATATCCCTCGATTGATTCTTAGTGATTCAGAACCCACAACTAACAAGTCTACTAGTGAGCTTTAGCATCACCGCTAGAAGATAAGGTAGATCGGTAAGCAACTCCTTGCTAATCATATCATATATATGACTCTTGTTGTTGGGTGACATCTCTATGTCTCGGCTCCCAACCTTATGCCTCAAAGTCCTTAACCATTAAGCTGACTTTGTTTAAGTTAACCAACCCTTTCTGCAGTTCGTATCCGATACAAACCTATCTAGTCAAGGAAAACTGGTGGCACCCTAATTTCATAGACCCACCACCAATTGTACAAGACTTATGATAGTGCAAGGTTTGGAGAGGCATTAAAGCTTAAACATTTATGAGGGATCGTCCTACTTATAACATCGCACGCAAGGACATATATGCAATATAAACAAGTAGAACAATAAGAATGGCATTCACACAACAGTTGTGATTCGGTATGGCTTGCTGTCACATGGTGATCCCCATCTCCAATAATCTGTCCATCACGATGATCTCCATCTCCATGATATAGGTATGCCATCCTCCAGGTGATGAGTCCTTCAAGACCTATCTAACGTATGCTGGTAAACAAATTACATATACGCTTTGGATCATCACATGTTGACACGCAGGTCATTACATTAAATTTGGACAATACATGTGGCTCCAGCCGTATTGCCCTGGTCACGACACGCAGGTCATGAATAATTTATTAACATGCATCATATACACAATAGCCATACCGATCACAAGATGTCCTGCAAAAACAGGTTAGACAAACACATTTCTATATGTTCGCCACTTCAGCAGATAGCCACGGCGGTCCCATGCATTGTATGTATGGAAATTCCACTAGAAATCTCATGCGGTTGATCAAATCAACCCAAATCCAAGACTTTCGACCCGAAGAAGATTACACTCATGACGTTGATCTGTTACATCAATCTGCTAGTTGTGTACGCAGTTAGCCCCGATGGTGATTCCAGCCGGTAGGGGCAAGTCGCGCACATAACAGAGAAGGACGAACTGATCTCTCCAGTCATATCCGATGTAATCTACTTCAACCCTTTATAACCAATTGATCTAATCAAACCGTGCATCAAGTAGATCCATCTCATGAACCTAGATCCAGACCTAAAACTACGCAGAACCTGCTCTGATACCACTGTAGGATTACGGGGAGGCTACGCTAGCGCAAAACAAAATTTTCATCCCCATAATACCAAGAACTACTGCGGTTATAGGTCATGGAATTACCACTAGACGCGCAGAGCAGCGGAAGACGTCTCGATGTAGACGAACGCGTCGAGCAGTGCCGTGCAGTCGCCGGCGTCCTTCACGTCCTCGCACGGTTCGTCCAAGTGCTCCAGATGCAGCACCTCCGAGGTATCCACATGTACAGGGAGGAAGCGCCACGTACCGAACTGCTAGGTTTCGCGACGGCGGCTTGGCGAAGGCGAGAGGCGAGCGGCGGCTGCTGACTTGCAGGTGGCGAATTAGGTTATCTCTTAACCGCGCCCCCGCCCCTCATTATATAGGCGTTATGGTGGGCTTCCGACGCCGAGGCCCATCATTAACCCTAAAGCCCAGTCTAATTTCGGATCTAATCTGAATTAGGCTTCCTTCCCCTTAAGTGTGTGACCCTATAGGTTCACGTACAAATAGACATAGCCCGAGTACTCTTACTTGGTCCAATAATTGACAGCGGCCTCTAGCAAGACATGTCAACTCCTATGTGTACGTAAAGATCATATCAGACGAACCATTGCGACATTACGTACATGTTGTTCCCTTTGTCTCACGATATTTGGTCTGGCTCTAAGCTGACCTCTCTTTCTCGATACTGTGAATTGGAATCCTTTCAATGGTTAACTCTTAACCCTAGCACGACCATGCATTTCTTGATCCAATCACTCGAGGGGCCCAGAGATATCTCTCTCACAAAGAGAGGGACAAATTCCATCTTGACTGACCATGCCTCAAAGCATGCTTCCTGACAAAACCCAAAACTACCTTTATAACTACCCAGTTACGGGATAGCGTTTGATAGTCCCTAAGTAAGTCAATTCACATCTTGAGAACATGCGACAATCTCAGGTCTAAGGATACAGTATTCATGTTGCAAGAAGAGAACTATATTACAATATCTCACGTTGGGTCGGTCCAGCCTCATGTCATACATGCGCCCACATTATTAGTTTAACATCTCCATGTTCATGACTTGTGAAATGTAGTCATCAACTAATACATATGCTAGTCATCGACTCTGACTAGGGACATCATTTAGAATAACCATATAAGTAAAGAATCTCACAAACAATTCACATAATTGCTAATCAATACAAGGTGCCTTCCATGGATATTCAATTAAGCAATATATATATCATGGATACAAAGAAATATGCTCATCTCTATGATTATCTCTAGGGCATATTTCTAACAGGGTCATCCTGAGAGGCTTGCCCCACGGCAACTCACGCCGCCTGGGCTCCCCGCTGTAGGGCGTCTTGTGCGGAGGCCAACCAACCGGCATGGCGCGCCACAACACCGGCCGTCGAGGCCGGCTTCATCTTAAGGGCCTTCGTGGGGGCCAGACCAGCCAAGCCCTGCCTTCGCTTGCTGAGAGAGAGACGGCAAGTTCAAGACACACAATGAAAGAACCAAAACAGAAGTATCCTCAGATACTTACCCGCTCCGGGGCAAGGCCAATCGTGCCTATGGGGAGGCCCCTCGGGCCCCTATCCCCGCAGGCGCTGCCAAAGGTTGCCCCCCCCCCCCCCCGCCGGCTTCGGCACCATTTCCGCCTCGAACGCCCGAGGCACCGAGGGAGCGGCCGGCCCAGGCGTTGTCACGACGGCCGAGGGACCTGCCTCCTGTGCAGCCAGCGCGGGCACCTGCTCTTGAGGGACAGGCGGATCGGCCTGACCCCTCGGAGTCACAACAACTGTCTTGGCCAAGGGGTCAAGTACCCCCTCTGCCTGCCCCCGCTCCCTGGGTTGGGACCTTGGTGTCCCGGCCTCAGGCGCAGATGGTGCTGGCCCACTTGGAGGCTGGCTCGGCGACCCCTGGCCCAGCCTTGGGTCCGGGCTGAGGCCAAGTCGGGCTGCCATGTCGCCGTCTTCGTCGTCATCATCGTCATCATCATCGTTGCCGTCAGGCGTCTCCGGCGATGGCTCCCTCGGGAGCCCATTCCTCGCCTGCCTCCGACGACACTTCTCCAAGGCTTCCTGAGCTAGCATCATCTCGCGAGCTCGGGCCTTTTCCACGTCCTTCTTCTCCTTCTCCTTCTCCGCGGCAAGCCTCCGCGCAGCTCGGTCCGCCGCGTCCTCCGGGACCGACGGCCGGGCGGGTTTATAGATCCTCAACCCCTGGGGACGAACAAAAATCCCAACAGTGAGAATCAAAGGCGCAAAAAACTCGGCGCAAAACAGGAGAAGGACCGGGCGCTTACCAGGGACACATACCCCCGGTCAGGACGCATTGCGGGCTGGCTAAGGGCGCCAGCATTCGGCCTCCCCACCGTACCCGCTACCCGCTTGAGGAGGTCGTCGACGGAGAGGGGGGTCGAGGACATCCGCGTGCCCTCCAAATCGACCCCCGGCTTCATCTCCGCAAGCCGCAACCGCTGCTCTGCCAAAGGGAGCACCCTCCGACGGTGGATAGCGGCGACGACCCCCGCAGCGGTAAGGCACCCATCTCGTAACTTCTGCAAGGCCTCCAGAATAGGTTGGAGCTTCTCTTGTTTCTCGCGCGTGGCCCCCCAGCGCCAGTTAGTGCCAGCGGCGGTCACCTCTCGTTGAGAAAACGGCGGAAGCATCCCCCCGTCGTTCCAGAGATAAAACCACCGGTTTTGCCACCCCTTGTTTGAAGACACAAGGGAGGCAGAGATGTACTGCTGCGCGCGCCCCGGCCTCAGCTGCAAAGTGCAGCCACCAGCCCGCACCGCCATACAGACCTTCTTCGCCTCCGTCGTCGCGGCGAAGAACTCAGCGGAGAAGAGATGGGTCCACAGGTTCCAGTGAGGGTCAATCCCTAAAAAACCCTCGCAAACCGCCGCAAAGATGGCCGCTTGCGCGATAGAGTTGGGGTTGAGGTTATGCAGCTCCACCCCATAGTGGTGCAGGAGCGCCCGCATGAAGCGACTCGCTGGCACTCCAAACCCCCTCTCATGGAAGGGGATGAAACTGACCACATACCCCGGCGGCGGAGTCAGGTCGGCCTCGCTCGCGGGGGCCATCCACTCCGGCTGCGGCCCACCGGAAAGAGGACGGAGCAAACCATCGGCAACAAGGGCCTCTAGATCCTCCACAGCAACGGCGAAGAAAGGCCACGGGTCGTGCGGCGGAACGACGGTCACCTTGTTAGCCATCACCGAACGAAGGTGGTGGAGGCGGAGGGGATGAGGTGCGCGGTTTTCCTTTTCTCTGGCTGCTCTCTTAGGTTGCGGAAACCAAAGCAGAAGGCAAGCGCAAACGGTAGGGTAAAGAACCACCACCAGCCCCTCTTCCGGGTATATAAAGGCCCGGGCGAGATCCACCCAAGGCTTCACCCGAACCCGCCGCGAAATTCAAACTCGAAGGTGAAACGGCCTTTTCTGTTCCTCGAACGACTCGCGCACGCGCAACAGACGCCCCGCGAATCGCCCGTCCCGTCGCATTAACTCCCTGGCAGGACAAGCGACACCTCCGGCAGGCGAAGCGGGCGCTGTTTCGTCTCCGTCATAATGACCATGTCATAAAAGGTGTACCACATTATTTAAATTTATATCCTTTTCTTCTCCTCTCTCTCTCTCACCATAGGGATCGGGAAAGGGGATATTGCAAAAAGGATCCTTCTCGGTGAAGGAAACGGGCCCCGAGCCCTCCTACTGATCAGGGGTTCGAAGGTTGCGCCCTCCGGGGTTCGGCAACCGCCCCAAAACACTCGGGCTCCGAGCCCATTACTGATCAGGGGTTCGAAGGCTAGCCCCTCGGAAGGGTTCGACAGCCGCCCCAGAGCACGCAGTGTTAGGGATGACCCTGGGTACGTCCGTTACATGGCCGAGGCTCGGGCTACGCTCCCGAGGTACCCTAGGACATTTCCGAGACCAGCGGGAACGATTTGTAATGGAATCCCACTGGAGGGAGGCATCGAGCCCTCGGATCCTATCGAATGGGTCCGGGTCCAGCAAATCATCTGCAGGTACTTTTGGAGCGCGCCTCTGGGCCACTAGCTGACCCTTATCGAACGAGGCTCGGGCGTCCACTCGGATTACCCGTTAGCAGCTCACCGGAAACACCATGTTCGGTGCCCTCCGAGGGTAACATGGCGCTTTCCCCCCCCTTCCTCCTCGCGGAGAGGCGACGAAGGGGCGTATGATAAAAGTCAAGACGGTCCTTGATCGTCCTCTTGTTCCGTGCAGAGGCTCGGGGGCTGCTCTCGCGCCGGACTACGGCCAAACTGTTGACCACCATATTATTTAAATTTATAACCTTTTCCTTTTCGTCTCTCTCCCTCTTGCCACAGGGACCGGGAAAGGGGATATTGCGAAAAGGATCCTTCTCGGTGAAGGAAACGGGCCCCGAGCCCTCCTATTGATCAGGGGTTCGAAGGTTGCGCCCTCCGAGGTTCGGCAACCGCCCTAGAGTACTCGGGCTCTGAGCCCATTACTGATTAGGGGTTTGAAGGCTGGCCCCTCGGAAGGGTTCGACAGCCGCCCCAGAGCACGCAGAGTTAGGGATGACCCTAGGTACGTCTGTTACATGGCCGAGACTCGGGCTACGCTCCCGAGGTACCCTAGGACATTTTCGAGATCAGCGGGAACGATTTGTAACGGAATCCCACCGGAGGGAGGCATCGAGCCCTCGGACCCTAACGGATGGGTCCGGGTCCGGCAAATCACCTGCAGGTACTTTTGGAGCGTGCCTCTGGGCCACTAGCCAACCCTTATCGAACGAGGCTCGGGCGTCCACTCGGATCACCCGTTAGCAGCTCACCGGAAACACCATGTTCGGTGCCCTCCGAGGGTAACATGGCGCTTCCCCCCTTCCTCCTCGCGGAGAGGCGACGAAGGGGCGTACTATAAAATTCGAGACGGTCCTTGATCGTCCTCTCGCTCCATGCAGAGGCTCGGGGGCTGCTCTCGCGCCAGGCTACGGCCAAACTGTTGACCACGTCAACAAACCAGCGTGAAAACTCGAAGCCTGACCGTGCACCCAGACTGCGGCCAGGCCGCATGAGGGAACAACAAGGCTGACCGAGGCATCACGAAAAGGATTAAGACCTCGGATGAGTCAAACCACTCCTCCGAGGCCTCGGGGGCTACACCCGGCGGGTGCGCTCGCGCGCACCCACCGGAACAAAGCATAACCGAGAAGGGCCGGTCCCCTTGCGAAAAATCCGGCAGAACCTCCAAGCGAGTACTTACACTCGCTTCGAGGCTCGGGGGCTACTGTCGGGGACATAATTAGGGGTACCCCCAATACTCCTTAATCCGGCTGGAAAACATCTTCAGAACAAACCATAAACGACCGATAAAGCGCGGGCTTCATCTACTGAGGGACGCGACCTCATCAGAGCCCAGCCTCGGGCAAGGACAGAAGTCCCGGACGAATTCACGCCTTGCCCGAGGGTCCCCTCAGTCAGCAGACACACCATCGGCTCGCCCAAAGTCTAGCACAAGCAAGCTTTGTCGTACAGCGACCTCGTCCGAATCGCCTTACCAACCGACCGTATCGCATGTGCATTTAATGCGGGGATCACCTGACACCTTATCCTGATACGCGTGCCTCAGTCGGCAGGGTCGAAGTGACCGCAGTCACTTCGCCCCATTTACTGACCGTTCTGACAGGAAAACAGCGTTGTTCACCCCGTTTCGACAACTGTGCCAGCCACTAGGGAAAGGCTGACAAACAGCAAGTCACGACCTCCCCCGAGTTCGGCCTCGGGCGCAACAGGGAGCTCCGCCTCGCCCGACCCCGACCTCGGCCTCGGTTTCGATCTCGGGAGAAGGTCTCCGCCTCGCCCGACCCCAGGCCTCGGCCTCAGGAGAAGGACTCCGCCTCGCCCGGCCTCAGCCTCGGCCTCGGAGGAGTCGCCGCCTCGCCCGACCTCGGCTCGTATCAGCTACGCTACTAGGATCCATCATTACCCTACCCTTAGCTAGCCGCCTCAGGCTACGAAGGAACAAGACCGGTGTCCCATCTAAGTTACTCCGGTAACAGGTAATGATGGTTCCCCACGTGCGCCCATGACGTCGGGTGCTCTCAAATCCCCTACGGAAGCAAGGAAACGTCAGCAGGATCCACGCCGCACCATCAGCTATGCTTCAATAGGGCTCAAGGCACTTCTCCGACGGCCACGTTATTACCTCTACAGGGCTAAAGGCACTTCTCCGACGGCCACGTCGGTACATCTACAGGGCTCAAGGCGCTCCCCTGACGGCCACGTTATTATCTGTACAGGGCTCAGGGCACTTCCCTGCCAGCCACGTTAGCTCCAAGCTACACCCCCATTGTACAGCTGGGCATCTCCTTGTGTCTATAAAGGGGGTGTCCAGGGCCCCACGAAAGGGGGAGGAGGGGGGAGGAAAAAAGAAGAGGGGGCGAGAGAGAAAGGGACGAACGTGCAACGTACGAACACACGGACGCACGACGCGGACGAGCGAAGGCAAGCAGAGTAGGAGAGACGCGGTGAAGGCAGCCCCAGACGGCTCGCCTCAAGGACGTACCCTCTCTCTCTCTCTCTCTCTCTCTCTCTCTCTCTCTCTCTCTCTCTCTCTCTCGTTCTCGCTCTCCCGCAACGCTGGTAACCCCTACTGCAAGCGCCCCCTGGTGCAGGATAATATAAGTCTCATCCCATTGCTTGTGTTCTATCTTGCATCAACCCATCTGGACAGGGGCACGCGACACTAAAATTCACTAGTCGGTCCGGCTGAGGGCCCCTCGGGTCCGAAACACCGACAATTATTAGGTCAAAAACTTGTGGAGCTTCGGGTTCCTCGGTCACTTATTCATCTACTCGCAGCAATATAAACAAACAACATAGGCACATGAATTAACATCCAAACATAAAAATAGACTGCATAACAATATTCTACGTGTCGCAATGAATCCGCAGGTTCGAGAAACATTAAATTTGGAGTTAAAATAAATTAGATATAATTTTACTAAGTTTCCGGATTTATTTTTATATAATTTTCCGTTAATCCAGATTTTGGACGGTGGGTACAAATTCTTGAAAGATGAGAGTCTACTTCGCATAAAGCATGACATAATTGTGATGAAATTAAAACTAGGCGGGCGACGTGTTTATTTCTTAAAAACTCAGGGGCTTTTTCGCTTATAATGCCGACCGAAGGGGTATCTTCGTATCTCATCTGTCCAGATCAGATTCGACGATACAGATTAGATCACCACTGTAATGAACCGGTGTCCGATCTCAGCTGTTAGATCAAAGATCCACGACCAGCCAGACGTACACGTCTTGAATTGATCTTGGTCGCTCATCTGTGATTGGGCGGTGTTGATTCAAGCCGTGAGGTGGTATGTGAGCAACCAACCCAGCCGTTTAATTCTGGATCAACCGTTACTCGCGCGTCTTCAACCTTGCGCCTCATTCTCTCACCTCGTTAGGCCAACAGGGAAACGCCCCAGGGCATCGCGGCGCACAACCTTGCCACGACGCCGTGCCGGCATGCATCTGGGCACCAGCCCGACCGCGGCCACACCTCTAAAGCAATGGAGAGCGTGAAATCATATATTCACTGGTGTCAGCTCGACGATGAACTCCTCGCCGTGAAGAACTCCCCCGCGCTACCGGACTCCTTGCAGGGGCTCGAGCGATGATGCAGCCAATAATGACGACGACGGCTCCCTGCAAAACAAAGTGAATTTTGCTGTTTTTATAGAAAAATAGAAAAAATTTGACAAAATTTATTTGTAGTTTGCTCAATTCACATTATACAGTAAATATTAATTTCCACACGACATGTGTTCATCAAAATAACATATAACATACATATGCAACCACAAACTCCAGTTATCATGCAACAAACAACCGGCGAACTTCTCAATACTCAAATATAAGTTTTTTTTATAACTCTCCAACGAGGCAACAACACATATGTGTAGGAAACGGGTGACGCCTAAGAGGGGGTGAATTAGGACTTCTAAAATTTTTACTAAACTAAGCCACAATTAAATCCCTAGAGCAAAACCTATGCAAATAATCAAACTTAAATGTGCAAACTAGGTTTTGTCTAAGTGTTGCTATTTCTACCGCAAAAGGCTAAGTTTCAATCTACACTAAATAAGTATGAATACAAGATTGAAACGTAAATGCTTAATATAAATGCGGAAACTTAAAGAGCAAAGTAGAGAAGCAAACTCTCGTGGATGACGCCGGTATTTTTACCGAGGTATCCGAAACCGCGCAAGGTCTCGACTAATCCTCGTTAGTGCCCCTACGCAAAGGGAAGCCCATGCGAGAGCCAAGCACCACGGTCGAGTAACTCCGTAGAGAGCCGCGGGCCTTCTCCACGCGCAAGTGGTGCTCCGCTTCCGGCTCCTCTCGGATGCTCCCCGCCGTCTCCACTATTGTAACACCCACTTTGTAATTGCTCGATAAAACACCAATAGAGAAAAATTTTCTCTTTATGTGAGTTTGGTCTTTATTCATCATCATATGAGAACACCATGTCCAAGAACAATTAATAAAAAGATATGCTACTAAATCCTTGCATCATGCTGAATATTTTATTTTTGTGTGCATTTTGTAACAAGAAAATAATAAAGACCAAAAAGGGAAAATTAAATCCTAAAAGAAATTCTTGAAAATAGAGAAGAGAAAGGAATATTATTCAATACAAATAAAATTATCATTAAAATTACTTCACCACAGTTGATATGTTCAAAACAAACAACTAATGTGAAATAATATTTGTCACAAGGAAATTTGAATTTAAACTTAGAAGATGATTTGAATTTTGAATAGGAAAGAAGGCAAAAAGGAAAAGTAAGAAAAAGAAAAAGGGATGGATATCTAACTGGGCCGCGAACCCCACTTTTGGCCCACTCTCGGAATCACTACCGCGCGGCCCACGTCGCTCACAGCGCGCGCCCTGGGGTTTCTCTGTGGCTGACGCGCGGGGCCCACGTGCCAGTGCCTTCCCCACGCCTGCGCGCACACGGGTGCTCGCTGTCATGTGGGGCCGGGACGTCAGTCTTATCCTCTCCGTTCTGTTGCGTCTTCTTCGCGGAGCCGCGCGCGTGAGGATTGGGATACTCCGCGATCCTCGTGTGCGCGTGGTGCGACCGAGTCGGGAGCAGTTGTGGACTCCTTCTCTAGCTATATAGGGCGCTGGCGTCCTCCTGTTGCCGCATCCGCACCCCTGGTGGCCATTACCGTGGGATTGAGACCGCACGGTCGACCGGCGTGAGAGAGGAGCGGCCGCCACCTTCCAATCACGCCCTACCATCGATTCGCCCCGGGGGAAGGAGCTCAGGGTTTCGACAATTGACCGTGGGTGCACATCCAGGGCTCACCGGTGCTCGGGACCAACACACATCGCCGGAATTTCACATCGGAGCAAGCTTCTACCCCGACATTCGCCCTCCGCCGTGGACTGCTTCGACTGAGCCTCTTCCGTCGGTGAGAACCTTCTTCGCGCGTTCACCCTTACCCCTGCATCGTGTAGCTCCGTCCAATTTGGGCTTTGTGCTCTGCGTCCTCGGCGTGCGTGCTCGCCGGGAGAGCGCCGCCGTGCGAACCGGCTGACTCAGCCGTGTCGCGTGCGTAGTGTGGATGACGAGCCGGGGCCGTCGATCTCGAGATGAGCGGTTGAGATTAGAAACCAGGGATACCTTTTCGGATTGTGGTCGTGCGCCGTTGGATGAAATCGGACGGACCCGATCCGATCTCGCTCTCATAAGATAGTGACCGTTAGATTCGGATCTAGGGGCGCCTGTTGAATACCGGTTCGGTATTAAGTAGATCTAATCCTGGCCGCTAAAGTCTAATCCAGCGGCCAGCAGAGCTCCATACCCCTTCGGCTGCGCGATTTACAGTTGAACCCCTCTGTTTATTCGAAATAGAACCCGCCGTCCATTAGTCACTATGCACTGTGTCTCTGGATACTTACCCCGAGCCCCCTGCTGTTCTCAGATTTTGAGGACCAGTCCAGTGATCATTTAAATTGAATAAATGATTAGGAAATTGAATTTTTAATACAAAAATAATTGCTAGAACTTTATAAATTCATAGAAAATTCATACTAACTCCAAATTCATCCATTCCAGTTCCTAAAATTTTGTAATTTTATTCTCTTTCACTTAGTGTCTCTGTTTTGGCATAAAAACAGTAAGGAAATTTATTTATCACTTAATCCTATTTAAAGCACATAAAACCCTTGAAAATGCATAACTTAAAATCTATAACTCAGAAAAATATGATTTCTGTTCCTAGGATTTTATTTTAATATGTAGAATATCTCTGTGCATTTTGTTTATATGTTTGGTGTAATGTTAATTTCTCTATATGCACTGTGTTTGTTTGTATTGTGGCGAGTAGAAGAGCCCGTTGCTGAAGATCCTGGTGAGCAGCAAGTTGAAGTAGCTGAGCAGGAGCTCATTGAAGGCAAGTTGTGCCCTTGACCACTTTTTACCTAATAATGTTCTTTAATATCACTTATCCATGCATAGGTTAATTTTGATGGGACCCAATAGGATTCCCCAGATTGTTTATCTCATTACCTTGTTTACCCCTGAATCACCTGGGTAGTTTTTGCTATTGCTTTACATGGTTTTGGGATAATTATTTATTACCTCTATGTTCCAATTCTTGTTGTTATTCTGTTTATGTTCATGTTGTTATCATTAATGTTAATTGGAACATAGAGCTTAACTTGAGAACCACGTGCCACCACAAGGGTGGAATGGGACGCCCTTGGCTGACTAATTAGGAAAGCTAGTGGAAGACTACCTTACCCGAAAGGGGCAAGGGCAGTAGGGGAGAGGTCAGTGCGGGGAGGTCCCTGGTTGATTTTGCTGCGATGGCTATCAGCCAGGAACCCTTTACTGGATCTTCCCATAAACTGTAGCGGGTTTTCGGAAGCTAGTGGAACTTTGTAAAGGCCTCGTAGTGTTGCCCTGCCGTGCTTCCTAGGTAGAGGTATATGGGATTCATGACCCCTTGGCAGATGGGTAACATGACTTGTGGGTAAAGGGTACAACCTCTGCAGAGTGTAAATCTGGTATACTAGCCGAGCTCGCGGTCATGAGCAGCTCAGGACTCTCTGATGTTTAAATTATGGAACTTAAATTCAATTTTGTCATTTGCATTGCATGGGTTTATTATTAATTTTGTTCTATTACTTTACTTATGGTTTGGTATTTACTTACACTTAGTAACTGCTAATAAAATTTTGACCAACTACTTAAAAGCAATGCTCAGCTTTAACCCCTGTCTTGGATTTAGCCTTACACATCACATGAACTCACACCTTTGTGAGTTTATGTCCACTGGTTCCCCACAACTTGTTGAGCTATGATCATGTGTGAGCTCACCCTTGCTGTCTCACACCCCCCCCACAGGAGATGATCAGGTGGTTCAGGAGGAGCTGCCTAATACTGAGGAGTTCGATCTGATCTAGGTGGCGTTTCCCAGTCGACATCTGCGCCATCGATCCTTAGTTTGTTTTATCGTTATTACTTTATTTTGTAATAAGTCTTCCGCTATGTAATAAATACTCTGATGTTAATGACATTTATCTCTATACACTCTGTTATTATATATGTTGTCTTCTTGGCGCATGTATGAGACGCACCCGGCTTTGTTCTTTAAAACCGGGTGTTACAGAAGTGGTATCAGAGGAAATGTTGACTGTAGGACGAAACCTAGATAGATTGGACAAACCCTTACCTACTTATCTCATTCTGATTCATTCTACACTCACCTTACTCTGATTCTTTCTACACTTATCTTGATCCTGTCTCACCTTCTACTGTTCTACTCTGATCATTCTTACCTTTTCTACTCTGAGACAAGATGGATTTCAAACCTTGGAATCCCTACCCCTGTGACATTTCTAGGAGATAGGGAACCTAAGACAAAATTAAACCTATTTTCTCTATTTAAAAATGTTGTTTGATTGTGCTGATGCTAAATGCCTGATTTGCTCCTTTGATTGATTGAATTATAGATGTACATCTTAGTATGTACCACCATAAGGTATTGAATTAACTAGGATGTGTAAAATATTAATCTGCTTAGCTAATAAATCCCCCAAAGTAACCTGATTTGTAAATACCTGCCTTGTCTACTATTTTCTTACCATATGTATCTAACTCAGATGGTCAATACCAGGCGGGGTGGTGGAATTGACTTGCCTCCTAACCAACACCCTCGAAGACAACCTCAGCCACAACCTGCGGGGATGAATCCTCCCAATCCTCCACCAGGCGGAGTTGACCCACTGGTTGCTGCTCAGATGGCAATGATGCAGCAAATGGCAGATACTATGGCTGATATGCGTGCTCAGATGCAGCAAGAACGCCAAGAGATGCGACAGGAAAGAGAGGATATACGACAGGAGTTGCGCCAGGAGCGAGATGAGATACGCCAGGAAAGGAGGGCGCAACAACAGCAGCTGCAACAGCAAATGCAACAACAACAGCAACAAGTGCCACTGCCTCCACCACCACCACCACCAGTTCCACCCCGAGACAAGCATAGGGAGTTCATGAGTCATAAGCCACCCACATTTGCAAGCTCACCAGATCCACTTGATGCGGATGATTGGCTAAAAGCAATTGAGAAGATGCTGAATATTGCACAATGCACGGACCGGGAGAAGGTTTTATATGCTTCTGGACGTCTGATTGGTCCTGCTGCTGACTGGTGGGATTCTTATACTGCTGCCCATGATGCTGCGGATACTATTACTTGGGCGGAGTTCAGTACGCAGTTCAGGAACTACCATATTCCAGCTGGGATGATAAAGATCAAGAAGAAGGAATTTCTGTCGCTGAAGCAAGGGAGTATGTCAGTCAGCGAGTACAGAGACAAGTTTATTCAGTTATCCCGATATGCCCCTGAAGAAGTTGCTGAAGACGAGAGGAAGCAGGAGCATTTTATTGAAGGACTTAATGGACCACTGCAGTATGCTCTAGTGGCACACACATTCCCATCATTTCAGAGGCTGCTTGACAAGGCATTGGCTATTGAACACAAGCGTGTTCAACTGGGAGATTTGAAGAGAAAGGCCATATCTCAAGGACAAGGAAGCAGCAGTGTTCGTCCTCGCTACAGTTCACCACAGGGTACACCGACTCGACCCGGAGGACCACGCCCAGTTCCGCAATCACCACTGAGGACTCCACCTCCTCGACAGGCTACCCCTACTGGCACCCCGACGAAGTTTTCAGGACAGAGTCCGGGCACTCAATGCTACAAGTGTGGGAAGATTGGTCATTATGCAAATGTCTGCCCACAGAGGATTGCTACTACTCCAGTACAGAACAGGCAGCAAACTCCAGGAACTGGCAAGGGATATTCTATTGCCAAGGTTAATCAAGTCAGCGTTGATGCTACTCCGGACGGAGGGGACCTCGTAATTGGTATGTTTTATGTTAATGCAATTCCTGCAACCATATTATTTGATTCTGGTGCTACACATTCATTCATGTCTGCTAGATATGCCAACACAAATGAAATACCCCTGCTAAATATGAGAAAACCCCTGATAGTAATTACACCTAAAGGGCCTGTTGAGGCGAATCAAATGACACGTAGATTGACATTAACCATTATGGGTAGAGATTTTGGAGCTACTGCTATAATATTGGAGTCAAGCAGTATAGATTTGATCCTTGGTATGTCATGGCTAAGAAAGGCAAAGGCCGTTATAGCATGTGGTAGAGGTACCGTAGAACTCACTACTACTAAAGGAGAAAGGTTTCAAGTTAACATTGCAGTAACCTCCTCATCTATGCGTGCAATGTTCTTTATGCCTGAGGAGTTTGTTGGTAACAATATCCGGGTGGTTAGAGATTTTCCGGATGTCTTTCCAGAGGAGTTACCAGGAATGCCACCTGAAAGAGAAGTTGAGTTTGTTATTGACCTCTTACCTGGAACCGCCCCTATTTCTAAACGGCCATATAGAATGTCCGTAGAAGAGTTGAAGGAGCTTAAGAAGCAGTTAACTGAGTTACAAGAGGCTGGGTACATTCGTCCGAGTTCCTCACCTTGGGGAGCACCGGTCTTGTTTGTACAGAAGAAGGATGGATCGCAACGGATGTGTGTGGATTATAGATCTCTTAATGATGTTACAGTGAAGAACAAGTATCCGTTGCCCCGTATTGAAGATTTGTTTGATCAAATGAGAGGTGCTAGAGTATTTTCGAAGATTGATCTCCGATCCGGTTATCATCAGATGAGGATTAGACCATCGGATATTCCCAAGACGGCTTTCTCGACTAGATATGGATTATATGAGTTCACAGTTATGTCGTTTGGATTGACTAATGCACCAGCCTATTTTATGAACTTAATGAACAAGGTGTTTATGGAGTATTTGGACAGATTCGTCGTGGTATTCATCGACGATATTCTTATTTACTCTCAGAGTGAGAGTGATCACGAGGAACATCTGAGGATGGTGTTACAGAAGCTACGAGATAATCAACTCTATGCCAAGTTCAGCAAGTGCGAGTTTTGGATTGGCGAAGTGCCATTTCTTGGTCATATTATTTCTAATGGAGGGATAGCAGTGGATCCTGCTAAGGTTAAGGAGATAATGGAGTGGAAAGTACCCACTACAGTTACTGAGATTCGAAGTTTCTTAGGACTTGCTGGATATTATCGGAGGTTTATTGAAGGATTTTCTAAGATTGCTAAGCCGATGACTTCGCTTTTGGAGAAAGGAAAAGAATTTAAGTGGGACGAGAAGTGTCAAGAAAGCTTTGATCTATTGAAGAAGAGATTGATGTCGCCACCAGTTTTGGTTATGCCAGACTTACAAAAAGGATTTGATATCTATTGTGATGCATGTGGCCAAGGCTTAGGATGTGTGCTCATGCAAGAAGGACACGTGATTGCTTATGCTTCTCGTCAGTTGCGGAGACATGAATTGAACTACCCCACTCATGACTTGGAATTGGCAGCCGTTGTGCATGCACTTAAGATTTGGAGGCATTATATCATGGGGACCAAGTGCCAAGTGTATACGGATCATAAGAGTTTGAAGTATATATTCACTCAGAAGGATCTCAACCTTAGGCAACGCCGTTGGTTGGAGCTTATTAAGGATTATGATTTGGAGATTCACTATCACCCGGGCAAGGCAAACTTGGTTGCAGATGCCTTGAGTCGCAAGGAGCATGTTCATTCAGCTGTTGTTGCCCAGCTACCCGATGAGATTGTTGAGGACTTCAGGAGACTTAACCTGGGGATAGTTGCTCATACTGAAGGAGTTACTATTGATGTGGAACCTACTTTGGAGCAAGAGATCCGCAAGGGACAAATTGGCGATGATAAGATAAAAGAGATTAAGGATTTGATTACTGAAGGTCGAGTTCCGGAGTTCACGGAAGATGAGCAGGGCACTGTATGGTTCAAGGACAGGATATGTGTTCCTGATGTTAAAAGCCTTCGAGAGACTATATTGAAGGAAGCCCATGACTCGGATTATTCTATTCATCCTGGAAGTACCAAGATGTATCAAGATTTGAAACGGAAATATTGGTGGTATGGATTGAAAAGAGATGTAGCTGCACATGTGGCTATGTGTGATGTATGTCAAAGAGTTAAGGCTGAACACCAGAGGCCAGCTGGATTATTGCATCCACTGAAGATACCCGAGTGGAAGTGGGAAGAGATTGGTATGGATTTTATTACTGGATTGCCTCGCACCCAGAAAGGATATGATGCAATATGGGTGATTGTGGATAGATTGACTAAAGTGGCTCACTTTATCCCTGTGAAGACTACTTATAAAGGTTCTCAGCTAGCAGAGTTATATATGGCTCGGATTGTGTGTTTGCATGGAGTACCAAAGAAGATCGTGTCTGATCGAGGTTCACAGTTTACCTCGAGATTTTGGAGAAGCTTTCATGAGAACATGAGTACGAAGTTGAATTTTAGCACGGCTTATCACCCTCAGACGGATGGACAGACCGAAAGGACTAATCAAGTATTGGAAGATATGTTGAGAGCATGTGCCCTTCAGCATGGAGGAAGTTGGGATAAGAGTCTGCCTTATGCTGAGTTCTCATATAACAATAGTTACCAGGCCAGTCTGAAGATGTCACCTTTTGAAGCTTTGTATGGGAGGAAGTGCAGGACTCCTCTATATTGGGATCAGACTGGAGAGAGACAGTTCTTTGGGCCTGAATTGATTCAAGAAGCAGAAGAACAAGTCCGTATAATTCGAGAGAATTTGAGAGTGGCTCAAACCAGGCAAAAGAGCTATGCTGATAATAGAAGAAGGCCACTGGAATTTGAAGAAGGAGATTATGTGTATCTCAAGGTGTCACCACTTCGTGGAATGAGGAGATTTAAAGTTAAGGGCAAATTGTCCCCTCGCTACATTGGACCATTCTTGATCTTTAGAAGAGTTGGGGAGATGGCATACCAACTCGAGTTACCTGCTAGTCTAGCAGATGTGCATAATGTGTTCCATGTATCTCAACTCAAGAAATGTCTCCGTGCCCCCGAGGAACAGTTACCCATGGAAGAGCTTAGTGTTCAAGGTGATTTGACTTACACGGAGTACCCGATCAAGATTTTGGATACATTGACTCGAGTTACAAGAAATAAGGTGATAAAGATGTGTAAAGTTCAATGGAGTCACCACAGTGAAGATGAAGCAACTTGGGAAAGAGAAGAAGAGCTTCGCATAGATTTTCCCCACCTTTTCTCTAGTTCTTCTTAAATCTCGAGGACGAGATTATTTTTAAGGGGGGTAGGATTTGTAACACCCACTTTGTAATTGCTCGATAAAACACCAATAGAGAAAAATTTTCTCTTTATGTGAGTTTGGTCTTTATTCATCATCATATGAGAACACCATGTCCAAGAACAATTAATAAAAAGATATGCTACTAAATCCTTGCATCATGCTGAATATTTTATTTTTGTGTGCATTTTGTAACAAGAAAATAATAAAGACCAAAAAGGGAAAATTAAATCCTAAAAGAAATTCTTGAAAATAGAGAAGAGAAAGGAATATTATTCAATACAAATAAAATTATCATTAAAATTACTTCACCACAGTTGATATGTTCAAAACAAACAACTAATGTGAAATAATATTTGTCACAAGGAAATTTGAATTTAAACTTAGAAGATGATTTGAATTTTGAATAGGAAAGAAGGCAAAAAGGAAAAGTAAGAAAAAGAAAAAGGGATGGATATCTAACTGGGCCGCGAACCCCACTTTTGGCCCACTCTCAGAATCACTACCGCGCGGCCCACGTCGCTCACAGCGCGCGCCCTGGGGTTTCTCTGTGGCTGACGCGCGGGGCCCACGTGCCAGTGCCTTCCCCACGCCTGCGCGCACACGGGTGCTCGCTGTCATGTGGGGCCGGGACGTCAGTCTTATCCTCTCCGTTCTGTTGCGTCTTCTTCGCGGAGCCGCGCGCGTGAGGATTGGGATACTCCGCGATCCTCGTGTGCGCGTGGTGCGACCGAGTCGGGAGCAGTTGTGGACTCCTTCTCTAGCTATATAGGGCGCTGGCGTCCTCCTGTTGCCGCATCCGCACCCCTGGTGGCCATTACCGTGGGATTGAGACCGCACGGTCGACCGGCGTGAGAGAGGAGCGGCCGCCACCTTCCAATCACGCCCTACCATCGATTCGCCCCGGGGGAAGGAGCTCAGGGTTTCGACAATTGACCGTGGGTGCACATCCAGGGCTCACCGGTGCTCGGGACCAACACACATCGCCGGAATTTCACATCGGAGCAAGCTTCTACCCCGACATTCGCCCTCCGCCGTGGACTGCTTCGACTGAGCCTCTTCCGTCGGTGAGAACCTTCTTCGCGCGTTCACCCTTACCCCTGCATCGTGTAGCTCCGTCCAATTTGGGCTTTGTGCTCTGCGTCCTCGGCGTGCGTGCTCGCCGGGAGAGCGCCGCCGTGCGAACCGGCTGACTCAGCCGTGTCGCGTGCGTAGTGTGGATGACGAGCCGGGGCCGTCGATCTCGAGATGAGCGGTTGAGATTAGAAACCAGGGATACCTTTTCGGATTGTGGTCGTGCGCCGTTGGATGAAATCGGACGGACCCGATCCGATCTCGCTCTCATAAGATAGTGACCGTTAGATTCGGATCTAGGGGCGCCTGTTGAATACCGGTTCGGTATTAAGTAGATCTAATCCTGGCCGCTAAAGTCTAATCCAGCGGCCAGCAGAGCTCCATACCCCTTCGGCTGCGCGATTTACAGTTGAACCCCTCTGTTTATTCGAAATAGAACCCGCCGTCCATTAGTCACTATGCACTGTGTCTCTGGATACTTACCCCGAGCCCCCTGCTGTTCTCAGATTTTGAGGACCAGTCCAGTGATCATTTAAATTGAATAAATGATTAGGAAATTGAATTTTTAATACAAAAATAATTGCTAGAACTTTATAAATTCATAGAAAATTCATACTAACTCCAAATTCATCCATTCCAGTTCCTAAAATTTTGTAATTTTATCCTCTTTCACTTAGTGTCTCTGTTTTGGCATAAAAACAGTAAGGAAATTTATTTATCACTTAATCCTATTTAAAGCACATAAAACCCTTGAAAATGCATAACTTAAAATCTATAACTCAGAAAAATATGATTTCTGTTCCTAGGATTTTATTTTAATATGTAGAATATCTCTGTGCATTTTGTTTATATGTTTGGTGTAATGTTAATTTCTCTATATGCACTGTGTTTGTTTGTATTGTGGCGAGTAGAAGAGCCCGTTGCTGAAGATCCTGGTGAGCAGCAAGTTGAAGTAGCTGAGCAGGAGCTCATTGAAGGCAAGTTGTGCCCTTGACCACTTTTTACCTAATAATGTTCTTTAATATCACTTATCCATGCATAGGTTAATTTTGATGGGACCCAATAGGATTCCCCAGATTGTTTATCTCATTACCTTGTTTACCCCTGAATCACCTGGGTAGTTTTTGCTATTGCTTTACATGGTTTTGGGATAATTATTTATTACCTCTATGTTCCAATTCTTGTTGTTATTCTGTTTATGTTCATGTTGTTATCATTAATGTTAATTGGAACATAGAGCTTAACTTGAGAACCACGTGCCACCACAAGGGTGGAATGGGACGCCCTTGGCTGACTAATTAGGAAAGCTAGTGGAAGACTACCTTACCCGAAAGGGGCAAGGGCAGTAGGGGAGAGGTCAGTGCGGGGAGGTCCCTGGTTGATCCACTATCGAGCTTCCGGCCGAAACGCCGCAGGCCTCGTTCCCTCCGGTACACGGTGGCGGCCGTGACACAAACGCGGTTGTCACGGTCTCACAAGACTCTCGCCCCACTCGGTACAATTACAACGACTCACGCAAGAACCGAGGGGTTGTGTGGTTTTACAAAACTCACTCAACTAACTAGGGTTTACCTAGAGCAAGCGCTAAAGCGGTCTAACTAACCTAAGCACTTCGCAAAGCACTTACGCTAATCACCGAGTGATTCTATTAAGCACTTGTGTGTTTGAGCTCTTGAAAATGTACACTATATGCCTTGGTATGTTGCTTGGGCTCCCACTCCTTCAAATGCCCGGTTGGGGTGGTATTTATAGCCTCCAATCCCCAAACTAGCCTTTGGATAGAAAGCAACAGCTTTCTGTCGTCGGGTGCACCGGACAGTCCGGTGCACCACCGGACAGCCACTGTGCAGTGTCCGATGCACGCCACGTCAGCCGACCGTTGGCGCCTGTAGCAGTCGACCGTTGGATCCGACCGTTGCCGTCTGTCCGGTGCACACCGGACAGTCCGGTGCCGACTGTCCGGTGCTCCACCGGACAGACCGGTGCTACAGCCAGAGAGCGCCTGTCTGTGGCCTCTCTGCGCAGACTGTCCGGTTGTCCACCGGACAGTCCGGTGCACACCAGACAGCACTGTCCGGTGCGCCACCAGGCGCTGGCTGACAGCCCGCATTTTGGATTCCTTCGCTGATTTCTTGGGGCTTCTTTTGTTCTTGAGTATTGGACTCCTATGCATCTTTTTATGTCTTCTTTTGAGGTGTTGCATCCTCATTGCCTTGGTTTAATTCTCTTCGCATCCTGTGAACTATAATTATAAACACTAGCAACCATATTAGTCCACAGGTTGTGTTGATCATCAAACACCAAAACTCAATTAGCCAAAAGGCCTGGGGTCTATTTTCCTTACAATCTCCCCCTTTTTGGTGATTGATGACAACACAACCAAAGCAAGCAAATAATACAAGTATTTGAATGAAAATATGCAATCTACTTGCTAAGATGCATGATTGTCCCCACAATGTGATATTATGGACTTAAGCCTCCCCCTAACTCCATAATTCACTTACTTCCTATTTATGGACCAAAATAACCAAAGCCACTTGAAAAACCATTTGTAGTTATAAAATTTTAAATTTGTGGTGTTTGATGTTTGATATAGCTTTCATTGCTTTGGTCCCTAAACTTCTCCCCCTTTGGCATCAACCACCGAAAAGGAAGACATTAAAATCATGTAGGAAGAAAATAAAAGCTTGCCCTCATAAGAATTTTATCAGATGATACCACATGGAGGATACTAAATTTAAACCACATGAATGGTACCAGTTGAAAAGGTTACTCCCCTAAACGAGTGTTCTCTTTAGAAAGAATTTTCTCCCCTTTTTTAGAGATGAAGAAGTACTCCCCCTGACAGAGATCCTCTACTTAGGAAAAAGCATGTGAAAATTAGAGGTGCAAGACATGATTTGAAAAGACTAACTTCCCTTATGCATAGGTAACAGAATATGAGTTAAGTACTTATGCATTTTTAGCAACATGGAAGCATATGATATGGAATATAGTCTAATCAAATGTTGAAGAAGACATGTAAATGATAGTTAATGTAATCTCAAAAGATACCGATTGAAATTCAATGGCGAGCTTTGAAAGACATGAGAGTTCTTGGAGATTTTGCAGTGGAAGATTGTTGTCTTTCTCCGGGGACCTTATTTTCCTTACAATGAGACTATCACATGAAATAGACTTGAAAATGTGTTAGTCTCAAAGTATTAGATTATAGAGTAACCTCCCCCTAAAGGTGTGCATACAAGTTTTGAATACTTGTAGGAGACATGCACTTTGATTTGATATCAAGAGGGGCAAATTATCTATAATCCTAACTTTGGCACATATAAGTTAAATGATACAACTTGTAGAAATCAAAATTTTCAATTGATGCATCATTTACTATGGAGTGATATAGAAGCTATGTGCCTTGCTTAAGTAAACATTTTAAACCATGTAGGTTTGCTTAAGTGTATGAATTGAAAACAAGCAATCCTACCATATGATTCACCTAGTATTCATAATTTAAAACAAAGGTAAATAATAGATGAAATACTAGGCAAGAAAGGTAAATGTTGGGGACTTGTTCTCAAATGCTAAGGGTTAAGAACAAGGCAACATAAAAAGTGTTAAATGCTAAAGTCCTTCGTCCTTCGAAACATTATGTCCCTTCGGGAAATAATGAGTTTCGGACGAAGGTTATAAGGGACATACCTTCGTAACTACAACGAGTAATGACGAAGGACTCATATAAAGCACGAGATATAATATAAACAACATAAAATCATTTCTATTTTATTAATATGGAAAAATAGAAATGATTTTGAATTACAAATGTACCTTCGGTCCTGAAAGAAGGTATAGAATACAAGCGTGATGCAAAAGCAGAATGCCAAGTCAGCGTGAACAGTACGGGAGTACTGTTCATCTATTTATAGACGCGGGACGCAGCCCACGTAAAATTACATTCATGTCCATTACATTTGTTAACAGTTTATGGAAATCTGTCGAGGCCCCCGAAGTCTTTTCATCTTTAAGTCGGTTCTCTCGTATGCCAACGCGCCGAAGCTTCCCTGCGCACAGCTTCGGCCGCCCTCGACCTTCGTCTGGTTCAGGCTTCGTCCTGGTCGTGCTCCATATCCATAATTCTGAATCCGAAAATACCTGTTCATATAATCCACTTGGAAAACATTGTCAAATCATGTTTTTGAGGACCTTCGGAGGACGAAGGCCCCCAACAGTAGCCCCTCGCAATATTAATTTGTAAATAATAAATTCAGATTGCGATATGGACGAAGGCCTTGAGCCGAAGGTCCGAAAAAACACCTTCCCTTTGCTAGAATAGCAACATTCACTGACAAGCGGGGCCTTTTAATTTTCAGCGCCCTAGGCGTATAAATAAGATCACATCGCGAACTCATTTGATACGCATACTTGCCTTTTGCTTCGGCCCACTAAAATTTTTAGCGCTTGTTCATTAAGGTTTGCTGTTCTTTTTGATTTCGAAGCTTCGGCCTCGGAAAGAATTTTTGAGCATACCCGAAGATGTCTGAAGGCAAGAAGACCCCTGCTGAAACGAAGCTGAAGATCCCTGCTGAGACGAAGCTGAGTCTCGAGGAGGAGAAGAATCTAGGGTTCCTGATAGCGATGGCAGAGACTAATACAGAGAAAATTACGAAGGAAATTCTCGAAGGTTTATCTGAAGATTCTGATGACAGCGACAGCTATGATGTGGAAAGTGGTGGGGAAGAGGCCGAAGATCGACCGTGGCGACCAAGTCACACAGTTTTTGGGAAAACGACCATCAAGCAGAGTCACATTGATAATATGAGGGGGCGATATTTCCGAGACATATCTATTGTGAGAGCTGATGCCGGGGAGAAGACTTCTCCCACCCCCGAAGAGGATGAAGTTGTGATTTTCCGAAGCTTCCTCAGGGCTGGGCTTCGATTCCCCTTGAGCAATTTTGTTGTTGAGGTACTAAAAACATTCCAACTTTACCTTCATCAACTCACTCCCGAAGCTATTATAAGAATGGGGATTTTTGTCTGGGCTGCAAGAAGCCAAGGTTTGGAACCGAACGCTAAAAGCTTCTGCAACATTCATGAGTTATTATACGAGACGAAGCCCTGGGGAAAAGAGCAATACCACAACAACTTTGGGTGCTACAGCTTCGGCGCCCGTTCCGGGTCAAGCTGCCCTGTGCCGACCTTTCGGAAGAGGTGGCCCGGAGCCTGGATGACTGAATGGTTTTATGTAAAGAATGATCTAACAGCTCAAGAGAATGTGAAGAGTATTATTATGCACCCAATCTGGCAACGCTTCGGTCTTCGAAGGCCGAAGATCGAAATGGACGAAGCCGCCGAAGAATGCCAAAGAGCCTTCGGGGTAGTTTGCTCGTTTATTGGGACAAGGGATTTGGTCCAAGAACACATCGCCTTCAGGGTATGGCCACTTGCAGAAAAGTGGGAAATGCCGAAGGAAACCATCAAAGAGTCCGGCGAAGGCGGACTAGTCAGACTAAAGTACACATTCAAATATGCAGATAAATTTATTGAACCTGATGATGAGTGGCTGAAAAGCATTGAAACGTTAAGTGATGAATTACTTGGGGCATATTCGAAGGCTGAAAATACTGCACTATCAGCAGCCTTCGGAGGCCGAAAAAAGAAGAGACTGAACCGAGTGTTTGATGCAGTCGGGTTCTTCTACCCTGATTATTGTTATCCCATCCGAAGGCAAAAAAGGAAAAACATAATCTCTGAAAAAGAAGAAGCTGGAACCGCTCCTAGCGAGCCAGAACCAAAAGGAAAAAGGTTGAAGGTCCTTACACACCGACCACGCCATATTGAACCAGCTTCGGTGCCTGAGTTCACTGGAGAAACTTCTTCGGCTGCCGAAGCTGAACAGCCAACCTTGCTGCCAGAAGTTGCAGAGATGGGCAAAGCACCATCGACAGGAAAAATGGAAGAAGCGAAAAATCTATCTAAGGAAAAAACATCAGAAATTTTAAGTCCTGTAGTAAATGTCGAAGCAGCAAAGATCCAAAAGGGTCCAATGGTGACCCCAAAAAGGAAGAGGATGGTAAATGTACTAGATGTCTTGGAGACAATTAAGTCTTCAAGCACAACTCCAAAAAAGAGTGTTGAAATTGCTGAAGCTTCCTCTGAAGCTCCGACGCAACAAGCCGAAGCTGAAGCTGGGCCTTCAGAGCCCTTCAGGGAACAAGCTTTGGAAACCGAAGCAATAAAAGTACCAGAACCAATTTCAATTGAAGAGACTGACACTGCCATCCCCGAAGCGCCTGCCAGCATGTGTGATTACATCATACGACATGCTTCGGGGAAAAAATTATCTGAAGAAGAAACTCATGAAGCTAACCATTATGCAAAGGAGCTAAAATATCCAAAGGGGGCAGTAATATTCAATGGGACAAATGAAGATGATTTTTTATACTGCCTGCCTGACAACAAAGAGCTCTCTGTCTGCCGAGAAATGGCCAGGAGTTTTGGTTTTCCGAAGCTCGAATCTGGGTTAAGCGCCATGACAAAAGAAGATCTCGCAGACAGTCTTGCGTACAACAGCCTGAAGGTATGGGAATTTAACGCTTGAAAAGAAAAACCCTCTTGTATTATTATTATATATTTTTTACACGACACATTCGTTTTTTCTTATATGAATTCTTTTTCGTATAGGGCCTGATCCTAAGCAACGCGCTGAGAGCGCAAAAGAGCGCCGAAGATGAAAGTTATGAGATTGCGTTCAACAATTTGCGCTCCGAAGTTATCAAATTGAGAAACGAAGCTCTAGAAAAGGATAAAATTCTTCTTACGCTGATAGACAAAGTAAAAAAGGATGAAGCTGCTTCAAAAACCCAGGCCGAAGCTCACAAGCGCGAAATTAAAGATCTTCAGAAACAGCTGACTAGAGCTAGAGAGGAGCGCGTTCTTGAGGAGACAAAACGAGAACTCAGCGATCATATGGTCAACAAATTGGAGTTAAGAGTTAAAGAGCTTCGTACATCTCAGGGTAAATGTTATGTCAAATCTATAGAATGTGTGAATAAAATTAAAGCCAGCTTTGCCAGCGTGGGCGCCTTCTCCAGCGAAGAGAATTTCTCTCGAGGCAATCCCGAAGGTCCACTGGAATGGATTAGTCACGAAGCAGAGGCCTTCGAAGAGATCCTGAGCAGCCGTGGCGATATTTGCGCTTTTTCGGGCGCCAGAGGAATTGCCTCTGTCTTAGAGAAGAAAGGTTGCGATCATGTAAAATTTCTTGCTCAGTCCGAAGCTGCCTTATCTTCTGAAGACATTAAGGATCCCTCAGCCGAAGCAAGCGTGGTTGGCGGCAAAATTTTTTACGGATATCTGGAACGACGGCGGCCGAGGGATGGCGCAAGAGATTATCCAAAGGAGTGAAAAAGGCATCCATGATGCTAGAAAAGTGGCGGAAACTACTGAAAAGAGTACGGAACCCGAAAGGCAATTAGGTATTAATTAGTTATTCTTATTGTGTTGTAATTTTTGTTTCAAACTCTGCACGTAGTTTGTAATAGTGATGAAGAAATGTTCTCTTCCCTCAGAAGCTGCTGGGTTGACTGCCGACCCACAGACAAAAGGAGATGAAGAAATCAAACAAATGGCCGAAGCTATCATGGACAAAGTTGTTGACCAACTTTTAAATGAAGTCGCCGAAGCAGTATTAAGAGAGGACTAGATGCTATTAGAAAAACATTTAAATTGTGGTCTGTGTAATATTTTGTACATTTGGATGTAATATACAAGTTTCTTTTCATTATTCAATTCTTCACGATGCATGAAACTCTATATACATACCTTTTTGAGCCTTCGGCGAAAAAACACCTTCCCTTCTTTTCATGCTTCGTGAAGAAGACATTCTTTGTTAAAATTATTCTGATGAATGACACCCATGCTTCGTGAAATCATTACCCGAAGCTATACTCCGAGGTTATGCAATCTCAATATTGATCTGAAAAAGCTCACCCATGTTTCATAAAAATATTCTCCGAAGCTGTAATCCGAAGCTATACAATTTCGATATCACTTTCTCAGAGCATCCTTTCGAAGGTTGAGAGTGTCACTTTCTTTTGCCAAATGCAATATGATGTATGATGCTTATGTTGTGCAAAATGATGTGATGATGTTATGCTATGCATGTGACATCTGTTCCGAAGATACTCATAAAATATATTCGTAAGCTCTGCATTCCCTTAGGAACGTCTTCGGAGCTTCTTCGTCTTTTACTTAGACGATCTCAGCGTTGACTTTTCGCTGTAAGCCTCCCTTAGGAGCTTCTTCGCCCTTTACTTAGGCGGTATCAGCGTTGACTTTTCGCTGTAAGCCTCCCTTAGGAGCTTCTTCGCCTTTTACTTAGGCGGTATCAGCGTTGACTTTTCGCTGTAGGCTCTGCATTCCTTTAGGAACGACTTCTGAGCAGAAAACTTACACTGCGCTCCCTTTGGAACGACTTTTTGTGACTTCGCAAACTTACGCTGCGTTCCTTAGAACGACTTTCTGTTACCCCGAAGGATTTTTAATTCGAAGGTCGTCCTTGGTAACGGAAAAAATTTTAAGCTTCAGCAATTTAAGCTTGTGGATCAAATAGATCTTCCTCGCGGAAAACAACGAAATTATTACATGAAAACTACCAATGTTTTTTGCTTCACAAAAAATAAAACTGAATAGGAAAGAGTGCTATCAAAGGTAGGATATGTGTCAATATATGTGCTTCGACTCTGGCACGGTGCTGTTAACTGTGCGAGCTTCGGACTGCTCTCTGAAGTCCCTCTGATGTGGAGTGTATTGACTCCCTTCTGGCTGTTGGCCTTGCTGCAATGGAGGTGGGGGCGGAAGCTGTTGCCAGGAAGCTTGAGGTTGACTTGCCGAAGCTACAGAAGCTGCAGGGTGGTTGTCTATGTATTGTGGGACATAAGGCGGATGATACGAAGCAGTATGCATGACCTGCTTCGGCTGAGCTTGCTGAGATGCAGCTTCAGCAATTTCCTTTTGCTTCTGGATTGTAATATGGCACGACCTAGTGGTATGGCCCTTGCCTTCTCCACAGAACAAGCAAAACAGTCTCCTTGGCTGATCTCCGAATCTTCCGCCGAAGCCCCTGGCGCCTCTGCCTCTTGGAGCTGGTGGCCGGAAGGAAGTTTGTTGTTGCCCCGAAGCCTGTGATGAGCATTGCGGTCTGTTCTGACTCCCCTTATCATCATTCTGAGTGTTGTGGATAGAACGGACATGTCTCGGGTAGTATCTTCCTCCGAAGCCCCTGGTCATTTCAGAAAATCTGAAGACCTCCTCCCTTCTTTGACGAAAGTCATTGTCAGCTCGAATGTACTCATCCATCTTTTGGAGCAATTTCTCCAAGGTCTGAGGAGGCTTTCTAGCAAAGTATTGAGCTGCAGGCCCAGGACGAAGCCCCTTGATCATGGCTTCGATAACAATTTCATTGGGCACCGTTGGTGCCTGCGCCCTCAATCGTAAAAACCTTCGGACATACGCCTGAAGGTACTCTTCGTGATCCTGAATACACTGGAACAGGGCTTGAGCTGTGACCGGCTTCGTCTGAAATCCTTGAAAGCTGGTCAATAACATATCCTTCAGCTTCTGCCATGAAGTTATTGTTCCTGGCCGAAGGGAGGAATACCAGGTCTGAGCAACATTCCTGACGGCCATGACGAAAGACTTCGCCATGACTGCAGCATTGCCCCCGTACGAAGACACCGTTGCTTCGTAGCTCATCAAGAATTGCTTCGGGTCGGAGTGACCATCAAACATGGGAAGCTGGGGTGGCTTATAGGATGAAGGCCAAGGTGTAGCCTGCAGCTCAGCAGACAGAGGAGAAGCATCATCAAAAACAAAATTTCCCTGATGGAAATTATCATACCAGTCATCTTCGTTGACGAAGCCCTCCTGATGAAGGTCTTTCTGATGAGGCCTTCTGTTCTGCTCATCGTGAGTAAGATGGCGGACTTCCTCAGAGGCTTCGTCTATCTGCCTTTGCAACTCAGCTAGGCGGGCCATCTTCTCCTTCTTCCTTTGTACTTGTTGGTGTAGCATCTCCATATCCCTGATTTCTTGGTCTAGCTCTTCTTCCTGAAGTGTTGGGCTGACAGCCTTTCTCTTCTGGCTTCGGGCCTCCCGAAGAGAGACGGTCTCCTGGTTGTGGTCCAGCGGTTGCAGTGCTGAAGCCCCAGTCGCTGAAGCTTTCTTCGGCGCCATAGCTTCCGAAGGTGTTCAAAAAAGCTCGAAGTGGAAGTGAGTTCACCGGAGGTGGGCGCCAATGTTGGGGACTTGTTCTCAAATGCTAAGGGTTAAGAACAAGGCAACATAAAAAGTGTTAAATGCTAAAGTCCTTCGTCCTTCGAAACATTATGTCCCTTCGGGAAATAATGAGTTTCGGACGAAGGTTATAAGGGACATACCTTCGTAACTACAACGAGTAATGACGAAGGACTCATATAAAGCACGAGATATAATATAAACAACATAAAATCATTTCTATTTTATTAATATGGAAAAATAGAAATGATTTTGAATTACAAATGTACCTTCGGTCCTGAAAGAAGGTATAGAATACAAGCGTGATGCAAAAGCAGAATGCCAAGTCAGCGTGAACAGTACGGGAGTACTGTTCATCTATTTATAGACGCGGGACGCAGCCCACGTAAAATTACATTCATGTCCATTACATTTGTTAACAGTTTATGGAAATCTGTCGAGGCCCCCGAAGTCTTTTCATCTTTAAGTCGGTTCTCTCGTATGCCAACGCGCCGAAGCTTCCCTGCGCACAGCTTCGGCCGCCCTCGACCTTCGTCTGGTTCAGGCTTCGTCCTGGTCGTGCTCCATATCCATAATTCTGAATCCGAAAATACCTGTTCATATAATCCACTTGGAAAACATTGTCAAATCATGTTTTTGAGGACCTTCGGAGGACGAAGGCCCCCAACAGTAAACTAGATACAAGGTAAATAGATACGCATATCTAAAAACAAGAGATACAATAAATCTAGTTATCTTAGTCATGGGTGGGAAATTTGGGTCCAAAATTTTCGCTAACCCACTTGGCAATAAACTTGATCCAATATGAAGTATCCCATGATATACATCCCGAATTTGCCAAGTCTCTAAATTTCCCGAAGACCTTCGGTCCACTCACTTCCCTTTCGGGATCCAAACCTTCTTGGTGCTTTTCATGGTTGAGATTATTTCCTTTGGCACCTAGATGCGTTTGGCCCCCTTTCCTTTGTTGGCTTGCTTGTTGGCCTTGATAGCTATCACCTTTCCATTTTTCTTCTTCTTGATCAAATATGGTGTAGCATCCTTTTTATCCACTTTTTTGATGTAGGTGTTGGAGATTTTGCTTGATGGCTTTTGCTTGAGCTTTTGCCTTTGTTTATCCCCTGTCATCGCCTTGCATTGGAAAGACTTGTGGCCTTCCATGTGGCATAGCCTACAAATCACAGTTTCTCCCTCTATAGGCTTGTTCACTCCCATAGTGGTGTTATCCTGTGGAGGTCGGATTTGTTTGGCTTTGCCTTTCTTGTCATACAAAGCCTTGCCAAGGTGAGCCACTTCTTGCTTTAATTGTTCATTTTCCTTTGCAACCTCATCCGAACATGTCTCTACAACAATATTCTCAACAACGACTTGGTTGCAGGGGTTAGAATCATCAATTAAATCAAAGCAGGAAGTAGAAGCATCTTTCGTAATTATTTAAGGTATTTCAACTAAAGATGCTGCTGGGGTGCTACCAATGTTTTCTAGCTTAGTAGTTAGCTCATTATTGTGTATGCTAAGAATTTCCATTTTCTCTAGCAAATTTTCAATAGCTTCTTGAGAGCTAGCTAACTTAGCCTTAAGTTTTTCATTCTTTTTAATAAGGCTATCATCGGTAGCAGTGGATGGAGCACTAGATTCTAATAGCTCAATTTTAGTTGATAGCTCACTATTTAAGTTTGCAAAAGTTTCAAATTTTTCTAGCAAACCTTTGTAATCATTGAGAGCTAACCAACTTATTTTTCAAAGTTTTAAGTTGAGCTTTTTGCTTAGTGCAAACATCCTGGAAAAAATGTATGGCTTCCGCAAGCTCATCTACGGAGGGCTTTCCCTCACCTTCTTCATCACTGCTACTTTCATCACTAGAGGATGGAATGCTTTTGTTACTTCTTGCCATAAGGCATTTGTGTGATGAGCGTGATGAGGACCGGTGGCTGCACGTCCTTGGAGGTTCATCTTCACTTGAAGAGTCATCCCAAGTTCTAACACTTGTTAGCGCCTTGCGTTTGCTCCTCTCCTTTTTGGGTTTGGCCATATTTGGACAGTTGTCCCTGAAGTGGCCCTTCTCCCCACATGCGAAGCATCCTCTCTTCCTTTGCTTTTTCCTGTCAATGTTAAAGAGAAGATCCTCGACCTGCAGGGGCACACCCATTAGATTAATCTTGCGGATCATCCTCATTACCTTTCCGACGCGTCGGATTGTTTCTTCGTCCTCGGAGGATGATGTGCATGGTTGATTATCTTCATCATCATCACTTTCTTCTTCCTCTTCTTCGCTTGAGGAACTTGGAGTGGGGGCCTTCTTTTTCCCTTTCCTTTCTTCACATGCAAAACCATATGGTCTTGAGGAAGTTGACTCCTCTCACCGACTCATTTTTTGCGACATCTCAAAGGCCGCGATTTTCCCAATCACAATGGTCGAGGTCATGTTGCTCAAGTCCTCCATGTTATGAAGAATGGTGATGATGCTCCCATATCTTTGTTGTGGTAGCAGGGAGATAATCTTTCTCACAATGTCCGCATCACCTAGCTTATTAATGCCAATAGAATTGAGCTCATTGATAATTAGATTCAAACAAGAATACATGTCTCTAACAAGCTCATCATCTTTCATAGCAAAAGAATTATACTCATTTAAGACTAGGCAATGTTTTTGCTCACGGACATTGGATGTGCCGTCATGGAGCTCATGCAATTTTAGCCAAATCTCATTAGCAGTTTTCAAGGTAAATACTTGATTGAAAATATCCATGCTAAGAGATTCATACAAGCAATTTTTGGCTCTAGCATTTAAATGGATTTCTTTTTCCTCACTCGTGGTGGGTTTCTCGGGATTCTTGAGGGGTTTCATCCCATCACGAGTGACTCTCCAAACACCTAGATCAACGGCCTCTAGGTAACAAGCCATTCTAGCACTATAATATGGGAAGTTAGTGTCGTCGAAGTGTGGTGGCCTATGGGTATCCATCCCTTCCTCTAAAAAGCGTCAGCTCTTTTAGCGGTGAAGATAAAGTGTTTCAAATGAGCCAAACCGGCTTTGATACCACTTGTAGGAAACGGGTGACGCCTAAGAGGGGGGGTGAATTAGGACTTCTAAAACTTTTATTAAACTAGGCCACAATTAAATCCCTAGAGCAAAACCTATGCAAATAATCAAACTTAAATGTGCAAACTAGGTTTTGTCTAAGTGTTGCTATCTCTACCGCAAAAGGCTAAGTTTCAAACTACACTAAATAAGTATGAATACAAGATTGAAACTTAAATGCTTAATATAAATGCGGAAACTTAAAGAGCAAAGTAGAGAAGCAAACTCTCGTGGATGACGCCGGTATTTTTACCGAGGTATTCGGAACCGCGCAAGGTCCCGACTACCTCGTTGGTGCCCCTACGCAAAGGGAAGCCCACGCGAGGGCCAAGCACCACGGTCGAGTAACTCCGTAGAGAGCCGCGGGCCTTCTCCACGCACAAGTGGTGCTCCGCTTCTGGCTCCTCTCGGACGCTCCACGCCATATCCACTATCGAGCTTCCGGCCGAAACGCCGCGGGCCTCGTTCCCTCCGGTACACGGTGGCGGTCGTGACACAAACGCGGTTGTCACGGTCTCGCAAGACTCTCGCCCCACTCGGTACAATTACAACGACTCACGCAAGAGCCGAGGGGTTGTGTGGTTTTACAAAACTCACTCAACTAAATAGGGTTTACCTAGAGCAAGTGCTAAAGCGGTCTAACTAACCTAAGCACTTTGCAAAGCACTTAAGCTAATCACCGAGTGATTCTATTAAGCACTTGGGTGTTTGAGCTCTTGGAAATGTGCACTATATGCCTTGGTATGTTGCTTGGGCTCCCACTCCTTCAAATGTGAAAGCTATCTTGTGGGTTTTGGTGTTTGGATGACAACTCAATTAAAGGACTAACAAGTGTGCTAAGTGTTGAACAAGTGCTTAATGTAAAGCTAACAAGGTTCAACACAAGTGAACAAGTGTGACGGTCCAAGGACTAGATTATGGATAGATAATGGACATCACAAGTAAGATGCACATTGCATAAAGTGAGACTCGGGTGCATAGCTCGGAGACAACTGATCAAGCCAAGGATGGAGGCAAGAAGAGCTTCGAGGTATCAAGTGCATGGGAGAAGGTGAAAGAGGCTGAGGAACCCAAAGCCAAGGGTGAAGAAGAAGACATGCAAAGTCAAGGGTGATCGAGTTGAGAAGAGCTATGGCACATCAAGGATCACTACATAAGGACGTGACTTACAACCAATGAGGAAACATCTATAGTTATGTGGTGTAAGTCATAAGGCTCAAGATCAAGCTCTAAGACGGAGAACAAAGTCACTAGAAGGAGAACAAATGTCAAAATCAGAACTGTAAGCAGCCCAAAAGAGCTAAGTGCACTTTAACCTTTAGTTCGGGTTGTTCCTATGTTTGGAGATATTCTATGTGACCTTTGCAGGATGTTGGAGCTCAGAAATGATAATCTAGATCAAGTCAAGCTGACTTGATGATTTATGAGTCCAATATCAATCTTAAGCATGTCAAGTGCTAGAGAAGTGAAAATCAAAGAGAAGGTATGTTTCTAGACTTAGTACATTGGTTATTGTGTACTAACATATTTGTCTAAGTATTAGAAACAGAGAGAAGAAGAAAAGAAGAGAAAATACAAAAAGAGAAAGACTTGGCTGGTGCAGCCATGACTATACGAAGTCTGGGTGCACCGGACTGTGTCTGGTGCGCTAGGCTGGCGTCTGGTCAACCGGCTGCTCTCGGGTCTCGACGGCGGCGTACGGCTATAAATCATCGGACTGTCCGGTGGTGCACCGGACTGTCCGGTGAGTTGGTTGAGGCGAAGTCGCCGCTCTCGGGAATCAAGTCAACAACGTACGGCTATAATTCACCGGACTGTCTGGTGGTGCACCGGACTGTCCGGTGAGCCAACGGTCGGCCGGGCCAACGGTTAGCCGCGCAATCCGCGTGTGACGCGTGGCCGAGCCAACGGTCAGATGGGGGCACCGGACTGTCCGGTGTGCACCGGACAGTGTCCGGTGCGCCAACAGCTCCTAGTCTGCAACGGTCGACTGCGCCAAGTTTGGAAGGAGATCCACACCGGACCGTGAATAGTGGATGTCCGGTGGTGCAGCGGACTGTCCGGTGCGCCACCCGACAGAAGGCAAGATTTACCTTCCTGGATTGCTTCCAACGGCTCCTAGGCCCCTTGGGCCTATAAAAGGGACCTCTAGGCGCCTCAAACAATACACAAGTGCAGCCAATGATAGTATACATCACTCTGATCAATTCTCACTCTCCCTCTTGTGTGTATCTCTCTAGTTTGTGTAGAAGGCAAAGCTATAAGCCTTTAGAGAGTGGAGAAGAGCTGCTGAGAACTAGAGCAAGGTCTTGAGCATATTGTTACTCTGTCGGAGTGCTGCCAAGAAGATTGTAAGCAGCCGCGGTTTTGTTGTAACCATCTCAACATAGTGGAAGGCTCTATCTGTCAGATTGACAGATTTGAGCAAACAGAGGAAGGAGTTGAAACAGACTCCAAGCCCAGGTGTGGCTAACTCCAACGAGGACTAGGCAAGCGTTTCAGGCTTGGCTGAACCTCGGGATAAATCCTTGCGTCAGTGTGCTCTGTTCTGTATTGTGTTCTGACTCTCTGTCTTCCTCGCTTTTATATCTGCACTTCAACACTTATCTGTGGTACAAGTTATATTTGAAGTGCAGGACATTTTGAGACAGGATTTTCTATTCTGCTGCAACCTACTTGAAGGGTCTTCTCATTCCACTGCGTTCTAGTCTTCGAGTAGAGTAAGAATTTAAGTTTTACAGTGATAATTTTTTATTCGCCTATTCACCCCCCTCTAGGCGACATCCAGATCCTGTTCCCGGGCAAAGGAAACTTTCAATTGGTATCGGAGCTAGGCCTCTCCAGTGTGGGCTTAGCCGTCCGGAGATGACGATGTCGTCACAAGAGGTAACTGTAGAACTTCTTCTAGGCGATGGCTCTAATTATAAATCTTGGTCTGTCTCTATTTATAATGCCTTCATGAGTGTTGATCCTGATTTAAGACAAATCTTTAGTAGAATTATTTTTCCCTCTGATATTAGTAAAAATCCCTCTAATGCTGAACTAGGATGTTTATCTCTCAATCACCGTGCTTGCAACATCTTAGTTGACTCTCTTTCTAGAAGTGCTTATTTTGCCATCATGAGTAGTGATAGTGATTTATTTGTTGATGCTCATGATTTATGGAATAGAATTAAAGTAAAATATTCTGTGGCAAATTGTGATGCTCGTACTCCCTATATTGCTTGTGATACTAACCCTTCAAAGGGAGAAGAAAAGCGTTGGCCACCAAACGATGAATCTACCTCACCGAAAGGTTTGTCTTCCACTAGTTATAAATGTCTTATTGCTAACGATGATAGTGGAGACGAAAGCAATGATGAGGAGTCTACATCATCACAAGGTACATTTCCCTATATTGCTTCCACTGACAATAGTGACAGGGAAAATGAGATCGACGATGTAGAAGAAGAGGAGATTCGCCGTTTCTACATCCATCTCAACAAAGAGGACAAAGCGCTCTTGGTTAAGCTGTTGAGAAGGAACAAGGAACAAGGCAAGACGCTTCTTAGGCTAGAGGAGACACTCATCAAAACAAACAACAGCCTGGAGAAGATGACCAAAGAACATGAGGAGCTAAAGTGCTCTCATGATGATCTGGTCCAGCGGTATGATTCAATTTTAATTGAGCAAAGAAATAATGATGATACTTTATCTTGTGTTGCTCAACTTAAAACTGAAAATTCTATGCTTAGGAGTCAAGTAGAGATGATAAATCTGGAAAAACTTGCTCTAAATGAAAAGTATGATATGTTGTCAAATTCTCATAGTGAATTGGTTGATGACCATATCATGCTCAATATTGCTAATAAGGTTGTCTTTGCAAACTTAAATTCATGTGAACCTCATTCTTGCAAGTGTACGCATTTAAATTGTATATCATCATGCTCTAACCCCTGCTCCTCAAAAGAAAGCCAATCTTTGATTGAGCAACAAGTTGTAGGGTCTAAAAGAAAATTGCTTGGGAACAAGAAACAAAGACAACTAAGGATAAGACGCCATGCTCGACTTCCTCAAGATATCTACAAACACGTGGTGAAGAAACATGAGGAAGGAGAAACCGCAACAAGGGTCAACCTCCTTGCGAAAGATGTTCCTAAAGCAATAAGTGAAGAAATCAACATGAGACAAGAGAATGGTAACGATTTAATTATTCATACTGTTTGCACTAATAATATCTCTATGTCATCCAAAGGTCAAAAGATAAGAGGATAAAGGAGATGCTTCAAGTGCAAAGCATTAGGCCACCTCATCGCGTCTTGTCCGTACAACGACAAGGATGAAGGGGCAATGAGATGTTTTGGATGCAACAACAAGGACCACATGATCATTTCATGTCCGGTCATGAAGAATCAAAGATGTGCATTCTCCAAGATGACTCTCACCAAGGAAAATGACAAACAGCAAGCGTCATGTCAGGTTGAGCGATGCTTCTACTACAAGTGTGGTGAGCAGGGTCATCTATCAAAGGTATGTAATAAAGGTAAGGTTCCTAAGCAAGTAAAATTTGTCTAAATCTCATTCACTTAGGAGACCCAATTCATACACTTGTGCTAGATCTATAATGAGATCACCTAGAACTAGCACAAAGGCTATTTGGGTACCAAAGGCATTTTTAGTTGAACGTCATGGACCCATCCCGAGATGGGTACCAAACTTTGACAACTAGACCCTGCAGGTGCCTCGAGATGGAATGGAGACCCTGGGAGAGCTTAAGATGGTTAATTTAAACTCTATGCTTAAGTTGTTGATCTTTATTGTCTATTTATTAACTCAAGGGTGGATTATTGTGCAATACTAATCCCATGTTCATCTCGAGTTAAATAAGTTGTAGAAGTCCTTAATCATTATTGGTGAATCAAGCAAATGACTTTGATGAGAATCTGCATCTGGCTCTCCAAAGGACGGTACCTTGTACCTTAAGTATATTATTGCAAATCAAGCTTGATTGTTGTGCTACCTGTCCTTGGAGTAGTTATGTTTTTGAGATTGCCTGTGTTGAATAGCTTTCAATCAATGGTTCATGATTTCCAAAATCATAATAATGCTTGCTTAATCATGAATGTGTGTTCTAGATGTTATATCTTTTGAATTATTCAATGAGTAGCTTTTCATTTGATATATTCACCATGATTAACTCTCTGTATGTGTCCATGGATAAACCTGTATCATTTTTAAGTCATGCTAAATGGTGTTTAATGATTAACCTATGTGTGCAAGCATGACATCCTGTTTAGTCCATGTTCACGCAATTACCTGGGTGTATATCAAATCTATGTTGTGTCACTGATGCACCTTCTTGAGTTATGAGGTGAATGAGCAAAAGGAGCACTCATTTAGGTGACAACTGGTGCTCTCATGGCCATTCAGGTAAAAGGCAAAGGTATATGGAACTATGCAATTTCATTAAATATCTTGAAGTTCCAATGATTGTGATCACAGCTATGTTCTTGCATCTGAATTGGTGGTTTCTTGGCATATGTGCTCCTTACTTTAAAATGTTGTTTCTTTTGGTGTACCTAAGAAACCCTCTTAATCATGGTGTGCTTAGACACTATGCTTTATATGCATGCTCGTGTTGTTTTTCAATTGATAAATATGGTGCAATGATTGTCATGTATGAAGCATGTCTAGGTTGCGTGTAAATTGTTATACTCCTTGAGGCATGCATTGTTTTCTCTAGTCATAAGTTGTATTATGTCATCGATTCATTTGGTATCTCTTCGTGATGAAGTTAATAGAATATGCCTTGACCAAGATATGTTGTGATCCCCTCTAGTTCTGAGGAAGCTAGAATGTGCAAAGTGCAAGTCATTCAAATACTTGATGCACAACTTTAGGGGGAGTACACATAACTTGCATCTTTTGAGACTAATTGTTTCGTGAGTGATCTTGTATAGTCTCAAGGTGGAAAAGAGAAGATGAGCAAGAAATGGAGCAATCAGGACTTGGGTACCTCCGTAAGTCAAGTAATTAGTATCTTAAGTCGTGAGTAATTGCATATTTTTAGATTGCTCATGCTCTATAATATTTGGTGATACTAGATGCTTATCCTTAAATATCATGGAGCTATGATAATAAATGATCTTTCAATTGGTAGCCGTGATAGTTTGCTTCAATTGACATCTTTTGGTAATCACTAGAATAGAAGCTTCATCTTGTGCCACAACACTATAACTTGCTCTAAGCTTGGTGCCTTAGCAACAAGAAAAGGTTAGGATAAAGGATCAGACACAAGTGTGGAGAAGCTCCCGAGAGATTAATACTTTCAAGATGAGAAGGACACCACAACAGGGTAAAGGTACAAAAGGAAGTATTGATCTTTTGCGTATATGTACCTTAACTTTCCTCCAAATGCTTGTGGTGCATATGTTGAATGAGTAAGGGGGAGTATTGTTAGTGTGTTTTTACCTACTCAATACCCTGCTGTCCCTTGACATCATTCTATGTTCTTGCTTGAATATGGTTTTGGTGTTTGATGTCAAAGGGGGAGAATTTGTGCATTAAAGCTCATCTCAACCTGAGAGGAAAGCTTATCCAAAAGGGGTTTCCTTGATCTTAGGAAAGCTTATCCAAAAGGGGTTTCCTTGATCTTAAGGAAGGATGTGTTAGTTTGGGATATGTTAGTTTATGTTATTGATAATTCTTATCATATGCTTCTTGTTGTATTATATGTGCTGCATCATATGGTGATGATGCGAAACTAGTGCTTCCGCTGATATGAATTAATTGGCATCTACTGTGTTTAATTCTGTAATAGATGTTCATGTGGGTAATGGTGCTTTAAATTAGTTTAAATTGGTATCTTAATGGTGAATAGTGGTAGGTTGATATTCCTGTGGTATATCCACTCAATTGATTGGTGTTGATTCTGTGCATTTGTGTGTTATACGCATCATGGTTTGATCCTTGACACAATGCATCCCACTGGTGCTAAGGGGTAGCAATGCTTCGATTTAGCCTAAGTATGTGCATTTTGGCATTTAAGGCCAAAGTTAAGATTTTAATGTAAGCACATATTTAGGGGGATCATTCTACAAACTTAGAGTTCAAAATTTGTGCTTTAAATTTCACTCTTATGTAAGCTTTAATTGTGTTGCCATCAATCACCAAAAAGGGGGAGATTGAAAGCTCTCTTGTGGGTTTTGGTGTTTGGATGACAACTCAATTAAAGGACTAACAAGTGTGCTAAGTGTTGAACAGGTGTTTAATGTAAAGCTAACAAGGTTCAACACAAGTGAACAAGTGTGACGGTCCAAGGACTAGATTATGGATAGATAATGGACATCACAAGTAAGATGCACATTGCATAAAGTGAGACTCGGGTGCGTAGCTCGGAGACAACTGATCAAGCCAAGGATGGAGGCAAGAAGAGCTTCGAGGTACCAAGTGCATGGGAGAAGGTCAAAGAGGCTGAGGAACCCAAAGCCAAGGGTGAAGAAGAAGACTTGCAAAGTCAAGGGTGATCGAGTTGAGAAGAGCTATGGCACATCAAGGATCACTACATAAGGACGTGACTTACAACCAATGAGGAAACATCTATAGTTATGTGGTGTAAGTCATAAGGCTCAAGATCAAGCTCTAAGAAGGAGAACAAAGTCACTAGAAGGAGAACAAATGTCAAAATCAGAACTGGAAGCAGACCAAAAGAACTAAGTGCACTTTGACCTTTAGTTCGGGTTGTTCCTATGTTTGGAGATATTCTATGTGACCTTTTGCAGGATGTTGGAGCTCAGAAATGATAATCTAGATCAAGTCAAGCTGACTTGATGATTTATGAGTCCAATATCAATCTTAAGCATGTCAAGTGCTAGAGAAGTGAAAATCCAAGAGAAGGTATGTTTTTAGACTTAGTACATTGGTTTTTGTGTACTAACATATTTGTCTAAGTATTAGAAACAGAGAGAAGAAGAAAAGAAGAGAAAATACAAAAAGAGAAAGACTTGGCTGGTGCAGCCATGACTATACGAAGTCTGGGTGCACCGGACTGTCCGGTGCGCCAGGCTGGCGTCTGGTCAAACGGCTGCTCTCGAGTCTCGATGGCGGCGTACGGCTATAAATCACTGGACTGTCCGGTGGTGCACCGGACTGTCCGGTGAGTCGGCTGAGGCGAAGTCGCCGCTCTCGGGAATTAAGTCAACAGCGTACGACTATAATTCACTGGACTGTCCGGTGGTGCACCGGACTGTCCGGTGAGCCAACGGTCGGCCGGGCCAACGGTCGGCCAGGCAATCCGCGCGTGACGTTTGGCCGAGCCAACGGTCAGATGGGGGCACCGGACTGTCCGGTGTGCACCGGACAGTGTCCGGTGCGCCAACGGCTCCTAGTCTGCAACGGTCGACTGCGCCAAGTTTGGAAGGAGGTCCGCACCAGACAGTGAATAGTGGATGTCCGATGGTGCACCGGACTGTCCGGTGCGCTATCCGACAGAAGGCAAGATTTTCCTTCCTGGATTGCTTCCAACGGCTCCTAGGCCCCTTGGGCCTATAAAAGGGACCTCTAGGCGCCTCAAACAATACACAAGTGCAGCCAATGATAGTATACATCACTCTGATCAGTTCTCCCTCTCCCTCTTGTGTGTATCTCTCTAGTTTGTGTAGAAGGCAAAGCTATAAGCCTTTAGAGAGTGGAGAAGAGCTGCTGAGAGCTAGAGCAAGGTCTTGAGCATATCGTTACTCTGTCGGAGTGCTGCCAAGAAGAATGTAAGCAGCCGCGGTTTCATTGTAACCATCTCAACATAGTGGAAGGCTCTATCTGTCAGATTGATAGATTTGAGCAAACGGAGGAAGGAGTTGAAACAGACTCCAAGCCCAGGTGTGGCTAACTCCAACGAGGACTAGGCAAGCGTTTCAGGCTTGGCCGAACCTCGGGATAAATCCTTGCATCAGTGTGCTCTGTTCTGTATTGTGTTCTGACTCTCTGTCTTACTCGCTTTTATATCTGCACTTCAACACTTATCTATGGTATAAGTTATATTTGAAGTGCAGGACATTTTGAGACAGGATTTTCTATTCCGCTGCAACCTACTCGAAGGGTCTTCTCATTCCACTGCGTTCTAGTCTTCGAGTAGAGTAAGAATTTAAGTTTTACAGTGATAATTTTTTATTCGCCTATTCACCCCCCTCTAGGCGACATCTAGATCCTGTTCTTGGGCAAAGGAACCTTTCAAAATGGCCGGTTGGAGTGGTATTTATAGCCTCCAATCCCCAAACTAGCCGTTGGACAGTCGTTGGGTGCACCGGACAGTCCGGTGCACCACCGGACAGCACTGTGCAGTGTCCGGTGCACGCCATGTCAGCCGACCGTTGGCGCCTGTAGCAGTCGATCGTTGGATCCGACCGTTGCCGTCTGTCCGGTGCTCCACCGGACAGACTGGTGCTACAGCCAGAGAGCGCCTGTCTGTGGCCTCTCTGTGCAGACTGTCTGGTTGTCCACCGGACAGTCCGGTGCACACCGGACAGCACTGTCCGGTGCGCCACCAGGCGCTGGCTGACAGCCCGCATCTTGGATTCCTTCGCTGATTTCTTTGGGCTTCTTTTGTTCTTGAGTATTGGACTCCTATGCATCTTTTTATGTCTTCTTTTGAGGTGTTGCATCCTCATTGCCTTGGTCCAATTCTCTTCGCATCCTGTGAACTATAATTATAAACACTAGCAACCATATTACTTCACAGGTTGTGTTGATCATCAAACACCAAAACTCAATTAGCCAAAAGGCTTGGGGTCCATTTTCCTTACAATAGGTTAACTTATTTCACAATACTCATGTTTATCTTGAGTCATAGTAATAGTACTCAAGCATGTTGGAAGGATCATGATATTGTTCCAATCCGTTATAGTGATAGTGATAGTGATAGTGACAGTGATAGTGATAGGTCTATACAAAATATATGAGATACATTAGCAAGAAAACAAGAATGACAAATAAATATTTATCCACAACACAAAAACATACCGGTATATGTGTTCGGTGTTTGTGTATTGCATGTGCACCTCACCAAGTGTTGGACTTTTCTCCTGATCAGCAAATCTTAGGAACACATATAGAAGAACTGGAGCTAAGGGTTCTAGATTGAGTCTTGTCTAGACGGATAGTTATTAGAAGAACTGAAGCTACTTGATCTACGGATTCCATCTTGGTTAGGAAATGAAACCGAAATTGATCACTAAATGCCTAAACTGGACATGAGCTACGGGTTTATCTTCACATATAATATATAACATCTTCACATATAACATATAACAGTAAACAAGACTAATATGCCTAAATTGACCACTAAATACTCAGTTTTGGCATTAAATCCAGTTTTTCGGTAAAAAATGGCGGTTTACCGGTCTCAAATAACGGTTTACCGGTCTCGAAAAACGATTTTTGGTTTTATGATTTTTCTCAAATTTTTTGAATTTAGAACGAATTTTGAAAAAAAAACTGGTGGTTTACTGAAACCACACCCCGGCGGTTTTGGTAAACCAACCGATTTACCGCCGGTTTTTACCGGTTTTGTAAACCATGGTCTCGCGTGGCTATGGCGACTTGGAGGAGGGCGATGTGAATGCGGTCCAATATTTATACGCTGCTAGGGAATCCTAACAACCTCCCTGTGATCTATGGAAGTGGTTACGAGTATACATGTCCAAATGGACCGGTCCGGCAGTGGGCCCGTGACCCGGCACGGTCGTGGTCTGGCACGAGCACGACCCGGCCCGACTAGAAGCGTGCTTGGCCCTGTGTGATAGCCATGCCGGGCTTGGGCCGGATGTCTGGCCCGCGATACTGGCACGAGCCCGGCCCGGTTAAAGGGTAGGCACGGTAACAGCCTGCTTGAGAGACTGATTTTATAACTGGTAGTCCATTTTAGCTATAGTACTGATGATTCTGTTATTATATGGGAGCATTCTGAATTGTGATATGTGTTTATATGTGTATCTGAAATTCTTTGTATAAACATATATCTATAGTTATAAATATAATTAACTGAATCTAAAATAAATTTGAATATTACTTTTAAATTCTGAATTTTGGAGTGTTTTTTGTTGATGGGTCTGGGCCTGACCCATGACAGACCTGTCGTGTCTTCAGTCCAGCACGACCCGTATAAGAATAACCGTATGAAATCTGGGCTGCGTCAGCCAACCCACGAGCCAGCCCAATCTGGCACAATACTGAACCATGCCGAGCTGGTGCCCCTCGTACCGGGCCCAACCGTGCTGGACATGTATATTAGGGGTTTGTTATTATGGATGTGCATGGCTGGTCTCGAGATGTCCGTGGTGGGGATCAGCTGATAAGAGACCCACTCGTCAGGGCTAGTACATGCGCGTGTTTGCGCGGATGTGAACCGAAGCGTGGCGCAACCGACGCACGAGGACCCACCTGTCAACGAGCGAGATTGCGCCTGGGATGACGTCCTCCTCACCTCCCCTGACATAGGTACCCAATAATCAGAGTTATTAAAACCTCACCCGTTTTGAATCACTACTAAAAATATGCTTATTTAAGACGCACATTTTAAGACGAATATTTGTGCATTTTATAGAAGCGTCTTTTACTATATGGCGATGAGTAAAATAAGACGGTTTTTTGGAGATCCGTCTTTAATAAAGAAGTATTTTGAGACATTTACATCATAAGAAATGTCTTATATTAATTTAAGACAGATTGTTATTGAAAATTGTCTTAAATAAATATACCTTTTGAGTCATTAATATTGCAAGAATTGTCTTAGATTTTGGTTACTATATTAGACACTTCTATATATGAAACCATCTCAAATAAAGACATTATTAGAGTCATCTAGACTATACGGACTGTCTTAGTTGTTAGTGAGTATACTAGACACTTCTAAATATGAAACCATCTTCGTGTGATATTTCTGATAAGAAGTATTGTGAGAAAACGTAGTAAATAAGGAATTTGTCTTAGTTTGATGATATACATGATATAAAATTTAAAACTTATCTGTGCAGCTTGACATAGATGGTAAAATAGACCCACATGTGACCCAATCATTAATGCATCACGCATCAGACCTAAATCGTTATTTTGCTTTAATTTCTTTCATTTACGTACCTAGATATTTAGAAAGGTATACCAATTCTATACTGAATATATCAGTACTTTACATTTACATTGTCAAACTTAAAAACTCGGCCACTTCTCTCAACTCTAGATCTCACAGCTGCGTCGTAGCGCTAGTGCCGCCGCCCGCTCACCCTCATCCCCTAGGCCTCCACTTCTCCGATTGGGGCGACTTCATGGCGAGCGGGCACAGATCCGACATGGGCGCCTCTGCTCCGACGACCGCTCTCTCCTCCACGCCTCAACTGCCCCTCTCTCTGTCAGGCGGCGACGACAAGGAGGAGGAGGAAGGGTCGGTCGGGCCACCGCCGGCACCACGCGGGCACAAGCGCAACCGCGCCTATGAGTTCCATCGCTCCGAGCCGTCGAGGCTAGGCGGTAGTGAAAGGGAAATGTGCCCTTGGGCCATTTCTATAAGATTTTGGTGATTAAGTGCTCCACACAAATGCTTTGAGTTATATTCGCGCCAAAGACTCAAGAAGTGCAAATCAAGATTAAAGGTATGTTTCTAGACTTAGTACATTATTTTGAAGACTAATGTATTGTGTCTAAGTGCTAGAAACAGGAGAAATCGCTTTGAAGATAAGTTGGCTGTGCTCAGCCAAAAGGCTGCTCGGTCTAGATGCACCGGACTGTCCGGTGCTGCACCGGACAGTGTTCGGTGTGCCAGGACCAGTTCCGTTGAACAGCCTGCTCTCGGGTCTCGACAGTGGCGTACGGCTATAAATCACCGGACTGTCCGGTGAGTCGTCTGCGGTGAAGTCGCCGCTCTCGGGAAACAGTCAACATCGTACGGCTAAAATTCACCGGACTGTCTGGTGAGGCACCAGACTGTCCGGTGAGCCAACGGTCGACTGCGCCAACGGTCGGTCGCGCAATCCACGCGTGACGCGTGGCCGAGCCAACGGTCGGATGGGGGCACTGGACTGTCCGGTGTGCACCGGACAGTGTCCGGTGCGCCAACGGCTCCAAATCTTCAACGGCCGGCTGCGCCAATTTAGGAAAGCAATCTGCACCAGACTGTGAACAGTGCCTGTTCGGTGGTGCACCGGACTGTCCGGTGCACCACCCGACAAAAGGCAAGAATTGCCTTCCTGGATTGCTTCCAACGGCTTCTAGCTGCCTTGGGGCTATAAAAGTGACCCCTAGGCGCATGGAGGAGAAAACCAAGCATTCTTTGATCAACTCTAAGCACCAAGACTCCATTTCCGCGCATTTGATTCTTTGTAGCAACTAGAGCTCCATTTGAGTAGAGAACTCTTCGAGTTATGTTGCGAGCTCAAGTTGTGACTAGTGTGCGTGTTTGTGCTCTGATTTTGTGTCTTGTGGGCGTTTCTTTTCCCACCCTTACTTCCGTGCTTCTTTGTGATCATCAAATTGTAAGGGCGAGAGGCTCCAAGTTGTGGAGATTCCTCGCAAGCGGGATATAGTGAAACAAAGAGAAACACCGTGGTATTCAAGTGGGTCTTTGTACCGCTTGAAAGGGGTTGAGTGCAACCCTCGTCCGTTGGGACGCCACAACGTGGAATAGGCAAGTGTTGGACTTGGACGAACCACGGGATAAACCACTGTGCCTCTCTGTGTTAATTTCTTTGTGGTTATCGTGTTTAGCAAGAACTCCTCTCTAGCCACTTGGCTTTATTGCTCTAACACTTAATCAAGTTTGTGGCTTTAAGTTTCAAGTTTTACAGGATCACCTATTCACCCCACCCCCTCTAGGTGCTCTCAATTAGTATCAGAGCCGTTCTCTTCACACAAGGGACTAACCGCCCGAAGAGATGGATCCTAAGGAAAAGGGGATGGTGGTCAACGATAAGGAGGAGTCCACCTTCAACGAGCCAAGAGACGATAAGCCCACCGACTCTGGCTCGAGTCACAAAAAGAAAGACGGGAAGAAGAAGAGACGCATCAAGAAGATAGTCTACTACGATAGCGACGAGTCTTCTTCTTCCCAAAAGGACGACGACGACGACTACGAGAAAAAGAAAACGGTCAACTCAAACTTTTCTTTTGATTACTCTCGTATTCCGCATAATTCAAATGCACATTTGCTTTCCATTCCTCTTGGTAAACCTCCACACTTTGATGGAGAGGACTACGGATTTTGGAGTCACAAAATGTGTAGCCACTTGTTCTCTCTTCATCCAAGTATATGGGAGATAGTAGAGAATGGAATGCAATTTGATAGTACGGATAATCCCATGTTTATTAATGAACAAATTCATAAAAATGCACAAGCTACCACTGTTCCTTTAGCATCCTTGTGCAGGGAAGAATACCATAAGGTGAGCGGCTTGGATAACGCCAAGCAGATTTGGGACACCCTCAAGATCTCGCATGAGGGAAATGATGTCACCATGCTCACCAAGATGGAGTTGGTGGAGGGCGAACTAGGGAGGTTCGCAATGATCAGGGGGGAGGAGCCAACCGAAACATACAACAGGCTCAAGACCCTGGTCAACAAAATAAGGAGCTATGGAAGCACGAGACGGACGGACCATGAAGTCGTCTGGCTTATGCTAAGGTCCTTCACTGTCCTTGATCCTCATCTTGTAAACTCTATACGTGAAAATCCTAGGTACACCAAGATGACGCCCGAGGAAATACTCGGAAAGTTCGTAAGCGGGCGAATGATGATCAAGGAGGCAAGATATGTTGATGAGGCGTTGAATGTCCCAATGCAAATCCACGAGCCTCAAACCGTTGCTCTCAAAGCAACGAGTAGCAGGGAGACTCTACCTAGCAAGGTGGCGCAAGTTGAGGTGGCCGGGCTTAACGAGGAAGAAATGTCCCTCATCATCAAGCGCTTTAAGACGACGCTAAAGGGTCATAAGGAGCATCCCAACAAGAACAAGACAAAGGGGAAGCGCTCCTGCTTCAAGTGTGGTAAGTATGGTCATTTTATAGCTAATTGTCCCGACAACACTAATGACCAGGAACAAGAGAAAGGCGGGAAGAGGGAAAATAAGAAGGCCTACAAGAAGGCAAAGGGCGAGGCACACCTCGGCAAAGAGTGGGACTCGGATTGTTCATCGTCTGACTCCGACGACGAAGGACTCGCCGCGTCAGCCTTCAACAAATCGTCGCTCTTCCCCAACGAGCGCCACATGTGCCTAATGGCAAAAGAAAAGAAGGTAATCACTAGAGAAACTCCTAAGTACTCTACTTCTAGTGATGAGGACTCTAGTGGTGATGAAATTGATTACACTAGCTTGTTTAAAGGATTAGATAGAGCAAAAGTAGAAAAGATCAATGAATTGATTGATGCTCTAAACGAAAAGGATAGACTTTTAGAAAAGCAAGAGGATCTTTTATATGAAGAACATGATAAATTTGTAAGTGTGCAAAAGTCTCTTGCTTTAGAAGTTAAAAGAAATGAAATGCTTTCATGTGAAATTTCTGCTTGTCATGAGACTATTTCTAGTTTAAAGAGCATTGATGATGATTTAAATGTTAAATTAGTAGAAGCAAATAAGACTAGTTCTCATGTGGAACATGTAGTAATTTGCAATAGGTGTAAGGATTTTAATGTTGATGCTTGCAATGAACATTTAATTTCCATTTCTAAATTAAATGATGAAGTAGCTAGTCTTAATGCCCAACTTAAGACTAGCAAAAATGATTTTGATAAACTAAAATTTGCAAGGGATGCCTACACTAGTGGTAGACACCCCTCTATTAAGGACGGGCTTGGCTTTCGAAGGGAAGCTAAGAACTTAACAAGTCATAAGGCTCCCATCTCCGCCAAGGACAAAGGGAAGGCCCCTATGACTAATAGCGTTCAAAGGAATCATGCTTTCTTGTATCATGATAGGAAATATTCTAGAAATGTTCATTATAATAGGAGTTATAATGCCTTTGACTCTCATGCCATGATTGCTTCAAGTTCAAACTTTAATGATAGATCTAGGAGGAATTTTGTGTCTCGTGCTCCTAGGAAAGTGTTTAATGGATCTACCACTATCTTTCATGCTTGCAATGCTAAATTTATTCTTTCATGTAAAAATAAAAAGGTGATTGCTAAAAAGGTGGGAGCCAAATGCAAGGGAGACAAGACTTGCATTTGGGTCCCTAAGGCTATTGTAACTAACCTTGTAGGACCCAACAAGAGTTGGGTACCTAAAACCCAAGCCTAATTTCCCTTGCAGGTTTATGCATCTGGGGGCTCAAGTTGGATTATCGACAGCGGATGCACAAACCAGATGACGGGGGAGAAGAAGATGTTCACCTCCTACGTCAAGAACAAAGATTCCCAAGACTCAATCATATTCGGTGACGGGAATCAAGGCAAGGTTAAAGGACTAGGAAAAATAGCTATTTCTTCCAAGCATTCCATTTCTAATGTGTTTTTAGTAGAATCGCTCGGATATAACTTGTTGTCCGTTAGTCAATTATGTAATATGGGTTACAACTGCTTATTTACAAACGTAGATGTGTCTGTCTTTAGAAGGAGTGATGGTTCATTAGCTTTTAAGGGTGTACTAGATGACAAACTCTATTTAGTTGATTTTTCGAAGGAGGAGGCCGATCTAGATGCATGCTTAATCGCTAAGACTAGCATGGGCTGGCTGTGACATCGCCGTCTAGCACATGTGGGGATGAAGAACCTTCACAAGCTTCTAAAGGGAGAACATGTGTTAGGTCTAACAAATGTAACTTTCGAAAAAGATAGACCTTGTGCAGCTTGTCAAGCAGGTAAACAGGTGGGAAACGCTCATCACAACAAGAATGTGATGACTACATCAAGACCTCTGGAGCTACTGCATATGGACCTCTTTGGACCCGTCGCCTACCTTAGCATCGGGGGAAGTAAGCATGGTCTTGCTGTTGTTGATGATTTTTCCCGCTTCACTTGGGTATTCTTTTTGCAGGATAAATCAGAAACCCAAGGACCCTCAAGCACTTTCTAAGGCGAGCTCAAAACGAATTTGAGCTCAAGGTGAAAAAGATTAGAAGCGACAACGGGTCCGAGTTCAAGAACCTTCAAGTGGAGGAGTACCTTGAGGAGGAAGGAATCAAGCATGAGTTCTCCGCTCCCTACACACCACAGCAAAATGGTGTGGTAGAGAGGAAGAACAGGACGCTTATAGACATGGCGAGGATGATGCTTGGAGAATTCAAGACGCCCGAGCGGTTTTGGTCGGAAGCTGTGAACACAGCTTGCCACGCCATAAACCGGGTCTACCTTCATCGCCTCCTCAAGAAGACGTCATACGAGCTACTAACAGGTAACAAACCCAACGTTTCGTATTTTCGAGTTTTTGGGAGTAAATGCTACATTCTGGTGAAGAAAGGTAGAAATTCAAAATTTGCTCCCAAAGCTGTAGAAGGGTTTTTGTTACGTTATGACTCAAATACAAAGGCGTATAGAGTCTTCAACAAATCATCGGGTTTGGTTGAAGTCTCTAGCGACGTTGTATTTGATGAAACTAATGGATCTTCAAGAGAGCAAGTTGATCTTGATGATGTAGATGAGGATGATGTTCCAACGGACGCGATTCGTACCATGACGATTGGAGATGTGCGACCACAGGAACACCAAGAGCAATAACAACCTTCTTCCTCAACGATGGTGCACCCCCCAACTCAAGATGATGAATAGGTACCTCAAGAGGAGGCGTGTGATCAAGGGGGAGCACAGGATGTCGAAGATGAAGAGGAAGAAGTACCATAGGCCCCTCCAACTCAAGTTCGAGCGATGATTCAAAGGAATCATCCCGTCGACCAGATTTTGGGTGACATTAGCAAGAGAGTAACCACTCGCTCTAGATTAGCTAATTTCTGTGAGCATTACTCTTTTGTCTCTTCTATTGAGCCTTTCAGGGTAGAAGAGGCCTTGCTAAATCCGGACTGGGTGTTGGCCATGCAGGAAGAGCTCAACAACTTCAAGCGAAATGAAGTTTGGACACTGGTGTCGCGTCCCAAGCAAAACATTGTGGGAACCAAATGGGTGTTCCGCAACAAACAGGATGAGCACAGGGTGGTGACAAGGAACAAGGCTCGACTTGTGGCAAAAGGTTATGCCCAAGTCGCAGGTTTGGACTTTGAGGAGACTTTCGCTCCTGTGGCTAGGCTAGAGTCGATTCGTATTTTGTTAGCCTATGTCGCTCACCATTCTTTCAGGTTGTTCCAAATGGACGTGAAGAGCGCTTTCCTCAACGGACCAATCAAGGAGGAGGTGTACGTGGAGCAACCCCCTGGCTTTGAGGATGAACGGTACCCCGACCACGTGTGTAAGCTCTCTAAGGCGCTCTATGGACTTAAGCAAGCCCCAAGAGCATGGTATGAATGCCTAAGAGACTTTTTAATTTCTAACGCTTTCAAGGTTGGGAAAGCCGATCCAACTCTTTTCACTAAGTCTTGTGACGGTGATCTATTTGTGTGCCAAATTTATGTCGATGACATAATATTTGGTTCTACTAACCAAAAGTCTTGTGAAGAGTTTAGCAAGGTGATGACCCAGAAATTCGAGATGTCGATGATGGGCGAGTTGAACTACTTCCTTGGATTTCAAGTGAAGCAACTCAAGGACGGGGACGGCACCTTCATCTCTCAAACGAAGTACACGCAAGACTTGCTCAAGCGGTTTGGGAAGAAGGACGCCAAGCCCGCAAAGACTCCAATGGGAACCGACGGACATGTCGACCTCAACAAAGGAGGTAAGTCCGTCGATCAGAAGGCATACCGGTCTATGATAGGGTCTTTACTTTATTTATGTGCTAGTAGACCGGATATTATGCTTAGCGTATGCATGTGTGCTAGATTTCAATCCGATCCAAGGGAGTGTCACCTTGTGGCCGTTAAGCGAATTCTTAGATATTTAGTTGCTACGCCTTGCTTCGGGATCTGGTATCCAATGGGGTCTACCTTTGACTTAATTGGATACTCAGACTCTGACTATGCTGGATGTAAGGTCGATAGGAAGAGTACATCAGGGACGTGCCAATTCCTAGGAAGGTCCCTGGTGTCCTGGAGTTCTAAGAAACAAACCTCCGTTGCCCTATCCACCGCTGAGGCCGAGTACGTTGCCGCAGGACAGTGTTGCGCGCAACTACTTTGGATGAGGCAAACCCTCCGGGACTTTGGCTACAATCTGAGCAAAGTCCCACTCCTATGTGACAATGAGAGTGCAATCCGCATGGCGGACAATCCTGTTGAACACAGCCGCACAAAGCACATAGACATCCGGCATCATTTTTTGAGAGACCACCAGCAAAAGGGAGATATCGAAGTGTTTTATGTTAGCACCGAGAACCAGCTAGCCGATATCTTTACCAAGCCCTTAGATGAGAAGACCTTTTGCAGGCTGCGTAGTGAGCTAAATGTCTTAGATTCGCGTAACTTGGATTGATATAGAGCATACATGTGGTTTATGCCTTTGATCATGTTCCATTATGCATTTTATTGCTTATTTATGGTGCTCAAGTTGTGCAAGGGATCCCTCGGACCTCACAAGTCCATGTGTGAATGATGCACATATTTAGGGGGAGAAATTCTACAACTTGACCCTTTGAGACTAACCGTGTGCTTGAGTTTTCTTAATTTAGTCTCAAAGGAGGATTGAAAGGGAAAAGGTGAACTTGGACCATGCAAGACTTCCACTGCACTCCGATGAGAGGGTAACTTACTCCAAGTTCATCTCCGTGTTCTTATTGCCTTTTTACTCTTAATTGAAGATTTTGGTAAGGCAATGAGGTTTAAGGGCCAATAATGATCCTGTTTTGGTGCTTAATGCCAAAGGGGGAGAAACTAAGGCCAAAGCAAGAAATGGATCAGCTACCACTTGAGAATTTTGAAAATAGTAGAGTTAGAGCTTTTGTTTTGTCAAATACTCTTATTTGTCTCTTATTGTCAAAAGTTGGTCTCTTGTGGGGAGAATGGTTGATTATGGAAAAAGGGGGAGTTTTTGAATCTTTGATCAATTTCTCTTGGAACACCTCTCTCTATGCCTCAACAAGTGAATTTGACTTAGAGATAGGAAATTGAGTTTGATTTGCAAAAATAAACTAAGTGGTGGCAAAGAATGATCCAAATATGCCAAATTCGAATCGAAAACAAATATTTGTTTTCATTTGCATTGATGTTGCACTTCTTCTAGTTGCTTTTTTTTGTGTTGGCATAAATCACCAAAAAGGGGGAGATTGAAAGGGAAATGTGCCCTTGGGCCATTTCTATAAGATTTTGGTGATTAAGTGCTCCACACAAATGCTTTGAGTTATATTCGTGCCAAAGACTCAAGAAGTGCAAATCAAGATTAAAGGTATGTTTCTAGACTTAGTACATTGTTTTGAAGACTAATGTATTGTGTCTAAGTGCTAGAAACAGGAGAAATCGCTTTGGAGATAAGTTGGCTGTGCTCAGCCAAAAGGTTGCTCGGTCTGGGTGCACCGGACTGTCCGGTGGTGCACCGAACAGTGTCCGGTGTGCCAGGAGCAGTTCCGTTGAACAACCTGCTCTCGGGTCTCGATGGCGGCGTACGACTATAAATCACCGGACTGTCCGGTGGTGCACCGGACTGTCCGGTGTGTCGTCTGCGGCGAAGTTGTCGCTCTCGGGAAACAGTCAACAGCGTACGGCTAAAATTCACCGGACTGTCCGGTGAGGCACCGGACTGTCCGGTGAGCCAACGGTCGACGGCGCCAATGGTCGGCCGCGCAATCCGCGCATGACGCGTGGCCGAGCCAACGGTCGGATGGGGGAACCGGACAGTGCCCGGTGCGCCAACGGCTCCAAATCTTCAACGGTCGGCTGCGCCAATTTAGGAAAGCAATCTGCACCGGACTGTGAACAGTGTCTGTCCGGTGGTGCATCGGACTGTCCGGTGCGCCACCCGACAGAAGGCAAGAATTGCCTTCCTGGATTGCTTCCAATGGCTCCTAGCTGCCTTGGGGCTATAAAAGGGACCCCTAGGCGTATGGAGGAGAACACCAAGCATTCTTTGATCAACTCTAAGCACCAAGACTCCATTTCCGCGCATTTGATTCTTTGTGATAGCAACTAGAGCTCCATTTGAGTAGAGAACTCTTCGAGTTGTGTTGCGAGCTCAAGTTGTGACTAGTGTGCGTGTTTGTGCTCTGATTTTGTGTCTTGTGTGCATTGCTTTTCCCACCCTTACTTCCGTGCTTCTTTGTGATAATCAAATTGTAAGGGCGAGAGGCTCCAAGTTGTGGAGATTCCTCGCAAGCAGGATATAGTGAAACAAAGAGAAACATCATGGTATTCAAGTGGGTCTTTGGACCGCTTGAAAGGGGTTGAGTGCAACCCTCGTCCGTTGGGACGCCACAACGTGGAGTAGGCAAGTGTTGGACTTGGCCGAACCACGGGATAAACCACTGTGCCTCTCTGTGTTAATTTCTTTGTGGTTATCGTGTTTAGCAAGAATCTAGCCACTTGGCTTTATTGCTCTAACACTTAATCAAGTTTGTGGCTTTAAGTTTCAAGTTTTACAGGATCACCTATTCACCCCCCCTCTAGGTGCTCTCAGGCAGTGCCCTCGTCTGCCTCCTAGCTCCGTCTGGACCTGCCCGTGCCCAGGCGGAGCCGCCACCGACCCGAGATCTGCATAGGCCGCCCGCCTGCTCTGGATGACCAAGGTCATCTCCGCGGACGCTGAGTAGCTGAGCTCCTTCCCGCAAAGGCATGAACCCGCCCCCAGCCGAGGCACTGAGCTCCGCCCCGCCCCGCTCGGGTGCGTCCCTGCACAGGCCCATCCGTCTCGCTCCTGTTTGCCGCCACGGTTCCAGTAATGACGAGGCTGAGCGATAATTCCAGTGTCCCAATGTGTGACCCGAGTTCAACTCCTCTTTTGTCGACCTCGAGATCCCAGGTACTATGATACACAGCTACCTTTTCTTTTGGATGGCAAGATAGCTCGTTGATCTTGTGTGATGTGCTATTAATTAGTTCGAGACTTGATGGTTTCCAACTCTGAATGCCTTCAGGTTCCGAAGAGTTCCTGGAACTCATCAAGAGTGCACTTCTTACAGCCCTAGAAGTGTAACACCCGGCTTTAAGGAACAAAGCCAGGTGCATCTCATACATGCGCCAAGAAGACAACATATATAATAACAGAGTGTATAGAGATAAATGTCATAATACATCAGAGTATTTATTACATAGCGGAAGACTTATTACAAAATAAAGTAATAAAGATAAAACGAACTAAGGATCGTCGGCGCCAATGTCGACTGGGAAACGCCACCTAGATCAAGACAAACTCCTCGCCTTGAGGCTCCTCCTGAAACACCTGCTCTTCTCCTGTGGGGGGGGGTGTGAGACAGCAAGGGTGAGCTCACACATGATCATAGCTCAACAAGTTGTGGGGAACCAGTGGACACAAACTCACAAAGGTGTGAGTTCATGTGATGTGTAAGGCTAATCAATGATAGGGGTTAAAGCTGAGCATTGCTTTTAAGTAGTTGGTCAAAATTTTATTAGCAATTACTAAGTGTAAGTAAATACCAAACCATAAGTAGAGTAATAGAACAAAATTAATAATAAACCCATGCAATGCGAATGACAAAATTGAATTTAAGTTCCATAATTTAAACATCAGAGAGTCCTGAGCCGCTCATGACCGTGAGCTCGGCTAGTATACCAGTTTTACACTCTGCAGAGGTTGTACCCTTTACCCACAAGTCATGTTACCCGTCTGCCAAGGGGTCGCGAGTCCCATACACCTCTACCTAGGAAGCGCGGCAGGGCAACACTACGAGGCCTTTACAAAGTTCCACTAGCTTCCGAAAACCCGCTACAGTTTATAGGAAGATCCAGTATAGGGTTCCTGGCTGACTGCCATCCCAGCAAAATCAACCAGGGACCTCCCTGCACTGACCTCTCCCCTACTGCCCTTGCCCCTTTCGGGTAAGGTAGTCTTCCACTAGCTTTCCTAATTAGTCAGCCAAGGGGTCCCATTCCTCCCTTGTGGTGGCACGTGGTTCTCAAGTTAAGCTCTATGTTCCAATTAACATTAATGATATCAACATGAACATAAACAGAATAACAACAATAATTGGAACATAGAGGTAATAAATGATTATCCCAAAACCATATAAAGCAATAGCAAACTACCCAAGTGATTCAGGGGTAAACAAGGTAGTGAGATAAACAATCTAGGGAGTCCTATTGGGTCCCATCAAAATTAACCTATGCATGGATAAGTGATATTAAAGAACATTATTGGGTAAAAAGTGGTCAAGGGCACAACTTGCCTTCAATGAGCTCCTGCTCAGCTACTTCAACCTGCTGCTCACCAGGATCCTCAGCAACGGGCTCTTCTACTCGCCACAATACAAACAAACACAGTGCATATAGAGAAATTAACATTACACCAAACATGTAAACAAAATACACAGAGATATTCTACTTATTAAAATAAAAACTTAGGAACTGGAATCATAATTTTCTGAGTTATAGATTTTAAGTTATGTATTTTCAAAGGTTTTATGTGCTTTAAATAGGATTAAGTGATAAATAAATTTCTTACTGTTTTTATGCCAAAACAGAGGCTCTAGGTGATAAAGAATAAAATTACAAAATTTTAGGAACTGGAATGGATTAATTTGGAGTTAGTATGAATTTTCTATGAATTTATCAAGTTATAGTAATTGTTTTCATATTAAAAATCTATTTTCTAATTTATTTAATCAATATTAAACCGTACTGGACTGGGCCTCAATATTTGATAACAACAGGGGGCTCGGTGCAAAAGATCCTGAGACTCAGAACACTATGTAGTAGGACGGCGGGTTGGTTTTCTAATAACCCAAGGTCTCTTACGCAAAATGCACCCACGAAGGGGTATGGAGGGCTCTCGGTCGTTGGATCTCACTCCGAGGGTCGCGATTAGATGGCACATTATGTGAACCGGTATACAACCGTGACCATTGGATCACCAATCCACGCCCCAGATTTAATTACTCCCGATTCAATCGCGACTCTCCAATCCAGATCAAACGGCTACCCGCCCGAGTCACAGAGGGGTGTAACCCTGGCCTGATCTGGGCCGCCCGCACAGATCGGACGGCACCCACTCATCGTCTTCCCCTGCTCGATGGTGAACGGCGGCGTAGGCCTCCACGGCGGCGCCCCGCTCACACCGCTGACTGGTGCACTACCCCGGCATCCACCCTGTGCGAAACCACGTGTGGGCAACGACAAACACGATAGGGAGTTACTTTGTGAGGATTATGGTGACTACCATGCCTCCCGCGACGCAAGGCGGAACCACGGCAAACCAAAGCTCCGGTGAGCAATATTGGGGACACGCGTAAGCTATCCTCTATTCTAATAGATTCTACACGACGAGGGTAAGAAATCAAGACAACAGATATAGCGCTTACCACAAATTTTGCGGTTCCGGGCTCTGACCACGGCGTCGGGCGGATTCACGGCGGCGCAGCGGACACGGTGAGGAATTCCGGAGTCCCAAAGTACAATTCGCCCAAGGCGAGGTTCTCCCTTGCTCTACCGGACTCCGAGGGCACGACCCGAGCCAACGAACGCAGCACGAATCGATGGCGGTGGCGGATTTCAACACGGCGCTGCGGTGAACATGCCGAGGCGATGCCGAATTGGAGGTGCCCGACTGCACGCCCACCTCGATTCCACCGCGAGCGTGATCAGGATGATCTGGCGGAGCTTCTGGAGCTAGCCACACGACAATGGTGACGGCGACACGGTGAATTTGACCGGCGACCGACCACACACTTCTCCGCGGATGGCGGCTGGAAGGGGGAAACAAGAGGGGAGAGCTCGAGAGGGAGGTCGTCGCGGCGCGGACAGGTCTTTATCCCCAGCGCCCGTGGACCCCCGGACCCGAATTCCACGCGGAGGTTGCAACGGTGAGTCGACGGCCATGGCGGAAGAAGCGGTCTGTTCGGCCACTATCAGCTGGGGCGACAAGATGACAGGGCGGGCCCACCGGTAAGCCGCACCCGCGGAACGCATGAGCCGGGGTTCTGACCAACCGACCCCACATGTCGGCGCATCAGCACCACAGTCAGGCGCAAGGTCTCACTGTTCGCGGGCCCGTGTCGTCAGTGACTTCACAGGAAAGAAAAAGGACGAGGAAATGGGCTGCCGTGGGGGAACTGGCCAAATGGGCCGAATAGGAAGCCTGCGGCCCAGGTAGGGTTCTTTATCTTTTTCTTTTTATGTTTTATTTCCTATTTTCAAATTTTAATCCCAATTTGAATTCAAACTATGACTTTGAATCTGTACTCAAATTATAGATAAATTTTAATCATACCCGTATGGTTGAGTTTGTGTATTTATAATTTTTGTTTTATATTTTATATTATTTCTTTCTTTCTTTTTTTTCTTTTTCCTCAAATCCTCTTCTTATTGTCATTTTATTTCTATGTTGTCACCAATTGCACACACAAATAAAATATTCAGCATGATGCAATGATTTAGTAGCATATCTTTTATTAATTGTTCTTAAACATGGTGTTCACATAGGTTGATGCATAAAGATCAAACTCACATAAAGAGAAATTGTTTCTCTATTGATATTATTTCTAGCAATTACAAAATGGGTGTTACAAATCCTACCCCCCTTAAAAATAATCTCGTCCTCGAGATTTAGGAAGGACTAGGGAAAAGATGGGAAAAAAAATCTATGCGAAGCTCTTCTTCTCTTTTCCAAGTTGCTTCATCTTCTCCATGGTGACTCCATTGAACTTTGCACATCTTTATCCCTTTATTCCTTGTAACTCGAGTCAAAGTGTCCAGAATCTTGATAGGGTACTCAGCATAAGTCAAATCCTCTTGAACACTAAGGTCCTCCATTGGTAGCTGCTCCTCAAGTACCCTGAGGCACTTCTTCAGTTGAGATACGTGGAATACATTATGCACATCCGATAGATTATCAAGTAGCTCGAGTTGATAGGTCATCTGTTCAAGTCGCCTAAAAAAATTCAGAGTGGTCCAATAAAGCGAGGGGACAAGTTTCCCTTAACTTTGAATCTCCTCATTCCACGAAGTGGTGACATCTTGAGGTACACATGATCACATTCCTCAAATTCCAGTGGTCTCCCTCTATTATCAGCATAGCTCCTTTGTCTGGTCTGTGCTATCCTCAAATTCTCCCGAATTATATGGACTTGTTCTTCTGCCTCTTGAATAAGTTCAGGTCCAAAGATCTGTCTTCCTCTAATCTGGTCCAAAATAGAGGAGCCCTGCATTTCCTGCCATATAAAGCTTCAAAAGGTGACATCTTCAGACTGGCATGATAGCTATCATTATATGAGAACTCAGCATAAGGTAGACTTTTATCCCAACTTCCTCCATGCTGAAGGGCACATGCTCTCAACATATCTTCCAGTACTTGGTTAGTCCTTTCGGTCAGTCCATCAGTCTGAGGTAGGCCAAACTATGATTCAACTTCGTATCCATATTCTCATGAAAACTTTTCCAAAATCTGGGGGTAAACTGTGATCCTCTATCCAAAATGATCTTCCTTGGTACATTGCGTAGAGACTTAGTCCGAGACATGTATAACTTAGCCAATTGCGATCCCTTATAAGTAGTCTTAACCGGGATGAAATGAGCCACTTTGGTCGGTCTATCCACAATAACTCATATAGAACCATATCCTTTCGAGGTGCGAGGCAATCCAGTAACGAAGTCCATACCAATCTCTTCCCATTTCCACTCAGGTATCCTTAGGGGGTGTAATAGTCCAGCTAGTCTTTGGTGATCGGTCTTAACTCTTTGGCACACATCGCACATAACCACATGTGCAGCCATATCTCTCTCCAGTCCATATCACCAGCACTTCTGCTTTAAATCCTGATACATCTTGGTACTAATAGAATAATCCAAGTCATGGGCTTCCTTCGTTATAGTCTCACGAAGGCTTTTAATATCAGGAACACACATCCTGTCCTTGAACCCTACGGTGCCTTGCTCATCTTCCGTGAATTCCGGAACTCGACCTTCAGTAATCAGATCCTTGATCTCTTTTATTTTAGCATCACCAATTTGTCCCTTGCGGATCTCTTGCTCCAAAGTAGTTTCCACATCAATAATAACTCCTTTAGTGTGAGTAACTATCCCCAGGTTAAGTCTCCTGAAATTCTCAACAATCTCATCGAGTAGCTGGGCAACAACAGCTAAATGAACATGCTCCTTTCGACTCAAGGCGTCTGCAACCAAATTTGCCTTGCCCGGGTGATAGTGAATCTCCAAATCATAGTCCTTACTAAGCTCCAACCAACGGCGTTGCCTAAGGTTGAGATCCTTCTGAGTGAATATATACTTCAAACTCTTATGATCCGTATATACTTGGCACTTCTCGTCCCACTTGAATTCTTTTTCCTTCACCAAAAGCGAGGTCATAAGCTTAGCAATCTTAGGAAATCCTTCAATAAATCTCCAATAATATCCTGCAAGTCCCCAGAAACTTCGGTCTTCCGTAACCGTAGTGGGTATGCTCCACACCACTATCTCCTTGACTTTAGCAGGATCCACTAATGTCCCTCCATTAGGAATGATATGTCCAAGAAATGGCACCCCGCCATTCCAAAACTCGCATTTACCGTACTTGGCGTAGAGTTGATTATCTTAAAGCTTCTGTAGCACCAACCTTAGATGTTCTTCATGGTCACTCTCATTCTTAGAATAGATAAGAATATCGTCGATGAACACCACGACGAATCTGTCCAAATACTCCAAAAACATCTTATTCATCAAATCCATAAAATAAGCTGGTGCATTAGTTAATCCAAACGACATAACGATGAACTCATATAATCCATATCGGGTCGATAAATCCATCTTGGGAATATCCGATGGTCTAATCCTCATCTGATGGTATCCCGATCGGAGGTCAATCTTCGAGAATACCCTGGCTCCTCTCATCCGATTAAATAAATCCTTAATGCGGGGTAACAGAAACTTGTTCTTCACAGTGACATCATTAAGGAACCTTTAATCCACGCACATCCCTTGCAATCCATCTTTCTTCTTTACAAACAAAACTGGTACTCTCCAAAGTGAGGAACTCGGACGAATGTACTCAGCCTCTTGCAACTCCGTTAAGTGCTTCTTGAGTTCTTTTAACTCTTCTACAGACATTCTATACTGCTTGGCTCCAATATTATAGCAGTAACTCCAAATTCTCTACCCATAAAGGCCAATGTCAATCTACGTGTCATTTGATTCACCACAACAGGCCCTTTAGGTGTAATTACTCTCATGGTTTTTCTCATATTGTCCAACACATTTGCACAAACCCAAAATCTCAGCGTGACGCATAATTTTATTAGCAAATCATGGGGTCAAATAGACCTTTTTATTCCTCCTAAATTGGTATCATACCGAATACTAACTAAAGGAACATGTAGATCTTACAAATAGTAGTAATTTATATATATGTTTATGTAGCTTGGTGGAGCTGGTGGTGGTGGAGATGGTGGTTGCTCTTGTCGTTGTCTCTCCCACCGTGATTGCCTTATTTCTTGCTGTATCTCCAGACGGGCCTGACGTATTTCCTCGCGTTCTTGTCTTATCTGGCTTTGCATTTCGGTCATCATGTCTGTCAATTGCTGTATTACCAGCCTTTGGGTTGCGATCACTTGCTCAGTTTCAACAGGTGAAGGATTTGGAGGATTCATTTCTGTTTGCTGTTGCGTGATAATCTTTCCTTTCCTGGTATTGACCATCTGAGTTAGATACATAAGGTAAGAAAGAGCAGTAGACAAGGCAGTAATTACAATCATGTTACTTTGGGGGATTTATTAGCTAAGCAGATTAATATTTCACCTACTATAGCTAATTCAATACCTTATGTTGGTACATGCTAAGATGTCCATCTATAATAATTCAATCAATCAAAGAAGCAAATCAGACATTTAGCATCAGCACAATCAACCAACATTTTTTTTAAGAAGATAGTTTTAACTTTTGTTTTGGGTTCCCTAACTCTTAAGAATGTCATAGGGGTAGGGATTCCAAAGTTTGAAATCCATCTTGTCTTGGAGTAGAAAAGGTAAGAATGATCAGAGTAGAACAGTAGAAGGTGAGACAGGATCAAGATAAGTGTAGAAAGAATCAAAGTAAGGTAAGTATAGAATGAATCAGAATAAGGTAAGTAGGTAAGGGCTTCGTCCATTTCTATCTAGGTTTCGTCCTACAGTCAACATTGCCTCTGATACCACTTCTGTAACACCCGGCTTTAAGGAACAAAGCCAGGTGCATCTCATACATGCGCCAAGAAGACAACATATATAATAACAGAGTGTATAGAGATAAATGTCATAAAACATCAGAGTATTTATTACATAGCGGAAGACTTATTACAAAATAAAGTAATAAAGATAAAACGAACTAAGGATCGTCGGCGCCAATGTCGACTGGGAAACGCCACCTAGATCAAGACAAACTCCTCGCCTTGAGGCTCCTCCTGAAACACCTGCTCTTCTCCTGTGGGGGGGGGTGTGAGACAGCAAGGGTGAGCTCACACATGATCATAGCTCAACAAGTTGTGGGGAACCATTGGACACAAACTCACAAAGGTGTGAGTTCATGTGATGTGTAAGGCTAATCAATGATAGGGGTTAAAGCTGAGCATTGCTTTTAAGTAGTTGGTCAAAATTTTATTAGCAATTACTAAGTGTAAGTAAATACCAAACCATAAGTAGAGTAATAGAACAAAATTAATAATAAACCCATGCAATGCGAATGACAAAATTGAATTTAAGTTCCATAATTTAAACATCAGAGAGTCCTGAGCCGCTCATGACCGTGAGCTCGGCTAGTATACCAGTTTTACACTCTGCAGAGGTTGTACCCTTTACCCACAAGTCATGTTACCCGTCTGCCAAGGGGTCGCGAGTCCCATACACCTCTACCTAGGAAGCGCGGCAGGGCAACACTACGAGGCCTTTACAAAGTTCCACTAGCTTCCGAAAACCCGCTACAGTTTATAGGAAGATCCAGTACAGGGTTCCTGGCTGACTGCCATCCCAGCAAAATCAACCAGGGACCTCCCTGCACTGACCTCTCCCCTACTGCCCTTGCCCCTTTCGGGTAAGGTAGTCTTCCACTAGCTTTCCTAATTAGTCAGCCAAGGGGTCCCATTCCTCCCTTGTGGTGGCACGTGGTTCTCAAGTTAAGCTCTATGTTCCAATTAACATTAATGATATCAACATGAACATAAACAGAATAACAACAATAATTGGAACATAGAGGTAATAAATGATTATCCCAAAACCATATAAAGCAATAGCAAACTACCCAAGTGATTCAGGGGTAAACAAGGTAGTGAGATAAACAATCTAGGGAGTCCTATTGGGTCCCATCAAAATTAACCTATGCATGGATAAGTGATATTAAAGAACATTATTGGGTAAAAAGTGGTCAAGGGCACAACTTGCCTTCAATGAGCTCCTGCTCAGCTACTTCAACCTGCTGCTCACCAGGATCCTCAGCAACGGGCTCTTCTACTCGCCACAATACAAACAAACACAGTGCATATAGAGAAATTAACATTACACCAAACATGTAAACAAAATACACAGAGATATTCTACTTATTAAAATAAAAACTTAGGAACTGGAATCATAATTTTCTGAGTTATAGATTTTAAGTTATGTATTTTCAAAGGTTTTATGTGCTTTAAATAGGATTAAGTGATAAATAAATTTCTTACTGTTTTTATGCCAAAACAGAGGCTCTAGGTGATAAAGAATAAAATTACAAAATTTTAGGAACTGGAATGGATTAATTTGGAGTTAGTATGAATTTTCTATGAATTTATCAAGTTATAGTAATTGTTTTCATATTAAAAATCTATTTTCTAATTTATTTAATCAATATTAAACCGTACTGGACTGGGCCTCAATATTTGATAACAACAGGGGGCTCGGTGCAAAAGATCCTGAGACTCAGAACACTATGTAGTAGGACGGCGGGTTGGTTTTCTAATAACCCAAGGTCTCTTACGCAAAATGCACCCACGAAGGGGTATGGAGGGCTCTCGGTCGTTGGATCTCACTCCGAGGGTCGCGATTAGATGGCACATTATGTGAACCGGTATACAACCGTGACCATTGGATCACCAATCCACGCCCCAGATTTAATTACTCCCGATTCAATCGCGACTCTCCAATCCAGATCAAACGGCTACCCGCCCGAGTCACAGAGGGGTGTAACCCTGGCCTGATCTGGGCCGCCCGCACAGATCGGACGGCACCCACTCATCGTCTTCCCCCGCTCGATGGTGAACGGCGGCGTAGGCCTCCACGGCGGCGCCCCGCTCACACCGCTGACTGGTGCACTACCCCGGCATCCACCCTGTGCGAAACCACGTGTGGGCAACGACAAACACGATAGGGAGTTACTTTGTGAGGATTATGGTGACTACCATGCCTCCCGCGACGCAAGGCGGAACCACGGCAAACCAAAGCTCCGGTGAGCAATATTGGGGACACGCGTAAGCTATCCTCTATTCTAATAGATTCTACACGACGAGGGTAAGAAATCAAGACAACAGATATAGCGCTTACCACAAATTTTGCGGTTCCGGGCTCTGACCACGGCGTCGGGCGGATTCACGGCGGCGCAGCGGACACGGTGAGGAATTCCGGAGTCCCGAAGTACAATTCGCCCAAGGCGAGGTTCTCCCTTGCTCTACCGGACTCCGAGGGCACGACCCGAGCCAACGAACGCAGCACGAATCGATGGCGGTGGCGGATTTCAACACGGCGCTGCGGTGAACATGCCGAGGCGATGCCGAATTGGAGGTGCCCGACTGCACGCCCACCTCGATTCCACCGCGAGCGTGATCAGGATGATCTGGCGGAGCTTCTGGAGCTAGCCACACGACAATGGTGACGGCGACACGGTGAATTTGACCGGCGACCGACCACACACTTCTCCGCGGATGGCGGCTGGAAGGGGGAAACAAGAGGGGAGAGCTCGAGAGGGAGGTCGTCGCGGCGCGGACAGGTCTTTATCCCCAGCGCCCGTGGACCCCCGGACCCGAATTCCACGCGGAGGTTGCAACGGTGAGTCGACGGCCATGGCGGAAGAAGCGGTCTGTTTGGCCACTATCAGCTGGGGCGACAAGATGACAGGGCGGGCCCACCGGTAAGCCGCACCCGCGGAACGCATGAGCCGGGGTTCTGACCAACCGACCCCACATGTCGGCGCATCGGCACCACAGTCAGGCGCAAGGTCTCACTGTTCGCGGGCCCGTGTCGTCAGTGACTTCACAGGAAAGAAAAAGGACGAGGAAATGGGCTGCCGTGGGGGAACTGGCCAAATGGGCCGAATAGGAAGCCTGCGGCCCAGGTAGGGTTCTTTATCTTTTTCTTTTTATGTTTTATTTCCTATTTTCAAATTTTAATCCCAATTTGAATTCAAACTATGACTTTGAATCTGTACTCAAATTATAGATAAATTTTAATCATACCCGTATGGTTGAGTTTGTGTATTTATAATTTTTGTTTTATATTTTATATTATTTCTTTCTTTCTTTTTTTTCTTTTTCCTCAAATCCTCTTCTTATTGTCATTTTATTTCTATGTTGTCACCAATTGCACACACAAATAAAATATTCAGCATGATGCAATGATTTAGTAGCATATCTTTTATTAATTGTTCTTAAACATGGTGTTCACATAGGATGATGCATAAAGATCAAACTCACATAAAGAGAAATTGTTTCTCTATTGATATTATTTCTGGCAATTACAAAATGGGTGTTACAAGAAGGTATGGAATTCTGATCATTTTGGATTTCCTTAATATTTTGGTTCGGTTAATAATTGTGTTATTTGTGAGTTTAGGGAGTACTTCTTACAGCCTATTTGTGTTATTTTGCACTTCTTACAGCCTGTTTGTGAGCTTGGTATTCCTCCTGAAAACATCACTGCAAACCAATTGTTATTTGGCACATTGGGGGAGTACGCCGGATTTGATCCCATAGAGCCCACTTCACGCAGTAGGGGTAAAGCAAAAGCAGTGCAACAAATAAAATAGGTTTAGTTAAACTGTATATCTTTTGGTTGCAGCTTTTTAATTCTTACTAGTTGTCTAACCTTTGTTTGTGTTCAAGACCATGGCTACAAGACAATTATTTTAGAGAAAGAAATAACTAGCAAATGTATGCAGAGTAATGATACAAGACTTCTTGAAAGTCACCTAGAGGGGGTGAATAGGCGGAATCTGAAATTTACAAACTTTAAGCACAACTACAAGCCGGGGTTAGCGTTAGAAATATAAACGAGTCCAAAAGAGAGGGCGAAAACAAATCAACCAAAGAAATAGAGCGAATGACACGGTGATTTGTTTTACCGAGGTTCGGTTCTTGCAAACCTACTCCCCGTTGAGGTGGTCACAAAGACCGGGTCTCTTTCAACCCTTTCCCTCTCTCAAACGGTCACCTATACCGAGTGAGCTTCTCTTCTCAATCACTTGGGACACTAAGTCCCCACAAGGACCACCACACAATTGGTGTCTCTTGCCTTGATTACAATTGAGTTGGGAACAAGAAAGAAAGAAGAAGAAAAGTGATCCAAGCGCAAGAACTCAAATGAACACAAATGTCACTCTCTCTAGTCACTATTTGATTGGAATGAACTTTGGACTTGGGAGAGGATTTGATCTCTTGTTTGTGTCTTGAAATGAAGTCTAGAGCTCTTGTATTGAATGCAATGGCTGAAAACTTGGATGCCTTGAAGTGTTGGTGGTTGGGGGTATTTATAGCCTTAACCACCAAAGTGGCCGTTGGGGAGGCTGTCTGTCGTATGGCGCACCGGACAGTCCGGTGCGCCACCAGACACTGTCCGGTGCACCAGCCACGTCACCCAACCGTTAGGGTTCGACCGTTGGAGCTCTGACAAGTGAGGCCACCGGACAGTCCGGTGGTGCACCAGACAGTCACTGTTCACTGTCCGGTGCGCCTTCTGGCGCCTGCTCTGACTTCTGCATGCGCAGGCGCGCACTGTTCACTTTCACTGTTCATTTGCAGACGACCGTTGGCGCGAAGTAGCCGTTGCTCCGCTGGCACACCGGACAGTCCGGTGTTACACTGGACAGTCCGGTGAATTATAGCAGAGCGGCTTCCCCAAATTCCCGAAGCTGACAAGTTTGAGTTGATCCTTCCTGGTGCACTGGACATTGTCCGGTGGTGCACTAGACACTGTCCGGTGGCACACCGGACAGTCCGGTGCGCCAGATCAGGGCAGCCTTCGGTTGTCTTTTGCTCTTTTTATTTGAACCCTTTCTTTTGACTTTGTATTGGTTTGTTGTGAACCTTTGGCACCTGTAGAACTCATAATCTAGAACAAACTAGTTAGTCCAATACTTTGTGTTGGGCAATTCAACCACCAAAATTCATATAGGAAAAGGTTTGACCCTATTTCCCTTTCAATCTCCCCCTTTTTGGTGATTGACCACAACCAAAGCAAATATAGAGGTGCAGAATTGAACTAGTTTGCATAAGGTAAGTGCAAAGGTTGCTTGGAATTGAAACCAATATAGTTATTTCAATAGATATGCATGGATTGTTTTCTTCTTATTTAAAATTTTGGACCACATTTGCACCACGAGTTTTGTTTTTGCAAATCCTTTGTAAAATTCTTTTCAAAACATTTTGCAAATAGTCAAAGGTATATGAATAAGATTGAAAGAAGCATTTTAAAGATTTGAAATTTTCTCCCCCTGTTTCAAATGCTTTTCCTTTGACTTAAACAAAACTCCCCTTTAACGAAATTCTCCTCTTAGTGTTCAAGAGGGTTTTACAAGTTTTGAAGATACTACTTTCTCCCCCTTTTTGAACACAATAAGATACCAATTTAAAAAACTTCATTTTTAAAATTCGGTGGTGGTGCGGTCCTTTTGCTTTGAGCTAATACTTTCTCCCCCTTTGGCATGAATCGCCAAAAATGGATACTTGTGAGTGAAATATAAGCCCTTTTAATTTCTCCCCAATGGCAAACAAATAGATATGAGTGAAGATTATACCAAAATGGAGAGCGATGCAGAATACCGGCAAATATCGATGGAGTTGAGTGGAAGCGTCGTTTTTGCTGAATACTCCATTTCCCTTTCAATTCTATGACTAAGCATAATAATACACTTGAAAACACATTAGTCATAGACATAAAAGAGATATGATCAAAGGTATATAAATGAGCTATGTGTGCAAAGTATCAATCAAAGTTCCTAGAATCAAGAATATTTAGCTCATTCCTAAGTTTGGTAAAGGTTTTCTCATCTAAAGGCTTGGTAAAGATATCGGCCAATTGATCTTTGGTGTTAATATAGGCTATCTTGATATCCCCCTTTGTTGGTGATCTCTCAAAAAGTGATACCGAATGGCTATGTGCTTAGTGCGGCTGTATTCAACGGGATTAGCTGCCATGCGGATTGCACTCTCATTATCACATAGGAGAGGGACTTTGCTAAATTTGTAGCCATAGTCCCTAAGGGTTTGCCTCATCCAAAGCAATTGCGCGCAACAATGGCCTGCGGCAATGTACTCGACTTTGGCGGTAGAAAGAGCTACTGAGTTTTGTTTCTTTGAAGCCCAAGACACCAGGGATCTCCCCAGAAATTGACAAGTCCCTGATGTGCTCTTCCTATCAATCTTACACCCTGCCCAATCGGCATCGGAATATCCTAGTAAATCAAAAGAGGATCCCTTGGGGTACCAAAGACCAAACTTAGGTGTATGAACTAGATATCTCAAGATTCGCTTCACGGCCCTAAGGTGAACTTCCTTAGGATCGGCTTGGAACCTTGCACACATGCATACAGAAAGCTTAATATCCGGTCGAGATGCACATAAATAGAGTAAAGATCCTATCATCGACCGGTATACCTTTTGATCTACAGATTTACCTCCCGTGTCGAGGTCGAGATGCCCATTGGTTCCTATGGGTGTCTTAATGGGCTTAGCATCCTTCATTCCAAACTTGGTGAGTATGTCTTGAATGTACTTTGTTTGGCTAATGAAGGTGCCCTCTTGGAGTTGCTTGACTTGAAATCCTAAGAAATACTTCAACTCTCCCATCATAGACATCTCGAATTTTTGAATCATGATCCTACTAAACTCTTCACAAATAGATTTGTTAGTAGACCCAAATATGATATCATCAACATAAATTTGGCATACAAACAAATCATTTTCAATTGTTTTAGTAAAGAGAGTAGGATCAGCTTTACCGACTTTGAATCCATTAGTGATAAGAAAATCTCTTATGCATTCATACCATGCTCTTGGGGCTTGCTTGAGCCCATAAAGCGCCTTAGAGAGTTTATATACATGGTTAGGGTACTCACTATCTTCAAAGCCGGGAGGTTGCTCAATATAGACCTCTTCCTTGATTGGTCCATTGAGGAAGGCACTCTTCACGTCCATTTGATAGAGCTTAAAGCCATGGTAAGTAGCATAGGCAAGTAATATGCGAATTGACTCAAGCCTAGCTACGGGTGCATAGGTTTCACCAAAATCCAAACCTTCGACTTGTGAATACCCTTTGGCCACAAGTCGTGCCTTGTTCCTTGTCACCACACCATGCTCATCTTGCTTGTTGCGGAAGACCCACTTGGTTCCTACAATATTTTGATTAGGACGTGGAACTAAATGCCATACCTCATTCCTCGTGAAGTTGTTGAGCTCCTCTTGCATCGCCAGCACCCAATCCGAATCTTGAAGTGCTTCCTCTACCCTGTGTGGCTCAATAGAGGAAACAAAAGAGTAATGTTCACAAAAATGAGCAACACGAGATCGAGTGGTTACCCCCTTATGAATGTCACCGAGGATGGTGTTCACGGGGTGATCTCGTTGGATTGCTTGGTGGACTCTTGGGTGTGGCAGCCTTGGATCTTGTTCATCTTCCTTGTCTTGATCAATGTCATCTCCCCCTTGATCATTGTCCTGCTCTTGAGGTGGCTCATCTTTTTGATCTTCTCCTTCATCATCTTGAGCCTCATCCTCTTCTTGAGTTGGTGGAGATGCTTGCATGGAGGAAGATGGTTGATCTTGTGCTCGTGGAGGCTCTTCGGATTCCTTAGGACACACATCCCCAATGGACATGTTCCTTAGCGCGACGCACGGAGCCTCTTCATCATATAACTCATCAAGATCAACTTGCTCTACTTGAGAGCCGTTAGTCTCATCAAACACAATGTCACAAGAGACTTCAACTAGTCCAGTGGACTTGTTAAAGACTCTATATGCCCTTGTGTTTGAGTCATAACCAAGTAAAAAGCCTTCTATAGCCTTAGGAGCAAATTTAGATTTTCTACCTCTTTTAACAAGAATAAAGCATTTGCTACCAAATACTCTAAAATATGAAACATTGGGCTTTTTATCGGTGAGGAGTTCATATGATGTCTTCTTGAGGATTCGGTGTAGATATAATCGGTTGATGGCGTAGCAAGCGATGTTGACCGCCTCGGCCCAAAACCGATCTGAAGTCTTGTACTCATCAAGCATGGTCCTTGCCATGTCTAATAGAGTCCTATTCTTCCTCTCCACTACACCATTTTGTTGTGGCTTGTAGGGAGAATAGAACTCATGCTTGATGCCCTCCTCCTCAAGAAAGCCTTCAATTTGAGAGTTCTTGAACTCCGTCCCATTGTCGCTTCTTATCTTCTTGATCCTTAAGCCGAACTCATTTTGAGCCCGTCTCAAGAATACTTTCAAAGTCTCTTGGGTTTGAGATTTTTTCTGCAAAAAGAATACCCAAGTGAAGCGAGAATAATCATCCACAATAACTAGACAGTACTTACTCCCGCTGATGCTTATGTAAGCTATCGGGCCAAATAAATCCATGTGGAGTAGCTCTAGTGGCCTGTCAGTCGTCATGATGTTCTTGTGTGGATGATGAACACCAACTTGCTTCCCTGCTTGGCATGCGCTACAAATCCTGTCTTTCTCAAAATGAACATTGGTTAGTCCCAAAATGTGCTCTCCCTTTAGAAGCTTGTGAAGATTCTTCATTCCAACATGGGCTAGTCGGCGATGCTAGAGCCAACCCAAGTTAGTCTTAGCAATTAAGCAAGTGTCGAGTTCAGCTCTATTGAATTCAACTAAGTATAGCTGACCCTCTAACACTCCCTTAAAAGCTATTGAATCATCACTTCTTCTAAAGACAGTAACACCTGTATCCGTAAAAAGACAGTTGTAACCCATTTTGCATAATTGAGAAACAGAAAGCAAGTTGTAATCTAAAGAATCTACAAGAAAAACATTAGAAATAGAATGGTCAGGTGATATAGCAATTTTACCCAATCCTTTGACCAAACCTTGATTTCCATCCCCGAATGTGATAGCTCTTTGGGGATCTTGGTTTTTCTCATAGGAGGAGAACATTCTTTTCTCCCCAGTCATGTGGTTTGTGCACCCGCTGTCGATGATCCAACTTGAGCCCCCGGATGCATAAACCTACAAAACAAATTTAGGCCTTGTTCTTAGGTACCCAAACAGTCTTGGGTCCTTTTACATTAGAAACAAGTACCTTGGGTACCCAAACACAAGTCTTTGACCCCTTGTGTTTGCCCCCAACATATTTGGCAACTACTTTGCCTGATTTGTTAGTAAGCACATATGAAGCATCAAAAGTCTTAAATGAGATGTTAGGTTCATTTGATGCAATAAGAGTTTTCTTCTTAGGCATTTTAACATGTGTAGAACTCCTAGAGCTAGAAGCCTCATTCTTATAAATAAACGCATGGTGAGAAACAGAATGAGTCTTCTTTGCATGAATTCTCCTAATCTTATCCTCAAGATAACCAGCAGGATACAAAATATAACCCTCGTTATCCTAAGGCATGGGAGTCTTTCCCTTAACAAAATTAGACAATCTTTTAGGAGGGGCATTAAGCTTGACATTGTCTCCCTGTTGGAAGCCAATGCCATCCTTAATGCCAGGACGTCTCCCACTATAAAGCATACTACGAGCAAATTTAAATTTTTCATTCTCTAGTTCATGCTCGGCAATTTTAGCATCTAATTTAGCTATATGATCATTTTGTTGTTTTATCATAGCAAGGTGGTCATGAATAGCATCTACATTAACATCTCTACATCTAGTGCAAATAGAAAAATGCTCAACGGTAGATGTAGAGGGTTTGCAATCATTTAATTCAACAATCTTAGCATAAGATTGGAAATAGAAACATTGCAAACATCTAATTCCTTAGCCTTAGCAATTAATTTTTCATTTTCACTCTTAAGGCTAGCAAGAAAGGCATTCAATTTATCAATCTTAGCAATCAAATTAACATTATCATTTCTAAGATTGGTAATTGAATCATCACATACATTAGATTTCTCAACCTTAGCAATTAAATTAGCATTCTCAATTCTAAGGTTAGAAATGGTGTCATGGCAAGTGTTAAGCTCACTAGTTATTTTTTCATTTTTCTCTACCTCCAGAGCATAAGCATTTTTAGTCTTAACATGATTTTTGTTTTCCTTAATAAGGAAGTCCTCTTGGCTATCCAAGAGTTCATCCTTCTCATGAATAGCACTAATCAATTCATTCAGTTTCTCTTTTTGTTGCATGTTAAGATTGGCAAAAAGAGTAAGCAAGTCATCCTCATCATCACTAGAATTATCCTCATCATTAGAAGTTGCATACTTAGTGGAGGATCTTGATTTTACCTTCTTCTTCTTGCCATCCTTTGCCATGAGGCACTTGTGGCCGACGTTGGGGAAGAGAAGTCCTTTGTTGACGGCGATGTTGGCGGCGTCCTCGTCGTCGGAGGAGTCGGTGGAGCTCTCATCGGAGTCCCACTCTTGGCAAACATGGGTATCACCGCCCTTCTTCTTGTAATACCTCTTCTTCTCCTTCTTCTTCTCCCTCTTGTCGTTATCCCTGTCACTATCACTAGACAAAGATCATTTAGCGATAAAATGACCGAGCTTACCACATTTGTAGCATACTTTCTTGGAGCGGGGCTTGTAGTCCTTCCCCCTACTTTGCTTGAGGATTTGGGAGACATTAGTTTATATCTTGGATCACCACGAATTAATTGAACTTGAGTAGGGTTAAGAAATATGAGTGATCTAAGAATAACCTTGACCATCTCATGGTCATCCCATTTGGTGCTCCTGAGGTTGCGCACTTGGTTAACCAAGGTCTTTAGCCAGTTGTACATGGCTTGCGGGTCTTCTCCTTGGTTGAGCATAAAACGACCGAGCTCCCCCTCGATCATTTCCCTCTTGGTGATCTTGGTCACCTCGTCTCCTTCGTGCGCGGTTTTGAGCATGTCCCAAATCTCCTTAGCACTCTTCAACCCTTGTACCTTGTTATACTCCTCTCGACTTAGAGAGGTGAGGAGTATAGTGGTAGCTTGGGAGTTGAAGTGCCGGATTTGGGCAACTTCGTCCGAGTCATAGTCTTCATCCCCTGGCGATGGTACCTGTACTCCAATCTCAACAACATCCCAAATGCTAGTGTGGAGTGAGGTTAGATGGTGCCTCATTTTGTTACTCCACATATTATAATCTTCACCATTAAACATGGGTGGTTTGCCTAATGGGACGGAAAGTAAAGGAGTACGCTTAGAAATGCGAGGATAGCGTAGGGGAATCTTACTAAACTTTTTGCGCTCATGGCGCTTAGAAGTTACGGACGGCGCGTTGGAGCCGGAGGTGGATGGCGACGAAGAGTCGGTCTCGTAGTAGACCACTTTCTTCATCTTCTTTTTCTTCTCACCACTCCAATGCGACTTGTGAGGAGGCGATTCCTCCTTCTTCTTGTTGCGTAACTCTCCCGATGGAGCCTTCCCGTGGCTTGTGGCGGGCTTCTCGCCGGTCACCATCTCCTTCTTGGCGTGTTCTCCCGACATCACTTCGAGCGGTTAGGCTCTAATGAAGCACCGAGCTCAGATACCAATTGAAAATTGCCTAGAGGGGGGTGAATAGGCGGAATCTGAAATTTACAAACTTTAAGCACAACTACAAGCCGGGGTTTGCGTTAGAAATATAAACAAGTCCAAAAGAGAGGGCGAAAACAAATCAACCAAAGAAATAGAGCGAATGACATGGTGATTTGTTTTACCGAGGTTTGGTTCTTGCAAACCTACTCCCCGTTGAGGTGGTCACAAAGACCGGGTCTCTTTCAACCCTTTCCCTCTCTCAAACGGTCACCTAGACCGAGTGAGCTTCTCTTCTCAATCACTTGGGACACTAAGTCCCCACAAGGACCACCACACAATTGGTGTCTCTTGCCTTGATTACAATTGAGTTGGGAACAAGAAAGAAAGAAGAAGAAAAGCGATCCAAGCGCAAGAACTCAAATGAACACAAATGTCACTCTCTCTAGTCACTATTTGATTGGAATGAACTTTGGACTTGGGAGAGGATTTAATCTCTTGTTTGTGTCTTGGAATGAAGTCTAGAGCTCTTGTATTAAATGCAATGGCTGAAAACTTGGATGCCTTGAAGTGTTGGTGGTTGGGGGTATTTATAGCCCTAACCACCAAAGTGGCCGTTGGGGAGGCTGTCTATTGTATGGCGCACCGGACAGTCCGGTGCGCCACCGGACACTGTCCGGTGCGCCAACCACGTCACCCAACCGTTAGGGTTCGACCGTTGGAGCTCTGACAAGTGGGGCCACTGGACAGTCCGGTGGTGCACCGGACAGTCACTATTCACTGTCTGGTGCGCCTTCTGGCGCCTGCTCTGACTTCTGCACGCGCAGGCACGCACTGTTCACTTTCACTGTTCATTTGCAGACGACCGTTGAAGCAAAGTAGCCGTTGCTCCGCTGGCACACCGGACAGTCTGGTGTTACACTGGACAGTCCGGTGAATTATAGCGGAGCGGCTTCCCCAAATTCTCGAAGCTGGCAAGTTTGAGTTGATCCTCCCTGGTGCACCGGACACTATCCGGTGGCACACCGGACAGTCCGGTGCGCCAGACCAGGGCAGCCTTCGGTTGTCTTTTGCCCTTTTTATTTGAACCCTTTCTTTTGACTTTGTATTGGTTTGTTGTGAACCTTTGGTACCTGTAGAACTCATAATCTAGAACAAACTAGTTAGTCCAATACTTTGTGTTGGACAATTCAACCACCAAAATTCATATAGGAAAAGGTTTGACCCTATTTCCCTTTTACTTCTATTACGTATCAGTGAATAGCATTTTTATCTACAATACTGTACCAAAATAAAAATATATGAAGTTACCTTAATCCGCGGTGTCTTTTGCAGGCTCGGCAACCTGGCGGAGCAGACTTGTTCATCTGTTACTGCGATTAATGTGTTCACCACTGAAAAGTGAAAACTTGGCAGTAGTAGTTTCTACGATTAATGTGACAATGGCAACATGATCATTTGCTTCAAAGAGCGATGGATGCTTGTATTGATGAATAAATCTCCTATTAACATGTTTTGATTGAAGTACTTTGGTTGATGTCTAGGATACTCAGGTTTTATGTTTCTTCAGTCAGATATCATACACGAATACAAATGAGATTAATGGTAAATGCATAAGGATAGAGTGATGTCTGGTTATTGTGGCACAATATTGTTAACTTACTTCACGCTGTATAAATATATACAATGCAGTTTTAGCCGAGTCCTGTATCTGAACAAGACATGCCTTACAACAAATTATTTATTGTTTTGTGTGTTCCTAGATTCATGCTACCTAAAAATGTGGTATTGAAGTGCTTTGAAGGACTCCATCTTTTTTGACTGATTGTTGTTCCTTTTTCTCCCTTTCTAAAATCTAGATTGGATAGGAGCTCCGAACGCGAGCCATAGACGGGAGTTGATGCCACCGGGCGATGGATGGTCGCATCCTTAGGACCTCGGCGTGCAACAGCAGCGGTAAAAACTTGCCCCCTTCCTCTCCGGTGGTAGTCTCACGATCTTCCTCCGCTGCCATTGAACTTTAAAATGAGAACCAAAAGCACACGGTTTCTGGCCTCCCTATTAGGGGATTCCATGGAGGGACTCCTCTCAGGGATAAACCAAGTGGTATGTGCCTTGCTTGCGTTTCGTTTTGTCCCATTTTTAAAATTGAAACGAACAAACTGAGCCTTTTGTCATCTAAAATTTGTCTTGATTTTTTCCTAAAATTTACACGCGGTTTGGTGCTCAGCCGTGAAGCTTTTTGTCATCTATAATATCTTCCTCGCCCTCGCAATATGTTCTGGTCTAGATTGTGGTCATTCCTTGCAGCAAACTAAGACTAATTACTTTTTCCTTCTTTACACATGACCTTTCAAGAACACTTAAATCTATTTTAAACACTTAAATCAGTTGTGCGGTTACTTAACTACTACTGTTCTTACTTAGATTTTTTGGTTGCTCATGGAGTCATGGTGCATATGCTCATGTTTGCAGGCTGTCATTTTTCTCATCGCCTACTTCAATAGCCTACAACATTAGCAGGTTAGTTAAATATTTTTAGTGTGCTAATCTTTTCTTTTTGCAAATAGAGACTGCTCTAAAATAAATGATGGCTTATGTTTTCATTTCATTTGTTGAACTCATATATTCGTCATCTGTCCTCATCTAACATTGATTCAACTCTAATATGGTGTTTGGCATTTGTTTTCCCTCTACATTAGTTTCTCATTATTATATTTGTATAGATTCATATTCTTGACACTAACCTAATCAACATTCTTTACATAATAATATTATAAAGAGGATTAATTTCATATACAATACTATATATAATGAGATGAATCATTTGGCCTTACGATATGTGTAAGAAATAATGCTTTGATAAATGGCAGCTTATCAGGAGTTTCATAAGTGTAGAACAATTTTTTTGGCTGTTAACATAGTGTATAACATTTGATGTCGTAATTTGTTTTGGAAGAAAATTTAATCTCAGCTTAGAATTTTTTACCGACAGGTTTATGATCTTTTAATATCTACAGGTTGTGGAAACTGAGATCATTGTAACTCAAATGTGAGCTTGGCACTTAGCATATAGACGCCATTAGAACCAATCTGGAATTACTGTAAGGTAATTTTATATCTTGTTCTGTAAGTTGAAGAATTAATAGCTAGCTAGCATATGCTTCCTTAATGATGTTTTCTTTTTCCATGCATCTTCATATTACCAAACCCTTTTCTTGCAGGAAAAACGGATATAGAGTGATAAAAGGCATTAATGTAAGTACTACATAAATGTACTACTTGTATTTTTTAATAATCAATGCTTTAAAAGTCTATATAGATGCTGACTGGTGTCAGGGTTTTCCCATTATTGTAAGTTTGTTACAAGCAAGTGCTTTCCCTCACACAACTTCACCTTTTCTGTGCATGTTTATTACTTTTGTTTGCTAGTTTTGACTTACAGCGAATTGTGTACGCAACTACTGTGGCATATCAGTGACCTTCCGAGAAGATACAATGGCGTTCTTAGTAGTAATGCTGCTTGATTTCTATAGTTGGAGTCATCAAACAGCTAACATTTGCACTTGAACTGTTTGGTGAAATGCTTGGGAGAAAGAGGCCAGCAAGAATGGAGTAATGGAACATCGGCAGGAGGGGTGCAGCAGCGGCAACCGATGTATCCCTTGAACAATCTGGTTTTGACAAGATACAAATCAATCTAGTGTACACTGTATTCCACACTTGCACAGATTGTTTACCTAATTACAAGATTATCTCAGTGTTTTGGTTTGGATTTAGAGTACACTTATGTATGAAATATTGATTGGTACTTATCTATATTATATTAATTATATTATTATTAAATATATATGTCTGTGTATTTCTCTTTCAAATTATTATAATGTGGAATCTCAAAAATGAATATAAATTGAAGAATATATAGTAATTTAAGTCAATTTGTTTAAATCTTATTAAGACGGTTCCAAAATGTCCAATATCGGTCTTCTAAATAAGACGATTTCTAAAATGTCCTATATATGTCACCTAAATAAGGCGGTTTTCATATCGGAAGTGTTCATTATTATAGAATATTTTAGACAGTTTACTAAACAACTTGTGACTTAAAATGTTCGTATACTCGACGGTTGTTTAGAAAAAGTGCCTTACATAAAACATAATTCAAGACAGGTTATTGGACAAAATGACTTAAACAAATACCTTTTTTAGACGGTTATAAACTAAAAACATCTTATATAATATCATTTTAAGACGGTTTGCAACCGTCTTAAATGTGGGACATCTTTTGCGACTCCATCAAATTTGAACACTTGAGAAACGTCTTAATAAGTGAAAATTAACCGTCTCATATAACATGATCTGTAGTAGTGAAGCCCTCCCCGCGCTTCACGGGTACGGCGCTCCGGCTATGGTGACACGTGTAAAGGTCCGGACGCGAACTCATCCTCAAACTGAGTTTTGAGATATCGTTGTGTCCGGCCCCCATACCCCCATGCCGTGTCCAGCTCCCATCCCTCCCACATTGCCCCTGTATCCTCACCTCGCGCTCGTCGCTCGTGCTCGACTCGTTCCACCAGCCCGCCTCGCCATGGGGCACGGCCTTCCACCACCACGTGCTTAGAGACGTCTAGGTCGCCGGTGTTGGCGACCTGCTCCTCTAACACCTGTGGCTCCGGCGACCTGCTCCTCTACGACCGCAGCCACCACACCTTCTGCCTCCCACAATCGCCACCGAGGTGCCCATCCAGTCACCTCCCCATTCGGCCATGCCACCATGCTACCAACGGCTGCGTGCCTCATAGCTCGACGCCTCCTCAGCCTTACCTCTGCATCTACATCGAAAGCCATCAGCCTCTCGCTTGCTTCATTTCTACTCGGGCCTCTTCTCTGCCCAACTCATACCCCCACCATTCCCCCAAACTCGATTCCAAGATTAGCAGCTTTCGACGCTCTAAACATAGTCCACCACAGTTCCGTCTCTAGACTCCTTGTTGTTCCCAGGCACAAGAGTCTATGCAAGCTTTCTGATGTGCCCTTTTTAATGGCACATACAAACCTATACTTATTTGTTTACATATGCTTTGAATATTGAGGATGTGGATGATCCACATGTAATTAGTTTTTGTTATCGAGTATCTAAACTGAACGTTATGTACCTCTTTTTCTTCATGATAAATTGTAAATTTATTTGCCATACATCTTTGTAGTTTTTTATTTTTTTAGCATCAATATGAATTTACGATGGTTTGTTGTTTTGTGTTCACTTATACAGGTGGAACAGTTGCACTAGATTTTTAAGCTTTGTGGACCACCATCACAGGAGTTTTGGCCTAATTTCAAGTTATCCCAAGATAGATTATTGTAAGCCTTGAAGCAAAGTATTGTCTTAAACTTTAGGGTCATGAGGATGGCCAACTTCTGTAACGGGTAGCCTCCTAATTATCTAAGGTGAATTATGAGTACCAAGGCCTCATTATGATTCGTAAATAAAAAAAATAGGTGTGCACCCTATTTCCGCTTGTGTCGGCGTTCCGAGACCGGGGGGTCCCTGAGCCGACGAGTGAATGTCGCCGCGTGCCCCAGCCCAGATGGGTCGAGCGCGAGGGCGAGCGCGAAGGAGGGAGAGCGAGGCGGCCGGAGACCGGCGTGAGAGAGGTGGGAATCCCGCGGCCTTCGTGTTCGTCCCGCGCCCAGGTCGGGTGCGCTTGCAGTAGGAGGGTTACAAGCGTCCACGCGGGTGAGGGAGCGAGCGGCTCCAAGCGAGCGCGTGTCTCGTCCTCGTCCCCGCGCGGCCAGCCTTCTCTAAGAGGGCCCTGGTCCTCCCTTTTATAGGCGCAAGGAGAGGATCCAGGTGTACAATGGGGGGTGTAGCAGAGTGCTACGTGTCTAGCGGAGGAGAGCTAGCGCCCTGAGTACATGCCATTGTGGCAGCCGGAGAGATTTTGGCACCCAGCTGGTGTGATGTCGTGGCCGTCGGAGGAGCGATGGAGCCTGGCGGAGGGACAGCTGTCGGAGCGGTTGAATCCTTGCTGACGTCCTCTTGCTTCCGTAAGGGGGCTGAGAGCCGCCGTCGTCACAGCGTATGCAGGGCGCCATCATTGCCTATCTGGCGGGGCGAGCCAGATGGGACGCCGGTCTTGTTCCCTGCGGCCCGAGTCAGCTCGGGGTAGGGTGATGATGGCGCCTCCTGTTGACGTGGCTGGTCTACGCCCTAGGTTGGGCGATGTGGAAGCTCCTCCGAAGCCAAGGTTGAGTCTGTCTTCCGTGGCCGAGGTCGGGTCCGAGCCCCAGGTTCGGGCGAGGCGGAGATCGTCGGCTGGTGCTGGGGCGGAGTCCGAGCCCTGGGGTCGGGCGAAGCGGAGTTCGTCGCCTTCTGGGGCCGAGCCCAAGTCCGAGCCCTGGGTCGGGCGAGGTGGAGATCGTCGTCTTCTGGGACTTAGCCCGAGTCCGAGCCCTGGGTCGGGCGGAGTTCGCCGTCTTCCGGGACTTAGCCCGAGTCCGAGCCCTGGGTTGGGCAGAGTTCACCGTGTTCCGGGACTTAGCCCGAGTCCGAGCCCTGGGTCGGGCGGAGTTCGCCGTCTTCCGGGACTTAGCCCGAGTCCGAGCCCTGGGTCGGGCGGAGTTCGCCGTCTTCCGGGACTTAGCCCGAGTCCGAGCCCTGGGTCGGGCGGAGTTCGCCGTCTTCCGGGACTTAGCCCGAGTCCGAGCCCTGGGTCGGGCGGAGTTCGCCATCTTCCGGGACTTAGCCCGAGTTCGAGCCCTGGGTCGGGCGGAGCGGAGCTTCCTATGGTGCCTTTGGCTGGGCCTGACTGCCTGTCAGTCTCACTCTGTCAAGTGGCACCGCAGTCGGAGTGGCGCAGGTGGCGCTGTCCTTCTGTCAGGCCGGTCAGTGGAGCGGTGAAGTGACGGCGGTCACTTCGGCTCTACTGGCTGGGGGCGTGCGTCAGGATAAAGGTGTCAGGCCACCTTTGCATTAAATGCTCTTGCGATTTGGTCGGTCGGTGCGGCGATTTGGTCAGGGTTGCTTCTTGGCGAAGGCAGGGCCTCGGGCGAGCCAGAAACATGTTCGCCGCTGAAGGGGGGCCTCGGGCGAGACGGAAATCCTCCGGGGTCGGCTGCCCTTGTCCGAGGCTAGGCTCGGGTGAGGCGTGATCGAGTCCCTTGAATGGACTGATCCCTGACTTAATCGCACCCATCAGGCCTTTGCAGCTTTGTGCTGATGGGGGTTACCAGCTGAGAATTAGGAGCCTTGAGGGTACCCCTAATTATGGTCCCCGACAGTAGCCCCCGAGCCTCGAAGGGAGTGTTTGCACTCGCTTGGAGGCTTTCGCCGCACTTTTTTGCAAGGGGACCAGCCTTTCTCGGTTGCGCTTTTGTTCCGGTGGGTGCGCGCGAGCGCACCCGCCGGGTGTAGCCCCCGAGGCCTCGGAGGAGTGGTTTCACTCCTTCGAGGTCTTACTGCCTCACGTAGTACTTCGGCTAGTCTGGTCGTTCCCTCATGCGAGCTGGCCGTAGCCCAGGTGTACGGTCGGGTCCCAAGTTCTCGGGCTGGTATGTTGACGCTGTCAACGGTTCGGCCGGAGCCGGGTTTGCGAGAGCAGCCCCCGAGCCTCTGCACAGAGAGAGAGGGCGGTCAGGGGTAGACTCGGCTTTTTTACATACGCCCCTGCGTCGCCTTTCCGCAAGGAGGAGGGGGGGAAAAGCGCCATGTTGCCCTCGATGGGCGCCGAACATGGTGTCTCCGATGAGCTACAAGCGGGTAATCCGAGTGGACGTTCGTGCCCCGTTCGTTAGGGTCGGCTAGGGGCCCAGAGGCACGCCCAAAAGTACCTGCGGGTGATCTGCCAGACCCGGTCCCCTGGTGACGTGGTCCGAGGGCTCGATGCCTCCCTCTGATGGGACTCTGTTACAAGATCGTTCCCGCTGGTCTCGGAAATGTCCTAGGGTACCTCGGGAGCGCAGCCCGAGCCTTGATTATGTATCGAACGTACCCATGGTCATCCCTCGCTCGGCGTCTGAGGTGGCTGTGAACCCTTCGGGGGCCAGCCTTCGAACCCCTGATTAGTAATGGGCACGGAGCCCGAGTAGCCTGAGGCGGCCGTGGAACCCTTTCGAGGGGCCGGCCTTCGAACCTCTGACCAGTAGTGGGTGTAGGGCCCACGCGATCTGAGGCGGCTGTCGAACCCTTCCAGGGGGCCAGCCTTCGAACCTCTGATCAGTAGGGGGGTTCGGAGCCTGGTTCCTTCTCGGGGAAGGATCCTTTTCGGGGTATCCCCCTTTTCCGGTCCCTGTTGCAAGAGAGAGAAAGAGGAAAAACAGAAAAGGATACGAAATCGAACGATGCGGCGTACCTTTTTTTTGACGCGGTCATTACGGCGAAGGCGAAGCGTCGCTCGCTTCTCCTGCCAGAGGCGCCGCGTGTCCCACCGCGGAGTTGATGCGACAGGGCGAGTAGTTCGCAGGGTAGCCGTTGCGCGTGCGTGAGCCGTTCGAGGAACGGGTCACGGGCGTGTTGCCTTCACGCCGTGAGAGAGGGTTCTCTCGCTGCCCCCGGACAGGACGTGAGCTTGGCTGACGACATGACCGGTGCGCCTGCCCGCCTGCCACCGCCATTACTGCCGGCTCGTCTTCGGTCGTATTGACCGTCGTGCCAGGCTGGAGCCGCTGGGTCATGCGCTGGGTGGCCTCGAGTCACGGTATTGGTTCCACAGTCGAGGAGGCGCGGTAGTGGCGCAGGTGGCGGTGCAGTTACTCACACGTAGCAACCGGCGCACCGGTTGCATGACGCGTGGGCCTGGGCCTCCATGCCGGGTGTGTTGGGAGTCGGAGAAGTGCGCCCACCTGGCGTGGTTGCATGCCGCCCGCACGGCTGCCCGCCCTTTCGCCCGCTGGTCTGGGCAAAAGTGGAGGGTCACTTGTAACCGCTGGGCGGTTGTACGCACCGCGCGCGGCGGTTTGGCTTCTTCTGCTCTAAGTCGGCTTGCATGACGTGTGGGACCCAGCCCTCGCGCCGTAGGGGAGGACCTTGGAGTGTGTTGGAGAAGACTCAGCCCGTGACGGCAGGGGACGCAAGCAGGGAGAACCGCCTTTTAAAGGAGGGTGACCCCCTTGGAAGGCGACCATGTCTTCGCGCTCCCTTATGCATCGTGTCTTTCCACCTTCCAAGCCCCCGGATGGGGGAGATCCGCCGTCTTTCCGCCTCGTCATTGGGGGAATACAACTCCGTGGGAGTTGGCACCTTTCAGCCATCGCTCGGCTTCAAGGATTTTCATCACGCAGCCCGGCTACACCCCTCCGCCGGCGGTCACCCCAGGCGGTGACCCCCAGCCCCTGGGTGGGGAGAAGCAAGCCGGGCTGCGATCTTGGTCCCACCCTCAGCTTCAAGGACGTTCATCATCCTTGCTGGGGTGGAGGCCGGGCTTAGCCGGAGCTCTACCTTCCGCGCGGGTTCGTGGGTCACCCTCTCCTGCGGCGTTCGAGGGAGAGGGTGCTCGCTGGCCCTGCGGGCGGGTCGGACTTCGACAACGCGGGGCCGGTCGACGGCAGGCATCGTCAGCCCCAGCGCGTCGGGCTCGTCGGGTTAGCCCCTGGTGCCACCTCCTGCCGGAAGGCGACTGCCGCGCCATGTGCACGGGAGGACCGCCCAAGATGTCGTGCGCTGCTAAGGCGGCGTTCGTGTTCTGGGGTGGTCCTGCCTTTGCACCGGTGTGGTGCCGCTGCGGGGAGGTCGGTGCCCTGCCCGTCCGGGAGGATCTGAGTGGGGATCTGCCGGCGGGCTGACGGCCCCTGTCGTCGGTGCCGGGGCGGAGGCGGCTCATGAAGTCCCCGTCGCCGACGGGATCACCGCCACCATCTGCGCTTCGGGCCTCCGGCTCTTTGTACTTGTCCTCGCCCCTCGAGCGTCGGCGTGGGCGAGGGCAAGGTTGCAGCAGCGTTCGCCCTGAGGCCATCGCCGCTGCAGTTTGGCCACCCGTAGAGGGGGTCGTTGTCGCTGCTGCTGGAGCGGGAGACGGCGAGCCGTCCGTCGGTCTTCTGTTGCTCCGCAGGCCCCCCCCCCCCCCCCCCGCATTGAGTGGGGTTGTTCGTACCTGCGGAGGTGGAACCGGAGTTCCGTTTGTAATGGCACTTTGAATGCCAGTGTTTTTGTTCATTGTGGCTGTCGGGGCCTAAACATGTATGTATTTTTGGCGCGGAGCCGTGTTTTTTCCTCATTTTTGAGCACTAAGACTCGCCTGTTGGTTGTCTAAACTGCTTCACCAAGCGTGAGTCGCCCCGTGTAGAGGTGACGAGTGAGGTATCCGTATCCCGGAGGTGTAGGAGTCCCTCGGCTCGGTCAGCCTCGGCTACACTCCGTCATTTTCGGGGTCCACTTTTCGAAGTAGTCAAACAGCCTGAAAGACCTTCTGGCAGAAAAGATCTTTTTTCGAGGAAAGTTTCGACGCAGAGGGGGTTCCCCCCCTTTTAGCCCCCGAGGGAGGGTCGGGCTTTGCCGAGGCGAGGCCGACCCTTCCTTGACGACTAAACTTTTGCTGGGCGCGAGATATATGAACAACTTGAAAACATCTTAAGGGTAGAAGCGACGTAGCTGTTGGATGTTCCAAGCGTTGCCGTAGACCTCGCCTTGACTGTTGGCCAGCTTGTACGTTCCGGGCTTCAGAACTTTGGCGATGACGAACGGCCCCTCCTAGGGGGGCGTGAGCTTGTGCCGCCCTCGGGCGTCTTATCGCAGCCGAAGCACCAGGTCGCCCACCTGGAGGTCTCGAGACCGGACCCCTCGGGCGTGGTAGCGTCGCAGGGACTGCTGGTATCGTGCCGAGTGCAGTAAGGCCTTGTCCTGAGCCTCCTCCAGCTGGTCCAGCGAGTCTTCTCGGCTAGCTTGGTTGCTTTGGTCGGAGTAGGCCCTCGCCCTCGAGGAGCCGTATTCCAGGTCTGTGGGCAAGACAGCCTCGGCCTCGTAGACTAGGAAGAACGGCGTGAAGCCCGTGGCTCGGCTTGGCATTGTCCTCAGACTCCAGACCACCGAGGGGAGTTCCTTCATCCATCGCTTGTCGAACTTGTTGAGGTCGTTGTAGATCCGAGGCTTGAGCCCTTGTAGAATCATGCTGTTGGCACGCTCTACTTGTCCATTTGACATGGGGTGAGCCACGGCGGCCCAGTCCACCCGGATGTGATGATCCTCGCAGAAGTCCAGGAACTTCCCGCCGGTGAACTGGGTGCCGTTGTCGGTGATGATGGAGTTCGGGACCCCGAAGCGATGGATGATGTTGGTGAAGAACGCCACCGCCTGCTCGGACCTGATGCTGTTCAGGGGTCGGACCTCGATCCACTTGGAGAATTTGTCGATGGCGACCAGCAGGTGCGTGTAGCCCCCGGGTGCCTTTTGCAAGGGGCCGACGAGGTCCAGACCCCACACAGCAAAAGGCCAGGTGATGGGTATCGTCTGCAGAGCCTGAGCGGGCAGGTGGGTCTGCCTGGCGTAGAACTGGCACCCTTCGTAGGTGCGGACGATTCTAGTGGCATCGGCCACCGCCGTCGGCCAGTAGAAGCCTTGCCGGAAAGCATTCCCGACAAGGGCTCGAGGTGCTGCGTGATGGCCGCAAGCCCCCGAGTGTATCTCTCGCAGGAGTTCCTGACCTTCGGCGATGGAGATGCATCGCTAGAGGATGCCGGAGGGACTGCGGTGGAAGAGCTCCTTCTCATCACCCAGCAAGACGAACGACTTCGCGCGTCGTGCCACCCGTCGAGCCTCGGCTCGGTCGGAGGGTAGCTCTCCTTGGTGAAGATATTGCAGGTACGGGGTCTGCCAGTTCTGATCAGGCGTGACCCCGCTTTGCTCCCCCTCGACGTGCAGCGCCTCGCGCTCGGGGGCCGAGGGTACCTCGGGTTGAGTCGAGGATGCCTCGGACTGAGCCGAGGGTGCCTCGGGATGATCCGAGGGTGCCTCAGGCTGATCCGAGGGTACCTCGGGCTGGGCCGAGGGCGCCTCGGGCTCGGGCGTGTCGTCGATCTTGACGGAGGGTTGATGCAGATCCCGGGAGAAGACGTCCGGGGGAACCGTCGTTCGTCCCGAGGCTATTTTAGCCAGCTCGTCCGCAGTCTCGTTGTAGCGCCGAGCGATGTGGTTGAGCTCGAGCCCGTAGAACTTGTCTTCCAGGCGCCAAACTTCATCGCAGTAGGCCTCCATCTTTGGGTCGCGGCAGTGGGAGTTCTTCATGACTTGGTCGATGATGAGCTGCGAGTCACCGCGAGCGTCGAGGCGTCAGACCCCTAGCTCGATGGCGATCTGCAACCCGTTGACTAGAGCTTCGTACTCAGCCACATTGTTGGATGCCGGGAAATGGAGGCGTAGTACGTAGCGTAGGTGCTTCCCGAGGGGCGAGATGAAGAGTAGGCCTGCGCCGGCTCCTGTCTTCATCAGCGACCCGTCGAAGAACATGGTCGAGAGCTTCGGTTGGATCGGAGCCGTCGGTAACTGAGTGTCGACCCATTCAGCTACGAAGTCCGCCAAGACCTGGGACTTGATGGCCTTCCGAGGGGCGAACGAGATTGTCTAGCCCATGATTTCCACCGCCCACTTTGCAATCCTACCCGAGGCCTCTCGACACTGGATGATCTCCCCCAGGGGGAAGGATGACACCATAGTTACCGGATGAGACTCGAAGTAGTGTCGCAGCTTCCGCCGCGTCAGGATCACCGCGTACAGCAGCTTCTGAACTTGTGGGTAGCGGATCTTGGTTTCGGACAGTACCTCGCTGACGAAGTAGACTGGCCTCTGAACGGGCAACGCATGCCCCTCTTCTTGCCTCTCGACCACAATCGCGGCACTAACCACCTGAGTGGTCGTGGCGACGTAGACCAGGAGGGCTTCTCCGGCAGCCGGGGGCACCAAGACAGGCGCCTTTGTGAGGAGCGCCTTCAGGTTCCCGAGGGCTTCCTCGGCCTCAGGGGTCCAAGTGAAGCACTCGGCCTTCCTTAAGAGGCGGTACAGAGGTAGACCTCTTTCGCCGAGGCGTGAGATGAAGCGGCTCAGAGCCACGAGGCATCCCATGACCCTCTGTACGCCTTTCAAGTCCTTGATGGGCCCCATGCTGGTGATAGCTGCAATCTTCTCCGGGTTGGCTTCGATGCCCCGCTCGGAGACGATGAACCCCAAGAGCATGCCTCGGGGTACTCCGAAGACACACTTTTTGGGATTGAGCTTGACGCCTTTCGCCTCTTTGATGAACCCTGCCGCCATTAGCTTGTGGATCTCCTCGCCTATGGCTCTGCGCTTCTCCTCGTCGAATCGGCGCAGCGGCTGCTTGACGGGTCGGGCTCCGGCTCGGATGTCCAGCGAGTGCTTGGCGACATCCCTCGGTATGCCAGGCATGTCCGAGGGACTCCACGCAAAGACGTCGGCGTTCGCGCGGAGAAAGTCGACGAGCACTGCTTCCTATTTGGGATCGAGCCCGGAGCCGATCCGTATCTGCTTGGAGGTGTCGCCGCTGGGGTCGAGGGGGACGGACTTAACCGTCTCCGCTGGCTCAAAGTTGCCGGCGTGACGCTTCACGTCTGGCACCTCCTTAGAGAGGCTCTCCAGGTCAGCGATGAGGGCCTCGGACTCGGTGAGGGCCTCAGCGTACTCCACGCACTCCACGTCGCATTCGAACGCGTGTTTGTACGTGGGGCCGACGGTGATGACCTCGTTGGGGCCCGGCATCTTGAGCTTCAGGTAGGTGTAGTTGGGGACGGCCATGAACTTCGCGTAGCATGGCCTCCCCAGTACCGCGTGGTAGGTCCCTCTGAACCCGACCACCTCGAACGTCAGGGTCTCCCTTCGGAAGTTGGAGGGTGTTCCGAAGCAGACGGGAAGGTCGAGCTGTCCGAGGGGTTGGACGCGCTTCTCGGGAATGATCCCATGGAAGGGCGCAGCGCCTGCCCGGACAGAGGACAGATTGACACGTAGGAGCCCGAGGGTCTCGGCGTAGATGATGTTGAGGCTGCTGCCTCCGTCCATGAGGACCTTAGTGAGCCTGATGTTGCCGATGACGGGGTCGACGACGAGCGGGTATTTCCCCGGGCTCGGCACATGGTCGGGGTGATCGTCTCGGTCGAAGGTGATGGGCTTGTCGGACCAGTCCAGATAGACTGGTGCCGCCACCTTGACCGAGCAGACCTCCCGGCGCTCTTGCTTGCGGTGCCGAGCCGAGGCGTTCGCCGCTTGCCCACCATAGATCATGAAGCAGTCGCGAACCTCGGGGAACTCTCCTGCCTGGTGATCTTCCTTCTTGTCGTCATCGCGGGCCTTGCCACCCTCCGCGGGTGGCCCGGCCCTGTGGAAGTGGCGCCGAAGCATGACGCACTCCTCAAGGGTGTGCCTGACGGGCCCCTGGTGATAGGGGCACGGCTCCTTGAGCATCTTGTCGAAGAGGTTGGCACCTCCGGGGGGCTTCCGAGGGTTCTTGTACTCGGCGGCGGCGACAAGGTCCGCGTCGGCGGCGTCGCGTTTCGCTTGCGACTTCTTCTTGCCCTTCTTCTTGGCGCCGCGCTGGGTTGACGCCTCGGGAGTATCTTCCGATGGGCGGCCCTGGGGCTGCTTGTCCTTTTGGAAGATAGCCTCGACCGCCTCCTGGCCGGAGGCGAACTTGGTGGCGATGTCCATCAGCTCGCTCGCCCTGGTGGGGGTCTTGCGACCCAGCTTGCTCACCAGGTCGCGGCAGGTGGTGCCGGCGAGGAACGCGCCGATGACATCCGAGTCGATGATGTTGGGCAGCTCGGTGCGCTGCTTCGAGAATCGCCGGATGTAGTCTCGGAGAGACTCTCCCGGCTGCTGTCGGCAGCTTCGGAGGTCCCAGGAATTCCCGGGGCGCACATACGTGCCCTAGAAATTGCCGGCGAAAGCTTGGACTAGGTCGTCCCAGTTGGAGATCTGCCCCGGAGGCAGGTGCTCCAACCAGGCGCGAGCGGAGTCGGAGAGGAACAGGGGGAGGTTGCGGATGATGAGGTTGTCATCGTCCATTCCACCCAGTTGGCAGGCCAGACGGTAGTCCGCGAGCCACAGTTCCGGTCTCGTCTCTCCCGAGTACTTTGTGATAGTAGCCGGGGGTCGGAACCGGGTCGGGAACGGCGCCCGTCGGATGGCTCGGCTGAAGGCCTGTGGACCGGGCGGTTCGGGCGAGGGACTCCGATCCTCCCCGCTGTCGTAGCGTCCCCCACGCCTGGGGTGGTAGCCTCGGCGCACCCTCTCGTCGAGGTGGGCCTGACGGTCGTGGTGATGGTGCTCATTGCCGAGGCGACCCGGGGCCGCAGGCGCTGTGTTGCGCGTGCGCCCGGTGTAGACCGAGGCTTCCCGCATAAATCGGGAAGTCGCGGCATGAGGTTCCGAGGGGTACCCCTGCCTTCGGGAGGCGGAGCTCTCGGCCCGTCGGACCGTGGCACCTTCCAGGAGATTCTTGAGCTCTCCCTGGATTCGCCGCCCCTCGGTGGTTGATGGCTCCGGCATCGCGCGAAGAAGCATTGCTGCTGCCGCCAGGTTCTGGCCGACCCCACTGGATGCGGGTGGTGGCCTGACCCTGACGTCGTCGGTGATGCGGTGCTGGAAGCCCTGGGGTAGATGACGTATTTCCCCGGCCGGAGGTTGGCCCGCCCATGCCTGCCCGACGTCCCGACGGATCGGCTCAAGCGCTCCTGCCCCCTCGTCGAGCCTGGCCTGCACCCCGCGGATTTGCTCGAGCTGTGGGTCATGACCCCCCACCTGAACGGGGACCACAGCTAGCTCCCGTGGGATGTCAACGCGAGGCACCGGCCTAGGGAGGTCACCGTCCTCCGGCATGCCGAGATGGTTGCCTTCGGGGGGACCCCCTAGATCGACGTGGAAGCATTCACGACTTGGGCCGCGGTCCTCGTCGCCGAGGCTACGGCTACCGTCGGGACAGTCGGAAAGGCAGTAGTCGCATGCGGTCATGAAGTCCCGCATGGCACTGGGGTTGCCAAGTCCAGAGAAATCCCAACAGATGCTGGGCTCGTCGTCTTCCTCAGACCCAGAGGGCCCGTAGGTCGAGACGTCCGTCAGCCGGTCCCAAGGTGACCGCATACGAAACCCCAGAGGGTTTGGACTTGCCTCTACGAGAGCGCCCGCCAAAGCGAAGTTGCTAGACGAGTTGAGGCTGAATCCGAAAGACGTGGGATGGGAATCGATCGGTACCTTTTGGTCGACGGGCGGCGATAAGGTCACGTCGGGGACTGACTGCGCCGTCGTCTCAGGTACGAGGGTGACGTCCAGCAAGCTTTTCGCGAGCGTGCTGGCGTCGTCCGCTTGCTCGGGATTGGCGTGTCGCGGGGAGACGGCGCTCGCCTTCGTCTCAAACGCGAGGTCGACGCCCGGTGCGCCCCCCGTTGGGGTGCTGGAGCCGTCGACTCGCTCGACAGCCGATGAGGCGTTGTCTCCTGCTTGGCCTTGGTTGCCCCGCCTCCTCCTCCGTCAGCGGGGGAGAGGACGGGGTGAGCTCGAAGACTGTTCTTCCACCATGCGGGGAAGACGTCGCCGATTCCGCCGCCGGCGGGCGGGTTGTCGGCCGCCACTGTTGTTGTCGCACGGCGGTGGAAGGAGTATCATGTCGTAGCTGCTGTCGAGGGACATGAACTCAAGACTCCCGAAACGGAGCACCGCCCCGGGTTGGAGAGGTTGCTGGAGACTGCCCATCTGGAGCTTGACGGGAAGCTGTTCGTCAACACGCAGCAGGCCCCTACCTGGCGCGCCAACTGTCGGCGTTCCGAGACAGGGGGGTCCCTGAGCCGACGAGTGAATGTCGCCGCGTGCCCAGCCCAGATGGGTCGAGCGCGAAGGGGGAGAGCGAGGTGGCCGGAGACCGGCGTGAGAGAGGTGGGAATCCCGCGGCCTTCGTGTTCGTCCCGCGCCCAGGTCGGGTGCGCTTGCAGTAGGGGGGTTACAAGCGTCCACGCGGGTGAGGGAGCGAGCAGCTCCAAGCGAGCGCGTGTCTCGTCCTCGTCCCCGCGCGGCCAACCTTCTCTAAGAGGGCCCTGGTCCTCCCTTTTATAGGCGCAAGGAGAGGATCTAGGTGTACAATGGGGGGTGTAGCAGAGTGCTACGTGTCTAGCGGAGGAGAGCTAGCGCCCTGAGTACATGCCGTTGTGGCAGCCGGAGAGATTTTGGCACCCAGCTGGTGTGATGTCGTGGCCGTCGGAGGAGCGATGGAGCCTGGCGGAGGGACAGTTGTCAGAGCGGTTGAATCCTTGCTGACGTCCTCTTGCTTCTGTAAGGGGGCTGAGAGCCGCAGTCGTCACAGCGTATGCAGGACGCCATCATTGCCTATCTGGCGGGGCGAGCCAGATGGGACGCCGGTCTTGTTCCCTGCGGCCTGAGTCAGCTTGGGGTAGGGTGATGATGGCGCCTCCTGTTGACGTGGCTGGTCTACGCCCTAGGTTGGGCGATGTGGAAGCTCCTCCGAAGCCGAGGTTGAGTCTGTCTTCCGTGGCCGAGGTCGGGTCCGAGCCCCAGGTTCGGGCGAGGCGGAGATCACCGGCTGGTGCCGGGGCGGAGTCCGAGCCCTGGGGTTGGGCGAAGCGAAGTTCGTCGCCTTCTGGGGCCGAGCCCAAGTCCGAGCCCTGGGTCGGGCGAGGCGGAGATCGTCGTCTTCTGGGACTTAGCCCGAGTCTGAGCCCTGGGTCGGGCGGAGTTCGCCGTCTTCCGAGACTTAGCCCGAGTCCGAGCCCTAGGTCGGGCGGAGTTTGCCGTCTTCCGGGACTTAGCCCGAGTCTGAGCCCTGGGTTGGGCGGAGTTCGCCGTCTTCCGGGACTTAGCCCGAGTCCGAGCCCTGGGTCGGGCGGAGTTCGCCGTCTTCCGGGACTTAGCCTGAGTCCGAGCCCTGGGTCGGGCGGAGCGGAGCTTCCTATGGTGCCTTTGGCCGGGCCTGATTGCCTGTCAGTCTCACTTTGTCAAGTGGCACCGCGGTCGGAGTGGCGCAGGCGGCGCTGTCCTTCTGTCAGGCCGGTCATTGGAGCGGCGAAGTGACGGCGGTCACTTCGGCTCTGCCGGCTGCGGGGCGTGCGTCAGGATAAAGGTGTCAGGCCACCTTTGCATTAAATGCTCCTGCGATTTGGTCGGTCGGTGCGGCGATTTGGTCAGGGTTGCTTCTTGGCGAAGGCAGGGCCTCAGGCGAGCCAGAAACATGTTCGTCGCTGAAGGGGGGCCTCGGGCGAGACGGAAATCCTCCGGGGTCGGCTGCCCTTGTTCGAGGCTAGGCTCGGGTGAGGCGTGATCGAGTCCCTTGAATGGACTAATCCCTGACTTAATCGCACCCATCAGGCCTTTGCAGCTTTGTGCTGATGGGGTTACCAGCTGAGAATTAGGAGCCTTGAGGGTACCCCTAATTATGGTCCCCGACAGCTTGCAATTAGCATTTTGATATAGCTACAGGTTTCCAATACCCAAGTTTTATGTTGTGACCTTTCATTGTTATTGATTTATTGGGTTATTTGTTTTGTAAAATTTGGGACCACGTTCTATTTGTTGTGTTTACCTCTTAGACACCTAACAATGTGTTTTTCCAGCTTTGCAACTTTCTCACCATTCTTGAATTTATTCTAAAACACTATATTTTGATGACAGATTTACAACAAGTGAAAGACAGTGGATTGAAGCACATGTTGAGAATGCTAAATAGCAGGTTATAGTGTTATACTCTATATTGAAAGCACAACTGTCATCTAACGAGGCTCATACACATACGGGTATCCATTCTCTTAGGTATATGTCATGCTATGTTTATTGATCCTAACTCATCAGTTTTCCTGCTTTGCACCATATAAATAGATTATATACTTATATGCATAACTGCGAATAAATTCCTAGAGCAGAAACAAAGATTTATTTAGTTATCTTATAAGCCCTTATGTATCTGTGGCATTTGCCTTCAGGGAAGTTGTTGGAGAGCATAATGATACAAACCAAACCTCCTTGAAGTTCCTTAAAGAAGGCAGCGTGCAGTCCTCTCCAAATGAATTTTTATCAAGTGATGTTGGTCCTCTTCTCAAAATGATGTGTCATTTATATTAGTTTACTCCTGGCTTGCTGCACACTAAATTTTCATGTGTGTTACAACTTCATTCCTCACAATGCTTTATTGTGTTCGATGCAATAAGGATATCGGTAACTCTTGTTGCTTTTCTACTAGAACATGTCTCTGAATTGATCAATAGAGTTATCTTAAGCATAGTTTCTGTAGTTTTTATTTACCTGGAATACTTAAGAGGGTCAAATCTACAAGGAACTAGATATAAAATCTCCATGCCGCTTATCGGTCATCCTTTGAATTTCTGAAGTATTAGTTTTTAGGTGTAAAATCATTATGCTGCAGATTATCAGACCTATTGATTTTGTGTAGATTAGGAAGGACGCAGGTAGTAAATGATACTAATTTAGTGTGCTAATTAGATTAAGGAACCCAAAATTCCAATCCAATACCCTAATTTCGCTTTTCAAAATTCATTTTTATTGTTGAATATGTTTGCTTGTACCAATTCTAGGAACGGTCATGATTGGGCACTGGAGAACCAGAATACTCCCTTCGGAAGAAAAAGAGAGAACCAGAACAACATTTATGAAGCATGACAAGTTGTCTAATTCTAATTATTGGAGATTTTGTAGTTTTTCATTTATCGAAGCCTCAACGATTGGCACACCGGCAATCAAAGCCATTGAAATGTCTTTCTGTATTACAAAAGTTGATAAGAATGCCAACAGGCAACCAAGAAGGGGTGACTAAGTAGCCAGCGATTCAAAGTACGGCTTCTACTTTTTGAGAAACCCTATGTGCTTTATTTCTTTTTCTCTGCAAAAGCTTGCCCTTGCGTCCTATTTTTCTATTGCTTCCACTATAGTGTTTATTATTGCTTGCATTTTAGCTATTTGTAGCATATTGTGATCATGTGTTTGGAGAGAAATTTGACACACCATTTTTACAGCCTTTGTGACAGGTGCAATTTAGAATGGTGGACCCATATTGTCTGGTTGTTTCCTCATAGAGGATAAATATTTGCATCAGACTAACGTATAAATAGGACGATATGGATTTTTTTTCAATACAAAAAATATATGTTGTATTGTTCTTTGCAAACATTGTAACCATCAAACTATATTGGTGCATTTATGCTCATTTCCATTGCCTTCAAATAATCAGGTCCCTTCTATGAAAGTCGTAAATGTGCCCAAACACAAGAAGTAGCTTGACTGTGGGCAAGAAGTTAAAATGTCAAAATTTCAAGTTTGTAATCTACACACATGTGCTGCTTTCATTGAAAATCGTGCTCCTTATAACATATCTATATTTTGCATTTTTCATAATGGAAACAAAGTCTGGCCTTGGCCTCAAATGAGGTTACAGCCAAATATCTATATTTTGCATGAAGTGAAGACTTATGCTCTGAGAGCGCTACTGATTATTTTGCTATCCATAATCGTTGTTGTTGGTCTATACCTGTTGTGGATGAAAGGGAAATAGGGTCAAACCTTTTTCTAAATGATTTTGGTGGTTGAATTGCCCAACACAAATAATTGAACTAACTAGTTTCACTACAGGAATCCTGAAGATTCCCGTCGGCCGAATTAACTCCCGTCGGCCAAACGAAAAGCCGACGGGAATAAGGTAACTCCCGTCGGCTACAGGCCAGCCGACGGGCCTTAACTTAACTCCCATCGGCCCAGACACAGGCCGACAGGAATAAGGTAACTCCCGTCGGCTCTGACAAAAGCCGACGGGGATTAGGTTATCCCCGGCAGCCTATGATCTGCCGACGGGGATTAAAGGTTTATGAACCCGCGGGCACCCCACGCGGGCACATTTCTCTCTGTTTCTTCCTCTCTCAAAACCGCCATCTCCGCCGCCGTGCCGCCCGTCCCCGCCGCGCCCGCCCATCCCCGCCGCGCCCAGCCGCCCGTCCCCGCCGCGCGCCGCGCCTGGCCGCCCGTCCCTGCCGCCGCGCCCGCTTGTCCACCGCCGCCGTGCCCGCCCTCGCCCGTCCCCGCCATGCCCCACACCGCCCACACCGCCGCCGGACCTCCCACTGTGCCCACAACTGCCGCCGCCGCCACAATGGCCGACGCCGCCCCAAACGTCTCCTGGAGCGTCGTCGCTGTCTCCTCGAGCGCCGCCTCCGCCCCCGACCGCCTCTCCGAAGCGACTACGACACCCATGTGAGTTAAAGATGTTAATGCATGGGAGTGTGATTGTTAATTATGTGTGTACATGTTTATTTTCATCGGTTTTTTATGGCCGACGGGAGTTAACTTTCATGTGATTAGTATTAATTTAATACCACATGTGATTAGAGTGTGATTAGAGTTAATTTAATATCACATGTGTGGCTTGATGTTAGGTAAGTATTAATTCTATTATTATAGTAGATTTAACTTATACTATTGAATTAACAATTTGATGTTATTTATTGATTAGAGTTAACTTATAATTAATATTAGGATGTATGAAGGTTTTGATATTGATAAATTTGATGTTATTTATGTATATATATATAATTATTTATGCATATATATAGTTTTACTACTTACCTATAGATGTATGTGTGACGTGTAGAAACGTGATTGTCTCACACACACTCTTTACTCATACACACAGACGCAATAATGGGTGATAGACGTGATTGGATGTATGAAGGTTTCAAGAAGGGTGGGTGTCACACAAGTGAATGGTTTGCCAAGACGCAAATGTTTCTGGACCATGCAGCTGCTTTGTCACAAATAGATAATATTAGGTGTCCATGCAATAAATGTAGAAATATGACGAGCCACACCAAGAGGCAGGTCACACTACACCTGTGTTCACATGGTTTCGTGCCAGGCTATAAGGTCTGGTATCTCTACGGTGAAGATGTTGAACGAGCAACAGAAGTAGAAGTTGATGATGGTGAAGATGATGTCGATAGGATGGACCAGATGCTTGAGGATCTGTAGCCTGAACTAGCACCAGGTCATCATGATTCACCTACACCGGAGGTTCAGAAGTTCTTCGACCTACTCAAAGCGTCAGAAGAGCCTCTTCACGGGCACACTGACGTGACCGTCCTCGAATTCGTGATCCGGCTGATGTCAATCAAGTCCAAGTTTGCATTTTCAATTAATTGTTACAAGGAGTTTGTAGATTTGATTAGCGAGGTTCTTCCTACGGGTCACAAGATGCCCAAAGACATGTACCAGTCCAAGAAATTGCTTGAAGGTCTTGGTATGGAGTATGAGAAGATTGATGTTTGCTAGGACAACTGTATGCTTTTTTGGAAGGAACATGGCAGAGAGTAGAAATGCTTAAAATGTGGGAAGTCGAGGTACGTGGAGCTTGTAAATGAAGATGGGGAGAAGGTAGTGACAAAGGTTGCACATAAACAGCTTCGGTACATGCCTCTCACTCCTAGAGTGAAACTTTTGTTTCTCTCGAGGAAGACCGCTATGCACATGAGGTGGCATAAAGATTGTACGGACAGACAAGATGGGTTAATGGTGCACCCGTCAGATGGTGATTCATGGAAGGCTCTTGACAACTTTGATCTAGATTTTGCCAGTGATGCAAGAAACGTTCATATCGGCTTGGCAACTGATGGTTTCACGCCGTTCAATATGACCGCTGCGTCGTATTCTTGTTGGCCTGTCATTGCCATACCGTACAACCTTCCACCTGCTCTTTGCATGAAATATGAGTTTATGTTCCTATGTCTTGTTATACCTAGGCCTGAGCATCCTGGCATACACCTCAATGTGATGCTTCAACCACTGATTGAAGAGTTAAAGAAGCTTTGGCAAGGTGTGGAAGCCTATGACTGCTTCAAGAAGTAGAAATTCAATCTTCGTGTTGCATATTTGTTCTCGGTTCATGATTTTATGGCATATGGTATTTTCTCTGGATGGAGCGTGCATGGTAGATTGACGTGTCCTTATTGTGCTAAAGATACAAATTGTTTTCGTCTTAGTGCTGGTGGCAAGATATGTTACTTTGATTGCCATAGATGTTTTCTACCCTTCAATCACCCCTTTAGAAGGCAGAGAAAGGAATTTAGGAAGGGCACCATCGTCATGAAGGGACCGCCCAAGCGATGTAGTGGGATAGAAATTACAGAAGAGCATAGGAAACTTGTCCTAGACGAGAGTGGGAAAAGGTATCAAGGTTTTGGTGAGGAGCATAACTGGACTCATATATGTGGCTTGTGGGAGCTTCCTTATGCTAAGTCATTGATTTTGATGCACAACATCGACATCATGCATCAAGAGAGTAACTTTTGCCAAGCCCTCATAAATACATGCATGGATTTCCCTGATAAAACGAAAGACAATGACAAGGCACGCATGGACTTAGCAGTGATATGTGATCGTCCAACCCAAGTGCTTAGAGAAAACGGAGGCAAACCAAAAGCTGACTATTGTCTGAAACCTAAGCAACGGAAAGAAGTGATGAAGTGGATGAAGGATATTAAATTCCCCGATGGTTATGCCGCTGGTTTTAGAAGATCTGTGAACTTGAAGACAATGAAGATGAATGGACTAAAGAGCCATGACTTCCACATAATTATGGAGAGGCTCATGCCTGTAATGTTTCATGGGTACATTTCTGAAGCTGTGTGGAAAACGTTAGCTGAAGTTAGCTATTTCTACAGACAGTTGTGTGCTAAAGAAATCAGAAGAGATGTGATGGAACAGCTGGAGAAAGAGGCACCGGTGCTTTTGTGCAAATTGGAAAAAATATTTCCACTGGGTTTCTTCAATCCTATGTAGCATCTCTTTATACATCTTCCATATGAGGCTAAGGTCGGTGGTCTTGTTCAGTACAGGTGGATGTTTCATATAGAAAGAGCATTAAAGAAGCTTAGAGCAATGGTGGGCAATAAGGCAAGAGTTGAAGGATGTATTGCGGAACAATTTAAACTAAAGGAGGTAGCACACTTCACAAGTTGTTACTTTGCAGAAGAACATAATGTATTTGCTCGAAAGAAAAGGTACCATTATGATGAACGAGAGATGCCTCCGTGTAGTGATCTTTTGATTTTTCAGACAAACGACAAAGCCGTTGGTCCACCCAAGGCATATCACCTCAGTATGGAAGAACGGAAGTCTGCTTTACTGTACATGTTCACGAATATGCCTGAGGTGAAGAAATACTTTGTGAATAGTGGAGTCATTACTATGGCAACCGACATTGAAGGACACGAAGCCTGCTATTAAGAGAAAATCAAAAATATAATCGAGATTACATTTGCTGGAAATAAGCCTTTAGCGCTATTTTTCTTTGAGTGTAAATGGTATGACCCGAAGTATTATTGGACCGAATTTGGGATGACACAGATCCAACCTAAAAAATTGCTTCAAGGACACGACACGTATATTCTTGCCCATCAAGCAGACCAAGTTTATTTCTCGACATATCCATGCAAAAAGTTGTCTAAATGGAGGGTTGTGTACAATGTAAATCCCCGCGAACGCCTATACACTCCTGGTGAGGATGAATATCAAATTGGTCACCTTGAGCAGGTTGATGAGGTGTTTCAAGAAGAAGAGTTGGCAACTAGTTTTCATATTGATCCTGCTCCGGCATTAGATTCACTTGTTGCAGACGTTAACGACTTAACTTTTCCCGAGAGACGGAGAAGACAACCTGTTAGGAGAAAAGTTACATGGCGACCTCTGCATAGAAGAGAACAAATAGATCCTGATTTTGATGATATTTAACAAGTAAAGTTGTTTTGTTATTTCATTTGTTCCTATTTTTTAAGGATTATGTCATTTTTGATGCACTAATGAATAATTTCTTATTTTTGATGCAGGATGCCGCCAAAATCAAAGAAGTCAGTGAAGGGGTTGTTCAAGGGCCTGGGCCTTTTTCAGGGCAGTTCTTCGAGCAGCAGCAGACGTCGAGAGCTATTGAGCGCGGTACATGGAGATGAGGTAACATATCTTGTACAAATAAATTTGTTTACATATTTACAAATAAATCTTGAGTTGTATGTACCAGGATGAGCAGCACACTGAGGAGTGGCATAATGAGGAGGAGCAGCACAATGAGGCTGAGCAGCACAATGAGGAGGTGGAGCATAATGAGGAGGTGGAGCACGCAACATGGGACCAGGCCGCACAACATCACCAGCCATGGGACCAGTGGGACCACCAGAGAGAGCAACAACAGGTGTGGGACTAGTGGGGCCAACAGGGTGAACCGGCTGACAACTCGATGGATGATGGCTCGGGAGGCTCTTCAGCGACACGCACACATCGCTCAAGAAAAAGCCACTCAGTAAAGCCTCGTCATGCGATAGAGCGAGAGGCTGATGGACTTTAATCATGCCACATGGAGATCGGTGAGTGTAATATATTAACTTATCTCATATAACTATTATGTGTATTGTTAATGTTTTGTGTAATGCAGGAATTGGGAGGACCTATCCTTTGACGGCAAGGGACACCACACCCAGGTTAACCTTACGTTGGGTTCTCTTTGCTGCCTTCACTACCCTGGCATAGTGAAGGTGTCAAACGGTGATACCGAGGATGAGGTGCTCGTCAGTAGCTGGGACGAGTACAAGTTTAAAAGGGAACGAAACCACACCGACAGATAGGGACTTGTGCGTAATGACTTTTGGGTATGAATTCTTTATTATTTTTGTTATGTTTCTTAATATTGTAATTCTATGACTTATACCATTGTATTTGTATTTTTTATGTTGTAGCTTCGATATCGGTTGCCTGACGGAGAGGATTACATGGGGCACGCTGAACGTGTCTTCCAAAACAATGCAAAGAAGCTGGTGAAGGATGCCATATACTATGCAAGAATTCAGGCTACAAACCTGTATTTTCAAAAGCATCCGGAAGAAGCAGGCCCCTTGAATAAAAAGGAAGGGTCCTCAAAGATATATTTGACTAAGGATCAATATCGTGAGGTTAGTATTCAATTTGTTTTACCCTTTATATTGATTGTTGTGATTGATATAATATGTAACATTATGTGTGCAGGTGATGGTTCCATGGATGGCGCCCGTGCCTGATGCGTACAATGCTTGGTGTCGATATTGGGCTTCCAAAGGCTTCCAGAAAGCGTCAGCGCATCACAGACAATGTTGAGGAACCAATCCTAACCACAAGTTTGGCGGTGACGACATGATACGAAAAGCTAAAAGAATGGTAAGTTTGATCTAGCTATGTCGATCAGCAAATAGCTTATGAATGTTTTTTTAACAGGAAGCTATGAGTGGCCAAAAGCCTAGTGACATTGAGGTCTACCAGGAGGGCCACAAAGGACCAGACTCGAACAACCCTGACCAGCTCTGCAGCCAGACAACCACGGATCGGCTGGTGAGTTTTGGCCCAAATGTACAAACGTTCAAAGTATAGAAATTCCTGCATTTGTAAGGTTGTGAATGATGTATAGGCGGCATATGGGGAGGAGATGGTTCGTCGCCATGGCCCTGACTTCGACTGGTGCCATGAACCGGTGGATCCCTCGGTGGTGTATGCAAGTGGTGGTGGCAAATCGCATGGACTGTAAGCTCTAACTTATGAAATTATATGGTTGACAGTAAATTGATTATGTAGTAATCACATTTTTTGAATCACTTATAGATACGCACTCTTCGACGGATTCATTGACTCGTCGTCGGTGAGATCTCAGAGGACGGGTTCGTCTTCCCGTAGCTCATGCTCTCATCGACCGAACGAGCAGGAGTTGGAGATTATGAGGATGCGTGAAGAGATGAGACAACAACACGAATTTATGGAGGCTTGCAATGCACATAACCAAGCGATGTATCAAGTGAGTACACATAATCCAAACTCTAAATTATTATATTTCAATACAACATCTTCAATAGTAACACATATGTTTAATAGTTAATGCAACAACAGGGCATGGCAACAAATTTTCCACCGCCACCACAATGGAGCCAGTTTGCAAACACATAAGCTCCGCCACCATTGTTCAACACCCCTCCGACACATATACCTACACCTAGAGGTAGGGTACGTTTGATAACTCTCGATTAATTTATACACTTGTATACTTTTTGATATTTGCATTTAACGTGTTGATATTTGCTAACTTGCATAGGTTACGCCCGAAGTGGGTGGTAGTGGGTCTGATTCCGCAGTAGGGACTAGATTTATTGACTCCCTCTTCGCGTTCCCTCCTCCTGGAGGTGGTGGCGGCAGCGGTCAAAGCTCTAACCACCCAAGTGGTGGTTATCTCTAAACACTTGAACATGTTTCTTAACTCGTTGACTCTATGTCGTACTTGAACTTATGTCGTACTTATATTTCAATCCTATGTCGTACTCGTTGACTCTATGTCGTACTTCTATTTGGACTTATGTCGTACTTCTATTTGAAATGTTTGTGTAAACTATGTTGGTGGATGTTATGTTTGTAATGCGTGATTTAATTATGAATGCATGTGTTTGTAATGTGTCTGTTCTGTGTGATATATGTTATGTGTGTAGAAATAGTGACCTAATTTAGTGCTGGTTTTATAGCAGTATATCGTCGGCCCAGTTAATTCCCGTCGGCTATGGTCGAACCGACGGGAATTAATTATTAACTCCCGTCAGCCCAGTTAACTCCCGTCGGCCAGGTAGGGCTGACAGGGATTAATTAATAACTCCTGTCGGCCAGGTAGGGCCGACGAGGATTAATTAATAACTCTCATCGGTCAGGTTGGCCGACGGGGATTAATTAATAACTCCCGTCGGCTAATTAGTGGCCGACGGGGATTAATTATTCCTGTCAGACGTCGACGGGAATAACCTTATCCCCGACATCTGACGCCTGTCGGCTGACAACCGATGGGAATAATTCCTAAACCGACGGGAATTACTTATTCCCGTCGGTTTAAGGCTAATTAAGTGTTTTTCTGTAGTGTTTACTCTAGATTATATGTTCTACAGGTGCCAAAGGTTCAACACAAACCAATAAAAAGAAAAAGTTAGGGTTCAAAAGAAAGGAGCAAAAGAAAACCGAAGTGTGCCCTGGTCTGGCACACTGGACAGTGTCTGGTGCACCACCGGACAGTGTCCGGTGCACTAGGGACCGTACACTCTGAACTCCTCAGCTTCGAGTTTCTCGGAGGCCGCTCCGCTATAATTCACCGGACTGTCCGGTGCGCCAAGCGGAGCAACAGCTACTGCGCCAACGGTTGTCTGCAAAAGTGAACAATGAGCGTGAACAGTGTGCGGACAGTTCGCGCAGAGTCAGAGCAGCGCCAGAAGGTGCACCGGACAGTGAACAGTGCCTGTCCGGTGCGACACTGGACTGTCCAGTGCCCCATGAAGACAGAGCTCCAACGGTCGAAACCGTCAGAACCCTAACGGTTGGGTTACGTGGCTGGCGCACCGGACAGTGTCTGGTGGCGCACTGGACTGTCCGGTGCGCCCATCGACAGTAGCCCTCCCCAACGGCTGTTTTGGTAGTTGGGGCTATAAATAACCCCAACCACCACCATTCAAGGCATCCAAGTTTCTAGCAATTTGCATTCAATACAAGAGCTCTAGACTTCATTCCAAGACACAAAACAAAAGATCAAATCCTCTCCAAGTCCCAAACTCATTCCAAAGACTTAGTGGCTTGAGAGAGAGAGAGAGACATTTGTGTTCATTTGAGTTCTTGTCGCTTGGATCGCTTTTCTTCTTCCCCATTCTTGTTCTCAAGACACATGTAATCAAAGCAAGAGACACCAAGTTGTGGTGGTCCTTGTAGGGGTCTAAGTGACCTGTTTGATTAAGGAGAAAAGCTCACTCGGTCTAGGTGACCGTTTGAGAGAGGGAAAGGGTTGAAAGAGACCCGGTCTTTGTGACCACCTCAACGGGGAGTAGGTTTGCAAGAACCGAACCTCGGTAAAACAAATCACCGTGTCATCCGCTTCATTTGCCTTTGATTTGTTTTTCACCCTCTCTCTCAAACTCAGATTTTATCCTAATGCTAACCCTGGCTTGTAGTTGTGCTTAAAGTTTGTAAATTTCAGATTCCGCCTATTCACCCCCCCTCTAGGCGACTTTCAATTGGTATCAAAGCCCGATACTTCATTTGAGTCTAACCGCTTGAAGTAATGTCGGGAGATCACGCCAAGAAGGAGATCGTGACCGGCGATGACAAGTCTACAAGCCACGGGAAGGCTCCATCGGGGGAGTCCGGCAACAAGATGAAGAAGGGATCCCCTTCACACGTCAAGTCGCATCAGAGTGGCGACAAGAAAAAGAAGATGAAGAAGGTGGTCAACTACAAGACCTACTCTTCGTCGCCATCTACCTCCGGCTCTGATGCGCCGTCCATCACTTCTAAGCACCATGAGCGCAAGAAGTTTAGTAAGATCCCCTTACACTACCCTCACATTTCCAAACGCACTCCTTTACTTTCCGTCCCATTAGGCAAACCACCAGTTTTTTACGGTGAAGATTATTGTATGTGGAGTGATAAAATGAGGCGTCATCTAACCTCACTCCACGCTAGCATATGGGACATTGTTGAGTTTGGAGCGCAGGTACCATCCGTGGGGGATGAAGGCTATGATTCGGACGAGGTCGCCCAAATCAAGCACTTTGATTCCCAAGCAACTACTATACTCCTCGCCTCTCTATGTCGAGAGGAGTATAATAAGGTGCAAGGGTTGAAGAGTGCCAAGGAGATTTGGGACGTGCTCAAGACCGCGCACGAAGGAGATGAGGTGACCAAGATCACCAAGCGGGAGACGATCGAGGGGGAGCTCGGTCGATTCGTTCTCAACCAAGGAGAAGAGCCACAAGCCATGTACAACCGGCTCAAGACCTTGGTGAACCAAGTGCGCAACCTCGGGAGCACCAAGTGGGATGACCATGAAATGGTCAAGGTTATTCTAAGATCACTTGTTTTTCGCAATCCTACACAAGTTCAATTAATACATGGTGATCCTAGATATAAGCTAATGTCTCCCGAGAAAGTTATAGAAAAGTTTGTGAGCTTTGAATTGATGATCAAAGGCTCCAAACAAATCATCAACTTGGAGCAAGGCAGCACCTCCACACCCGAGGTGCAACCCGTCGCATTCAAAGCGACGGAGGAGAAGAAAGAAGAGTCAACATCAAGTAGGCTCCCCATCGACACCTCCAAGCTTGACAATGAGGAGATGGCGCTCATCATCAAGAGCTTCCGTCAAATCCTCAAGCAAAGGAAGGGGAAAGATTACAAGCCCCGTTCTAAAAGGGTGTGCTACAAGTGTGGTAAGCCCGGTCATTTTATCGCTAAATGCCCTATGTCTAGTGATAGTGACAGGGACAACGACAAGAAGGGAAAGAGGAAGGAAAAGAAGAGATACTACAAGAAAAGGGCGATGCCCATGTGTGTCGGGAATGGGACTCCAATGAGAGCTCCACCGATGAGGACGCCGCCAACATCGTCGTCAACAAAGGCCTCCTCTTCCCCAATGTCAGCCACAAATGCTTCATGGCAAAGGACGGCAAGAAAAAGAAGGTAAAAGCTAGAACCACCCCCAAGTATACTACATCTAGTTATGAGGGTAGTTCTAGTGATGATGAAGAAAACTTGCTTAGTCTTTTTGCCAATCTTAACATGCAACAAAAGGAAAAATTGAATGAATTGATAGGTGCTATTCATGAGAAGGATGAACTCTTGGATATCCAAAAGGAATTCCTTATTAAGGAAAATAAAAAGCATGTTAAGGTAAAGAATGCTTATGCTCAAGAGATAGAAAAATGTGAAAAATTGACTAGTGAGCTTAGCATTTGCCATGACACCATCTCCAACCTTAGAGCCGAGAATGCTAGTTTTATTGCTAAGGTTGAGAAGTTAAATGTTTGTAATGATTCAATTGTCAATCTTAAGAATGAAAATGATGGATTAATTGCTAAGATTGATAAATTGAATGGATCTCTTTCTAGCCTTAGAACTGAGAATGATATTTTAATTTCCAAGGCTAAAGATTTGAATGTTTGCAATGTTTCTATTTCCAATCTTAGAAATGAGAATGCCACATTACATGCTAAGATTGATGAATTAAATGCTTGCAAACCCTCTACATCTACTATTGATCATGTTTCCATTTGCACTAGATGTAGAGATGTTGATGTAGATGCTATTCATGATCACCTTGCTTTAATTAAACAACAAAATGATCACATAGCTCAACTTAGTGCAAAAATTAATGAGCATGGGATAGAAAATGAAAAATTCAAATTTGCTAGAAGCATGCTCTATAATGGGAGACGCCCTGGCATTAAGGATGGCATTGGCTTCCAACAGGGAGGCAATGTCAAGCTTAATGCCCCTAAGAAATTGTCCAACTTTGTTAAGGGCAAGGCTCCCATGGTTCAGGATAACGAGGGTTACATTTTATACCCTGCTGGTTATCCCGAACACAAAATTAGGAAAATTCATTCTAGGAAGTCTCATTCTGGTCCTCATCATGCTTTTATGTATAAGAATGAGACATATAGCTCTAGGCAATTAACCCATGTCAAATTGCCTAAAAGGAAAACTCCTACTGCATCAAATGAGCCTACTGTTTCATTTAAGACTTTTGATGCTTCATATGTGCTGACTAACAAATCAGGCAAAGTAGTTGCCAAATATGTTGGGGCCAAACACAAGGGCTCTAAGGCTTGTGTATGGGTACCCAAGGTGCTTGTTTCTAATGTGAAAGGACCCAAGACCGTTTGGGTACCTAAGAACAAGGCGTAAATTGTTTTGTAGGTTTATGCATCTGGGGGCTCAAGTTGGATAATTGATAGCGGGTGCACAAACCACATGATAGGGGAGAAAAGAATGTTCTCCTCCTACGAGAAAAACGAAGATCCCTAAAGAGCTATCACATTAGAGGATGGAAATCAAGGTTTGGTCAAAGGACTTGGTAAAATCGCTATATCACCTGACCACTCTATTTCCAATGTTTTTCTTGTAGATTCTTTAGATTACAATTTGCTTTCTGTTTCTCAATTATGCAATATGGGCTACAACTGTCTTTTTACAGATACAGGTGTTACTGTCTTTAGAAGAAGTGACGATTCAGTAGCATTTAAGGGAGTGTTAGAGGGTCAGCTATACTTAGTTGATTTTAAAAGAGCTGAACTCGACACTTGCTTGATTGCTAAGACTAATATGGGTTGGCTCTGGCATCGCCGACTAGCCCATGTTGGGATGAAGAATCTTCACAAGCTTCTAAAGGGAGAACACATTTTAGGACTAACAAATGTTCATTTTGAGAAAGACAGGGTTTGTAGCGCATGTCAAGCAGGATAGCAAGTTGGTGCCCACCATCCACACAAGAACATTATGACAATGGACATGCCACTTGAACTACTCCACATGGATCTATTCGGCCCGATAGAGTACATAAGCATCGGCGGGAGTCAGTACTGTCTAGTAATTGTGGATGATTATTCTCGCTTCACTTGGGTGTTCTTTTTGCAGGAAAAATCACAAACCTAAGAGACCTTAAAGGGATTCTTGAGATGGGCTCAAAATGAGTTCGGATTAAGGATCAAGAAAATAAGAAGCGACAACATGACGGAGTTCAAGAACTCTCGAATTGAAGGCTTTCTTGAGGAGGAGGGCATCAAGCATGAGTTCTCTTCTCCCTACACACCTCAGCAAAATGGTGTAGTGGAAAGGAAGAATAGAACTCTACTGGATATGGCGAGGACCATGCTTGATGAATACAAGACTCTAGACCGGTTTTGGGCTGAGGCGATTAACACCGCCTACTACTCCATCAACCGGCTCTACCTACACTGAATCCTCAAGAAGACATCATACAAACTCCTCACCGGTAAAAAGCCCAATGTTTCATATTTTAGAGTCTTTGGTAGCAAATATTTTATACTTGTTAAAAGATATAGAAAATCTAAATTTGCTCCTAAGGCTGTAGAAGGCTTTTTACTAGGATATGATTCAAACACAAGGGCATATAGAGTCTTTAACAAGTCCACTGGACTAGTTGAAGTTTCTTGTGACATTGTGTTTGATGAAACTAATGGCTCCCAAGTGGAGCAAGTTGATCTTGATGAGCTAGATGATGAAGAGGCTCCGTGCGTCGCGCTAAGGAACATGTCCATTGGGGATGTATGTCCTAAGGAATCCAAAGAGCCTCCACAAGCACAAGATCAACCATCATATTCTATGCAAGCATCTCCACCAACTCAAGATGAGAGCCAGGCTCAAGATGATCAAGAAGATGAGCCACCTCAAGAGGAGGACAATGATCAAGGGGGAGATGATGAAGATAATGTCAAGGAAGATGATCAAGAAGTGCAGGGTCAAAGACCGCCACACCCAAGAGTCCATCAGGCGATTCAAAGATATCACCCCATGAACTCCATCCTCAGCGATATTCATAAGGGGGTAACAACTCAATCTCGAGTCGCTCATTTTTGTGAACATTACTCTTTTGTGTCCTTTATTGAGCCTTACAGGATTGAGGATGCATTAAGAGATTCGGATTGGGTGCTGGCAATGCAAGAGGAGCTCAACAACTTCATAAGGAATGAGGTATGGCATTTGGTTCCACGTCTGAATCAAAATGTTGTAGATACCAAGTGGGTATTCCGCAACAAGCAAGACGAGCATGGTGTGGTGATAAGAAACAAAGCACGACTTGTAGCCAAAGGATATTCATAAGTCGAAGGCTTGGACTTTGGTGAAACTTATGCACCCGTAGCTAGGCTTGAGTCAATTTGAATATTACTTGCCTATGCTACTTACCATGGCTTCAAGCTTTATCAAATGTACGTGAAGAGTGCCTTCCTCAATGGACCAATCAAGGAAGAGGTCTATGTTGAGCAACCTCCCGGCTTTGAAGATAGTGAGTACCCTAACTATGTTTATAAACTCTCAAAGGCGCTTTATGGGCTCAAGCAAGCCCCAAGAGCATGGTATGAATGCCTACAAGATTTTCTAATCACTAATGGCTTCAAAGTCGAAAAGGCCGATCCTACTCTCTTCACTAAAACTATTGAAAATAATTTGTTCGTATGCCAAATTTATGTTGATGATATTATATTTGGGTCTACTAACAAATCTACTTGTGAAGAATTTAGTAGGATAATGGTACAAAAATTCGAGATGTCTATGATGGGGGAGTTGAAGTATTTTCTAGGATTTCAAGTGAAGCAACTCCAAGAGGGCACCTTCATCAGCCAAATAAAGTATACACAAGACATTCTTAACAAGTTTGGAATGAAGGATGCCAAATCCATCAAGACACCCATGGGAACTAATGGGCATCTTGACCTCGACACGGGAGGTAAATTCGTAGATCAAAAGCTATACCGGTCGATGATAGGATCTTTACTCTATTTATGTGCATCTCGACCGGATATTATGCTTTCCGTATGCATGTGTGCAAGGTTCCAAGCCGATCCTAAGGAAGTTCACCTTAGGGCCCTGAAAAGAATCATGAGATATTTAGTGTACACTCCTAAGTTTGGGCTTTGGTACCCCAAGGGATCCACTTTTGATTTAATAGGATACTCAGATGTTGATTGGGTAGGGTGTAAAATTGATAGGAAGAGCACATCAGGGACTTGTCAGTTTCTAGGAAGATCCCTGGTGCCTTGGGCTTCAAAGAAACAAAACTCAGTAGCTCTTTCTACCGTTGAAGCCGAGTATATTGCCACAGGCCATTGTTGTGCACAATTCCTTTGGATGAGGCAAACCCTCAGGGACTATGGCTACAAATTGAGCAAATTCCCTCTCCTATGTGACAATGAGAGCGCTATTCGCATGGCAGAGAATCCCGTTGAACACAGCCGCACTAAGCACATAGCCATTCGGTATCACTTTTTGAAGGATCGCCAACAAAGGGGATATATCGAAATAGCCTATATTAACACCAAAGAACAATTAGCCGCTATCTTTACCAAACCATTAGATGAGAAAACCTTTACCAAACTTAGGAATGAGCTAAATATTCTTGATTCTCAGAACTTTGATTGACACTTTGCACACATAGCTCATTTACATACCTTTGATCTTATCTCTTTCATTTGCTACGACTAATGTGTTTCCAAGTGTATTTTTATGCTAAGTCGTAGATTGAAAGGGAAATGGAGTATTCGGCAAAGACAACGCTTCCACTCAACTCCATCGATTTCATTTACTCTTTGCCGGTATTCCGCCATCTCTCCACATTGGTATAATCTTTCACTCATACATTGTTTGCCAAAGGGGAGAGGATTTAAAAGGGCTCATAAAGTCTCCATTTTTGGCGATTCATGCCAAAGGGGGAGAGAATATTAGCCCAAAGCAAAAGGACCGCACCACCACCAATTTCAAAATTTTCGAAATAAAGTTTTAAATTAGTATCTTTCAAATTGGTTTTCCTCTAAAAGAATATCTCAATTGGTATTTATATTTCAAATTGATATATATCTCAAAACCCTCTTGAAAACTAAGAGGAGATTTTCATTTAGGGGGAGTTTTGTTTAAGTCAAAGAAAAGGCATTTGAAACAGGGGGAGAAATTTCAAAATCTTGAAAATGTTTCTTGCAATCTTACTCATATGCCTTTGACTATTTGCAAAAAGACTTTAAAAAGATTTTTCCAAAAGAATTTACAAAAACAAAACCGTGGTGCATGCGTGGTCCAAAATGTTAAAAGAAAGAAAGCAATCCATGCATATCTAGTGAAAAAATAAATTGGTTTAATTCCAAGCAACCTTTGCACTTACCTTATGCAAACTAGTTCAATTCTGCACTTATACATTTGCTTTGGTTTGTGTTGGCATCAATCACCAAAAAGGGGGAGATTGAAAGGGAAATAGGGTCAAACCTTTTCCTAAATGATTTTGGTGGTTGAATTGCCCAACACAAATAATTGGACTAACTAGTTCGCTCTAGATTATATGTTCTACAGGTGCCAAAGGTTCAACACAAACCAATAAAAAGAACAAGTTAGGGTTCAAAAGAAAGGAGCAAAAGAAAACCGAAGTGTGTCTAGTCTGGCGCATCGGACTGTCCGGTGTGCCACCGGACAGTGTCCGGTGCACTAGGGACCGTACACTCTGAACTCCTCAGCTTCGGGTTTCTCGGAGGCCGCTCCGCTATAATTCACCGGACTGTCCGGTGTGCCAAGCGGAGCAACGGCTACTGCGCCAACGGTCGTCTGCAAAAGTGAACAGTGAGCGTGAACAGTGCGCGGACAGTTCGCGTAGAGTCAGAGCAGCACCAGAAGGCGCACCAGACAGTGAACAGTGTCTGTCCGGTGCGGCATCGGACTGTCCGGTGCCCCATGAAGACAGAGCTCCAACGGTCGAAACCGTCAGAACCCTAACGGTTGGGTGACATGGCTGGCGCACCAGACAGTATCCGGTCCGGTGCGCCCATCGACAGCAGCCCTCCCCAACGGCTGTTTTGGTAGTTGGGGCTATAAATAACCCCAACCACCACCATTCAAGGCATCCAAGTTTCTAGCAATTTGCATTCAATACAAGAGCTCTAAACTTCATTCCAAGACACAAAACAAAAGATCAAATCCTCTCTAAGTCCCAAACTCATTCCAAAGGCTTAGTGGCTTGAGAGAGAGAGAGAGACATTTGTGTTCATTTGAGTTCTTGTCGCTTGGATCGCTTTTCTTCTTCCCCATTCTTGTTCTCAAGACACTTGTAATCAAAGCAAGAGACACCAAGTTGTGGTGGTCCTTGTAGGGGTCTAAGTGACCCGTTTGATTAATGAGAAAAGCTCACTCGGTCTAGGTGACCGTTTGAGAGAGGGAAAGAGTTGAAAGAGACCCGGTCTTTGTGACCACCTCAACGGGGAGTAGGTTTGCAAGAACCGAACCTCGGTAAAACAAATCACTGTGTCATCCGCTTCATTTGCCTTTGATTTGTTTTTTACCCTCTCTCTCGGACTCAGATTTTATTCTAACGTTAACCCCGGCTTGTAGTTGTGCTGAAAGTTTGTAAATTTCATATTCCGCCTATTCATCCTCTCTAGGCGACTTTCAATGGAAAGGTATATTCTGGCTTTTTGACTGGATGAACAAAATGGAAGAGCAGATGGCAAGACAAAGGCATCCGAGGGGTGCAATGTTGTAAAAAAGATAAAGGAGTTACTTTGAGCCTAATTATCGGTATTGACATATGGATTAATTAATAGTCGTTAGGGATTCAGTTCTACAGTATCATAAACATGTTGATGTTTTCTTTCTTGCTATAAATTAGCATTTGTATGCGTAATGTATAGGTGTATTTTCATTTTTCTACTATGATAACTGTATACATTTATTGTACAGAACTGCAAAAGCTTGATATCCAGCAAGGCCTGGCAGTTGGAGAGTGCTCGTGCTTTTAACTTCTTCCCTAACATAGATAGGTCACTGTTCCTGCTTCTTTGACTAGAATGTACCAAGTCATATTTGACTTGAAAGTATCACAACATCTTGCTGCAACAATTATCATTATACATTTCTCTAAGTTATGTTGCAAGAATAAAAATTAGCTTCAGCTTCAAAATTACAATGCTTGTCTTAGTTGTCAGCTGTTTTGTGTCTACATACTTGAATTTTTAATGGTAAAACTGAGCATTCCTTTGCGTTGTACTCTGAATTTTTTAAAAGAGCTTTGCTATTGGTTTATACCGAACCAATCTATTTTATAGTATGCACTGTCTACTTTGAATCTCACTAAATGAAGTTTGTTAATGTATTTGACTAATAAAGGTAGGGCGTCGCGAAGCGCGCCTCCTTTTTCTAGTTATATTAAAGAACACAGAAAACAAAAGAATGGGGCGGTGTGGGCCGCGCCAGCGTGGGTGCCGCAAAGTTGGACCGGCGGTGAAGTTTTTTTTTTTGTTTTCTTTTTATTCTAGTAGAGATTTGATCTCAAATTCCAATATAAAGTGAACTCTAATTTTTCAAATCAAATGCTACACAACAAGAATCCAGCTTGAGATGCATAAACTTGGTTTGTTTATTATTTGGTAATTATGTTGATCACTTAAGCATGAGGATTTATGTGGTGAATAAATAAGAGAACACATACATCAGCTATATTTAAGATCTTTATTCATCTATAATTTTAGGTATTACAACTATAATATTTTTTTGCTCAGTTTTATCCTTCTGTTCTATAGAACTGGAGGGCTAAAACTGACAAAAAAAACACGAACAACAGTAAAACTGACCTTAAAAACCGTATTTTAAACTGCGGTATCACGAGTAGGATTCCAAAAACTCCCAAACAGGACCTGTTGAGCTGACCTTGCTTCTAAACGGAGTGAGTAGTGATAGTGACGCAGTCGTCTTGCCGCCGCCGTCCCAAACGTCCGCGCGGTCGTCCTCGATCTTCCCATACCATTCCGACGCGATGGCCGCCGGAGCGAAGCCCGATACCGCCGCGCCCCCGCAAGTGCCTTCGGCGGCGAAGGGGGTCTTCATGCGCCGCATCTTCCCCTTCCTCCTCGCGACGAACGTCTTCATCGGAGGTGAGAGGAAAATAAGTCGCCCTCGACCGATCTCTCCCCTTTACACCCTGTCTTCGACCTCTTATGCCAGTTGACCAGTTCTTGCGCTTGCTGCAGTTACATTTGATGGGATTTGGTGCTGTTGGACCAGATCCCTAATGTTCCTCGGCTTCACTTTGTAGATTATGGACCACGAATATTGCGCAGCTGACACTAAGTGGATAGACGCTAGATGTTGTCACAATCACAAATGATTTGCGCTTGTGGTAGTTTTACCCAATGATTGTGGGATTAGATCACATCAGGTTGGTCCTGGTGCTTCTTGCAAAGATATTTCATTTGTCTTGTATAAGTGCTGGGGTTGATGGTTGGAACTTTGTTCCGTTATCTAAAAAATGCTGGGGTTGGAATTGGAAGGCCTGGCATGTCGTGGTTAATTTGTAGATGGTAGAAAACGGAAATAGATTGGTTTATTTATCTTATGCCATCGACGTCAAACGGAAATAGATATGTTTAGCGCGTAAGATATGGATGATTTCATTTGTTGAAATCTGCATGTCTTGTCTTGAGCCGGGAGTAAAATATAGATCTGTAAGAGTTTTACTTGCATTCTGGAGATTATACAAAGTGTGCATGTACTGCTGTACCGCATCTTTAAATTAACTGCAACACCTAGTATAAATTTCTGTACGTTATAAATGGAAAAACAGAAGGGCAGGTACAGGAGTCCCAACATTGATTGTTAAGTGAAGTTCATCATTGATGTACTTAATAGTCATGACTTGGAATTTGGTGGTACTGGTACCAATATTAGCACATGCTATGGGTTGAAATGAACCAATAGATCTCAATCTCAGGCATTTAGAATTTAGATGTGATGCTTACACGGTGGCTGGAAGTTTCTGAAGAATATGGTCCCCCGAGAGGTGGTCTGTACTCTCTGTTTAGTAGGAAAATGGTAGAGGACACTAAGTGAAGTGCACAGTGGGAAACTCTAGAGGATGTCAGGCAGTTATATCTGCCATATAGGGAAGTTAAACAATTGCTTCTAATTGCACCATTATGTATAAACCATATATGCAAGTGACATTCTTCAAAGGAGTTCAAAGGACATGATATCATGTATTCACAACTATGTTTATGGCTGGGCACCTGTGTATGCCAGGTTGCTAACTGCAACTTGATTTGCTTGTAATATGGGTTAAGAAGAACAGGATGGATATCCATAGAGTTCACATGAGGCAAGGATGTATTATGATTTCTATCTAGTTGGTTATTATCTTCTTGAAAGAAGGAAATTACTTGTAAGGGACACGTCCTTGTCTGGCAGACGTGTAAGTGCACACTGCACACAGCATAAAACCATTGACATCAGCTTTCAAGTTGAACATAATAACTGGTCGGTACTTGATGATAACAATGCCCTGGTTGCTTTTATGTCATCCCTCCTAAACTTTTTACTGTTGTTTTCTCTACTTCCTGCACAAACTCAAGGTAGTACTGATTAAGTCATTGAGTCATGCCAAACAACTCAATCTAAGCTAATATATATGATCTGTTAATGATGTAAGCATGCCTGCCACACTATCATTACTCATTAAATATAATACATATAGGAATTTCTGCCACACTACCATTTACTTGCATTGCTAATTAAACAACAATTCAAGCCTTTGAGCTTCTGAAAGGTACTGCAAAAGGCATTTTGCACTTGTCTAGCACTCTTGTTTTGTGTTTGTGTCCACTCACATGCTGCAGCAAGTTGACATGCTTCTGTCATGCAGTTTATGTATTTGCCAAGACCTACAAAAGAGACCAGGAAAAGAAAAATGCTCAGACTACTGCCGCTGCAGCATTGTCATCCCCAGCAAGTACATCTGCCAAGGCTCCAGATCCTGCTCCTGCACCTGCGCCCAAATCGGTTCTCCCACCTCTATCCGAAGATGAGCAATGGAATCTGTACAAATGGATTCTGGAAGAGGAGCGGAAGATCAAACCACGCAACGCCACTGAGAAGAAGAAGATCGACGAGGAGAAAGCTCTTCTCAAGGAGATAATTCGGGACAAATCTCTCCCTCGTTTGTGATGGTTACATCGGCTGTCCTTCTGATCTTGATTTTTTTTCTTCTCTCTCCACCTGCAGTCCATTGAGGACAACATCTGAAACTATGTGCGCTGTTAGTTAACAAAACCGTTAGCATTTCTTTGCACTATCACATCTCTTCATTTGACAATAAGAAGGTCGAGCTGTTTTGCTCTGATGAGAACTTATTGTGATCGGGGATGCTCGGGAGATGTTTTGGAAGAAGCTTATTGCCGTGTGAAACGTCCTAATTGACCTGCTGATAATGGGTCCAGCTAGCTATGCTCTGCTATTCTTATGTAAGATGTGAATTCAACTGCGAGTGTGTTTACATATTCCTTGCCCCTTTTCATATAGATCATCCAGACCCTGCCAATGCTCCTCGCCTTGCTCCGTTAGGGCATGTTCGGTTTGATCTAGAGTGAGGGGGATTAAATCCTCTCCTATTCAATTTAATTCTCTTCAATCCTCCTCAATCCAGATCAAACTGAACACGCCCTTAAGGATGATTAGTGAATTTGTGTTGAATATGCATTGAACTCGTTGGTCTCTCTTGCCAATTTTGTTCGACGGTAGTGTTATCCCATTTTTCTTTTTTTTTCTGCAGTATTATTGATACGAGGTGTTGGATAAGGATTTGAATAAAAAAATTCAAGAGAAACTAGGCCTAATATTAGTGCTTATCAATTATCATCGATGGTTTATGTGCTCGAGCTCGAAGTCACGTTTACGTTAGCAGAACTTGTTTATGCTTTTCTTCTACTTTTGATTATGTAAATGGTTAATAGATGCACTAGATTGCACGCTTATGTTTGTGGATTCTAAAATCTCTTAGCTCCTGAGAGCTATCCGTCTCTGAGGCAGAGATCAGATATGCTGGAGATTGTTAGACTTCTTATTTCTGGTCTTTTGCTAAACCAGACTCCTGTATTTTCGTTTATCTCGACGGAAATGAGGCCTGCATGGTGTGGAAAAATACAATGAACAACATTACCAAATCTCTCCATTCATAAAACGCCATAAGAAGATAACATATGGTATAATTTGCACACCGGGATCATGTTGCAATCAACAAACCCAACGAAAATCGAAGACTTCATGATCCTTACTATTTATTACTTCGAAAGTTCGAATATAATTGTGAAACGGAAGATGAGAAAGCATCGTACGTAGAGTTGGAATAAGCTCAGATCATAATTTTGGAGGAGTCTATTAGGATCTTCAATCCAACGCCCTGAGCAAAACGAGGATTCTCAGATGACGAATCCCTCCTTCCCCGCGGTTAATAACATCTCGCCTCAAAATAATGTCCTAAAATTTAAAATATTATATCTTTAAAAATGTTTATGGCATTAAAAGCAAATTAAGCTCTAATTTTAAGCCCTAAATCATATATTTTAGAAAATAAATTATATTGTCATGAAAAGAAAAAAAAGAATGATGATGATATAGAAAACAAGATACTATATTTAAGTCACTTCATAACTGTTCTATACTTTTTATTAAAATCTAAAAACAGAACACTATTAAATCTAGGGGTGGATCTGAGGGGGTTATAGCCACCTACATCCAAAAAACTCTGATGTCTAGTTTGGGAGTCACAAAATCAGAGAGGATTGGAGAGACTAGAATCTCCTTCTTATTCAGAATTTTGAATAAGAGAGTAAGAAGAGGCTAGAATCACCTAATGGAGAAAGAGGGGAAGGAAAGATAAAGAAGAGAGAGAAATGAGCCCTCTACTAGCTTATGTTGTCTCTGCCACTAGTTAATAGGTAATCAGTCAGTGGCGGACCCAGAAAACTTCAAAAGCCTGGGCATTTGCTTTGCGAGCTAGACCTTACAATTTTTATCCATGCTAACTTGTATTTTGCTCCTTGAATACGTATACTTGTCCACATCATGCAGTAGACGAGGCACGGACCATCCTCTAGTGCGCAAAAGCTGTAGGAAGGGGGATAGTGACTATATGGATGGTTGAGAGCCGTAAATACCTCCAACCAGCTCATTCAAGGCATTTAAGCAATACATTCACTCATATTCAATACAAGAGCTAGAGAAAACATTCATACATTCATTGCAATAAGTCCAAGCCATCCAATTCCACACAAGTACCATATTTAAGAGAATTGAGATAGAAGAGATGGTGCCTTGTATGTGATTGTGTTCAGTTGATTTGTTGCATATCTGCGCTCTTATGCTTGGATTTTTTTACTTTCTTTCTCTCACTCTCGTTCTTGTAAAAGCTAGCAAGAGACTCCTTATTGTGTGGAGATCCTTGCGAAAACTCCGGTGTCTTGACTTGAGAAAGGATACTCAAGCTCGATCTAGGTGATCGCTTGAGAGAGGGAAACGGTTGAAAAAGACCCGTCCTAAGTGGTATTCTCAACAGAGACGTAGATTTTCTCTAGGAACCGAACTCCAGTAAATAAATTGTCTGTGTCTCTTGTGTTGTGTTCTCCTTGTGATTTATTTCTCCCTTCCCTGTCGTAAGTTAGTGCTTGTGTTGCTCACAAGTAATTATGCTATCATGAGAGCAACACTTGCTAGAAGAACATCTCTCTCTCACTCCGATTAAATTACCTCTCGTTCTAATGTCTAACTGAGAATTGAGTTTTTTTTTACTTTTAAGTGATAAATTTTGGGTTTCCTCAATTCACACTAGGTGACTTTCAGTCCGGCTGCATCCACCACATGCAGCCACCTCTGTCCTGGTCATACTGCCCGCGACCTTCATGGCCACCTCCAAAGGCGTCGTGACTGCTGCCTCCACCACCCCGCCATGGTCGTGGTCACAGTCACCTCCATCCCAATTGCCGAGGTCGCCTCCATGAGTCATGCGACCAAGGCCTCAGTTGTTGCCACCGTTTGGGGCGGTGAAATGACCATCACGTTGACCCCCAGCCTATGCCTGAGAGCACCTAGAGGGGGTGAATAGGTGATCCTGTAAAAACTTGAAACTTAAAGCCACAAAACTTGATTAGGAGTTAGCACAATGAAGTCAAGCGGCTAAGGAGAACTCTTGTGAAGCACAATAGACACAGTGAGAACAAGCACAAGAGACACGAGGATTTATCCCGTGGTTCGGCCAAGTACAACACTTGCCTACTCCACGTTGTGGCGTCCCAATGGACGAGAGTTGCACTCAACTCCTCTCAAGTGATCCAATGATCAACTTGAATACCATGGTGTTCGTCTTTTCTTTACTCTTTCTCATTTGCGAGGAATCTCCACAACTTGGAGTCTCTCGCCCTTACAATAAGGATCAAAGTGAAAGCAATAGAATAAGGGAGGGAAGCAACACACATAAATCCACAGCAATACGCACACACACGGCCAAGACTTGAGCTCAAATGAATATCACAAAGTTCTCACTAGAACGGAGCTCAAATCACTAAGAATGTCAAACGAGTGCACAAAGACGGAGTGTGAATGATCAAGAATGCTCAAAGTATGATTGGTGTGCTCCTTCATGCGCCTAGGGGTCCCTTTTATAGCCCCAAGGCAGCTAGGAGCCGTTGAGAGCAATCCAGGAAGACAATTCTTTCCTTCTGTCGACTGGCACATCGGACAGTCCGGTGCACCACCGGACACTGTCCGGTGCGGATTTCTTTCCTATTCTGGCGCAGCCGACCGTTGAAGACTTGGAGCCGTTGGCGCACCGGACACTGTCCGGTGCCCCCATCTGACCGTTGGCTCAGCCACGCGTCACGCGCGGATTGCGCGGCCGATCGTTGGCCCGGTCGACCGTTGGCTCACCGGACAGTCCGGTAAATTATAGCCGTACGCTGTTGACTTGGTTCCCGAGAGCAGCGACTTCGCCGCAGACGACTCACCGGACAGTCTGGTGCACCACCGGACAGTCCGGTGATTTATAGCCGTACGCCGCCGTCGAGACCCGAGAGCAGCCAGTTGACTAGACGCCAGCCTGGCACACCGGACACTGTCCGGTGCACCACCGGACAGACCAGTGCACCCAGACTGAGCAGAGTCTTGACTGCTCGAGCCAAGTCTTTTCCAATTGTATTTTCTCTGATTCTAGCACTTAGACAAATATGTTAGTACACAAAAACCAATGTACTAAGTCTAGAATCATACCTTTGTGTTGACTTTGCACTTCTTCCACCATTTGACATAGTTTCACACTTAAACCATTTGTGTTGGCACTTGATCACAAAAATACTTAGAAATGGCCCAAGGGCACATTTCCCTTTCAATCTCTCCCCTTTTTGGTGATTTATGCCAACACAACAAAAAGCAACTAAAAGAAGTGCAACATCAATGCAAATGAGAACACAAATTTGTTTTGATTCAAATTTGGCATATTTGGATCATTCTTTGCCACCACTTGGTTTGTTTTTGCAAATCAAACTCAATTTCCTATCTCTAAGTCAAACACACTTGTTGAGGCATAGAGAGAGGTATTTCAAGAGAAATTGATCAAGAATTCAAAAACTCCCCCTTTTTCCCATAATCAACCATTATCCCAACAAGAGACCAACATTTGACAATAAGAGACAATAAGAGTATTTTGACAAACCAAAAGCTCTAATTCTATTATTTTCAAAATTCTCAAGTGGTAGCTGATCCATTTCTTGCTTTGGCCTTATTTTCTCCCCCTTTGGCATCAAGCACCAAAACGGGATCAATCTTGGCCCTTAAACCCCATTGCCTCACCAAAATCTTCAAATAAGAGTAAAAAGGCAATAAGGGTATTGAGATGAACTTGGAGTAAGTTACCCTCTCATCGGAGTGCAGTGGAAGTCTTGCATGGTCAAGTTCACCTTTCTCTTTCAATCCACCTTTGAGACTAAATCAAGCAAGCTCAAACACATGGTTAGTCTCAAAGGGTCAAGTTGTAGCACATCTCCCCCTAAATATGTGCACCACTCGCAAATGGACTTGTGAGGTCCGAGGAGTGCTTGTACAACTTGAGCACCATAAATAAACAATAATATGCATAAGGGAACATGATCAAGGCATAATACTCATGTATGCTACACATCAATCCAAGTTCCACGAATCTAAGACATTTAGCTCACTACGCAGCCTGCAAAAGGTCTTTTCATCTAAAGGCTTGGTAAAGATATCGGCTAGCTGGTTCTCGGTGCTAACATAAAACACTTCGATATCTCCCTTTTGCTGGTGGTCTCTCAAAAAGTGATGTCGGATTTCAATGTGCTTTGTGCGGCTATGCTCAACAGGATTGTCCGCCATGCGGATAGCACTCTCATTGTCACATAGTAGTGGGACTTTGCTCAGATTGTAGCCAAAGTCCCGGAGGGTTTGCCTCATCCAAAGTAGTTGCGCGCAACACTGTCCTGCGGCAACGTACTCGGCCTCAGCGGTGGATAGGGCAACAGAGGTTTGCTTCTTAGATCTCCATGACACCAGGGACCTTCCTAGGAATTGGCACGTCCCTGATGTACTCTTCCTATCGACCTTACATCCAGCATAATCGGAGTCTGAATATCCAATTAGGTCAAAGGTAGACCCTTTTGGATACCAGATCCCGAAGCAAGGCGTAGCGACTAAATATATAAGAATTCGCTTAACGGCCACAAGGTGACACTCCCTTGGGTCGGATTGAAATCTAGCACACATGCATACGCTAAGCATAATATCCGGTCTACTAGCACATAAATAAAGTAAAGACCCTATCATAGACCGATATGCCTTTTGATCAACGGACTTACCTCCTTTATTGAGGTCGACATGTCCGTCGGTTCCCATTGGAGTCTTTGTGGGCTTGGCGTCCTTCATCCCAAACCGCTTGAGCAAGTCTTGCGTATACTTCGTTTAAGAGATGAAAGTGCCGTCCTTGAGTTGCTTCACTTGGAACCCAAGGAAGTAGTTCAACTCGCCCATCATCGACATCTCAAATTTTTGAGTCATCACCCTGCTAAACTCTTCACAAGACTTTTGGTTAGTAGAACCAAATATTATGTCATCGACATAAATTTGGCACACAAATAGATCACCGTCACAAGTCTTAGTGAAAAGAGTTGGATCGGCTTTCCCAACCTTGAAAGCATTAGCAATTAAAAAGTCTCTAAGGCATTCATATCATGCTCTTGGGGCTTGCTTAAGTCCATAGAGCGCCTTAGAGAGCTTACACACGTGGTCGGGATACCGTTCATCCTCAAAGCCAGGGGGTTGCTCCACGTACACCTCCTCCTTGATTGGCCCGTTGAGGAAAGCGCTCTTCACGTCCATTTGGAACAACCTGAAAGAATGGTGAGCGGCATAGGCTAACAAAATACGGATCGACTCTAGCCTAGCCACAGGAGCGAAAGTCTCCTCAAAGTCCAAACCTGCGACTTGGGCATAACCTTTTGCCACAAGTCGAGCTTTGTTCCTTGTCACCACCCCGTGCTCGTCCTATTTGTTGCGGAACACCCACTTGGTTCCCACAACATTTTGCTTGGGACGCGGCACCAGTGTCCAAACTTCATTTCGCTTGAAGTTGTTGAGCTCTTCCTGCATGGCCAACACCCAGTCCGGATCTAGCAAGGCCTCTTCTACCTTGAAAGGCTCAATAGAAGAGACAAAAGAGTAATGCTCACAGAAATTAGCTAATCTAGAGCGAGTGGTTACTCTCTTGCTAATGTTACCCAAAATCTGGTCAACGGGATGGTTCCTTTGAATCATCGCTCGAACTTGAGTTGGAGGGGCCTATGGTGCTTCTTTCTCTTCAACTTGGACATCTTGTGCTCCCCCTTGATCACACGCCTCTTCTTGAGGAACCTGTTCATCATCTTGAGTTGGGGGTTGCACCATTGTTGAGGAAGAAGGCTGATCTTGTTCCTTGTGTTCCTTTGGTCGCACATCTCCAATCGCCATGGTGCGAATTGCGTCCGTTAGAACATCATCCTCATCTACATCATCAAGATCAACTTGCTCTCTCGGAGAGCCATTAGTTTCATCAAATACAACGTCACTAGAGACTTCAACCAAACCCGATGATTTGTTAAAGACTCTATACGCCTTTGTATTTGAGCCATAACCTAACAAAAACCCTTCTACAGCTTTGGGAGCAAATTTTGAATTTCTACCTTTCTTCACCAGAATGTAGCATTTACTCCCAAAAACTCGAAAATACGAAACGTTGGGTTTGTTACCGGTTAGTAGCTCGTATGACGTCTTCTTGAGGAGGCGATGAAGGTAGACCCGGTTTATGGCGTGGCAAGCCGTGTTCACAGCTTCCGACCAAAACCGCTCGGGCATCTTGAATTCTCCAAGCATCGTCCTCGCCATGTCTATAAGCGTCCTGTTCTTCCTCTCTACCACACCATTTTGCTGTGGTGTGTAGGGAGCGGAGAACTCGTGCTTGATTCCTTCCTCCTCAAGGTACTCCTCCACTTGAATGTTCTTGAACTCGGACCCGTTGTCGCTCCTTATCTTCTTCACCTTGAGCTCAAATTCATTTTGAGCTCTCCTTAGGAAGCGCTTGAGGGTCCCTTGGGTTTCAGATTTATCCTGCAAAAAGAATACCCAAGTGAAGCGGGAAAAATCATCAACAATTACTAAACCATACTTACTTCCCCCGATGCTAAGGTAGGTGACGGGTCCGAAGAGGTCCATATGCAGCAGCTCCAGGGGTCTTGATATGGTCATCACATTCTTGCTGTGATGCGCACTTCCCACTTGTTTACCTGCTTGACAAGCTGCACAAGGTCTATCTTTTTCAAAATACACATTTGTTAGACCTAACACATGTTCTCCCTTTAGAAGCTTGTGAAGGTTCTTCATCCCCACATGTGCTAGACGGCGATGCCACAGCTATCCCATGCTAGTCTTAGCAATTAAGCATGCATCTAGACCGGCCTCCTCCTTTGCAAAATCAACTAAATAGAGTTTGCCGTCTAGTACACCCTTAAAAGCTAATGAACCATCACTCCTTCTAAAGACAGACACATCTACATTTGTGAATAAGCAATTGTATCCCATATTACATAATTGACTAACCGACAGAAGATTATAACCTAGCGACTCTACTAAAAATACATTGGAGATAGAGTGCTCATTTGAGATGGCTATCTTGCCTAAGCCTTTAACCTTGCCTTGATTCCCGTCGCCGAATATGATTGAATCTTGGGAATCTTTATTCTTGACGTAGGAGGTGAACATCTTCTTCTCCCCCATCATGTGGTTTGTGCATCCGTTGTCGATAATCCAGCTTGATCCCCCGGATGCATAAACCTGCAAGGCAAAATAGGCTTGGGTCTTAGGTACCCAACTCTTGTTGGGTCCTACAAGGTTAGTTACAATAGCCTTAGGAACCCAAATGCAAGTTTTATCTCCCTTGCATTTTGCCCTTAATTTCCTAGCAATCACTTTCTTATTCTTTCTACAAATTGCAAAGGAAGCATTGCAAGCATGGTAAATTGTAGAGTATTCATTACTTACATTCCTAGGTACATGAACAACATTTCTTCTAGGCATATGATAAATAACATTTTTCCTAGCCAAATTTCTACCATGCATAATAGAAGAACTTGAAGCAATCATGGTATGTGAATCAAAAGCATTATAACTTCTATCATAATGAACATTCCTGGAATAACTCCTATCATGATACATGAAAGCATGGTTCTTTTTAGCACTATTAGTTATTGGAGCCTTCCCTTTCTCCTTGGCAGAGATGGGAGCCTTATGACTTGTTAAGTTCTTGGCTTCCTTCTTAAAGCCAAGCCCATCCTTAATTGAGGGGTGTCTACCAATAGTGTAGGCATCCCTTGCAAATTTTAATTTATCAAATTCATTTTTGCTAGTCTTAAGTTGAGCATTAAGACTAGCCACTTCATCATTTAATTTAGAAATGGAAACTAGGTGTTCACTACAAGCATCAACATTAAAATCTTTACACCTATTGCAAATCAAACATATTCTACACAAGAGGTTGATTTATTAGCTATTTCTAACTTAGCACTCAAGTCATCATTGATACTCCTTAAGCTAGAAATAGATTCATGGCACGTAGATAATTCACATGAAAGCATTTCATTTCTTTTAACTTCTAGAGCAAGAGAATTTTGCGCACTAACAAATTTATCATGCTCTTCATATAAAAGGTCCTCTTGCTTTTCTAACAATCTATTCTTCTCATTCAAAGCATCAATTAATTCATTGATTTTATCAATTTTGGTTCTATTTAAACCTTTGAATAGACTAGCATAGTCTACTTCATCATCACTAGATTCATCATCACTTGAAGAAGCGTAAGTACTAGTATTGTGAGTGCTTACCTTCTTCTCTTTTGCCATGAGACAGGTGTGATGCTCGTTGGGGAAGAGGGATGATTTGTTGAAGGCAGTGGCGGCGAGTCCTTCGTCGTCGGAGTCGGACGAAGAACAATCCGAGTCCCACTCTTTGCCAAGGTGTGCCTCGCCTTTAGCCTTCTTGTAAGTCTTCTTCTTTTCCCTCTTCTTTTCTTGATCCTGGTCACTATCATTATCGGGACAATTAGCAATAAAGTGACCAACCTTACCGCACTTGAAGCAAGAGCGCTTTCCCTTCGTCTTGTTCTTTTTGGGATGCTCCTTGCGACCCTTTAGCGCCGTCTTGAAGCACTTGATGATGAGGGCCATTTCTTCCTCGTTGAGCCCCGCCGCCTCAACTTGCGCCACCTTGCTAGGTAGCGCCTCCCTGCTACTTGTTGCTTTGAGAGCAATGGTTTGAGGCTCATGGATTGGGCCATTTAGCGCCTCATCGACATATCTCGCCTCCTTGATCATCATTCACCTACTCACAAACTTCCCAAGTATTTCTTCGGGCGTCATCTTGGTGTACCTAGGATTCTCACGAATAGAGTTAACAAGATGAGGATCAAGGACGGTGAAGGACCTTAGCATAAGTCGGACGACGTCGTGGTCCATCCATCGCGTGCTTCCATAGCTCCTTATTTTGTTGACGAGGGTCTTGAGCCTATTGTACATTTGGGTTGGCTCCTCCCCCTGATCATCGCGAACCTTCCTAGTTCGCCTTCCACTAACCCCATCTTGGTGAGCATGGTGACATCGTTCCCCTCATGCGAGATCTTGAGGGTGTCCCAAATTTGCTTGGCGTTATCCAAGCCACTCACCTTATGGTATTCATCCCTGCACAATGACGCTAAAAGAATAGTAGTAGCTTGTGCATTTTTATGAATTTGTTCATTGATGAACATGGGACTATCCGTACTATCAAATTGCATTCCATTTTCTACTATCTCCCATATACTTGGATGGAGAGAGAACAAGTGGCTACACATTTTGTGACTCCAAAATCCGTAGTCCTCTCCATCAAAGTGAGGAGGTTTACCGAGGGGAATGGAAAGCAAATGAGCATTGGAACTTTGCGGAATACGAGAGTAATCAAAAGAAAAGTTCGAGTTAACCATCTTCTTTTTCTCGTAGTCGTTGTCGTCGTCGTCCTTTTGGGAAGAAGAAGACTCGTCGCTGTCGTCGTAGTAGACGATCTTCTTGATACGCCTCTTCTTCTTCCTGTCCTTCTTCTTATGACTTGAGCCTGAGTCAGTGGGCTTGTCGTCTTTTGGCTCATTGATGAAGGACTCCTTCTCCTTGTCGTTGATCACCATCCCCTTTCCTTTAGGATCCATCCCTTCGGGCGATTAGTCCCTTTCTTGAAGAGAACTGCTCTGATACCAATTGAGAGCACCTAGAGGGGGGGGTGAATAGGTGATCCTGTAAAAACTTGAAACTTAAAGCCACAAAACTTGATTAGGAGTTAGCACAATGAAGTCAAGCGGCTAAGGAGAACTCTTGTGAAGCACAATAGACACAGTGAGAACAAGCACAAGAGACACGAGGATTTATCCCGTGGTTCGGCCAAGTACAACACTTGCCTACTCCACGTTGTGGCGTCCCAATGGACGAGAGTTGCACTCAACTCCTCTCAAGTGATCCATTGATCAACTTGAATACCATAGTGTTCGTCTTTTCTTTACTCTTTCCAGTTTGCGAGGAATCTCCACAACTTAGAGTCTCTCGCCCTTACAATAAGGATCAAAGTGAAAGCAATAGAGTAAGGGAGGGAAGCAACACACACAAATCCACAGCAATACGCACACACACGGCCAAGACTTGAGCTCAAATGAATATCACAAAGTTCTCACTAGAATGGAGCTCAAATCACTAAGAATGTCAAACGAGTGCGCAAAGACGGAGTGTGAATGATCAAGAATGCTCAAAGTATGCTTGGTGTGCTCCTTCATGCGCCTAGGGGTCCCTTTTATAGCCCTAAGGCAGCTAGGAGCCATTGAGAGCAATCCAGGAAGGCAATTCTTTCCTTCTGTTGACTGGCGCACCGGACAGTCCGGTGTGGATTTCTTTCCTATTCTAGCGCAACCGACCGTTGAAGACTTGGAGCCGTTGGCGCACCGGACACTGTCCGGTGCACACCGGACAGTCCGGTGCCCCCATCTGACCGTTGGCTCGGCCACGTGTCACGCACGGATTGCGCGGCCGACCGTTGGCCCGGCCGACCGTTGGCTCACCGGACAGTCCGGTGAATTATAGTCGTACGCTGTTGACTTGGTTCCTGAGAGCAGCGACTTCGCCGCAGATGACTCACCGGACAGTCCGGTGCACCACCAGACAGTCCGGTGATTTATAGTCGTACGCCGCCGTCGAGACCCGAGAGCAGCCAGTTGACCAGACGCCAGCCTGGCACATCGGACACTATCCGGTGCACCACCGGACACTTTCCGGTGCACCCAGACTGAGCAGAGTCTTGACTGCTCGAGCCAAGTCTTTTCCAATTGTATTTTCTCTGATTCTAGCACTTAGACAAATATGTTAGTACACAAAAACCAATGTACTAAGTCTAGAATCATACCTTTGTGTTGACTTTGCACTTCTTCCACCATTTGACATAGTTTCACACTTAAACCATTTGTGTTGGCACTTGATCACCAAAATACTTAGAAATGGCCCAAGGGCACATTTCCCTTTCAATGCCCTTGGCCCCTCTAGTCTTGGGGGGGCGGCCTCCGCCCTGCCTCCCTAGTCCCATGACCAAGCGGCACGCGGGCAGCACCACCGGTCAACCCTTGCGGCATGCACCCTATTGGACAACATCAGTTCATACGACCCTACGTCGACCGAACTCAGATGTTGGGATCACTCAACCGCTAGTAGACCTAGAGAGCCTTCCTTGCTCCCGCGGTCCTCCGCCATTGGTCCACCGTAAATCTCGACGCACATACCAACCGTGCGAGCGCATCACACTATTTTATGTTTGGATGGATGGGTCTGTAACCAGTTGCAGCGTAAATCGATCCGATCCAAACCAAACATATGCCCCTGTTTGGTTCAGCTTCTGGGTGGCTTCTGGCCGCCAGAAGCAGAAGCTGCAACCAAACGCCAAAATTTTCGCGCGGCTTCTGCGCGACGCGCTTCGGTTAGAAGCCCACCGCCCACGGTCTGCACAAAGCGGCCCTCAGTTGGCTTCGGTTAGAAGCCCCCCGCCCACTTCGCTAGGGTTCTAGCCCTCGCACCGCGCCTCCGCCGCCGCCAACCGAACGTGCCGCCGCTGCGCACCCAACGCGCCGCCGCCGGTCCCTCTCCTCCCCGCATCGTCGTCTTCGTAGGTATGGGCGACCTCCTCCACGAACTCGTCCATCCGGACCGTCTGTTCTCCTCCCATTGCCGCGTCTCATTCTCGTCTTCGCTAGGGTTCGCGCACCCACGTCGCCGCCTGAGCCCCATCGCGAAGGAACCTCTCCCCCCCCGTCTTCGCAGGTACGTGTGGTATCTCCTCCATCCGAGCCCTCGCATTCACCACCGCCGCCGCGGTCCTTCCTTGACCGTGTACTGTCCCTAGGGTTGCCGCACTCACACCGGCGCCGCTGCTCCGTCCTGCAGGTTCTTCTGCCCCCCCCCCCCCCGTCGCGTCAGCATCTTCGCAGGTACGGTGTAGCTCGTGTCGATCCCAACCCATGCCGCCCCCTCCTCTCATGTTGCTAGGGTTCGTCCTGCCCCGTTTACTATTTCTTTAGGCTTAATCCACGGCCGACTTATCTCTAGTTACTTCAGTTCATCATAACGTGTATGTAACGACGTACTAACTAAATTTTTCTGGAATGTCGGCTTTAGATTTTCGTATCAACTCGGGGTCTTCGTCTTCGGTTCCAAGATCAAGTGCCACCAAGGTAATTTGATACATAATTTGTTGCGCACTTTACTGTCAACATGGACTAAACCAATTTATGTTTGCGGTTTACTAGGGATACCATTGTTCTGTTGTATAACTTTTATTTTTAGAGTGATTACTTCTTAGCATGTTTGTCACAACCTGTATGTACAGGGTTGAGTTCATACTCTGTTTGTTAGTACCTCTATTAGTTGCTTCAACCAAAGTTTGTCCATGTTAGCACGCAATTAATGTCAATACATGGACTTAAATAGATTGTCCCCTTGTGTAGTAAACTAACCACCTAAATCCACATCAGATGGATTCAACAGACTCCATAGCCGACAAGGCAACTGGAAGGATGCAAGAGATTGCGGACAAGATATTTTCCGTAGCTCGGGAAACAATCCGTCCAGGACGCGGGTTGACCTCATTTGATGCTACCAAACTTTGTGTAGCATTGGAGGACATTGCTTGCATGATGGAGCAAGATTCTCTGGTGTTCCAAGAGTATTTGGACAAGGTCAACAACGTTACCCACCAGCCTGACAGCAACTACGAACCCTTAGACTTGTCCTCACCACCCCCTGGTGAAGACTACCTTAGTCCAGACTGGGACTTTGCCGACCACTTCGAAAAGTTTTGGGGTATTGAATATGACTCTGATCAGATGCCTTCGTTTAGTGACAATGAGGTTTAAGTTAGAACTTGGTTAAGCTTGTAGTAAGGTCTTAGGGAAACAGGGATATGATTAGGCTTTTGCTTAATGCGCTGCTGTGTAATGTGTTCCCCGTCCTTTTGTGTCCACCAGCAGTTTAATTAAGGTAGTCTTTCTGTAATTAAGCAACACCGAATGTTACTACTTGTGGTAGTACCTGATGTTATTATGGTCCCTTTAGTGTTACTTATGTTTTCTTCTTAATCCAACTGCATTACGTATTTTCAAAATTCTACACTTCTTTTGCACTAGATGGACAAGTCTCGCAAAGTGATTGCAAAGTGGGATAGTAGAGCAACAAAAATTTACACAGAAATTTATGTAGAAGAGGTGAATGCACGCAACAGGCCCCAACATTTTCTAAATGCAGAAGGGTATGCTAACCTCATAAGGAAGTTTAAGGAACGGACTGGTCGCACTTACACCAGGGATCAAATGAAGAATAGATGAGACTCCTTAAAGAGAATGTTCACCCAGTGGAAAACACTTAATGAAAGGGCTACTAGTCTTGGTCGAGACCCTCATACTGGTTCTATCAGTGCACCAGATGAGTGGTGGGCTAAGCAAAATGAAGTAAGTAGACAAATTTTTTTCCTAGTTTTACAATACAAATGGACATCTGAAAGTAGGAAATAACATTTACTGCAGGCAATGCCAGGATGTATTATGTTCAAAATAGCCCCCCTTGAGAATGAGGACGAGCTTAAGGTTATGTTTGGACCCATTGTCTGCACCAATGAAACTACCCTTGTTCTTGGAGTTGAGGATGCTAATTCTTCATCTGATGACCACGTGCAAGCCACTTTAGGAGGTGGTGAAAACAGCACACCTGACCCCTGCTCAAATGCAACAGGGAAGCGTAAGGTGCTGCATGATTCTCCTAAACCTAAGAAGAAAAAAGATACGAAGGATGAATACATGAAACGCCTTGTGGAGGCTTTTGAATCGCGTTCCATGAACACTAACAAGTCCATAACCTCTGCTGAGACTGACCCAGTTCGTGTAGAGGTTGCTGCTCAGTTGCAACAAGTAATTGAAGATGGATCAGATGAAGGCAGCGACTTACATTTCTTTGCCACTCACTTGTTGATGGAGAAACGGTATAGAGATGTATTTGCAACACTGAAGACCAAAGAAGGAAGGAACGCTTGGCTGCGCCGTGCTTTCGAGATGAATGTAAAAAAGTCCAGTTAGATGGTGGTCGTCCGACAACGATGCTGCTGGTCCTTCCTGCTGCTGTTACGAACTGTCCTGAGTTGGAGTCCTTTTTAGTCGTGCAGTTGGAGTCTTTTTTTTACTGTCGTCAGTTGGAGTCTATTTTAGTCGTGCAGTCGTGTTACAAACTATAAATGTCGTATGCATCTGTTCCGCATCGCACAATTTTCTAATTATTCGAGTTGAACAAGTTTTTTCAATAATAAGAGTTGTATGTTTGTGAACAATATGAATCTGTGAACCTTCTGTGAGTAATGGTACATGAATATGTGTGTAATATATATTGTGCTTATCAAAGATATGTGGTTATTGTTTATGTGTTTGCAGATGTGTGAACCTGATACACACACATCTGATGATGAGAGGGCTGGAGAGTTGCTTGTTGCCCTTTGTGCTGTAGACATTTGGGGGAGCTCGTCAAGTGGGGTTTCAAGAAGAACAATGGTTGAAACAGGTATTCAATGGGTTGAGCGAACCTTGGAGAATAGTGATGACTGTTTCGACATGTTTCGCATGAGGCGAACTGTTTTCCGACGTTTGCATGATACATTGGTAGAAAGTTATGGTCTGCTTCCAAGCCGAGGTGTCAGTACCACAGAAGCTTTAGGTATTTTCTTGTGGGCATGTGGGGGGCCACAGTCATTTCGGCAGATAAGGAATAAGTTTGGTCACTCTTTGGAAACTATTAGTCGCAAGTATAGTGAAGTCCTAAATGCACTATATAAGATGTCGTCTAACGTAATCAAGCCGAAAGACCCAAATTACATAGATATTCACCCTCGATTGCGAGAGGGTAGATTTTGGCCCCATTTCAAGGACTGCATAGGAGCAATTGATGGAAGTCCCTTTCCCGTGTCTGTCCCGGCCACGGAGCAACCAAAATATATTGGGCGGCACGATTACGCATCCCAAAATGTAATGGCCGTTTGTGACTTCGATATGAGGTTCACATTTGTTGTCACAGGTTGGCCAGGTTCAGTCCATGACACTAGAGTATTACAAGATACTTTGATAACTTACGTGGACAGGTTCCTGCATCCACCGGAAGGTATATAAGTACATTTTATTTTTGTATCATACCATATTAATTTATGTCATATGTACTTATCTTGATATTTTTTGTTTGTGCAGGTAAATATTATCTTGTGGATTCTGGTTATCCGAATAGGAAGGGGTACCTTGCACCTTATAAGGGTCAGAAGTACCACATTTCAGAATGGCAAAATGCTAGGCAACATGTTGGGAGCAAAGAAGTATTCAACTTTGCACACTCATCGCTACGCAATGTTATAGAGCGATCTTTTGGGGTGCTTAAAATGAAGTGGAGAATTCTCCTAAGTCTCCCTTCTTTTTCGCTTAAGAAATAATCGAAGATAATTATTGCTTGTATGACATTGCATAACTTCATTAGAGACAGTGCTCTACACGATAGAGACTTTGATCTACTTGGACCTAATAGCCTTGGTCAGGATGTACTCGTAGGTGAGAGTAGTAGTAGCACATCTGATGAGTTAGACATGAGTGCATTTAGAGATGCAATTGCTAATGCATTAGTGTCGTAGTTTATTATGTGAATGTAACGATAGCTATGTTGTAATGAACTATACTAATTATAATGTAATGACCTTTTGGTTCGGTGTTTATGTGTATTGTTTTCAAACAGAATCTGCAATATGAGAATCTGCGTATCCAAACACATAGATTCTAACCAACAGCTTTTCTCCACAGCAAGCGAACTAAACACCTAAATTATAATCACCAGCTTTTCCCCACAGCCAGCTTTTCAGAAAAGCTATTCAGAAAAAAGCCGAACCATATAGTGGTTTTAGTTCCTCTGGAAACCGGTAGCCAGTTGCGTTACCGTTCCCGTACTTCATGTTGAAAGAAAAAAAAAGCAATACGTCAATGTTATATTGTCACGAGTGACATCCAATCCTCTGCATAAAAAAACAGAATAGCCTTGTATGGGTAAAGTTATGATGTTGTGGCTGTGTCGCTGTTTTCCGCTAACCCGTGGGCGCGTAGGCTCGACCAAAACAACCACACCGTACCTGCGTCTGCGTGCAAGTGAAGGTGCCAGACAGCAACCGGTCCAGTTGGCCCAAATCGATCGCTTTCCATGTCCGTCGTCTATCTCTGCTGGTACTGCCTAGTACCTATACTAGGATAGGAGGGATAGGGATTTTCCGTGCCGATCCACGCATTGCAACGGCACTACCACGGCAGGATGGAGCAGCGGCGCGTCAGGCTCCGCCGCCCGTGCCGTGGCCTGCACCCGATTCAGAGCCCCGTCGTCTTGGTCTGCTTGGCATCGTCGCCGCACATGCACTGGGTCCACGCGCCAGCATCCACACCGTGCCTGGCCGCCCATTGGATTTGGATCTCCCTCTGTGCTAGATCACATCGGCAGATTCGATGCTTCAGTCTGCAGAATTGAATAATCACCCGCTTTATCAGAGTACCAGGACTGACGCTACCTACGCCGCGTCCGGCCGGCGCGCTGTCCTGTCCTGTCCACCCGGGCCGGGAAACGGAAACCTGCCATTCCAAACCAAGCAACACGAAACCGCGGAACGAAGTTTCGTTGCTGCTGCTACTCACTCACTCCATTCCAGTCCAACTGCTGCAGAATTCCACATGGAATGTGGGCTCCATCCAGCTTCACCCATTTCACCTGCAATGCAAGCTGTTGGCCGGCCGCACACTCCGTAGTTGGAAGACGAAGGTGTGTGTGTTTGGATGCGAATTCCAGTATAAATAGCCAGCTACCCATACCTTCTTCTCATGCAGCAGCGAACAACACAATTAGTGCAGACATATATATAGACAGCACTGGTACTAGTGTAGTGTCAGAACTTAGGAGGCACAAGTTAAGGACAAAGCAGTCTAATTAATGACGGGCCCGATGGAGATTCCGGTGATCGATCTCGGCGGCCTCAACGGCGGCGGCGAGGAGAGGTCGCGGACCATGGCAGAGCTCCACGACGCCTGCAAGGACTGGGGCTTCTTCTGGGTAAGCAGAGCACCAACGAATGCTTGCGATTAATAATTGACAACTTTTCTTTCCATATGCATGCGCGCGTCCTCATCAGTCGTCGTCGTACTACCGTACGTCATTATCATGCGCCGCTCGCATCCGCATCCGCATCCGCAGGTGGAGAACCACGGCGTGGACGCGCCGCTGATGGACGAGGTCAAGCGCTTCGTCTACGGCCACTACGAGGAGCACCTGGAGGCTAAGTTCTACGCCTCCGCCCTCGCCATGAACCTCGAGGCCGCCAGAGGTGACACTGATGAGAAGAAGCCCTCCGACGAGGTGGACTGGGAGTCCACCTACTTCATCCAGCACCACCCCAAGACCAACGTCGCCGACTTCCCAGAGATCACGCCGCCGACACGGTCCGTATATATACTGCTGCCTTCGTCGTCGATTCGACCTCACCCACACACCATGCATGCTTCGACCTCAATAATTAATGCAAACAGGGCACTCTCAGACTCTCAGTAATTCAGTATACGTGTACGTACGCGCTATCAATATCATTCTTCATCTTCTTCATGTACGCGCAGAGAGACGCTGGACGCGTACGTCGCCCAGATGGTGTCCCTCGCGGAGCGTCTGGCCGAGTGCATGAGCCTCAACCTGGGCCTCCCCGGCGCCCACGTGGCCGCCACCTTCGCGCCGCCGTTCGTGGGCACCAAGTTCGCCATGTACCCGTCCTGCCCGCGCCCGGAGCTGGTGTGGGGCCTGCGCGCGCACACCGACGCCGGCGGCATCATCCTGCTCCTCCAGGACGACGTCGTGGGCGGCCTCGAGTTCCTCAGGGGCGGCGCCCACTGGGTCCCCGTCGGCCCCACCAAGGGAGGCAGGCTCTTCGTCAACATCGGGGACCAGATCGAGGTCCTCAGCGCCGGCGCCTACCGGAGCGTCCTGCACCGCGTCGCGGCCGGGGACCAGAGCCGCCGCCTGTCCGTGGCCACGTTCTACAACCCTGGCACCGACGCCGTGGTCGCGCCGGCGCCCCGCAGGGATCAGGACGCCGCCGCCGCCGCGGCGTACCCCGGTCCCTACAGGTTCGGGGACTACCTCGACTACTACCAGGGCACCAAGTTCGGCGACAAGGACGCCAGGTTCCAGGCCGTCAAGAAACTGCTCGGCTAAGCGAACAGCTGCAAGTAGGCAGAGGCAGCTTAGCTCGTGGACTATGCATAGTTTCAAGCTTGCTGCTTGCTTCTTGTTCGATCCATTGTCTGCATGCGTAGTGTTGCGTGTTTAAATTTAGCAAATCTTATACGTAGTCGTTACTGGTACTACGTATTCTGTGGTTGACAATACATTGTTGCGGTTTAAGGGCGCATCCGTTTGGTGGACTTGCACATGCCATTCGACAAAAAGTTTGCTTTCCTTGTCGATTAACAGTCAACTAGTATAATGACACGCAAAAACATCTGCAAGCTTCCGTTCAGTTTACGTGCAAATCAAAAGGTGTTGGGGTCTCCTTCGTCGCCAAAGGTCCTATAAAAAGAAACACCTTTCGTAAGATTGACACAGAAGCAAAGACGAAGCTACCATTCTGAAAGCTTCGGAGCGTATTTCCGAATACACCGACTTAAAGATGAAATGACCAATCGGCTCATGATAACTTGTATTATGATTGTAATCATTTGTAAAGGACATGAATGTAATTTCTCACAGGCTGCGTCCTGTGCCTATAAATAGATGAACAGTACCCACGCTGTCTGGCATTCATTCGGACAACACGCATCGAACAAAAGGTACAAATGTAATTTGATATTATTTTTATTCATTCATAATTGCTTAATAAATGATGCACATATGATAATGTTGTGTAATTACTTATGTGATCTCTTATGTTATATATACTTTATCCTTTGTTCGCATATGCCATCATGATGAAGGTATGTTCTTCATAACCTTCGTCTGAAGATCATTATATCCTAAGGAAAATAATGCTTCGAAGGACGAAGGGCGTTAACCTTTAACCTATTCTTTGTGTTGCCTTGTTCTTAATTCATAGCATTTGAGAGCAAGTCCCCAACATTGGCGCTCACCTCCGGTGAACTCACTTCCACTATTGAGCCGATGGCTTCGTTCAACAATCAAGCTGAAGTCGCTTCGGCTACGAAGTGGTGCTCCCGATAATAGGCGGTTCATGCTCAGAACCGGCCAACAAAAAGCAGAAAAAGGAGGCTCAGAGAAGGGTGCAACATGTTGGGGTGCAGGGACCCTTCATCAAGTCAAAATGGTCCCACATCCCAATCACCTTCTCTCAGGAGGACCTTCAGCTCAAGGATTACCCGCATAATGATGCTATGGTCATATCTTGTGTCATCAAGAGATTTCTGGTTGATACAGACAGTGCAGCGGATATCATATTTGCTAAGGCCTTCAGACAGATGTAAGAGCCAGAAGACAAGATTCATGATGCTACACACCCTCTTTGTGGCTTCGGAGGAAGGCAAATTGTAGCACTCGGCAAAATCACGATGTCAGTGACTTTCGGCTTCATCCATAACACAAGGACCGAACATGTTGTGTTTGACATCGTTGATATGGAATATCCCTACAATGCAATCATTGGTTGTGGGACACTCAATGCTTTCGAAGCAATACTTCATCCAGCATATCTGTGCATGAAAATACCTTCGAAACAAGTGAGAGCACCTAGAGGGGGGTGAATAGGTGATCCTGTAAAAACTTGAAACTTAATGCCACAAAACTTGATTAGGAGTTAGCACAATAAAGCCAAGTGGCTAGAGAGGAGTTCTTACAAAACACAATAACCACAAGAAGATCAACACAGATAGGCACAGTGGTTTATCCCGTGGTTCGGCCAAGTCCAACACTTGCCTACTCCACGTTGTGGCGTCCCAACGGACGAGGGTTGCACTCAACCCCTCTCAAGCGGTCCAAAGACCCACTTGAATACCACGGTGTTTTGCTTTGTTTCACTATATCCCGCTTGCGAGGAATCTCCACAACTTGGAGCCTCTCGCCCTTACAATTTGATGTTCACAAAGAAGCACAGAAGTAATGATGGGATGAGGAACGCACACAAGACACAAAATCAGAGCACAAACACGCACACAAGTCACAACTCGAGCTCGCAACACAACCCGAAGAGTTCTCTACTCAAATGGAGCTCTAGTTGCTATCACAAAGAATCAAATGCGCAGAATTGGAGTCTTGGTGCTTAGAGAATGCTTGGTGTACTCCTCCATGCGCCTAGGGGTCCCTTTTATAGCCCCAAGGTAGCTAGGAGCCGTTGAGAGCATTCCAGGAAGGCAATTCTTGCCTTCTGTCGACTGGCGCACCGGACAGTCCGGTGCACCACCGGACACTGACCGGTGCAGATTTCTTTCCTATTCTGGCGCAACCGACCATTGAATTCTTGGAGTCGTTGGCGCACCGGACACTGTCCGGTGCACACCGGACAGTCCGGTGCCCCCTTCCGACCGTTGGCTCGGCCACGCGTCACGCGCGGATTCCGCGGCCGACGATTGGCTCGGCCGGCCGTTGGCCCACCGGACAGTCCGGTGAATTTTAGTCGTACGCCGCTGACGAATTCCCAAGAGCGGCCTTTTCACCAGAGCCAGCCTGGCGCACCGGACACTGTCCGGTGCACCACCGGACAGTCCGGTGCACCAAGACTGAGCAGAGTCTTGGCTTCTCGAGCCAAGTCTTTTCCAATTGTATTTTCTCTGATTCTAGCACTTAGACAAATATGTTAGTACACAAAAACCAATGTACTATGTCTAGAATCATACCTTTGTATTGATTTGCACTTTGTCCACCATTTGGCATAGTTTAACACTTGAGTACTTGTGTTGGACATGTAATCACCAAAATACTTAGGAATGGCCCAAGGGCACATTTCCCTTTCAATCTCCCCCTTTTTGGTGATTTATGCCAACACAACAAAAAGCAACACATAGAAGTGCAACATCAATGCAAATAAGTACAAGAATTGATTTCGATTCAAATTTGGCATATTTGGATCATTCTTTGCCACCACTTGGTTTGTTTTTGCAAATCAAACTCAATTTCCTATCTCTAAGTCAACTTCACTTGTAGAGACATAAAGAGAGGTATTCCAAGAGAAATTGATCAAAGATTCAAAACTCCCCCTTTTTCCCATAATCAAACATTCTCCCCACAAGAGACATTCTCCCCACAAGAGACCAACTTTTGACAGTAAGAGACATCAAGAGTATTTTGACAAACCAAAAGCTCTAATTCTATTATTTTCAAAATTCTCAAGTGGTAGCTGATCCATTTCTTGCTTTGGCCTTATTTTCTCCCCCTTTGGCATCAAGCACCAAAACGGGATCAATCTTGGCCCTTAAACCTCATTGCCTCACCAAAATCTTCACATAAGAATATAAAGGCAATGGAGATGAACTTGGAGTGAGTTACCCTCTCATCGGAGTGCAGTGGAAGTCTTGCATGGTCCAAGTTCACCTTTCCTTTTCAATCCACCTTTGAGACTAAATCAAGCAAACTCAAGCACACGGTTAGTCTCAAAGGGTCAAGTTGTAGCACATCTCCACTAAATATGTGCATCACTCACACATGGACTTTTGAGGTCCGGGGAGTGTTTGTACAACTTGAGCACCATAAATAAACAACTAAATGCATAAGGAACATGATCAAATGCATAAACACATGTATGCTAGGAATCAATCCAAGTTCCGTGAATCCTAAGAATTGGCACGTCCCTGATGTACTCTTCCTATCGACCTTACATCCAGCATAATCGGAGTCTAAATATCCAATTAAGTCAAAGGTAGACCCCTTTGGATACCAGATCCCAAAGCAAGGCGTAGCGACTAAATATCTAAGAATTCGCTTCACGGCCACTAAGTGACACTCCCTTGGATTGGATTGAAATCTAGCACACATGCATACGCTAAGCATAATATCCGGTCTACTAGCACATAAATAAAGTAAAGACCCTATCATAGACCGATATGCCTTTTGATCAACGGACTTACCTCCTTTGTTGAGGTCGACATGTCCATCAGTTCCCATTGGAGTCTTTGCGGGCTTGGCGTCCTTCATCCCAAACCGCTTGAGCAAGTCTTGCGTGTACTTCGTTTGGGAGATGAAAGTGTCGTCCTTGAGTTGCTTCACTTGGAACCCAAGGAAGTAGTTCAACTCGCCCATCATTGACATCTCAAACTTTTGAGTCATCACCCTGCTAAACTCTTCACAAGACTTTTGGTTAGTAGAACCAAATATTATGTCATCGACATAAATTTGGCACACGAATAAGTCACCATCACAAGTCTTAGTGAATAAAGTTGGATCGGCTTTCCCAACCTTGAAAGCATTAGCAATTAAAAAGTCTCTAAGGCATTCATACCATGCTCTTGGGGCTTGCTTAAGTCCATAGAGCGCCTTAGAGAGCTTACACACGTGGTTGGGGTATCGTTCATCCTCAAAGCCAGGGGGTTGCTCCACGTACACCTCCTCCTTGATTGGCCCATTGAGGAAAGCGCTCTTTACATCCATTTGGAACAACCTGAAAGAATGGTGAGCGGCATATGCTAGCAAAATACGAATGGACTCTAGCCTAGCCACAGGAGCAAAAGTCTCCTCAAAGTCCAAACCTGCGACTTGGGCATACACAGGAGCAAAAGTCTCCTCAAAGTACAAACCTGCAACTTGGGCATAACCTTTTGCCACAAGTCGAGCCTTGTTCCTTGTCACCACTCCGTGCTCGTCTTGCTTGTTGCGAAACACCCACTTGGTTCCCACAACGTTTTGCTTGGGACGAGGCACCAACGTCCAAACTTCATTTCTCTTGAAGTTATTGAGCTCTTCCTGCATGGCCAACACCCAGTCCGGATCTAGCAAGGCCTCTTCTACCCTGAAAGGCTTAATAGAAGAGACAAAAGAGTAATGCTCACAGAAATTAGCTAATCTAGAGCGAGTGGTTACTCCCTTGCTAATGTCACCCAAAATCTGGTCGACGGGATGGTTCCTTTGAATCATCGCTCGAACTTGAGTTGGAGGGGCCTGTGGTGCTTCTTCCTCTTCAACTTGGACATCCTGTGCTCCCCCTTGATCACATGCCTCCTCTTGAGGTGCCTGTTCATCATCTTGAGTTGGGGGGTGCACCGTCGTTGAGGAAGAAGGTTGATCTTGCTCCTTGTGTTCCTGTGGTCGCACATCTCCAATCGCCATGGTACGAATTGTGTCCGTTGGAACATCATCCTCATCTACATCATCAAGATCAACAACTTGCTCTCTTGGAGAGCCATTAGTCTCATCAAATACAACGTTGCTGGAGACTTCAACCAAACCCGATGATTTGTTGAAGACTCTATACGCCTTTGTATTTGAGTCATAACCTAACAAAAACCCTTCTACAGCTTTGGGAGCAAATTTAGAATTTCTACCTTTCTTCACCAGAATGTAGCATTTACTCCTAAAAACTCGAAAATATGAAACATTGGGTTTGTTACCGGTTAGTAGCTCGTATGACGTCTTCTTGAGGAGGCGATGAAGGTAGACCCGGTTTATGGCGTGACAAGCCATGTTCACAGCTTCCAACCAAAACCGCTCGGGCGTCTTGAATTCTCCAAGCATCGTCCTCGCCATGTCTATAAGCGTCCCGTTCTTCCTCTCTACCACACCGTTTTGCTGTGGTGTGTAGGGAGCGGAGAACTCGTGCTTGATTCCTTCCTCTTCAAGAAACTCCTCCACTTGAAGGTTCTTGAACTCGGACCCGTTGTCGCTCCTTATCTTCTTCACCTTGAGCTCAAATTCATTTTGGGATCTCCTTAGGAAGCGCTTGAGGGTCCCTTGGGTTTCAGATTTATCCTGCAAAAAGAATACCCAAGTGAAGCGGGAAAAGTCATCAACTATAACAAGACCATACTTACTTCCCCCGATGCTTAGGTAGGCGACGGGTCCGAAGAGGTCCATATGCAATAGCTCCAGTGGTCTTGACGTGGTCATCACATTTTTGCTATGATGAGTACTTCCTACCTGTTTACCTGCTTGACAAGCTGCACAAGGTCTATCTTTTTTGAAAGTTACATTAGTTAGACCTAACACATGTTCTCCCTTTAGAAGTTTGTGAAGGTTCTTTATCCCCACATGTGCTAGACGGCGATGCCACAGCCAGCCCATGCAAGTCTTAGCAATTAAGCATGCATCTAGACCGGCCTCCTCCTTTGCAAAATCAACTAAATAAAGTTTGCCGTCTAGTACACCCTTAAAAGCTAATGAACCATCACTCCTCCTAAAGACAGACACATCTACATTTGTGAATAAGCAATTATATCCCATATTACATAATTGACTAACGGACAATAAGTTATATCCGAGCGATTGAACTAAAAACACATTAGAGATGGAGTGCTCGGAAGAAATAGCTATTTTCCCTAGTCCTTTATCCTTGCCTTGATTCCCGTCACAGAATATGATTGAGTCTTGGGAATCTTTGTTCTTGACGTAGGAGGTGAACATCTTCTTCTCCCCCGTCATGTAGTTTGTGCATCCGCTATCGATAATCCAGCTTGATCCCCCGGATGCATAAACCTGCAAGGCAAATTAGGCTTGGGTCTTAGGTACCCAACTCTTGTTGGGTCCTACAAGGTTAGTAACAATAGCCTTAGGGACCCAAATGCAAGTTTTGTCTCCCTTGCATTTTGCCCCTAATTTCCTAGCAACCACTTTCTTATCCTTTCTACAAATAGCAAAGGAAGCATTGCAAGCATGGTAAATTGTAGAATGTTCATTACTTACTCTCCTAGGTACATGAACAACATTTCTTCTAGGCATATGATGAACATTTTTCCTAGCCAAATTTCTATCATGCATAATAGAAGAACTTGAAGCAATCATGGCATGGGAATCAAAAGCATCATAACTTCTATGAACATTCCTAGAATATCTCCTATCATGGTACATGAAAGCATGGTTCTTTTGAGCACTATTAGCCATAGGGGCCTTCCCTTTCTCCTTGGTGGAGATGGGAGCCTGATGACTTGTTAAGTTCTTGGCTTCCCTCTTGAAGCCAAGTCCATCCTTAATTGAGGGGTGTCTACCAATCGTGTAGGCATCCCTTGAAAATTTTAGTTTATCAAATTCACTTTTGCTAGTCTTAAGTTGAGCATTAAGACTAGCCACTTCATCTTTTAATTTAGAAATGGAAATTAAATGTTCATTGCAATCATCAACATTAAAATCCTTACACCTATTGCAAATTTCTACATGCTCAATACAAGAATTAGATTTATTTGCATCCTCTAGCTTAGCATTTAAATCATCATTCAAAATCTTCAAGCTAGACATAGATTCATTGCAAACAAACAATTCAGAAGATAGTAATTCATTCCTTTTAATTTCTAAGGCAAGAGACTTTTGAACATTAACAAATTTATCATGTTCCTCATACAAGATGTCCTCTTGCCTCTCTAAGAGTCTATCCTTTTCGTTTAGAGCATCAATCAATTCATTTATCTTTTCTACTTTTGCTCTACCTAATCCTTTAAACAAGCTAGTATAATCAATCTCATCATCACTAGAAGTAGAGTACTTAGGAGTTTCTCTAGTGATTACCTTCTTTTCCTTCGCCATTAGGCAAGTGTGGCGCTTGTTGGGGAAGAGCGACGATTTGTTGAAGGCGGTGGCGGCGAGCCCCTCGTCGTCGGAGTTGGACGAAGAACAATCCGAGTCCCACTCTTTGTCGAGATGTGCCTCGCCCTTCGCCTTCTTGTAGGCCTTCTTCCTTTCCTTCTTCCCGCCTTTCTCTTGCTCCTGGTCATTAGTATTGTCGGGACAATTTGCTATAAAATGACCATACTTACCACACTTGAAACAGGAGCGCTTTCCCTTTGTCTTGCTCTTGTTTGGGTGCTCCTTGCGACCCTTTAGCGCCGTCTTGAAGCGCTTGATGATGAGGGCCATTTCATTCTCGTTTAGCCCGACCGCCTCAATTTGCGCCACCTTGCTAGGTAGCGCCTCCTTGCTACTTGTTGCCTTGAGAGCAATGGCTTTAGGCTCATGGATTGGGCCATTTAGCGCCTCATCAACGTATCTTGCCTCCTTGATCATCATTCGCCCGCTTACGAACTTCCCAAGTATTTCCTCGGGCATCATCTTAGTATACCTAGGATTTTCACGTATAGAGTTAACAAGATGAGGATCAAGGACAGTGAAGGACCTTAGCATTAGGCGGACGATGTTGTGGTCCGTCCATTGCGTGCTTCCATAGCTCCTTATTTTGTTGACGAGGGTCTTGAGCCTATTGTACGTTTGGGTTGGCTCCTCCCCCCTGATCATCGCGAACCTTCCTAGTTCACCTTCCTCCAACTCCATCTCGGTGAGCATGGTGACGTCGTTCCCCTCATGTGAGATCTTGAGGGTTTCCCAAATCTGCTTGGCGTTATCCAAGCCGCTCACCTTATGGTACTCATCCCTGCACAATGAGGCTAACAACACAGTAGTAGCTTGTGCGTTTTTATGAATCTGTTCATTGATAAACAAGGGACTATCCGTGCTATCAAATTGCATTCCATTTTCTACTATCTCCCATATACTTGGATGGAGAGAGAATAAGTGACTACGCATTTTGTGACTCCAAAATCCGTAGTCCTCTCCATCCAAGTGTGGAGGTTTGCCAAGAGGAATGGAAAGAAAATGTGCATTTGAACTATGCGGAATACGAGAGTAATCAAAAGAAAAGTTCGAGTTAACCGTCTTCTTTTTCTCGTAGTCGTCGTCGTCCTTTTGGGAAGAAGATGACTCGTCGCTGTCGTCGTAGTAGACGATCTTCTTGATACGCCTCTTCTTCTTCCCGTCCTTCTTCTTATGAATTGAGCCCGAGTCAGTGAGCTTGTCGTCTTTTGGCTCATTGATGAAGGACTCCTTCTCCTTGTCGTTGATCACTATCCCCTTTCCCTTAGGATCCATCCCTTCGGGCGATTAGTCCCTTTCTTGAAGAGAACGGCTCCGATACCAATTGAGAGCACCTAGAGGGGAGGGGGTGAATAGGTGATCCTGTAAAAACTTGAAACTTAATGCCACAAAACTTGATTAGGAGTTAGCACAATAAAGCCAAGTGGCTAGAGAGGAGTTCTTGCAAAACACAATAACCACAAGACGATCAACACAGATAGGCACAATGGTTTATCCTGTGGTTTGGACAAGTCCAACACTTGCCTACTCCACGTTGTGGCGTCCCAACGGACGAGGGTTGCACTCAACCCCTCTCAAGCGGTCCAAAGACCCACTTGAATACCACGGTGTTTTGCTTTGTTTCACTATATCCCGCTTGAGAGGAATCTCCACAACTTGGAGCCTCTCGCCCTTACAATTTGATGTTCACAAAGAAGCACAAAAGTAAGGATGGGATGAGCAACGCACACAAGACACAAAATCAGAGCACAAACACGCACACAAGTCACAACTCGAGCTCGCAACACAACCCGAAGAGTTCTCTACTCAAATGGAGCTCTAGTTGCTGTCACAAAGAATCAAATGCGCGGAATTGGAGTCTTGGTGCTTAGGAATGCTTAGAGAATGCTTGGTGTACTCCTCCATGCGCCTAGGGGTCCCTTTTATAGCCCCAAGGCAGCTAGGAGCCGTTGAGAGCATTCCAGGAAGGCAATTCTTGCCTTCTGTCGACTAGCGCACCGGACAGTCCGGTGCACCACCGGACACTGACCGGTGCATATTTTTTTCCTATTCTGGTGCAGCCGACCGTTGAAGTCTTGGAGCCGTTGGCGCACCGGACACAGTCCGGTGCACACCGGACAGTCCGGTGCACCCTTCTGACCGTTGGCTCGGCCACGCGTCACGCGCGGATTCCACGGCCGACCGTTGGCTCGGCCGACCGTTGGCTCACCGGACAGTTCGGTGCACCACCAGATAGTCCGGTGAATTTTAGCCGTACGCCGCCGACGAATTCCCGAGAGCGGCCTTTTCACCAGAGCCAGCCTGGTGCACCGGACACTATCCGGTGCACCACCGGACACTGTCCGGTGCAACCAGACTGAGCAGAGTCTTGGCTGCTCGAGCCAAGTCTTTTCCAATTGTATTTTCTCTGATTCTAGCACTTAGACAAATATGTTAGTACACAAAAACCAATGTACTAAGTCTAGAATCATACCTTTGTATTGATTTGCACTTTGTCCACCATTTGGCATAGTTTAACACTTGAGTACTTGTGTTGGACATGTAATCACCAAAATACTTAGAAATGGCCGAAGGGCACATTTCCCTTTCAACAAGGGCCCATTGCTGTTCATGGTAGTTAGGAAGCTGCTAGAAAAGCCGAAGGAAACTGGACAGACTCAAAAGCGATCCACAATATAGATGGAGCCGAAGCTTGTGAATAGTACAAGTACAGAAGAGAGAAGGCTGCTTCTGCTGATCAGCCGAAACCTATGCTTCTATGTGAAGACATAGCAGAGCAGAAGGTACTGCTGGGGTCTCAGCTATCTGAAGAGCAGGAGAAAACTTTGATAAGGATTTTATTCAACAACAAAGATGTTTTTGCTTGGTTGGCCAATGATCTCTGTGGTGTCAACAGAGACGTCATTGAACATTCACTCAATGTCGACCCATCCTTCAGCCCAAGAAAGCAAAGGCTTCGGAAAATGTCCGATGATAAAGCCGATGGTGCTCGGACTGAAGTAAAAAGACTCCTCAGTGCTGGTGTTATCAGAGAGGTAAAATATCTAGAGTGGTTAGCCAATACTGTTATGGTGAAGAAGGCCAATGGCAAATGGAGAATGTGTATTGACTTCACGGATATCAACAAGGCCTGTCCGAAGGACGAATTTCCATTACCAAGAATAGACTCTCTTGTAGATGCTGTTGGGGACTTGTTCTCAAATGCTAAGAGTTAAGAACAAGGCAACATAAAAAGTGTTAAGTGTTAAAGTCCTTTGTCCTCCGAAACATTATACCCCTTCGAGAAATAATGAGTTTCGGACGAAGGTCACGAAAGACATACCTTCGTAACCATGGCAATAAATGACGAAGGATTCATATAAAGCGTGAGATATAAAATAAACATTTAAATATTATCATAGAATCATTTCTATTTTATTATCATGGAAAAATAGAAATGATTTTAAATTACAAATGTACCTTCGGTCTCGAGGGAAGGCAAAAGTACAAGCGTGACGCAAAAGCAAATGCCAAGTCAGCGTGAACAGTACGGGGGTACTGTTCATCTATTTATAGGCATGGGACGCAGCCCATGTAAAATTACATCCATGCCCTTTACATTTGCTAATAACTCTATAGTAACCCGCTGGGGTCTGAATAGCCTTTTCATCCTTAAGTCGGTTTCCTTTTCTGCCACCTTGCCGAAGCTCTTCTACGCACAGCTTCGGCTTCACGCTATCCTTCGTACTCCTTATGCTTCTTCACGCTGTGGTTTTAATTCAAGTCCGAAGGTGCCTGTTCATGCATTATACTTCCAGAAACATTGTTAAATCATGTTTTTGAGGACCTTCGGAAGCCGAAGGCCCCCAACAGTAGCCCCTCGCAATATTAATTTGTTATAATGATAAATTTAGATTGTGACAAGGACGAAGACCCTGAGCCGAAGGTCCGAAAAAACACCTTCCCTTTGCTAGAATAGCAACAACCATTGACAAGCGGGCCCTCCAGTATGCAACGCACCAGGCGTATAAATAAGAGCACACCACGAGCTTAATTGGCACGCTTTCTTGCCATCTGCTCCTGCTCACTCAACCTTTAGCCTGCGCAACAAAACTTGCTTAAATTTTAAGCTTCGGTTTTGAGAGCACTTTTCCAGTGCCTACGATGATGTCTTCAGACAAGAAAGTTGCCGCTGATCCGAAGCTAAGTCTTTCTGAGGAAATGAATCTTGGTTTTCTTGAATCAATGGCGAAGACCAATACAGAGAAGATTACCAAAGAAATTTTGGAAGGTTTATCTGAAGATACTGGTGATAGCGACAGTTATGATGTAGAAAGTGGCGGGGAAGAGTCCGAAGACCGACCATGGCGACCAAGCCACACGGTTTTCGGAAAATCAAGTATTAAACAGAGTCATCTTGACAATATGAGGGGGAGATATTTTCGAGATGTGTTTATTGTGAGGGCTGACGATGGAGAGAAAACTTCTCCTACTCCTAAAGAAAATGAGGTCGTGATCTTCCGAAGCTTTTTGAAGGTTGGACTTCGGTTCCCTCTGAGCAGCTTTGTTGTTGAAGTTCTGAAGACATTTCAGGTCTATCTCCACCAGATTACTCCCGAAGCTATTGTAAGAATGGGAATCTTTGTCTGGGCTGTGAGAAGCCAAGGTTTGGAACCAAATGCCAAAAGCTTTTGCAATATTCATGAGTTAGTATATGAGACGAAACCCTAGGGGAAAGAACAATATCACAACAACTTCGGTTGTTACAGCTTCGGTGCTCGCTCCGGGTCAAGCTGCCCCGTGCCAACCTGTCGGAAGAGGTGGCCCGGTGCTTGGATGACAGAATGGTTCTATGTGAAGAATGACTTAACAGCACAGGAGGATGTTAAGGGTATCATTATGCGCCCTATCTGGCAACGCTTTGGCCTCCGAAAGCCGAAGGTAGAAATGGATGAAGCAGCTGAAGAATGCCAGAGAGCCTTCGGTGTGATCTGCTCTTTTATTGGGACAAGGGATTTGGTCCAAGAGCATATTGCCTTCAGAGTTTGGCCACTTGCAGGAAAGTGGGAAATGCCGAAGGAGACCATCAGGGAATCTGACGAAGGTGGGTTAGTTAAACTGAAATACACATTCAAATACGGAGATAAGTTTGTTGAACCAGATGACGACTGGTTAAAGAGTATTGAGGCCGTAAGTGACGAACTGCTTGGGGTATACTCGAAGGCCGAAGACACTGCATTATCAGTAGCCTTCGGAGGCCGAAAGAAGAAGAGGCTTAACCGGGTATTTGATGCAATTGGGTTTGTCTACCCTGACTACCATTACCCGGTGTTAGGCCACAAAAGGAAAAATACTTCTCCTGTAAAGGAAGTTGCTTCGGATGCTCCTAGCGAGCCAGCGCTGCAAAGGAAGAAGGTAAAGGTGCTCACACACCGGGCACGTTATATTGAACCGGCCACAGTGCCTGAGTTTATTGGTGAGGTCTCTTCGGCCACCGAAACTAAAGGACCGTCTCCAGTGCCGAAGATCGAAGAAAAAACCAAAGTACCTTCAACAGAGAAAGCAGACGAACCGAGGACTGAAGGAACAAAAATATTGGAAATTTTAAGTCCTTCAAGAAAAATTGAGACAACAAAAAACCAGAAGGGGCTAGCGGTGACCCCGAAAAGAAAAAGAATGGCTAATGTGCTAGATGTTTTGGAGACAATTAAGTCTTCAAGCACAACTCCGAAAAAGATTGCTAAAACTTCCGAAGTGGAAACTGAAATCATTGTTGCTGAAGCTCCAAAGCAACAATCTGAGACTAAAGCTGGGCCTTCAGAGCCCACTAAGGTAAAATCCTTAGGGGCCGAAGAAGCAAAAATGACGGAGCCAATTTTAGCTAAAGAAACTGGCACTACTGCCCCCGAAGCATCCTCCAAAGCCCTCGATTATATTATCCGACATGCTTCGAGAAAAAGATTATCTGAAGAAGAAATTTTCGAAGCTAATCACTATGCACAAGAACTGAGGTATCCAAAAGGGGCCTTAGTATTCAACGGCACGGATGAAGACGACTTCTTATACCGTCTTCCAGATAACAAGGAATTACCCATCTGCCGGGAGATGGCCAGAAGCATGGGGTTCCCGAAGCTTGAGGCTGGCCTCTGCACGATGACGAAGGATGATCTTGCGGATAGCCTTGCATACAATAGTCTGAAGGTACAAAAATTGTGAATTTTGAAGCTTATGAATTTTGAATTAATCTTTTATTCTTATGCAACTCTATTCATTTTCTTGAACAGGGCTTAATACTCAGCAATGCCTTAAGGGCACAAAAGAATGCTGAAGACGAAAGCTGCACTATTGCTCTCAATAACCTTTGAACAGAGGTTATCAAGTTAAGAAACGAAGCCTTGGAAAAGGACAAAATTCTAATTACATTGATGGATAAGATAAAGGAAGACGAAGCTGCCTCTAAAGCACAGGTCGAGGCTCAAAAGCACGAGATTGACGATCTTCGGAAACAATTAGCCCGAGCTAAGGAAGAACGCATACTTGAAGAAACGAAGCGAGAACTTAGCGACCAATGGGAAAATCATTTAGAAGGAACTGTTGAAGAGCTTCGTTCGTTCAAGAAAAGATGCTATGACAAATCTATGGACTGCGTTAAGAAAATGAAAGCTAGCTTCGCCAGCGTTGGCGCGTTCTCGAGCGAAGAAAACTTCACAAGAGGCAACTCCGAAGGCCCAATCGAATGGATTAATCACGAAGCTGAGGCCTTTGAGGAAATTTTGAATAGCCGTGGAGACATATGCGCTTTTTTCGGGTGCCAGGGGGATTGCTACCATTTTGGAGAGGAAAGGCTGCGAGCACGTGAAAACTTTAGCGCAATCCGAAACCGCCTTGTCCTTCGAAGATGCAAAAGACCCTACGGCCGAAGCTATCATGGTCGGTGGAAAATTTTTCACCGATATCTGGGACAATGGTGGCCGGGAAATGGCCCGAGAAATTATTCAAAAAAGTGAAAAAGGCATCCATGATGCTAGAAAAGTAGCAGAGGCTGCCGAGAAAAGCGCAGAGCCCGAAGGGCAAATAGGTATTAATTAGTGGTTTTTGTCTCTTTGTTGTAATTTTTGATTTCAAACTTGATGACAGTTTGTAATAGTAATAAGTCCGTATCTACTTTCCCTCAGAACCTGCTGAATCATCTGCGGGCCCCCACACGAAGGGGGATGACGAAATTAGACAAATGGCCGAAGCTATCATGGATAAAGTTGTTGAACAACTACTTAATGAAGCTGCAGAAGTAGTGCTTAGGGAGGACTAGATGTTATTATAAAAACATTTGAAATGTAATCCATGTGATATTTTGTAACTTTGAATGTAATATACGAGTTTTTTTTTATAGCTCAATTCTTTACGATGCATGAAATTTTACATACATACCGTTTTTGAGCCTTCGGCGAAAAAACACCTTCCCTTCTTTTCATGCTTCGTGAAGAAAAACTTTTATGTATCACGACAACTTCGATACTGCTCTGATGAAGCATATCCATGCTTTTTGAGAACATTCTCCGAAGCTGTACTCCGAAGATCAATATTGTATTCACTTTTCATGCCTTAGCACGATTTTCACTTTTTCAAAGTATACTCCGAAGGTCGGTACTGTATCCCCTTCTTGCGCCATATGCAGTATGATGTATGATGTTTATGTTATGCGAAATGATGTGATGATGTTATATTATGCAAAATGATATTTGTGCCGAAGATACACATTCCTGCAATAAAAATACACAATCTTTTTATATCAGCGCTGACTTTTCGCTGTAAGCCTCCCTTAGGAGCTTCTTCGCCTTTTACTTCAGCGGAATCAGCGTTTATTTTTCGCTGTAAGCCTCCCTTAGGAGCTTCTTCGCCTTTTACTTTCGGCGGTATTCGCGTTGACATTTCGCGCTTCGCCCTTTACTTAGGCGGTATCAGCGTTGACTTTTCGCTGTAAGCTCTGCATTCCCTTTGGAACGACTTTTGAGCAGAAAACTTACACTGCGCTCCCTTAGGAACGGCTTTTTGTAGCTTCAGCAAACTTACACTGCGTTCCTTGGAACGACTTTTTGCTGCTTCGAAGAATGCACACTGTGTGCCTTTAAAATAAATTTTTGATAATTCGAAGGTCCTTCTTGCTGTCACAAATCTTTAAGCTTCGGCGACTTAGACCTGTGGAGAAGATATATTTTTCTTGTGGCAAAAAACAAAACTATTACAAAAAATTTAAATCGACAAAAAGCACTCTAGTCTCCCATAAGTGTTCCTTGTTAAAAAGAAAATAATACTAAATGCAAGAGACCGCCATCAAGGTAGGATATTTGTCAATAAATGTGCTTCGACTCTGGCACAGTGCTATTGACTGTGAGAGCTTCGGACTCCTCTCTGAAGTCCCTTTGGTGTTGAGTATGCTGACTCCCTTCTGGCTGCTGGCCTCGTTGCAACGGTGGCGGAGGCGGAAGCTGTTGCCAAGATGCTTGGGGTTGACTTGCCGAAGCAACAGAAGCTGCAGGGTGGTTGCCTACATATTCTGGAATGTAGGGCGAATGATATGAAGCGGTGTGCATGACTTGCTTCGGCTGACTCTATTGTGCTGCAGCTTCGGCAATCTCCTTTTGCTTCTGGATGGTGACATGGCACATCCTGGTGGTATGGCCCTTGTCCTCACCACAGAACAGACAATAAATTTCTCTTGGCTGGTCCCCGAATCTTCCTCCGAAGCCCCTGGCGCCTCTGCCCCTTGGAGCTGGCGGCCGGAAGGAGCTTTGCTGCTGCCCCGAAGCCTGCTGCTGTTGTCCCGAAGCCTGCGAAGAGTACTGTGGCCTTTGCTGTTGACTCCCTCTATCATCAAGCTGAGTAGAGTTGTGAATTGACCTGACATGCCTCGGATGAAATCTTCCTCCGAAGCCCCTGGTCATCTCAGAGAACCTGTATGCTTCTTCCCTTCTTTGGCGGAAGTCATTGTCAGCTCGGATATACTCGTCCATCTTCTGGAGCAGCTTCTCCAAAGTTTGAGGAGGCTTCCTGGCGAAGTATTGAGCTGAAGGTCCCGGCCGAAGTCCCTTAATCATGGCCTCAATGACGATTTCATTGGGCACTGTTGGTGCCTGTGCCCTCAGACGTAGGAACCTTCGGACATACGCCTGAAGGTATTCTTCGTGATCCTGAGTGCACTGGAATAGAGCTTGAGCAGTGACCGGCTTCGTCTGAAACCCTTGAAAGCTGGTTAACAACATGTCCTTCAGCTTTTGCCATGAAGTGATTGTTCCTGGCCGAAGAGAGGAGTACCAGGTTTGAGCAACACTCCTGACAGCCATGACAAAAGACTTTGCCATGACTGCAGTATTGCCACCATACGAAGATATTGTTGCTTCGTAGCTCATTAAAAACTGCTTCGGATCGGAGTGGCCGTCGTACATGGGGAGTTGGGGTGGCTTGTAGGATGGAGGCCAGGGTGTAGCCTGCAGCTCAGCTGATAGAGGAGAAGCATCATCAAAAGCAAAATTTCCATGATGGAAATTCTCATACCAGTCATCTTCGTTGAAGAAGCCCTCCTGATGAAGCTCTCTGTGCTGGGGCCTTCGGTTCTGCTCATCTTGAGTAAGATGGCGAACTTCTTCAGAGGCTTCGTCTATCTGCCTTTGTAATTCAGCTAGCCTGGCCATCTTTTCCTTCTTCCTTTGCACCTGTTGATGAAGCATCTCCATATCTCTGATTTCTTGATCTAACTCATCCTCCTGAGGCGTTGGACTGGTGACCTTCCTCTTCTGGCTTCGGGCCTCCCGAAGAGAGAGAGTCTCCTGATTGGGGTCTGTTGGGGACTTGTTCTCAAATGCTAAGAATTAAGAACAAGGCAACATACAAAGTGTTAAATGTTAAAATCCTTTGTCCTTTGAAACATTATTTCCCCTCGGGATATAATGAATTTCGGACGAAGGTCATGAAGGACATACCTTCGTTAGCACAAGAGATAATGATGAAAAATTTATATAGACAAACATTGTTGTTAAATCATTTCTATTTTATTATCATGGAGAAATAGAAATGATTTTAAAATTACAAATGTACCTTCGGCTTGAAGGGAGAGGGAAATACAAGCGTGACGCAAAAGCAAGTGATCAGTCAGCGTGAACAGTACGGGAGTACTGTTCATCTGTTTATAGGCAAGGGACGCAGCCCATGCAGAATTACATTCATGCCCTTTATAGAAGTTTACAATGATGACTCAGGCCCTTATGGACTAAAGGGTCATTCTATCTTTAAGTCGGTTCAATCCTTCACTTTCGGGTCCGAAGCTTCACAAATGGTAGCTTCGACATTTCGTATAAGCAGCTTTCACCGAAGCTGTTTCTTCTTAAAGGACCTTCGGCGATGAAGCATGGTCCCAACAGTAGCCCCTTCGCGGTGCTAGATCGTTTTTCGTAACGAGCTTGATCCGTGAAAAAAGTCTCCTAGGCTTCGGGAAGCCGAAGGTCCGAAAAAACACCTTCCCTGAGCTCGTTGTCGAGAAACGATAAGGCTTCCGAGTGCGGAGCGGTCCCATCATTCAGCGAGTGCGGGCGAGTGTTTGCTTGGTGTAAAAATCTTGACGGTCCACCTCCTTACCTGCAGCAGTATAAAAACAGACGGGTAGGTGTGAAGTTACCACAACATTCATTGCTATTGCACTGTTTCGCTGCCGAAAATTTTAACCAAAGCCGAAGCTTGACATCTGCATTCGAACGAAGCTGCAGTTTAGAACCTGCTTCGTGACAAGAGGAGCTTCGGAAGAAAAAAGGTTGTTAATTTGTAGAATAATTTTCAAGAATATTCAAAATCAAATGGCCAGGTTACGCTCCACTGCTAGGGTTGAGCGTGAGGGAGACGAAGCCGAAGCTGCTGATACTGTTCCAATCTTCGAAGCAATGAGGCGCTCTGGGCTAGTGAGGCCGGAAGACACGCAAGTTGCCGAAGGCACCGCTGCCGTCGCAACAGAACGCGCTGCTGCTAAAGAGACCAATTCCGAAGATGACTACAGCAGCGTAGTGCCGAGCAAACCCAGCCACCTGGATTTCGGCAAATCTACAATTTCCAAAGCTGATTTTGCAAAAATGTTAAAGTTGGGCTACCTTCGTGAAGCCGATAAGAAATCAATTCGCTTCGGCGGAGAAGAAACCACCCCGAAGCCAGAAGCAGATGAAATAGTGGTTTTTAAGAGTTTCTTCAAAGCCGGATTAAGACTTCCCTTTCATGGAATGATTGCAAATGTATTGAAAAAGTTTGGGATCTTCTTCCATCAGCTGACTCCTAACGCCATCGTTAGGCTCAGTGTCTACATTTGGGCCCTCCGAAGCCAGGGGTGGAACCATTTCCCGATGGATTCTGCCGGGTGCATGAATTGCACTACCAGACGAAGGCCAGAAAAGATGGATTGCATGAAAATTTTGGATGGTACAATTTTGCTTACCGAAAGACTTCAAAATTCCATGTAATCAGCTACCGAGGCAAGTGGCCGGCAGGCTGGAAATCTGAATGGTTTTATGTCAAGGTTGAAGACGACAAGGAAAAGCTAGTGCAGAGTCCACTTGAATTGACCTTCGGAGAGACCAGACCCCCCTGCAATATGACACCAAAAAGTCCAGCCCAAACTGCTTTGGCTGAATTTAAAATTATTTCAGAGCATATCGGCACTAGGGACCTGGTGCAAGAGTTCTTAGCCTTCAGGGTTTTTCCTACTTTGAAGGAATGGGAAATGCCGAAGCTAGAAGGGGAGAAGAAAGAAGGGGAACTTGTCCGGTTACCTTACTATTTCAAGTTCAAGAAATACTTTAAAACACCTTGTCAAGAGTGGCTGGATACAGTTGAAGTAATGTGCAATGAAATACTCGGTAATTACTCCAAAAAAGAAGATCAGCTAATGACTGCAGCCTTCGGCACCCGTCCGAAGCGAAGACTGAACCGAGTGTTGGATGCCCTGGGTTTTGAATACCCTGACTATGAACGACTGAATAAGGGTGCTGAGGGCCAGAAAAGGAAAAGGGTGGCCGAAGCTTTGAATAAAGATGACGAAGAGCAACAAAAAGGAAAAAAATCCAAGGACAGGCCCAAAAACAAGCATTTCGAAGAAGAGAAGAATTCCGTCTCCGAAGCAAAAAGTATCCGACGACGAAGAGACTCCTGCATCACCCTCTACCGCTGACGTGGAAGAGATTTTAAAGGTAATGACTGAATCCTTGCCCGTGAAACTAAGTCCATTAGGGCCTCAACTGACGAAGCTTTTTCAGAAGGAAGAGGAGCCCGAAAAAATGAAGAAAACAACTAAAACAAAGAGACAAAGAATTATTGCAGTGACAGAAGTCATTGACAAAACGCCACCGAGGGCTTCAGCTCGGAAGACGCCAGCGACTGAGGGCACGGCAAATGTCGAAGTCGCACCTTCGGAGGTCGCGGCTACCGAAGCCATCTCGTCCGAAGATTTGAACTTGGAAACTACAATTGAAGACATCGACAAAATACTGCTAGACATGGCCGCAGAAGAAGCTACTACTGCTGCCGAAGAGACCATGGCCACAGTGCCAGGGAAAGGAAAGGAAATAGCCGAGGATACTTCGGAGGACGAAGCCTTCATATTTCAAAATTTAGTTGGACAAGAACTGTCAAAAGCCGAAATAGAAGAACTTAAAGAATATGCCAAATCTTGCGGATATAAGCCAGGAGCTCTTCTCTTCGGAGGCATTGACGATGAGAAATTGAGCTGTATCCGGGATCAAACCGGAGCTAAGGTTATCGGTACTCTATCAAAGAGTATCGGTTTTCCGAAGCTGGAAACGGATATCAGCCGCTACCGACGACAACATATCGTTGGTAGTTTATTTTATTCCAATTTCAAGGTAAACAATTTTTCTCTGACTTTTATTGTTTTTAATAGTGAAAATGTTTCTAACAAAGGTTGTTTATGTGCAGAGCATGCTGCTGAGCAAAGCTTTGAAAATGCAGCAGGATTTGGAAGACAAAAAACACGAGGTTATAATCGAAAATTTAGAGAGCAAAATAAAAGAGCAATCAGCTGCTATTGAAAAGAAAGACTTCGAGCTTCAGACAACTGAAGGCTTGTTGGCAGAAACTGAAGCTAAAATAGCAGAATTGAATATGAAGCTTCTCTGCCAATCAGAACAATTTGAACAAGAGAAGCAAGAGCTTAACTCAAAATTTGAGGCCGAAGTCCAAAAAAACTCAGATTTGAAAAAATCATTAACCAACCTTCAAGACAAATGTTTGGAATTTAGTGACAACTGTATTCAACGATTAAAAAAGATCTTTTATTCAGTTGGAGCCAGCAGTGGAAAGTTCACCCCTTCAGCTGAAAATTTACCAAAAACCTTCGAACATATTGAAGGTGAAATTGATGAGCTTGACGAAGTTATAGCCGGGCACGGTGACTTCTGTGCCTAAGTAGCTTCTCGGGGCACTGCTGCAGCATTTCTGAAGTCTGGCTGTGACCATGGAAAAATTGTCAACAGGCCCAACTTCACTCTATCACCATCAATTTTAGATGACATTCCTGACCTCGCCCGAAGTATTTCAAACAGATTTAAAAAGATGATATGGACAAAAGGCGGGCGAGAAAAGGCTGGAGACGAAGCTCGTAGTCATCTTGAACTAGTAAGGAATCATACCTTGCGTTTTCCTTCTCCTTCAAACTTGATTTTTACTCACAATACCATGATTCATGTAGGATGACGAAGCTGAAACTGATGCTTGAAGAATATGCAGCTGAAGCTGAAGCCCGGGAAGACCAGTAGGAGTAGACTGTAAAAAAACTCAAAAAGACTTTTGTAATGACTTTTGTAAATACAGCTAAACTGTTCTTAATGAACTTTGTTCATACCTTGTAATATATTCTTACCCTTCCACCAATGTATGAGGCGCTTTGATGTGGACGAAATTAGCATTTTGAGCCGAAGGCGAAAAAACACCTTCCCTTCTTTTCGTACACAACGAAGCATAAAAGACCGCTTCTTCTTTTTGCCGAAACCTTTCTTTTTTGTACACAACGAAGCATAAAACACTGCCTCTTTTTTTGCCGAAGCCTTTCTTTTTTGTACACAAAAGACTGCTTGTTTTTTTTCCGAAGCCTTTCTTTTTTGTACACAACGAAGCACAAAAGACTGCCTCTTCTTTTTGCCGAAGCCTTTCTTTAACACCGAAGCAACCACTTATGCTATGAAGATGGTTATCCTACTTATGCCTGGATGAATGTTTATGAATGCAAATGTTATGATGTGGTGTGATATGCAAATGAATGACCAAACACATATCCGAAGCCATAACCACAATCGTTATTTCCTTAGAAATAACCACATATCAGCGCTGACTTTTTGCTGTAAGCCTCCCTTAGGAGCTTCTTCGCCTTTTACTTTCAACGGAATCAGCGTTTATTTTTCGCTGTAAGCCTCCCTTAGGAGCTTCTTCGCCTTTTACTTTTAGCGGAATCAGCGTTTATTTTTCGCTGTAAGCCTCCCTTAGGAGCTTCTTTGCCTTTTACTTTCGGCGGTATCAGCGTTGACTTTTCGCTGTAAGCTCTGCATTCCCTTTGGAACGACTTTTGAGCAGAAAACTTACACTGCGCCCCCTTTGGAGCGACTTCGTTAGTAGCTTCGTCGTGCTCTGCATCCCCTTAGGGACGGCTTTCAAGCTTCTCCCCTGTTTTTTGGCACTCGATGGTGCGTTCTCAGTTTTTACATTTACATTTTTGGGGGATTTTGCTCTTATAGAGCTGAAATAAAAGAGAAATTACATGCTATGGCCCCATTAAAAACCTTTCTCCCCCTTCAGAAAGGAAAAGGGTGCCATAAAAGGAAAATAAAATAAAATATAAAAAATTACATCAATCTATACATAATATCGCCGAAGCTCATTCGCATTCCAAGATCTAGGAATGTTGTTGCCGTCCATATCCTTCAATCTATAGGAACCGGGTCTTGACGAAGATACTACCAAAAATGGGCCTTCCCATTTCAGCTGCAATTTGCCCACTGTATCTGGGTTAGCCACTCTCCGAAGCACCAAATGTCCTGGCTCAATATTCTTTAGCCGGACCTTTCTATCACGCCATTTTATTGTTTCGGCTTGATACTTATTGATGTTTTCCACAGCTTGAAGCCTGATCCCTTCTATAGCATCTTTTTCCACAGAGTAGTCAGCTTCAGATTCTGCTTCTGCCGAAGCTACTACTCTTATTGATCCAGTTTTGGCTTCTTTCGGAGTTATTACTTCGTCACCAAATAATAATTTGAATGGGGTAAAGCCTGTTGACCTTGATGTTGTTGTATTGTGGCTCCACACCACTTTGATTAATTGATCTGGCCACTTTCCCCTGGGTTGATTGAAGATTAACTTCATTATTCCTGTCATTATGATGCCATTAGCTCTTTCAACAAGTCCATTTGACTCCGGATGTCTAACTGATGCAAAATGGATCTTCATGCCAATTTGATCACAAAATTCTCTGAAAGCTTCGGAATCGAACTGTGTCCCATTATCTACAGTGATAGCCTTTGGTACTCCGAAACGACAAACAATATTCTGCCAGAAAAACTTTTGAATGGTGGCCGAAGTTATTGTGGCCAAAGGCTTTGCCTCAATCCATTTAGAAAAATATTCCACTGCCACTACAATATATCTTAAGTTTCCTTGAGCTGGTGGTAATGGACCTAATAAATCAAGGCCCCACCTTTGCAATGGCCAAGTGGGTTGTATTAGCTGAGTCAGAGACGAAGGTTGTTTTTGATCTCTTGCACATTTCTGACAACCTTCGCACTTTTGGACTAATTCTGCTGCATCCGAAGCTGCCTTCGGCCAATAAAACCCTTGTCGAAAAACTTTTCCAAGCAACGGCCTAGATCCAATGTGAGATCCACACAGGCCTGCATGTATTTCTTTCATCAATTCTATGCCTTCGGCTCTGGATAAACATTTGAGTAATGGAGCACAGACTCCATGCTTGTACAGCTCCCCTTCTATTATAACATATGGATGAGCTCTTGCCTCTATCCTCCTGTTATAAGTTTCGTCATCTGAAAGAAAGTTACCCTGAAGGTAAGAAATGATCTCAGTCCTCCAGTCTTCACTATAAACAGGAGATATATTGAGGACTGCTCTTTCAAGAAGTTCCATCGAAGGTGCTTTTATTGTCTCAAAAAATACATCCGAAGGTAGGGGCAGCCCCTGTGCTGCTGACTTGGCTAGCAAATCAGCATGCTCATTTTCTCCTCGAGAAATATTTCTGACAGAAAATCCTTCGAAGGAAGCTTCAATCCTTCGGACCGTGTCTAGATATTTCTCGAGCTTCGGGTCTCTAGCCTTACAACTCTTGTCAATATGACCCGAAACAACTTGGGAATCAGTTTTAAGAATGGCCCTTCTGATTCCCATTGCCTTTAACTTCCGAAGACCCAAAAGTAGAGCTTCGTACTCAGCGATATTATTTGTGCAGCTAAAATCAAGCCTTGCTGCATAACAAGTTTTGACTTTGGAAGGTGAAACCAACACAGCAGCCGCTCCTGCTCCGAAGGTTCCCCAAGATCCATCGCAAAACACTATCCATGCTTCGGCATCTTTATTCGTTTCTTCATCCTGAGCCCCTGGCGTCCAGTCAGCAATGAAGTCTGCCAACGCTTGGGACTGGATCGAAGATCTATGCACATAATCAATGCAAAATTCATTGAGCTCTGCAACCCATTTTCCAATCCGTCCAGTAGTTTCTCTATTTCTCATAATATCCTTCAACGGTTGCGAAGAAGGAACACCAATATTGTATGCTTGAAAATAATGCCGAAGCTTCCTGGAGGCCATCAAGACAGCATATAAAACCTTCTCCAATTCTGTATAGTTTTTCTTTGATGAACTGAGGACTTCGGAGACGAAGTATACTGGGGCTTGCTTTTTAGCCTGTCCTTCAAGTTTTTCCTGCACAAGCGCTGCACTTACTGCAGAATGCGAAGCTGCCACATATAATAACAGAGGAGCCCCTGGCGTGGGTGGAGTTAACGTTGTTAAGTCTATCAAGTACTGCTTCAGCTCTTCGAAAGCTTTCTATTGAACTGGTCCCCATTGAAAGACTTCGGCCGACTTCAGTACTTCAAAGAATGGTAAATTTCTCTCCGCTGATCTAGATATGAATCGATTCAGAGATGCCAGCCTCCCTGTCAGCCGTTGGGCTCCCTTCTTTGTGCTTGGTGGTTCCATTCGAAGTATGGCTTCAATTTTACTTGGATTAGCCTCAATTCCTTTTGTTGAAACCAGGCAACCAAGAAATTTCCCCTTCTTTACTCCGAAGACACATTTTTCTGGATTCAATTTTAGACCAGCCTGCCTAAAATTAGCGAAGGTCTCCTGCAAATCAGCAATGTGATTTTCTTGCTTCGTGCTTTTTACAATGATATCATCAACATAAGTTAGCACATTTCTGCCTATCTGAGACTGAAGAACCTTCACTGTCATTCTGCTGAAGCTTCCTCCAGCGTTCTTGAGCCCCTCAGGCATTCGAAGGTAACAATATGTTCCACTGGGAGTTATGAAACTGGTCTTCGGCTCATCCTCCTTCTTCATCCAAATTTGGTGATAGCCTGAATAACAATCTAGCAGACTCATAAGCTCTGATGAAGCTACTGCATCAACTAAGGAATCTATCCTTGGCAATGGAAATTCGTCCTTCGGACATGCCTTGTTGAGATCAGTAAAATCAATGCACATTCTCCATTTGCCATTGGCCTTTTTTACCATAACAGTGTTAGCTAGCCATTCTGGATATTTTACTTCTCTGATAACTCCTGCACTAAGGAGTCTTTTGACTTCATTCCGAGCACCTTCGGCCTTGTCATCAGACATCTTCCGAAGCCTCTGCTTTCTGGGTCTGAAGGATGGGTCAACATTGAGCGAGTGCTCAATAACATCCCTGTTAACTCCACAAAGATCATTAGCTGACCATGCAAAAACATCTTTGTTGTTGAACAAAAACCTTATCAAGGTTTTCTCCTGTTCTTCGGATAGTTGAGATCCCAACATCACCTTCTGCTCTACTATGTCTTCGCATAAGAGCATGGGCTTCGGCTGATCTGCCGAAGCTGCTTTCTCCCTCTTGAACTTGTATTGCTCACAAGCTTCGGCTCCATCTATGTTATGGATTGCTTTTGAGTCAGTCCAGCTTCCTTCAGCCCTTCTGGCGGCTTCCTGACTTCCATGAATAGCAATAGGTCCTTGGTCCGAAGGTATCTTCATGCAAAGATATGCAGGATGAAGAATTGCTTCAAAAGCATTAAGTGTCCCACGACCAATGATTGCATTGTAGGGATATTCCATGTCAACAATATCAAACACAATTTGCTCAGTCCTTGTGTTATGAACAAACCCGAAGGTCACTAGCATCGTAATCTTGCCGAGTGCCACAATCTGTCTTCCTCTGAAACCACAGAGAGGATGTGTAGCATCATGGATCTTGTCTTCAGGCTCTTGCATCTGTCTGAAGGCTTTGACAAATATAATATCTGCTGCACTGCCTGTGTCAACCAGAACATTGTGGACCAGAAACCCCTTGATGACACAAGAAATAACCATGGCATCATTGTGAGGATAATCCTTAAGCTGAAGGTCTTCCTGAGAGAAAGTGATTGGAATGTGGGACCATTTTGACTTGATGAAGGGTCCCTGCACTCCAACATGCTGCACCCTTCTCTGAGCCTCCTTCTTCTGCTTCTTGTTAGCCGGCTCTGAGCAAGAACCGCCTGTTATCGGGAGCACCAGCTTCGAAGCCGAAGCAGCTCCAGCTTGATTGTTGAACGAAGCCATCAGCTCAGAAAAGTGGAAGTGAGTCGACCGGAGGTGGGCGCCAATGTTGGGGACTTGTTCTCAAATGCTAAGAATTAAGAACAAGGCAACATACAAAGTGTTAAATGTTAAAATCCTTCGTCCTTTGAAACATTATTTCCCCTCAGGATATAATGAATTTCGGACGAAGGTCATGAAGGACATACCTTCGTTAGCACAAGAGATAATGATGAAAAATTTATATAGACAAACATTGTTGTTAAATCATTTCTATTTTATTATCATGGAGAAATAGAAATGATTTTAAAATTACAAATGTACCTTCGGCTTGAAGGGAGAGGGAAATACAAGCGTGACGCAAAGCAAGTGATCAGTCAGCGTGAACAGTATGAGAGTACTGTTCATCTATTTATAGGCAAGGGACGCAGCCCATGCAGAATTACATTCATGCCCTTTATAAAAGTTTACAATGATGACTCAGGCCCTTATGGACTAAAGGGTCATTCTATCTTTAAGTCGGTTCAATCCTTCACCTTCGGGTCCAAAGCTTCACAAATGGTAGCTTCGGCATTTCGTATAAGCAGCTTTCACCGAAGCTGTTTCTTCTTAAAGGACCTTCGGTGACGAAGCATGGTCCCAACAGGGTCCAGCGGTTGCAGAGCTGTAGCCCCTGTTGCTGAAGCTTTCTTCGGCGCCATAACGAAGGTCTATGGTTGCCAAAGGTGTTCGAAACTCAAAAAGTGGAAGTGAGTTCACCGGAGGTGGGCGCCAATGTTGGGGACTTGTTCTCAAATGCTAAGAGTTAAGAACAAGGCAACATAAAAAGTGTTAAGTGTTAAAGTCCTTCGTCCTCCGAAACATTATACCCCTTCGAGAAATAATGAGTTTCGGACGAAGGTCACGAAAGACATACCTTCGTAACCATGGCAATAAATGACGAAGGATTCATATAAAGCGTGAGATATAAAATAAACATTTAAATATTATCACAGAATCATTTCTATTTTATTATCATGGAAAAATAGAAATGATTTTAAATTACAAATGTACCTTCGATCTCGAGGAAAGGCAAAAGTACAAGCGTGACGCAAAAGCAAATGTCAAGTCAGCGTGAACAGTACGGGGATACTGTTCATCTATTTATAGGCATGGGACGCAGCCCATGTAAAATTACATCCATGCCCTTTACATTTGCTAATAACTCTATAGTAACCCGCTGGGGTCTGAATAGCCTTTTCATCCTTAAGTCGGTTTCCTTTTCTGCCACCTTGCCAAAGCTCTTCTACGCACAGCTTCGGCTTCACGCTATCCTTCGTACTTCTTATGCTTCTTCACGCTGTGGTTTTAATTCAAGTCCGAAGGTGCCTGTTCATGCATTATACTTCCAGAAACATTGTTAAATCATGTTTTTGAGGACCTTCGGAAGCCGAAGGCCCCCAACAGATGCAGCAGCTTCTTTAGAACTTATGAGTCTGCTGGACTGCTACTCAGGATATAATCAAATATGGATGAAGAAGGAGGATGAGCTGAAGACTAGCTTCATCACTCCCAGTGGCACCTATTGTTATCTTCGGATGCCTGAGGGGCTCAAGAATGCTGGAGGAAGCTTCAGTAGAATGACAGCTAAGGTCCTTCATTCCCAGATAGGCAGAAATGTGCTAATATATGTTGATGATATCATAGTAAAAAGCACGAAGAATGAAAATCACATTACTGACCTGCAAGAAACATTTGCTAATTTCAAGCAAGCTAGCCTGAAATTAACTCCAGAAAAATGTGTTTTTGGAGTGAAGAAGGGAAAGTTCCTTGGCTGTCTAGTTTCAACGAAGGGGATTGAAGCTAACCCAAGCAAGATCGAAGCTATCCTTCGGATGGAGCCGCCAAGCACAAAGAAGGGGGCCAACAGTTGGCAGGAAGACTGGCTTCGTTGAATAGATTTATATCTAGATCAGCAGAAAGAAACTTGCCATTCTTTGAGATACTAAAGTCAGCCGAAGTCTTTCAATGGGGCCCAGCTCAACAGAAATCCTTCGAAGAGCTGAAGCAGTACTTGATTGATCTAACAACATTAACTCCACCCACGCCAGGGGCTCCGTTACTATTGTATGTGGCAGCTTCGCACTCTTCAGTGAGTGCGGCGCTTGTGCAGGAGAAGCTAGAAGGACAAATTAAAAAGCAAGCCCCAGTATACTTTGTCTCCGAAGTTCTAAGTTTATCAAAGAAAAACTATACAGAATTGGAGAAGGTGTTGTACGCTGTCTTAATGGCCTCCAGGAAGCTTCGACATTATTTTCAAGCATTCCACATAATTGTTCCTTCATCACAGCCTCTGAAGGATATTATAAGGAACAGAGAAGCTACTGGAAGGATTGGAAAGTGGGCCACAGATCTTAACGAATTTAGTATTGACTATGTGCATAGATCCTCAATCCAGTCCCAGGCGTTAGCATACTTCATTGCTGACTGGACGCCAGGGGCTCAGGAAGAAGAAGCAAATAAAGATGCCGAAGCTTGGACAGTGTTCTGCGATGGTTCCTGGGGAACCTTCGGTGCAGGTGCCGCTGCTGTCCTAGTTGCACCTTCCAAAGTCAGAACATGCTATGCAACAAGGCTTGATTTCAGCTGTACAAATAATATTGCTGAATACGAAGCTTTACTTTTGGGACTTTGAAAGTTAAAGGCAATGGGGATAAGAAGGGCGGTCCTTAAAACTGACTCTCAAGTTATTTCTGGTCATGTTGACAAGAGTTGCAAGGCAAGAGATCCGAAGCTTGATAAGTACCTGGACACAGTTCGAAGGCTTGAAGCTTCTTTCGAAGGATTTTCTGTTAAGAATATTCCACGAGGAGAAAATGAGCATGCTTATCTGCTGGCCAAGTCAGCGACACAGGGGCTTCCTCTACCTTCAGAAGTATTTTTTGAAACAATAAGAGCACCTTCGGTGGAACTTCTCGAAAGAGTAGTGCTCACAATATCTCCTGTCCATAGTGAAGATTGGAGGACTGAAATTATATCTTTCCTCCAAGGTAATTGTCTATCGGATGATGAGGTTTATAACAAAAGAATGGAGGCAAGAACAAGACCATATGTCATAATAGAAGGGGAGTTATATAAACATGGAGTTTGTTCTCCACTTCTCAAGTGTTTATCCAGAACTGAAGGTATAGAACTGATGAAGGAGATACATGCAGGATTGTGTGGATCTCATATTGGGTCCAGACCTCTTTTGGGAAAGATTTTTATACAAGGATTCTATTGGCCGAAGGTAGCTTCGGACGCAGCGGATTTGGTTCAAAAGTGCGAAAATTGCCAAAAATGTGCAAGAGATCAGAAGCAACCTTCATCATTAACTCAGCTGATACAACCAACCTGGCCATTGCAAAGATGGGGCCTGGATTTACTAGGTCCACTTCCACCAGCGCAGGGCAACTTGAGATATGTCGTGGTGGCGGTAGAATATTTTTCTAAGTGGATCAAAGCGAAGCCTTTGGCAACAATAACTTCGGCCACAGTCCAAAAATTCTTCTGGCAGAATATAGTGTGTCGCTTCGGTGTGCCGAAGGCTATAACTGTAGACAATGGAACGCAGTTTGATGCTGAAACTTTCAAAGATTTCTGTGATCAGATCGGCACAAAAATTCATTTTGCATCAGTCAGGCACCCAGAATCAAATGGACTAGTTGAAAGGGCAAATGGTATTATAATGACAGGAATAATGAAGTTAATCGTCAATCAGCCCAGAGAAAAATGGCCAGATGAGTTGGTTAAAGTGGTGTGGAGCCATAATACATCTATATCAAGGTCAACAGGTTTTACACCATTCAAGTTACTCTTTGGTGACGAAGCTATAACTCCTGAAGAGACTAAAGCGGGATCGATAAGAACAGTAGCTTCTGCATAAGACGAAGCTAATTATTCTGTGACAAAGGACACTATAGAAGGGATCAGACTTCAGGCTGTGGAAAATATCAAAAAATATCAAGCTGAAACAATAAAATGGCGTGATAGAAAAGTTCGACTGAAAGACATTAAGCCTGGACATTTGGTGCTTCGGAGAATAGCCAATCCTGACACAGTAGGCAAGCTTCAGCTAAAGTGGGAAGGACCCTTTCTGGTAGTATCTTCGTCAAGACCCGGTTCTTACAGATTAAAGGACATGGACGGCAACGGCATTCCTAGATCTTGGAATGCGGATGAGCTTCGACGATATTATGTATAAATTGATGTAATCTTTTACATTTTTCTTATGGCACCCTTTTCCTTTCCAAAGGGGGAGAAAGGTTTTTAACGGGGCCATATTTTGTAATTTTTCCTTTCTTATTCAGCTCTACGAGAGCAAAATCCCCCAAATATGTAAATGTAAAATCTAAGCATGCACCATCGAGTGCAGAGAAAAAGAAAAAACAGGGAGAAGCTCAAAAGTCGTCCATAAGGGGATGCAGAGCATGACGAAGCTACAAAAAAGCCGTTCCCATGGGAGCGCAGCGTAAGTTTTCTGCTCAAAAGTTGTTCCTAAGGGAATACAGAGCCAAATACCGTCGAAATATATGGCGAAGCGCGAAAAGTCAACGCGAATACCGCCGAAATAGAAGGCGAAGAAGTTCAAAAGACGTTCCTAAGGGGATGCAGAACTTACACCGAAAAATAAGCGGTGCAGCCAAAAAATAAACGACAAAGAGACTTCAGTCATTCCTAAGGGAATGAAGGTTACAGATGTGGCTTCGTATGTGTATCTTTGGGCCTTCATTTGCACGATACATTACATCATACATTGCATTCATAAACATTCATTTAGACGTATATAAGATCATCATCATCATATCATACAGATATAGACAGTTGCTTCGGCTCAAAGGACATAGCTTCAGAAGCAAATTTATGCTTCATTGCGTACGAAAAGAAGGGAAGGTGTTTTTCACCTTTGGCTCAAAAAATACAAGTTTCGTCCACATCAAAGCAGTTCATACATTGACGGAAAGGTAAAAATATATTACAAGGTATGGACAAGTTTACAGAATAGTATCTGATTCTCAAATTACAATATTCTTCACAAAGGATAATATAACAGTTTTTCTAGAGTTTTTTCACAGCTAGGTTTTTGGCTTCATTATCATCTGCTAAGCTTCGGATTGCGTGCCAAGCTTCGGCTTAATGCTCTTCGGCTTCGTCATCCTGCATGTATCAAAGCATTATAAGGTAAATCCAAGTTTCAAGGAAAAGGTAAACACAAGGTATGAGTTTATTACCGGTTTAAGGTGACTTCTAGCTTTGTCACTAGCCAAGTTTCGCCTGCCCTTTGCCCAGATTTGAGTAATGAATCTGTTTCCGATGCTTCGAGCAAGGCCGGGGATGTCATCCAGGTCAACTAGTGACAGGCTAAAGTTGGGTCTGTTTATGATTTTTCCATGTGTGCAACCAGCCTTCATGAAAGTGACAGCCGTGCCTCGAGAAGCTAACAAGGCACAAAAGTCACCATGTCCAGCTATAACTTCGTCAAGGGCATCAACTTCACCTTCAATATGATCAAATGTGCCCGGCAGGTCTTCAACCAAAGGTTTAATTTTTTTGGAGCTAGCTCCAACTGAGTTGAAAACCTGCTTTAGCCGTTGAATGCACCGGGTGCCGAAGCCTAAGCATTTTTCCTGAAGATCCTTGAGTGATTTCTGTAGATTTGAACTTTTTTCAGCCTCGGCTTCGAGTTTTGTTTTGAAATCTTTCCTTTCTTGCTCAAGGCTTTTTGACTGTAGGGAAAGTTCACTGTTCAACCTGGCAATCTCAGCTTGAGCTTCTGCTAGTGAACCTTCCATCGTTTGAAGCATGAAGTCTTTCTTCTCTAGGGCGGCTTCATGATCTTTAATCTTCTTCTCTAAGCCCTCAATTATAACTTTGTTTTTCTTGTCCTCGAGGTCTTGTTGCATCCTCAAGGTTTTGCTTAGCAATAAGCTCTGACAAAATAACCTTCATCAAAAAAAATCTTCATATCATAACAATAAAGAGTTAAGGAAAGAATTTTACCTTAAAGTTAGAATAAAACAGGCTACCGGCGATATGCTGTCATCGGTATCTGTTGAGATCAGTTTCGAGCTTCAGGAAACCAACACTTTTCGATAAAGTGCTGACAACCTTTACCCCAACTCGGTCCCGAAAGCATCCTAAACTTTCTTCGGCAACACCATCGAAGAGCAACGCCCCTGGTTGGTACCCGCAAGATATGGCATAGTCTCTCAGTTCTTCTTTTTCAGCCCTTGACAATTCTTGCCCAAGTATGTCTTGAAAGTTGAAGTTTTCTTTTTCCGAAGTATCTTTGGCAGGCTCCTTCTTCTTCTGTAAAAGCTTCATTAGTTCCGGTCCCAGCGGACTTAACTTATTAGGTAGAGATTCAGTCATTACCTTTAAAATTTTTTCTGCGTCAGTGGCAGAAGGTGTTGAGGGAACTTCTTCTTCTAAATCAGCTTTTGGCTTCGAGGCTGGAGCCTTTCTTTTCTTTGGCACAACCACCTTCGGCTCAGGACTGGATTTTTTCTTTTTTGCCAAAGTCTCATCTTGTTTTATCATCTTGGCAGCTTGTCTTTGAATAATACTGACAGTCCTTTTTTGTTTTGGTCCTTTGACACCTTTGCTTAACCTTTCGTAATCTGGGTATTCAAATTTCAAAGCGTCCATTACTCGGTTTAACCTTCGTTTCGGCCGGGTGCCGAAGGCTGCTGTCATCAGTTGATCTTCTTTTTCGTATAGTTACCCAAGATCTTGTTGCACATAACTTCAATTGTATCCAACATTCTTGGCAGGGTTCTTTGAAGTGTTTCTTGAACTTAAAATGATAGGGCAACTGAACGAGTTCATTCTTCTTCTTCTCTCCTTTAAGCTTCGGCATACCCCATTCCTTTAGTGTTGGGAATACCCTATTGGCTAGGTATTCCTGCACCAAGTCCCTAGTGTCGATGTGCTCAGATACAACTCAAAATTCCCCCACAGCTTCTTGGCATGGTGACCCTGGCAGCATGTCACATAGGGGCCTAGTTAGCCCGAAGGTCAAGACCAGTGGACTCTGAACAAGTTTCTCCTTCTCATCAACCTTAACATAAAACCATTCAGTTTTCCAACCGGCCAGCCACTTAGTACGGTAGCTAATCGCTGGAGTCTTCATGTCTTTGCGGTAAACAAAGTTATAGCAGCCAAAGTTCTCGTGCAGTCCATCTTCTCTAACCTTCGTTTGATAGTGAAGTTCGTGTACCCGGCAGAAGGCTTTGGTAAGCGGCTCCACTCCTTGGCTTCGGAGAGCCCACATAAACACGCTGAGCCTAACGATAGCGTTAGGAGTCAGTTGGTGAAGATAAATCTCAAAATTTTCCAACACATCTGCAATCATTCTGTAAGACCTAAAATGGGTACAAAAAAATGTAAAAGAAATAAATAATAATCAAAATAAGGTAGCCAATAACAAAACAAATAGATAGTTAAATATGCACCTCTTGGTGGAGTTCTTGCATTTTTACCTTTATACTCAAATTTTTGAGACAAGTTGAGTTTGAAAGGTAGAATCTATAAAAATCCTAGTTTGGGATTTTCTCCCAAAGAAAATGAGTTAGAGTTACCTTAAGAATAAAATTCCTTTCTTTGCAAAATACATCTCCCTAAAGAACATAAATGGTACTATTAAACTTGTGGGTCGCTCGAAGTTTAGAATTAATCTTCGAAAACTAGAGGAAGCACTATCAAATTTTGAGCTTATGGACTATCCTTAAATAATCTCTTTGGGTTTAGGAATCTTAATCTAGTAAAGACCAAATTAAAGACTCTTATATAGATAGATTTCTTTTAGGATGATATAATATTTATAAACATCCACTAAGGACATTAATATGATTATTTTCTAGAATAGTATACATTTTGTGCATACAAGTGTTCAAAATTTAGAAGAAATGGATTATTAGATAAAGTGAGATAATAAATAAAATTGATAAAAATTGAACTTACATTTCATACTATGGTTTTAAATGCACCTTTAAAACTGAGTCAAAGTTTGAACTGATTTTGAGTCTAGTTTAAATCTACAAATTGAAATAGAAAATAGGAAGAGAAAAACAAAAGAAAAAGAAAAAAAATCCTACCTGGGCCTCGGATCCCCATTTTCGGCCCACTTTGGACATCCAACTCGCGCAACCAGTTCTGCAGTGGGTGCCGACACATTTGCCCCAATCGCCAGACACTGCCACGCCTGATTCCTCCTCTCCCCACTGTTCCATGGGCCCACTCGTCAGGACCTCTCGCTTTCCCCCGCTAGGTCGCAAACAGAAGCCGCGGGCCGCCGCTCTCCTCTCGGCGCGCATGGCGAGCGTGCCGTGATCTGCGGAATCCGTTGACGCCATGCCCTGGACTCCAGACGCTGTTCCGCGGGCCTAATGCCCTATTCCACTGCGCGCGGAACCAACTTGTCGGAGCTATCTCCTTGTCGTAACAGCTTGGGCGAAATCGACGCAGTCGTGGCTGACTTCCTCGTCGCGGAAGCTTCTATGGAGCTCGCCGTGGCCGTTGGCGGGTTCTGCGCATCTTCCGCTCTGATCGGTGGGGCCCGGTGGCCAAGCGCCGCGTGCCACACCAGCCTACCGCGCCCTCATCTACTACCTCCCTCGTTGCTCCCTCGCTTGACCCCGTCACCGACCACTATCCCTCTTCCTTCCGAGAACCCCAGGCGCAGATTTATCTCCAGAGCCACCTCCGCTGCGCAACGGCTTGGACGAGATTATCGCACGCCCCAACCTCGCTCGCAAGATAAGAAGCTAGCCCCCCTCCATCCGGCCATGAGCTGCCACTCCATACACACCATCACCGTGAGGAAGTCAAAAGCTGCTACACCACCAACTCTGCGCCATCATTGTTCGGGCTCCGTGGTGGGGTTTGGGGAACATCTCCAGGCGCGTGGAAACTAACTACAACAGCCTATAGCACAGGGTCGATCCAAATCGTGGGGATTGCTTGCCGGTGATTGACAATGCCACGTTGTGCTGTGGGCGGGTCCGTACTCAGCTCTAATTGAGGTATTTTTCTCCCCCATTTGTTTCGTCTGGTTCCCAGGAACGTTTTGCCCCTCGCCGCTTGCTTAGTCGAACTCCGGGGCACCGAAGGGACGTTCGCCGACGAGGAGTGCCGTCACGGGCTTCTGCTCCGCCGTGCCTTGGCGGTAGGATTGGGGGTGGCGCTTGGATGCCGTTGAATCCTCGGTCGATGTCGTAGATTAGAGTCATCAGCGTACCGATTCGCGGGGTGAACCTGGGCCGTTGATCTTCGTGTGTGCGATTGTGATAGCTTGGGTCGTGGATGCCTTGGTGTGTGGATCTGATCGTTGGATCACGATCCAAAGGCCCTGGTTAAATACTAGTGTATAAAACAATAGATCTAATCCTAGCCCTCGATATCTGATCGTGCGGCTCAGAATGACCCGTACCCTTTCGGCTGGGAGATTTTGCATTAGAAGCCCTCAACTTTTGAGAAATAAACCCGCCATCCTTCGTGGGATACTTCTGAGTCTCGAGAAATCTTTCGGTTTAGCCCCTGCGTTTCTAGTTAATTGAGGCACAGTCCAGAGCACAGGAAAAATTATATAAGTAGTTAAAGAAATTGAATTTTAGTGCAAAAATAAATTCAGAAACTTGATTAATTCATAGAAAATTCATAGGAACTCCAAATGAATCCATTTCAGCTTATATAATTTTGTAATAACATTGTTTATCACCTAATGCCTCTGTTTTGACATGAATATCACATTAAAATTAATATCCTAATTAATCTTTTATCCAACACTTAAAACTTTATAAATTCATAACTTCTTCATTTTAACTTTGATTTGATCTGTTCAAATTGTGTTAGCCTCGTATAAATATTTACTACGCAGTAACAACATTGATTATACCATGTCTCATACTTTTATAATTAGATATTTATTTATCCTATGTTAATTGGATTAACCTATGTCTATTGGATTAACTTCTAATCTTATGGTTATAATTTGACTAGATGATCCTTAATCAAATAATGACTTAGATTAAAGTTGAGATAATTGTTTATAGAATAACCTCTTATATGAGTTATATTAACCAATTTATAATATAGTTTATTATTTTAATCACAAAATCCTCTATAAAATCATAACATCCTTAGCCGTAACTCCGATTTTAGTGGTTCTCGTTCCCGCGATCTCATTACGACGCGTAGATCATTGTTATTCAGTTGTACTTATGTTTGGTGTGATGTTAATTTTGTCTATACCATGTTTATTTGTATTTCTACGACTAGCGCGAGGTTTCGAGGATCTGAAGAATCACCCTGGTAACTGGAATCTCAAGTGCCAGGCAAGTTGTGCCCTTGATCACATTTATTACCCAATAATGTTTCTTATTATCACTATTCAATGCATAGGTTTAATTTTGATGGGACCCAATAGGTCATCCTAGTCTGTTTATCCTGTTTACCTTGTTTACCCCTGAATTAATTGGGTAGTTATGCTATTGCTTTATATGGTTTTGGGATAATATTTTATTATATCCATGTTCCAATTATTCTATTATGTTATTTATGTTCATGATAAGATCATTATGTTAATTGGAACATGGAGCGACCAACCGGGAAAACAGTGCTACCACAAGGGTTTAATGGGACACCCTTGGCTGATTAATTAGGAAAGCTAGTGGATGACTACCTTACCTGAAAGGGGCAAGGGCAGTAGGGGAGTGGTCAGTGTAGGGAGGTCCTTGGGTTGATTTTGCTGCGATGGCGGTCAGGCGAGGGATTCCTGCACTGGAGCTTCCTATAAACTGTAGCGGGTTTTCCTGAAGCTAGTGGAACTTTGTAAAGGCCTCATAGTATTACCCTGCCTCACTTCCTTGGTAGAGGTGTATGGGATTCATGACCCCTTGGCAGATGGGTAACACGGCTTGTGGGTAAAGATACGCAACCTCTGCAGAGTGTAAAACTGGTATACTAGCCGTGCTCACGGTCATGAGCGACTCGGACCCTCAAATGATTAAATTATGGAACTTGAACTCAATTGGTTATATGCATTGCATGGGATTTGTTATTAATTTTGTTCTATTATTTATTATTATGGTTTGGTATTAACTTACACTTAGTAAATGCTAATAAAATATTGACCAACTTATAAAAGCAATGCTCAGCTTCAACCTTTATTTTGTTGATCAGCCTTACACTCCATGAGCTCCCACCTTTGGTGAGTTCATGTCACATTATTCCCCACAACTTGTTGAGCGATGAACATGTGTGAGCTCACCCTTGCTGTCTCACACCCCCCACAAAAGAAGAACAGGTGGTTCAAGTGGAGCCACGTATCGAGGAGTTCGATTCGATCTAGGTGGCGTCTCCCAGTTGACTTTCTAGCGCCAAAGATGCATTTTAGATCCTGTTATATTTATCTTTTATTTTTGTAAGTCTTCCGCTATGTAATAAGTACTCTGATTATTATGACATTTATCTCTATACAGTCTGTTATTATATATGTTGTCTTCTTTGGCGTATGTATGAGGTGCACCCGGCTTTGTCCCTTAAAACCGGGTGTTACACATTCCATGCAGAGGAAACCTCAACCCTGCTTTGAAGAAGCTCTTAAAAACCACCACTTCATCATTTTTTGGCTTCGGGATGGTTTCTTCCTCGCCAAAGCGAATCAACTTCTTCTTGGTTTCCCCGAAGTAGCCTAGTTTCATCATCATGGACATATCAGCTTCAGAGATAGTCGACTTCCTAAAATCTAAATGGCTAGGCTTGGATGGCATAATGATGTTGTAATCAATCTCTTCTTCACCAGTATCACCCTCTTCAATATCTGCCTGCTCGGCTTCAGTAGCAGGCGCACCTTCGTCAGAAGTGCCCTCTGTCACAACCAATCCCGACCGCCTCATTACTTCGGAGATCGGGGCAGTTTCAGCAGCTTCGGTTTCCTCTCCGTCGTGTGTAATCCTAGCTGTCGAGCGCACCCTGGCCATTTGATGCTAGAAATCTTGCGTTTTCACGAAGATGATTATTTTTTATCTTTGCCGAAGCTCCCTCTTGTAACAAAGCTAAAGCAAAGTGATGCTTCGGTTGAGAATATGGTGAACAAGCTTCGGCTGTGGTTAATTTTTTCGGTAGCACAACAGTGCAATAGCAGTAAATGTCGTGGTAACTTCACACCTACTTGTCTGTTTATATAGTGCTGCAGGTGGGAAGGTAAATCGTCAAGTCACTCGCACCCACTGAACAGTCGCCCACACCCACTGAACGGTGGACTATAGTGCGCAAGAAGGCGAATCACCAGATCGTGTATACCCGTCGTATGGTGGGACCACATTACACTCGGAATATTTAAATCGTTTCTCGACAACGAGCTCAGGGAAGGTGTTTTTCGGACCTTCGACATTCTGAAGTCTAAGAGAATTTTTCACGGGTCGAGCTCGTTACGAAAAACGATCTAGCACCGTGAAGGGGCTACTGTTAGGGGTCTGCTTCGTCACCGAAGGTCCTATAAGAAGAAACACCTTCAGAAGATTGACACAGAAGCAAAGCCGAAGCTACTATTCAGAAAGCTTCGGAGCGTATTTCCAAATACACCGACTTAATGATGAAATGACCAATCGTCCCATGATAACTTGTATTATGGTTGTAATCATTTGTAAAGGACATGAATGTAATTTCTCACAGGCTGTGTCCTGTGCCTATAAATAGATGAATAGTACCCCTATACTGTTCATGTTGTCTGGCATTCATTCGGGACAACACGCTTATACCTTTGTCTTCTATCGAACAAAAGGTACAAATGTAATTTGATATTATTTTTATTAATTCATAATTGCTTAATAAATGATGCACATATGATAATGTTGTGTAATTACTTATGTGATCTCTTATGTTATATATACTTCATCATTTGTTCGCATATGCCACCATGATGAAGGTATGTCCTTCATAACCTTCGTCTCAAGATCATTATATCCTAAGGGAAATAATGCTTTGAAGGACGAAGGGCGTTAGCCTTTAACCTATTCTTTGTGTTGCCTTGTTCTTAATTCATAGCATTTGAGAGTAAGTCCCCAACAAAGGGGTTACCGGATCAAGAAAAAAAAACTAAATATATCCAAACACGAATGAGCTCAAATATTTACATGTTGATCAACGTTAGAGACATAGGTTGTTTGCCATGTTAGAGACAAACTATTCGCCGCAAACTATCCTCCCTGTTAGCTCATGAAGTTATGAATAATCGTGTTACGTGTGCGGCGGTAGGGAGGAAGATGCAAGGGATTGGTCGACGGTCCCTGGCTTCGCAAGTGTTGAGGACAATCGGCTAGACGCCGATCTATATTGACAACAAAGGGGAAAGACCAGATTAGGAGAGGGGGCGGTTTGGAAATAACTTCTTTTTTGATTCCTTAATCTGACTCTGCTTACATTTATATAGGCTAGCTCATGGCCGACATCTAATCTGTTAAAACTTTCAACTACTAATTTGCTATCCTTCCCTTGATTCTTTCAACTACTAAATTGCTACTAATATATGATATTCTTTCCTTTATTCTCTCAACTACCTTGCGGAACTGTCTCAACTAGTAGTATTATGTTTTCACCTGCGCTGATATGTAGTGCCTCACATAACATATCTCCCCCTATCAAGAAGCAGTTCGTCCTCGAACTGGAATAGAGGATATTGCCTACAGAAGTCATCTAGGTCCTCCCAAGTAGCTACTGAACTAGGTAGAGACTCCCACTGAATAAGAAGCTAGCAAACATCGTGGGACGTGGGCCTAGCAGACCTTCAATGCTTGAGCCGGTTGTAGTTGGTTGGTACCATGGTGGATTGAGGTGTAGGGGCGATGGTGACCCCGGAGGTGTGACGATGAACTTTTTGAGTGATCCCACATGAAACACATCATGAATGTGTGTCGTGGCCAAAAGTTCGAGGCGATAGGTCACCTCGTTGATCATGGTCATCACCTTGTATGGGCTATAGTAAAGCAGACTAATCTTGCCATGCATTGCTGCCGGCAGGGTCATCGGGGTGTGATGACGGACCTATAGCCATACTCAATCTCCTGGTGAGAAGGTCAAAGCCATGTGTCCTCGGTTGTAGGCATGTTTGGCCACCACCTTGGATTGTTCCAGCCATGCACAAATATCGCCCAGGAACTCCTCACTTTCCGTCATTGTTTGCAAGACTGTCGGAACACGGCACTCGCCTACGTCGTACTCACGCAATGCTAGTGGATCATGTCCATAGATGACAGAGAAGGGGGTCTCCTTGAGGGTAGTGTGAATGAGGTGTTGTAGACGAACTCTGCCCATGGTATCCACCTATGCCATTGACGGGACAATCATCTGTCAAACAACAGAGGTACATACAAACCGTCTTGTTGTTGGCCTCTATTTGTCCATTGGACTACGGATGGAAAGTTGAACTCATGTGAAGCTTCATGCCCATTAACTTGAATAGGTTCATCCAAAATGTGGATGTGAAAATTGGATCACGATCCGACACTATCGTCGTTGGGAGGTCATGAAGTTTGACTACCTCCAAGAAGAAGATTGCAACCACTATCTTTATTGATATGGGTGTCGAAAGGCAAGGAAGTGGGCATACTTGGAGAAGCAGTTCACTACTGAGAGGATGACTGACTTGCCCCCAACCTTTGGAAGGCCCTCGATGAAATCCATCAAGATGTCTGACCAAACGGACGTTGGTACTGGTAAGGGAGAAAGAGGCCCTACTAGATGGAGGTGTTCGGTTTTGTTTCGCTAGCATGTGACCCAGTGGTGAATCTTATCTTGGATGATGGTGTGCGCAGCGCGCCCTGGGTGTGTGGATGTCTCGACAGAATCAGTGAAGCGTCTTCTTCGCGTCTTTATGCCTAGTGTCGTGAGTCGTCGTGAGCATTGTTTGTAGAATGCTGGAATCTAGTGGAAAGTAGGCATGACCCTTGAATAGAATGAGGCCATCAGTGAATGCCCATGGTGTTGTGCGCTAGCCTGCCACTACCGTGTCACGCAGTGCGACGAGCGCTAGCTGTGTCATCGCCGCTAGGCGTAGTTCGTTGAACACTAGAACGCTGGCCTGGATAGGGAGAAGATGGTGTTGTCTTCTATGCCGTGGCATGAGAGGGCGTCTGCAGCTACATTTGTGCGCCCTAGATGGTATTCCACCCTAAAATCAAAGCCAAGCAGCTTGCTTACCCAATAGTGTTGGGGGATGGTCGCAAGGCGTTGGTGGTCTATATGATCTTTAGCTTTCCCTTCTTTTTTCAGCTTGTTGTATGACATTAGCACTGGAATGTGCCTAACATGTCTTAGATGCACAATCCTTTTTTCTAGCTTTTTTCTCAACATCAAGAGAGGCTAACAGATTTTCAACAAACATTCCAATTACTTTTCTAAATGTTTTAGTGTTTATCTTATGTTGTTACAATGATAAGTTTGATAGGAGTGAAAACGGGTCGGGTATACCCGTCGGATACTAGATACGGATAGTACAAATATGTGTTTTTATACAATTTTAGGTATTTTTCAACTCGGGACGACTATGGGTAGTATTCGGATTATCGGATAGTGTAGCTTTGGATTTGGATCGGAACAGAGCGAGGACTACCCGATAAATACCTGGATATTTCGTCGGATATGGGTATCTGGGTTTCGGGTACCCGTTTTTGATTTCTGCATAATATTGTTATAAAATCATAACTTTTACATATGAACTTGTATGAAGATAAAGTTTATATGAAATCGTAGAGCTCAAAGAGATCTACAACTTTGTAGTAAATCATATTTTTGTTTGAACACATCTTTGCATCAAAATAATTTAAATAATGCCCAAATTTATATCAAAGTAACAAACTATACATCACATGTGTAAATCTACTACTCCATAGCTTATTAATAGACTATATATCAATTATGTTGAACTATCTTGTGTTGTATAGAGCATCTTATGTCATTTGAAAACTATCAAGTGTTGTATTAGACTATTGTGTGATTTGAATCTTATCATTACATTCAAACTATTGTGTTGGACTATTGTATGATCTCAACTTATAGGTACATTGTCATGTTGATCTATGGTTTATGCAATGCTCATGGTGTCACTGTCTTACGCGAGAATTGAATTCTAGTGAATAATAAGCAATGCATGCATTATCCGATAAGTATCCAGTATTCACTTGTATCTGGTCAAATAATATCCGTATCCATCACTTATTTGTTTGAATAAATATGTGGTCCCTGTATCCGTATTCGTCCCATTTCTAATTATCCATATCCGGTCCCAAATCCGATTGAAATACATTAGGATAGGATATAGTATGACCTACTATCCGTCCATATTAGTGCCATTTTGACTCCTAAAGTTTGAATTGTTTTTAATGGTTCTATCTTAGCTCATGGAGTTGCTATCTTGGTTGAAAGATGGAGATATGGATGTTGGTTGAGCGGCAAGGGTAGTCACTGCAACTACACCATAAAGAGCATCATCGCTACAACGAGTGATTATTGAGTGTACAATCCTCAATAGTGTTGTGAGACAACTTGGCATAGAGGAAATAAAAAAATAACTTTTAGTTAAGGTCCTATTTGATTTCTTTAGTTCTAGGACTAAACTTTACTCATATGATTAAATTTTAGTCCCCACTATGTTTTGTTCTAGAGACTAAGGGGTGTTTAGGACTACTTACGTCCATAAACCAATGGCCAAACACTTCCAAGTCCAACTAGCTTTGCTCCTAAAAAATGGGGTTTATCATAACTCCACCAATTTAATGGAGCGGCAAAAGACGTGCTCCACAAATTCATGTTTCCACTATCATCGTGGAGTTGGTATGAAATTAACCACCATGCACCTCATTACACAACATACCAATTCTTTATATGTTTTCTTCCGCTCGTTTTCCTGCCCAAGGCCAACTCATGCCTCATTGTCGTGGAGTTGGAGTCACCTTGTAAGCCAGATAATTCAAAAACTCCATAAACTTCATGGTGGACCTACTCCACAGCGGAGTTGATGGAGTAGAGCTAAAAATGGTGGAGTAAGCAGTCCTAAACACCCTCAAAAAGTGATCAACAATCATTAAAACATCTTAAAAACCATATTGCCATTCAATCAACCACCCTTCTCTCTGGTACCTAGACTGATATCCTAGCCCCTGGATGGTGATATCCTAGCCCAAGTCTTAATAGAATTAATAGAGTATCCATGCCAACAAGGTGCATCTTCTTTTTCGGAAGCCTATCTCGAAAGAACCTCCAAGTTAAGCGTGCTTGGCTTGGAGCAATTTAGGATGGGTGACCGACCGAGAAGTTTTCTCGGGTGCGCATGAGGACAAAGTGCGCACAAAAGACTCGTGTTGGTCTGTGGGGACGATATATGATCCAAGAGAGTTGCCAGGAGTAAGTACCGCTGGTCCAGTGATTGGACGGGGTGTTACAAGTGGTATTAGAGCTGACCCTCGCGGTTTCATAGGCGTGTGTGGGTTAGGGGTTCGGGTATATGGCACATGGTGTATGTGGGCCTTCAGTGGTCACATGGCATGGCATATGACAACACTAGACACACAGACATGGCTAAGAGGGGAGGTTCCTGGATTGGGGTTGACCGACGAGGACGTCAGTCTTATAAGTGGGGTGGATTGTGATATCCTGGCCCCTAGATGGTGATATCCTAGCCTAAGGCTTAATAGAATTAATAGAGTGTCCATACCAACAAGGTGCATCTTCTTTTATGGAAGCCTATCTCAAAAGAACCTCCAAGTTAAGTGTGCTTGGCTTGGAGCAATTTGGGATGGGTGACCGACCGAGAAGTTTTCTCGGGTGCGCATGAGTGAGGACAAAGTGTGCACAAAAGACTCGTATTGGTCTGTGGGGACGATATATGATCTGAGAGAGCTGCCAGGAGTAAGTATGTAGCATCCCAAAAATTCAAATCTTGAAATTTTCTCAAACTCGCTCTATATTCAAAATGAATTTCTAATTTCATTTCAAAATGTCTGTTTGCGAGTTGATATCAGCAAATAAAATATAGTGGTCTATATTCTCTTCAAAATCCTCCTCAAAATATTCTACAAATATTTTCCCAGTGATCCCCCTCAAATTCTTTCCAGAAATACTGCCCAGATATTTCCCCAGTAATCCCCTTCAAGTTATTTCCAGAAATACTGCCCAGATATTTCACCAATATTTCTTCAAGTATTTTCCTCCTGAGAAATACCTTCTGAATCATTTTTCAAGTCCCCACAAATATTTTCTCTATAACTTTTCTCATGCTCATATGTATACGTATGCCTCCGGTGTCATACGGTGAGCTCTACAAGCTAATCTCACTTATACAAGACAAATACATGCTAATCTCCCACTAATCCTCTCATCCTCTCACTAATCCTCTCATCCCTCCCCCTAATCCCCCACCATGGCTATAAATAGAGGGGCAAGGGCCTCCTCTCATCCCACCCCAAGCCATTTCATGGCAACTCTCTTCCCCCCCACACAAGCCCACTCCATCTCCCACACAAGCACACACTAGCACAAGGATCGTTCGGTCGTTCTTCGATCGTTCGTCCCCTTGTTCTTAGTTTGTTTGTGCGTTCTTCCGATCGTTCGATCGTTCGTCCGATCGTCCATGGTTCGTTCATCCGTTCGTCCGTTCGTTCGTCCAAATAATCTTTGTTCAGCCGTTATGCTACCGAAATTCCGATCGTTCGTTCGTTCGATCATTCGATCGTTCATCGTTCGTTCATAGTTCCTATTCATCGTTCATCGTTCGTTCATAGTCCCTATCCATCGTTCATCCAGATAATCTTTATCCTGCCGTTATGCTGCCGAAATTCCGATTGTTCGTTCATCCGATCATTCGATCGTTCGTCCGTTCGTTCATAGTCCATATTCATCGTTCATCTAGATAATCTTTATTCTGCCGTTATGCTGCCGAAATTCCGATCGTTCGTTCGTCCGATCATTCGATCGTTCGTCCGTTCGTTCATAGTCCCAATTCATCGTTCATCCAGATAATCTTTATCCTGCTATTATGCTGCCGAAATTCCGACCGTTCGTTCGTCCAATCATTTGATCGTTCGTCCGTTCGTTCATAGTTCCTATTCATTGTTCGTTCATAGTCACTATTAATCGTACATCGTTCGTTCATACGACTATTCAACATCACTATTCATCATTACTATTCATCGTTACTATTCACCGACATTGTTCATCATTACTATTCATCATCGTTGCTATTCATCGATGATATCTACAATTACTTTTTCGCCATCACTATTCATCGTTACTATTCATCATTACTATTCATCGATCATCCGATTACCCCAAATTTGAACTACTCATCCATCATGCTGTCCAGTCCACCTAAGACCAGCAAGACCCAGATTCCAGTCATACGAACTCCGATGACTGTGATTTTCCTTCCAGTGGGAACTTCCCATCTGGTCACCCATCCCTGGTTTTTCATGCTTAACTTTGAGATTTCTTTGAACCAGGCTTCCAAACTCAGATTCCAATAATTCTTGTTTCTAAATTCTTATCAAACTATTCCCTATCCAACCATGTCATCCCTTAAGCATGGTTCATATTTCAGAAAACTCCCAAAAATACTCTTGTCCCATATTCTGCCTATAACTCTCCTATTCATACTAAGTCAGACGATTCATTCGTCACTATTCTCACCAACAGTGAACTTCACTGTGCAACACCACATACACCCAGTTATAAATACACCCAGCTACCCCCTCCCTCTCCACACACACTCAACACCCTCAGCCAAGGCAAACGCCCCACCCACTCAGTTACCCCGCTCCACCGGCTACACGCATAGTGTCGCTTCGCCTCCAGTCCACCCTCCTGGTAAGCACCTTCGCTCCACCCCTAGTAATATCACAGCACCACGTGACATAGATTCTACTCAAGACTCTACCCATCCATATATCGCTATTCTGACCACTATACTAAATATTTGTTGGCATACTTGCTTGTTTGTTTGTTTGCTTGTTCATGTTGCATAGTTATCGGAGCGTTCGTGCCGTCTCGTGGAGGCCAGATCTGCAAGTCTACACCAGGCGGTGGAGCCAGAAGCCAGTTCCGCGAGCTCACCTTTTCTCAAATCTATAAATTACCTATGATTTTTCAACCACAACCCTCAGCCTGTTATTTTATGCATGATATGATTTGGAGACAAGTTATTATGGCCACCCAGCCGCTTGCCACAATCAATCCTTGATATATTTGTTACAAATGATTTGAGAAAAGGTGTGAGTTTTCAAAAGAAAATGCTTTTCAAAATGTGTATGATGAAGGGTTTTCACCCTTATCACCTTTGAGTAGGGATGATCAGGGACTCCCTAGTTTAGGGGAGGGCCTAAGGTGATGGCTCAGCTGGTTTAGGCGTGAGCAGAAGGATTGTCCCCTCATATAAGGACCGGTTTGTCATCCTTCGCTACATGTACTCATGATAAGTACAACCACTCGAGACTGTGTGGGCAGTCACTCAATCTGAACTCATACGGTTCAAACCCCAGGGTTATGAAGGCCGGGGAGCACCGAGAGGATAAGGAGGTGGAATGTTTTGTCTGGTTTGGGCATGGCGGTGGCCTGACTCCTTCCGGTATAACCGTTAAGGTAGGGACGTGCGAGGAAAGAAAGAGATTCGGATTCGGGTCTCACTAGCTATGAGATCGCAGAGCCGGACTAGTGGGTAAAGTGTACACTTCTGCGCAGAGTTTGAAAACCTATTCGAATAGTCTATGTCCATAGGAATGGATGAGTCTAGTGTGGTATGGCAATTAGTGTTTGTTTTCAAAAAAAAGGGTGCGTTTGAGAAAAGTGGTTTTTAAAAGGTCCGGCGGTTGAGCCGTGAGCTATGGTGGATGGGAAGTCCAGTAGCTGTTTTTGAAAATGAAAACCAGTGGGAAACTGTTGAGATACCTGGATGGTTTAGTCCAGGGGATTTTGTTCTATACTGAAAAACTTCCTCCTCCTTTGGTAGAGGATGCGCTTTGCAAAATACAAAATGTTTTTCAAAACAACCCTGCATCAAATATTGTTGTTTCTGCAAAATATCCTGAGTTCCACATATTCCATGCATTATATCTGATTTCCCCATTCCATGGGTGAAGGTGGTCTGCTGAGTATGTTTGTACTCACCCTTGCTTATTTGTTGTTTTTCAGAAAAGGAGATCGGGTAAGAGTTACGCATGTTCCCAACCTTGCCTGTGGCTGTTGGACCGCTGATTTGCTTCGCTGCGTATATCGGGCTGCTTCAGCCCCACTCTGATGTTATGTCCCGAGTTGTGGACCAACTCTTAAAGTTAATCGCCACCTTTCTAGGTTTGTCTCATTTAAGCAGATCTGAAATCATCTGTTGTATAAATGTGTTTACTAGCCTCCTGGGACTAGTAATTGTATCACATTTGAGTCCCAGAGGATTGGGACGCTTTAGGTGGTATCGAAGCTGTTAGGTTGGTTGTAGGACATAACCCTTAGCCTTGATCCAAAAGTTTTTGAGTCAAAACTATTTTCTTAAAAAAATCTTGCTCTTATCCCTTCATTTCAAAAATGGTTTCCCCCTTTCCTTCTCTCAGAAGTCAGATGGAGGTTCGTTGCCAAACCAGCTTTTGCCAGAATGAAGATGGTTTCCCCAAGTTGTTGAGAGCATGCACAGTCCGCCTCGTAATCAGGAGCCAACCAGAGTATGATGGTCGTGAATTCGTCGAGCATGGCACAGAGAAGTGTGCCGTGACTGTATACATTGGATCTAGTCTGCACCATGTGGAATGGAGTGTCACTGCTGCGGGGCATAGATTCAAAGACATCTGCCAAGTTGTCGCTCGCAAGGCATTGAGGGCCCTGTGTCAGATCAATGAAGAAGAAGTGGCCGACACCCCACTCAGATTCTTTCCACCCTTTCAGAGAGACCGTCCTGTTTGGATGGCCAGGATGCGTGCATTGGAAGAGCATCAGCTGCTTGAGGACGACCCCTCAGTCATGTACCTCACTGCATACCTGCTCAACCTGGATGCGCAATTTGATTTCTTGGCTCGGCACCACCGTCAGATGATTGCCCGAGTAGAAGATGTAGAGAAGCGCAACCGTAAGCTCCATGTGGATCTCACCATAGCTCAAGCCCGTTTAGCTGCCTTGGAAAGTCATGAAGTCATTGCTGCTGAAGCCCTGAAGCAAGCTAAGGATGAGCATGTCCAGAAGCTGATGGAGGCCTACTTGGTAACCCATATCCAACGTAGAGCCCTACGGATCCAAGAGCCCTCTTCATCCAACCCAATTCAACCCAAGAGAGTTGAAGATCCCCATGTTCTTGAAGGTCACCCGGTCTCTATCAGAGGAGAGAAGTCTTGGGAACTCCCGGAAGGAGCCATAGTCTTGGGAGGAATTCCAGTCTTCCCTCAGGCTATGGATAAGCAAGAGCACCCCGAATCCTCCCAAGATCCCCCGCCAGAGTTGTTTGAGCCCCTCACCATGAAGAAGATTCCAGCACCCTCCCTTGAAGTCAAAGAAGAAGCTGCAAGCACCCCACCAGCACCGCCGCCCTCTGAGGAGCTACAAGAGCCAGTCCCACTTGAAGAAGAGTTCAACCATGTCCTGCCGTCTCAGTCGCCGTTAGAAGAAGTCATCAACATCAGCTCCCTCTTGACCCATCCAGGAGATGCCTCATATTGAAGTTGTGTGCCAGCCTTGCCAGAAGAGAAGCTGCTAGACCTAAGTTAGTTATGCCCAGTTCTCTGCATGCATTAGGTAGTGAAGTTTTTCTTCACTTTGGCTAGAGCCCTGTATGTATGAGAGGTAATCACGTAGACCCGTGTTTTGCAAAACTCTAATTGTGTGGCCACCTAGGGCATTTCAAAATGAATTTCGCTTGATGTTTTCTCCTCTTTTGAGTGCATATGTGATGCTTTAACGTTAGTGCTCATAAGTCGCATTTAGTATAGTTCTCAGTTCAGGAGCCGAGCAATAATAGTTATGCTTAGCCCCCGAATCCAAGTAGTTCGTGATTTGGAAAACTCTATTCTTCCCTTATTCAAAACATTTGATTTGTTTGTGCTTATCATTGCTGAGCTTGTGTGTTTTCTTTCTTTTTAAGAAAGGTTTTCTCTAAACACATAGATAACCAAATTAGAGCTAATCCTCACCTTATGCTTCCATTCTCATCTTAACCCATCTCAAGAGAAAAGCACCTTACCTAAGAAGATACCGGGAAGCTTACCCTTGAAGCCTAGAATAAGCTACAAAAGGAACCTGTCCAGCTGCTCAGTTAAAAGGACTGATTGTGAGAATCAAAGCACTGCACCTGAATCAAAGTGAGCAGGAAAAGAGGATAGAAGAAGTTATTACCACACAGAGAGGCAAGGATCCTTGGAACCAGAGACCACAAACATCAGGGTCATCAACCCCACCACTCACCCATGCCCCCACACGCGTGCCCGTCTCCATGCGCACCACCGCCACCCATGCCCCCTTTGCAGCGCACTACCTCCACCCACCCCCTCTGCAGCGCACCCACCGCCGCCATCGTCGCTGGCAACAGCCCCCACCCCTTGTCGCACCTGCTGTCACGTGGCACCTGCTGCATCACCACCACTCCACACCTCGAGCACCACCTTGCATACCGCTTGCCTATAAACCTCCCCACCAGCTCCCTCAACTCCCATCTCGCTCAAAGCAAAGCACACACCAGATAAAATCCCCTCTGCCAAATCGCAAGCAACTCCATTTTCCACTCCCTCGCCCCTAAGCTCACAATGCTTGGTGATTCTTGGGTTGAAGACTGTTGCACATGGTTCAACATCTTCGGTTTCCTCCTCTGTATGACGGTAATACTCTTTGATAGAATCCTCCAGTGGGAAGAACAAAGAGAAAGAAAGAGGTAGTGAAAAGTGAAAAGAAAATAGTGAAGAGAAGATGAGAAGAAGGTTGCCCCAAGATCAACTCTGTGCCAGTCATCTCTCCGCAGCCTGCTCAAGCAGCAACAACAGAAGAAGGCCCCGTAACACCCTTGTTATGAGGTACTTCAAGGAGTTCAAATGCTCAAGATTCAAGAGTTCTACCCTCATTCTTTTTAAGTGGGGTAGTGTTCCAGTAAGGTTCCTGTTGTGGAGAAAAAGAAGAAGGCCTATAGCAAGCCTATGGAGGACCAGATCATCGAAGGATATAAGTTTCTGGATGAGAAGTGGTCACCCAAGTTCCGTTGATGAAGCACTAGAAGACCAATCAAGGAAGGAATCCAGGTGGGAGTTCGCAAGAGGAAGGTTTGCATGTTGGCATCGATGCTTCTTCAATAAGCTAGCTGCCAAGCGAAACCTAGAAGCCTGAAGATGATCCTTGAGTAGCCAGAATTAGCGTTTGCAATCAGCAACCGGATGCTCCTCAAAGGCCAGATTTTGTTGAAGTTCTATCTCCTTGAAGAGTCTGCAAAGTGAAGATATGTAGCATCCCAAAAATTGAAATCTTGAAATTTTAAGAGGGCTATACCCATAACCCTTCTAAGCCAAATCTTGAGGACGAGATTCATTTTAAGTGGGGTAGATCTGTAGCATCCCAAAAATTGAAATCTTGAAATTTTCTCAAACTCGCTCTAAATTCAAAATGAATTTCAAATTTCATTTCAAAATGTTTGTTTGTGAGTTGATATCAGCAAATAAAATATAGTGGTTTATATTCTCTCCAAAATCCTCCTCAAAATATCCTACAAATATTTCCCCTGTGATCCTCCTCAAATTCTTTCCAGAAATACTGCCCAGATATTTCCCCAGTAATCCCCTTCAAGTTATTTCCAGAAATACTACCCAGATATTTCACCAATATTTCTTCAAGTATTTTCCTCCTGAGAAATACCTTCCGAATCATTTTTCAAGTCCCCACAAATATTTTCTCCATAACTTTTCTCATGCTCATACGTATACGTATGCCTCCGGTGTCATACGGTGAGCTCTACAAGCTAATCTCACTTATACAAGACAAATACATGCTAATCTCCCACTAATCCTCTCATCCACCCACTAATCCTCTCATCCCTCCCCCTAATCCCCCACCATGGCTATAAATAGAAGGGCAAGTGTGGCGGATCCTCCCAAATTATAAGACTCACATGCACCTGTCCTTGTCTCAAAGACATCAAACAGCTATGCATGTGTGCCCGATAACTTAACAGGATCTGTCCGAGTATCCCAGGGGACCTCGGATAAACCACTACCACCAAGATCGCAAGATTAAGTAAACACGAATCACACACATCAATATTTTTGCAGCGGAAATTTTATTACCAAATTTTACAAGTTACAAAATTTTACATTATTTTCATCGGAGTGATTATAAAAGTATAAGTTTGAAATATATGCTAGCTCAAGAGACCATCCTCAATAAGAAGTTTAGAAGGGTTACTTAGACTTATAAGAAGGCCGAGCCCACCGGCACTTAACATCACCATTGGCAGCACAAACTATAGCCTGAAAAATAACAGGGAATAAAACCTTGAGTACGCAATTACTCAGCAAGACTTACCCGACTAAAGAAAAGACTCTCAAGGGTATGCTGGCTAGAGGGAGTCAAGGTAAGGCTAAGCAATAATCAAGGACTCATTTTGCAGAAATGCTTACTAATGGTGAATCCTTAAGCCATCTTTTAGTTATCAAGTTAATTTCTTACCTGATTCTAGATTTTCCTGATCTAGAGCATTCACTTGTCCTATCTAGCTTTCTTTTAGCCAATTCATGTTTCACTTATTATCTACGATGAGTGGTCAGTGAGTTGAGTCTCCATAACCGAGGAGCAACGACGATTCGAACCGATTATACCCAGCTGGGGATTCCTAACCACACGACATATGTAGCACTTAACCCTTGCATATGTCAACCGTTCCCACAGATCCTCCACAACGTGAACCGGTCCGCGCTACCCGGGAGCACAGTACTCCTCCGTCCAGCCTCTAGCCAGGAGGGTACACGCTACTCCCACCATCTCCCACGCCCAGTGCGCGGTTGTCTTTTCACGTATGGAATAGCCGGGTTCAGGCTTACCAGAGCATGTGGCTAGTTGCAAAGTCTCACCTCATCAGGCCTACATCGAACGGTCCTTAATCGACATAGGCGGAGCACTACACCGACTCATTTCACGATGCAAGCCACCCGCCCGGTCTCATATTAATTATCTAACTCAAGTTCATTCACACAAAACAATAACCAGTAATCAAAATAAATTTCAAAATCTTATCATTTTAAGCAGGGCTAAGCGGCACTAGTTTTTCATAAAATAGGTATCAAGGAATGATTATTCAAATTCTCAAGGATGGTAATGCATCAATTATTTGATCACGCAACTCCTATCACCTAATGCATCAAACGAGGTGATAAAGATTTTAAAACACAAGGAGGTGGCGAATGCACCGGGGCTTGCCTTTGTTGCAGAGAAGAGCCGAAGACTAAGGAAATAAAATTTGACAAGTCTTCAGGGTGACGACCAGTCTCCAGAAAATTGTTTCACCATAATTGATCCACAGATAACGTGATCTACACGTAAAGTAAAGATGCATGCCATGATCATGATGTGATGATGAAATGGACACATCTACACAATAAAGAATCTAAAATGATAGCACTTGAACTCAGGTCCCATACACGCTCAATTCCATTTCGATTATTTAATCAAACTCTATCTATTCTGCTAACGGGTGAAGATAGACTCGAGTTAAAACACACGATAAGGATCAATTATAGAATTTTGGTCCATGGGCGTCACACAATCCTAAAAATCAGTGCAACAAATTAACTAATTTATTACTTTCATTAAGTTATTTATTCCACGGTTAGATAATTCTAATTAAGTGTATTATTGACAACTGATGAAAAATGTATTTCTAATTACGTAGATAATCGACGACTAACGGAATATGTTCCAATCAAATTAAAATGTACTCCAAGAAAATCTAACCCTACGCAATACAAAGCCGAGTGGAGATTCACCAAAATGGTGGTGAACCTGACTCAGGCATCTTTTTGAATATCTAGCGAGCGACGTACATAAACTCACTTTTCTTCCCTATCTAATTCATTCTGATCACTAATCGCACTACTGCGATTCACCCACACCGTCACCAGCACAAACTTTAATACCCAAGAAAATATAAATTACCATGCCAAATATCACGACAGCTTGGCGACGAGATGAGCGAGACGTCACCACGTGTGGAATGAGCTCAGGGCGACGTCGGCGTTCAGCAGCTCCACGCGACGACGCACCAGAGCAAGAAATAACGGCCACGAGCAGCAGACAACGACGACGGCAAGCTGACGCCAAGCCAACTGCTGCAGATGCCTGAGCACGAGCGTCCAGGCACTCGGCTAATGGCTAGAGCCCACGCCGAGTCGAGCAGAGAGAAATGCACGGTGCCAGGTCGATGAGGGGGCTGTACGGGTGACGTTGAAGAGAGGCGCGACCATAGAGATGCCCAACGGCAGAGACGGCTGAGTGGCTCACCGGTGAGGGAGAACGCTGACCGAACCAAGGAGTAACGCAGAGTGCGATGAGCTGGGGAGGGAGTCGACGTCCAGCGAGCAAGCGCGAAGAAGAGGGGCCGAGCACGGCGTTAGTGAACTCCGGTGCACGCAGGAGGCGAGCAGCATCGAGCGAGCAGCGTCCTTGACGAGTGGAAACTGAGCCCCTAGAACTGGTGCCGAACACGACACGGAGCGAGCCAGGAAAATGCGTACGCGTTTGAAGCCTCCAGTGCTCAGCGCAGTTGGACATGAACAGCAGTGGCGTGGATATTTCTACTGGGGAAAAAGATCAGATAGTAAGCGGTGGAGATAAGGCTTCAGGAAAATCCCACGCCAGCAGAAAGCAAGCGGCGGCAAGATAACGAAGAGAGCGTTCACGTGAAAAGGAGAAAAAGAAATAAAAAGCATAGGATATTTCATGTACGTGAGGATTAGGAAGAATAAAGTGAAAATGGAGGTGAATGGTGAGAGGTTAAGTAAGGAATTTTTCTTCTTCTTTCAATCTTTAATAAAATTAAAATGTAGATATTTCAAGTTTCTGATATTAGGGTCTAAAAGATGTATAAAATTGTCGAATCAAAACGAGATCGACAACAATATTTGGATATGATTTGATTTGGTTAATACTTTGGAGTCAGCTGAATTTTCACCTGTTATTTATATCCAAAGTTTTGGAGACCAAACGAAACGAGATCAGCTTCGATATTGTAGACTGTATTAGATCCAGTTGAATTTAGATAAATATCACCCAAATTCGACATTCCAAAGTTGCTCGGTATGAGTCGACACAACCAGACCCCTTTCTAAATTTTATAATTACTTAAATAACAACTCTCTAATTCCTTGTGGCTTAGAAATTGAAATGCTTAGTCGTAAATCTAGTTTTGATCCTATTATTAGCCCACTTCGGCAATTGTTAGTGACTTGTCCCTTGCTACTCGGCCAAACACATTATTTGTACCGAAGTACACATTTTAAGCCCAGAAATAAAAGTTTTCCTTAATTTTATTTTACGTGAGATATTTCCAAGAAGCAATAACGTTATCTCCATTCTTCTCCTTTTCTTTATATATACTAAATTATTATATCTTCTTCTGGTCGATCCAAATTTTAACATAATAATTATTTATAGTTTTGATTTTAAGGCTATGGCTCCACTTAATTAGAGTTTAAATCGCCAGGGTTTCGAATAATTCAAATTTGCACCAAATTTTGGATCCAATTTTTTTTTTACTCGACAGTGCCAAATCCAAATCCTAAGTCGAGTTTTTAACAAAAATCGAAACATAACTTCACCCCAAATCATGCATAAGCTTTAACAAGTTATATTATTTTAAAGTGAATGAACATATGATTAACCTTTTCGGAACAATCACATGGGATGCTGATGCTCAAGATGATGTCATGCTTAAATTTTAGTGGCGCTTAACACCTAGGGTGTTACAGCTCACCCCTCCTAAAAAGAAATCTCGTCCCGAGATTTAAGAACAACTAAGGACTTAGGTTAGGAGGAGAATAAGAAGATAGTATTCACAACCACTTCGAACTTCTTTACACACCAACCGGATGATGTACCAGGTCGCACTTGCTGGCTAGCGATTATATTACAATACTGTAAGTTTTTAAACCGAAGCAAGAAAATCTGGAAAATTCTCCACAAGAAAGTCTTCAGATTCCTAAGTAGCTTCGTCTTCGGAATGTTTGTTCCATTGCACCTTATAAAACTTGATTGTTCTCCTTCGAGTGATGCGATCCTTCTGATCTAATACTCGTATTGGATATTCTGAATAAGTCAGATCTGGCTCCAAATGGACCTCTGAGACATCCATAACTTGCTCGGGCACTCGAAGACATTTCTTCAGTTGTGATACATGAAACACGTTATGAACGGCGAACATATGCTCTGGCAACTGAAGACGATAAGCTACAGGTCCGCACTGTTGTATGATTCGGAAGGGACCAATATAGCGAGGTGCGAGTTTTCCTTTGACACCAAAGCGATTAACTCCTTTCATCGGTGATACTTTTAGATAGACATAATCACCAACCTTGAACACCAGGGGTCGACGCTTTCGGTCAGCATAACTCTTCTGACGAGACTGTGCTATCTTCAAGTTGCGTCGGATAAGTTGAACCTTTTCCTCGGCTTCATTTACCAGGTCAGGTCCAAAGAAATATCTTTCTCCCGGTTCAGACCAGTTTAAAGGAGTCCTGCATCTTCTACCATATAGAGCTTCAAAGGGTGCCATCTTGATACTCTCTTGATGACTGTTATTATAAGAAAATTCAGCAAGAGGGAGACATTCATCCCATTTTTTTGAAAAGACCAGAACACATGCCCTCAACATGTCTTCCAGTATCTGATTGACTCTTTCTGTTTGCCCACTCGTTTGAGGATGATAGGCGGAACTGCGAATCAGTTTAGTGCCCAAGGACTTATGCAACTCCTCCCAAAACTTGGAGACAAACTGTGGACCTCTATCTGACACAATTGTCTTAGGTACTCCATGCAAACTTAGGACACGGGCGATGTACAGTTGAGCATAAGTGAGAATAGGATAATTGCTTTTGGCAGGGATGAAATGGGCTGACTTGGTAAGACGATCCACGATGACCCAAATAGAATCATACCCTCTTGATGTCTTGGGCAAACCGACAATGAAGTCCATACTGATGTCTTCCCACTTCCAAGCTGGGATAGGCAATGGTTGTAGTGGTCCGGCAGATTTTAAGTGCACAGCCTTCACCCTTTGACAAATATCGCACTTGGCGACATAGCGAGCAATTTCAATCTTCATTTTGGTCCACCAAAATCTTTGTTTCAGATCCTGATACATCTTGTTACTCCCCGGGTGAATGGAGTATCGGGACAAGTGAGCTTCATCAAGTATCTGTTGACGTAACTCAGGAACTTTTGGGACTACCAAACGGTTTTGGAACCAAAGGACACCATTTTCGTCAATTCTAAAACATGTAGCCCTTCCTGCTACAACTCGCTCCTTGATATGAGTTATTCCCTTGTTCACCTTTTGAGCATCAACAATTTGACTTTGGAGAGTTGATTCAAGAATGAGATTAGCTATGGTTCCTTGATGAACTATTTCCACATTCAACCTTTCCATTTCCTGACACAAGGTAACAGTTAAAGGTTTTGCCGAAAGACAATTACACTGAGATTTACGGCTAAGAGCATCTGCCACAACATTAGCCTTGCCAGGATGATAATGAACTTCAAGGTCATAATCTTTAATCAACTCTAGCCACCTTCTCTGTCTCATGTTCAATTCAGACTGGGTAAAAATGTACTTCAGACTCTTATGGTCAGTGTAAATGTGACATGTATTACCTAGCAGATAATGGCGCCAAATCTTGAGCGCATGAACAACAGCAGCCAACTCAAGATCATGGGTTGGATAATTCTCTTCATGACGCTTGAGTTGCCGAGAAGCATAGGCAATCACACGGCCTTCTTGCATCAATACACATCCAATGCCAATGCCAGAAGCATCACAATAGACATCAAATGGTTTTGCGATATCTGGTTGAGCTAGCACTGGTGTTGTAGTCAATAGCTTCTTTAGCTTCTCAAAAGCTTTGTCACACTCAAGTGACCAAACAAACTTGATATGGTTTTTGAGCAGTTCGGTGATAGGCTTGGCTATTCTAGAGAAATCTGGAATAAAGCGACGATAATAGCCCGCCATTCCAAGAAAACTTCTGACCTGATGTACAGTAGTGGGAGGTTTCCAATCGAGGATATCCTTGACCTTGCTCGGGTCGACAGCAACACCCTCGGCAGACAAGACATGGCCAAGAAACTGAACTTTATCCAACCAAAACTCACATTTGCTAAATTTAGCATATAATTGGTGTTCCCTAAGCCGCGTCAGAACAATACGTAAGTGGTCTGCATGTTCCTCCTTGCTCTTGGAGTATATCAGGATATCGTCAATGAACACAACCACAAACTTGTCGAGCTCCGGCATGAACACAGAGTTCATTAAATACATGAAGTGAGCTGGAGCATTAGTCAGACCAAAGGACATCACCAAATATTCGTAAAGACCATATCGAGTAGTGAAAGCAGTCTTGGGAACATCTTCAGGACGGATTCTTATCTGGTGATAACCTGACCTAAGGTCAATCTTGGAGAACACCTTTGCTCCTGTGAGCTGGTCAAACAGCGAATCAATGCGAGGGAGAGGATATTTGTTTTTGATAGTCACCTCATTGAGCGGTCGGTAATCAACACATAACCTGAGTGTTTGATCTTTCTTCTTCACAAATAGGGCAGGACAACCCCAAGGTGATGAACTTGGCCGAATGAAACCTTTGTCAAGCAAGTCTTGCAACTGAGTCTTCAGCTCTGCTAACTCCTTAGGTGGCATTCTGTATGACCTTCTAGATATGGGTGCGGTACCTGGCTGCAATTCAATTACAAATTCCACATCTCTTTCTGGAGGTAAACCAGGCAAATCTTCGGGAAACACGTCCGGAAACTCTCTGACTACCGGTATATCCTTTATCTCTTTAATGGTGACAGCACATACTCTTTCTACTGCTCTCTTAGGAGTCGGTAACCGGATTAGCAATTTAGAGCTGTCATTGGGTGAATCCAACTGAACTGTCCGTTGCAACGTATCAATAATAGCTCCATGTTGACGTAACCAGTTCATGCCAAGGATCACATCTATGTCCTGCTTCTGGAGGACAAGCAAGTTGGTAGGAAAAATGTGACCCTCCAGATTTATGGGCACCTTCTCCACCATTTCCTTAGTATAGATACGTCCTCCAGGGGATTGTATACAAAAAGTATCTTTCCCTTCTTCTATTGGTAATTGATACTTCACAACAAAAGCTCTATTGATGAAGGTATGAGATGCGCCCGAATCAAACAGAGTCACTGCAGGATGGTTGGCGACATAAAACACACTCATCATAACAGGGGCACCTTCAGAAATTCCATGAGTATGAGTGAGATTGACCTGCCCCATCCTAGGAACAGTCCTATTTTTCTTTCTAGTATTCTGTCGAATACTCTGAGATGGAGCCGTTAGCGGCTGTTGCTCAGCCACTGGTTTAGGCAAACGACAATCTTGGGTAGTGTTTCCTGACTTCCTGCAGTTATCACATGGGATTCTGTTGACCAAATGGTTTTTGGAACAAATGCCTGGGGCATCCGACTGATGTGGGAGAAAAGGAACAACGGCCTGTCGGACACATAACTGTGAACTAGGTAACTGGGATGGAGGATCAAGAGAACAAATGATAGGTTGATAAACAATCCTCTGACGTCGACTACTGCTACTTGAGGATTCTTCAGCAAATTTCTTTCTCTTAGACTCTTGATGAAGGCGAATCTTATCATCACCCAGAATGGCCTGACTGACTACATCATTATAACTTTCAGCCACATTGGGTGCCATCAAGCGTTGGAGCTTCATATTAAGGCCACGCATGAAAAAGAACTTCTTCGTGGCTTCAGTATTGACATAATCTGCAGCATACTGAGATAACTGATTAAACCTCTCTAAATACTCCATAACACTCTCCCCTTCACCTTGCATTAGGTTAAAAAACTCATCAACTTTTATACTCATGATACCCTTCGGAATATAATGTGCCCAAAATGCCTCACAGAACTCAACCCAAGGAACTTGATATCCCTCTGGCTGGGTTGCACAATAATTTGCCCACCAGGCTCCAGCTTGACCCTGGAGTTGTTGAGCGGCAAACCGGGCTTTCTGAACGCCATCACAATGGATGAGTCCAAACTTCTGCTCAATAGTTCGAAGCCAATCCTCAGCTTCAAGAGGATCTTTAGCTCTAGTGAAAACTAGTGGTTGCGTGTCCAAAAATTCCTTGTAAGTACTGGCAGCATTTGGATCCCGCTGACCACGCTGAACCAACTCATGGAGAAGGTGAGTATGATCAATGCCTACACTAATGAGTTGTGCAACTGCATTCTCAAGCGCGGATGTTGACTGTGGATTAGATGTGTTAGCCATATTCTGGGAAGTGCCCTCACCATGAACCAATCCAGAACGAGTCCTCATTCTGTCAATAAAAGAGAACTTAGCTCCCAATCTCACGGATTTGAAAAGACAAGACAGAAAAGCAAGGACGGGTAGCATGAATAGGGTGGATGAGACACTCTCAAATAGCTACATGGGGGTTGAATTTAAGGTTATATGTCATGATGCATGCTCGTCCTAAACGTTTCCCACGTTGTGGGTTAGTAATTTGTTCTATGATAGTCCTTAATTTTAGGGCTTAATAGAGGATGTCGCTAGCATTATAGTTTTTTTTAAACCAAACAATATGTTTGGATGAAAATAGACTTTTTAAAATCAAAACTTTATTTTAGAAGTAAGTATGTGATCATATTATACTTAATCCGGCTCCGATACCAGCTGTGGCGGATCCTCCCAAATTATAAGACTCACATGCACCTGTCCTTGTCTCAAAGACATCAAACAGCTATGCATGTGTGCCCGATAACTTAACAGGATCTGTCCGAGTATCCCAGGGGACCTCGGATAAACCACTACCACCAAGATCGCAAGATTAAGTAAACACGAATCACACACATCAATATTTTTGCAGCGGAAATTTTATTACCAAATTTTACAAGTTACAAAATTTTACATTATTTTCATCGGAGTGATTATAAAAGTATAAGTTTGAAATATATGCTAGCTCAAGAGACCATCCTCAATAAGAAGTTTAGAAGGGTTACTTAGACTTATAAGAAGGCCGAGCCCACCGGCACTTAACATCACCATTGGCAGCACAAACTATAGCCTGAAAAACAACAGGGAATAAAACCCTGAGTACGCAATTACTCAGCAAGACTTACCCGACTAAAGAAAAGACTCTCAAGGGTATGCTGGCTAGAGGGAGTCAAGGTAAGGCTAAGCAATAATCAAGGACTCATTTTGCAGAAATGCTTACTAATGGTGAATCCTTAAGCCATCTTTTAGTTATCAAGTTAATTTCTTACCTGATTCTAGATTTTCCTGATCTAGAGCATTCACTTGTCCTATCTAGCTTTCTTTTAGCCAATTCATGTTTCACTTATTATCTACGATGAGTGGTCAGTGAGTTGAGTCTCCATAACCGAGGAGCAACGACGATTCGAACCGATTATACCCAGCTGGGGATTCCTAACCACACGACATATGTAGCACTTAACCCTTGCATATGTCAACCGTTCCCACAGATCCTCCACAACGTGAACCGGTCCGCGCTACCCGGGAGCACAGTACTCCTCCGTCCAGCCTCTAGCCAGGAGGGTACACGCTACTCCCACCATCTCCCACGCCCAGTGCGCGGTTGTCTTTTCACGTATGGAATAGCCGGGTTCAGGCTTACCAGAGCATGTGGCTAGTTGCAAAGTCTCACCTCATCAGGCCTACATCGAATGGTCCTTAATCGACACAGGCGGAGCACTACACCGACTCATTTCACGATGCAAGCCACCCGCCCGGTCTCATATTAATTATCTAACTCAAGTTCATTCACACAAAACAATAACTAGTAATCAAAATAAATTTCAAAATCTTATCATTTTAAGCAGGGCTAAGCGGCACTAGTTTTTCATAAAATAGGTATCAAGGAATGATTATTCAAATTCTCAAGGATGGTAATGCATCAATTATTTGATCACGCAACTCCTATCACCTAATGCAGCAAACGAGGTGATAAAGATTTTAAAACACAAGGAGGTGGCGAATGCACTGGGGCTTGCCTTTGTTGCAGAGAAGAGCCGAAGACTAAGGAAATAAAATTTGACAAGTCTTCAGGGTGACGACCAGTCTCCAGAAAATTGTTTCACCATAATTGATCCACAGATAACGTGATCTACACGTAAAGTAAAGATGCATGCCATGATCATGATGTGATGATGAAATGGACACATCTACACAATAAAGAATCTAAAATGATAGCACTTGAACTCAGGTCCCATACACGCTCAATTCCATTTCGATTATTTAATCAAACTCTATCTATTCTGCTAACGGGTGAAGACAGACTCGAGTTAAAACACACGATAAGGATCAATTATAGAATTTTGGTCCATGGGCGTCACACAATCCTAAAAATCAGTGCAACAAATTAACTAATTTATTACTTTCATTAAGTTATTTATTCCACGGTTAGATAATTCTAATTAAGTGTATTATTGACAACTGATGAAAAATGTATTTCTAATTACGTAGATAATCGACGACTAACGGAATATGTTCCAATCAAATTAAAATGTACTCCAAGAAAATCTAACCCTACGCAATACAAAGCCGAGTGGAGATTCACCAAAATGGTGGTGAACCTGACTCAGGCATCTTTTTGAATATCTAGCGAGCGACGTACATAAACTCACTTTTCTTCCCTATCTAATTCACTCTGATCACTAATCGCACTACTGCGATTCACCCACACCGTCACCAGCACAAACTTTAATACCCAAGGAAATATAAATTACCATGCCAAATATCACGACAGCTTGGCGACGAGATGAGCGAGACGTCACCACGTGTGGAATGAGCTCAGGGCGACGTCGGCGTTCAGCAGCTCCACGCGACGACGCACCAGAGCAAGAAATAACGGCCACGAGCAGCAGACAACGACGACGGCAAGCTGACGCCAAGCCAACTGCTGCAGATGCCTGAGCACGAGCGTCCAGGCACTCGGCTAATGGCTAGAGCCCACGCCGAGTCGAGCAGAGAGAAATGCACGGTGCCAGGTCGATGAGGGGGCTGTACGGGTGACGTTGAAGAGAGGCGCGACCATAGAGATGCCCAACGGCAGAGACGGCTGAGTGGCTCACCGGTGAGGGAGAACGCTGACCGAACCAAGGAGTAACGCAGAGTGCGATGAGCTGGGGAGGGAGTCGACGTCCAGCGAGCAAGCGCGAAGAAGAGGGGCCGAGCACGGCGTTAGTGAACTCCGGTGCACGCAGGAGGCGAGCAGCATCGAGCGAGCAGCGTCCTTGACGAGTGGAAACTGAGCCCCTAGAACTGGTGCCGAACACGACACGGAGCGAGCCAGGAAAATGCGTACGCGTTCGAAGCCTCCAGTGCTCAGCGTAGTTGGACATGAACAGCAGTGGCGTGGATATTTCTACTGGGGAAAAAGATCAGATAGTAAGCGGTGGAGATAAGGCTTCAGGAAAATCCCACGCACTACAGTAAAACGATACAAGTCCGACGACTCTATTATGTCCGACGGTCTCCTAGGAAACCGTCGGACATAAGCTTATGTCCGACGGCCGCTAGCAGCCGTCGGATATAAGGGTGAATATCCGACGGCTGGGCGGCGGACCGTCGGACATAAGCTTATGTCCGACGGCTGTCAGATAAGCCGTCGGACATAAGCTTATGTCCGACGGTCCCCTAGGTGGCCGTCGGAAGTAAAGGATTTTAACCGACCGCCCGCGCCCGCGTCGGTTTCATTTCTCTCTGTCTCTCCCGCTCGCCGCCGTCGCATGCCTAGCCGCCGCCGTCGCCGCCTAGCCGCCGCCGTCGCCGAGGAGCCGCCACCGCCTAGCCAAGCCTCTCCCGGGGACCTCCAGCCCCGTCCCGACGCCCAGCCCGCACCCGACCGGCGACTCCACCGCCGCCCAAGCGACACCACCGCGTCGACCGGCAACTCCACCGCCGCCCAAGCGACACCGGAGCCGCCCCGACGCTGCCCGCGGCCGCCGCAGCCTCTGCCCCCATCCCCGACGCCACCGGCGCCCGCCCCGACCCCGCCGGCGTCCGCTAATCGTCCGGCAAAGTAAGGAATTTTATAATGTTTAGTATAATTTTGTATATGCATATATTGTTTGATAGCAATGTTTAGTTTTGTTATGTCCGACGGCTTAATTTAATTATGCAATTAAATTATCTTGTTTTAATTTATTTATTAGTGGCTATATAATTTAAACTTTTAATTTCCGAGGGTAATTATTAAGCCCTCGGAAATAAGGTTGTTTTATTTGATTTAGTGTCCCGTGAAATGATTTTTTGTAGTGCTATTGTATTAGTTTGGTTAATTAGTGACTATTGTATTAGTGTGGTTAATTAGTAATCATAACTAATTAAGTTAACGAAACCTAGGCGTCACCCGTTTCGGCCCAACACACCTTACAAGCGACGCATGTGAGGTATGTTGGGCCGGAATTGTCCCTTTATTGGACAGCCTCGGGGTGACCGACAGAGTCCGTGTTTATGACAAAAGCATGTGCTCCTGCTTAGTTTCGGCAGCATAACCTCTCTGTTCTCCAATTGCACCATTTTTAGGCGTGCGATTGGAGAACAGCGGGGTTATGCTGCCGAAATTTCGCACGACCACATGTCTTGTCATAAACACGGCCTCGTCGGTCACTCCTGGGTGGGTTTAGGACCTATCCTTTCCTACAGATGTAGGGGCGTGATTTCTTCGTAAAAACGGATGGTCCGTGCATTACTTATCTAATTAAGTTAACGTCTCGTATCTAGTATGGAGGAGAATCGTCGATGGATGTATGAAGGTTGGAAGAAAAGAGGTGCTCTATCAAGTGAGTGGGTTGCCAAGACTGATGCTTTTCTCGACCATGCTTTTGCTCGGTCAGAGACTGGAACCGATGTTAGGTGCCCTTGTAGCAAGTGTCGGAACATTAATTTCCTTGACAGGAGGACTATGTCTATACATATTTGCAAGAACGGTTATATGCCAGGCTATGAGGTGTGGGTGCACCACGGTGAGGACCCACCTCCTCGTACTGTATCGGAAGTTCAGTCACATGAAGAGGAGGACTACGATAGGATGGAAGAGATGCTTGACGATGTACGCCATGAGCTTCTAATCGTCGATTCGGAGAACCCCGGTCAACCCACCGAGTTTGAGGATCTAGCTACACCTGAGGTTCAGAAGTTCTTCGAGCTCCTTAAAGCTGTCGAAGAGCCATTGCATGAGCACACAAAAGTGACCGTCCTTGTATTTGTGACTCGACTTATGGCTATTAAGTCTAAGTTTGCATTCTCAAACAACTGTTACAAGGAACTTTTGAACTTGATCAGTGATGTACTTCCGAAGAATCACAAGATGCCAAAGGACATGTATCAGTCTAAAAAGCTGTTATCTGGACTCGGTATGGACTACGAAAAAATCGATGTCTGTGAAAATAATTGTATGCTTTTCTGGAAGGAGACCGCAGGTGAGAAGGAGTGTACTGTATGTGGTGAGCGTAGATTCGTTGAGGTTGAAAACGACGATGGTTTGACCGTGACTACGAAGATTGCACGTAAGCAGCTTCGTTACATGCCTCTTATACCTCGGTTGAAACGTTTGTTCATCTCCAAGAATACAGCCAGACACATGAGGTGGCACAAAGAAGGGGTACGTGAGAATCGAAATGTCATGGTGCACCCAGCTGATACAGATGCATGGAAGGCACTAGATGCTTTTGATTCCAGCTTTGCTGATGAAGTGAGGAATGTTCGCTTCGGTTTGGCAACAGATGGTTTCTCGCCATTCAATCTAACTGCAACGTCGTACTCATGTTGGCCCGTCTTTGCTGTTCCTTACAACCTTCCACCAGCTCTTTGCATGAAATATGAATTTATTTTCTTGTGTCTTGTAATACCTGGTCCGGATCATCCTGGAACAAAGATCGATGTGATGATGAGGCCCCTGATTGAAGAATTGAAAATTTTGTGGGAAGGAGTCGAGGCGTACGATTGTTACAAGAAACAGAAGTTCAACCTGAGAGCCGCGTTTTTATGGTCTATTCATGATTTTATGGCTTATGGTATCTTTGCTGGATGGAGTTGTCATGGGATTTTGACATGTCCGATATGCGTTGAAGACACTTCATGCTTTCGACTAAAGTTTGGTGGAAAGATATGTTACTTCGATTGCCATAGATGTTTTTTGCCAGAGGATCACCCGTTCAGGTTCGATAGGAACGCTTTTAAAAAGGACACGATTGTGACGAGGGGACCACCCAAGCGTCTAAGTGGTCCAGAGATTCTCGCGAGACTTAATAATTTGAAACTAAACGAACATGGAAATCGTTTTGAAGGTTATGGAACCGAGCATAATTGGACTCACAAATGTGGTCTATGGGAACTCCCTTATATGAAAGCCTTGATTCTAATGCATAACATTGATGTCATGCACCAGGAACGAAATATGGGTGAAAGCATTATCAGCACTTGCATGAATATCACTGACAAAACAAAAGACAACCCTAAGGCAAGGAAAGACTTGGCCTTAATCTGTAGAAGACCAACTATGGAGATAGGAGAGAATCAGAAGAAGCCACGTGCTCCTTTCAGTATTAAACCTAAAAGGAAGAAACAATTGATGAAATGGTTGAAAAACTTAAAGTTCCCAGATGGTTACGCCGCGGGCTTTAGAAGGTCTGTGAATTTGAAGACGGGCAAGTTTTCTGGGTTGAAGAGTCATGACTACCACATAATAATGGAAAGACTCCTTCCTGTTATGTTTCGTGGTTTTGTAAAAAATGATGTATGGAAAGCATTAGCGGAGCTAAGCTACTTTTATAGACATCTTTGTGCCAAAGAAATAAAGAAAGAGATGATGGAGAAGCTTGAGCAACAAATACCGATTTTGGTATGCAAACTTGAAAAACTATTTCCACCAGGTTTCTTCAATCCGATGCAACATCTACTTGTTCACCTACCATACGAAGCTAAGGTAGGAGGTCCTGTGCAATATAGATGGATGTATCACATCGAAAGGACACTAAAGAAGCTACATGCAATGGTTGGTAATAAGAGACGAGTTGAAGGGTGCATCGCTGAAGAATTCAAATATAAAGAGATAGCATCGTTCACGGGCCTGTACTTTGCAGAGGAACACAATGTCAATGCCCATACGTTGCGGTATCATGTCGACGAGCCCCCTATCAGTGATATTGAAATTTTTCAATGGAGGGGCAAAACTGTAGGACCCAGCACAACATACTGTTTCACCAACGACGAATGGAAGACTGCTTTACTCTACATGTATAACAACATGGAAGAGATGAGTCAGTTTCTCCTGTAAGTGTAAACTTTATTTTAGTCATTGCCGCTAGAATTTTTGTTGTGAGACTAAAATGTTTGTTTCCTTGTACTAACAGGGAATTTGATTCTCAAAATTGCATCTCTGGCTGTGAATGTGACCAGATTCGTCGAGAGGGAAAAGATGGGGGACTTAATTTCTTGTGTTGGTTTCGAGATTATGTAGATAAAAATGACAATATACACCCGGACCTTCGACAATTATCCCTAGGAGCAGTAACTGGCAGATGTTATGGTCGGTATGATGTCAATGGTTTTAGATTCCGTTCCACAAGGTTCGAAGATGATCATCCTCTAGCAGCCACGACAAATTCCGGAGTTGTAACTAGAGCTGTCGATGATGAAGGGAAGGTGACTAATTATTATGGAGTCATTAATGATATAATCGAGTACAAGTTTTTTGGAGATAAACAACTCAAAGTGGTGTTCTTTGATTGTGATTGGTTTTCTCCAAACTCAACGCGAGAAAATCAATATGGCATGGTGGAAGTCAAACACAACGACAGATTAAAAGGCCACGACACTATAATCCTTGCCCACCAATGCGAGCAGGTGTATTATATGACATATCCATCTAAGAAAAAGGGTTTGGTTGATTGGAGGGTAGTGTACAAAGTTAATCCTCGTGAACGACTATATGCTCCTGGTGATGCTGGTTATGTTGAAAGTCAAATCGAGCACGAAGTGGGGGCTGCTGAGATTTTCCAAGACGAAGAACTTACAAGCACGTTTAATGTACAAACTGAAATGTTGGAAGAATCTTTATTAGGTGATCAAAATGATGTAGAGGTTCCTCCAAAACGAAAACGAGTGACGAGAAAGAAGAAAGCTACTTGGCGTCCATTAAATCGACGAAAGCAACTAGATCCTGATTTTGATTACGATTACGATTGACGAGTATGGAACATGATTTTATTGCATAATTTATTATTTTATTGCATATTTTATGATTTTGTTGCATATTTTATTGTCGATTTATGTACTAACTTGTTGTTGTTAAAATAGGATGTCAAAGAAAATGAAGTCTTTTGCTCGTAGTTTGCTTGGGACGAGGAGTAGCTCGAGGAGCAGCTCGAGGGGTGAGGATTCAGTTTTTCAGGGCACAGGTTCTACCATGAGCAGACGGAGAGCGCTGGCAGAACATTTGCCTCCACAAGATGTAAGTTAGTTGTTAAATTACATTATTTGAGTTACTTAATATTGTATGATGTAAGGTATTTGTTTCATAGGATGCTGAAATTGAGGAACCAGTGGTAGAGGATCATGCAAGAGATGATGTTGAAGATGATGGTGGAGATAATGTGGGAGATGATGCTGAAGACGATGCTGGGGATTCTGGGGCTGGTGGAGATTCCGCAGCTGGGTCTGGAACTTCTCGAGTTAGGAGAATGAGGAAGCTGCATTTTGTTGGACCACCTCCAGAGCTTCCACCCGAATCTCGGGTTTTGATAAAGCCTAGTGGAAAGTGAGTGACATGTCTTTGCTTAAATGTTATTGAAAGTTATGTTTTAATTTCCACATTGTTTATACTATTTGCAGGTCTTGGATCAACGACTCGTTCACAGGCACAGGACACTACAGGCAGGTGAACATGGTCCTTGGTAATCTTGTTCGTCTGCACTGGCCTGGTGTTGTGACTTTGCCTACTGGCGAGTCTGTCCCCGCCACCACTTGGGAGCATTATCGCTATGGTGTCTGTAGAACGTTTGGCAACACACAGGCACTAGTTTGGGATGCATTCTGGGTATGAATTATTTATACTATTTTAGTTATTCCATACATGTTTGCTTTTATGATAACACTAATTTTTTTTGCAGAAACGGTACAAGTTGCCGGACGATGGATCATATGATATGAACGCTCGTTACGTGTTTGAGTATAACGCGAACGATGTCGTTGCAGATGCAATGTACTATGCACGAATTCAGGCTATAAAGGCATGGTACAGAGCAAATGCTGATGATCGACCGATGCCAAATACCAAGGCCGAGTGGTCATCAATTTACTTGACGGAGGAGCAATACCTAGAGGTAAACAGGTTCTTGCCTCTCAAATCGCACGAAGCCATGTATTTGCTTGCTTTATTTAAAAAATTTCATGTAGGTGTCGGTGCCGTGGATGGCCACCCGATCGGAGGGTTATCAGGCATTGTGCAGATGGTGGGCTTCCCCTGAGTTTCGTGCCATTTCCGAAAGGAACAGGGGAAACTGTGGGACCGAGTCGTTCCACAACTACGGTGGTGATGGTCATGTGCGCTTGGCTAAGCGAATGGTAAGTCACAGTTTGTTGTAACTTTTGAATTACATAGAAATGTGTCATTGTAACTTTTATGTACAGGAAGTCAAATCCGGTCGTACGCCCACGGATGTGGAGGTGTATATGCAAGGGCATAGGGGTTCTGATCCTCAGAATCCTGATGTGTTATGCACTCAGACGGCCACCGACCGTCTAGTGAGTTTTTGATACTCTATTATGTGTTTGATATTGTTTGCAAGGGCATAAGGGTTATGCACTTATATTTGATATTGTTTGCCTCCAGGCTTCGTATGGGGAGGAGATGGTTCAACGCCATGGGCAGGAGTACGATTGGAGGAGCCAGCCAATCGACCCTCAGGCAGCATATGCTAGCGGAGGAGGACAAGCCCACGGACGGTGAGATTATTTAATTTGGATTACATAATTGCCATCATATGCTTGCGATTCAACTGAGGCATGAGTTACTATACTAAGTGCATGGTTCACTCTTGTAGGTTGGGTATTTTTGATTCTACGATTGATTCCAGAGAGCTAAGACGCCGTGGACGACACTCCACATCGTCGTCTTCACAGTCGTCCCGTTCACGATCATCTGCCCACGACATGGAGATGGCAGTGTTGCGTCAACAGGCAGAGTACCATCAATCAGTCTTGAGGGAACAATTGGAGTACCAGAGGCAACAATCTGAGTACCAGAGGCAACAAGCCGAGTACCAGAAGAAGAGGGACGAGTATTATGCAAACCTCCAGGCCCAAAATCAAGCTCTTCTCTCGGTAAGCTGAAGTAACATTTTGTAGCTTATTTTGCAAAACACTTGATGTGTATCTTATTAGCTCAACAATGACTTGTATATAATTTGTAGCAACTAGCCCAACAAGCGGGCGTCCCGATGCCGACATATGGGATGCCGCCTCCGGAGTTTGCACTGCCAATGCCAATGTTGGCGCCTCCACCTCCGCCTCCGCCTCCGTCACAATTCCCTATGGTATGTACACATATGCGTGTGTGACATGATCATAGATGTCTTATATGTTTAAATGAACAACTGAGTGGTTACTATTTTATGTGCTTGTGTTATAGGGATTTCAGACACCACCTGCTTCAGTTGCCGCACCTGGTGATGGGTCTGGTCAAGACGACACAACACATTCGTGGGTGAACAACCTTTTCAACACGCAGAGTCCAGCCGGAGGAGGTGGCTATGGATATGATTGATGTGTCGTGATGTTAATTTATGAAACACTTTGCAACACTTGTTTGTGAGACACAATGTCAGTTTGCAACAACCGTCGGACCTATATGTTGATGTTAAATTTGTGAATGTTAATATTTGTGAGAATATTTGTGATTGTGAATACTTATTTGAATGTGTATACTTGTGATTGTGAATGTGAATGTGTATATGTGCATGAAATCTATTTTTGTTTTGTAAATGTCAGATTTTTTAAAAAACAGAATTTTGTGTAAATTCTGTAATTTATTATGTCCGACGGCCTAGTGGTAGCCGTCGGACATAAAACAGGATTATGTCCGACGGCCTAGCGCCGGGCCGTCGGATATAAGGTTTCATTATGTCCGACGGCCTAGCGCCGGGCCGTCGGACATTAGCCTGTGGGCCCCACAGACTGACCGTTAAAACGGTTGCTGTGTATTATGTCCGACGGGCAGTGGCGGCCGTCGGATATAGTGTATATCCGACGGCTGCCATCGGATATAGTCTTATTTCCGACGAATTATCGGAGATAAGGTAAAGCCGTCGGACATTACCTATCTCCGACGGTTTCAGCCTTATGTCCGACGGCTTTGGCCGTCGGACATTTTTCTGTTTACTGTAGTGACGCCAGCAGAAAGCAAGCGGCGGCAAGATAACGAAGAGAGCGTTCACGTGAAAAGGAGAAAAAGAAATAAAACGCATAGGATATTTCATGTACGTGAGGATTAGGAAGAATAAAGTGAAAATGGAGGTGAATGGTGAGAGGTTAAGTAAGGAATTTTTCTTCTTCTTTCAATCTTTAATAAAATTAAAATGTAGATATTTCAAGTTTCTGATATTAGGGTCTAAAAGACGTATAAAATTGTCGAATCAAAACGAGATCGACAACAATATTTGGATATGATTTGATTTGGTTAATACTTCGGAGTCAGCTGAATTTTCACCCGTTATTTATATCCAAAGTTTTGGAGACCAAACGAAACGAGATCAGCTTCGATATTGTAGACTGTATTAGATCCAGTTGAATTTAGATAAATATCACCCAAATTCGACATTCCAAAGTTGCTCGGTATGAGTCGACACAACCAGACCCCTTTCTAAATTTTATAATTACTTAAATAACAACTCTCTAATTCCTTGTGGCTTAGAAATTGAAACGCTTAGTCGTAAATCTAGTTTTGATCCTATTATTAGCCCACTTCGGCAATTGTTAGTGACTTGTCCCTTGCTACTCGGCCAAACACATTATTTGTACCGAAGTACACATTTTAAGCCCGGAAATAAAAGTTTTCCTTAATTTTATTTTACGTGAGATATTTCCAAGAAGCAATAACGTTATCTCCATTCTTCTCCTTTTCTTTATATATACTAAATTATTATATCTTCTTCTGGTCGATCCAAATTTTAACATAATAATTATTTATAGTTTTGATTTTAAGGCTATGGCTCCACTTAATTAGAGTTTAAATCGCCAGGGTTTCGAATAATTCAAATTTGCACCAAATTTTGGATCCAATTTTTTTTTACTCGACAGTGCCAAATCCAAATCCTAAGTCGAGTTTTTAACAAAAATCGAAACATAACTTCACCCCAAATCATGCATAAGCTTTAACAAGTTATATTATTTTAAAGTGAATGAACATATGATTAACCTTTTCGGAACAATCACATGGGATGCTGATGCTCAAGATGATGTCATGCTTAAATTTTAGTGGCGCTTAACACCTAGGGTGTTACAGCAAGGGCCTCCTCTCATCCCACCCCAAGCCATTTCATGGCAACTCTCTTCCCCCCACACACGCCCACTCCATCTCCCACACAAGCACACACTAGCACAAGGATCGTTCGGTCGTTCTTCGATCGTTCGTCCCCCTGTTCTTAGTTTGTTCGATCATTCGTCCGATCGTTTGATCGTTCGTCCGATCGTTCATGGTTTGTTCGTCCGTTCGTCCGATCGTTCGTCCGTTCGTTCATCCAAATAATCTTTGTTCAGCCGTTATGCTGCCGAAATTCCGATCGTTTGTTCGTTCGATCATTTGATCGTTCATCGTTCGTTCATAGTTCCTATTCATCGTTCATCGTTCATTCATAGTTTCTATTCATCGTTCATCGTTCGTTCATAGTCCCTATTCATCGTTCATCCAGATAATCTTTATCCTGCTGTTATGTTGCCAAAATTCCGATCGTTCGTTCGTCCGATCATTCGATCGTTCAGTCGTTCGTTCATAGTCCCTATTCATCGTTCATCCAGATAATCTTTATCCTACCTGTTGGAGACTTGTTTTCAAATGCTTCGTCTTGACAGGAGATGAGAGTACAAGCGTGGCACAAGCAGGTACAAATCAACGTGAACAGTACAGGGGTACTGTTCATCTATTTATAGGCACAGGACGCAGCCTGTGGGGAATTACATTTATGCCCTTTACAAAGGTCTACAATCACAATACAAATTATCATGGGCCGATTGGTCATTTCATCTTTAAGTCAGTGCCTTTGGAAATGTACTCCGAAGCCTTCTGATTGGTAGCTTCAGCTTTGTGTCAATCTTCCGAAGGTGTTTCTTCTTATGGGACCTTCGGCGACGAAGCAGACCCACAACAGTAGCCCCTTCACGGTACTAGATCGTTTTTCGTGACGAGCTCGATCCATGAAAAACTCTCCCAGGCTTCGGAATGCCGAAGGTCCAAAAAACACCTTCCCTGAGCTTGTTGCCGAGAAACGATTAAAATACTCCCAGCGTCAGGTGGTCCACCATTCAGCGGGTGCGGGTGACTGTTCAACGGGTGCGAGTGGCTTGACGATTCACCTTCCCACCTGCAGCACTATATAAACAGATAGGTAGGTGTGAAGTTACCACATCATTTACTGCTATTGCACTGTTGTGCTGCCAAAAAATTTGACCATAGCCGAAGCTTGCTCATTGCATTATGAACCGAAGGATCCTTTTGCTAGAGCTTCGTGACAAGAAAGAGCTTCGGCAAAGATAAAAATTTTTAACTTTGTCCAAACGCAAAAAATTCAACATCAAATGGCCAGGGTACGCTCGACAGCTAGAGTTACTCATGACAGAGACAAAGCCAAAGCTGCTGAAACTGCTCCGGTCTCCGAAGTTATGAGGCGGTCGGGATTGGTTGTGACTGAAGGCGCTGCTGACAAAGAATCACCCGCTGCTGAAACCAAGCAGGCAGATATTGAAGAGGGTGATGCTAATGAAGGAGAGATTGATTATGATATTATTATGCCATCGAAGCCCAGCCATCTGGATTTTGGGAAATCTATTGTGTCTGAAGCTGATATGACTATGATGATGAAGCTAGGCTACCTCAGAGAAGCCAAGAAGGGGTTGGTTCGTTTTGGCGGGGAAGAAACTATCCCGAAACCAGAAGATGATGAAGTTGTGGTTTTAAGAGCTTTTTCAAAGCGGGGTTGAGATTCCCTTTGCACGGAATGATTGCAGAAGTCTTGGAAAAATTCGGGATTTACCTTCATTAGCTGACTCCTAACGCCATTGTTAGGCTCAGCGTGTTCATCTGGGCTCTCCGAAGTCAAGGGGTAGAGCCACTCGCCGATGCATTCTACCGTGTACATGAACTTCATTATCAGACGAAGGCTAGAGAAGACGGATTGCATGAAAACTTTGGCTGTTATAATTTTGCTTATCGGAAGGATATGAAGACACTGGTGGTAAGCTATTGTACTAAATGGCCGACCGGTTGGAAATCTGAATGATTTTATGTTAAGATTGATGAAGAAAAGGAGAAGCTTGTTCAGAGCCCATTGAAGCTAATCTTCGGGCTGACTAGACCCCAATGCAACATGACACCGGGGGATCCATGCCAAGATGCTGTGTATGAGTTTAGAATTGTGTCTGAACATATTGGAACTAGGGATCTAGTCCAGGAATACTTAGCCAACAGAGTATTCCCAACACTGAGGAAGTGGGGTATGCCGAAGCTTGAAGAAGAGAAGAAAGAGGGTGAACTGGTTCAGCTGCCTTATCACTTTAAGTTCAAAAAACTCTTCAAGGAACCATGCCAAGAATGGTTGGACACAATCGAAGTTATGTGTAACGAGATTTTAGCTAACTATACGAAAAAAGAAGATCAGTTGATGACTGCAGCCTTCGGCTCCTAACCGAAGCGAAGATTGAATCGGGTAATGGATGCTCTACATTTTGAGTATCCTGATTATGAGCGGTTGAACAAGGGCGCCGAGGGGCAGAAAAGAAAAAGAGTTGTCAGTGTTGTGAGCAGACAGGCCGCTAGAATGGTAAAAGAGGATGAAGAAAAACTGAAGAAAAGGAAATTGAGCCCTGAACCGACGGCGGTTGCTCCGAAGAAGGGAAAAGCTGCAGCTCTGAAGTAGAAGGCGACTGATATTGACGAAGAAACTTGTAGCATCACAAAATTTCAAATCCTGAAATTTTCTCAAACTCACCCTAAATTCAAAATGAATTTCAAGTTTCATTTCAAAATGTTTGTTTGCGAGTTGATATCAACAAATAAAATATAGTGGTCAATATTCTCTCCAAAATCCTCCTCAAAATATCCTACAAATATTTCCCAAGTGATCCCCCTCAAATTCTTTCTAGGAATACTGCCCAGATATTTCCCTAGTGATCCCCTTCAAGTTCTTTCCAGAAATACTGCCCAAATATTCCACCGATATATCTCCGGATATTTTCCTCTTGAGAAATACCTTCAGAATCATTTTCAAGTCCCTACAAATATTTTCTTCATAACTTTCCTCATGCTCATACGTATACGTATGCCTCCGGTGTCATACGGTGAGCTCTACAAGCTAATCTCACTTATACAAGACAAATACATGCTAATCTCCCACTAATCCTCTCATCCTCCCACTAACCCTCTCATCCCTCCCCCTAATCCCCCCACCATGGCTATAAATAGAGGGGCAAGGGCCTCCTCTCATCCCACCCCAAGCCATTTCATGGCAACTCTCTTCCCCCCCCACACACCCACTCCATGTTCCACACAAGCACACACTAGCACAAGGATCGTTCGATCGTTCGTCCCCCTGTTCTTAGTTTGTTCGTTCGTTCGTCCGATCGTTCGATCGTTCGTCCGATCGTTCATGGTTCGTTCGTCCGTTCGTCCGATCGTTCGATCATTCGTCCGATCGTTCATGGTTCGTTCGTCCGATCGTTCGATCGTTTGTCCGTTCGTTCGTCCAAATAATCTTTTTCCTGCCGTTATGCTGCCAAAATTCCGATCGTTCGTTTGTTCGATCATTCGATCGTTCATCGTTCGTTCATAGTCCCTATTCATCGTTCATCGTTCGTTCATAGTCCCTATTCATCGTTCTTCCAGATAATCTTTGTCCTGCTGTTATGCTACCGAAATTCCGATCGTTCGTTTGTTCGATCATTCGATCGTTCATCGTTCGTTCATAGTCCCTATTCATCGTTCATCGTTTGTTCATAGTCCCTATTCATCGTTCTTCCAGATAATCTTTGTCCTGCCGTTATGCTGCCGAAATTCCGATCGTTCGTTCGTCCGATCATTCGATCGTTCGTCCGTTCGTTCGTCCAAATAATCTTTTCCTGCCGTTATGCTGCCGAAATTCCGATCGTTCGTTCATCCGATCATTCAATCGTTCGTCCGTTCGTTCATAGTTCCTATTCATCGTTCGTTCATACGAACTATTAACCATTACTATTCACATACACTATTCATCATCGTTACTATTTATCATTACTATTCACCATCGTTACTATTCATCGATGGTATCTATAATTGCTTTTTCATCGCCACTATTCATCGTTACTAATCATCGTTACTATTCATTGGTCATCTAGTCATCCCAAATTTCAACTACTCATCCATCATGTTGTCTAGTCCACCTAAGACCAGCCAGACCCATGTTCCAGTCATACGAACTCCGGTGACTGTGATTTTCCTTCCAGTAGGAACTTCCCATCTAGTCACCCATCCCAGGTTTCTCCAAGTTAAGCATGCTTGACTTTGAGATTCCTTCGAACCAGGCTTCCAAACTCCGATTCCAATAATTCTTGTTTCTAAATTCTTATCAAAATATTCCCTATCCAACCATGTCATCCCTTAAGCATGGTTCATGTTCCAGAAAACTCACAAAATACTCTTGTCCCATATTCTGCCTATAACTCTCCTATTCATACTAAGTCAGATGATTCATTCGTCACTATTCTCACCAACAGTGAACTTCACTGTGCTACACCACATACACCCAGCTATAAATACACCCAGCTACCCTCTCCCTCTCCACACACTCAACACCCTCAGCCAAGGCAAACACCCCACCCACTCAGTTACTCTGCTCTGCCGGCTACACGCATAGTGTCGCTTCGCCTCCAGTCCACCCTCCTGGTAAGCACCTCCGCTCCACCACTAGTAGTATCTCAACACCACATGACACAGATTCTACTCAAGACTCTACCCATCCATATATCGCTATTCTGACCACTATACTAAATATTTGTTGCTATACTTGTTGGTTTGTATGTTTGCTTGTTCATGTTGCATAGTTATCGGAGCGTTCGTGCCGTCTCGTGGAGGCCAGATCCGCAAGTCTACATCAGGCGGTGGAGCCAGAAGCCAGTTCCGCGAGCTCTCCTTCCCCCTTCGCGGGATAAGCACGGCAAGCTCACTGGATCCCTTTGATGCATAAATTATTTATGTTTTTCAACCACAATTCTCAGCCTGTTATTTTATGCATGATATGATTTTGAGACAAGTTATTATGGCCACCTAGCCGCTTGCCGCAATCAATCCCTGATATATATGTTCCAAATGATTTGAGAACAGGTGTGAGTTTTCAAAAGAAAATGCTTTTCAAAATGTGTGTGATGAAGGGTTTTCACCCTTATCACCTTGTGAGTGGGATAATCAGGGACTCCCTGGTTTAGGGGAGGGCCCAAGGTGTTGGCTCAGCTGGTTTAGGCATGAGCAGAAGGATTCTCCCCTCATATAAGGACCGGTTTGTCATCTTCACTACCTGTACTCTTTAATAGTACAACCACTCGAGACTGTGTGGGCAGTCACTCAATCTGAACTCGTACGGTCCAACCCCAGGGTTATGAAGGCTGGGGAGCACCGGGAGGATAAGGAGGGGGAAAGTTTGGTCCGGTTTGGACATGGCGGTGGCCTGACTCCTTCCGGTATAACCGTTAAGGTTAGGACGTGCGAGGAAAGAAAGAGATTCGGATTCGGGTCTCACTAGCTATGAGATCGCAGAGCCGGACTAGTGGGTAAAGTGTACACCTCTGTGCAGAGTTTGAAAACCTATTCGAATAGTCTGTGTCCACAGGAATGGACGAGTCTGGTATGGTATGGCAATTAATGTTTTGTTTTCAAAAAAGAGGTGCATTTTAAGAAAAGTGATTTTTAAAAGGTTTGGCGGTTGAGCCGTAAGCTATGGTGGACTGGAAGTCCAGTAGTTGTTTTTGAAAATGAAAACCAGTGGGAACTGCTGAGATATCTGGATGGTTTAGTCCAGAGGATTTTGTTCTAATATTGAAAAACTTCCTGCTCCTTTTGGAGGGGATGCGCTTTGCAAAATACAAAATGTTTTTCAAAACAACCCTGCATAAAATATTGCTATTTCTGCAAATATCCTAAGCTCTACATATTCCATGCATTATATCTGATTTCCCCATTCCGCGGGTGAAGGTGGGCTGCTGAGTACGTTTGTACTCACCCTTGCTTATTTGTTGTTTTTTAGAAAAAGGAGATCGGGTAAGACTTACGACTGTTCCCAACCTTGCCTGTGGCTGTTGGACCGCTGATTTGCTTCAATGCGTATATCGGGCTACTTCAGCCCCACTCTGATGATATGTCCCGAGTTGTGGACCAACTCTTAAAGTTGTTTGCCACATTTGTAGGTTTGTATCATTTAAGCAGATCTGAAATCATCTGATGTATAAATGTGTTTACTAGCCTCTTGGGACTAGTAATTGTATCACATTTGAGTCCCAGAGGATCGGGACGCTTCAGGTGGTATCAGAGCTGTTAGGTTGGCCGCAGGACGTAACCCTTAGCCTAATCCAAAAGTTTTTGAGTCAAAACTATTTTCTTAAAAAAATTCTTGCTCTTATCCCTTCATTTCAAAAATGCTTTCCCCTTTCCTTCTCTCAGAAGTCAGATGGAGGTCCGCTGCCAAACCAGCTTGTGCCAGAATGAAGATGGTTTCCCCAAGTTGTTGAGAGCATGCACAGTTCGCCTCGGAATCAGGAGTCAGCTAGAGTATGATGGTCGTGAATTCGTCGAGCATGGCACAGAGAAGTGTGTCGTGACTGTATACATTGGATCCAGTCCACACCATGTGGAATGGAGTGTCACTGCTGCGGGGCACAGATTCAAAGACACCTGCCAAGTTGTCGCTCGCAAGGCATTGAGGGCCCTGTGTCAGATCTATGAAGAAGAAGTGGCCGACACCCCGCTTAGATTCTTTCCGCCCTTTCAGAGAGACCGTCCCGCTTGGATGGACAGGATGCGTGCATTGGAAGAGCATCGCTGCTTGAGGACGACCCCTCAGTCGTGTACCTCACTGCATACCTGCTCACCCTAGATTCCCAGTATGATTTCTTGGCTCGGCACCACCGTCAAATGATTGCCCGAGCAGAAGATGCAGAGAAGCGCAACCGTCAGCTCCATGTGGATCTCACCTCAGCTCAAGCCCGTGTAGCTGCCTTGGAAAGTCATGAAGCCATTGCTGTTGAAGCCCTGAAGCAAGCCAAGGATGAGCATGTCCAGAAGTTGATGGAGGCCTACTTGGTAACCCATAACCAATGTAGAGCCCTACGAATCCAAGAGTCTGCTTCATCCAACCCAGTTCAACCCATCAGAGCTGAAGACCCCTAGATTCTTGAAGGTCACCTGGTCTCTATCATAAGAGAGAAGAAGACTTGGGAACTACCGGAAGGAGCCATAGTCTTGGAAGGAATTCCAGTCTTCCCTCAGGCTATGGATAAGCAAGAGCACCCTGAATCCTCCCAAGATCCCCCGCCAGAGTTGTTTGAGCCCCTCACCATGAAGAAGATTCCAGCACCGTCCCATGAGATCAAGGAAGAAGCTGCAAGCACCCCGCCAGCACCGCCGCCCTCTAAGGAGCTACAAGAGCCAGTCCCGCTTGAAGAAGAGTTCGACCCCGTCTTGCCATCTTAGTCGCCACCAGAAGAAGTCATCAACATCAGCTCCCTGTTGACCCATCCAGGAGATGTCTCAGATTGAAGTTGTGTGCAAGCCTTGCCAGAAGAGAAGTTGCCTGGTCTAAAGTTAGTATGCCCAGTCCTCTGCATGCATTGGGTAGTGAAGTTTTTGTTCACTTTGGCTAGAGCCCTGCATGTATGAGAGGTAATCGTGTAGTCCCATGCTTTGAAAAACTCTATTTGTGTCGCCCCCTAGGGCATTTCAAAATGAATTTCGTTTGATGTTTTCTTCCCTTTTGAGTGCATATGTGATGCCTTAACGTTAGTGCTCATAAGTTGCATAGTTCTCAATTCAGGAGCCAAGCAATAGTAGTTATGCTTAGCCCCCGAATCTGAGTAGTTCGTGCTTTGGAAAAACTCTATCCTTCCCTTATTCAAAACATTTGATTTGTTTGTGCTTATCATTACTGAGCTTGTGTATTTTCTTTCTTTTTAAGAAAGGTTTTCTCTAAAACATAGATCACAAATTAGAGCTAATCCTCACCTTATGCTTCCATTCTCATCTTAACCCATCTCAAGAGAAGAGTGCCTTACCCAAGAAGATATCGGGAAGCTTACCCTTGAAGCATGGAATAAGCTATAGAAGAACCTATTCAGTCGCTCAATCAAAAGGACCGACCATGAGAATCAAAGCACTGCCCCAGAGTCAAAGTAAACAGAGAAAGAGGACAAAAGAAGTTATTACCATACAGAGAGGCAAAGATTCTTGGAACCAGAGACCACAAACATCAGGGTCATTGACCCCACCACTCACCCGTGCCCCCTGCACGCGTGCCCGCCTCCATGCGCACTACCACCGCCCCACGCCCCATTTGTAGCGCACTACCGCCACCCACGCCCCCTTTGCAGCGCACTACCGCCACCCACGCCCCCTTTTGCAGCGCACCCACCGCCATCGTCGCCAGCAACAGGCCCCCTTCCCCTTGTCGCACCTGCTGCCTCGTGTCACCTGCTCCATCACCCCACTCCACACCCCCCGAGCACCCCCACTCGCCTATAAAATTTCCCCCACCAGCTCCCTCAACTCCTATCTCACTCAAAGCAAACCACACACCCGATAAAATCCCATTTGCCGAATCGCAAGCAACTCCATTTTTCCACTCCCTCGCCCCTAAGATCACAATGCTTGGTGATTCTTGGGTTGAAGACTGTTGTATATGGTTCAACATCTTTGGTTTCCTCCTCTGTGTGATGGTAATACTCTTTGATAGAATCCTCCAGTGGGAAGAGCAAAGAGAAAGAAAGAGGCAGTGAAAAGTGAGAAGAGAAAAGAAGATAGTGAAGAGAAGATGAGAAGAAGGTTCTCCCAGAATCAACCCTGTGTCAGTCATTTCTCCGCAGCCTGCTCAAGCAGCAACAGCAGAAGAAGGCCCCGTAACACCCTTGTTATGAGGTACTTCAAGGAGTTCAAATCCCCAAGATTCAAGAGTTCTACCCCATTCTTTTTAAGTGGGGTAGTGTTCCCGCAAGGTTCCTGCTGTGGAAAGAAAAGAAGAAGGCTTGTAGCAAACTTTTGGAGGACCAGATCATCGAAGCATATAAGTTTCTGGATGAGAAGTGGTCACTCAAGTTTTGTTGATGAAGCACTAGAAGACCAATCAAGGAAGGAATCCATGTGGAAGTTCGCAAGAGGAAGGTTTGTGTGTTGGCATCGATGCTTCTTCAATAAGCTAGCTGCCAAGCGAAACCTAGAAGCCTGAAGATGATCTTGAGTAGCCAGAATCAGTGTTTGCAATTGGCAACCAGATGCTCCTCAAGGCCAGATCTTGTTGAAGTTCCATCTCCTCGAAGAGTTGCAAAGTGAAGATATGTAGCTGAAGTAAAGCTATACCCATAACCCTTCTAAGCCGAATCTCGAGGACGAGATTCCTTTTAAGTGGGGTAGATTTGTAGCATCACAAAAATTCAAATCCTGAAATTTTCTCAAACTCACCCTAAATTCAAAATGAATTTCAAGTTTCATTTCAAAATGTTTGTTTGCGAGTTGATATCAACAAATAAAATATAGTGGTCAATATTCTCTCCAAAATTAAAATATCCTACAAATATTTCCCAAGTGATCCCCCTCAAATTCTTTCCAGGAATACTGCCCAGATATTTCCCTAGTGATCCCCTTCAAGTTCTTTCCAGAAATACTGCCCAAATACTCCACCGATATATCTCCGGATATTTTCCTCTTGAGAAATACCTTCAGAATCATTTTCAAGTCCCTACAAATATTTTCTTCATAACTTTCCTCATGCTCATATGTATACGTATGCCTCCGGTGTCATACGGTGAGCTCTACAAGCTAATCTCACTTATACAAGACAAATACATGCTAATCTCCCACTAATCCTCTCATCCTCCCACTAACCCTCTCATCCCTCCCCCTAATCCCCCCACCATGGCTATAAATAGAGGGGCAAGGGCCTCCTCTCATCCCACCCCAAGCCATTTCATGGCAACTCTCTTCCCCCCCCACACACACACCCACTCCATGTTCCACACAAGCACACACTAGCACAAGGATCGTTCGATCGTTCTTTGATCGTTCGTCCCCCTGTTCTTAGATTGTTCGTTCGTTCGTCCGATCGTTCGATCGTTCGTCCGATCGTTCATGGTTCGTTCGTCCATTCGTCCGATCGTTCGATCATTCGTCCGATCGTTCATGGTTCGTTCGTCCGTTCGTCCGATCGTTCGATCGTTCGTCCGTTCGTTCGTCCAAATAAACTTTTTCCTACCATTATGCAGCCGAAATTCCGATCGTTCGTTCGTTCGATCATTCGATCGTTCATCGTTCGTTCATAGTCCCTATTCATCATTCATCGTTCGTTCATAGTCCCTATTCATCGTTCTTCCAGATAATCTTTGTCCTGCCGTTATGCTGCCGAAATTCCGATCGTTCGTTTGTTCGATCATTCGATCGTTCATCGTTCGTTCATAGTCCCTATTCATCGTTCTTCCAAATAATCTTTGTCCTGTCGTTATGCTGCCGAAATTCCGATCATTCGTTCGTCCGATCATTCGATCGTTCGTCCGTTCGTTCGTCCAAATAATCTTTTCCTGTCGTTATGCTGCCGAAATTCCGATCATTCATTCGTCCGATCATTCGATCGTTCGTTCGTTCGTTCATAGTTCCTATTCATCGTTCATCGTTCGTTCATACGAACTATTCACCATTACTATTTACCATTACTATTCATCGTTACTATTCACATACACTATTCATCATCGTTACTATTTATCATTACTATTCACCATCGTTACTATTCATCGATGGTATCTACAATTACTTTTTCATCGCCACTATTCATCGTTACTAATCATCGTTACTATTCATTGGTCATCTAGTCATCCCAAATTTCAACTACTCATCCATCATGTTGTCCAGTCCACCTAAGACCAGCCAGACCCATGTTCCAGTCATACGAACTCCGGTGACTGTGATTTTCCTTCCAGTAGGAACTTCCCATCTGGTCACCCATCCCAGGTTTCTCCAAGTTGAGCATGCTTGACTTTGAGATTCCTTCGAACCAGGCTTCCAAACTCCGATTCCAATAATTCTTGTTTCTAAATTCTTATCAAACTATTCCCTATCCAACCATGTCATCCCTTAAGCATGGTTCATGTTCTAGAAAACTCCCAAAATACTCTTGTCCCATATTCTGCCTATAACTCTCCTATTCATACTAAGTCAGACGATTCATTCGTCACTATTCTCACCAACAGTGAACTTCACTGTGCTACACCACATACACTCAGCTATAAATACACCCAGCTACCCTCTCCCTCTCCACACACTCAACACCCTCAGCCAAGGCAAACACCCCACCCACTCAGTTACTCTGCTCTGCCGGCTACACGCATAGTGTCGCTTCGCCTCCAGTCCACCCTCTTGGTAAGCACCTCCGCTCCACCACTAGTAGTATCTCAACACCACATGACACAGATTCTACTCAAGACTCTACCCATCCATATATCGCTATTCTGACCACTATACTAAATATTTGTTGCTATACTTGTTGGTTTGTATGTTTGCTTGTTCATGTTGCATAGTTATCGGAGCATTCGTGTCGTCTCGTGGAGGCCAGATCTGCAAGTCTACACTAGGCGGTGGAGCCAGAAGCCAGTTCCGCGAGCTCTCCTTCCCCCTTCGCCGGATAAGCACGGCAAGCTCACTGGATCCCTTTGATGCATAAATTACCTATGTTTTTCAACCACAACCCTCAGCCTGTTATTTTATGCATGATATGATTTTGAGACAAGTTATTATGGCCACCTAGCCGCTTGCCGCAATCAATCCCTGATATATATGTTCCAAATGATTTGAGAACAGGTGTGAGTTTTCAAAAGAAAATGCTTTTCAAAATGTGTGTGATGAAGGGTTTTCACCCTTATCACCTTGTGAGTGGGATAATCAGGGACTCCCTGGTTTAGGGGAGGGCCCAAGGTGTTGGCTCAGCTGGTTTAGGCGTGAGCAGAAGGATTGTCCCCTCATATAAGGACCGGTTTGTCATCTTCACTACCTGTACTCTTTAATAGTACAACCACTCGAGACTGTGTGGGCAGTCACTCAATCTGAACTCGTACGGTCCAACCCTAGGGTTATGAAGGCTGGGGAGCACCGGGAGGATAAGGAGGGGGAAAGTTTTGTTCGGTTTGGACATGGCGGTGGCCTGACTCCTTCCGGTATAACCGTTAAGGTTAGGACGTGCGAGGAAAGAAAGAGATTCGGATTTGGGTCTCACTAGCTATGAGATCGCAGAGCCGGACTAGTGGATAAAGTGTACACCTCTGCGCAGAGTTTGAAAACCTATTCGAATAGTCTGTGTCCACAGGAATGGACGAGTCTGGTATGTTATGGCAATTAATGTTTTGTTTTCAAAAAAGAGGTGCATTTTAAGAAAAGTGGTTTTTAAAAGGTTCGGCGGTTGAGCCGTAAGCTATGGTGGACGGGAAGTCCAGTAGCTGTTTTTGAAAATGAAAACCAGTGGGAACTGCTGAGATATCTGGATGGTTTAGTCCAGAGGATTTTATTGTAATATTGAAAAACTTCCTTCTCCTTTTGGAGAGGATGCGCTTTGCAAAATACAAAATGTTTTTCAAAACAACCCTGCATAAAATATTGCTATTTCTGCAAATATCCTGAGCTCTACATATTCCATGCATTATATCTGATTTCCCCATTCCGCGGGTGAAGGTGGGCTGCTGAGTACGTTTGTACTCACCCTTGCTTATTTGTTGTTTTTCAGAAAAAGGAGATCAGGTAAGAGTTACGACTGTTCCCAACCTTGCCTGTGGCTGTTGGACCGCTGATTTGCTTCACTGCGTATATCGGGCTGCTTCAGCCCCACTCTGATGATATGTCCCGAGTTGTGGACCAACTCTTAAAGTTGTTCACCACATTTGTAGGTTTGTATCATTTAAGCAGATCTGAAATCACCTGATGTATAAATGTGTTTACTAGCCTCCTGGGACTAGTAATTGTATCACATTTGAGTCCCAGAGGATCGGGACGCTTCAAAACTCCTGCATCACCTTCTGTTACCGATGTGGCAGAAATTCTAAAGGTAATGACTAAATCCTTGCCTATCAAGCTAAGTCCACTGGCGCCACATCTGACGAAGCTTTTTCAGAAGAAGAAGGAACCTTCGATAGCGAAGAAGGCGGCTAGGCCAAAAAATGAAGAATTATTACTATGACGGAAGCTATCGAAGGGACACCATGACCAGCTTCGGCTTCAAAAGCACCAGCTGTTGAGAGCGCTATAGCTATCGAAGCTGCACCGGCCGAAGCTGCAACTACCGAAGCTGAACCTGTTGAAGATGCAAATCTAGAAAGCACGCTTTCTAACATTGATAAGAGACTTCTGTACATGGCCACAGAAGAAGCCGCTGTAGCCGCTGAAGAAACCATGGCTACAGTACCTGAGAAGGAGAAGGAAATAGCTGAAGATACTTCAGAAGAAGAAAACTTTAACTTTCAAAACTTAATTGGACAAGAATTGTCGAAGGCTGAGAAAGAAGAATTTAGAGAATACGCCATATCCTGCGGGTATCAACCAGGGGCACTACTCTTTGGTGGTGTTGACGATGAAAGGTTAGGCTGCGTCCGAGATCAAACAGGAGCGAAGGTTATCGGTACTCTATCAAAAACGAAGATGTTTTCTAACAAAGGTTACTTGTGCACAGAGTATGCTGTTGAGTAAAGCTTTGAAAATGCAACAAGATCTTGAAGATAAAAAACATGAAGTTATAATTGAGGGTTTAGAAAGCAAAATAAAAGATCAAGCAACTGCTCTTGAAAAGAAGGATTTTGAGCTTCAAACAACAGAAGGTTTATTGGCAGAAGCTGAAGCTAAAATTGCAAAGTTAAATACAGAGCTTCTCTCAAAGTCAGAAAGGTTCGAACAGGAAAAGCAGAAGTTTAATGCAAAATTTGAGACTGAAGTCGAGAAAAGTTCAAATTTGCAAAAATCATTGACAGAGCTTCAAAACAAATGTCTGGAATTCAGTAGCCGATGTGTACAACGGCTGAAGCAGATCTTCGATTTGGTTGGAGCCAGCTGTGAAAATTTTAGTCCTTCGACTGAAGACCTGCCAGGGGCCTTCGAACATATCGAGGGTGAAGTTGATGCCCTTGATGAAATTATAGCCGGACATGGTGATTTCTATGCCCTGGTAGCTTCTCGGGGCACAGCTGTCGCCTTCCTAAAATCTGGTTGCGCACATGGAAAGATTGTTAATAGACCTAATTTTAGTTTATCACCAGCAGATCTAGTTGATATTCCCAGTCTTGCCCAAAGCATAGGAAACAGATTCATAAAACTAGTATGGACGAAGGGTGGACGAAGCATAGCTGGTGACAAAGCTCGAAGTCATCTTAAACCGGTAACAAATTCATACCTTGTGCTTACCTTTTCCTTTAAACTTGAATTTTCCTTACGATACTTTGATATGTACAGGATGACAAAGCTGAGGAGCAAGATGACGAAGCTGAAGAGCACGGAGCCAAAGCTTAATAGATAATGATGAAGCTTGAATAGATAGCTGTGGAAAAAACTTTAAGAACTCTTGTAATAAGCTTTGTAAAGAATGTTGTAATGTAAGAGTTAGATTTTACTCTGTAAATTTTGTCCATACCTTGTAATACATTTTTACCTTTCCATCAATGTGTGAAGTGTTTCGATGTGAACGAAACTAGCATTTTTGAGCCGAAGGCGAAAAACACCTTCCCTTCTTTTCGTACACAACGAAGCATGAAACTGCTTCTTTTTCTTTTTACCGAAGCCTTATCTTTAGAGCCGAAGCATTCGCCTGTGTTATGATGATGATGATCCTATGTATGTCTAAATGAATGTTTATGAATGCAAATGTATGATGTAATGTGACGTGCAAATGAATGTCCAAACACACACATACGAAGCCACAACCATAGCCTTCATTCCCTTGGGAATGATCGAAGTCTCTTTGCCGATTATTTTTCGGCTTCACCGCTTATTTTTCGGTGTATCAGCGCTGACTTTTTGCTGTAAGTTCTGCATCCCCTTAGGAACGTCTTTTGAACTTCTTCGCCTTCTATTTTGGCGGTATTCGCGTTGACTTTTCGCGCTTCGCCTTATATTTCGGTGGTATCAGCGTTGACTTTTCGCTGTATGCTCTGCATTCCCTTAGGAACGACTTTTGAGCAGAAAACTTACGTTGCGCTCCCTTAGAAACAACTTTTTGTAGCTTCGTCGTGCTCTGCATCCCCTTAGGGACGACTTTCGAGCTTCTCCTTGTTTTTTTTCTTTTTCTCCGCACTCGATGGTGCATGCTCAGATCTTACATTTACATTTTTGGGGGATTTTGCTCTCATAGAGCTGAATAAGAAAAGAAAAATTACATGCTATGGCCCCATTAAAAACCTTTGTCCCCCTTTGGAAAGGAAAAGGGTGCCATAGGAAAAAATAAAAAAGTTACATCAAGTTAGACAAAATATCGTTGAAGCTCATCCGCATTCCAAGATCTAGGAATGTCGTTGCCGTCTATATCCTTCAATCTGTAAGAATCGGGTCTTGACGAAGATACTACCAGAAAAGGTCCTTCCCACTTTAGCTGTAGCTTGCCTACTGTATCTGGGTTGGCCACTCTCCGAAGTACTAAATGCCCTGACTTAATGTTCTTTAGCCGAACTTTTCTGTCCCGCCATTTTATTGTTTCAGTTTGGTATTTATTGATATTCTCCACAGCCCGAAGCTTGATCCCTTCTATAGCATCTTTTTCCATAGAATAATCAGCTTTGTCCCTTGTCGAAGCCACTGTTCTTATTGACCCTGCCCTAGCTTCTTCTAGGGTTATTGCTTCGTCACCAAATAATAGTTTGAATGGTGTAAAACCTGTTGACCTTGATATTATTGTGTTGTGGCTCCACACTACTTTGATCAATTCATCTGGCCATTTTCCTCTGGGCTGATTGAAGATTAACTTCATCATTCCCGTCATTATAATGCCATTAGCTCTTTCAACAAGTCCATTTGACTCCAGATGTCTGACCGATGCAAAATGAATCTTCGTGCCAATCTGTTCACAAAATTCCTTGAAAGCTTCGGCATCGAACTGTGTTCCGTTGTCTACAGTAATGGCCTTCGGCACTCCAAAGCGACAAACAATATTTTGCCAAAATTTTTTTGGATGGTAACCGAAGTTATTGTGGCCAAAGGCTTCGCCTCAATCCACTTGGAAAAAATACTCTACCGACACCACAACATATTTTAGATTTCCTTGTGCTGGTGGAAGTGGACCTAGTAAATCGAGGCCCCACCATTGCAACGGCCAAGTGGGTTGTATTAATTGAGTGAGAGATGAAGGTTGTTTCTGGTCTCTTGCACATTTTTGGCAGCCTTCGCATTTTTGAACTAATTCTGCTGCATCCGAAGCTGCCTTTGGCTAGTAAAATCCTTGTCGAAAAACTTTTCCCAGCAGGGGTCTAGGTCCAATGTGAGATCCACACAGACCTGCATGTATCTCCTTCATTAATTCAATACCTTTGGTTCTTGATAAGCACTTGAGAAGTGGGGAACAAACCCCATATTTATACAATTCCCCTTCTATCATCACATATGGTCTCGTCCTTGCCTCCATTCTCTTATTATAAGCTTCGTCAGTTGAAAGGCAATTGTCTTGGATAAAAGATATTATTTCAGTTCTCCATTCTTCACTGTGAACTGGAGAAATGGTAAGCACTGCTCTCTCCATGAGGTCAACCGAAGGTGCTTTTATTATTTCAAAGAATACTTCCAAAGGTAAGGGGAGCCCCTGGGCGCTGATTTAGCTAGCAAATCTGCATGCTCATTTTTGCCTCTTGGAATATTCTTGACAGAAAAACCTTTGAAGGAAGCCTCCAACCTTCGGACTGTATCCAGATATCTTTCAAGCTTCGGATCTCATGCCTTGCTACTTTTGTCCATGTGGCCAGCAATAACTTGAGAATCGGTCTTCAGAATAGCCCTTCTTATTCCCATTGCCCTTAGTTTCCGAAGCCCCAATAGAAGTGCTTCGTACTCAGCAATATTATTTGTACAACTGAAATCCAATTTGACTGCATAACATGTTTTAACTTTTGACGGTGCCACTAGAACCGTAGCTGCTCCTGCACCGAAGGTTCCCCAAGAACCATCGCAGAACATCGTCCAAGCTTCGATATCCTTACTTGTCCCTTCTTAGTGAGCCCCTGGCGTCCAGTCAGCGATGAAGTCTGCTAGCGCCTAGGATTGAATTGAAGATCTGTGTACATAGTCAATGGTGAATTCATTGAGCTCCGCGGCCCACTTTCCAACCCTTCCAGTAGCTTCTCTGTTCCTCATAATATCCTTCAGAGGCTGTGATGAGGGAACAATTATATGGTAAGCTTGAAAATAATGCCGAAGCTTCCTGGAGGCCATTAATACAGCATACAACACCTTCTCCAATTCTGTGTAATTTTTCTTTGATAAACTTAATACTTCGGAAACCAAGTATACTGTGACTTGCTTCTTAATTTGTCCTTCAAGCTTTTCCTATACAAGTGTCGCACTCACTGCAGAGTGCGAAGCTGCCACATACAATAGCAAAGGAGCCCCTGGCGTAGATGGGGTTAGTGTTGTTAGGTCAATCAGGTATTGCTTCAGCTCTTCGAAGGCTTTCTGCTGAGCTGAACCCCACTGAAAGACTTCGGCCGACTTCAGCAATTCAAAGAATGATAAATTTCTTTCTGCTGATCTAGATACGAATCGATTCAAAGATGCCAATCTTCCTATCAGCCGTTGGGCCCCCTTCTTTGTGCTTGGCGGTTCCATCCGAAGGATAGCTTCGATCTTGTTTGGGTTAGCTTTGATCCCCTTAGTTGAAACCAGATAGCCAATGAACTTTCCCTTCTTCACTCCGAAGACACATTTTTCTGGATTTAATTTCAGGCCAGCTTGCCTAAAATTGGCAAATGTTTCCTGCAGATCAGTAATGTGATTTCCTGCTTCGTGCTTTTTACTATGATATCATCAACATATGTTAGCACATTTCTGCCTATCTGAGAATGAAGGACTATTGCTGTCATTCTACTGAAGCTTCCTCCAGCATTCTTGAGCCCCTCAGGCATCCGAAGATAACAATATGTACCACTGGGGGTTATGAAGCTGGTTTTTGGCTCATCTTCTTTCTTCATCCAGATTTGGTGGTAGCCTGAGTAACAATCTAGTAGACTCATGAGCTCTGACGAAGCTGTTGCATCTACTAGGGAATCTATTCTTGGTAATAGGAACTCATCCTTTGGATAAGCCTTGTTGAGATCAGTAAAATCAATGCACATTCTCCATTTACCATTGGCTTTCTTCACCATAATAGTGTTGGCTAGTCATTCTGGGTATTTTACTTCTCTGATGACACCAGCACTGAGAAGTCTTTTTACTTCATTCCGAGCACCTTCGGCTTTGTCATCAGATATTTTCCGAAGCCCTTGCTTTCTGGGTCTGAAGGATGGATCGACATTGAGCGAATGTTCAATGACGTCCCTGTTGACACCACAGAGATCGTTGGCTGACCATGCAAAGACATATTTGTTGTTGAACAAAAACCTTATTAGAGTTTTCTCCTGCTCCTCAGATAATTGAGATCCCAGCAGTACCTTCTGCTCTACTATGTCTTCACATAGAAGCATGGGCTTTGGCTGATCGGCCGAAGCAGCCTTCTCCCTTTTATACTTGTACTGCTCACAAGCTTCGGCTCCATCTATATTATGGATTGCTTTTGAATCTGTCCAATTTCCTTCAGCCTTTCTGGCAGCTTCCTGACTTCCATGAATATTAATAGGCCCTTGATCCGAAGAATTGCTGGATGAAGAATTGCTTCAAAAGCATTGAGTGTCCCACGACCAATTATTGCATTTAGGGGTACTCCATGTCGACAATATCAAACACAACTTGTTTTGTCCTTGTATTATTGACAAATCCGAAGGTCACTAGCATCATGATCTTGTCGAGTGCTACGATCTGCCTTCCTCCGAAGCCACAAAGAGGGTGTGTAGCATCATGAATCTTATCCTCTGGCTCTTGCATCTGTCTGAAGGCCTTGGCAAATATGATATCCGCTGTACTGCCTGTATCAACCAGAACATTGTGGACCAGAAACCCCTTGATGACACAAGAAATGACCATAGCATCATTGTGAGGGTAATCCTTGAGCTGAAGGTCCTCCTAGGAGAAGGTAATTGGGATATGAGACCATTTTGACTTGATGAAGGGTCCCTGCACCCCGACATGATGTACCCTTCTCTGGGCCTCCTTCTTCTGCTTCTTGTTGGCCGGCTCTGAGCATGAACCGCCTCTTATCGGGAGCACCAGCTTCATAGCCAAAGCAGCTTCAGCTTGGTTGTTGAATGAAGCCATCAGCTCTAAAGTGGAAGTGAGTTCACCGGAGGTGGGCGCCAATCTTGGAGACTTGTTCTCAAATGCTTCGTCTTGACAGGAGATGAGAGTACAAGCGTGACACAAGCAGGTACAAATCAACGTGAACAGTACAGGGGTACTGTTCATCTATTTATAGGCACAGGACGTAGCCTGTGGGGAATTACATTTATGCCCTTTACAAAGGTCTACAATCACAATACAAATTATCATGGGCCGATTGGTAGCTTCGGCTTTGTGTCAATCTTCCGAAGGTGTTTCTTCTTATGGGACCTTCGACGATGAAGTAGACCCCCAACAATGTCGTTATGCTGCCAAAACTCCGATCGTTCGTTCGTCCGATCATTCGATCGTTCGTCCGTTTGTTCATAGTCCCTATTCATCGTTCATTCAGATAATCTTTTATCCTGCCGTTATATTGCCGAAATTCTGATCGTTCGTTCGTCCGTTCGTTCATAGTTCCTATTCATCGTTCATCGTTCGTTCATAGTCACTATTCATCGTTCATCGTTCGTTCATATGACTATTCACCATCACTATTCATCGTTACTATTTATCGTTACTATTCACCAACACTGTTCATTGTTGCTATTCATCGATGATATCTATAATTACTTTTTCGCCATCACTATTCATCGTTACTATTCATCGATCATCTGATAACCCCAAATTTCAACTACTCATCTATCATGCTGTCCAGTCCACCTAAGACCAGCTAGACCCAGATTCCAGTCATACGAACTCCGATGACTGTGATTTTACTTCCAGTGGGAACTTCCCATCTGGTCACCCATCCCTGGTTTCTCAAAGTTGAGCATGTTTAACTTTGAGATTCCTTTGAACCAGGCTTCCAAACTCAGATTCCAATAATTCTTGTTTCTAAATTCTTATCAAACTATTCCCTATCCAACCATGTCATCCCCATATTCTGCCTATAACTCTCCTATTCATACTAAGTCAGACGATTCATTCGTCACTATTCTCACCAACATTGAACTTCACTGTGCTACACCACATACACCCAGCTATAAATACACCCAACTACCCTATCCCTCTCCACACACACTCAACACCCTCAGCCAAGGCAAACACCCCACCCACTCAGTTACCCCGCTCCACCAGCTACACGCATAGTGTCGCTTCGCCTCCAGTCCACCCTCGTGGTAAGCACCTCCGCTCCACCCCAGTAATATCACAGCACCACGTGACACAGATTCTACCCAAGACTCTACCCATCCATATATCGCTATTCTGACCACTATACTAAATATTTGTTGGCATACTTGCTTGTTCATGTTGCATAGTTATCGGAGCGTTCGTGCCGTCTCGTGGAGGCCAGATCTGCAAGTCTACGCCAGGCGTTGGAGCTAGAAGCCAGTTCCGCGAGCTCCCCTTCCCCCTTCGCCAGATAAGCACGGCAAGCTCACTGGATCCCTTTGATGCATAAATTACCTATGATTTTTCAACCACAACCCTCAGCCTATTATTTTATGCATGATATGATTTGGAGACAAGTTATTATGGCCACCCAGCCGCTTGCCGCAATCAATCCTTGATATATTTGTTACAAATGATTTGAGAAAAGGTGTGAGTTTTCAAAAGAAAATGCTTTTCAAAATGTGTATGATGAAGGGTTTTCACCCTTATCACCTTTGAGTAGGGATGATCAGGGACTCCCTGGTTTATGGGAGGGCCTAAGGTGATGGCTCAGCTGGTTTAGGCGTGAGCAGAAGGATTGTCCCCTCATATAAGGACCGGTTTGTCATCCTTCACTACATGTACTCATGATAAGTACAACCACTCGAGACTGTGTGGGCAGTCACTCAATCTAAACTCGTACGGTTTAAACCCTAGGGTTATGAAGGCTAGGGAGCACCGGGAGGATAAGGAGGGGGAATGTTTTGTCTGGTTTGGGCATGGCGGTGGCCTAACTCCTTCCGGTATAACCGTTAAGGTAGGGACGTGCGAGGAAAGAAAGAGATTCGGATTCGGGTCTCACTAGCTATGAGATCGCAGAGCCGGACTAGTGGGTAAAGTGTACACCTCTGCGCAGAGTTTGAAAACCTATTCGAATAGTCTGTGTCCACAGGAATGGACGAGTCTGGTGTGGTATGGCAATTAGTGTTTGTTTTCAAAAAAGGGTGCGTTTGAGAAAAGTGGTTTTTAAAAGGTCCAGCGGTTGAGCCGTGAGCTATGGTGGATGGGAAGTCCAGTAGCTGTTTTTGAAAATGAAAACCAGTGGGAAACTGTTGAGATACCTGGATGGTTTAGTCCAGGGGATTTTGTTCTATACTGAAAAACTTCCTGCTCCTTTGGTAGAGGATGCGCTTTGCAAAAATAGAAAATGTTTTTCAAAACAACCCTGCATCAAATATTGTTGTTTCTGCAAAATATCCTAACCTCCACATATTCCATGCATTATATCTGATTTCCCCATTTCGTGGGTGAAGGTGGGCTGCTGAGTACGTTTGTACTCACCCTTGCTTATTTGTTGTTTTTCAGAAAAGGAGATCGGGTAAGAGTTACGCCTGTTCCCAACCTTGCCTGTGGCTGTTGGACCGCTGATTTGCTTCGCTGCGTATATCGGGCTGCTTCAGCCCCACTCTGATGTTATGTCCCGAGTTGTGGACCAACTCTTAAAGTTGATCGCCACCTTTATAGGTTTGTCTCATTTAAGCAGATCTAAAATCATCTGTTGTATAAATGTGTTTACTAGCCTCCTGGGACTAGTAATTGTATCACATTTGAGTCCCAGAGGATTGGGACGCTTCAAAGTACCACCAGTCCAGGGATTGGACGAGGTGTTACATGGACTAGGGCTAAAAAAACCCTGAGGCTCGCCAGCAGGCTCGGGCTCGCTCAGTCTAGGCTTGGCTCATGTAGGTCCAAGTCGAGCCTACTTTTGTGGCTTGCTCAAACAGCGAGCTGAACCTAAGCTAACATAGTGATATGGCACTATGTTGTTATACTTTTACAACATTATTATGTTCTTGATTTATTTTCTTATTTTTATAGACTCACTACTAGTTTAAAATACGTTGTTGTCTTTTTAGAACATATTTTTTATTTTATATATAGTGAAAATATACAATTTATGCTCTAAATAGGAGAGTGTGGTGGCTCGCGAGCCGGCTCGAGAGCGTGAACGAGCTCGCAAGAGGACCGAGTAAGCCGAGCCTTGCTTGCTGGTTAACTGAGCCACACCGTCGACTCGGCTCGTCTCCAGCCCTAACCTGGACAATGTAATAAAGGAGGGCACACTGTAGGAAACGGTGACGCCTAAAAGGGGGTGAATTAGGACTTCTAAAACTTTCTCTAAACTAGGCCAGAATTAAATCCCTAGAGCAAAAACTTATGCAAATAAACAATCTAGAATATGCAAACTAGGTTTTGTCTAAGTGTTGTTATATCTACCACAAAGTCTAAGTTTCAATCCTAAATAATCTAATTATAAAGACAAGAATGAAAATTAAATGCTTAATTGAAAGTTGCCTAGAGGGGGTGAATAGGCAAACAGAAACTTTTTCAACAAAAACTAGAAACGAACTGGGCAAAACCGGTTCAGCCGGTTTGCACAAGCTCAACTAAAGAATGAGATACAAAACTGAATTGATCTCGAAATCCACCCAGTTAACTTTGGAAATGAGATGTTCTAGTTGATCCATATGGTTCAAAGTAGTAGATCTGAGAAGGGCACTTCTCAAAATCCACACACCAAAAAGATATAAACAAATCTTCCACGGAATGGTGAGAGAACAAAGAACACAAACAAACACAATGAGCAAGAACACAAGAGACACAAGATTTATCCCGAGGTTCGATCACACCACCAAGGTGCCCTATGTCCTCTTTGAGGTGCCCACAAAGAGTCAGGTCTCTTTCAACCCTAATCCTCCCTTTGCCGACCACAAATGTCAAGCCCACACACTAATCTTTGCTCAAACAAGCGGGTAATACAGACTTTCTTGTGGTCTTCCACAAGATTTGGAGACTCACAAGAGACACCTAATCGTCTAGGAGCTAGAAGCTCCAAGAGTGATGAATCCACAAAGAACTCGATGTAGTACCAAAGCTCGAATCAAGAAGAGTAAGAAGGATTTAGAGATTTAGCACTAAAATCGCAGCTCTTCAATCTCACTCAAAGATTTCTCTCCAAAGATTTGAAATGAGAGAGGCAAGAGGTGTGTGAGAGAGAGTGGGAGGTGTTTCTCAGGTTAGAAATGGAGTCCAAGTCGTGCTCTTGTGTGGGGGAGAGAGGTAGGAGTGAGTATATATAGGTGGGGCTCCAAAACTAGTCGTTTTTTACTTTTCTGCACAAAAAACGGCTGAACCGGTTTCCACCAGACTGAATTCCGGTTCAGTGACCGTCCGAGCCGGTGGGTGGACCAGAGTCAAAACCAGCTGAGCTGGTCCAAAATCGGTTGAGCTGGTTTTTGAATACCAGATGAACCAGCCTGAAACCAGCTGAGCCAGTAATTTCCAGAGAGCAATTTTGGCCAAGATAGACTTAAAAAGGTTGTACTACATACTTTCACTAAGGATTAACAAGGGTAAAATAAAAGTTTTGGATCAAGGATTTTGAGCTTTAGTACCAACACCAACCTTCTTTTTGGATCCCCCTTGATAGTACGACGATTCCTATACTCAAGTTAAATAAAATATAATCAAGTAAACTCCTTGAGTCATTGGTGCCTCATGTGTGATTTCTCCATGGCATTGCTTCATAAGAATCATAAACATCTTTGTCTCACCTTTTGAAGCAAACACAAATCAAACCCTGTGACTTGTACCATTTCACCATATATGAGTTCAAATCATGGCTTCAAGTCACCTTACTGATGCATCAACATATTATAACTCTTCATAGCTGATTAGTTCATCGACTTAATGCAAGTACTCTCTTCTTCACCTTAGCCATGGTACCTCGGTCCACAAGCCGTCGCTTGGCCTTCACCTTCGCTTAGTTCCTCGAAGCCCTTTCCTTGCTATCTTCACCCTATCAAGCCATTATTGAGTCACATCATATTGAGCATCCATTTAGAGAATCATTTCTTCGATATTGTGAACCTTGCTTGAATGTCATCTAGATATAAATGCTAAGATCAATCAAGCTCTAGTTTGATTCTCATAGAAGCATATATAGACTAATAGTAATATGGTCAAGCCAATTCACGATTACTCATATCTTATTCACTTTGGCTTGACCAATCCTCTTAATCACTTCAACCTCTATTATGATCATATTTATGCATAGTGATTTCTCAGGTCTTGTCCATATATTCAAACCAATATAGAGACCATATTATATCCATTTGCATTATCTCATTGGTTATTTAACCTTGAGTTGAACCTTTGTTCACTGATCATTATACACTATTCAAGTATGTTCATCGTAATGAATTTCCTATTCAACATTTAGCAAACTTGTTAGACCTTTAAATGTGTTGTTATCCAAATCACCAAAACTCACAAAAGGGATGAATGCACTTTCATTAATATAAATACGAAAGGTAAAGAGCAAGGTAGAGATGCAAACTCTCGTGGACGCTGCCGATATTTTTACTGAGATATCCGGAACCACGCAAGGTTCCGACTAATACTTGTTGGTGCCCTACGCAAAGGGTAGCCCAAGCGAGGGCCAAGCACCACGGTCGAGTAACTCCGTAGAGAGCCGCAAGACTTCTCCACGCGTAAGTGGTGCTCCGCTTCCAACTCCTCTCGGACGCTCCCCGCCGTCTTCACTATCGAACTTTCGGCTGAAACGCCACGGGTCTCGTTCCCTCTGGTACATGGTGGCAGCCTCGACACAAACTCGGTTGTTACGGTCTTGCAAGACTCTCGCCCCACTTAGTACAATTACAACGACTCACGCAAGAGGCAAGGGGTTGTGTGGTTTCTCTAAACTCACTCAACTAACCAGGATTCACCTAGCACAAGCGCATAAGCAGTCTAACTAACCTAAGCACTTTGCAAAGCACCTACGCTAATCACCGAGTAATTCTATTAATCACTTGGGTGTTTGAGCACTTGGAAATGTATACAATATGCCTTGTATGTTGCTTGGGCTCCCACACCTTGAAATAGCCAGCTGGGGGGTATTTATAACCTCCCCCCCCACAAATATAGTCGTTGGACAGAAGCAGAAACTTTCTGTCGACGGGCGCACGGATAGTCCGGACAAGCATTGTTCACTGTCCGGTGCCCTGCCACGTCAGCTGATCGTTGGGGTTTGTAGCAGTCGATCGTTGGATCCGACCGTTACCCAGACTGTCCGGTGCACACCGAACAGTCCGGTGAGCGCCCGTTGTGGGCCTCTCTGTGGAGACTGTCCGATGTCCCACCGGACAGTCCGGTGCACACCAGACATGTTCTTGTTCACTGTCCGGTGCACCACCAGTGCGCCGGCTGACTGCCCACTTTATGGATTTCTTCACTGTTTCTTTTGGGCTTCTTTTCCTCTTGAGTCTTGGACTTCTACATATCTTTTATGTCTTCTTTTGAGGTATTGCATCCTAAGTGTCTTAGTCCAATCCTCTTCGTATCCTGTGAACTATAAACATAAACACTAGCAAACACATTAGTCCACAGGTTATGTTGACTATCAAACACCAAAACCTTTTGAGGCAAATGGCACAGGGTCCATTTTCCTTACACACACCGTAAAATAAGTCGTTTAGTCTCTTTTAGCCACCTCTTGAGGGACTAGAGACTAAAATGATTTAGGTGTCGTTTAGTTTAGATATTTATAATGTGGTGGGTAACTGATAACGTTACATCATGTTTGTTTATGTCCAACTGCAATCAATTATCACAGTAGGAACTAATGTCAACCTATTCAAACTTGTTACCGCTGGTACTCGGGTGTGAATCATTACTATTATCATTTATGTTATATTTCGTGAACCAAACGACACCTTAGTCTCCTTTTGGTCATCTAATTTAGGATCTGAAACTAACTAAAATACATACACTAAAAATTAGTCCTCGAAACAATCGGGACCATAGGCTGTCTCCAATAGCTTTTCTATCCTATCTTTTATTTCAAAGTCTGCTCTATAAATAATGCACTTTACACTACAAAATATTGTTTTACGTGACTATATGTATAGTCTCCTGAAAACAGCCTTGGACTACCATCATCCATATGTGTAGGTGCTAGCAAGCCCGTGCCTCTTATTCTATCCTTTCACTTTGCAAACATTGTCGTGTATCACCCTAAGCAGCGAAGACATTCCAGCCCAATAAAATAGCCGGAGCCAACCCAAAAGCATCCGACCCAAATGACAGCCGAGCCCAATGCGTGAAAGCACCACGTCACTGTCACTGACACGCGGGACTGGCAGCGCAGCCGGAGAGGTGGAGAGTGGACACTCACGCCCCCGGCGCTTTCCTGAAAATGCGAAAACCATATCCACGCCGCGTGGGCCCTGTGCCAATCCAAAACCGCCACGTGCCATATCCTGTGATACGCCTCCCCGGCCTCTCGTGTCTCGTCGTCTCCCTCTCCCTCCACAACGGCATAGCTGCAGCAGCCAAGTCCTCTCCGCTCTCTTCGCCGCCACCGCCGACAAATAACCGCCGCAATTCGAAGCAAGAGAGCCGCACCAGGAGAAGATATAGTGAGGGTGAGAGCTCGAGGAGGGGGTGGCGCGATGGGGCTCTCGGGCGCGACGATCTCGGCGCCGCTCGGCTGCTGCGTGCTGCGGTGCGGGGCAGTTGGCGGATGTAAGGCGCTGAAGGCGGACGCGGAGAGGTGGCGGCGGGCGGGATGGAGCCGACGCGTTGGCGGACCGAAGGTGAGGTGCGTGGCGACCGAGAAGCACGACGAGACGGCGGCGGTCGGGGCGGCAGTGGGCGTGGAGTTCGCGGACGAGGAGGACTACCGCAAGGGGGGCGGCGGCGAGCTGCTCTACGTGCAAATGCAGTCAACCAAGCCCATGGAAAGCCAGTCCAAGATCGCTTCCAAGGTGATTAGATTGCTAACACTAATTTGCTAATCAGTTTTGGAGTTTGTTCTAGTGATCGTGATTAACGTGTGAAGGGAAAAATAAATTATAGGTTTCGCCCCCTTCATTGTGCTGGTATTTGGAGATTTACAGGATGGAATCCAGAACATCATGCACCTACTGAATATTACCTTTTCCGGTAGAAAAAAGAAAACATAACCAATGTTTAGGGCACGAAAATACTGCACGTTTCAACATGAACCACGTTGTCATGCAGCCGTACTTCACCTGCGTTGGCTACAGCTACAAGGATGTCCACTGGAAAGCAGGGTGATCGCCTAGCGGTAGCTAGGCAACGCGTTTCACCTTCCTGGCTGGTTTTGCATTCTAGATGTTTCGAGCCAGTAGATTGACATAGTTTGCCCGTTTGGAAATGTATGTAAATTAAATATTCTGAAAATGTATTTCATGAGAAAATGGCAGTACCTCATCAGGAACTGTCATAACACTAAATCTACTGTGATTCGTGAGAACAAAGACTGCTCATGTACTTATCTGGACTATTCTAACAAGATAAGCCAGTTACACGAACTACAGTGCCAGGCAGCACATTAATTAACGACCCTTCTTTTTTTTGTGCGCACTAGTTCCTTACATTGTATGAGTATGACGCTAGCTTGTAATGTTGCCTGATCACACAGTAATGTTGAGTTCTCTGGATTGTACACGCATGAGTCATGTCATTTCCAGTCCAATGTCACTGCTGACTTGCTATAATTTGAGCAGTCAAGTGGAGTACTCTAGCTAGGCACAGGCAATTCCTCAAAACCTGGATAATTTGTATAGTGCCCTTTTTCCCCCTTCTGTATCAATATCAATACAAGTTGAGCAGATCTCCTGCCGACCGTTAAAAAAACAGCAGAGCTTCAAATGGAGCCTTTGTGCCATTATTATTTTTATATGGAATACGTGGGCCATAAACTATGCACCCCACCAGCACTATCCTTATTTTTTCTTTAAAAAAACTATTTTCTTTCAGGGCGAGGTAACCAATGTCTTTTTTTATATAAAAAAGTGCTATCAGTCTATTCTGTCTTTGTATGCTAAGGAAAGTTAACTGTGGTCTTATGTTCTGTCTGCAGCTATTGCCCATATCTGATGAAAATACAGTGCTTGATTTGGTTATCATTGGTTGTGGTCCAGCTGGTCTTTCTCTAGCTTCAGAGTCAGCTAAGAAAGGTCTCACTGTAGGTCTCATTGGGCCTGACCTTCCATTCACAAATAACTATGGTGTGTGGGAGGATGAATTTAAAGGTATTCTGTTATTTGCTTGTTGAATGCAGAGTGCCAGCATAACATCTCTGTCAGCCCAACTTAACATGATGATATATACCTTTTTTTTTTCTCTCGTCTACTGTCCAGATCTCGGTCTAGAGAGCTGTATCGAGCACGTCTGGAAGGATACTATTGTCTACCTAGACAATAACAAGCCGATACTGATTGGCCGTTCTTATGGCAGGGTGCACCGTGACTTGCTCCATGAGGAGCTGCTGAGAAGGTAAATCTTCATGTATCAATATTGGGACTCAGAAGTATCTTTTCCATGCATGGTTATATATAATATAATTGACGAGTAGCAACACTTGAATAATTCGCAGATGCTATGAAGCTGGCGTGACATACCTGAACTCCAAAGTGGACAAGATCATAGAATCTCCAGATGGACACAGAGTAGTCTGTTGTGACAAGGGTCGCGAGATAATTTGCAGGCTTGCCATTGTTGCTTCGGGGGCAGCATCTGGTAGGCTTCTAGAGTATGAGGTTGGGGGTCCCCGTGTTTGCGTGCAGACTGCATACGGAGTAGAAGTTGAGGTACACCAAGACTCAAGAATCTGTTCATTTTAATTTTTTTTTGTTATTGCTTTCACAAATTAGACAGACCAGTTTGCTCAATAAGTCTCTAGTTGAAATTTAAATATATCATTTATGAACTAGATGTTCGTTATTTCAAAACTGTTTGAAAATTTCAGGTGGAAAATAACCCATATGATCCTAGCTTAATGGTTTTCATGGACTACAGAGATTGTTTCAAAGAGGAATTCTCACACACTGAACAAGAAAATCCCACTTTCCTGTATGCTATGCCCATGTCACCCACACGAGTTTTCTTTGAGGTCGGTACAGAGTTTTTGTTACCTCTGTGATTAAGCAACCCGCGCTTCCCATCAAATTCTCAAAATTTGTGACTAAATACCTTATAACAGGAAACATGCTTAGCTTCTAAAGATGCTATGTCTTTTGATCTACTTAAGAAGAGGCTGATGTATCGGTTGAACACGATGGGAATTCGTATACTGAAAGTTTATGAGGAGGTAAGAGGGTCTACAATTCTTAATTCTCACACATTATATTCTGAAGATTAACTGAAATGTTCTTTGTTTAAGGAATGGTCCTACATTCCTGTTGGAGGGTCCTTACCAAACACAGATCAGAAAAACCTTGCATTTGGTGCTGCAGCAAGTATGGTGCATCCTGCAACAGGTACAGACGAATCATCAATTTTTAGCACACCAGTTTCCTCCTAGCATATATTGACAATGTTTCACAAAATACATAGGGTACTCAGTGGTCAGATCTTTGTCTGAGGCTCCAAGATATGCTTCTGTGATATCGGACATCTTAGGAAATCGAGTTCCTGCAGAATATATGCTCGGAAATTCGCAAAATTACAGTCCATCAATGCTTGGTAAGCATTTTTCTGGTATTTATTCAAGTTGGTTGGTTCGGTTCTACTGTGTAAAGGTTCAGACAAGTTAGCGAAACTATTATAATATGATGTTTCAGCATGGAGAACACTGTGGCCTCAAGAAAGGAAACGCCAACGATCCTTCTTCCTTTTCGGATTAGCGTTGATAATCCAACTGAATAATGAAGGCATACAAACATTCTTCGAAGCCTTTTTCAGGGTGCCGAGATGGTAGTCGCACTTTTTACCCTGTTTCAGAGAAATTCAGTGCGCTGAAGGCTACTACATCCATGAAGTTTTTGATAACCACTATTTTTCCTTGAAACAGGATGTGGCGAGGATTTCTTGGCTCGACCCTTTCGTCCGTCGATCTCATACTATTCTCATTCTACATGTTTGCGATAGCCCCAAATCAATTGCGAATGAACCTTGTCAGACATCTCCTCTCTGACCCAACTGGCTCATCCATGATCAAGACCTACCTGACCTTATAAAACCATTTGCACCAGGCTGCAAGAACTCTTAGAAACTGTACAGTTTTGTAGTTGTACATAAGTTAGAGAGGATCTGGGGGTTACTTGGCGGCGGATCTAGGGGTTAGCAGCAATGCTATAATACACTGTAAATCTTTTATGGTTGCTATGGTGATTGGATAGAGAAGCACACCGTGTTGTGCATGATGGAAGAATAATAAGAGAGATCAGGTGATGGTCATGGTTCCTGCATTGGCCAATTTTAGGTTGCATTTGCTGTTTCAAGGCTTCTTACATGTCCAATCAATTACACCCTTATTTTAGGTTGCTCAATGCCAAGTCAAGATGTTTTTTTCTTGTGGAACAATATTTGCAAAAGCAAAAAAGGGAAAAAAATAATTGGATGTGCAAGAATAGTATGAGGCTGTCCTTGCTCCTGCGCCATGGCATTTAGCTGCAAGATGTTGGGGAAGGAGAAGACCTGTAGGAGACTAAGGTTGGAGGCAAGGGAGAGAAAGGAAGGAGGGCAGGAGGAGAGGCGGAACAACCCGTCTCCCTCCATCTCTCTACCTTCTTCTCCTGCGCCCCTATCCATCGCTCGCACCACCCACTGACCGGCCGGTGGCATCCTTATTACCATAGCATCACGGGACGGTGGCGCGATGCAAGGAGGCCCACTGAGCCCGGATGAGTACTGGGTGATATCGCCGCCGGCGCTGCTGCACCAGCCGGCGTCCACCATCGTCGTGGCCATCGACCGGGATCGGAACAGCCAACTGGCCGTGAAGTGGGTGGTGGACCACCTCCTCTCCGGCGCCTCTCAAATCGTCCTCCTCCACGTGGCCGTCCATTACCACACGACCCGTACGTCGTTCATCTCCCGTACCCATTTCGCCAGTGCAGCAGCAGCAGCAGCAGCAGCTGAGCTCTGGTTTGCTTGGACATGCGCAGATGGGTTCGCCATGGTTGAGACCACGCAGGGTGCGCTGGAGGCTGAAATGAAGGAGATCTTTGTCCCCTACAGAGGATTCTTCAACCGGAATGGGGTAAATGTAATAACAACAATAATGCAAAAAACATCCAAAACGTATCAAGATGATTATATTGTTGGTGAAATCGTATCGACGCTGCTGCTGCTAGCAGGTGGAAGTATCCGAGGTAGTATTGGAAGAGGCAGACGTGTCCAAAGCCATTCTAGGTTACATCACTGCAAACAAGATCCAGAGCATTGCGCTCGGCGGAGCCAACAGAAATGCGTTTACCAAGTATTCTTTTTTTCCCCATCATTTCTTTTTCGTCCAGATTGCACCGTCTCAGCTCTCGCCTCGGGCAGGAAATTCAAGAACGCGGACGTGCCGTCGACACTGATGAAGTGCGCTCCAGACTACTGCAACATCTACGTCGTGTCCAAGGGCAAGTCCGTCAATGTCAGGCTCGCCAAGTGCGGCGTCCCGCCCATGCACACTGGCGCCGACATCGCTTCGGACACCGACTCCCTCCGGGAATCGGTGCTCTACATGCGACGCGGCTCCAGGGGGCACCTGCCGCGGGTGACGCCTGACGCCTGGCGCTCCATTGACGGGCGCACACCGCCGGAGCTATCCACGCGGCCACTGTTCCGCGAGCGCTTGCTCTCGTCATCGGCCACCACCAAGAACGTCGTCGTCCTGCCAGGAAAGGACAACTTCGAGATGTCCTCCCGCTCGGCGAGACACGACTCGTTCGGCGGCGACCTCGACTTCGGCCCGAGCACGCGCTTCTCCTACATAGACTTGGGCGAGAACCTCGATCTGTCCACCACTCTCCCCGCTCTGGAACCCATGTCACCGGCCACCGGCGTGAGTCATACGTTCAATCCGTACTTGTTTGATTTCTTGCTATCCACCCTTGTCCGTTGCTGCTGACGGCTGACCTACGACATGTGACGCGGATGCAGGCGCAGGCGCAGCGGGATACCGAGGCCGAGATGCGGCGGCTCCGGCTGGAGCTCAAGCAGACCATGGACATGTACAACGCGGCGTGCAAGGAGGCCATCAACGCCAAGCAGCGGGCCAAGGAGATGCATATGATGAAGCTGGAGGAAGCGCGTCGGCTGGAGGAGGCCAGGAACGCCGAGGAGGCCGCTCTGGCAGTGGCCGAGATGGAGAAGGCCAAGTGCCGCGCGGCCATGGAGGCCGCCGAGGCGGCGCAGAGGCTGGCTGACCTGGAGGCGCAGCGGCGCCGCAACGCCGAGGTGCGCGCGCGCCGGGAGGCCGACGAGAAGGTGCGCGCTCTGGATGCCATTTCCAACCACGACTTCCGGTACCGCAAGTACCACATCGACGAGATCGAGATGGCCACGGAGCGCTTCTCTGACGAGCTCAAAATCGGCGAGGGCGGCTACGGCCCCGTCTACCGCGCCTCCCTCGACCACACCCCCGTCGCCATCAAGGTGCTCCGGCCCGACGCGCACCAGGGGAGGAAGCAGTTCCTGCAGGAGGTGGAGGTGCTCAGCTGCATCCGCCACCCCAACATGGTGCTCCTCCTCGGCGCATGCCCGGAGTACGGCTGCCTCGTGTACGAGTACATGGACCACGGCAGCCTCGAGGACCGGCTGTTCCGTCGGGGCGGCACGCCGCCGCTCGCGTGGGCCCAGCGGTTCCGGATCGCGGCGGAGATCGCGACGGCGCTGCTGTTCCTGCACCAAACGAAGCCGGAGCCGCTGGTGCACCGGGACCTGAAGCCGGCCAACATCCTGCTGGACCGCAACTACGTGAGCAAGATCAGCGACGTCGGGCTGGCACGCCTGGTGCCGCCGTCGGTGGCGGACAACGTGACGCAGTACCGGCTGACGGCGACGGCGGGCACCTTCTGCTACATCGACCCGGAGTACCAGCAGACGGGCAAGCTGGGCGTCAAGTCGGACATCTACTCCCTCGGCGTGCTCCTGCTGCAGGTGGTCACCGCGCGGCCACCCATGGGGCTCACGCACCACGTCGAGAAGGCCATCGACGCGGGCACCTTTGAGCAGATGCTCGACATCACCGTCAAGGACTGGCCCGTCGAGGAGGCGCTCGGCTACGCCAAGCTCGCGCTCAAGTGCACGGAGATGCGGCGGAGGGACCGGCCGGACCTCGCCACAGTCATACTGCCGGAGCTCAACCGGTTAAGGAACCTCGGCCACGCGTACGAGGCACGCATGAGCGCCGCCAGGGCCAACGGTGGAAGTGGAGAGAGTGGTGCCCAGATCAGCGGGGACTCGACAACGGTGGGTGGTTCATGGGAAACGGCGGACAGCTAGCGGGCGGTCCGGTGATCGGTGTGGCCGGTGGCCCGGATGAGTCAGTTAGAGAGCGAGCTTTTTTTTGATACGGGGGAGTTAAAAAATCCAAAAATCTTGGTGTATGTACAGTTCTGTCTATGAGATATACTAACGCGTCTTGCAGTGCTGCTGCCTGCTGCCTCATCCTTTTGAGGGTCGTCATCCATGAGACAATGATCCATTTTTTTTCTGTTGGCCCAACCTAGAAATTACGATTGCGTTATAATCGATCCATTTTTTTATTTATCGTGGTTTAGTTAAAAAATAAACTAACGGCGACAAATATTCAAGAACATAGGTAGTATTAGCAGGCAGATCTAGTCTCTTATGAGAATTAAGATTATGTTTGACAGAGTATATTTGAGAAGCTAGTGAAAAGAAACTTCTACTTATTATCATTATCTATTCTTAGATTATTTTAAGAAGCAGCGGAACCTAGGACTAGATATTAAACCAACTTGGCTCGATCGAGTTCGAGCTGGCTTGGAGCTGGCTCGTTTAGCTCGTAAGCGAGAGAAAAAAAATTAATATTTATTTGTTAGCCAGAAGGGGAAGGTTCCGGTCAAGATCCCGGAGACATCGTTACTGTTAGGGTCCGGTGCACCAACCGAGACTAGATCTGAGCAAGATTCAGCAACAGCTAGTTGGGGGTTTTGGCTATAAATAGCCCCCTAACGAGCATCCTCTCTTCACCATGTCACCAAAGACCTAGCACATCATTCCTACGTATTAGAGAAACACACCAAAGTGATCCGAGTGCATATTCTTGTGAGATAGAGTTGTGCTGCTGCGTGTGCTCGTGTTCTTGTTCTTTGGTGGTGTTCTTGTGCTCTTGCTACATTCTACTCCTCCCTCTTGTTGTTCATTGGAGTTTTAGCTCCCATAAACTTGTGTATGACTGCAAGAGACTCTGATCTGTGGAGTTCCTTGCGAGGATAAAGAGGAAGAATTATGGCCTCAAATTGGTCAATGGATCACTTGGGAAAGGTTGAGTGCAACCCTCGTTCTTTGAAAAACCACAATGTGGATGTAGGTAAGTATTTGAGGTTTAGCCGAACCATGGTAAAAAACGTGGTGTCTTGTGTGCTCTACTTCTCTACGATTTGCTCTTCCTCCCTTACTCTAAGTTCTTGATCTTCACTTGACTGGGAACTGTGTTGGTGCCCTTGACTATGATTGTTTCTGTCTTCACTTTGACTGGGATTGTGAATTGTCCTGACATGCCTCGGATGAAGTCTCCTCCGAAGCCCCTGGTCATCTTAGAGTATGTGTAGGCTTCCTCCCTTCTTTGTCGGAAATCATTGTCGGCTATGATATATTCATGCATCTTTTGGAGAAGCTTCTCTAGGGTTTGAGGTGGCTTTCTAGCAAACTATTGTGCCATTAGGCCTAGGCAAAGTCCCTTGATCATGGCCTCAATGATGATCTCATTTGGCACCGTTGGTGCCTGGGCTCTGAGACGCAAGAACCTTTGGACATATGCATGCAAATATTCTTCGTGATCCTATGTGCACTGGAATAAAGTGAAAGTCGCCTAGAGGGGGATGGGTGAATAGGCGGAATCTGAAAATTATAAACTTAAGCACAACTACAAGCCGGGGTTAGCGTTAGAAATATAATCGAGTCCGAAAGAGAGGGCAAAAACAAATCACAAGCAAATGAAGAGTGAGACACGGTGATTTGTTTTACCGAGGTTTGGTTCTTGCAAACCTACTCCCCATTGAGGTGGTCACAAAGACCGGGTCTCTTTCAACCCTTTCACTCTCTCAAACGGTCACTTAGACCGAGTGAGCTTCCTTCCTTGATTTCCCGGGTCACTTAGACCCCGCAAGGACCACCACACAATTGGTGTCTCTTGCTTCGCTTACAAGGTTTTGAGAGTAAGAATGAGAGAAAGAATAAAGCCAACCAAGCAACAAGAGCAACAAAAGAATACAAGTCGATCTCTTCACAAGTCCTAAAAACTAGAGTTGAATTGGGGACTTTGATTCGATCGGAGGCTTTGATTTGTGTCTTGGAGTGTTGTATATTGCTCTTGTATTGAATGAGGTGTAGTGAATGCTTGGATTCCTTGAAGAGTGGTGGTTGGGGGTATTTATAGCCCCAACCACCAATATGGCCGTTGGTGAAGACTTCTGTCGTATGGCGCACCGAACAGTCCGGTGCGCCAGCCACGTCACCAGGCCGTTGGGTTCCGACCGTTGGAGCTTTGACAATTGGGGCCACCGAACAGTCCGGTGGTGCACCGGACAGGTCCTGTAGACTGTCCGGTGCGCCTTCTGGCGCCTGCTCTGACTTCTGCGCGCGCAGGCGCGCACTGTTTGCTTTTACTGTTCACTTGCAGGCGACCGTTGGCGCGAAGTAGCCGTTGCTCCACTGGCACACCAGACAGTCCGGTGAATTATAGCGGAGTGGCTCCCTAAATTCCCGAAGCTGGCAAGTTCAGAGTCGATCTCCCTGGTGCACCGGACACTGTCCGGTGGCACACCGGACACTGTCCGGTGGCACACCGGACAGTCCGGTGCGCCAGACCAGGACTGCCTTCGGTATACTTTGCTCCTTTGTTTTGAACCCTTTCTTTTGACTTTGTATTGGTTTGTTGTGAACCTTTGGCACCTGTAGAACTTATAATCTAGAACAAACTAGTTAGTCCATTAATTTGTGTTGGGCAATTCAACCACCAAAATTCATAGAGGAAAAGGTTTGACCCTATTTCCCTTTCACAAAGTTTGAGCGGTCACTGGCTTCGTCTGAAATCCTTGAAAGCTAGTGACTAACATATCCTTCAATTTCTGCCATGATGTGATTGTTCCTGGCCTGAGAGAAGAATACCAGGTTTGAGCAACACTCCTGACTACCATGACAAATGATTTTTCCATGATAGCCATGTTGCCCCATATGTTGATTCGGTCGCCTTGTAGCTCATCAGAAACTGCTTCGGGTCTTAGTGACCATCATACATGGGTAGCTGAGTTGGCTTTTATGAAGGTGGTCATGGGACAGCCTGCAACTCTGTAGCTATGGGGGAAGCATCATCAAAGCAATGTCATCATGGTGAAAATCATCATACCACATGTCATCATGGCTGGGGCCTTCTTGACGAAGGTCTCTTTGTCGTGGTTTGTGCCCTTGCTCAGTATCCTGTGCAATATGTCGCATTTCCTCGGCTGCTTCATCAATCTTCTTTTGGAGCTCAGCCAGCCGAAGCATCTTTTCCCTTCTCTTTTCCACCTATTGATGGATAGCTTCCAGGTTGCTGATTTCTTGGCCTAGCTCTTCGTCTTGTGGAGTTGGGCTAGTGACATTCCTCTTCTGGCTTCGGGCCTCCCTTAGAAGGATCCCATCTTGATTGGTGCCCAGGGGAGCAAGGACAACCCTAGCGCTGTTGTCTTCTTCGGCGGCACGATGAAGGTGCTTGCTGAATTCTCCTAACGAAGGTGGTCGTTGAGTTCACCGGAGGTGGGCGCCAATGTTGGTCACTTATTTTTTATCACTATACATAATAAAAAAACAAGGCAACACAGTATTAAAAAGATAGATGATCCTCGTCTTGAAGAAGTTGTACCTTCGGGATAACTCCTTCGGCAACAAAGTTTAAGTGTTAGGTGAATAAATGAACATTGCATACAATGAATATAAAAGAGTTGTAATATTATAACTCAATTAAGATATCTTCATAATATATTCATCCTTTCATAAATTAACATTACAATGGTACCTTCGGCACTTGTGGAAAGAATTACAATGAAGGTGTCGTGGAGAGAAAATTACACAGCAATTGTACAGTCCATCGTCCCCCGCTTTATGCAGGGCACTGTTCATCTAATTATAGGGAGTTGTACAGCTTCATGCAAAATTACATTTATGCCCTCACGGATTACACATAAAGTTTACGTATATCATAGGGATGACAGTGTCTTTTTCCCTTAGCGAATTGGATAACACCTTCTTCTTGTATCGTCTTCCCGTGTTGTTGTGACGAATAACTTCGTTACCCTTCCACCGTTCCGCGTCGAAGCTATCCCGGTCCTGAAGCTCCTGGAATACTTGGCAATACGCTGATAATAAATGGTTAGCTGTGTTTTTGAGGACCTTCGAAAGATGAAGGCCTCCATCAATCACTTGCACACATGAGTAGGTGTCACAGATACAGAGTGATTTTAAAGGTATGCTCTCGAAACGTTCCATGATCAGAGGATCAAGACAGGAAATTGTCCATGCAACTCCATGGAGAAGAGAAGTGATAATTTGTGTTTGTGTTCAGAGGCTCCTCATAAAGGTAATGGTAGGAGTCTTGTGAGTAATCACCATAATGTTATCCTATTTCCTTATATATTACACGTCCATTACACCCAACCGTTTACTCTTATCCCTTTTGCTCTATCTCGAGCAGATCATGCATATGGTCATACAAAACACTGTTTTGCATTGTAGACTACACTATTCTTAGAGAGAAGTTTGAAATAGGAGATATAATAGGTAAGTAGCTAAAGAAAGCCTTATGATGTGTTTGGTTTGGCTTTGGATTTTGCCCCCTAAAAGTCAAAAGCCAAACCAAAAGACTCGATACAGGAAATAAATTATTTCAAAACCGACTTTCTCGTAGTGCAAAACTAAAAGTACCTTTAAACCTACTTTTAGTGGCTTTTGGATGTGACTGTAGAAATATATATGGAAGAAATTTTAGTGGCTTTTAGTAGCTTCCACTAGACAGTTTTTAGTTGTTCTACAGCTCACGTCTCATATCAGCTTTTTTTTACAGCTCACAACATAAAACAACTTTTTTCATAGACACGTTCTAAACAAACAGACCCTTACTCTCCTCTATGGCTAGCCCATGTGGCAAAACAAGCTCACCCTCACGACACGCCTCGACGATGACCTTCTCTTGACTTATCAGTACCTGTAAACATAATCCGTCTATTTAAGTAGCTAAACCAACAAACATTCAAAATACCATATGATGTTAAAACTATATTGTACTATATTACTCTCTCTGTCCCAAAATATAATTTGTTTTAGGCTAAATACACATTCATTAATTAATCTATGAATGTAGTTTTTATGTATGTCTATATTCATTATCATTCGATTGAACGTGGACAGGAAAAAGTGACCTATAAAGAATTACTAGTCGGTTGCCCGTGCGTTGCGACGGCTTACAACAATACCCATGTAAACTATCCACCAAAAAAATTTCAAGATTTTATTGATTGTCTCCGCTCTCCGTATAATATTTTTTGATTTGGCTAACTGATGTTATTGTTTACTCCATTCAATGTCTTGGTACAACACGGCCAATGAAGTGACCGATTAGAAGAGAGTTCACAACGACTGACTGAACGAACATAGATTATTGAAAGGGAAATGTGCTCTTGGGCCATTTCTATAAGTGTTTTGGTGATTAGATATCCAACACAAATGTTTTGAACTCTTATGTGCTAAATGTGTGAAAAGTGCAAATCAAAGTACAAGGTATGTTTCTAGACTTAGTATATTATTGTATACTAATGTGTTTGAATAAAGTGCTAAAAATAGGACCAAGAAAAAAGAAGATTTGAATTGAAGAAGAGTTGGCTGTGTGCAGCCAACAACTGCTCGAGCCTGGCACACCGGACTGTCCGGTGGTGCACCGGACAGTGTTCGGTGCCCCAGGCTGGTCAACGGTGAAATAGCCACTCTCGGGAAACGACGGAGTTGTACGACTATAATTCATAGGACCGTCCGGTGGTGCACCGGACTGTCCGGTGAGTCATCTGTGACGAACTCGTTGCTCTCGGGAAAAGAAATAGGTGACGTGGCTATAAATCACCGGACTGTCCGGTGGTGCACCAGGCTGTCCAGTGAGCCAACGGCGCCAACGCCAACGGTCGGCCATGCGATCAACGCGCGACACGTGGCTCGCTCCAACGGTCGGCTGGGTGCACCGGACTATCCGGTGTGCACCGGACAGTGTCCGGTGCGCCAACCAGCCCCGAGGAGCAACAGTCGGATGCGCTCGATATGGAAGGAGATCGTGCACCAGACATGCTATAGTGGCTGTCCGGTGGCGCACCGGACTGTCCGGTGCGCCACTTGACAGAAGGCAAGGATAGCCTTCCATGTTGATCTCTAACGGCTCCTAGCTACCTTGGGGCTATAGAAGGGACCCCTAGGCACATGGAGCAAAATACTAAGCACTCTCTAAGTATAATAAGATATCCAGACTCCGCCTCCGCGTATTTGATCGATTGTGTTAGTGATTTGAGCTCCGTTTGAGTTGCGTACTCCCTATGCTGTCTTTTGAGCTCAAGTCTTGGCTTGTGTGCATGTGTGTGCTACGGATTTGAGTCTTGTGTGTGTTGCTCTCCCTCTCTTACTACTGTGATTCTCTTGAGACAAACTTGTAAGGGCGAGAGGCTCCAATCTGTGGAGATTCCTCGCAAACGAGAAAAAGACTATAAGGAAGAAAGTCGTGGTATTCAAGTTGATCATTGGATCGCTTGAAAGGGTTGAGTGCAACCCTCATCCATTGGGACGCCACAACGTGGAAGTAGGCAAGTGTTACTTGGCCGAACCATAGGATAAAAATTGCGTGTCTCGTGTGTTGCTTCTTGTGATTACCTTATTTGCACGAGCGTGTTCCATAGCCACTTGATTTTACTAACTCCTTAACAATCAAGTTGTGGCTATTTAGTGTTTATTTTTACAAGATCACCTATTCATCCCCCTCTAGGTGCTCTCAATTGGTATCAGAGTCGTACTTTTCATCTAAGGGACTAACCGTCCGAAGAGATGGATCCTAAGGGAAAGGGGATGGTGGTCAATGACAAGGAAAAGGAGTCTGTCTTCAACGAGCCAAGAGACGACAAGCCTACCAACTCAGGCTCGAGTCACAAGAAGAGAGACAGGAAGAAGAAGAGGGGCATCAAGAAGGTCATCTACTACGACAGCGATGCCTCGTCTTCTTCACCACGGGACGATGATGATGACTCCTTGTCAAAGAAAAAGATGGTTAATCCAAACTATTCATTTGATTATTCCCGTATTCCGTACAATTCAAATGCTCATTTGCTATCAATTCCACTTGGGAAACCCCCACACTTTGATGGAGAAGACTATTCTTTCTGGAGTCATAAAATGCGTAGTCATTTATTTCCCTCCATCCTAGTATCCAAAAAATTGTTGAAAACAGAATGCATTTTGATAGCACTAACAATCCCGTTTTCATAAATGAGCAAATTAATAAAAATGCCCAAGCCACTACTGTGCTGCTAGCATCTCTATGCAGGCATGAATATAACAAGGTCAGCGGCTTGGACAACGCCAAACAAATCTAAGACACCCTCAAAATATCTCACGAGGGTAATGACATCACCATGATCACCAAGATGGAACTAGTGGAAGGCGAGCTAGGGAGGTTCGCGATGATCAGGGGAGAGGAGCCAACACAGACCTACAACAGGCTCAAGACCCTGGTCAACAAAATCCAAAGCTACAAGAGCACAAGATGGACGAATCATGATGTCGTCCGACTCATGCTCATGTCATTTACAGTTATTGACCCTCATCTTGTGAATCTTATTCGTGAAAACCCCAGGTACACCAAAATGACGCCCGAAGAGATCCTTGGAAAATTCGTAAGCGAGCGCATGATGGTTAAGGAGGCAAGATATGTGGATGACGCCTTGAACGGCCCACTACCCATCTACGAGCCACAGCCCGTTGCTCTCAAAGCAAAAAGTAGCAAGGAGGCGCTACCAAGCAAGGTAGCACAAGTGGAGGCTGCCGGGCTCAACGAGGACGAAATGGCGCTTATCATCAAGCGTTTCAAGACTGCTCTTAAAGGACGTAAGAAGTACCCCAACAAGAACAAAACAAGGGGAAAGCGTTCATGCTTCAAATGCGGTAAGACTGGTCATTTCATAGCATGATGCCCCGATAATGATAATAACCAGGGACAAGAAAAGAGCGGGAAGAGGGAGAAAAAGAAGAACTACAGGAAGGCAAAGGGCGAGGCGCACCTTGGAAAGGAATGGGATTCGGACTGCTCCTCGTCCGACTCTGATGATGAAGGTTTAGCTGCCTCGGCCTTCGACAAGTCTTCACTCCTCCCCAACGAACGTCATACATGTCTTATGGCCAAGGAAAAGAAGGTATATGTTCGAGATACCCCTAAGTACACTTCTTCTAGCGATGAGGAATCTTCTGATGATGAAGTAGATTACTCTGATTTATTTAAAGGGTTAGATCGAGCTAAAGTAGAAAAAATAAATGAATTAATCGATGCTCTCAATGAAAAAGATAGACTGCTAGAAAAGCAAGAGGATATTTTATATGAGAAACATGACAAATTTGTTAGTGTGCAAAAATCTCTTGCTTTAGAAGTTAAAAGGAATGAAATGCTGTCCTCAGAGTTGTCTACCTGCCATGAATCTGCCTCTAGTTTAAGGAGCTTAAATGACAAATTAAATGCTAATCTAGAGGAACTTAACAAAACTAGTTCGTGTGTAGAGCATGTTGTTATTTGTAATAGATGTAAGGATTTTGATATTGATGCCTGTGATGAACATCTTGCTTTTATTACCAAATTGAACAATGAGGTGGCAAGTCTTAATGCTCAACTTAAGGCTTGCAAAGTTGAATTTTATAAACTGAAATTTTCTAGGGATGCCTACACTGTTAGTAGACACCCCTCAATTAAGGATGGACTTGGTTTTCGAAAGGAAACCAAGAACTTAACAAGCCAAAGGACTCCCGTTCTCAATAAGGAGAAAGGGAAGGCCCCTATGGCCAGTAGTCCCCAAAAGAATCATGCTTACATTTATGATAGAAAATTTACTAGGAATGCTCATAATGATAGATACTATGATCATGCTATGATTGCTTCCAGCTCTACTTATGATTTTGGTAGAAATAGGCCTAAGCGCAATCATGCTGTGTCTCATGCGCCTAGGAGAAATTATGCTACTCATGCTTCTAGGAAAATGTGCAATGAACCTATTACTGTTTTTATGGTTGCAACACTTCTTTTGTACTTTCATGTAAGAATGCGAAAGTAGTTGCTAGGAAGTTGGGATCCAAATGCAAGGGAGACAAAACTTGCATATGGGTTCCAAAAACTATTGTGACTAACCTTGTAGGACCCAACAAGAGTTGGGTACCTAAAACCCAAGCTTAAATTGCCTTGCAGGTTTATGCATTCGGGGGCTTAAGCTGGATTATCGACAGCGGATGCACAAACCACATGACGGGGGAGAAAAAGATGTTCACCTCCTACGTCAAGAACAAGGATTCCTAGGATACAATCATATTTGGAGATGGGAATCAAGGCAAGGTCAAAGGTTTGGGAAAGATAGCCATCACAAGCGAGCACTCCATTTCAAATGTATTTTTAGTAGAGTCGCTAGGATACAACCTTCTGTCTATAAGTCAATTGTGCCACATGGGTTACATTTGTTTGTTTACAAATGTTGATGTATCCGTCTTTAGAAGAAGTGATGGTTCATTAGCATTTAAGGGTGTATTAGACAGCAAGCTCTATTTAGTTGACTTTTCGAAAAAGACTGCCGGTCTAGATGCATGCTTAATCGCTAAGACTAATATGAGCTGGCTGTGGCATCGCCGTCTAGCACATGTTGGGATGAAGAACCTTCATAAGCTTCTAAAGGGAGATCATGTGTTAGGACTAATCGATGTCTGTTTTGAGAAAGACAGACCTTGTGCAGCATGTCAGGCAGGGAAACAGGTGGGAAGCACTCATCACAGCAAGAACGCGATGACAACATCAAGACCACTGGAACTTCTTCACATGGACCTCTTCGGACCCGTTGCCTACCTTAGCATCGGGGGAAGTAAGTATGGTCTTGTAATTGTTGATGATTTTTCCCGCTTCACTTGGGTGTTCTTTTTGCAGGATAAGTCAGAAACCCAAGGGACCCTAAAGCGCTTCTTAAGGAGAGCTCAAAACGAATTTGAGCTAAAGGTGAAAAAGATAAGGAGCCACAACGGGTCCGAGTTCAAGAATCTACAAGTTGAAGAGTTTCTTGAGGAGGAAGGCATCAAGCACGAGTTCTCCGCTCCCTATACACCACAACAAAATGGTGTGGTAGAGAGGAAGAACAGGACGTTAATCGACATGGAGAGAACGATGCCTGGAGAGTTTAAGACGCCCGAGCGGTTTTGGTCGGAAGCTGTGAACACAGCCTGCCACGCCATAAACCGGCTCTATTTGCATCGCCTCCTCAAGAAGACCTCCTACTAACTTCTTACCGGTAACAAACCCAATGTCTCTTACTTTCGTGTATTTAGGAGCAAATGCTACATTCTGGTGAAGAAAGGTAGACATTCTAAATTTGCTCCCAAGGCAGTAGAAGGGTTTTTACTAGGGTATGACTCAAATACAAAGGCATATAGGGTCTTCAACAAATCATCATGATTAGTTGAAGTCTCTAGCGACGTTGTATTTGATGAGACTGATGGCTCTTCAAGAGAGCAAGTTGATCTTGATGATGTAGATGAAGAAGAAATTCCGACGACCGCAATACGCACGATGGCGATAGGTGATGTGCGACCACAGGAACTATAGGAACAGGATCAACCATCTCCCTCGATAATGGTGCATCCCCCAACTCAAGGCGGTGAACAGGTACCTCAAGAAGAGGGGCAGGATCAAGGGGAAGCACAGGAAGAACAAGTAATGGAGGAAGAAGCACCACAGGTCCCTCCAACTCAAGTCCGAGCGACGATCCAAAGACATCACCACATCAATCAAATTCTAGGTGACATCAGCAAGGGAGTAACTACTCACTCACGATTAGCTAATTTTTGTGAGCATTACTCGTTTGTTTCTTCTATTGAGCCTTTCAGGGTAGAAGAGGCCTTGTAGGATCCGGACTGGGTGTTGGCCATGCAGGAAGAACTCAACAACTTCCAGAGAAATGAAGTCTGGAGCCTGGTGCCACGTCCAAAGCAAAACGTTGTGGGAACCAAGTGGGTGTTTCGCAACAAGCAAGACGAGCACAGAGTGGTGACAAGAAACAAGGCTCGACTTGTGGCAAAAGGTTATGCCCAAGTCGTAGGTTTGGATTTCGAGGAGACTTTGCTCCTGTGGCCAGGTTAGAGTCTATTCGAATATTATTAGCCTATGCCGCTCACCATTCCTTTAGACAATTCCAAATGGACGTGAAGAGCGCTTTCCTCAATGGGCCAATTAAGGAGGAGTTATACATGGAACAACCCCCTGGCTTTGAGGATGACAAGTATCCCGACCACGTGTATAAGCTCTCTAAGGCGCTCTATGGACTTAAGCAAGCCCCAAGAGCATGGTATGAATGCCTTAGAGATTTCTTAATTGCTAATGCTTTCAAGGTTGGGAAAGCTGATCCCACTCTTTTTACCAAGACTTAAGATGGTGATCTCTTTGTGTGCCAAATTTATGTCGATGACATAATATTTGGTTCTTTTAACCAAAAGTCTTGTGAGGAGTTTAGCAGGGTGATGATGCAAAAGTTCGAGATGTCGATGATGGGCGAGTTGACCTACTTCCTTGGATTCCAAGTGAAGCAACTCAAGGACGACACCTTCATCTCCCAAACGAAGTACACTCAGGATCTTCTCAAGAGGTTTGGGATGAAGGACGCCAAGCCCACGAAGACACCAATGGGAACTGACAGGCACATTGACCTCAACAAAGGAGGTAAGTCCGTTGATCAAAAGACATACTGGTCAATGATAGGTTCATTACTTTATCTTTGTGCTAGTAGACCGGACATTATGCTTAGTGCATGCATGTGTCCTAGATATCAATCCGACCCCAAGGAATGTCACCTTGTGGTCGTTAAACAAATTCTAAGGTATTTAGTTTCTACGCCTTGCTTCGGGATTTGGTATCCAAAAGTGTCTACCTTTGACTTGATTGGATACTTAGACTCCGATTATGTCGGGTGCAAGGTTGATAGGAAGAGTACATCAGGGACGTGCCAATTTCTAGGAAGGTCCCTGGTGTCCTGGAGTTCGAAGAAACAAACATCTATTGCCCTATCCACCGCTGAAGCTGAGTACGTTACCGTAGGACAGTGTTGTGTGCAACTACTTTAGATGAGGCAAACCCTCCGGGACTTTGGCTACAATCTGAGCAAAGTCCCACTCCTATGTGACAATGAGAGTGCAATCCGCTTGGCGGATAATCCTGTTGAACACAGCCGCACTAAGCACATAGACATCCGACATCACTTCCTGAGAGACCACTAGCAAAAGGGAGATATCGAGGTGTACCATATTAGCACCGAGAACCAGCTAGCCGATATCTTCACCAAGCCTTTAGACGAGAAAAGGTTTTGTAGGTTGCGTAGTGAGCTAAATGTCTTAGATTCACGTAACTTGGATTGATCTATAGCATACATGTGTTCTATGCCTTTGATCATGTTACTTTGTACATTTAAATCAATTATTGTTTGGCTGTGGTGCTCAAGTTGTACAAGTCATCCCCGGACCTCACAAGTCCATATGCAAATGTTGCATATATTTAGGGGGAGATGTGCTACAACTTGATCCCCTTGAGACTAATTTGTTTGTTTGAGTATATGTGATGTAGTCTCAAAGGTGCATTGAAAGGGAAAGTGAACTTGGACGATGCAAAGACTTCCACTGCACTCCGTTACTAGTGTATTTAATTCCAAGTTCATGCTTATGCTCTCATTGTCTTTTTGCTCTTATTTGACATTTTTGGTGAGGCAATGGGGTTATAAGGGCCAAAAATGATCCCGTTTTGGTGCTTAATGCCAAAGGGGGAGAAATTAAGGCCAAAGCAAATGGATCAGCCAACCACTTGTGAATTTCGAAAACAGTAGATTTAGGAATTTGTGTTTTGTCCAAAATACTCTTATTGCAAAATTTGGTCTCTTACGGGGGAGAATTAGTGATTATGGGAAAAGGGGGAGTTTTTGGCACTTGATAAATTCTACTCTTGGAATATCTCTCGATTTGCCCAAACAAGTGTGTTTGATGTAGAGATAGGAAAAAGAATTTGATTTGCAAAAATAAACCAAGTGGTGGCAAAAGAATGATCCAAATATGTCAAATCTTGTAAAGAGAATTTAGTCTTCATTTGCATGGATGTTGCACTTCTTTTGTTGCTTTTTGATGTGTTGGCATAAATCACCAAAAAAGGGGAGATTGAAAGGGAAATGTGCTCTTGGGCCATTTCTATATGTGTTTTGGTGATTAGATATCCAACACAAATGTTTTGAACTTTTATGTGCTAAATGTGTGAAAACTGCAAATCAAAGTACAAGGTACATTTCTAGACTCAGTATATTATTGTATACTAATGTGTTTGTCTAAAGTGCTAAAAACAGGACCAAGAAAAAAGAAGATTTGAATTGAAGAAGAGTTGGCTGTGTGCAGCCAACAACTGCTCGAGCCTGGCGCACCGGACTGTCTGATGGTGCACCAGACAGTGTCCGGTGCCCCAGGCTGGTCAACGGTGAACTAGCCGCTCTCGGGAAACGACAGAGTTGTACGGCTATAATTCACCGGACTATCCGGTGGTGCACCGGACTGTCCGGTGAGTCATCCGCGACGAACTCGTCGCTCTCGGGAAAAGAAATAGGCGACGTGGCTATAAATCACCGAACTGTCTGGTGGTGCATCGGACTGTCCGGTGAGCCAACGGCGCCAGTGCCAACGGTCGGCCGCGCGATCAACGCGCGACACGTGGCTCGCTCCAACGGTCGGCTGGGTGCACCAGACTGTCCGGTGTGCACCGGGCAGTGTCCGGTGCGCCAACCAGTCCCGAGGAGCAATGGTCGGATGCACCCTATATGGAAGGAGATCGTGCACCGGACATGCTACAGTGGATGTCCAGTGGCGCACTAGACTGTCCGGTGCGCCACTCGACAAAAGGCAAGGATAGCCTTCCATGTTGACCTCCAACTACTCCTAGCTATCTTGGGACTATAAAAGGGACCCCTAGGCGCATGGAGCAGAATACTAAGCACTCTCTAAGTATACTAAGACATCCAGACTCCGCCTCCAAGCATTTGATCGATTATGTTAGTGATTTGAGCATCGTTTGAGTTGCGTACTCCCTGTGTTGTGTTTTGAGCTCAAGTCTTGGCTTGTGTGCGTGTGTGTGCTACGGATTTGAGTCTTGCATGTGTTGCTCTCCCTCTCTTACTACTGTGATTCTCTTGAGACAAACTTGTAAGGGCGAGAGGCTCCAATCTATGGAGATTCCTCGCAAACAGGAAAAAGACTATAAGGAAGAAAGCCGTGGTATTCAAGTTGATCATTGGATCGCTTGAAAGGGGTTGAGTGCAACCCTCGTCCATTGGGACGCCACAACGTGGAAGTAGGCAAGTGTTACTTGGCCGAACCACGGGATAAAAATCACGTGTCTCGTGTGTTGCTTCTTGTGATTGCCTTATTTGCACGAGCGTGTTCCATAGCCACTTGATTTTACTAACTCCTTAACAATCAAGTTGTGGCTATTTAGTGTTTATTTTTACAGAATCACCTATTCACCCCCTCTAGGTGCTCTCAATTATAAAATGACATAATTCCACCATACAAAGACTAAATAAGAGAAAGTTTGAGAGCTCAAGTTTCTAAAATAAGTCACATGAACTCAAACTTATTAAAAAGATAGATCAAAATATGGAGTGATTGCTAAAGTCAGGCATCAATAAAAACGGGATGCACTCCAAACAAATTATGCTACTTCGTAGCAATTACTAACGTTTAAAACCAACAAATAACCTTTAATTTTAATGTTAGTGTGACAAATCATTGTTGCTCCATCCAATTCAGCAACCTCAAACACCATTGAGCCCATTGCGCCAATGTGGTGTAACACCCTGAATTTGGGGTATAAAAATTTCTTTTCTAATATCCACCAAATTCAGGTGTTACCCTCTCCTTTCCTTGCTTTTCTTTTCTTTGTCCTAAATAGTGAGGAATTATTTTGTTTTATATCTACGTTTAAGCCTAGTAAATTAAAAACTCTATAAGTGCTTTGATTGTCGCATCATGCTGGAGCATACTTTAACTTTGTTTGATGAGTGATTTTGTGGAGCATGTGTTTAATAAGGAATTCGATTTGACATCATGAAGAAAAATAGGAAAACAAAAGAAAAAGAAATAGGAAAGAAAAAGAAAGAGACCCAGCCCTTCCCCGCCCTGGCCCATCTCGGCCGCGCGGCCCAGCGCACCGACAGCCCACTCCCGCGCGTGGCGTTAGTGCCTAGGCCACGGCAGGCAGGGTGCTACCCCTAGTACTGGGGCCTAGCAGCGAGCGCGCACTAGCCCAGCTGGCTTGCCCTGCTCGCGCCGGCCCAACGTGGACGCGCCTGGTTGCCGCGCCTCGCTCCCACGCGAATGGGTTTCAGCGCTTGCCCTCGCGCTGCCAGGCCCACCGGTCAGCATGGGTTACTGCTCTTCTTCCCCAACCTCTTCCTCCCATCCAAGGTGCCCCACGTCGCGAAAACCTCGTCAACCGCCCCACGCCGCCCATGTTCATGCCCCAACCCTGCTCGGCGTCTCCCTCTCCCCCATCTCCCTACCGCGGATGTGGCCCAGCTGTGCTAGTGTGCCCGCCCAGCGCGCCCTAGTGCCCTCGGCCAGCCTTCGCACCGCATGCTTTGCCACATCGCGTCTCGTCCAAGCCGAGCCCGACGTCGCGGCACCCCACGCCAGCCTCGCCTACTGGAGCCGCTGTCGCGACCGCCACCGTGCCGAACACTGCCGAAGCTCAGGTGAGCCCCTCCATCTCCAGTGCTATGGCCGACTCAACCACCCTTTCTCCTCTCCCCAACCTCCCATGCCGAGCCACCATGCGCGTCGAGCCGGCGTGTCGGCTAGCCACGACGCCCAGCCCCTCCCCCACGCAACCCGCCGGCGTGCGGCGTGGCCGAGCCGCTTTGCTCTGACCTAGCTTGAGCCCCTGCGCGACAGCTAGCGTGGCGAATACCCGCCATGGCCGGGGCTTGGCCAAGCCGGCCTAGCCACCCCACCGTGCTCGCGCCGCTCGACGCGATTCACGGAACCACACATGCACGCCAGCCCCAACTCACGTTCTTGCAGCGCGCACTCACGTTCGCTTGCGCGTAGCACGTCGTCGGGACTTCGACGACGTCTATCTACCCTCGCACGCATTCGTCTACCCCGGTCTACCCCTTGCGCATAGCCCCGTCGCACCCTCGTTATCGTGTGTTTCGTGCTGCGCGCAAGTCACGTGTTGTCATGCGTGTCGTCTCGCGTCGTTCCGCGCATGTTGTGCACATAGTTGTCGTCCATTTTCATGTTCGTGTGCACGCGCCATGCGTCCAGTCCGCTCGTTATTTACGTGTTGTTTTGCGCGTGCTATTCACGCGCGTCGTTCGTGTAAATCGCTATTTGCACGCTTTAATAAAATCACTTCGCCATATCTTTCATGTTAAATACTTGATTAATTGTTTAGTATTCAGTTATTAAAATAACAATTTAATTAGAACGAGTCTATAGTTTTAACTCGTGCTTTTATAAAAATAAATGTTAATTAACTTGATTAATAACAGCTTAAATACTTTTATTTATTCGTTTGTTGTTGTTCGCGCGCGTAGTCGCGTTAACTCGTGCGTGTCGCGCACCGTCATGCGGATTGTTTCGCGTGTTGTCCGTGCACTATTTCGTACAGTGTCACGTGTCATCAAACGTTGTGTGCGTGCGTCGCGTGTAATATTTACACGTGTCGCTTGCCTTGCCACGCGACGTTGGCGCATGTCTCGCGTGTCGATCACGTGGGTCGCGCGGCGCCTGCTCGTGATAATAAATTGTTTTCGCGTATAAACAATCATGTTAATAAGGTTAATTCGTTAGTTCATATATTTTAGATAATCGACTTAAGGTTCGATCGACTAATATTTATTAGATTAATATTCTAACTAGATTAAATGTGTAGTGTTCTATTAGAGCTTTTATAATAAATATTAACATGGCTAATATTAACTTAACTACTTTTTATTTATTTAATATCTATTTAGTACAAATGCGTTACCTATTTAGTTTTCTCGCCTATCGCACGTGTTGTTCTGCACGTGGTAACGTGCTGGTTCGCGCGTCGTTCGCGCCAGTCGCGCACTGTCTCGTGCGTCTTTCGCGTGCTATGTTGCGTGTGTCCGTGCGTCATCTGGATGTTGTCATATTGTTTCGTTTGTCGTAAATTCGCCTCGCTTAGAATCTCTCGTGCTAATTATATTAGTTATTTGTTTGATAGTTGTTAGTGTGGTAGATTTAATCAAAACTACATAGCGGTTATAAGTTATATTTTATAATATCAAATTAAATGTCCTGACTACTACTTGTGTAGCGTAAACGTTATAACTTCTCGACCATAGCTTCGACTATCGCGTTTCTTTTTCCTCGTGTGACCGTAGTAACGCGCTCTATTTCATTTTGTATGTTTCATTATGTTTTTCTTTGAATGGTGCAGTGTTCTTATGCATATATATGTTTGTTTGCTTGTGCCTGTTTGTCTTCACTTTGCGTTGCGAATAGATTGCGATCCGTTTTCGAGCTTCGAGGAATCGATGATCAAGATTCGGTTATGATACGATGGTTAGTTTTATATTTACCTTGTCCTTGATTACCTTTTGGGTTACTATGGTTAGCTTCATGCTATTGCTTTACTGTAACAAATAAACATGATGTGAACATTTATGACACGATGTTGTCATTATGATTATGATGTTGGACTGGTGATACTTTAAGGGGACTTGAGCGGTTTCTCGAGTGCTTCTCCGTAAGGACTGGTTCGTTGGATGACCACACGGAAAACAGTGCAACCATGAGGGTGGTATGGGACACCCTTGGCCAAGTAATTAGGGAAGTCTTATGTTGGGTGCTAATTTTGATCATTGGGGAACGGAGGCATCTGTTATGGCTCCTGTATCCTCGCTCAGGGATCTAGGTACGGGCATTGTCCCACGGCTTTTTCCTGAGGGCAGAGGTATAGGTTTGGTATGCCAGATGGTCTCTATGCCATGGTCATTTCCAACATTCGCATAGTGAGGACCCTAGGGAAAAGCCACGTAGTGAGACCCTCCCAGTTCACCTTGGAAGTGATCAATGGGGAGTCACGATCCTCGGATAGAAAGGGAATCACGGCTCATGGGTAAAGTGTGCAACCTCTGCAGAGTGTTTTGAAACTGATATATCAGTCGTGCTTGCGGTTATGAGTGGCTAAGGGAGCTCCATTGATTGGAGACACATTGATCAGAGATACTTTGTTTACAGATGATGATGAGGATAATGTTGGTTTCTATTATGGTTATGATTATGATTTCAAGTATTCTTTCTGTTTGGAAGGAGTACTTTTGGGTTAACAACTTGGGTTAATGTTAAAACCTGGCTCTCTACTAGTAATAATTACCTAACCAACTAAAAGCAACTGCTTGACCCTAACCCCACATAAAGCTAGTCCACTTCAGCCAAACGGGACATTTGCTGAGTACGTTGATGTGTACTCACCCTTACTTTCACAAAACACCAGGTTTCCTTTGGTGCAATCTATGCTCAGGTAAAGAAGGTGTCAAGGCGGATCTCCAGGAGTTCCAGGACTTTGACGAGTTCGAGGATTAGGCTAGCGACCTCCCCCAGTCAGCTGCCTGTGGTGGGGGTTTTTTGCCGCTGGCTACGTTTCGATTCTGTGTACTTTGATTCATATTATGTAAATGACTCTAGTCTTTATTATTACTTACTCTTTATTGTAATTCGAAGCATTGTGCTATGATGAGTCATTTATGTAATCGCTGTGTACGTGAATTTCTGATCCTGGCACGTACATGGTTCGCATTCAGTTTACCTTCTAAAATCGGGTGTGACATAAGTGGTATCAAAGTCGTGCCGACTGTAGGACCGCTATCCTAGAGTAGCATTGCCATTTTAAGGACTTATTGATTATTACTTCACCTCATCCTTTATGGTGCTTCAAAATATTAGTCACCTTGACTAATTCTATGTTGTGCTCCTATATGCCCCCTTGCCAAAAGTATTTTTATTCTATTATGGTTTATACTTCTCTCAATCTATTAGATCTGATCTCACCCTTGTGCTTGCGACATCTTAGTAGATGACCTCTGACCATAACCTTCTTGTCTTTTGAGACTCTTTTCTCTTTCGTCATTAAATTGCTTACATTTGACCATCTCTATTCCCTTGGTATTGACATGCTTGTACCCCTAGATTCTTCATTATTCTTCAATACTCTTCTTTTGAATACTTACATCTAAATTTCTCCCGCCTACTTAAACACTCCAGTTTATATGACCATGACCTTCTTGTCTTCTGAGATCCCTTCCTATTCCACTATTAAGTTGTCATCCTTCGTCCTTTTCTATTCCCTTGTCTTGGTATGCTCGTATCTTTGGAATCTTGCATACCCCAATGACTGTTCAAGACATTTCAATTTACATGACCTTGACCACCCTTGTTTCTTAATGATCCATGAGCGGTCATTTTACTTTGCACATCCTGGGTAATCTCGTTGTTTCCTTGTAACTTCCTTTGGTAATGAATTTTTACTTCAACTCTTCTGTCGGAACCTCACTTATCTTATCCTTGATTGTTTTCTCCACTTCGCCACTTCGTGAGGCTTGCCTTAACTCTAACCTTGGTTATGCTTTTCACGATTATCATCTTTACCCTTATCACCTATATATATCTTACCTTGATGTTTATCTTATACCTGCCCTTTAAAATCTCCTCTTTTCATCTTAATCTGAGCGTTGTACTTTACCTATTTTTCCCTTGGTCGTATCCTCCTCCTTGTCACTTGCAAGTTTTTAACTCCATCCTTTGTTGTGCTCCAGTTGGGTATTACCTTTACCTTTCTTATCTCTCGATCCTACCTTGGTAATTACATTAGGTCCATTCTCTAAAATCTCCAATCTCCTATCCCAATTTGAGAGCGGTGTTTTACTTATCCTACCCTTGGCAATATCCTCTTCTTTATCTCATGAAAGCCTGGCCGTGACCCCATTATTTGTGTACTCATACCACTGACTATTCAATGCCCTTCATCTTTTCTCTCATACCCTTGTCCGTTATCGCCTTTGACCCTTGTGATATTTATGTCTTCTACCTAAATGCTTACCTCAAGCTTATCCTTTAAAGCCTCCCCTTTCCTTCAACCCAGTTTGAGGCTGTGAGTTACCAATCTCTCCCTTGATTTCTTTTCACTCCTTGTTGCCTTACAGGTTTTGTCTTAATTCCATCCTTTGTTGTGTGTTTTATTTGCTATCACCATCTCCTTGTCATCCATCGATCTTGCCTTGATACTCATCTTTATTTTGGCTATTTAAAAATCTCCTCTCTTCCACCTCCATTGGAGAGTGGCAGTTTACTTATCTAGCCCTTGGACGTACCCTATCTTTTTCCATTTGCATGTCCTATCTTAAGTCCATCCTTTATGGTACTCATATCCTTCGTCTTATGCCTATTTACCTCCTCTCCTACATCCTTGTTCGTTATCACCTTTAGACCCTCATGATATCTATTCCCTTGCCTTGCTGCTTACATTGAACCTACCCTTTGAAGCCTCCTCTTTTCCATCCCTGTTTGGGGATAATGCCTCATCTATTTCATCGTTGACTGCTCCCCCTTCTTTGACACCTTGCAAGTCCTGTTTAAAATACATCCTTTATTGTGTGTTTGTCTGTTATCACCTTAACCCTTGTCATCCCTCAATCTTTACCTTGATGCTTATCCTGTACCTGCATTTTAAAACCGCCTCTCCCATTTCATTCCAAGAGTGATGTCTTACCCATCTCGCTCTTGTCCGTTCCCTTTTCCTCTGTCGCGTTGCAAGTCTTAGCTTTTGCTCGATATCACCCTTACCTTCCTAATATCTAGATCTTTCCATGATGCTTATCCTATGCCTACCTTTTGAAATATCATTTTTCCCATCTCGATTTGAGAATGGTGTTTTACCTATCTTGACCTTGATTGCATTCTCTCCCCTGTCGGTTACAATCCTTGCTTTAGCTCCATCCTTTATTATGCTCATGCCCCTATCCTACTGTTGACACCTTTTTTGGGTGCCAAACACCACATAAGAACTATGGCGGTGCTCTCTGCATAGGGGCGGACGGTCCGCGGCCAGGGGCCGAACGGTCCATGACCTAACGCAGGGCTAGGGTTCCCTGCCTGACGGCCGGACGATCCACGCCTATAGGCCGGTGATACGACCACGCCATTAAGCAACACATTACAACCCCCAAGTCATACTACATCAACTCAAGTACAACCGACGTCATCACCAACCCAAGCCTTTGATGGACCAATTACACGTAGCCGAGCTAAGAAGCTACAACAAGAGGTGCACGCGCTACTTTATGAATTTCAATTAAACACTAATGAGAACATTATGCTACCTAAGTCGTGTATGTTGATATTACTTAGGTTCACCAAAGAGGAAGGACAAAACAAATCAAAGGCGAATCAGCAAGAAGAGCTATGTCCGAGTCAGTCCAGCGCAACAGAACCGTCCAGAAGAAACAGTCATATCTTTTGATTCCCAAAATCTATGAAGGCCCATAAGTACTTTTTGGAAAGCTCTTGAAGTCTAGTTTCCAATGCTTCTAAAGCTGACTTAATCAAATCTACCAGCAAGACAGCCGACCTACTTTAGTGCTGACTGGTTAGAAGGTCAACAGTCTGCTTGATGACCAAGTTTTTGTATTAAACTGCATCAATCTACAAAGTTTCATTAAGTATGCTATACATGATGAGAAAGCTTATCAAGTTAGCTTTCCAACGCATCCAGCCCCACGTCATTTGGAGATTACTAGGAAAAGTTATTATCAAAATACTGAAGGCTACGCAGAAGTCAAACGACCACACGGAATTCAGCTCTGCAGATCTCCCGAAGAGGCTCCTTCACATTAGCACGTGAAAATACTTTTGTTTCGTGTTTATACCTCTCTAAGGCTGGTTGTTACTAGTATAAATACCCCCATATGACTATGATGTAAGCCAGCTTTTGATAATCTAAAACAGAACCCTTTGTTCAGCTGTGTGCTAACAAATATTGAGAGTGATCTCTACCCCTTTGCTCTTGTGAATTCCATGGCGGGATAGCAGAAGCGGCGGCTTCATCCGCTCCCAAGTGGTGCTCCTACTCCCTTCGAGGTCTCCTCGATTGATTGTAGGCTGTGTTGGTTGGTTCTTTGAGAGTGTGGTTGGGCGAATCCTCGATTCAGGCTGCCGGTTAAAGACGGTGGTTGGCTTGTCAAGTTGCACTAGTTATCGCTGCTTGCAGCAAGTTATCTTGGCTTATTCGAAGCTAGTTATCTGAAGATTGATCCTACGTCATGAAGATCGGGCACCGTGACGCATCATCTGGTATCAAAGCCTCAGTTGCCACGGTAGGATTCTTTACCCTTAGCTACATATATTTTGTGTTCGTCTTATCCACCAAAAAGCCATAAAATATTTTTGCCATAGCCTTTGTTTCAATCTGTTGTTCCAGTGAGTTTTGTTAAGTTTCAGTCCTTAGAGTCTTTGTTTAGTTGCTGGTCATTCTATCCTTTGTGTTCCCTTTGAGCCTCTTATACATATCTGAAAATATCTACAAAAAGAAAAATCTGAAAACCCTCATCATTTCCTTCGCGTTAACTTTGATTCTATTTAAGTTATAGCTGCTGGTTGAGTTCTTTGTTAATTATTATAAAGTGTGCAATATGATATCAGATCTCTGTGTTTAGTTCTATAAAAAAAGAGTATAAAAAAGAGAAGAAAGAAAAGTACCAAAAACGTGTTGAGCAAGATTGTGAAAGAAAAGTAGAACGATCAGTTTGTTTATGTGCACAAGTGCTGGAAGTTCATCAAGTTGTTCAACCAGTTTGCTATGGTCATTTGGTGCAAAATTTTGGTTGGATCTAATGGCAACACTTGCATTCCAATCATACTCCTTGTCTACATCAAATCTGGAATTTCTTGCACGTGTGTTTGTTCCATTTACATCACTCGTATCTTGTGGTCAGCACTAGGCAGTGAACTTCTAGTTGGATGGTTATTTAACTTTACAACAACTAGGATTCAGATTGCATTCCTTGTTTACTATTCCCCACCAAGCTCCACATATAAGCCATCATAATCGGTACTCTAGTCTTGTATTAGCTTAACCATCACTTTATTGTTACCACCACACATTTTTCTTGCAACCTGCATCGACCTCATAAGAGCTTTGATTGGTAAGAGTGGTGAGGTTGTGAGATTCTATATAGCTTCATATTCCACCTATATTTGTTGCCTTGTTGCCACTAATTTCGCAGGAAGATGGATCCCAACGTTGAGATTGAAGAATGTGTCACCATGATACAATTCAATGAGCTCAAACGAAGCATAGAAGACAAGCAAGATCGGTTGGCACAAGATCTTCAGACACTTATGGCTGAAATCAGAGGTCGACGTCGACTCCCTGATGGTGCAAGAAATCATGATGAAGACGGGGGGAAGGTGAAGGAAATTATTCTAGAAGAGCAAGTGAACATGGGAGGAGAAATCAAGGTGCTACACGTGGTAGAGGAAGAGGCCGGAATCGAAGAAATGATGACAATAAAGAATCTGAATTTGGGGATGATGATGATCAGTCCCAACATCGCTATGGTCGTCGTCATCATAGAGGCGTCAACCAAGAAGAGAGATTTGGAAAACTTAAGTTTACCATGCCAAAATTTGATGGTAGATCTGATCCTGAAGATTATTTCACATGGGAATTAAAGGTGGAAAAAATCTTCCGCCTACATAATTATTCAAAGGAGAAGAAACTTGCAATGGCATCTCTTGAGTTTGAAGGATATGCTCTGATTTGGTGGGAGCAACTTCTTCGTGATCGTGAAGAAGATGGAGAGGACCCTATTATTACTTGGCAAGAGATGAAGCGATAAATGAGAATTCGTTTTGTGCCGAAGCATTATCGGCGTGATCTTTTCGATAAATTGCAGAATTGGGGCAAGGAAGTTTCTCTGTTGAGGAGTATTATAAGGAGATGGAGGAGGCCATGATTAGAGCCAATGTGTAGAAGACAAAGAGCAAACCATTGCATGTTTCATGGCTGGGTTACACCGCAGCATTCAGCGTATTGTTGAGTTTCAGCCGTACCAATGTCTTATTGATTTGGTACATCAAGCCACCAAAGCTGAACGCCAGCTGCAACAAGATGCTAAGAGCAGCAAGCCCTTGTCATATGGTGCACGAACCATGACTGGAGGAAGCAAATCGATCTCAAGGTTTACTGCTACATCCTCAGCGACAAAAGGTTCAACTGGAGTCTTGTGATCCAATATTCAAGGTAATTCTAGTGGAAAGAACGGTGCTGCTCCAAACACGAGTTATAAACCAACAGCATCCACTTCAACATCAGTGGGTTCAACAGCCAAGAGTAGTGGTATTCAGTGCTTCAAGTGTGGAGGTCATGGTCATGTCATAAAGGAGTGTCCAAATAATCGTGTGATCCTTGTGACTGATGATGGAGAATATACATCAGCTAGTGAAGAGGAAGCTAAAGCAGGAAATGAAGATGACATTGATAAATCTAAAGAACATACAGGATGTGAATTTGAGCATGGTACTACTCTTGTGGTTACACAAATCTTGAGTGTTCAAATGAGAGAAGCTGAAATTGGACAACAACATAATCTTTTTCAAACGCGAGCCAAAGTGCAAGACAAAGTAGTAAAGGTGATCATTGATGGAGGGAGCTGCCATAATCTTGCAAGTCGTGAGATGGTTGAAAAGCTTGGTTGAAGTTGCAGCGACACCCTCATCCATATCATGTCCAATGGTTGAATGAATCGGGAGATATCAAGATTGGTTATAAGGTGAAAGCTCCATTCAAGATTGGAGAGTATGTTGACACAGTGGAGTGCGATGTTGCACCCATGTCTGTATGTGACATGCTGCTAGGAAGACCTTAGCAATATGATCGATATTCTCAGCATTGTGGAAGAACAAATCAAAACACGCTAGATCTGAAAGGGAGAAAGTTTGTACTCAAGCCTATAACCCCTCAACAAATCATGGCTGGACACTTACAAAAGAAAACTGAAATTAGTACAGCAAGTAGAGGAGGAGAAGAGCAAAAGAAATTGAGTGTCATCCACAATTCGGTGAGCGAGTGCTACAAGCCGAATTCAAGAGATAAAAAGAAGGAAGATGGAGAACATCTAGTTATGCTAGCCATAAAATCTGAGCTAAGAGAAGTGAGGAACAACCCATATCAAGTGCTCTTTATACTTGTGAACAAAGATGTTTTGATTTCTCCTAACGACATAACATCTCTTCCTAGTGTTGTGGCTGATCTTTTGCAGGACTTTGAAGACATGTTTCCACAAAAAACACCGGTTGGACTACCTCCAATTCGAGGGACTGAGCATCAAATCGATCTTATTCCAGGGGCTGCACTTCCTAACTGTCCACCATATCGAACCAATCCTGAAGAAACTAAGGAAATACAAAGGCAAGTACAAGAACTTCTTGATAAAGGTTTTGTTCGTGAAAGCTTAAGCCCTTGTGTTGTTCCTATGATTTTAGTACCTAAGATGGATATTGGAGGATGTGTGTTGATTGTAGAGCTATAAATAATATCACCGTTCGCTATCCCCATCCTATTCCACGGCTAGAAGACATGCTTGATGAATTAAGTGGTTCCATAATTTTTACTAAAATTGATTTGAGAAGTGGATACCATCAAATAAGAATGAAAACTAGAGATGAATGGAAGACTGCATTTAAAACAAAATTTGGGTTGTATGAATGGTTAGTGATGCCATTTGGTTTACAAATGCTCCTAGCACTTTTATGAGATTAATGAACCATGTCTTAAGAACTTTTATTGGAAAATTTGTGGTTGTCTACTTTGATGATATTCTAATTTACAGCAAATCTTTTGATGAACATGTGAAACACATTCGTCAAGTTTTAGATGAGCTTAGAAAGGAGAAATTATTTCCTAATCTTGAGAAGTGCAGTTTTTGCACAGACCATGTTGTGTTTCTTGGCTTTGTTGTTTCAGCAAAAGGAATAGAGGTGGATGAATCCAAGGTGAAAGCAATCAAGGATTGGCCAGCTCCAACGAATGTAAGTCAAGTAAGAAGTTTTCATGGTCTTGCTGGTTTTTATAGAAGATTTGTGTGAGATTTCAGTACTATCGCTTCCCCTTTAAATGAATTGACAAAGAAAAGTGTTGAATTTAAATGGGGAAACTCACAAGAAGAAGCTTTCCAAGAATTGAAGAAATGTTTGACTGAAGCATCTGTACTTATTCTTCCTGATTTCACTAAAACTTTTGAAGTAGAATGTGATGCTAGTGGGATTGGGATAGGAGGAGTTTTAATGCAACAAGGAAAACCTATAGCCCATTTTAGTGAAAAATTGGGAGGTGCTCAATTAAATTATTCTGTGTGTGACAAAGAATTGTTTGCTTTGGTCTGAACGCTTGAAACATGGCAGCACTACTTATGGCCAAAAGAGTTTGTTATTCATTCCGATCAGGAAGCTTTGAAGTATTTGAAAGGGCAAGCCAAACTGAACCGTCGCCATGCCAAATGGGTTGAGTTTATCAAAACATTTCCATACATTGTGAAATATAAGAAAGGTAAGGACAATGTGGTCGTTGATGCCTTGTCTCGAAGGAATGTGTTTTTGAATCAACTAGAGGTAAAAGTTTTGGGTCTTGAAATTTTGAAAGAAATGTATAATGATGATCCTAAATTTTCAGAACCATACATTCATTGTAAAATGGAAAAGGTTGGGAAAAATATCATATACATGATGGATTTTTGTTTAGAGCTAACAAACTTTGTGTACCAAATTCTTCGGTTAGATTGCTTTTATTGCAGGAGTCACATGGAGGAGGTCTAACAGGTCAATTTGGACAAAAGAAGACTTACAAAATGCTTAGTGATCATTTCTATTGGCCCAAGATGAGGAGAGACATCATCAGATTTGTGGAGCGTTGTGTCACCTGTCACAAAGCTAAGTCAAAACTAAACCCTCATGGTTTATATACTCCTTTACCCGCTCCTAAAATTCCTTGGGAAGACATAAGCATGAATTTTATTTTAGGGCTGCCTAGGACTCAAAAAAGAGAGATTATATTTTTGTTGTGGTTGATATATTTTTAAAAATAGCTCATTTTATTCCATGCAACAAGAGCGACGATGCTTCACATGTTGCCAATTTGTTTTTCAGAGAAATCTTGAGACTACATGGAATGCCCAAGACCATCGTATCTGACCGTGATGTGAAGTTCATGAGCTATTTTTGGAAAACATTGTGGGCAAAGCTTGGGACTAAACTTTTGTTCTCCACCACATGCCACCCCAAACTGATGGACAAACTGAAGTGGTGAATCATACATTATCAATGCTGCTGCGAACAATGGTAAAGAAGAACTTGAAGGATTGGGAGGAATGTTTGCCACACGTGGAGTTTGCTTATAACAGGGCAGTACATTCTACAACTAATTTATGCCCCTTCGAAATTGTATATGGGTTCAAACCTATTGCTCCGATAGATTTGTTGCCCCTTCCATTGTAGGAAAGAACCAATATGGAAGCTTCCAAGCGTGCTGCATACATAAAAAAGATACATGAGAAGACCAAGGAAGCAATTGAGCTCAAAGCAGTGCGTAAGGCTGCAAGCATGAACAAGCATAGGAAGAAAGTGTTATTTGAACCGGGGACTTGGTTTGGATTCACTTGCGCAAGAAGCGTTTTCCTAATCAGCGCAAATCCAAATTGATGCCACGAGGGGATGGCCCATTTCATGTTCTTGCCAAGATCAATGATAATGCATACAAGATAGATCTTCGACCAAGCTATGGCATGAGCAACACGTTCAATGTTGCTAACCTCTTACCATATACGAGTGAAGACACTTCAGAGTCGAGGACGACTCCTTTTCAAGGGGGGAGGATGATACGACCACGCCATTAAGCAACACATTACAACTCCCAAGTCATACTACATCAACTCAAGTATAACCAACGTCATCACCAACCCAAACCTTTGATGGACCAATTACACGTAGCCGAGCTAAGAAGCTACAACAAGAGGTGCACGTGCTACTTTATGAATTTCAATTAAACACTAATGAGAACTTTATGCTACCTAAGTCGTATATGTTGATATTACTTAGGTTCACCAAAGAGGAAGGACAAAACATATCAAGGGCGAATCAGCAAGAAGAGATATGTCCGAGTCAGTCCAGCGCAACAGAACCGTTCAGAAGAAATAGTCATATCTTTTGATTCTCAAAAGCTATAAAGGCCCATAAGTACTTTTTGGAAAGCTCTTGAAGTCTAGTTTCCAATGCTTCTAAAGCCGACTTAATCAATTCATCAGCAAGGCAGTCGGCCTACTTTAGTGCTGACTAGTAAGAATGTCAACAGTCCGCTTGATGACCAAGTTTTCGTATTAAACTGCACCAATCTACAAAATTTCATTAAGTATGCTATACATGGTTAGAAAGCATATCAAGTTAGCTTTCCAACGCATCCAGCCCCACGTCATTTGGAGATTCCTAGGAAAAGTTATTATCAAAATACTGAAGGTTGCGTAGAAGTCAAACTGCCACACGGAATTCAACACTGCAGATCTCCCGAAGAGGCTCCTTCACATTAGCACGTGAAAATACTTTTGTTTCGTGTTTATACCTCTCTAATGCTGGTTGTTACTAGTATAAATACCCCCCTATGACTATGATGTAAGGCAACTTTTGATAATCTAAAACAGAACCCTTTTGTTCAGTTGTGTGCTAACAAATATTGAGAGTGATCTCTACCCCTTTGCTCTTGTGAATTCCTTCGTGGGATTGCAGAAGCGGCAACTTCATTCGCTCCCAAGTGGTGCTCCTACTCCCTTCGAGGTCTCCTCGATTGATTATAGGCTGTGTTGGTTGGTTCTTTGAGAGTGTGGTTGGGCGAATCCTCGATTCAGGTTGCCGGTTAAAGACGGTGGTTGGCTTCGAGTTTTATTTGTCAGGTTGCACTAGTTATCGCTGCTTGCAGCAAGTTATCTTGGCTTATTCGAAGCTAGTTATCTGAAGATTGATCCTACGTCGTGAAGATCGGGCATCTTGACACATCAGCCGGACGGTCCGCGCGTGCGCAGGGGCGGCGGAAGTCGCCGACGGTGCCTGTATCTCGCTCCCGGAAGGGACCCCATTGGGGAGGAGAGATCCTAGGGGATATCTAGGCTGGGCAGGCCGACCTAGACTCCTCTAATCGACGTAGAGTCGAAGAGAAGAGAAGAATTTCGGGATTGGAAGACTAACCTAGAACTAGACTAGAACTACTCCTAAGAACAAATGTAAATTGTATTGATTGAGGGTTCGATTGATTGATTCTTGTCACACCCGGGCTATAAGGGACAAAGCCGGGTGCATCTCATACAGGCGCCAAAGAAGACAACATATATAATAACAGAGTGTATAGAGACAATGTCACAATACAATCAGAGTATTTATTACATAGCGGAAGTCTTACAAAATAAAAGATAAATATAACAGGATCTAAAATCCATCCTTGGCGCCAGAAAGTCAACTGGGAGACGACGACCTAGACCTCTCACGAACACAGTGCAACATCCACCATGCGCCTCATCCAGTGGTACCTGTTCTTGACATGTGGGGGTGAGACAGCAAGGGTGAGCTCACACATGTTCATCGCTCAACAAGTTGTGGGGAATAATGTGGCATGAACTCGCCAAAGGTGGGAGTTCATGTGATGTGTAAGGCTTACCAAAGAGAATGGTTAAAGCTGAGCATTGCTTTTAAAGTTGGTCAAAGTTTTATTAGCAATTACTAGATGTAAGTTGTAGAGCCCAAAATTTGTATCAAATAAAAACAAGGATATAAATAAATAAATGTAGTTATAAGTTAATGTCTTGAGAAATTATGGAACCTTGAGAGATTAATTGAATTTCTTCTATGTGTGCATATTCAATTAATGGGATTATATTGTTCAAATATCAAATAAATAATGAAATATGCATCTCATGCCGATAATTTTGTTGTGGTGCATTTTGTTTGAATAAAGGAATCAAGACTTAATTTGGCCTCAAATGATAAATGAGAATATATAAAAAAAAGAATAAAAAGAAAGGAATTGTAATTAAGTCCATTACCCGCTCCATAATTAAATAATAGGAAGAAAGATAAATAATAAAAATGCAAATAGTGGGAGTAATATTCACATTAGGATGGTATTTAATAATTTGAGATCTAAAATAAACCAGGAATTTAAAATTGGGTTTGAATCTTTAAATTGGAATTTGAAAAGAAAATAGAAAAAAAAAGAGAAACTTGTCTCTGCACTTGGGCCAATTCTCCCTCTTCTCGGCCCATCTCTTCCCTTTCCCCCCCCCCCCTTAAACACACGCCGGCCCACTTGGCCTTGTTCCTGCGCGCTGGGCACTGCCGTGAGGGCCCCTCCCGTCAGCCTCTCGGGATCACGCATAGCGCGCTGCTCGCACACTGACCTGTGGACCATACCTGGCAGGTGCTCCTTCCCTCCGTAACAAACACCGACGAAGACGCCACCGCCGCTGCCGGGGAATCCGCGTGTGGATAGTTGGCGACCAATGGGATCCGTGGAATCCGTTCGCTACCGCCCGGGATCTCTCTCCGTCCGACGCGCGACCCGTTCCTCTCTACGCCCATAAATAGTGCCTGCCGGACGCCGTGGTTCATGGCGAGCACCCTCCGATGGCGGGGCTCCACCGTCGTGTCCCTGCACGCGGTCGGCTCACAGCTAGCACGACGCGCAACCTCCCGGGCTAGCCCCCTGGCCGCGGCTCCCCACGCCCATGCCCATGCCGCCACCATTCCCTTCGCTCGGCGCGCCCCCTCTCTGCTCCGTCACCATCGCCATGGCGCGCCGCCGTAGCCTCTGCGCGTGCACATCTACGTTCGACTGTGACGAAGGGGTCTACGGGGATCGCCGGTAAACGCCGCTTCGGGATAGAAACCTGCCGTGGCGAATCGTAGGCGGACCGCTGTCCAATTTCTCACCGGCGCTTCTTCTTCGCCGTGGAACCCTGCATCACCGTGGCCAGTCACCGTCGTGGCACGAATGTCGGTGAGTACCCTACACCCGTGTCCGCAATAGCACATACATCGTGTAGTGGGGATTAGATTGGGTTATGGGGAACCTGGGTGTGTTATACGCGAGCTCCGGCGGGCTGACCGCCGTGTGGCTTGTGCGCCGCCGTGCGTGAATTGGGGACTTGGGGAAGACGGCGGCTGGGATCATGCGGGCCGTTGGATGGGTTTGGTGCGGCCGAGATTAGATGGGAACCCCCCCCCTTTCCGTCTGATGTCTGGTCCTCCGTCCGATCTCAATCGGGTGGCCGGAATCTGATGTAGCGACAACGTTAGGATCAGACGTCGATGGGTAATCCGATGGCTGGCAATGCGTACCGGTTCAGGTGATGCTCGATCTAATCTAGTCCATCGATCCTAGATTGGACGGCACAGATCGGCCGATACCCCTTCGGCCGTGTATTTTCTTAAAGAGACCCTACACTTGGGTATAATCAACCCGCAGTACACATGCCGCATAAAGTATTTACGCAGTGACCCAGAATTCTTATAGAATACCCCCTGCACTCCTCTGATTTAATGCGCGCAGTCCAAGGGAATAGAAAATCCAGTAAAATGAAATAGAAAATGATTTTTGATACAAAAATAATTCCAGAAATTTGTTTAATTCATAGAAAATTCATTTTAACTCCAAATTGAGTCATTCCAGTTGCAATAATTTTGTATTAATATTGTTTATCATTTTATGCCACTGTTTGGACATAAAAACCATATTAAAAAAAATTGATATCCTAATTAATATTGTACAAAGCACCTAGAATCGTTGGAAATCCATAACTTAAAATCTACAACTCCAAAATTAATAATTCTTTTTCCTGTAATCTTATTTTAATATGTAGATTATTAATATGTGTTTTGCATATATGTTTGTTGTGATGTTAAATTTTCCTATACTATGTTTGTTGGTATTGCTACGATTAGCAGCGAGATTACGAATCATGAAGATCATCCTGGTACCTGGAATCTCAAGGCCCAGGCAAGTTGTGCCCTTGATCACTTTCTTTATACCCACTCATGTTCTAATTAATCATAATGATCTGCATAGGTTAAGTTTGATGGGACCCAATCGGTTACCCCAGTTTGACTATCTTTATACCTTGTTTACCACTGAACTTTCTGGGTAGTACTTGCTAGTGCTATATGTGGTTTTGGGTATGGAGATACATTATTCATGATTACACTTTTTGTTATCAGTTGTTAATTACTGTTCATGATAAGATCATTATGTTAATTGGAACATGGAGAACCACCCGGGAAAACAGTGCTACCACAAGGGTGGAATGGGACGCCCTTGGCTGATTAATTAGGAAAGCTAGTGGAAGACTACCTTACCCGAAAGGGGCAAGGGCAGTAGGGGAGTGGTCAGTGTAGGGAGGCCCTCGGGAGGATTTTGCTGCGATGGCGGTCCTGCAAGGGATTCCTGCATTGGAACTTCCTATAAACTGTAGCGGGTTTTCTGAAGCTAGTGGAACTTTGTAAAGGCCTCGTAGTGTTACCCTGCCTCGCCTCCTCGGTAGAGGTGTATGGGATTGGCCGTCTCTTGGCAGATGGGTAACATGACTTGTGGGTAAAGATGCGCAACCTCTGCAGAGTGTAAAACTGGTATACTAGCCGTGCTCACGGTCAAGAGCAGCTCGGACACTCACATGATTAATTTATGGAACTAAATTCAATTTGTCATATGCATTGCATCGCAGGTGATGTTGTTATTTTTGTTCTACTACTTAATTGGGTTTGGTATTTACTTATACTTAGTAACTGCTAATAAAATTTTGACCAACTTTAAAAGCAATGCTCAGCTCTAACCACCTCCTTTGGTAAGCCTTACACTTCACGTGAGCTCCCACCTTTGGCGAGTTCATGCACATTATTCCCCACAACTTGTTGAGCGATGAACGTATGTGAGCTCACTCTTGCTGTCTCACACACACCACAGGTCAAGAACAGGTACCACAGGATGAAGCGCTTGGAGGATGCTGCGATGTGTTCGTGAGAGATCTAGGCCGTCGTCTCCCAGTCAACTTTGGGTTGCTGGACCGTTGTCTCCTTATAATGTAATTATTTATTTTGTATAGAACTCCTGTTATATATAAAGTTGTGACATTCGATCCTGTGCCACTATACATCATATGTGTGAGACTTGGTCCCAGCATACCTGGTGTTTATGTTTGCGCCCGGGTTTTGGACCCCTAAAATCCGGGTGTTACAGAAGTGGTATCAGAGGGATGTTGACTGTAGGACGAAACCTAGATAGAACTGGACAACCAATACTTACTTACCTTTACTACTCTAACTCTTTCTAAAACTTTTCTTAATCTTTTCTCATCTATTTCCGCTTCACTCTGATTATTCTTACCTTTTCATTCTAAAGACAAATGTGGATTTCACACTTTGAAGTCCTGTATCTAAAGTGACTTTTAGGAGTAGGAGACCTATTCTTAGGAACAAAAACAAAACTATTTTTGTAAATATTTATATGCTTGAATGTTTGTTCTTATGATACTTGTCTGATTTGGATCTTTGATTGAGTGTGATGAGACGTGGAGTAATGTCCACAACTATATATAAGTATAAGCATAAGTATAAATAAATAAAATTCATAAGATTAGATTATCCTCCATTAAAGTGTATCTATTTTAATAGAATAACCTTATCTTGAAAGATTCTTTCTTATCTTAATAGATTCTCTCTAATTTTAAAAGATACTCTCTTACTTTAATAGACTCATCTCTTCTCGAAAGGATTCTCATCTTATCCTAATAGATCTAACTAATCTCAAAAGATTCTACCATGATCTTAGAGACTCATCTTGTCCTAACAAGCATACTTATCACCACTTTGCTTATCTCATAATAGTGTAACCAACATGATCTATTCCAAAATAAATTAAGCAGATCTTATCTAGTCTAATCTGGTTATACCAATTTAATTCTGATTCCATCTAAGTTGATCAGATCTAATCTAAGGGACAAAACATATTGGATCATACTGAAAAAAAAATTGGATACTAACTCTTATAAATATGTTTTAATCTAAATTGGAGTTCTAGTCCAACCTGGCCATATGCAACTATCCTAACCATTCGATGGTTGCATGACCCTCTATTTAACCTGACAGAGATTCTAACGTATTCTAATAATATATATTCTACCCTGGTAGATCTATCTAACTTAAACTAAGTCTAATCTAGTCATATTCAATCTAATCTAGCTCCTACTTAATCTAATATGATCTAATCTAGTGTGAGTTACTTAATGCTGGTACACAAGATAAGGCCATACCCTCATGCACCTAAAAATAAACTAGTGTCTTAGACCAACTCAGCCACATGCATGAGATCCCACCCAACCAATAGAATTCTGATGGATTGCATAATCTATCAACCCCCACCTGACATCAAACCAAATTTTGACCTACATCATGTAGCCTATTTCATCCATAACTATCTTAACCATATTCCCCCAACTCTGATGATATACACCGACCCCGACTCAATAAGACCAAGACCGGAAAAGAACAAGATCAACCTCGTCAAGGAAGGAGAGAAGTCAAACTCAATCTTCAGATGCATTACCACCCAACACGGAGTTATGTCTCACCATGAGCTTTCTTACCCTGGCTATTCTTGCCCTAACCTACCCATCACTTATATCCTACATAATAAGTAGCTGGATACCTATACTCTACTAATTACACATTATGGACTAAAAAAAATGTGAGACTCTGAATTTTTGAACCAATTAGAAATTAAAGGCTAAAAGTATAAACCAATTTTTTTTATATATATACCTTTTTCCTATAAATCTCGAGGACGAGATTTCTGTTAAGGGGGGTAGGATTTGTAGAGCCCAAAATTTGTATCAAATAAAAACAAGGATATAAATAAATAAATGTAGTTATAAGTTAATGTCTTGAGAAATTATGGAACCTTGAGAGATTAATTGAATTTCTTCTATGTGTGCATATTCAATTAATGGGATTATATTGTTCAAATAACAAATAAATAATGAAATATGCATCTCATGCCGATAATTTTGTTGTGGTGCATTTTGTTTGAATAAAGGAATCAAGACTTAATTTGGCCTCAAATGATAAATGAGAATATATATAAAAAAAGAATAAAAAGAAAGGAATTGTAATTAAGTCCATTACCCGCTCCATAATTAAATAATAGGAAGAAAGATAAATAATAAAAATGCAAATAGTGGGAGTAATATTCACATTAGGATGGTATTTAATAATTTGAGATCTAAAATAAACCAAGAATTTAAAATTGGGTTTGAATCTTTAAATTGGAATTTGAAAAGAAAATAGAAAAAAAAAGAGAAACTTGTCTCTGCACTTGGGCCAATTCTCCCTCTTCTCGGCCCATCTCTTCCCTTTCCCCCCCCCCTTAAACACACGCCGGCCCACTTGGCCTTGTTCCTGCGCGCTGGGCACTGCCGTGAGGGCCCCTCCTGTCAGCCTCTCGGGATCACGCATAGCGCGCTGCTCGCACACTGACCTGTGGACCATACCTGGCAGGTGCTCCTTCCCTCCGTAACAAACACCGACGAAGACGCCGCCGCCGCTGCTGGGGAATCCGCGTGTGGATAGTTGGCGACCAATGGGATCCGTGGAATCCGTTCGCTACCGCCCGGGATCTCTCTCCGTCCGACGCGCGACCCGTTCCTCTCTGCGCCCATAAATAGTGCCTGCCGGACGCCGTGGTTCATGGCGAGCACCCTCCGATGGCGGGGCTCCGCCGTCGTGTCCCTGCACGCGGTCGGCTCACAGCTAGCACGACGCGCAACCTCCCGGGCTAGCCCCCTGGCCGCGGCTCCCCACGCCCATGCCCATGCCGCCACCATTCCCTTCGCTCGGCGCGCCCCCTCTCTGCTCCGTCACCATCGCCATGGCGCGCCGCCGTAGCCTCTGCGCGTGCACATCTACGTTCGACTGTGACGAAGGGGTCTACGGGGATCGCCGGTAAACGCCGCTTCGGGATAGAAACCTGCCGTGGCGAATCGTAGGCGGACCGCTATCCAATTTCTCACCGGCGCTTCTTCTTCGCCGTGGAACCCTGCATCACCGTGGCCAGTCACCGTCGTGGCACGAATGTCGGTGAGTACCCTACACCCGTGTCCGCAATAGCACATACATCGTGTAGTGGGGATTAGATTGGGTTATGGGGAACCTGGGTGTGTTATACGCGAGCTCCGGCGGGCTGACCGCCGTGTGGCTTGTGCGCCGCCGTGCGTGAATTGGGGACTTGGGGAAGACGGCGGCTGGGATCATGCGGGCCGTTGGATGGGTTTGGTGCGGCCGAGATTAGATGGGAACCCCCCCCTTTCCGTCTGATGTCTGGTCCTCCGTCCGATCTCAATCGGGTGGCCGGAATCTGATGTAGCGACAACGTTAGGATCAGACGTCGATGGGTAATCCGATGGCTGGCAATGCGTACCGGTTCAGGTGATGCTCGATCTAATCTAGTCCATCGATCCTAGATTGGACGGCACAGATCGGCCGATACCCCTTCGGCCGTGTATTTTCTTAAAGAGACCCTACACTTGGGTATAATCAACCCGCAGTACACATGCCGCATAAAGTATTTACGCAGTGACCCAGAATTCTTATAGAATACCCCCTGCACTCCTCTGATTTAATGCGCGCAGTCCAAGGGAATAGAAAATCCAGTAAAATGAAATAGAAAATGATTTTTGATACAAAAATAATTCCAGAAATTTGTTTAATTCATAGAAAATTCATTTTAACTCCAAATTGAGTCATTCCAGTTGCAATAATTTTGTATTAATATTGTTTATCATTTTATGCCACTGTTTGGACATAAAAACCATATTAAAAAAAATTGATATCCTAATTAATATTGTACAAAGCACCTAGAATCGTTGGAAATCCATAACTTAAAATCTACAACTCCAAAATTAATAATTCTTTTTCCTGTAATCTTATTTTAATATGTAGATTATTAATATGTGTTTTGCATATATGTTTGTTGTGATGTTAAATTTTCCTATACTATGTTTGTTGGTATTGCTACGATTAGCAGCGAGATTACGAATCATGAAGATCATCCTGGTACCTGGAATCTCAAGGCCCAGGCAAGTTGTGCCCTTGATCACTTTCTTTATACCCACTCATGTTCTAATTAATCATAATGATCTGCATAGGTTAAGTTTGATGGGACCCAATCGGTTACCCCAGTTTGACTATCTTTATACCTTGTTTACCACTGAACTTTCTGGGTAGTACTTGCTAGTGCTATATGTGGTTTTGGGTATGGAGATACATTATTCATGATTACACTTTTTGTTATCAGTTGTTAATTACTGTTCATGATAAGATCATTATGTTAATTGGAACATGGAGAACCACCCGGGAAAACAGTGCTACCACAAGGGTGGAATGGGACGCCCTTGGCTGATTAATTAGGAAAGCTAGTGGAAGACTACCTTACCCGAAAGGGGCAAGGGCAGTAGGGGAGTGGTCAGTGTAGGGAGGCCCTCGGGAGGATTTTGCTGCGATGGCGGTCCTGCAAGGGATTCCTGCATTGGAACTTCCTATAAACTGTAGCGGGTTTTCTGAAGCTAGTGGAACTTTGTAAAGGCCTCGTAGTGTTACCCTGCCTCGCCTCCTCGGTAGAGGTGTATGGGATTGGCCGTCTCTTGGCAGATGGGTAACATGACTTGTGGGTAAAGATGCGCAACCTCTGCAGAGTGTAAAACTGGTATACTAGCCGTGCTCACGGTCAAGAGCAGCTCGGACACTCACATGATTAATTTATGGAACTAAATTCAATTTGTCATATGCATTGCATCGCAGGTGATGTTGTTATTTTTGTTCTACTACTTAATTGGGTTTGGTATTTACTTATACTTAGTAACTGCTAATAAAATTTTGACCAACTTTAAAAGCAATGCTCAGCTCTAACCACCTCCTTTGGTAAGCCTTACACTTCACGTGAGCTCCCACCTTTGGCGAGTTCATGCACATTATTCCCCACAACTTGTTGAGCGATGAACGTATGTGAGCTCACTCTTGCTGTCTCACACACACCACAGGTCAAGAACAGGTACCACAGGATGAAGCGCTTGGAGGATGCTGCGATGTGTTCGTGAGAGATCTAGGCCGTCGTCTCCCAGTCAACTTTGGGTTGCTGGACCGTTGTCTCCTTATAATGTAATTATTTATTTTGTATAGAACTCCTGTTATATATAAAGTTGTGACATTCGATCCTGTGCCACTATACATCATATGTGTGAGACTTGGTCCCAGCATACCTGGTGTTTATGTTTGCGCCCGGGTTTTGGACCCCTAAAATCCGGGTGTTACAGAAGTAAATACCAAACCATAATAATAATAATAGAACAAAATTAATAATAAATCCCATGCAATGCAAATGACAAATTGAATTTAAGTTTCGTAGATTAATCATCAGAGAGTCCTGAGCTGTTCATGACCGTGAGCTCGGCTAGTATACCAGTTTTACACTCTACAGAGGTTGTACCCTTTACCCACAAGTCGTGTTTTGCATGTCGCCAGGGCTAGCTAGACCCTTAGACACTACCGAGGTGAATGGCTAGGGATCCACTATGAGGCCTTTACAAAGTTCCACTAGTTTTCGAAAACCCGTTACAGTTTATGGGAAGAGCACTTGCAAGAATCCCCTGTCTGACCGCCATCGCAGCAAAATCAACCTGAGAACATCCTTGCATGCAACTCCCCTACTGCCCTTGCCCCTTTCGGGTAAGGTAGTCTTCCACTAGCTTTCCTAATTAGTTAGCCAAGGGGTCCCATTCCTCCCTTGTGGTGGCACGTGTTTCTCAAGTTAAGCTCCATGTTCCAATTAACAATAATATAATGATCTTGTCATGAACATAAATAAAATAACATAATAATTGGAACATGTATATAATGAAATATTAATCCCAAAACCATATAGAGCAATAGCAAAAACTACCGAAATAATTCAGGGGTAAACAAGGTAAACAGGATAAATAGACTAGGGTGACCTATTGGGTCCCATCAAATTAAACCTATACATTGAATAGTGATAATAACAAACATTATTGGGTAACAAAAGTGAATTAAGGGCACAACTTGCTTGACACTTGAGATTCTAGTTACCAGGGTGATTCTTCAGATCCTCGTGACCTCGCGCTAGTCGTAGCAATACAAACAAACATGATATAGACAAAATTAACATTACACCAACTATAAGAATAACTGAATAATAATAATCTACGCGTCGCTACAAGATCGCGGGAACGAGAACCACTAAGATCGGAGTTATGACTAAGGAGTTATGATTTTATAGAGGATTCACGTGATTAAAATATTAAACTATATCATAAATTGGTTAATATAAATCATATGAGAGGTTATTCTGTAAATAATTATCTCAACTTAAATCTAAGCTATAAAGTGACCATAGATCATATTCTAGTAGTTTATAAGCAGTTTAACCAGACTAACCAACATCAGTTAAATATAGATATAATTAAATAATAATGAGACATGGTATAATCAATATTGTTATTGCGTAGTAAATATTTATACGAGACTAACACAACTTGAACGGATCAAATCGGAGTTAAAATGAGGAAGTTATGAATTTCTAAAGATTATATGTGTTTTGTACAAGATTAAATAAGAGAGCAATTCTATTTTGAGTTTCATGCTAAAACAGTGTTACTGAGAGATGAACAATAATAAAACAAAATTAATACAACTGAAATGGATTAAAAAGGTTTTAGTATAAATTTTCTATGAATTAAAGGAGTTATGGAATTATTTTTTGTGCTAGAAAAGCAATTTCTATATTGTTTTTCCTAATTTCTTAGGCCATAGGACTGGGTGTATGATTATTCGATAGGACAGGGGTTATCCTATAAAAATTCTACAGACACAGAGATATCACGAGTGGACTGCGGGTTGATATGACAAAAGGACAGGGGCTCTTAGGAAAGATTACCAGGCCGAACGGGTATGAGTTGGTTTCAGTCGTCCGATCGGGCACGAACGGCCCAGATTAGATCGGCCCAGATCAAGCTACCCGATCAAGTGTCGTCCACACATCTAGGATCCTACGGTCTGGATCGCATCGCTATTTCCCCCAATCCACACTCTCCAACATGGATCCGCCAGCCAGGGACCCTTCTTCCCTATCCCCAACCATGGTCGTTCATTCTAAAATCCACGGCAACAGAACCTTCTTCCTCTTAGCCCACCAGACGGCGGCGCCTGGTACTCTACGGTGGCGCCGCCACGGCAAGCTCTCGCCCAGGTGAGCCCGTGCACGAAAACAAGCGCAAAGAGTTGCAGCGCGATGCAGAATTATAGAGAAAAGGGATCCAGGGCTTCCTACCGGGTCTTGATGTAGCGGTGGATGTGGCCACAGAGAAGCGCGTCCCAGCCACAGGGGAAGAAGTCCGACGAACGATTCCCGGCAACACCGGCACTCTCCGCACACGCACGTGCCTCGAGAAGGTTCTATGAACACCAGCAAAGCTCCCACGCATCCACTTGGTTCGGATTTACAGCGCATGAGCCGATCGACGCCATTGGCTCCTTGACTTGCACGGCGGCACCTTCTGTGCTTGAAAATCTTGGCGGCTCCCACGAACGTCTTGGCGAGAGGGAGGCCACGGCTTAATGCTTTATACCTTAGAGGCCGAGTCCGAGTCTGGGGAATAGTGGGGGCTATTGGTTGAGGCGAAGGCGGTCGTTCTCTCGAGTACAGGCGGCGCACAGATTGGGGCAACGAGGCGATTGTGCTGGCGCGCCTGGCCACCCAGCAGCACTCAAACGACGGCGACAATAGGGGCAGTCGTGCACCAGAGGTCAGAGGAGGTGTGGTGCCGGGTCATGGCGGCAGACCTATTCTCCCTCTCTCCTGTTCGGTAGCTACAACAGACGCAATTCCAGCGCGGTTCAAACTCACGAAGCTTCGGTTGGGAGGGCGGTGGTCAAGTTTATACCCTAGGTCTAGGTAGCCCCAACCCCACATCCCGGTCCATACGGCGTGGTGACCGCAACGACCATGCGAGAACCTCCTGGGAGCGACGCGCTAAGTCCGCCCAGGCTGTTGAAGGCGATGGTATTCTGTCAGGGCCCCACCTGATAGGGAGACTACAGGGCTGGCGCGCGCGGGGTAGAAGTATATGGGCCGGGTAGAGCGGGTTTTGGCCCAAGGCGCGGTTAGCAGGTGAGTTTTCTTTTTTTATTTTTCGTCTTCCTTTTTCTTTTGCCTTTTTTTATTTGAACTTTAAATTTTGAATTCACCAACTATTGTGGTTTTATTAGTCTCAACTAACACATAATTTGAACATACCCATATTACTTTTATTTATAATATTTATTTTGTATAATTTTTGTACCTTTCTTTATTCTTCTCCAATTTTCAAGGTTTTGTTTTCAAATTAGGGTTTAAATTCTATGGACCCATTTATATATTGTTATTAACACTTTTATTTTTTATTATCCACAAATGCACAATCACATAAACTCCAGCATGATGCACAATTTATTTGGGTGTCTCTTGTTAATGGTTTATTTGTGTAAGTAATGTGTTCACATGAAATGATAGATAGAGATGACACACTCATGTATACAAAGGGATATAATTTTCTCCTTTTAGATTTTCTTACAAAGTGGGTGTTACAATTTTAATCGGTCGTAGTCCTCTATATTTATAGAGGAGGGGGGCTGGACCCGTTACAAACTGATCTCCCAAGTTAATTCCGCGAATTTCGCCAACAAACACAGCAAAAAACTCGGAACCCTAATCTGTTCTGTGTGCGCGGACCGTCCGGCCTCAGGGCCGGACCGTCCGGCACTCAATTTGGTTCCCAACATATGCCCCCTGCCTTTTAGTGGAGCTGAGCGAACCAAAAGCAACTAACTTGATGCGATCACATTGATTTTCTTAGGCATCTTGCCACCTACTAGGATAGTACGCAAGGGTCTTGGTCTCGATGGTTAACTCAACGGACGTGACCCATTTAGCTTTGATCGGACTATCAGTCCCAACATCACTGAGTGTCATACTGGCCCTGACCAATTTGTCATCTAGCTTTCCTAATTTTCTGAGTGTTCTGGCGTAGCTCCATAGTCGACCAGGTCTCCTCCTTGCAGGTCGTCTTCCTCCATGGGTGTCGGTACGTCGTTGGAAGTGTTCTGGTGTAGTGCGGAAGATCCGGTCTCAGGGGTTGTACGGTCCGCGCCCTGTATGGTTGGTTCGGTCTTTATAGCCGGACTGTCTGCCATACCTGCAAAGAACTGCATAGTTGTTGTTTTATTTTCTGTCTTTGTGGTTGTTTGATTTTCCTCAATGGCCTTTGGTCTCCATCTTTTTTGTGGTGGAGGATACTGCGGATGCATGTCATTGAATATTTTTTCCGCCTCCTTTTTCTGGTTCTCCTTTGCTCTTAGGCATTGTAATTTTTGCTTTTGCGACCACGTCAATCCCGATGGGCACCATCGGGGCATGGAGTATTTTGAATCGGTCATTTTGTTGACAGTCGTATCTTCTTTTTTGTTTATGTTGTCCGATTTACCAAAAATCATCGGCCCTTCGTTATTTTGTTGTATGACGACATCTGTTGTTCCTATTTCAATGACGTCCCCTTTTATCGTACTGTTGGAGGCCATAGCTATATGCCCCCCTGCAGGATTAGTCAGCCTTTGGGGCCGAGTGGTTTGGCAATCTTGCTGGGCCTATGCTCATGGACCAAATTGAAGGGCTCTCAATCGGTCTTGTACTGGAGGCGTCAACCTATCAAAGGCAGATGATTGGTGTGCCCCCTAAGTTGAGTATTATGGAGTCCCGAAAGGATATGATGGCATACCCCACATCTGATTCGAGATATATGGTGGTGGTGGTATGTATGCATAATGATATGACATAGGTGTGTATGGAAGTGGAGGTGTCCATGCACGTATGTTAGGTCTTAGTTGGACATTATGACCTCCCGTTCTTTCCGATTGGTGAGGTGGTCCAATCGGCCTAACCTGCTGTCGCTCCTGGGTGGGTAAGCGAGACCGCTTTGTTGGCCGGTCACTGGGGCCGGTCTTCTTTTTCACATATTTAGACAATAATTGATCAAAGGTCGGGCTAGATTTGACCAACTGACCAGCTGCCTTGAACGTGTTAGTTTTCCACATACCTATTTCTGGTCGTCGTGGTTTGAAGGTACGTGGTTGCTGTGGCTCCTCGGCGTTGCCGGACCGTCCGCTAGAACGCTCTGGACCGTCCGGTGATGTTACGGACCGTCCGCGCCTGGGCACCGGACCGTCCGTGATGCGTAGTATGGGTTCTCGCGCATGTCCCCTTGTCTGCACTTGCCCTCCAGTGCCAGAGGTTGTGATGGTCACCTTCAGTGTTTCCCCTCCATCAGGAGTCTTCTCGGCCACCACTTTCCTGCAAGAGATTTTGTTGTTTCCATCGGCCTCTCGTGCGTTGCCGATGATGACTTCTTTGTCTTTGCCCTTATCGGCTGTGCTGGGCTGAATTAGGACCTTTTGCCATCGAAGTCGATCACATTCATTAGGAAGGGCTCTGTGTCCTCCTGAAATTTCAATCGTCCCTCGTTAATGGCCGATTGGATTTGTCGTCGAAACACATTACAATCATTAGTGGCATGGGAAAATGAGTTGTGCCACTTGCAATATACGTGACGCTTTAGTTCGTCGGTGGGTGGGATGGTATAATCGATCTTAATGTTACCATTTTTAGTAATTCATCGAATATCTTATCACATTTGCCGACATTAAATGTAAACTTAACCTCCTCCTGCCGTTTCTTTTGAACTGACTGTAAGGAGGAGCAAGCCGAAGATTTGGCCTGCTTGGGCCAAACTATTTCGGCAGTGTAAACTTCCTTTAGTTCATTGTTCAAACTACTTTGATTGTGTTCTACTATATGGACATTATGATGAATCGTTTTGACTAGTTCTTTGCTTTGGCTTTCACAAGCCAAAGCTCTCTGATGTAATTGTGCTAGCGTAAAGAACTGGATGCCTTCTAATTTCTCTTTTAAATAATAGCGCAATCCATCAAAGGCTATTCCCGCTATTTTTTTATCTGTTAAATGAATTTGAAAGCATCGGTTTCTCGTATCCCAGAATCTTCGGATATAATCATTAATTGATTCATCCTTTTCTTGTCGTAGGGCCACTAAGTCTACTAAATCTAGCTCGTAATCGCCAGAGAAGAAATGTTCATGAAATTTTTGTTCTATTCTACCCATGACAAAATGGAATTAGGAGGGAGCGTGGCATACCAGGTGAATGCAGTCCCAGTTAAAGATAATAAAAATAAATGTACATGGAATGCTTCGGTGTCGGCCAATTCTCCTAACTGTGCTAAGAACTGGTCTATGTGCTCACGCATGCTCTTTCCTTGGTCACCCGAAAAATTTGTGAATTCAAGTATTCTGGTCCCCTGTGGGTATGGGAGACGGTCAAATTGGCTATCATAAGGTCTCCGATATGACTGCCCCCGGGGACTATACTAACTTCGAGCTTATCTCGGAACGTCCCAGCTATTTCTTCTCTTACTATATCGATGGCAGCCAGTGGGAGACCACCGGCTCTTTGGTCCAATATGGATGAGTTTGTTTGGATGTTGGTATGTTGTTTTCCTCCCCATTGGTTTGGGTTTTGCGGCACGTTAATACATGCCCCATGAGGCTCATAGGACTGGCCATTCCTTTATGGCCTTCTGGGGGCCAGAAAGTGCTCACTCTCACGGGTTTTGTAGATTATTTTATGGTACTGCTGTGTCGTATGGTGAGATGGAGAGTCTAGCTGGGACGGATATGGAGTTGGATATCCATCCTCCTCGAAAAACTCTATGCCGGACCGTCTAGTTAAATACGCGGACCGTCCGGCTCCGTGCACGGATTGTCCGGCCATGTGGCCGGACTGTCCGGCATTATATTCGGACTGTCTGGCGTCATACGTGGATGGTCCGAATGGGTTATCTAGGGTTTGCACGGTATGTGGTGGCTTGGGTGCAGGCCTCGGTAATTCGCTTCTAAAAGTGGGATCGGTCGTCGCTGGCCCAGACAGTCCGCTCACGTGCGGACTTTCCGGACATGCGCAGATCGACAAATTTATCACCGATGTGCGTGGGAGGTTGTTGTTGCCCAAGGTACATGTCTATCGGCATCCCATAAAGGTGTTGTGACTGGTCGTGACAACCTGTAGACGATGAATTACGTGTGTATTCCCTCAGTTCAACCTCATGCAAAGGAAGATTTGCAATAGTAGACTTATCAAGCGCACACACTAGCCTTTTATGATTATTTTGTATATCCCCTACGATACGTTGCATCCGCTCTCGCTGTTCGTCTATGTAAGCTTTAAGAAATTGGAGTTCATTAGTGCTACTTACATTGGGGGTAATCATAGTAGGTCGGAGCGAAGCCAGATCTGTCACCCATTGCCGAACGACTTTGTTGTTCCTGTCCACCTTGAAGTTGGCCAGGAATTTCGACTTTGCTTCTCGGATCAGCTGCTCCTGGCGCTCCTCGAACATGAGCTATTCTTCAGTGGGCAAGGTTTCCCATGTCGGCGTGATGATATTGCTGGTGGAAACTTCAGAGCTATCTTTTGAACCGGCCATTGAGGGCCAATCTCGATAGGTCTATATGAAATCGTCCCCAACGGAGTCACTAAAAAGTATGTTGACACCTTTTTTGGGTGCCAAACACCACATAAGAACCGTGGCGGTGCTCTCTGCCCAGGGGCGGATGGTCTGCGGCCAGGGGCCAGACGGTCCGTGACCTGGCGCAGGGCTAGGGTTCCCTACCCGACGGCCGGACGGTTCGTGCCTATAGGCCGGACGGTCCGCGCGTGCGCAGGGGCGGCGAAAGTCGCCGACAGCGTCTGGATCTCGCTCCCGGGAGGGACCATGTCGGAGAGGAGAGATCCTAGGGGATGTCTAGGCTCGGCAGGCCGACCTAGACTCCTCTAATCGACGTAGAGGCGAAGAGAAGCGAGGAATTTGGGGATTGGAAGACTAACCTAGAACTAGACTAGAACTACTCCTAAGAACAAATGTAAATTGTATTGATTGAAGGTTCGATTGATTGATTCTAATTGGTCGTAATCCTCTACATTTATAGAGGAGGGGGGCTGGACCCGTTACAAACTGATCTCCTGAGTTAATCCCGCGAATTTCGCCAACAAACATAGCAAAAATCTCAGAACCCTAATATGTTCTGCGCGCGCGGACCGTCTGGCCTCAGGGCCAGATCGTCCGGCACTCAATTTGGTTCCCAACACCTGCATGTCTTATTATTCCCCTTGCCTTTTGATGGCCTTAGAGTAGTTTCCCCCTTTGTAAGGAAAGACCACCATCTAGTTAACATTAACGTGTAGCAATGAGATGTTCGTTGATGTATGCTTGAGCTGTTTGTCTTTGTGTTATGACTGATTTGCTTCTTTGTGATGAGTGTTGGTGTGTTGTGGCCCCTTGTCCACAACGTCATCTGTTTACTAGCTAGGTGCTCTCCCTTTTCTCTCTTTAATCCATCTATGCTTACCTTTTCTACCTATGTTCTTTCCTCTTGCACCTATGCAGCTGACAACCTCCAGCTCCTTTTAACCAATTAAGATCAGAGTCGGCAACATCGTCACCAAGTGCATATCAACGCTCCGGTTAAGGGGGTTAGCCGCTAACCCCAATGAAGACAATGCAATCAACATCAACCAACAAGATCAAAGTGGCATAGCAGAAGCGTGTGTGGGTCCTAACCCACATGTCCAAGGGATCCTCAAGAATTGCATCAATCGGTCTCAAGCATCTGAAGGTCAAAGCAACCAATCCACAAGTCAAGCCGGCAGAGTCAAAGCTGGGTTAGAAGAAGCTATGAAAATCTAATGAACCAATCTCATTTTCTAGCTAGCCTCTTCCTGAATCTCAAGGGCGAGATTCTTGTTAAGGGGGTTAGATTTGTAACACCCTGAATTTGGGGGCATAAAATTTCTTTTCTAATATCCACCAAATTCAGGTGTTACCATTTCCTTTCCTTGCTTTTCTTTTCTTTGTCCTAAATAGTGAGGAATTATTTTGTTTTAGATCTACGTGTAAGCCTAGTAAATTAAAAACTCTATAAGTGCTTTGATTGTCGCATCATGCTGGAGCATACTTTAACTTTGTTTGATGAGTGATTTTGTGGAGCATGTGTTTAATAAGGAATTTGATTTGACATCATGAAGAAAAATAGGAAAACAAAAGATAAATAAATAGGAAAGAAAAAGAAAGAGACCCAGCCCTTCCCCGCCCTGGCCCATCTCGGCCGTGCGGCCCAGCGCCGGCAGCCCACCCCCGCGCATGGCGTTAGCGCCCAGGTCGCGACAGGCAGGGTGCTGCCACTGGCAGTGGGGCCTAGCAGCGAATGCGCACTGGCCCAGCTGGCTTGCCCTGCTCACGTCGGCCCAGCGTGGACGTGCCTGGTTGCCGCGCCTCGCTCCCACGCGGACGGGTTTCGGCGCTTGCCCTCGCGCCGCCAGGCCCACCGGTCAGCAGGGGTTACTGCTCTTCTTCCCCAACCTTTTCCTCCCGTCCAAGGTGCCCCACGTCGCGAAAACCTCGTCAACCGCCCCCACACCGCCCATATTCATGGCCCAACCCTGCTCGGCGTCTCCCTCTCCCCCATCTCCCTGCCGCGGATGTGGCCTAGCCGCGCCAGCGTGCCCGCGCAGCGTGCCCTAGTGCCCTCGGCCAGCCTTCGCGTCGCATGCTTCGCCACATCACGTCTCGTCCAAGCCGGGCTCGGCGTCGCGGCACCCCACGCCAGCCTCGCCTACTGGAGCCGCTGTCGTGACCGCCACCGTGCCGAACACCGCCGAAGCTCAAGTGAGCCCCTCCATCTCCAGTGCTATGGCCGACTCGGCCGCCCTTTCTCCTCTCCCTAACCTCCCATGCTGAGCCCCCTGCGCGTCAAGCCGGCGTGTCGGCCAACCTCGGCGCCCAGCCCCTCCCCCGCGCAACCCGCCGGCGTGCGGTGTGGCTGAGACGCTTTGCTTCGACCTAGCTTGAGCCCCTGCGTGACAGCTAGCGTGGTGAACGCCTACCATGGTCGGGGCTCGGCCAAGCTGGCCCAGCCGCCCCACCGTGCTCGCCCCGCTCAACGCGATTCGCGGAACCACACATGCACGCCAGCCCCAACTCACGTTCTTGCAGCGTACACTCGCGTTCGCTTGCACGCAGCACGTCATCGGGACTTCGACGACGTCTATCTACCCTCGCACGCATTCGTCTACCCCGGTCTACCCTTTGCGCACAACCCCGTCGCACCCTCACTATCGTGTGTTTCGTGCTACGTACAAGTCACGTGTTGTCATGCGTGTCGTCTCGCGTCGTTCCGCGCATGTCATGCGCATAGTTGTCGTCCATTTTCATGTTCGTGCGCACGCGCCATGCGTCCGGTCCGCACATTATTTACGTGTTGTTTCGCGCGTGCTATTCGCGCGTGTCTTTCATGTAAATCGCTATTTGCACGCTTTAATAAAATCACTTCGCCATATCATTCATGTTAAATACTTGATTAATTGTTTAGTATTTAGTTATTAAAATAACAATTTAATTAGAACGAGTCTATAGTTTTAACTCATGCTTTTATAAATATAAATGTTAACTAGTCGGTTGCCCGTGCGTTGCGACGGCTTACAACAATACCCACGTAAACTATCCATCAAAAAAATTCAAGATTTTTTATTGATTGTCTCCGCTCTCTGTATAATATTTTTTTGATTTGACTAACTGATGTTATTGTTTACTCTATGCAATATGTCTTGGTACAACACGGCCAATGAAGTGAGCGATTAGATGAGAGTTAACAACGACTGACTGAACAAACAGAGATTATAAAATGACATAATTCCACCATATAGAGACCAAATAAGAGAAAGTTTGTGAGCTCGAGTTTCTAAAATAAGTCACATGAAGTCAAACTTATAAAAAATAGATCAAAATATGGAGTGATTGCTAAAGTGAGGCATCAATAAAAAACGGGATGCGCTGCATATAAATTATGCTACTTCGTAGCAATTACAAACGTTTAAAACCAACAAATAATCTTTCATTTTACTGTTAGTGTGACAATCATTGTTGCTCCATCCAATTCAGCAACCTCAAACACCATAGAGTCCATTGCGTCAATGTGGTCTCCAAAACGACCTAATGCTTGCAAGAGCCAAGAACGGCGTGCCATGCTTAGGTTGTAGTCTCGGCCCGTAGTGCTGGCCCAGTCCGACACAATTATATTTTTTATTTTACAAAAAACGTATATACATATATACAATTTATATTTAATATTAAAAATATTTGAGCATGATGTTCTACTGGTTAGACAGTTTCATCTAGTGTCTCTCGCCCTTCTTCCATCAAGGCATGAGTTTGAACCCCACCTCCTGCACTGTTTTTAATATTTTATGCCGATTTAATCAAATGGACCGACGGTCTAATGGGCTGGCTCGGCACAGTCAGCAGGCCGGCATGACGTGCCTGGGCTAGAGTTATGGCCCGTGGGTGTTTGGCCCATGCCGGGCCGCCGTTTGGCCATCTATATGCGTGCAACGGATTAATTTGAAATAGCCGTGAGGGGTTATTTGTAAAAGGATGACACGGGATGACCGTTGAAACTGGTGCTTTATGTATAGTATAGATTAACTTGATTAATACTAGCTTAAATACTTTTATTTATTCGTTTGTTGTTGTTCACGCGTGTAGTCGTGTTAACTCGTGCGTGTCGCGCACCGTCATGCGCATTGTTTCGCGTGATGTCCGCGCGCTGTTTCATACAGTGTCGCGTGTTGTCACACGTCGTGTGCGTGCGTCACGTGTGCCATTTACACATGTCGCTTACCTTGCCACGCGACGTTGGCGCATGTCTCGCGTGTCGATCACGTGGGTTGCGTGGCGTCTGCTTGTGATAATAAATTATTTTCGCGTATAAACATTCATGTTAATAAGGTTAATTCATCAGGTCATATATTTTAGATAATCGACTTAACGTTCGCTCGACTAATATTTATTAGATTAATATTCTAACTAGATTAAATGTGTAGTGTTCTATTTGAGCTTTTATAATAAATATTAACATGGCTAATATTAACTTAACTACTTTTTATTTATTTAATATCTGTTTAGTACAAATGTGTTACCTATTTAGTTTTTCTCGCCTGTCGCGTGTGTTGATCCGCACGTGGTAACGTGCTGGTTCGCGCGTCGTTCGCGCTGGTCGCACGCACTGTCTCGTGCGTCTTTCGCGTGCTATGTCGTGCGTGTCCGTGCGTCGTTTGCACGCTGTCGTATTGTTCGTTTGTCGTAAATTCGCATCGCTTAGAATCTCTCGTGCTAATTATATTAGTTATTTGTTTGATAGCTATTAGTGTGGTAGATTTAATCAAAACTACATAGCGGTTATAAGTTATATTTTATAATGTCATATCAAATGTCCTAACTACTACTTACGTAGCGTAAACGTTATAACTTCTCGACCGTAGCTACGACTATCATGTTTATTTTTCCTCGCGTGACCGTAGTAACGCGCTCTATTTTCATTTTGCATGTTTTATTATGTTTTTCTTTGAATGGTGTAACGTTCTTATGCATATATATGTGTGTTTGCTTGTGCCTGTTTGTCTTTGCTTCGCGTTGCGAATAGATTGCGATCCGTTTTCGAGCTTCGAGGAATCGATGATCAAGATTCGGTGAACCACTGGTCTTGAGATCAAGCTCTTCGAGTTCTACGAGATTGAAGACCTTGAACATCTATTTGGTGAAGGCAAGTGTCCTCTGACCTATTATGTCCCATTTACTTTATAATTCATCAACCTGCATACCATGATCAACCTAAGGATTTACTAGCTTTGTATTTACCTTGTCCTTGATTACCTTTTGGGTTACTATGGTTAGCTTCATGTTTTTGCTTTACTTTAATCAACGAACATGATGTGAACACTTATGATATGATGTTGTCATTATGATTATGATGTTGGACTGGTGATACTTTAAGGGGACTTGAGCGGTTTCTCGAGTGCCTCTCCGTAAGGACTGGTCCGTTATATGACCGCCCGGGAAAAAAGTGTAACCATGAGGGTGGTATGGGACGCCCTTGGCCAAGTAATTAGGGAAGTCTTATGTTGGGTGCTGGTTTTGATCATTGGGGAATGGAGGCATCTGTTATGGCTCCTGTATCCTCGCTCAGGGATCTGGGTACGGGCATTGTCCCACGACTTTTTTCCTGAGGGTAGAGGTATAGGTTTGGTACGCCAGATGGTCTCTATGCGATGGTCATTTCCAACATTTGCATAGTGAGGACCCTAGGGAAAAGCCACGTAGTGAGACCCTGCCATTTCACCTTGAAAGTGATCAATGGGGAGTCACGATCCTCGGGCAGAAAGGGAATCACGACTCATGGGTAAAGTGTGCAACCTCTGCAGAGTGTTATGAAACTGATATATCAGCCGTGCTCGCGGTTATAAGCGGCCAAAGGAGCTCCATTGATTAGAGACACATTGATCAGAGATACTTTGTTTACAGATGATGATGAAAATAATGTTGGTTTCTATTATGATTATGATTATGATTTCAAGTATTCTTTCCATTTGGAAGGAGTACTTTTGGGTTAACAACTTGGGTTAATGTTAAAACATGGCTCTCTACTAGTAATAATTACCTGACCAACTAAAAGCAACTACTTGACCCTAACCCCACATAAAGCTAGTCCACTTCAGCCAAACGGGACATTTGCTGAGTACATTGATGTGTACTCACCCTTGCTTTCACAAAACACCAGGTTGACTTTGGTGCAATCTATGCTCAGGTAAAGAAGGTGTTGAGGCAGATCTCTAGGAGTTCCAGGACTTCGACGAGTTCGAGGATTAGGCTAGCGACCTCCCCCAGTCAGCTGCCTGTGGTAGGTTTGTTTAGGCTGGCTACGTTTCGATTTTGTGTACTTTGATTCATATTATGTAAATAACTCTAGTCTTTATTATTATTACTTACTCTTTATTGTAATTCGAAGCATTGTGCTATGATGAGTCATTTATGTAATCGCTGTGTACGTGAATTTCTAATCCTGGCACGTACATGGTTCGCATTCGGTTTACCTTCTAAAACTGGGTGTGACATGTGGTCTCAGAAACAACCTAATGCTTGCAAGAGCCAAGAACGTCGTGTCGTGCTTGGGCTGTAGCCTCGGCCCATAGTGCTGGCCCGGCCCGACACGATTATATTTTTTATTTTACAAAAACAACGTATATACATATATACAATTTATATTCAATATTAAAAATATTTGAACATGATGTTCTACTAGTTAGACAGCTTCACCCAGCGTCTCCCACCCTTCATCCATCAGGGCATAGGTTCAAACCCCACCTCCTGTATCGTTTTTTAACATTTTACTCTGATTTAATCAAAGGGGCCGATGGGAAAATGGGCTGGCCCAGCACAATCAGCAGGTCGGCATGACATGCCTGGGCCAGAGTTGTGGCCCGCGGGCGTCTGGCCCATGCCGGGCCGCCGTTTGGCCATCTATAGGCGTGCATCGGGTTAATTTGAAATAGCTGTGAGGGGTTATTTGTCAAAAAATGACGGGGGATGACCGTTGAAACTGGTGCTTTAAGTATAGTATAGATATAGAAATACTCATGTAAACCATCGACTAAAAAACTTTCAAGATTTTTATTGATTGTCTTCGCTCTCCGTATAATTTTTTTTTTATTTGGCTAACTGATGTTATTGTTTACTCCATTCAATATGTCTTGGTACAACACAACCAATAAAGTGAGCGATTAGAGGAGAGTTCACAACGACTGACTGAACGAACAGAGACTATAAAATGACATAATTACACCATATAGAGACCAAATAAGAGAAAGTTTGTGAGCTCAAATTTCTAAAATAAGTCATATGAACTCAAACATATAAAAAAGATAGATCAAAATATGGAGTGATTGCTAAAGTCAGGCATCAATAAAAACTGGATGCGCTCCATATAAATTATGCTACTTTGTAGCAATTACTAGCGTTTAAAATCAACAAATAACCTTTTATTTTACTGTTAGTGTGACAAATTATTGTTGCTCCATCCAATTCAGCAACCTCAAATACCATTGAGTCCATTACGCCAATATGGTCTCAGAAACAACCTAATGCTTGCAAGAGCCAAGAACGTCGTGTCGTGCTTGAGCTGTAGCCTCAGCCCGTAGTGCTGGTCCGGCCCGACACGATTATATTTTTTATTTTACAAAAAATTGTATATACATATATACAATTTATATACAATTTATATTCAATATTAAAAACATCTGATTATGATGTTCTACTGGTTAGACAGCTTCACCCAGCGTCTCCCGTCCTTCATCCATCAAGGCATGGGTTTGAACCCCACCTCTTGCATCGTTTTTTAACATTTTACTCTGATTTAATCAAATGGGCCGATGGGCAAATGGGCTGGTCCGGCACAATCAGCATGACATGCTTGGACCAAAGTTTTGGCCCGCGGGTGTTTGGCTCGTGCCGGACCGCCGTTTGGCCATCTATAGGCATGCATCGGGTTAATTTTGTTAAGTAACCCTAGTTAGGGTTATGTGGGCAAATACCTGCTTTGCCTCTGAGGGGTCTCACATCTCTATATAAGGAACCTGTACACCCCCTCATAATACAGAGAAGAGAAAGAGGCCAGAGGCCCAACACTATATACCGTGTCTCGTGTGCTATCTGTCGTGCTTATGGGAAGGGAGATGGGTCTTCTATAGCTTCTCGCGCCTAATCTGCTGACAGGAGGGAAGGGAGCGGATCTGGTGATCCGTGGTAACATAGTTCTCAACACAATATCAGCACGCTCTACCACGATGTTGCTGAGAGATCAGATCTGCATCAACTCTCCGTGAAGTCGGCAGGTTCCCGGTCTAGCCGAACTGTCCTACGTGACAGATTTCAATTCCTCCACGTAATCGAGCGGTATGTTTTCTAAGTATAATAGATCCACTGTTCTTGATCTGTTCATCAGAAAAATGGTGGCGCATGTCGTCGTGGTCGAAGGCCTGCTGCCCTAGTCGAGAGTGCTCGCGTCGGTCACGCCTCATCCCACGCTCGTCTGGCACGAAGCAAGGCGTGTCCGCGCCATGTGCGTGGTGCAGCACACCGCCGATGGCTCTCCTAGCCATGCCGCACGTACTGCCCTGCTGGCGAGCCCACGAGTATACTGTTGGACGGAGCAGAGTAGCGATCGATGGTCGACCGGTCTCGATTCACGTGGCCAGACGATGCCCTAGAACCAGTTCGACCAATGCCACTGTGACCCGTTGCATTGGGTCGCATACTCGCATGCCACGGGGCTACACCGCGCTGACTGATTCTAGCGGCGAGAAGAAAGGATCAGGCTTGCGCGACACGGTAGAGCCAGATCCCACCTTTGCATGACACGCATCACAACCAGGCCTCACCCCGCATTGTCGCATGCGCCGTTATGTTCTACGGTGGAGAAAAGGCTTGCATGCGGTTCTCCATGCATATGCATGCGTTGGAGAAAAGGCTGAACCATTCAACCATCACCATGCAAAATAAAAGTAGCTCATGCTGCCATGCATGCGGACGTCTCCATGCATTTGCACGAGCGGACTTGGCCCTGACGCCTTCATGTGTGGAATATGTGGGCCCTGGCTGTTGCAGCAATTATGAGAAAACACCTTCTTGCCCTTGATGAGTTTATGTTCATACATTAATTCTAGTATTTTTTCTGCTTTTATTTCTTGTAGTAAATAATTAGCAGTAAATTATTAAAATACATGTGAAGGCCATGCTATATTTTTTCATATCGCTCTTAATACTTGTAATGTGTGGAGCCTTTAGACTCACATCGAGCGATTACATAGTATAGTGGGTACTCGGACGCGCTGATCAGACTACATTATTAATCGTCTGAGTTTTGGTATTAGCTAAACATAGGCTGCGCCCTGGCAACATGACGCAGTATTTGTGTCGTACGAACTTGGCTGCGTCATGTGATTGCTATGTCGCGCTCTCGGTTAATCGGATCACTCCCGTTGAGTCGGACCGCCATCGTCGAGTCATATTTTACGTGGGCCCTGAAGGCATTGCATGTGTGTCACAACAATTGAGTCACGATTGCGCTTGTTGCGTCTGTTGTGCCTGTTGCGTGTACTTATCGTGTACCCCAACTACCAAGCCACAACCGCGTCTGTTGCGCTGGTTACAAAAGTTTGATGTGTTGTCGTTGCCCTGATGGCCGCACACACGTTGATGCAAGATACGTTAGATCATGTACTCGCGTGGATTGTGGTGGGTTGTTCAAGCCCCTGAAGTCACATTATTGTGTAACCGTCATAAACAACTTTGTTTGGCCCTATATTTTATTTGACTGTGTTGTGTGGCATTATATATTTATATATATGGCCAAGTGGCCATAACAACTTTATCAAGCTCTATAGTGCTTGTAAATCTAGGAAAATAAATTGAAATACAATGAAACACAGATAAGTTAATTATCTGCTCTCTCCTCATGCATAAAGTTTTACCCGAAGTAACCCGAAGATATATAATATAATGCATGAAAGCCCTTTTTGGGCATCGAAGACATATTGGGATTCTATTAGTAAGCAATATGACCTTACCAAATGAATAAAGGCTAGAAATTTCAGCCATATATTGCTCAACCGGTTGTTGACACATTGCTCTCTTTGTCGCTGAACGACATGAAGCAAACTATGAGATGAAAGGACATGTAATCGCCAGCAACACGAAGTTGCGAGTATGCTGAGAGGTTATTCTGAGAAATTTTTCACTATGTTCGTGTGAAAACCATAGTGTGTTCCCGTCGAACCACTTTACTCGTTCTATCTAGGACCTCTATGCTTGTGTCGCATACATCTCTCAGAATTGTAAATAATTATAGTCACTGAATTGACTCTAGATGGTCCTTTGACAAGTTTGGTATACATTGTAAGCTAAATGGTAAAGGTCGGTCCTGAATGGACATATATCTGGGGTTTATGTAGTCGAACTACACTGAATTCCACCCTTTGACATGCTTACCATTATCTACCTCGGATCTACCAGAAGTGAGAAGAGTAGACAAATAACTATGAAATCTCACATCACCATAGAGCTTGACGCTAAATTAGATATTAACATGTCCTTGGTCCTCGGAGCCAGAAGAGCCATATGTCTTGACCACTAGACTACTAGTGATGATATTTTGTGATAGAAATATGAAGATCTTGTAGAGACCTGTTGTTTCCTCTCTATTCCTGATAATTTCTTCATATGAGAGCAGTACTATCAGTTGTTGAAGATGGATCCTAGGCGGATACCAGTCTTGTTTCGTTCTTGCCAAGCAGTTATAATCATTTGCTTCATCAAACGCTAGTTATATGGCGATTTTTCCTAGATAAAATGAATTTTTGGCCTTGTCTGTTCTATTCCAAAGCTTCTTTTCTTGCTGAACAATGAAGAGATTGAAATAATTCTATATAGAACAATTTGGTATATAATATGAGGAGAAATGATTGCCCTGCTGGCAACACCACAAATAATTAACTATTGTTATAAGTTCTCTCTCAAGATTTTTATACCTAAAAAGGTTGCATAAATGGATACCCAATTTCAGAATGGTATGAGTAATTGGGTAAACCATGGGCAATAATAAAAACGAGCTGGACTATACATCTCTGCATATAAAAATCTTTGCTTGACAACATTGGCCTGATGTCGTGCACTTTACTACCAATATAAACACACACATTTTTCCTATGTGCCTCAAAGCACAATGCAACCAGTGAATGTCCTTGTGAGCGCTAGACCCTGATGGTCATTTTACTTGTTGATCTGAAGTCAACTAATAACTCCAAATGACGAATGGTATGCATGAACCCCCTGAAGTACCCTTATGGATAACATAGTGTTACGCATATCAGTCTAAATCTTAATGATTGACTGTGTATTTGGTAATAAAAACAATAAGTTTGCAGAATTTGTCGGGGTTTCGGACCCAGGGGGTCCCTGGACCGACGAGTAAATTTGTCACTGCGTGCCCCTGCCCAGATGGGTTGGTGCGAGATGGAACACAAGTGGGGGAATGAGCCTTGTATTATCCTGCACCAGGGTGCTCGTTGTAGGGGTTACAAGCGTTGCGAGAGAGCGAGGGCGAGAGAGAGCGAGTAGCAGAGAGCGAGAGAGGGAGAGGGTCCGGCCCCTGCTCATCTTCTCCCGCCGTGCGTTCGTATGTTCGTGTGCTCGTATGTTTGTTCGTCTTTTCTCCTCGCTCCTCTCTCCCCCTTCTCTCTCCCCTCCTCGTGGGGCCCTAGACACCCCCTTTTATAGACGTAAGGAGATGCCCAGCTGTACAATGGGGTGTAGCTGGGAGCTAACATGGCTGGCAGGGAAGTGCCCTAAGCCCTGTACAGATAACAACGTGGCCGTCGGGGGGTGTCTCGAGCCCTGTAGAGGTAGTATCGTGGCCGTCGGAGAAGTGCCTTGAGCCCTATAGCAATACAGCTGTTGGCGCTGCATGGATCTTGCTGACGTCTCCTTGCTTCCGTAGGGGGCTTGAGAACCACCGACGTCATGGTTGCATGCGGGAAACCACCATCGCCTGTTACCGGGGTAAGATGGATGGGACGCCGGTCTTGTTCCTTCGTAGCCTGAGCTAGCTAGGAGTAGGATATTGATGCATTCCTTGTGGCGCGGTTGATCCAAGCCTGAGGTCGGGCGAGGCGGTGACTCCTTCGAGGCCGAGACCCAGGGTCGGGCGAGGACGTGACTCTTCCCGAGGCCGAGGCCGAGCCCCTGGGTCGGGCGAGGCGGAGATTTCCTCCCGAGGCCGAGGCCGAGGCTGAGCCCTAGGGTCGGGCGAGGCGGAGCTTCCTGTTGCGCCCGAGGCTGAACTCGACCATTGTCGGTTTCGCCCGAGTGGTTGGCATAGCAGCCGGAGCGGGGTGGGCGACGCTGTTTTCTTGTCAGATCGGTCAGTGAAGGGGCGAAGTGACTGCGGTCACTTTGACCTTGCCGACTGAGGTGCGCGTGTCAGGATAAGGTGTCAGGCGATCCCAGCATTAAATGCGCATGTGATACGGTCGGCAGGTAAGGCGATTTGGCCAAGGTCACTTGCACGACGAGGCTTGCCTTTAGCTGAGCCGAGGGTGCGCTCACCGTCTGAGGAGACCCTCGGGCGAGACGTGGATTCGTCCGGGGCCACTGTTCTGCCCGAGGTCGGGCTCGGGCGAGGTGAGACCGTGTCCCTTGGTAGAGGAAGCTTTGACTTTGACCAAGCCGTAAGCCTTTATGGTTTGCCCTGAAGGTGTTTACCGGCCGTGATTAGGAGTGTTGGGGGTACCCCTAATTTCGGTACCCGACAGTAGCCCCCCAGCCTCGAAGGGAGTGGCGATGCTCGCTTCGAGGCTCTACCGCATTTTTGAAAAGGGGACCGGCCTTTCTCGGTTATACTTTGTTCCGACGGGTGCGCGCGAGCGCACCCGCCGGGTGTAGCCCCCGAGGCCTCGGAGGAGTGGTTTGACTCCTCTGAGGTCTTAACGCTTTTCGTGATGCCTCGGTCGGTCCTGTTGTTCCCTCATGCGGCCTGGCCGTAGCCCGGGTGCACGATCGGGTTCCGAGTTTTGAAGCTGGTTTGTTGACACTGTCAACAGTTTGGCCGTAGCCGGGTGCGAGAGCAGCCCCCAAGCCTCTGCACAGAGCGAGAGGACGATCAAGGACTGTCTCAACTTTTATTATACGCCCCTTCGTCGCCTTTCCGCAAGGAGGAAGGGGGGGAAGCGCCATGTTACCCTCGGAGGGCACCGATCATGGCGTCTCCGATGAGTTGCTAACGGATGATCCGAGTGGACGCCCATGCCCCGTTCATTAGGGGTCGGCTAGTGGCCCAGAGGCGCGCTCCAAAAGTACCTGCAGGTGATTCGCTAGACCTGGACCCTTTTCGACAGGGTCCGAGGGCTCGATGCCTCCCTCCAGTGGGATTCCATTACGAGTCGTTCCCGCTGGTTTCAGAAATGTCCTAGGGTACCTCGGGAGCGTAGCCCGAGCCTCAGCCATGTATCGGACGTACCCAGGGTCATCCCTCACTCTGCGTGTTCTAGGGTGGCTGTCGAACCCTTTCGAGGGGCCAGCCTGTGAACCCCTGATCAGTAGTGGGCGCGGAGCCTGAGTGCTCTGGGGCGGCTGTCGAACCCTTCCGAGGGGCCAGCCTTCAAACCCCTGATCAGTAATGGGCGCGAAGCCTGGATGCTTTGGGGCAGCTGTCAAACCCTTCCGAGGGGCCAGCCTTCAAACCCCTGATCAATAGGAGGGCTCGGGGGCTCGTTTCCTTCATGGGGAAGGATCCTTTCCGAAATATCCCCCTTCCCAGTCCCTGTGGCAAGAGAGAGAGGAAACCGAAAAGGATATGAATTCAAAAGTCGTGGCACACCCTTTTTGACGCGGCCTTTATGGCGGAGGTGAAACGTTGCCTGCCTCACCTGCCAACGGTGTCGCTTGCCCTGCCAGGGAGTTAATGCGACGGGACGGGCGATTTGTGGGGCGGCCGTTGTGCGTGCGCGAGTCGTTTGAGGAACGGGCGTTTCACCTTCGAGTTTGAATTTCGTGGTAGGTTCGGGCGAAGTCTTGAACGGTTCTCGCCTGGTCCCTTATATACCCGGGAGAGGGGCCGGCGGTGGTTCTTCACCCTGCCGTTTGCGCTCACCTCCTGCTTCAGTTTCCGCGACCTAAGAGAGTAGCCAGAGGAGAGAAAACCGCACACCTCATCCCTTCCGCCGCCACCGCTTCTGTCCGGCGATGGCTGACAAGGTGTCCGTTGTTTTGCCGCGTGACCCGTGGCCATTCTCGACTGTTTCTATGGGGGACCTAGAGGCACTTGTCACCGATGGTTTGCTACGTCCCCTCTCCGGCGAGCCGCAGCCAGAGTGGATGGCCCCCGGGAGTGGGGTCGGCCCGACTCCGCCGCCGGGGTACGTGGTCAGCTTTATCCCTATCCATGAGCGGGGGTTTGGCATACCAGCGAGCTGCTTCATGTGGGCGCTCCTGCACTACTACGGGGTGGAACTGCACAACCTCAACCCCAACTCTATTGCGCAAGCGGCCATCTTCGCGGCGGTTTGCGAGGGTTTTTTGGGGATTGACCCCCACTAGGATCTGTGGCTTCATCTGTTCACTGCGGAGTTCTTTGCCTTGACAACGGAGGCAAAGAAGGTCCGTATGGCGGTGCGGGCCGGTGGCTGCACCCTTCAGCTGAGGCTGGGGCGCGCGCAGCAGTAGATCCCCGCCACCCTTGCGTCTTCGAACAAGGGGTGGCAGAACCGGTGGTTTTATCTCCGCAACGACGACGGGAGGCTTCCGCCATTTTCTCAACGAGTGGTGACCGCCGCCGGCGTTAACTGGCACTAGGGTGTCACGCGCGAGAAACAGGAGAAGCTCCAGCCTATTCTGCAGGCTTTGCAGAAATTACGAGATGGGGGCCTTACCGCTGCGGGGGTCGTCGCCGCTATCCATCGCTGGAGGGTGTTCCCTTTGGTAGAGTGGCCGTTGCGGCTTGCAGAGATGAAGCCGAGGGTCGATTTGGAGGGCTCGCAGATGTCCTCGACCTCCCTCTCCGCCGACGACCTCCTCAAGCGGGTAGCAAGTACGGTAGGGAAGCAGGACGCTGGCGCCCTTACCTAGCCCGCGATGCGCCCCGACCATGGGTATGTGTCCCTGGTAAGTGCCCTATCCTTCTTCCATTTTGCGCTGAGTTTTTCACGCATCCGTTCCTTTCTTACTGGGGTTTTTGTTCGTCCCCAGGGGTTGAGGATTTATAAACCCGTCCGGGTACCGGTCCTGGAGGACGCGGTAGGCCGAGCCGCACGGAGAATCGCCACGGAGAAGGAAAAGGAGAGGAAGGACACAAAAAAGGTCTGGGCTCGCGAGCGGATGCGAGCTCGGGATGCCTTGGAGAAGCTTCGTCGGAGGCAGGCGAGGGAAGGGCTCCCGAGGGAGCTGTCACTGGAGATGCGTGACGACGACGATGATGACGGGGACGATGACATGGTAGCCCGCCTTGGCCTCAGCCCGGGCCCGAGGCCGGGCCAGGGGTCGCCGAGCCAGCCTCCCAGTGAGCCGGCACCATCAGAGCCTGGGGCCGGGACACCGAGGACCCAGTCCGAGGAGCGGAGTCAGGGCGAGGGGGTACTTGACCCCTTGGCCGTGGTAACGGGGGCGACTCCAGGGAGTCAGGCCGATCTGCCTGCCTTCCTGGAGCAAGTGCATGCGCCGGCTGTACAGGAGGTCGGTCCCCTGGCCGCGTCAACGCTTGGGCAGGCTGCCCTTTTGGAGCCTGGGGCGTCCGAGGCGGAAACGGTGCCGAAGCCGTCATCGGAGCAACCCTCGTTAGTGCCCGCGGGGGCTAGGGCTCGAGGGGCCTCCCCGCAGGCACGGCTAGCCTTGGTCCAGAGCGGGCAAGTATCTGAGAATACCTCTATTTTGGTTTTTTTTTCTATGTGTCTTGATCTTTCCCTCCTTCTTTCAGTAAGCGGAGGCAGGGCTCGGCTGGTCTGGCCCCCAGGAAGGCCCTTAAGACGGGGCTGGCCCCCACAACCGGTGCCACAGCGCGCCATGCCGGTTGGCTGACTTCCGCACAAGACGCGCTTGAACGGGGGTGAAAGGGAATTAGGCTTACCCCTAGTTCCTAAATATTTTTGGTGGTTGAATTGCCCAACACAAATATTGGACTAACTAGTTTGCTCTAGTGCATAAGTTATACAGGTGCAAAAGGTTCACATTTAGCAAATAAAAAGACCAAGTGTTGGATTCAACAAAGGAGCAACGAGGCAACCGAAGGCATCTCTGGCTGAAGGCACCGGACTGTCCGGTGTGCACCGGACAGTGTCCGGTGCGCCCAGAGGACTCCAACTCAAACTCTTCGCCCTCGGGAATTCTCGGAAGCCGGCGCGCTATAATTCACTGGACTGTCTGGTGTGCACCGGACATGTCCGGTGCTCCAAGGAAGCGCGGTCTCCGGAACTAGCCAGCCTCGGGTTCGCGCGGCAGCCGCTCCGCTAAAATTCACCGGACTGTCCGGTGTGCACCGGACTGTCCGGTGTGCCAGCGGAGCAACGGCTCTCTGCGGCGCCAACGGCTCCCTGCGGTGCATTTAATGCGCGCGCAGCGCGCGCAGACGTCAGGATCGCCCATACCGGTGCACCGGACATCAAACAGTACATGTCCGGTGTGCACCGGACACCCAGGAGGGCCCAGAAGTCAGAAGCTCCAACGGTCAGAATCCAACGGCAATGGTGACGTGGCAGGGGCACCGGACTGTCCGGTGTGCACCGGACTGTCCGGTGCGCCATCGAACAGACAGCTTCCAGCAACGATCACTTTTGGTGGTTGGGGCTATAAATACCCCAACCACCCCACATTCATTGCGATCCAAGTTTTCCACTTCTCAACTACTACAAGAGCTCTAGCATTCAATTCTAGACACACCAAATAGATCAAGTCCTCTCCAAATTCCACACAACACCATAGTGACTAGAGAGAGTGATTTGCTTGTGTTCTTTCGAGCTCTTGCGCTTGGATCGCATTCTTTTCTTTCTCACTTGTTCTTGTGATCAATTTCAATTGTAACCAAGGCAAGAGGCACCAATTGTGTGGTGGCCCTTGCGGGGAAGCTTTGTTCCCGTTTGATTGAGAAGAAGAGAAAGCTCACTCGATCCGTGGGATCGTTTGAGAGAGGGAAGGGTTGAAAGAGACCCGGCCTTTGTGGCCTCCTCAACGGGGAGTAGGTTTGCGAGAACCGAACCTCGGTAAAACAAATCCGTGTGTCACACTTTTATTTGCTTGCGGTTTGTTTTGCGCCCTCTCTCGCGGACTCGTTTATATTTCTAACGCTAACCCGCCTTGTAGTTGTGATTATTTTTGTAAGTTTCAGTTTCGCCCTATTCACCCCCCCTCTAGGCGACTATCAATTGGTATCAAAGCCCGGTGCTTCATTAGAGCCTAACCGCTCGAAGTGATGTCGGGAGATCACACCAAGAGGGAGATGGAGACCGGCGATAACAAGCCTACTACAAGCCAAGGGAGCACTTCATCGGAAGAGTCCCGCACCAAGAGAAGGGAGAAGAAGAAGAACTCCTCCAAGCGGAAGGAGAAAAGATCTTCCTCTTCTCACCACAAGGAGAAGGAAAAATCTTCTTCTCACAAGCCGCATCGGAGTGGGGACAAGCACAAAAGGATGAGGAAGGTGGTCTACTACGAGACCGACACTTCATCGACATCCATCTCCGGCTCCGACGCGGCGTCCGTCACTTCTAAACGCCAAGAGCGTAAGAAGTATAGTAAGATCCCCCTACGCTACCCTCGTATTTCTAAACATACACCTTTACTTTCCGTCCCATTAGGCAAACCACCAACTTTTAATGGTGAAGATTATGCTATGTGGAGTAATTTGATGCGATTTCATCTAACCTCTCTCCACAAAATTATATGGGATGTTGTTGAGTATGGTGTACAGGTACCATCTATAGGGGATGAGGACTATGACACGGACGAAGTGGCCCAAATCGAGCACTTCAACTCCCAAGCCGCAACCATTCTTCTTGCCTCTCTAAGCAAGGAGGAATACAACAAAGTGCAAGGGTTGAAGAACGCTGTAACACCCGGATTTTAGGGGTCCAAAACCCGGGGTTAACATAAACACCAGGTATGCTGGGACCAAGTCTCAAACATATGATGTATAGTGGCACAGGATCGAATGTCACATCTTTATATATAACAGGAGTTCTATACAAAATAAATGATTACATTATAAGGAGACAACGGTCCAGCAACCCAAAGTTGACTGGGAGACGACGACCTAGACCTCTCACGAACTCATCACAGCATCCTCCATGAGCATCATCCTGCAGTACCTGTCCTTGACCTGTGGTGTATGTGAGACAGCAAGAGTGAGCTCACATACGTTCATCGCTCAACAAGTTGTGGGGAATAATGTGCATGAACTCGCCAAAGGTGGGAGCTCACGTGAAGTGTAAGGCTTACCAAAGGAGATGGTTAGAGCTGAGCATTGCTTTTAAAGTTGGTCAAAATTTTATTAGCAATTACTAAGTATAAGTAAATACCAACCCAATTAAGTAGTAGAACAAAAGTAATCACCTCACCTGCAATGCAATGCTTATGACAAATTGAGTTTAAGTTCCATAATTTAATCATGTGAGGGTCCGAGCTGCTCATGACCGTGAGCACGACTAGTATACCAGTTTTACACTCTGCAGAGGTTGCGCATCTTTACCCACAAGTCATGTTACCCATCTGCCAAGGGATCGCGACTTCCCATACACCTCTACAGAGGAGGCGAGGCAGGGTAACACTACGAGGCCTTTACAAAGTTCCACTAGCTTCAGAAAACCCGCTACAGTTTATAGGAAGATCCAGTGCAGGAATCCCTTGCAGGACCGCCATCGCAGCAAAATCCTCCCGAGGGCCTCCCCACACTGACCTCTCCCCTACTGCCCTTGCCCCTTTCGGGTAAGGTAGTCTTCCACTAGCTTTCCTAATTAATCAGCCAAGGGCGTCCCATTCCACCCTTGTGGTAGCACTGTTTTCCCGGGTGGTCGCTCCATGTTCCAATTAACATAATGATCTTAACATGAATCATAAATAACAACTGATAACAAAAAGTGTAATCATGAATAGTGTATCTCCATACCCAAAACCACATATAGCACTAGCAAGTACTACCCAGAAAGATCAGTGGTAAACAAGGTATAAAGATAGACAAACTAGGGTAACCTATTGGGTCCCATCAAAATTAACCTATGCAGATCATTATGATTAATCAGAACATGGCTGGGTAAAAAGAAGTGATCAAGGGCACAACTTGCCTGGGCCTTGAGAATCCAGGTACCAGGATGATCTTCAGGTGACTCGTGACCTCACTGCTAGTCGTAGCAATTCAAACAAACATGGTATAGGCAAAATTAACATTACACCAAACATGTACACAAAATACACAATAATAATCTACACATTAAAATAAGACCATAGGAACTGGAATCACTAAATTTGGAGTTATAGATTTTAAGTTATGGATTTTCTAATGTTTTATGTGTTTAATACGAGATTAAGTATTAGATAAATTTAAATGAGCCTTTCATGCCAAAACAGAGGCACAAAATGATGAAGAATATTATTACAAAATTTTAGAAACTGGAATGGTTCAATTTGGAGTTAAAATAAATTTTCTATGAATTATCTAAGTTCTAGCAATTATTTTCATATTAAAAATCTATTTTCTATTTTATTTATTCAATTTAAACGATCACTGGACTGGGCCTCAAATACCGAGAAGTGCAGGGGCTAATCCGCAAAAGTTCCTAAGACTCAGGCGAATCCCATTGTGGACGGCGGGTTGGTTTATTAAAAATCCAGGGGCTTATTTGCAAACCGCAAACCCGAAGGGGTATCTAGCCACGTGAGCCATCCGATCCAGCATCTTCGATCCGGATTAGATCCAGCGATTATAAAACCTCGGCCGCACGATGGAACTTCAACGACTCAGATTTAAATAACCTATACGGATTTACTACCGGCCGATCGAGATCGGACGGCGCGCGATCCCCGGTCGAAGCGGTACCCATCGCGACCGAAGATGCTCGATCCAACGGCGAGCATGTATCCCTCCCCCTACTCTTGACCAACGCGGCGGCGCCAATAATCCCCGGCGGCGCAGCCCGTCGGCGAGGCCACGGTCGGCGCCCTGGTGCTCTAATCCGCAAACCCACGGGCGCTATGCTACGAGCAGTACAAGGCGAAAGACGTGGAGAGGACCATACCGCGAATCGCGCAGTCGTATGCCCCGGCCACGACGCATGGCGGCACCGCCGCGAACCATTTGCTCCGGTGAGCAATTGAAGTTGCCCCGATGTTCGGTCCTGCCCGACCGATGCACAAACGACTTCCCTGGGTCCCGGCGACGCTACTCGACCACAAATCGGAGGCGGGGCGCAAGCACAGAGGAGGTTTGCCGGCGGCGGCCGCGAGGCGGCAATGGCGGGCGCAGTTCGGTATGCAGTGGATGCAGGGGGGGTCGCGGCTCGATTTTTTATAGTCCAGGTCAAGAACGGACTCGGTCAGGTTGGTCCCGAGGTTCTAGCGCGGACGTCGCGGTCTTCACGGCGAGCTTGTCGCCGCGCACGAGATCCACGGGCGGGCGACGATTTCGTGTGGTTTCTGCGACGGAGAAGGAAATGCTGACAAGAGGACCCCACACACCAGTGACAGAGCAAAGTCCGCACAAGGAGTCAGTGACTGACCGGGTGGGGGCCACACGCCAGCGTGACCGCGCGCGCGGTGGAAGGGTGGGTGTGGGCCGCGTGGGCGGTTTCTTGAGGTGGGCCGAAATCAGGTATTCCAGCCCAGGTAAGCCTTTCTTTTTTTTCTTTTTATTTTGTATTTTCTTTTCTCCATTTTCAAATCCAATTTGAGTTCAAGTTTAAATTCAAACTTTGTGAATAACTTGTCCTCAGTTTGAAAGGTATGATTTATTAATATAAGTGTGAAGGATGTTTATTTATTTTATTTTATGTAATATTTTTCCTTAGTTCTTCCCTTCTCTTTTATTTTCTATTTTCTATTCCAAATTCAAATTTATACTTCTATTTGTTTTCAAATTTTTCAAATGTATCAATTGAAACCCAAAGGTGAATATAAACCATACTATTTTAATATTACTAATTTAAGTTTTATTCTCCTTGTTATTTATTTTCATGGGATGTATAAATGGTTTCTTTTAAAAGAAAAATTCTTTTCCCATCTTTTTCTTATTTTCCTAGTTTCCAAATTATTATTATGATACTTTGCTCAGATTTCTTCTACCAATCCCAAATTCAGAATTTGGGTGTTACAAATCCTACCCCCCTTAAAAATAATCTCGTCCTCGAGATTTGCAAGAACAGGATATATAACCAAGTTATCTCAAAACATATGCACAAAGAAAAATCTTGGCATGATGCATAATTCATTAGCAACACATAGGGTCAATTAGACCTTATTATTCCAACTAAAATAGTATCTTATCAACTACTAACTAAAGTAACATCTAGATCTTACAAATCATCATAATTTATATCTATGTAGCTTGGTGAAGCTGGTGGTGGTGGTGGAGGTTGTTGTTGTTGTCTCTCCAACCGTGCTTGTCTTATTTCTTGGCAGGCCTGACGTATTTCCTCGCGTTGTTGTCTTATCTGATTTTGCATTTCGGTCACTAGGTCTGTTAATTGTTGTATTACCAGTCTTTGGGTAGCAACCACTTGATTGATCTCAACAGGTGGAGGATTTGGAGGATTCATTTTCTGTTTGTTGTTACGTGATAATCTTTCCTTTCCTGGTATTGACCATGAAAGTTAGAAGCATATGGTAATAGTTTTGCAAAGGAAATTATTCAATAAGCGGAATGAATAAGCTTAGTAGCTGGTTACCATCTAAAGATTCTTTGGTAGGGCTTAATCTTTGTTTTATGTCCAGATTGGGGTAACCAATCATATAAGGTGAATGTCTAAGGGTAGGATGGAATCTGTCAAGATGAGAGATATATATGGGTGAGATAGACTACAAGATGTAGGTTAAAAGTTTATTTGTTGTTAGGTGGGAATAGAAAGGTTATACCATTCATCTTGGTTCTATGGGTTGGGTTAGCTCATGGTTGAATTGATCCAATGTGCTAAGATAAGTTAATACATAGCTAGTGAGGTCTAATCTCTTTTATCACTAATCTGATTTTAGTAGACCACATTAGATTAGATCATAATAGGGTAGATGGGAATCTAGATTAGATTGGTATGACTAGTTTAACTAGATATGATCTAATTAATTTGCACTGGATCATGGTTGTTAATCTAGGGTGGTTAAGTATGCTTATTAGGATAACATCAATCCATAATGATAAGATAGAATCCTTTAAGGCCAGTTAGATCTATTAGGATGACATAAAATCTCTTCAAGATAAGATGAGTATCTTTTTAGGATAAGATGGATTATATACATTAGGATAAGTTAAGACCTTTTGAGATAAGATAGATCTATGAGTGTAGGATAGAATCTCTTGAGATGAGATGAATCTATTAAGATAAGGGAGAATCTTTTAAGATAAGATGGATCTAGTAGGATAAGATAGATTCCTTTAGATTAAGAGGGATCCATTATAGTAAGAGAGAATCTTTTGAGATAGGAGGGATCTATATAAATTAGATACACTTTAATGGAGGATAATCTAAGTTGTTTAGTTATCTTATGAATTCTATTTATGCCTGTACGTATATGCAGATGGAGTTGTGGACATGACTCCACGACTCATCACACTCAATCAAAGATCCAAATCAGACAAGTATCATAAGAACAAACATTTAAATACATAGACACTTATAAAAATAGTTTTGTTTTTGTTCCTAAGATTAGGTCTCTTATTCCTAAAGTCACTTTAGGCACAGGATTTCAAAGTGTGAAATCCATATTTGTCTTTACAAGGAAAAAGTAAGAATAATTAGAGTAAAGCGGAAATAGATGAGAAAAGATTTAAGATAAGTTTAGAAAAGAATCAGAGTAGCAAAGATAAGTATGTAGGGGTTGTCCAGTTCTATCTAGGTTTCGTCCTACAGTCAACATTCCTCTGATACCACTTCTGTAACACCCGGATTTTAGGGGTCCAAAACCCGAGGTTAACATAAACACCAGGTATGCTGGGACCAAGTCTCAAACATATGATGTATAGTGGCACAGGATCGAATGTCACATCTTTATATATAACAGGAGTTCTATACAAAATAAATGATTACATTATAAGGAGACAACGGTCCAGCAACCCAAAGTTGACTGGGAGACGACGACCTAGACCTCTCACGAACTCATCACAGCATCCTCCATGAGCATCATCCTGCAGTACCTGTCCTTGACCTGTGGTGTATGTGAGACAGCAAGAGTGAGCTCACATACGTTCATCGCTCAACAAGTTGTGGGGAATAATGTGCATGAACTCGCCAAAGGTGGGAGCTCACGTGAAGTGTAAGGCTTACCAAAGGAGATGGTTAGAGCTGAGCATTGCTTTTAAAGTTGGTCAAAATTTTATTAGCAATTACTAAGTATAAGTAAATACCAACCCAATTAAGTAGTAGAACAAAAGTAATCACCTCACCTGCAATGCAATGCTTATGACAAATTGAGTTTAAGTTCCATAATTTAATCATGTGAGGGTCCGAGCTGCTCATGACCGTGAGCACGGCTAGTATACCAGTTTTACACTCTGCAGAGGTTGCGCATCTTTACCCACAAGTCATGTTACCCATCTGCCAAGGGATCGCGACTTCCCATACACCTCTACCGAGGAGGCGAGGCAGGGTAACACTACGAGGCCTTTACAAAGTTCCACTAGCTTCAGAAAACCCGCTACAGTTTATAGGAAGATCCAGTGCAGGAATCCCTTGCAGGACCGCCATCGCAGCAAAATCCTCCCGAGGGCCTCCCCACACTGACCTCTCCCCTACTGCCCTTGCCCCTTTCAGGTAAGGTAGTCTTCCACTAGCTTTCCTAATTAATCAGCCAAGGGCGTCCCATTCCACCCTTGTGGTAGCACTGTTTTCCCGGGTGGTCGCTCCATGTTCCAATTAACATAATGATCTTAACATGAATCATAAATAACAACTGATAACAAAAAGTGTAATCATGAATAGTGTATCTCCATACCCAAAACCACATATAGCACTAGCAAGTACTACCCAGAAAGATCAGTGGTAAACAAGGTATAAAGATAGACAAACTAGGGTAACCTATTGGGTCCCATCAAAATTAACCTATGCAGATCATTATGATTAATCAGAACATGGCTGGGTAAAAAGAAGTGATCAAGGGCACAACTTGCCTGGGCCTTGAGAATCCAGGTACCAGGATGATCTTCAGGTGACTCGTGACCTCACTGCTAGTCGTAGCAATTCAAACAAACATGGTATAGGCAAAATTAACATTACACCAAACATGTACACAAAATACACAATAATAATCTACACATTAAAATAAGACCATAGGAACTGGAATCACTAAATTTGGAGTTATAGATTTTAAGTTATGGATTTTCTAATGTTTTATGTGTTTAATACGAGATTAAGTATTAGATAAATTTAAATGAGCCTTTCATGCCAAAACAGAGGCACAAAATGATGAAGAATATTATTACAAAATTTTAGAAACTGGAATGGTTCAATTTGGAGTTAAAATAAATTTTCTATGAATTATCTAAGTTCTAGCAATTATTTTCATATTAAAAATCTATTTTCTATTTTATTTATTCAATTTAAACGATCACTGGACTGGGCCTCAAATACCGAGAAGTGCAGGGGCTAATCCGCAAAAGTTCCTAAGACTCAGGCGAATCCCATTGTGGACGGCGGGTTGGTTTATTAAAAATCCAGGGGCTTATTTGCAAACCGCAAACCCGAAGGGGTATCTAGCCACGTGAGCCATCCGATCCAGCATCTTCGATCCGGATTAGATCCAGCGATTATAAAACCTCGGCCGCACGATGGAACTTCAACGACTCAGATTTAAATAACCTATACGGATTTACTACCGGCCGATCGAGATCGGACGGCGCGCGATCCCCGGTCGAAGCGGTACCCATCGCGACCGAAGATGCTCGATCCAACGGCGAGCATGTATCCCTCCCCCTACTCTTGACCAACGCGGCGGCGCCAATAATCCCCGGCGGCGCAGCCCGTCGGCGAGGCCACGGTCGGCGCCCTGGTGCTCTAATCCGCAAACCCACGGGCGCTATGCTACGAGCAGTACAAGGCGAAAGACGTGGAGAGGACCATACCGCGAATCGCGCAGTCGTATGCCCCGGCCACGACGCATGGCGGCACCGCCGCGAACCATTTGCTCCGGTGAGCAATTGAAGTTGCCCCGATGTTCGGTCCTGCCCGACCGATGCACAAACGACTTCCCTGGGTCCCGGCGACGCTACTCGACCACAAATCGGAGGCGGGGCGCAAGCACAGAGGAGGTTTGCCGGCGGCGGCCGCGAGGCGGCAATGGCGGGCGCAGTTCGGTATGCAGTGGATGCAGGGGGGGTCGCGGCTCGATTTTTTATAGTCCAGGTCAAGAACGGACTCGGTCAGGTTGGTCCCGAGGTTCTAGCGCGGACGTCGCGGTCTTCACGGCGAGCTTGTCGCCGCGCACGAGATCCACGGGCGGGCGACGATTTCGTGTGGTTTCTGCGACGGAGAAGGAAATGCTGACAAGAGGACCCCACACACCAGTGACAGAGCAAAGTCCGCACAAGGAGTCAGTGACTGACCGGGTGGGGGCCACACGCCAGCGTGACCGCGCGCGCGGTGGAAGGGTGGGTGTGGGCCGCGTGGGCGGTTTCTTGAGGTGGGCCGAAATCAGGTATTCCAGCCCAGGTAAGCCTTTCTTTTTTTTTCTTTTTATTTTGTATTTTCTTTTCTCCATTTTCAAATCCAATTTGAGTTCAAGTTTAAATTCAAACTTTGTGAATAACTTGTCCTCAGTTTGAAAGGTATGATTTATTAATATAAGTGTGAAGGATGTTTATTTATTTTATTTTATGTAATATTTTTCCTTAGTTCTTCCCTTCTCTTTTATTTTCTATTTTCTATTCCAAATTCAAATTTATACTTCTATTTGTTTTCAAATTTTTCAAATGTATCAATTGAAACCCAAAGGTGAATATAAACCATACTATTTTAATATTACTAATTTAAGTTTTATTCTCCTTGTTATTTATTTTCATGGGATGTATAAATGGTTTCTTTTAAAAGAAAAATTCTTTTCCCATCTTTTTCTTATTTTCCTAGTTTCCAAATTATTATTATGATACTTTGCTCAGATTTCTTCTACCAATCCCAAATTCAGAATTTGGGTGTTACAAACGCAAAAGAGATTTGGGACCTACTCAAGACGGCGCACGAGGGTGATGAACTCACAAAGATCACCAAGCGGGAAACGATCGAGGGGGAGCTCGGTCGCTTCCGTCTTCGCCAAGGGGAGGAGCCACAAGACATGTACAACCGGCTCAAGACCTTGGTGAACCAAGTGCGCAACCTCGGGAGCGCAAAATGGGATGACCACGAGGTGGTTAAGGTTATTCTAAGAGCCCTTATTTTCCTTAACCCCACACAAGTTCAATTAATTCGTGGCAATCCTAGATATCCACTAATGACCCCCGAGGAAGTTATCGGGAATTTTGTGAGTTTTGAATGCATGATTAAGGGCTCCAAGAAGATCAACGAGCTTGATGAACCCTCCACATCCGAGGCGCAACCCGTGGCCTTCAAGGCAACGGAGGAGAAGAAGGAGGAGTCTACACCAAGTAGACAACCAATTGACGCCTCCAAGCTCGACAACGAGGAGATGGCCCTAATCATCAAAAGCTTCTGGCAAATCCTCAAGCAACGGAAGGGGAAGGATTACAAATCCCGTTCCAAGAAGGTTTGCTACAAGTGTGGTAAGCCCGGTCATTTTATTGCAAAATGTCCTATGTCTAGTGACAGTGACAGGGGCGACGATAAGAAGGGAAAGAGGAGAGAAAAGAAGAAGTACTACAAGAAGGGCGGCGATGCCCATGTTTGTCGGGAGTGGGACTCCGACGAAAGCTCAAGCGACTCCTCCGACGACGAGGACGCCGCCAACATCGCCGTCACCAAGGGCCTCCTCTTCCCCAACGTCGGCCACAAGTGTCTCATGGCCAAGGACGGCAAAAAGAAGGTAAAATCAAGGTCCTCCACTAAATATGAAACATCTAGTGAGGAGGATGATGATAAAAATGAGGAGGATAATTTGCGTATTCTTTTTGCCAACCTTAACATGGAACAAAAGGAAAAATTAAATGAGCTAATTAGTGCCATCCATGAAAAGGATGATCTCTTGGACTCCCAAGAGGACTTCCTAATCAAGGAAAACAAGAAACATGTTAAGGTTAAAAATGCTTATGCTCTAGCAATAGAAAAATGTGAAAAATTGTCTAGTGAGCTAAGTATTTGCCATGAGACTATAGACAACCTTAGAAATGAAAATGCTAATTTAATAGCTAAGGTTGATTCTCATATTTGCAATGTTTCAATTCCAAGTCCTAGAAATGATAATGATGATTTGCTTGCTAGGATTGAAGAATTGAATATTTCTCTTGCTAGCCTTAGAAATGAGAATGAGAAACTAATTGCTAAGGCTAAAGATTTTGATATTTGCAATGCTACTATTTCCGACCTTAGAACTAAAAATGATATATTACATGCTAAGGTTATTGAACTAAAATCTTGCAAACCCTCTACATCTAATGTTGAGCATATTTCCATTTGTACTAGATGTAGAGATATTAATGTTGATGCTATCCATGATCACCTAGCCTTAATTAAAAAACAAAATGATCACATAGCACAACTTAATGCTAAAATTAGAGAGCATGACTTAGAAAATGAAAAATTTAAATTGGCTAGAAGCATGCTCTATAATGGGAGACGCCCTGGCATTAAGGACGGCATTGGCTTCCAAAAGGGAGACAATGTCAAAATTAATGCCCCTCCAAAGAACTTATCTAACTTTGTTAAGGGCAAGGCTCCCATGCCTCAGGATAACGAGGGTTACATTTTGTACCCTGCCGGCTATCCTGAGAGCAAGATTAGGAAAATTCATTCTAGGAAGTCTCACTCTGGCCCTAATCATGCTTACATGTATAAGGGTGAGACATCTAGTTCTAGGCAACCAACCCGTGCCAAGTTGCCTAGAAAGAAAATTCCTAATGCATCAAATGATCATAGCATTTCATTTAAAACTTTTGATGCATCTTATGTTTTAACTAACAAATCAGGCAAGGTAGTGGACAAAATTGTTGGGGGCAAACACAAGGGCTCCAAGACTTGTGTTTGGGTACCCAAAGTTCTTGTATCTAATGCCAAAGGACCCAAAACCGTTTGGGTACCTAAAACAAAGAACTAAACTTGTTTTGTAGGTTTATGCATCCGGGGGCTCAAGTTGGATACTCGACAGCGGGTGCACAAACCACATGACAGGGGAGAAAAGGATGTTCTCCTCATATGAGAAAAACCAAGATCCCCAACGAGCTATCACATTCGGGGATGGAAATCAAGGTTTGGTCAAAGGTTTGGGTAAAATTGCTATATCTCCTGACCACACTATTTCCAATGTTTTTCTTGTAGATTCCTTAGATTACAATTTGCTTTCCGTATCCCAATTATGTCAAATGGGCTACAACTGTCTTTTTACTGATACTGGTGTTACTGTCTTTAGAAGAAGTGATGATTCAATAGCTTTTAAGGGAGTGTTAGAGGGTCAGCTATACTTGGTAGATTTTGATAGAGCTGAACTCGACACTTGCTTAATTGCTAAGACTAATATGGGTTGGCTATGGCATCGCCGACTAGCCCATGTTGGGATGAAGAATCTTCATAAGCTTCTAAAGGGAGAGCACATTTTAGGACTAACCAATGTTCATTTTGAGAAAGACAGGATCTGTAGCGCATGCCAAGCCAGGAAGCAAGTTGGTGTCCATCATCCACACAAAAACATCATGACTACCGACAGGCCACTGGAGCTCCTACACATGGATCTATTCGGCCCGATCGCTTACATAAGCATCGGCGGTAGTAAGTATTGTCTTGTAATTGTGGATGATTATTCTCGCTTCACTTGGGTGTTCTTTTTGCAGGACAAATCTCATACCCAAGAAACTTTAAAAGGATTCTTGAGACGGGCTCAAAATGAGTTCGGCTTAAGGATCAAGAAAATTAGAAGCGACAATGGGACGGAGTTCAAGAACTCTCAAATTGAAGGTTTCCTTGAGGAGGAGGGCATCAAGCATGAGTTCTCTTCTCCCTACACTCCACAACAAAATGGTGTAGTGGAGAGGAAGAATCGAACTCTATTAGACAAGGCAAGAACCATGCTTGATGAGTACAAGACACCGGATCGGTTTTGGGCCGAGGCGGTCAACACCGCCTGCTACGCCATCAACCGGTTATATCTTCATCGAATCCTCAAGAAGACATCTTATGAACTCCTAACCGGTAAAAAGCCAAATATTTCATATTTTAGAGTTTTTGGTAGCAAATGTTTTATTCTTGTCAAAAGAGGTAGAAAATCTAAATTTGCTCCTAAAACTGTAGAAGGCTTTTTACTAGGATATGATTCAAACACAAGGGCATATAGAGTCTTTAACAAGTCATCAGGACTTGTTGAAGTTTCTTGTGACGTTGTGTTTGATGAGACTAACGGCTCTCAAGTAGAGCAAGTTGATCTTGATGATATAGGTGAAGAACAGGCTCCATGCATAGCGCTAAGGAACATGTCCATTGGGGATGTGTGTCCTAAGGAATCCGAAGAGCCTCCACATGCACAAGATCAACCATCCTCCTCAACGCAAGCATCTCCACCAACTCAAATTGAGGATGAGGCTCAAGATGTTGAACAAGAAGATCAAGAAGATGAGCCACCTCAAAATGACGGCAACGATCAAGGGGGAGATGCAAATGATGAGGACAAGGAGGATGATCAACCAAGGCCGCCACACCCAAGAGTCCACCAAGCAATACAACGAGATCACCCCGTCGACACCATCCTCGGCGACATTCATAAGGGGGTAACTACTCGATCTCGTGTTGCACATTTTTGTGAACATTACTCTTTTGTTTCCTCTATTGAGCCACACAGGGTAGAGGAAGCACTTCAAAATTCGGATTGGGTGATGGCGATGCAAGAGGAGCTCAACAATTTCACAAGGAATGAGGTATGGCATTTAGTTCCACGTCCTAATCAAAATGTTGTAGGAACCAAGTGGGTCTTCCGCAACAAGCAAGACGAGCATGGTGTGGTGACAAGGAACAAAGCTCGACTCGTGGCCAAGGGATATTCACAAGTCGAAGGTTTGGATTTTGGTGAAACCTATGCACCCGTAGCTAGGCTTGAGTCAATTCGCATATTATTGGCCTATGCTACTTACCATGGCTTCAAGCTTTATCAAATGGACGTGAAGAGTGTCTTCCTCAATGGACCAATCAAGGAGGAGGTCTATGTTGAGCAACCTCCCGGCTTTGAAGACAGTGAGTACCCCAACCATGTTTATAGGCTCTCTAAGGCGCTTTATGGGCTCAAGCAAGCCCCAAGAGCATGGTATGAATGCCTTAGAGATTTCCTTATTGCTAATGGCTTCAAAGTCGGCAAGGCCGATCCTACCTTATTCACTAAAACTCTTGACAATGATTTGTTCGTATGCCAAATTTATGTTGATGATATTATATTTGGGTCTACTAACAAATCTACATGTGAAGAATTTAGTAGGATCATGACACAGAAATTCGAGATGTCGATGATGGGGGAGTTGAAATATTTCTTAGGATTTCAAGTCAAGCAACTCCAAGAGGGCACCTTCCTTAGCCAAACGAAGTATACTCAAGATATCCTAACCAAGTTTGGAATGAAGGATGCCAAGCCCATCAAGACACCCATGGCAACAAATGGGCATCTCGACCTCGACACGGGAGGTAAGTCCGTGGATCAAAAGGTATACCGGTCGATGATTGGTTCATTGCTTTATTTATGTGCATCTCGACCGGACATTATGCTTTCCGTTTGCATGTGTGCAAGATTCCAAGCCGACCCTAAGGAATCACACCTTACGGCTGTAAAACGAATCTTGAGATATTTAGCTTATACTCCTAAGTTTGGGCTTTGGTATCCTCGAGGATCCACTTTTGATTTGATTGGTTATTCGGATGCCGATTGGGCGGGGTGTAAGATTAACAGGAAGAGCACATCGGGGACTTGCCAGTTCTTGGGAAGATCCTTGGTGTCATGGGCTTCAAAGAAGCAAAATTCGGTCGCTCTTTCTACTGCCGAAGTCGAGTATATTGCCGCAGGCCATTGTTGCGCGCAATTACTTTGGATGAGGCAAACCCTGCGGGACTACGGTTACAAATTAACCAAAGTCCCTTTGCTATGTGACAATGAGAGTGCAATCAAAATGGCCGACAATCCCGTCGAGCACAGCCGCACTAAGCACATAGCCATTCGGTATCATTTTCTTCGGGATCACCAACAAAAGGGGGATATCGAGATTTCTTACATTAACACTAAAGATCAATTAGCCGATATCTTTACCAAGCCACTTGATGAACAATCTTTTACCAGACTTAGGCATGAGCTTAATATTCTTGATTCTAGGAATTTCTTTTGCTAGTCTTGCACACATAGCTCATAAATATACCTTTGATCATGTCTCTTTTATATATGCTATGACTAATGTGTTTTCAAGTGTATTCCAAACCAAGTCATAGGTATATTGAAAGGGAATTGGAGTCTTCGGCGAAGACAAGGCTTCCACTCCATTCTACTACTTATCCTTCGCCGTCGTTCCGCATCATATCTCCAACTTTGGTATAATCTTCACTCATTCATTTCATGACCAAAGGGGGAGAAAATACTTCACTTGGGCTCTAATGATTCCGTTTTTGGCGATTCATGCCAAAGGGGGAGAAAATATGAGCCCAAAGCAAAAGGACCGCACCACCACCTAATTTTTTAAATTTGATGATTTTAATTTGGTAAATTTCAAAATTGGTATCTATTTATGGTCTAAAGGGGGAGCAACTAGTATTTTCAAAATTGATGTCTTAAAACCCTCTTGAACTCTAAGAGGAGACCTTATTTTGAGGGGGAGTTTTGTTTAGTCAAAGGAAAAGCATTTGAACAAAGGAAGAAAATTTCAAATCTTGAAAATGCTTTGCAAAATCTTTTTCATTTACCTTTGACTATCTTGCAAAAGGACTTTGAAAAGAATTTACAAAAGAATTTGCAAAAACAAAACTCTTGGTGTAAATGTGGTCCAATATATCAAAAACAAAGAAACAATCCATGCGCATCATATGAGTATTTATATTGGCTCAATTCCAAGCAACCTTTGCACTTACATTATGTAAACTAGTTCAATTATACACTTCTACATTTGCTTTGGTTTGTGTTGGCATCAATCACCAAAAAGGGGGAGATTGAAAGGGAATTAGGCTTACCCCTAGTTCCTAAATATTTTTGGTGGTTGAATTGCCCAACACAAATATTGGACTAACTAGTTTGCTCTAGTGCATAAGTTATACAGGTGCAAAAGGTTCACATTTAGCAAATAAAAAGACCAAGTGTTGGATTCAACAAAGGAGCAACGAGGCAACCGAAGGCATCTCTGGCTGAAGGCATCGGACTGTCCGGTGTGCACCGGACAGTGTCCGGTGCGCCCAGAGGACTCCAACTCAAACTCTTCGCCCTCGGGAATTCTCGGAAGCCGGCGCGCTATAATTCACCGGACTGTCCGGTGTGCACCGGACATGTCCGGTGCTCCAAGGAAGCGCGGTCTCCAGAACTAGCCAGCCTCGGGTTCGCGCGGCAGCCGCTCCGCTAAAATTCACCGGACTGTCCGGTGTGCACCGGACTGTCCGGTGTGCCAGCGGAGCAACGGCTCTCTGCGGCGCCAACGGCTCCCTGCGGTGCATTTAATGCGCGCGCAGCGCGTGCAGACGTCAGGATCGCCCATACCGGTGCACCGGACATCAAACAGTACATGTCCGGTGTGCACCGGACACCCAGGAGGGCCCAGAAGTCAGAAGCTCCAACGGTCAGAATCCAACGGCAATGGTGACGTGGCAGGGGCACCGGACTGTCCGGTGCGCCATCGAACAGACAGCTTCCAGCAACGGTCACTTTTGGTGGTTGCGGCTATAAATACCCCAACCACCCCACATTCATTGCGATCCAAGTTTTCCACTTCTCAACTACTACAAGAGCTCTAGCATTCAATTCTAGACACACCAAATAGATCAAGTCCTCTCCAAATTCCACACAACACCATAGTGACTAGAGAGAGTGATTTGCTTGTGTTCTTTCGAGCTCTTGCGCTTGGATCGCATTCTTTTCTTTCACACTTGTTCTTGTGATCAATTTCAATTGTAACCAAGGCAAGAGGCACCAATTGTGTGGTGGCCCTTGCGGGGAAGCTTTGTTCCCGTTTGATTGAGAAGAAGAGAAAGCTCACTCGATCCGTGGGATCGTTTGAGAGAGGGAAGGGTTGAAAGAGACCCGGCCTTTGTGGCCTCCTCAACGGGGAGTAGGTTTGCGAGAACCGAACCTCGGTAAAACAAATCCGTGTGTCACACTTTTATTTGCTTGCGGTTTGTTTTGCGCCCTCTCTCGCGGACTCGTTTATATTTCTAACGCTAACCCGCCTTGTAGTTGTGATTATTTTTGTAAGTTTCAGTTTCGCCCTATTCACCCCCCCTCTAGGCGACTATCAGGGGGCCCAGGCAGCACGAGCTGCTATGGGGCTAGCCTCCCAGGCCGACCCCTCTGCCGGGACGGCCATCATTCCGGGGGAGGCTGCTGACGCGGCCGCGGCCTCGAGCCCGGCTGACTTGTTGCCGGTGCCGGCATCGACCCCCGCCGGGGCTGTTGCCGATTTACCCGCGGAGCCGTCCGTTGCCACCGACGTCGGGATGGCTGAGGCGCCGCCGCCCGTGGCCATCCCCGACCTCCCCGTTCTCGGCCATGAGGAGGGGGTAGCCACCGTCACCGAGGTCGGCGATCGGAGGCCCGCTTCCTTAGCCGAGGAGAGGCCCAACACTTTGATCGCAGCGGTACTCGAAGCGCTGGCCGCAGGGGGGCCCGACGCTTTGGTCGAGGTGCGCGTAGAACCATTGCCCATCTTGGGGAGTAGCAGTCTTATCCACGCGTGGCTCAACCTCGATGAATGGTGTGGACGGCCGCTCCGGTTCTGGAGCCATGCCATCTCGGACCCGGAGCCCCTCCTCTCCCTTGATGATGAGCTGGAGGAGAGAACTCGGGACAACTTCCATGAGTATATCGAGGCGACGACGAGGTCGCTGCGGTCGGCCATGGAGACCCTTTCCAGGGATGTTTTCAGGGTCTTCCAGGTAAGGGTTTCGGTGTAGACCTTGCGTGGCCAGGGCACTCTCTGTAATGCCTTGTTTTCCTTTCTCAGGAACTTGCGGACGTGAGCACCGCCAAGTCATTGTTCCTCCGCCGTGAGAGAGACTTCTGGGATTCGCTGTGATCCTAGAGGACCGTGCTTGCCGAGGTGTCACACCCGGGTTTCGGGGCACCAAGACCCGGGCGCGAACATAAACACCAGGTATGCTGGGACCAAGTCTCACACATATGATGTATAGTGGCACAGGATCGAATGTCACATCTTTATATATAACAGGAGTTCTATACAAAATAAATAATTACATTATAAGGAGACAACGGTCCAGCAACCCAAAGTTGACTGGGAGACGACGGCCTAGACCTCTCACGAACACATCGCAGCATCCTCCAAGCGCCTCATCCTGTGGTACCTGTTCTTGACCTGTGGGGGGGTGTGAGACAGCAAGAGTGAGCTCACATACGTTCATCGCTCAACAAGTTGTGGGGAATAATGTGCATGAACTCGCCAAAGGTGGGAGCTCACGTGAAGTGTAAGGCTTACCAAAGAGGATGGTTGAAGCTGAGCATTGCTTTTAAAGTTGGTCAAAATTTTATTAGCAGTTACTAAGTATAAGTAAATACCAACCCAATTAATTAGTAGAACAAAAGTAACAACCTCACCTGCAATGCAATGCATATGACAAATTGAATTTAGTTCCATAATTTAATCATGTGAGTGTCCGAGCTGCTCATGACCGTGAGCACGGCTAGTATACCAGTTTTACACTCTGCAGAGGTTGCGCATCTTTACCCACAAGTCGTGTTACCCATCTGCCAAGAGACGGCCAATCCCATACACCTCTACCGAGGAGGCGAGGCAGGGTAACACTACGAAGCCTTTACAAAGTTCCACTAGCTTCAGAAAACCCGCTACAGTTTATAGGAAGTTCCAATGCAGGAATCCCTTGCAGGACCGCCATCGCAGCAAAATCCTCCCGAGGGCCTCCCTACACTGACCACTCCCCTACTGCCCTTGCCCCTTTCGGGTAAGGTAGTCTTCCACTAGCTTTCCTAATTAATCAGCCAAGGGGTCCCATTCCTCCCTTGTGGTAGCACTGTTTTCCCGGGTGGTTCTCCATGTTCCAATTAACATAATGATCTTATCATGAACAGTAATAATAAACAGATAATAAAAATATGATCATGAATAATGTATCTTCATACCCAAAACCACATAAAGCACTAGCAAGCACTACCTAGAAAGTTCAGTGGTAAACAAGGTATAAAGATAGACAAACTAGGGTAACCTATTGGGTCCCATCAAAATTAACCTATGCAGATCATTATGATTAATTAGAACATGAGTGGGTAAAAAGAAGTGATCAAGGGCACAACTTGCCTGGGACTTGAGATTCCAGGTACCAACTTGCTTTTCAGATGACTCGTGTCCTCACCGCTAAACGTAGCAATACAGACAAACATGGTATAGACAAAATTAACATTACACCAAACATAAGAATAAACTGCGTAATAATAATCTATGAGTCGCTACGAGATCGCGGGATCGATAACTACTAAGATCGGAGTCATGGTTAAGGAGTTATGATCTATGGATGATCTACATGGTTAGGATATTAAATTATAGACTGATTATTGTACATCATATGAGAAAATATACTCTAAATAATCAATTCAACTTTAATCTAGATTATACTTGGCTAGAGATCATGTTTTAACCCCATTATACTTATCGACGGGTTAGTTTTGATTTAGCAGAGCTAATCTAGTAGGCATAGGATAAATAAATATCTAACTATAAAATTATGTCATATGGTATAATTAATAATGTTAATGCATAGTAGATATTTATACGAAGTTAACGCAACTGGAACGGACTAAAACGGAGTTAAAATGAACAAGATATGCATTTCCTAAGATTCATGAATTATTCCTATAGTTAAAATCAATTTCCAAGTTTATTTTATTATTTCTGCACTGGCTGGACTACGGCTGTAAATTCCAGAGAGCACAGGGGCTATAGCGTAAAAATCTAGACCTTCCCGAAACGCTCTTTGTAAATGTAGGGATGGCGGGTTAATTATTAAATTCTCCAGGGGCTCATTAAGAATAGTACCCGGCCGAAGGGGTACCTTCCGTTGTGAGCCGTGCGATCCAAGATCAGTGGTTCAGATTAGATCAAAGTCCTGCGAACCGGTACGCTCCTATGACCGCTGGATTCAAAATTGAGGGTCCAGATTCAAAATAACGCCTATAGACCGCCAGCCGTTCGATCTTCGTATAACGGTCCCGATCTAATTCGAGTGAAAGGGTATTTGATGTCTAATCTGTGCCGTTCAGTGGGATCGGACGGCACTGGCTTTTCTTCTACCCCCCCAACGTCGACGGCGAGGCTGATCCCCAAGAACCCACGGTGGCGCCATGGCTAGGAACTTCCCTGGTGCACTAGCAATCCTTAGGCCCCCCCCGATCTAGTAAAACGAACGCGGAGCACTCCCTGGGCACGACAGGGAAAGAACCTCACCAAGGGCGTGACGAGGGCAAAGTTGGTGGCGTCGTCGCACAGATCGCGGTGAGGGATGTGCCACTTCCCCCGATGATGGACAGGCCACCACAGAGGTACCCAAGCCGCTCGCGGGTGATGAACGCCTTCTCTGTCCTTGTGGGCAACCCATGTGCACCGAATCGAGCACCACACCAAAGCGGAGACGGGGTGGTCACCGGTGGTGGCGTGAGCCTGGGGGCGTTCGGCCCCGGCCAGACCGACGAACGTTGGATGGTGCCCCGCGGCGGCGAACAGCGGAACTCCAAGCTTCGCCCCAAGCTCCCAGGGGTTGGCGTGGAGCGGATAGGGGCGAGGAGAGGTCCGGCTTTATACCTAGGGCAGAGTCCGAGCAGGTGGGTGCTCGCCAAAAATTACGGTCGATCCGCTCGCAACGGCATGGTCCGAGTCACACGGAGAAGAAGACCGACGAGTGGGGACCACGTGCAAGAGACTCGAGTGAGGAGGGAAAAAAAAGGACAGTGTCTGACGCGCGGGGATGAGTGGATGGCGGGCGGGTCCCTGCTGCAGCGAAACCGGCGTGTGGGCAGCCCGGGTCGCCAAGTTGGGCCGACCAGGTGGATTCGGCCCACAAGCAGGTTTGTTTCTTCTCTTTTTTTATTTCTATTTTCTTTTCTTATTTCAAATCCAATTCAAACCATGTTTAATTTCTAAATTTCAAATTTATGCATAAGAAAAACTCCACATGATGCACAGTTTCTACATAATATTTATTACTCAGTTACTTTATTTATTTATTTATTTATTTTATTTAGGCTAGGTTTTCAACATGAAGTACACACACCACATTATTATTTTGAGTGTGTAGTTGGATTAAAGGTATATTAAAACAAATTCACCCTTTGTTTTGATAGGAACATTTTCCAATGTCTACTCTTTATTAGGATTTATTTTAACTATCGTTATTTTATCATGATCATTTACCTTAAAATGGTGAATTATAAAGTCTAATTATTTATCAAGGGTACTTTGCTCAGATTTCTTCTACCAATCCCTAATTTCTGAATTTGGGTGTTACAAATCCTACCCCCCTTAAAAATAATCTCGTCCTCGAGATTAGTAGAAAGAGGAATGTAGAAAGTTTGGTTAGCTTTTTTTAGTCTTTTTTTTTAGTTTCTAATTGGTTCCAATAACAAAAGGTTCCTTTTCCTTTAATATTAATTAGTAGGTGATTAGGAAGGCGTAAGCATCTTTTATCTCATGCCATTTAGTAGGCAAGGTGGGGGTGGTTATAGCGAGGATAGGTTGGGGTAAGAAAGGTTAGAGTAAGGAAAGACTCCATTTTAGATGGTGAATCTTGATTCATATGAAGATCTGGTTCTACTCATATTCTTCGTTGTCGAGGTTGACCTTCTTCTTTCCTTCGGTCTTGGCGTGATCATCTGAGTTAGGGACATATTGTTAAGATATATGTGGGTAGGATGGATTACATGGTGTAGGTAGGTCAGAATCTCTGTTGGGTTAAAACAGAGGGGTTATGCAACCATCGGATGGTCAAGTAGTTGTGTATGGTCAAGTTAGTCCAATGCACCAATTTATCTTAAGTCATATTTATAGGAGTATGGTCTAATCTATTTCATCACTATGAACTTGTTAAGTAGCTGACCTTAAATTAGCTCAACTTAAGGTTAGACTTTGTTAGCTTAGATGGATCTATCACACAAGATTGAATCTAGGTTAGATTGGTATGACTAGTTTGACTAAATAAGATCTAATTAATTTGCATTAGATCATGGTTGTTTAATCTAGGGTGGATAAGTATGCTTATTAGGATAAGATGGATCCATAAAGATAAGATAGAATCTTTTGAGATCAGTTAGATCTATTAGGATAAGGATTAAATCTTTTCAAGATAAGATGGATCTAGATACATTAGGATAAGTTAAGATCTTTTGAGATAAGATAGATCTATGAGTGTAGGATAGAATCTTTTAAGATGAGATGAATCTATTAAGCTAGATACATTTTTTTAATGAGGGATAATCCAACTTGTCTAGTTACTTTTATAAGCATTTTTTTCTATATGTATATACAGATGTAATTGTGGACATTACTCCACAACTAATCACACTCAATCAAAGATCCAAATCAAACAAGTATCATAAGAACAAGCATTCATGTGCATAGATATCTATAAAAATAGTTTTGTTTTTGTTCCTAAGAGTAGGTCTCATATTCCTAAAGGTCACTTTAGGTACAGGATTTCAAAGTGTGAAATCCACATTTGTCTTTTAGAAAGAAAAAGGTAATAATAATCAGAGTAAAGCGGAATTAGATGAGAAAGATTAAGAAAAGTTTAGAAAGAATCAGAGTAGCAAAGGTAAGAAAGGGTTGTCCAGTTTTATCTAGGTTTCGTCCTACAGTCAACATTCCTCTGATACCACTTCTGTCACACCCGGGTTTCGGGGCACCAAGACCCGGGCGCGAACATAAACACCAGGTATGCTGGGACCAAGTCTCACACATATGATGTATAGTGGCACAGGATCAAATGTCACATCTTTATATATAATAGGAGTTCTATACAAAATAAATAATTACATTATAAGGAGACAACGGTCCAGCAACCCAAAGTTGACTGGGAGACGACGGCCTAGACCTCTCACGAACACATCGCAGCATCCTCCAAGCGCCTCATCTTGTGGTACCTGTTCTTGACCTGTGGGGGGGGGGTGTGAGACAGCAAGAGTGAGCTCACATACATTCATCGCTCAACAAGTTGTGGGGAATAATGTGCATGAACTCGCCAAAGGTGGGAGCTCACGTGAAGTGTAAGGCTTACCAAAGAGGATGGTTGAAGCTGAGCATTGCTTTTAAAGTTGGTCAAAATTTTATTAGCAGTTACTAAGTATAAGTAAATACCAACCCAATTAATTAGTAGAACAAAAGTAACAACCTCACCTGCAATGCAATGCATATGACAAATTGAATTTAGTTCCATAATTTAATCATGTGAGTGTCCGAGCTGCTCATGACCGTGAGCACGGCTAGTATACCAGTTTTACACTCTGCAGAGGTTGCGCATCTTTACCCACAAGTCGTGTTACCCATCTGCCAAGAGACGGCCAATCCCATACACCTCTACCGAGGAGGCGAGGCAGGGTAACACTACGAGGCCTTTACAAAGTTCCACTAGCTTCAGAAAACCCGCTACAGTTTATAGGAAGTTCCAATGCAGGAATCCCTTGCAGGATCGCCATCGCAGCAAAATCCTCCTGAGGGCCTCCCTACACTGACCACTCCCCTACTGCCCTTGCCCCTTTCGGGTAAGGTAGTCTTCCACTAGCTTTCCTAATTAATCAGCCAAGGGGTCCCATTCCTCCCTTGTGGTAGCACTGTTTTCCCGGGTGGTTCTCCATGTTCCAATTAACATAATGATCTTATCATGAACAGTAATAATAAACAGATAATAAAAATATGATCATGAATAATGTATCTTCATACCCAAAACCACATAAAGCACTAGCAAGCACTACCCAGAAAGTTCAGTGGTAAACAAGGTATAAAGATAGACAAACTAGGGTAACCTATTGGGTCCCATCAAAATTAACCTATGCAGATCATTATGATTAATTAGAACATGAGTGGGTAAAAAGAAGTGATCAAGGGCACAACTTGCCTGGGACTTGAGATTCCAGGTACCAACTTGCTTTTCAGATGACTCGTGTCCTCACCGCTAAACGTAGCAATACAGACAAACATGGTATAGACAAAATTAACATTACACCAAACATAAGAATAAACTGCGTAATAATAATCTACGAGTCGCTACGAGATCGCGGGATCGATAACTACTAAGATCGGAGTCATGGTTAAGGAGTTATGATCTATGGATGATCTACATGGTTAGGATATTAAATTATAGACTGATTATTGTACATCATATGAGAAAATATACTCTAAATAATCAATTCAACTTTAATCTAGATTATACTTGGCTAGAGATCATGTTTTAACCCCATTATACTTATCGACGGGTTAGTTTTGATTTAGCAGAGCTAATCTAGTAGGCATAGGATAAATAAATATCTAACTATAAAATTATGTCATATGGTATAATTAATAATGTTAATGCATAGTAGATATTTATACGAAGTTAACGCAACTGGAACGGACTAAAACGGAGTTAAAATGAACAAGATATGCATTTCCTAAGATTCATGAATTATTCCTATAGTTAAAATCAATTTCCAAGTTTATTTTATTATTTCTGCACTGGCTGGACTACGGCTGTAAATTCCAGAGAGCACAGGGGCTATAGCGTAAAAATCTGGACCTTCCCGAAACGCTCTTTGTAAATGTAGGGATGGCGGGTTAATTATTAAATTCTTCAGGGGCTCATTAAGAATAGTACCCGGCCGAAGGGGTACCTTCCGTTGTGAGCCGTGCGATCCAAGATCAGTGGTTCAGATTAGATCAAAGTCCTGCGAACCAGTACGCTCCTATGACCGCTGGATTCAAAATTGAGGGTCCAGATTCAAAATAACGCCTATAGACCGCCAGCCGTTCGATCTTCGTCTAACGGTCCCGATCTAATTCGAGTGAAAGGGTATTTGATGTCTAATCTGTGCCGTTCAGTGGGATCGGACGGCACTGGCTTTTCTTCTACCCCCCCCCCAACGTCGACGGCGAGGCTGATCCCCAAGAACCCACGGTGGCGTCATGGCTAGGAACTTCCCTGGTGCACTAGCAATCCTTAGGCCCCCCCCCCCGATCTAGTAAAACGAACGCGGAGCACTCCTTGGGCATGACAGGGAAAGAACCTCACCAAGGGCGTGACGAGGGCAAAGTTGGTGGCGTCGTCGCACAGATCGCGGTGAAGGATGTGCCACTTCCCCCGATGATGGACAGGCCACCACAGAGGTACCCAAGCCGCTCGCGGGTGATGAACGCCTTCTCTGTCCTTGTGGGCAACCCATGTGCACCGAATCGAGCACCACACCAAAGCGGAGACGGGGTGGTCACCGGTGGTGGCGTGAGCCTGGGGGCGTTCGGCCCCGGCCAGACCGACGAACGTTGGATGGTGCCCCGCGGCGGCGAACAGCGGAACTCCAAGCTTCGCCCCAAGCTCCCAGGGGTTGGCGTGGAGCGGATAGGGGCGAGGAGAGGTCCGGCTTTATACCTAGGGCAGAGTCCGAGCAGGTGGGTGCTCGCCAAAAATTACGGTCGATCCGCTTGCAACGGCATGGTCCGAGTCACACGGAGAAGAAGACCGACGAGTGGGGACCACGTGCAAGAGACTCGAGTGAGGAGGGAAAAAAAAGGACAGTGTCTGACGCGCGGGGATGAGTGGATGGCGGGCGGGTCCCTGCTGCAGCGAAACCGGCGTGTGGGCAGCCCGGGTCGCCAAGTTGGGCCGACCAGGTGGATTCGGCCCACAAGCAGGTTTGTTTCTTCTCTTTTTTTATTTCTATTTTCTTTTCTTATTTCAAATCCAATTCAAACCATGTTTAATTTCTAAATTTCAAATTTATGCATAAGAAAAACTCCACATGATGCACAGTTTCTACATAATATTTATTACTCAGTTACTTTATTTATTTATTTATTTTATTTAGGCTAGGTTTTCAACATGAAGTACACACACCACATTATTATTTTGAGTGTGTAGTTGGATTAAAGGTATATTAAAACAAATTCACCCTTTGTTTTGATAGGAACATTTTCCAATGTCTACTCTTTATTAGGATTTATTTTAACTATCGTTATTTTATCATGATCATTTACCTTAAAATGGTGAATTATAAAGTCTAATTATTTATCAAGGGTATTTTGCTCAGATTTCTTCTACCAATCCCTAATTTCTGAATTTGGGTGTTACACGAGGCCAATGAGCGGCTCGCCCAATGGAGCAACAAGGTGGCGGATCTTCGGCTGCTTTGTGATGAGCTAAAGTCGATGGCAGCGGCGGCACGGGCAGAGGCTTCGTCGGCCCGGGAGCAGGTGGCTTCCTAGGCCGAGGAGATGCAGCAGCGGCGGCTGGAGCTCAGCTAGGTCCTCGGCGAGCTAGACCAATCTCGGAGCCAAGCCGCCGAAGCCGTGAGCCGGGCTGAGATCCTCGGGGGACGACTGGCTGGGGCTTCGGAGCGGCTGGCCGAGGCGCCTACTCGCATCACTGTCTGAGGCCGGGCCAGATTCCGCCGAGGGTGGAAACAACGCCGAGGGTGCCGCTCCTCCCTCTGCTGATGTTTGAGCCTACATGAACAGTTCGTCTGAAGCATGCGTATGTTTTTTGCGGCCGTCGAGGCCTAAACATATTTAGCGTTCGGATTATAAAGTTGCATTTTCTTTCCTCTTGTTTCGAGCATTTGTACTTGTTCGTCGGTAGCAGAACCGCTTCATCCGAGCTAGAGTCACTTTTCGTGGAAGGTGATGAGTGAGGTATCCGTATCCCGGAGGCGTAGGAGTCCCTCGGCTCGGTCGGCCTTGCCGCTTACGTGCTTTCTTACTCGTTTGTAGGATCCCGCTATCGATATAGTCGAAAGCATGAAGTTGTTTTTGGTAGAAAACTTTTCCGAAGAAAATTTTGACGCAGAGGGGGTTCCCCCCTTCTAGCCCCCGAGGGAGGGTCGGGCTTTGCCAAGGCAAGGCTGATCCTTCCTTGACGGTTAGACTTTATTTACGTATGTAAAAAACGAGGAACATGAACGACTTGAAACATTTTAAGGGTAGAAGCGACGTAGTTGTTCGATGTTCCAAACATTGCTGTAGACCTCGCCTTGATCGTTGGCCAGCTTGTATGTTCCGGGCTTCAAGATCTTGGCGATGATGAATGGCCCTTCCCAGGGAGGAGTAAGCTTGTGGCGCCCACGGGCATCTTGTCGCAGCCGAAGCACCAAGTCTCCTACTTGGAAGCCTCGGGGCCGAACCCTTCGGGCGTGGTAGCGTCGCAGAGACTGCTGATACCACGCCGAATGTAGTAAGGCAACGTCCCGAGCTTCTTCGAGCTGGTCCAGCGAGTCCTCTCGGCTGATCTGGTTGCTTCGGTCGTCGTACGCCTTCGTCCTCGGGGAACCGTATTCTAAGTCCGTGGGGAGGACGGCCTCGGCCCCATAGACTAGAAAGAACGGCGAGAAACCCGTGGCCCGGCTCGGCGTCGTCCTCATACTCTAGACCACCGAGGGTAGCTCTTTCATCCACCGCTTGCCAAACTTGTTGAGGTCGTTGTAGATCCTGGGTTTAAGTCCCTGCAAAATCATACCGTTGGCATGCTCCACCTGCCCATTCGTCATGGGGTGAGCTACGGCGGCCCAGTCCACACGGATGTGGTGGTCCTCACAGAAGTCCATGAACTTTTTTTCGGTGAACTGCGTGCCATTGTCGGTGATGATGGAGTTTGGGACCCCCAAAACGATGGATGATATTGGTGAAGAACGCCACCGCCTGCTTGGACCTGATGCTGGTCAAGGGTCGGACCTCGATCCACTTGGAGAATTTGTCGATGGCGACCAGTAGGTGCGTGAAGCCCCCGGGTGCCTTCTGCAAGGGACCGACGAGGTCCAGACCCCACACAGCAAACAGCCAGGTGATGGGTATGTCTGCAGGGCCTGAGCGGGCAGGCATGTCTGCTTTGCGTAGAATTGACATCCTCGGCAGGAGCGTACAATCCTAGTGGCGTCGGGCACCGCGGTTGGCCAGTAGAAACCTTGTCGGAAGGCATTTCCCATGAGGGCTCGAGGTGCTGCATGGTGGCCGCAAGCCCCTGAGTGTATTTCTTGTAACAGCTCTTGTCCTTGGGCGATGGAGATGCATCACTGGAGGATGCTCGAGGGACTGCGGTGATAGAGCTCCTTTTCATCACCCAGCAACACGAACGACTTGGCGCGTCGAGCCAGTCGCCGAGCTTCGGCCTTGTCGAGGGGTAGCTCTCCTCGGAGGAGATATTTCAGGTACGGGGTCTGCCATTTCGGGTTTGGCGTGACCCCATTCCGCTCTCCCTCGACGCGTAGGGCCTCACCCTCGGCGGCCGAGGGCACCTCGGGCTCGGCCGAGGCTTCCTCGGGCGTGTTGTCGATCTAGACGGAGGGTTGATGTATATCCTTGGAGAAAACGTCTGGGGGAACCATTGTCCATCCCGAGGCTATTTTAGCCAGCTCATCCACAGTCTCGTTGAATCGTCGAGCGACGTGGTTGAGTTCCAGCCCGTAGAACTTGTCCTCCAGGCGCCGAACTTCATCGCAGTAGGCCTCCATCTTCCGATCGTAGCAGTGGGAGTTCTTCATGACTTGGTCAATGACAAGCTGCGAGTCACCACGAGCCTCGAGGCGCCGAACCCCTAGCTCGACGACGATGTGCAGCCGGTTAACCAGTGCTTCATACTCGGCCATGTTGTTTGATGCCGGAAAATGATGGCGGATCACGTAGCGAAGATGTTTTCCGAGGGGTGAGATGAAGAGCAAGCCCGCGCCTGCTCCGGTTTTCATCAGTGACCCGTCGAAGTACATGGTACAAAGCTCGGGTTGGATTGGAGTCATCGGTAACTGGGTGTCAGTCCACTCAGCCAGGAAGTCGGCCAAGACTTGGGATTTTATGGCCTTCCGAGGGGCGAATGAAAGTGTTTCACCCATGAGCTCCACTGCCCATTTTGCCATCCTACCCGAGGCCTCTCGGGACTGGATGATCTCTCCCAGGGGAAAGGATGACACCACAGTCATGGGGTGAGACTCGGAGTAGTGTCGCAGCTTCCGCCGTGTCAGAATCACCGCGTAGAGTAGCTTCTGGATCTGCGGGTAGCGGACTTTGGTCTCGGATAGCACTTTGCTGATGAAGTAGACTAGCCTCTGGATGAGCAGTGCATGCCCTTCTTCTCGTCTCTCGACTATGACCGCAGCGCTGACCACCTGAGTGGTGCGGCTACGTAGATCAAGAGGGCTTCTCCCACAGCGGGGGGCACCAAGATGGGTGCATTTGTAAGGAGTGCCTTTAAGTTTCCGAGGGCTTCCTCGGCCTCGGGGGTCCAAGTGAAGCGCTCAACCTTCCTTAAGAGGCGGTACAGGGGCAATCCTTTTTTGCCAAGGCGTGAGATGAAACAACTCAAAGCCGCAAGGCATCCCATGACCCTCTGTACTCCTTTCAAATCTTTTATTGGTCCCATGTTGGCGATGGCCGCGATTTTCTTCGGGTTGGCCTCAATGCCCCGCTCGAAGACGATGAACCCTAGGAGCATGCCTCGAGGGACTCCGAAGACACACTTCTCTGGGTTGAGTTTCACGCCTTTCACTCTAAGACACTTGAATGTCGTTTCAAGGTCAGAGAGGAGGTCGGAGGCTTTCTTTGTCTTGACAATGATGTCATCGACGTAAGCCTCGACCGTTCTACCGATGTGTTCTCCGAACACATGGTTCATGCACCTCTGGTAGGTGGCACCTGCATTCCTCAAACCAAATGGCATTGTAGTGTAACAATACATGCCAAAAGGTGTGATAAAAGAAGTCGCGAGCTAGTCGAACTCTTTCATCTTGATTTGGTGATAGCCTGAGTAGGCATCGAGGAATGACAGGGTTTCACACCCAGCAGTGGAGTCCACAATTTGATCGATGCGAGGCAGAGGGTAGGGAACCTTCGGACATGCTTTGTTTAGACCGGTGTAGTCAATGCACGTCCTCCATTTCCCATCCTTTTTCCTTACAAGAACAGGGTTAGCTAACCATTCGGGATGGAATACCTCTTTGATGAACCCTGCCACGAGTAGTTTGTGGATCTCCTCGCCTATGGCCATGCGCTTTTCTTCGTCGAAACGGCACAGGGTCTGCTTCACGGGTCGGGCTCTAGCTCTGATGTCCAGTGAGTGCTCCGCGACATCCCTTGGTATGCCTGGCATGTCCGAGGGACTCCACGCAAAAACTTCGGCGTTTGCGTGGAGAAAGTCGACGAGCACTGCTTCCTATTTGGGGTCGAGCTCGGAGCCGATCCGGACTTTCTTGCTGGCGTCGTTGTTGGGGTCGAGAGAGACGGACTTAACCGCCTCGACTGGTTCGAAGTTGCCGGCGTGCCGCTTCGCGTCGGGCGCCTCCTTGGAGAGGCGTTCCAGGTCGGCGATGAAGGCCTCGGACTCGGCGAGGGCCTCAGCGTACTCCACGCATTCCACGTCGCATTCGTACGCGTGGCGGTACGTGGATCCAACGGTGATAATCCCGTTGGGGCCTGGCATCTTGAGCTTGAGGTAGGTGTAGTTGGGAACGGCCATGAACTTGGCGTAGCACGGCCTTCCCAACACCGCGTGGTAGGTCCCTCGTGTGACGGAACCTCCCAAGTTATTAGGCCCACCTATAGTTGTCCTTGTCCAACGGACCTCAAACAACCCTGTAGATGCCCCTGAATTACTTGAAAAGTTCGGTATCTGCTTTTCTTACCTTTCCCAAGAGCGTTTCACCCATCACGCAGACATTACATAACATTGGAGATATAGAAATGCGGAAGCAATTACATAAACTTACATTTATTTGAAAGTAAGATCAAGTTAGTTATTACAGACCACCATATAAACCCGAGTGCAGAGTACTTATTATTACAATACCAAGGGAGGTAAAAACTCCTCCCGATAAGTTCTTACATAAAAGATTTTATGGAGGACTAGGTCCTCCCGCAGCTTCATTCTTGCTTTTCTTCATTTGACACCACCTTGGTACAAAAGCAACAAAAATTTGCTGCTTCCTCACCTAAAAACAATAGGGAATAAAACCCTGAGTATGGGATTACTCAGCAAGTCTTACCCGACTAAAGAAAAGACTCTCAAGGGTATGCTGGTTATAAGGGAGTCAAAGTAGGGTTTCTCAATGATCAAAGACTCTGTTTTGCATAAATGCTTACTAAAAGTGGATCCTTAAAAATCCAATTTTATTGTCAAGTTAGGTAAAATTACCTGCATCTAGCATTCTTTCTAACCTAGTTCAATCACTTAACCTGCACTAGCCAATTTCTAAACAAGTCCTTCATCTTTACGGGAGTTCTACGTATAGGTCATTGGCCAAGTCTCCATAACTACGGAGGTACGGTGATCCGAATCGATTATACTCAGCTGAGGATCTCCAATCCCACGAACCGAGAGCATAGATACACCACCGTCCAGCCTCTTGCCACGGAGGGTACACGCTACTCTCGCCACCGCTCCATGCCCATTCCGTGTTATCTTATTCTGGCCTTAGTCTGCCCGAGGCAAGGCTTACCCATGACGAGGCATGTGACCAGTTAAAGGGTCCTCGGTCAGTAGGCCTACATCGACACGGTCCTTAATCGACTCAGACGGAGACACTACACCGAGACTCTCTTCTCGTGCAAGTCACCCGCCCGGTCTCAGCTTAATCATTTAAAACCCAAAGTTTGGTACCTGGCAGAGGTACATCTTTTCCAATGTTGAACCCATCACGGCCATGATGGATCCACCATCAAGCTTTATTTTCAAAAACATCCCTCCCACTTTGCCAATCATCTTTTTGTAAAACAAAACCTTTTGTTTTGCTAGAGCAATACTAAGCATAGTAAAAACCTTTTGTGAAAACAGGGTTTCAAGGAAGATAATCAAGTTCAAGGAAGGTAATGCATGAATTGTTTAAGCAGTCAACTCCTATCACCTAATGCATTAATCAAGTGAGAAAGATTTTAAAAACATCAAGGAAGGTGGCAAATGCACCGGGGCTTGCCTTCGTTGATAGGTGAGTCAGGCTTGGACCCGCAGATATCAAAGTAGAAACAAGTTCCTGCCTGAGATTCCGAAGGTGGTGGTGGTGTCTTCTCTTCAGTTACTTCGACTTCTTCTTCGTTTTCTAAAGATAACCATATATATATAAGAATGTATGCCATGAAATGCTCATAAGAGTGCAAAGATAATAAGAATTTATTATCTAAGGTTCTTGAATACAATTTTCCTTCACGGTTCTCCGGGAAACAAGGGTTTCCGGAGTCAGTAAAGGAATTCAAAGGGCAGGGTGGGGTTTTTGGGTTCTAGTTATCAAACAAGGTCCAAATCAAACCAAACTCTACCCATGGCTTCTAAATAATGTGTAAAGTTCATGTAAAAAGTTTGGACATTTTTGGAATTATCATTTATTTTCTAAAAAATCCAGAACTCATGATTTAAGCTATTTTAAATGACTCAAAATTCCCTATTTGTCCTAAAAATCATACAACTATTTTTATTAAATACTATGAAAAATAAGGAATCTAACAAAATTGGTTTGACATTTTTAATATTTTTCTACAATTTTCTACATATTTCTAAAGTTGGACAGAAAAAGAAAAGGGAAAAAGAGAAACAGTACTGGGCCAAATTTGATCGCAGTGGCCCAAGCCCAGGCGGAAACGCGCGTGCGCCCGCGCCCGTGCTGGCAGCTTTTCAGAAAGACCCTTAGAGTTTTGGTTAACTAGATCTGGGTTCGCTTACTATTTTCTCGAGTCACTGACAATTTACACAGGAGTCCCCCAAGTTCTATTCCTTCACTGCCCGCGGTCCCCGACAGTGCACGGCGCGGCAGAGCACTGGCGAGCATCTAGACCGGCCAAACGGAACAAGGGCTGGTTCCAAGCTTCGGCCGAAACCGAATTCATGCCCCAACCAGTGATTCCCCTAAGTTAATTGCACGAATGGCTACCCAAATGTCCCTGGCCACGGACGCAGCGGAAGTAATCAATAGAACCGTGCGTTCCCAGTGATCTACGGTGGTTTAGTTCAAACTAAAGGGCCGAGGAGTTTGAGGAGAGCTTAGGGATGTTAGAACAAGACTAGAGACAACATGATCGGACCTGATTTGCGCTGACCACGGCGAAGTGTTCTTGCGGCTTGTTTGAACCAATTTGGGGGAAATGTGGAATTCGAGCTCGCTGGTGATCGGCTGGGGGCAATACTATGTGGCTAGGTGTGTGATGACCATGCGGAGCTCGCGGTGTCTTCAATTTATAGGCTTAGTGAGCGGTGGCCGTGAATTTGGGCGAGACGCGCGGCGGTCAGAGAAAGGGGAAGTTCACTGGCGCAGTGAATTCGTGTCTGATCCCATGGCAATTACTCCGGTGATCAACGGGGAGCGAGAGGAGGTCACGGCGATGCGGTGAAAGTGCATGGACACGCGGTGCAAGGCTGGGAAGCGGCGGTCATCGGTGTACTTATCCAATTCCGCCGCGGTGAACGCTTGTACGGTGGCCAGAATACTTTACTGACCGGAGTTATCCACGACGATGATCTCCAAGTGTTATCCAGTTGATGTGGTCACGAGTCACGGCGGTGATGGCACGAATCTTTGCGCGGGGAGGTCGCCGGCGGTGAGGTTATGACGCTGGCGATCTGATCCACATCGGGCTACTGTACCATCAGAAATCCTTTTCAGAGCATCTGACAGGGTGATTTGAAACCCGATTTTCTCCACAGTTTCTCTAGTAACTCACTCAACTCTCTGTAGCAAAGGTGCAGAGCTACAAACCAGCTACAAATCGACTATAGGGATTAAACTCAGTTGAGCACTGGATCAAGGTTGAATCCAAGTCCAAAGTTTGCTCTGTTACACTGCAATTCTGAATTTCAGGGTTCCATCAGCCTGACAGTCCAACTTTGGGCTTAATTATCTCAAATATCTTATTAACAACTATGCTTACACTCTTAAGCAAAGTTGTTCTCCTTTGTTTGGTCTGCAAGTTTGGTGTGGTGACCTAGGGCAAAAACCCTAGAATTTGAAAGATACAAGGGCTCAAAGTTGAAGCAATCACACTGAAATTCAAATGAGTCAAGTGTGGCTCTTTTACACTTAAGTCCAAATCTCAAGTTTTGGATTGCAAATCCTCATGATTGGGAACCATATGACTTATGACACTTATTTAACATGGTTTTTACACTTTGGTTCACAAGTGCACTAATTTTTGCACATAGGCCCCTAGGGTTTAGATTTAGGGTTTTCCAGGGTTCCAATTAGGGTTTCTGGTATCTCAGGGGTATGAATGTAATGTAGATCCCTCTTTGGTAACATATTATGATCATTTCACTTAAACTTTTGGGTTTTCTCAATTTGGGTCATGTTTTGCCCCTCTAATCCCTATTTAAGGTTAAGTCCCCTGTTCCAGGGTTCTATTTGCAAAACACCAAAACAATACAACTTGTTTGAAATTTTTACCTAGTGAATGCACTCTAGGTGTGTCAAACATATGCAATGCCCATGTTTATGATGTCATGCTCAAGTTTTAGTAACAGCAACACCAGGGGTGGTACACCTCGGAACCCGACCACCTCGAAGGTGAGGGTTTCCTTTTGGAAGTTGGAGGGAGTTCCGAAGCAGACGGGAAAGTCAATCCTCCTGAGGGGAAGGATACGCTTTCCGGGTGCGATCCCGTGGAAGGGTGCTGCACCAGCCCGGACCTCAGACCGATCAACCCCCAAGAGTTCTAGGGTCTCGGCGTAGATGATGTTGAGGCTGCTGCCTCCGTCCATGAGGACTTTGGAGAGCCTAATGTTGCCGATGATCGGATCGACGATGAGCGGGTACCTTCCTGGGCTTGGCACGAAGTCGGGGTGGTCGTCTCGGTTGAAGGTGATAGGCTTGTCGGACCAGTCTAGGTAGGCTGGCGCTACCACTTTTACCGAGAAGACCTCCCGGCGCTCCTGCTTGTGGTGCCAAGCCGAGGCGTTCGCCACCTGCCCATCGTAAATCATGAAGCAGTTGTGGATCTCCGGGAACTCCTCTTCCTTGTCGCGGTCCTTCTTGTCGTTGCCCTGGTTCTTGCTATCTTCTGCCGGGGGCCCGGCCTTATGGAAGTAGCGCCGGAGCATGACACATTCTTCAAGGGTGTGCTTGACGGGACCCTGGTGATAGGGGCACGGCTCCTTGAGCATCTTGTCGAACGCGTCGGCCCCTCTAGGAGGCTTCCGAGGGTTTCTATGTTCGGCAGCAGCGACAAGATTCGCGTCGGCGGCGTTGCGCTTCGCTTGCGCCTTCTTCTTGGCCTTCTTCTTCGCGCCACGCTGGGCAGACGCCTCAGGGGCGTCTTCCTTCGGCTCCCCCTGAGGCTGCTTGTCTTTCCGGAAGATGGCCTCGACTGCGTCCTGACCCGAGGCGAACTTGGTGGTGACGTCCATCAATTCGCTCGCCTTGGTGGGAGTCTTGCACCCCAGTTTGCTCACCAGGTCTCGGCAAGTGGTGCCGGCGAGGAAAGCTCCGATGACGTCCGAGTCGGTGATGTTGGGTAGCTCGGTGCGCTGCTTCGAAAACCGCCGAATGTACTCTCGGAGGGATTCCCCAGGATGCTGGCGGCAGCTTCGGAGATCCCATGAGTTCCCAAGGCGCACGTACGTGCCCTGAAAATTTCCCGCGAAAGCCTTGACCAGGTCGTCCCAGTCGGAGATCTGCGCAGGAGGCAGATGCTCCAGCCAGGCCCGGGCGGCGTCGGAGAGGAAAGGGGGTAGATTACGGATGATGAGGTTGTCATCGTCCGCCCCTCCCAACTGGCATGCCAGTCGGTAGTCCGCGAGCCACAACTCTGGCCTCGTCACCCCCGAGTACTTGGTGATGGTAGTCGGGGCTCGGAAACGGGAAACGTCGCTCGTCGTATGGCCCGGCTGAAGACTCGTGGACCGGGTGGCTCGGGCGAGGGACTACCATCACCAAGTACTCGGGCGACGCTGCGACAACGAGGAGGATTGGAGTCCCTCGCTCGAGCCACCCGGTCCACGAGTCTTCAGCCGGGCCATACGACGAGCGCCGTTTCTCGCCCGTTTCTGAGCCCCGACTACCATCACCAAGTACTCAGGGGAGACGAGGCCGGAGTTGTGGCTCGCGGACTACCGACTGGCATGCCAGTTGGGGGGCGGGCGATGACAAGCTCATCATCCGTAATCTACCCCTTTTCCTCTCTGACGCCGCCCGGGCCTGGCTAGAGCATCTGCCTCTTGCGCAGATCTCCGACTGGGACGACCTGGTTAAGGCTTTCGCAGGAAATTTCTAGGGCACATACGTGCGCCCTGGGAACTCATGGGATCTCCGAAGCTACCGCCAGCAGCCTGGGGAATCCCTCCGAGAGTACATCTGATGGTTTTCGAAGCAGCGCACCGAGCTGCCCAACATCACCGACTCGGACGTCATCGGAGCTTTCCTCGCCGGCATCACTTGCCGAGACCTAGTGAGCAAACTGGGGCGCAAGACTCCCACCAAGGCGAGCAAATAGATGGACGTCGCCACCAAGTTCGCCTCGGGTCAGGAGGCAGTCGAGGCCATCTTCCAGAAAGACAAGCAGCCTCAAGGGGAGTCGAAGGAAGACGCCCTCGAGGCGTCTGCCCAGCGTGGCGCGAAGAAGAAGGCCAAGAAGAAGGCGCAAGCGAAGCGCAACGCCGCCGATGTGAATCTTGTCACTACTGCCGAACACAGAAACCCTCGGAAGCCTCCTGGAGGGGCCGGCGCGTTCGACAAGATGCTTTAGGAGCCGTGCCCCTATCACTATGGTCCCGTCAAGCACACCCTTGAAGAATGTGTCATGCTCCGGCGCTACTTCCATAAGGTCAGGCCTCCGGCGGAAGATAGCAAGGGCCAGGGCAACGACAAGAAGGACCACGGCAAGGAAGAGGAGTTCCCGGAGATCCACAACTGCTTCATGATTTACGACGAGCAGGTGGCGAACGCCTCGGCTCGGCACCGCAAGCAGGAGCGCCGGGAGGTCTGCTTGGTAAAGGTGGTAGCGCCAGTCTACCTAGACCGGTCCGACAAGCCTATCACCTTCAACCGAGACGACCACCCCGACTTCGTGCCAAGCCCAGGAAGGTACCCGCTCGTCGTCGATCCGATCATCGGCAACGTTAGGCTCTCCAAAGTCCTCATAGACGGAGGCAGCAGCCTCAATATCATCTACGCCGAGACCCTGGAACTCTTGGGGGTTGATCGGTCCGAGGTCCGGGCCGATGCGGCACCCTTCCACGGGATCGCACCCGGAAAGCGTATCCTTCCCCTTGGGCAAATTTACTTGCCCGTCTGCTTCGGAACTCCCTCCAACTTCCGAAAGGAAACCCTCACCTTTGAGGTGGTCGGGTTCCGAGGGACCTACCACGCGGTGTTGGGAAGGTCGTGCTACGCCAAGTTCATGGTTGTCCCCAACTACACCTACCTCAAGCTCAAGATGTCAGGCCCCAACGGGATCATCACCGTCGGATCCACGTACTGCCACACGTACGAATGCGACGTGGAATGCGTGGAGTACGCTGAGGCCCTCGTCGAGTCCGAGGCCCTCATCACTGACCTGGAACACCTCTCTAAGGAGGCGCCCGACGCGAAGCGGCACGCCAGCAACTTCGAACCAGTCGAGGCGGTTAAGTCCGTCTCTCTCGACCCCAGCAACGACGCCAGCAAGAAAGTCCGGATCGGCTCCGAGCTCGACCCCAAATAGGAAGCAGTGCTCGTCGACTTTCTCCGCGCAAACGCCGAAGTTTTTGCGTGGAGTCCCTCGGACATGCCAGACATACCAAGGGATGTCGCCGAGCACTAACTGGACATCAGAGCTGGAGCCCGACCCGTGAAGCAGAACCTGTGCCGTTTTGACGAAGAAAAGCGCAGGGCCATAGGCAAGGAGATCCACAAGCTACTCGCGGCAGGGTTCATCAAAGAGGTATTCCATCCCGAATGGTTAGCTAACCCTGTTCTTGTAAGGAAAAAGGATGGGAAATGGAGGACGTGCGTAGACTACACCGGTCTAAACAAAGCATGTCCGAAGGTTCCCTACCCTCTGCCTCGCATCGATCAAATTGTGGACTCCACTACTGGGTGCGAAACCCTGTCATTCCTCGATGCCTACTCAGGCTATTACCAAATCAAGATGAAAGAGTCTGACCAGCTCGCGACTTCTTTTATCACACTTTTTGGCATGTATTGTTACACTACAATGCCATTTGGTTTGAGGAATGCAGGCGCCACCTACCAGAGGTGCATGAACCATGTGTTCGGAGAACACATCGGCAGAACGGTCGAGGCTTACATCGATGACATCGTTGTCAAGACAAAGAAAGCCTCCGACCTCCTCTCTGACCTTGAAACGACATTCAAGTGTCTTAGAGCGAAAGGCGTGAAACTCAACCTAGAGAAGTGTGTCTTTGGAGTCCCCCGAGGCATGCTCCTAGGGTTCATCGTCTTCGAGCGGGGCATTGAGGCCAACCCGAAGAAAATCACGGCCATCGCCAACATGGGACCAATAAAAGATTTGAAAGGAGTACAGAGGGTCATGGGATGCCTTGCGGCTCTGAGCCATTTCATCTCACGCCTTGGCGAAAAAGGATTGCCCCTGTACCGCCTCTTAAGGAAGGCCGAGCGCTTCACTTGGACCACCGAGGCCGAGGAAGCCCTCGGAAACTTAAAGGCACTCCTTACAAATGCACCCATCTTGGTGCCCCTCGCTGCGGGAGAAGACCTCTTGATCTACGTAGCCGCAACCACTCAGGTGGTCAGCGTTGTGGTCGTAGTTGAGAGACGAGAAGAAGGGCATGCACTGCTCATCCAGAGGCCAGTCTACTTCATCAGCGAAGTGCTATCCGAGACCAAAGTCCGCTACCCGCAGATCCAGAAGCTGCTCTACGCGGTGATTCTGACACGGCGGAAGCTGCGACACTACTTCGAGTCTCACCCGGTGACTGTGGTGTCATCCTTTCCCCTGGGAGAGATCATCCAGTCCCGAGAGGCCTCGGGTAGGATAGCAAAATGGGCAGTGGAGCTCATGGGCGAAACACTTTCATTCGCCCCTCGGAAGGCCATAAAATCTCAAGTCTTGGCCGACTTCCTGGCTGAGTGGACTGACACCCAGTTACCGACGACTCTAATCCAACCCGAGCTTTGGACCATGTACTTCGATGGGTCGCTAATGAAAACCGGAGCAGGCGCGGGCTTGCTCTTCATCTCACCCCTCGGAAAACATCTTCGCTATGTGATCCGCCTTCATTTTCCGACATCAAACAACGTGGCCGAGTACGAAGCACTGGTTAACGGGCTGCGCATCGCCGTCGAGCTAGGGGTTTGGCGCCTCGACGCTCGTGTGACTCGCAGCTTGTCATTGACCAAGTCATGAAGAACTCCCACTGCTACGATCGGAAGATGGAGGCCTACTGCGATGAAGTTCGGTGCCTGGAGGACAAGTTCTATGGGCTGGAACTCAACCACGTCGCTCGACGATTCAACGAGACTGCGGATGAGCTGGCTAAAATAGCCTCGGGGTGGACAATGGTTCCCCCGGACGTTTTCTCCAAGGATATACATCAACCCTCCGTCCAGATCGACAACACGCCCAAGGAAGCCTCGGGCGAGCCCGAGGTGCCCTCGGCCGCCGTGGGTGAGGCCCTGCGCGTCGAGGGAGAGCGGAATGGGGTCACGCCAAACCCGAACTGGCAGACCCCGTACCTGGAATATCTCCTCCGAGGAGAGCTGCCCCTCGATAAGGCCGAAGCTCGGCGACTGGCTCGGCACGCCAAGTCGTTCGTGTTGCTGGGTGATGAAAAGGAGCTCTATCACCGCAGTCCCTCGGGCATCGTCCAGCGATGCATCTCCATCGCCCAAGGACAAGAGCTGTTACAAGAAATACACTCAGGGGCTTGCGGCCACCATGCAGCACCTCGAGCCCTCATGGGAAATGCCTTCCGACAAGGTTTCTACTGGCCAACCGCGGTGCCCGACGCCACTAGGATTGTACACTCCTGCCGAGGATGTCAATTCTACACAAAGCAGACACGCCTGCCCACTCAGGCCCTGTAGACATACCCATCACCTGGCTGTTTGCTATGTGGGGTCTGGACCTCGTCGGTCCCTTACAGAAGGCACCCGGGGGCTTCACGCACCTGCTGGTCGCCATCGACAAATTCTCCAAGTGGATCAAGGTCCGACCCTTGACCAGCATCAGGTCCGAGCAGGCGGTGGCGTTCTTCACCAATATCATCCATCGCTTTGGAGTCCCGAACTCTATCATCACCGACAATGGCACACAGTTCACCGGAAAAAAGTTCCTGGACTTCTGCGAGGACCACCACATCCGTGTGGACTAGGCCACCGTAGCTCACCCCATGATGAATGGGCAGGTGGAGCGTGCCAACGGTATGATTTTGTAGGGACTTAAACCCAGGATCTACAATGACCTCAACAAGTTCGGCAAGCGGTGGATGAAAGAGCTACCCTCGGTGGTCTGGAGTCTGAGGACGACGCCGAGCCGGGCCATGGGTTTCTCGTTGTTCTTTCTAGTCTATGGGGCCAAGGCCGTCCTCCCCACGGACTTAGAATACGGTTCCCCGAGGACGAAGGCGTACGACGACCGAAGCAACCAGATCAGCCGAGAGGACTCGCTGGACCAGCTCGAAGAAGCTCGGGACGTTGCCTTACTACATTCGGCGCGGTATCAGCAGTCTCTGCGATGCTACCACGCCCGAAGGGTTCGGTCCCGAGGCTTCCAAGTGGGAGACTTGGTGCTTCAGCTGCGACAAGACGCACGTGGGCGCCACAAGCTTACTCCTCCCTGGGAAGGGCCATTCATCATCGCCAAGATCTTGAAGCCCGGAACATACAAGCTGGCCAACGATCAAGGCAAGGTCTACAGCAACGCTTGGAACATCGAACAGCTACGTCGCTTCTACCCTTAAAATGTTTCAAGTCGTTCATGTTCCTCGCTTTCTTTACATACGTAAATAAAGACTAACCATCAAGGAAGGATCAGCCTTGCCTCGGCAAAGCCTGACCCTCCCTCGGGGGCTAGAAGGGGGGAACCCCCTCTGCGTCAAAATTTTCTTCGGAAAAGTTTTCTACCAAAAACAACTTTCATGCTTTCGACTATATCGATAGCGGGATCCTACAAACGAGTAAGAAAGCACGTAAGCGGCAAGGCCGACCGAGCTGAGGGACTCCTATGCCTCTGGGATACGGATAACTCACTCATCACCTTCCGCGAAAAGTGACTCTAGCTCGGATGAAGCGGTTCTGCTACCGACGAACAAGTCCAAATGCTCGAAACAAGAGGAAAGAAAACGCAGCTTTATAATCCGAACGCTAAATATGTTTAGGCCTCGGTGGCCGCAAAAAACATACGCATGCTTTGGACAAACTGTTCCTACAAGATTCAGGCATCGGCATGAGGAGGAGCGGCGCCCTCGGCGACGTTTCCACCCTCGGCAAAATCTGGCCTGGCCTCAGACGGCGACTTGGGCGAGAGGATCTCCACCTCAAAGGAGGACGCCAGCACCGCGCTTGGGCCAGCGATGGCCGCGTCAAGCCTCTGGACCTCGACTAAGGCGGCCTCATCCTCGTCGGGTAAGCAGTACCCCACGCTGACCCGCTCCAGATCCACGTCATAGTGGGAAGCGAGCATGGCGAAGGCCCGCCTAACACCGTGATGTAGCGCCCTGTGGAGTCTACCGCGCACATGGCCGCCCAAGGCCCGCAGGTGACTCTGGGGGGAGCTACCCGAGGGGACGTCATCAAGGTCGAAGGCCAAGCAAAAGGCCGAGATAGCCTCGGACATGGCCACATGGTCGGCCTCCTTCCGCTCAGCCGCCTGGGCAAGCACCTTGCGATCCTTGATGGACTCGCTAAGAGCCGTCTCCAACCCTGCAGACACCCAAACAATACTCTTCAGACACGAGGTGAAGAACGAAGCTAAGTCAAAGCAACAAAGCGGGTGACACATACCTTCGGCCCGAGCGGACGCCTCGGCTAGCTGCCACGCAGCCTCAGCCAGCTGACCCTTAAGGGCCTCAGCCCGGCTCACGGCCTCGGCAGCTTGGCTCTGAGATTGGTCCAGCTCGCCGAGGACCAGGCCGAGCTTCAGCCGCCGCTACTGCATCTCCTCGGCCTGGGAAGCCACCTGCTCCCGGGCCGACGAAGCCTCTGCCCGCGCCGCCGCTGCCACCAACTTTAGCTCATCACAGAGCAGCCGAAGATCCGCCACCTCGGTGCTCCGTTGGGCGAGCCGCTCATTGGCCTCGGCAAGCACGGTCCTCTGGAACCGCAGCGAATCCCAGACGTCTCTCTCACGGTGGAGGAACAGCGACTTGGCGGTGCTCACGTCCGCAAGTTCCTGAGAAAGGAAAACAAGGCATTACAGAGAGTGCCCTGGCCACACAAGGTCTACACCGAAACCCTTACCTGGAAGACCCTAGGAACGTCCCTGGAAAGGGTCTCCACGGCCGACCAAAGCGACCTCGTTGTCGCCTCGATATACTCGTGGAAGTTGTCCCGAGTTCTCTCCTCCAGCTCATCGTCGAGGGAGAGGAGGGGCTCCGGGTCCGAGATGGCATGGCTCCAGAACCAGAGCGGCCGTCCACACCATTCATCGAGGTTGAGCCGCGCGTGGATAAGACCGCTGCTCCCCAAGATGGGCCATGGTTCTGCGTGCACCTCGACCAAAGCGTTGAGCCCCCCTGCGGCTAGCGCTTTGGGTACCGCCGCGATCAAAGTGTTGGGCCTCTCCTCGGCTAAAGAAGCGGGCCTCCGATCGCGGACCTCGGCGACGGCGGCTACCCCCTCCTCATGGCCGAGAACGGGGAGGTCGGGGATGGCCACGGGCGGCGGCGCCTCAGCCATCCCAACGTCGGCGGCAACGGACGGCTCCGCGGGTAAATCGGCAACGGCCCCGGCGGGGGTCGATGCCGGCACCGGCAACAAGTTAGCCAGGCTCGAGGCCGCGGCCACATCAGCGGCCTCCCCCGGCATGATGGCCGTCCCGGCAGAGGGGTCGATCGGGAGGCTAGCCCCATAGCAGCTTGTGCTGCCTGGGCCCCCCGTTCAAGCGCGTCTTGTGCGGAAGCCAGCCAACCGGCATGGCGCGCTGCGGCACCGGCTGCGGGGGCCAGTCCCGTCTTAAGGGCCTTCCTAGGGGCCAGACCAGCCGAGCCCTGCCTCCGCTTACTGAAAGAAGGAGGGCAAGATCAAGACACACAGAAAAAAACCAAAACAGAGGTATTCTCAGATACTTGCCCGCTCCGGACCAAGGCTAGCCGTGTCTGCGGGGAGGCCCCTCGAGCCCTAGCCCCCGCGGGTGCTACCGAGGGTTGCTCCGACGACGGCTTCGGCACCGCTTTCGCCTCGGACGCCCGAGGCGCCGAAAGGGCGGCCTGCCCAAGCGTTGTCGCGGCCAGGGGACCGACCTCCTATACAGCCGGCGCAGGCACTTGCTCCAGGAAGGCAGGCAGATCGGCCTGACTCCCCGGAGTCACCCCCATTACCTCGGCCAAGGGGTCAAGTACCCCCTCGGCCTGACTCCACTCCTCGGACTGGGTCCTCGGTGTCCCGGCCCCAGGCTCTGATGGTGCCGGCTCACTGGGAGGGTGGCTCAGCGACCCCTGGCCCGGCCTCGGTCCCGGGCTGAGGCCAAGGCGGGCTACCATGTCATCGTCCCCGTCATCATCGTCATCATCGTCGTCATCGTCGTCGTCAGGCGTCTCCGGCGACGGCTCCCTCGGGAGCCCTTCCCTCACCTGCCTCCGACGAAGCTTCTCCAAGGCATCCCGAGCGCGCATCCACTCGCGAGCCCGGGCCTTTTTTGCGTCCTTCCTCTCCTTTTCCTTCTCTGCGGCGATTCTCTGCGTGGCTCGGCCTACCGCGTCCTCCGGGATCGGTGGCTGGACGGGTTTATAAATCCTCAACCCCCGGGGACGAACAAAAACCCCAGTAAGAAAGGAACGTAGACATGAAGAACTCAGCACAAAATGGAAGAAGGATAGGGCACTTACCAGGGACACATACCCATGGTCGGGGCGCATCGCGGGCTGGGTAAGGGCGCCAGCGTCCTGCTTCCCTACCGTACTTGCTACCTTCTTGAGGAGGTCGTCGGCGGAGAGGGAGGTCGAGGACATCTGCGAGCCCTCCAAATCGACCCCCGGCTTCATCTCTGCAAGCCGCAACAGCCGCTCTACCAAAGGGAGCACCCTCCGGCGATGGATAGCGGCGACGACCCCCACAACGGTAAGGCCCCCATCTCGTAATTTCTGCAAAGCCTGCAGAATAGGCTGGAGCTTCTCCTGTTTCTCACGCGTGACCCCCCAGCGCCAGTTAATGCCGGCGGCGGTCACAACTCGTTGAGAAAATGGTGGAAGCCTCCCGTCGTCGTTGCGGAGATAAAACCACTGGTTCTGCCACCCCTTGTTCGAAGACGCAAGGGTGGCGGGGATGTACTGCTGCGCGCGCCCCAGCCTCAGCTGAAGGGTGCAGCCACCGGCCCGCACCGCCATACGGACCTACTTTGCCTCCGTTATCAAGGCAAAGAACTCCGTAGTGAAGAGATGAAGCCACAGATCCCAGTGGGGGTCAATCCCCAAAAAAACCCTCGCAAACCACTGCGAAGATGGCCGCTTGCGCAATAGAGTTGGGGTTGAGGTTGTGCAGTTCCACCCTGTAGTAGTGCAGGAGCGCCCGCATGAAGCGGCTCGTTGGTATGCCAAACCCCCGCTCATGGAAAGGGATAAAGCTGACCACATACCCCAGCGGCGGAGTCGGGCCGACCCCACTCCTGGGGGCCATCCACTCCAGCTGTGGCTCGCCGGAGAGGGGACGCAGCAAACCATCAACGACAAGGGCCTCCAGGTCCCCCACAGAAATAGTCGAGAATGGCCACCGGTCGCGCGACAAAACAACGGACACCTTGTCAGCCATCACCGGACAGAAGCGGTGGCGGCGGAAGGGATGAGGTGTGCGGTTTTCTCTCCTCTGGCTACTCTCTTAGGTTGCGGAAACCGAAGCAGGAGGCGAGCGCAAACAGCAGGGTGAAGAACCACCGCCGGCCCCTCTCCCGAGTATATAAAGGCCCGGGCGAGAACCGTTCAAGACTTCGCCCGAACCCGCCGCGAAATTCAAACTCGAAGGTGAAACGCCCGTTCCTTGAACGACTCGCGCACGCACAACGGCCGCCCCGCGACTCGCCCGTCCCGTCGCATTAACTCCCTGGCAGGGCAAGTGACACCGTTGGCGGGCGAGGCAGGCAACATTTCACCTCCGCCATAAAGGCCGCGTCAAAAAAGGTGTGCCACGACTTTTGAATTCATATCATTTTTGGTTTCCTCTCTCTCTTGCCATAGGGACTGGGAAGGGGGATATTTCAGAAAGGATCCTTCCCCGTGAAAGAAAACGGCCCCCGAGCCCTCCTACTGATCAGGGGTTCGAAGGCTGGCCCCTCGGAAGGGTTCGACAGCCGCCCTAGAGCACCCGGGCTCCGCACCCATTACTGATCAGGGGTTCGAAGGCTGGCCCTCGGAAGGGTTCAACAGACGCCCCAGAGCACTCGGGCTCCGCGCCCACTACTGATCAAGGGTTCACAGGCTGGCCCCTCGAAAGGGTTCGACAGTCGCCCCAGAACACGCAGAGTGAGGGATGACCCTGGGTACGTCTGATACATGGCTGAGGCTCGGGCTACGCTCCCGAGGTACCCTAGGACATTTCCGAGACTAGCGGGAACGACTCGTAATGGAATCCCACCGGAGGGAGGCATCGAGCCCTCGGACCCTGTCGAAAAGGGTCTGGGTCCAGCGAATCACCTGCAGGTACTTTTGGAGCGCGCCTCTGGGCCACTAGCCGACCCCTAACGAACAGGGCACGGGCGTCCACTCAGATCACCCGTTAGCAACTCACCGGAGACGCCATGATCGGTGCCCTCCGAGGGTAACATGGCGCTTTCCCCCCTTCCTCCTTGCGGAAAGGCGATGAAGGGGCGTATAATAAAAGTCGAGACAGTCCTTGATCGTCCTCTCGCTCCGTGCAGAGGCTCGAGGGCTGCTCTTGCACCCGGCTACGGCCAAATTGTTGACAGCGTCAACAAACTAGCTTCAAAACTCGGAACCCGATCGTGCACCTGGGCTACGGCCAGGCCGCATGAGGGAACAACAGGACCGGCTGAGGCATCACGAAAAGCGTTAAGACCTCAGAGGAGTCAAACCACTCCTCCGAGGCCTCGGGGGCTACACCCGGCGGGTGCACTCGCGCACACCTGTCGGAACAAAGTATAACTGAGAAAGGCTGGTCCCCTCACCAAAAATGCGGCAGAGCCTCGAAGCGAGCATCGCCACTCCCTTCGAGGCTCGGGGGCTACTGTCAGGTACCGAAATTAGGGGTACCCCCAACACTCCTAATCACGGCCGGTAAACACCTTCAAGGCAAACCATAAAGGCTTACGGCTCGGGTCAAAGTAAAAGCTTCGTCTACCAAGGGACGCGGTCTCACCTCGCCCGAGCCCGACCTCGGGCGGAACAGTGGCCCCGGACGAATCCACGTCTCGCCCGAGGGTCTCCTCAGACGGTGAGCGCACCCTCGGCTCAGCCAAAGGCAAGCCTTGTCCTGCAAGTGACATTGGCCAAATCGCCTTACCAGCCGACCGTATCACATGCGCATTTAATGCTGGGATCGCCTGACACCTTATCCTGACACGCGCGCCTCAGTCGGCAAGGTCGAAGTGACCGCAGTCACTTCGCCCCTTCACTGACCGATCTGACAGGAAAACAGCGCCGCCCGCCCCGCTCCGGCTGTTGTGCCAACCACCCGGGCAAAACCGACAACAGTCAAGTTCAGCCTCAGGCGCAATTTGTTGCTCCGTCTCGCCCGACCCCAGGGCTTGGCCTTGGCCTTGGCCTCGGGAGGAAATCTCCGCCTCGCCCGACCCAGGGGCTCGGCCTCGGGAAGAGTCACGTCCTCACCCGACCCTGGGTCTCAGCCCCAGCCTCGGCCTCGGAGGAGTCACCGCCTCGCCCGACCTCAGGCTTGGATCAACCGCGCCACAAGGAATGCATCATTATCCTACTCCTAGCTAGCTCAGGCTACGAAGGAACAAGACTGGCGTCCCATCCAGCTTACCCCGGTAACAGGCGATGGTGATTTCCCACATGCAACCATGATGTCGGTGGTTCTCAAGCCCCCTACAGAAGCAAGGAGACGTTAGCAAGATCCATGCAGCGCCAACAGCTGTACTGCTACAGGGCTCAAGGCACTTCTCCGACGGCCACGATACTACCTCTACAGGGCTCGAGACGCCCCCCGATGGCCACGTTGTTATCTGTACAGGGCTCAGGGCACTTCCCTGCCAGCCACGTTAGCTACCAGCTACACCCCATTGTACAACTGGGCATCTCCTTACGTCTATAAAAGGGGGTGTCCAGGGCCCCACGAGGAGGGAGAGAGAGAGGAGGGAGGAGCGAGGAGAAAAGACGAACAAACATACGAGCACACGAACATACGAACGCACGGCGGGAGAAGACGAGCAGGGGCCGGACCCTCTCCCTCTCTCGCTCTCTGCTACTCGCTCTCTCTCGCCCTCGCTCTCTCACAACGCTTGTAACCCCTACTACGAGCACCCTGGTGCAGGATAATACAAAGCTCATTCCCCCACTTGTGTTCCATCTCGCACCAACCCATCTGGGCAGGGGCACGCAGCGACAAATTTACTCGTCGGTCCAGGGATCCCCCCCCCCCCGGGTCCGAAACCCCGACACTCTCCTTCGATTAATTCACCCTGATGGTGTTTTGCCTCACGAAGAGGTTCATCTTGATGATGAAATTCCTAGCAATGCGCGCAATATCATTGTGCTGGGAATACGGAACAATGAATCTTTCGTTTTGGGAAATGACAGAGATCATTATTAAATGTGGGAGACAAATATGTCGACACTTATCTTTCCTCTCTAGATTGCAAAGGGATCCAAAACAAAGTCCTAGGCATGAGTGCTTTAAGCTCTCTTATCGGGTCATTGATAAATGCAATCGAGGCTGAACCAATAATCGCAAAATGGAAGTCATGAGCTTGAAGTTCGAACATTTATGGGCACTATTGAAATAATGTGTGGTGAATGCGATGGTTCAAGTGGTCTTGTGAGGGACCCATCCCACATATGTGTTGAATAAACACTGTTCCGCTAAGTAATATATCTGGCAAATGGCATGAATTAAAATATGCAGTTAATAGGATTATGAAGATCCATCACGAGATCCTAGGAGGACTCATATCTTTGAATTATAAATATGCAACATATAAATCTCGTACCGAATAATACATTCCTGACGAATGAGCACTCTCTTATGTAGAGAGAATATCTCCTAGATGAGATTATAGTTCCTTGATGGAACCTTTCCAGAAGAAATAAAGTTTGTGTTAAACACCAAAGTTTGATAATCCCTATAAAGGGATAAAGACCCATACAGACCCAAAAAGGTATAAGATGAGGTACCAAAGGATTTGAAGTTCACCGAATAATCACATGTGCATTCCACGAGTTTTACTCATGGTATTTTCCTGTAGATGTGGAATCACGGTATCCTCTAAAGCCCCGATGGCAGAAACCTATAAGGTTTAGGTGTTACTGGCAAAATATCCCCATTATGCCAGAATGACAGACTATAACGATATATCTGATCAATGAAAAATCCCTGATGGATTATAATCTTTGATGGACTTTTGTTACACCATCATAGATGTTCCAAAAGATGAACGCCTGGAGCGATGTGTCATATTTAGAATATGTACTATTGCAAATACATTATCCCCTAAGTCCTATTGAAGGACATGTTATTTGCTTTGCACAACTATGTATAAAATTGTGGTGTAATATAGAAAATGATAGCACCCCAACCTCATCCATTCTCGTTATTCCAGATGAACAATGAGACATATATCTTGAAGAATGTGCTTGAGTTATGAGGGATAACGACTTTGATAGATGTCATCGTTAGGGGGAGCGAATGCTTATATTGATCACAATCGTGAGATAATAAATGTCATATTCTATGCCCTGAAAGCGTGAGTTTGATGATCAATATGTGAACCTTTATGGAACTTTCTATCAAATATATAGATCCAGTCGATCGAACACCATCAGTCAAAGTGGCTTATTTATATTGATACGTGCACTTACCTCGTATATCCTAGAAGTGAGTTGAGGTAAAGTTCCTGAAATAGTCCTTGTAAGGATATGCAATCCATTTGCTAAATCTTTATGCGCATATACTTCCTGAAGAAGGTGTTTTGCTTTATTGATACGATTTTGCAAGGATCAGGGGAGCATATTTCTAAAGTTAGCCTTTGTAGAAGATTCGATAGAATCTAGATCCCAGAGGATCGAAATCTGTCCCGATGACAGCTGTTGTACTCTTTTTTCCCTTGGTGAGTTTTCTTGAAGTTTCTCACATGAGGTTTTTAACGAGGCAACAAAGTGCAAATGCAATATGTATCACCATGCACTCTTTCTCCACATTTTTCCCACTGGGTTTTTTGGAGTTTTAACGAGGCATGTGTTGGTCGCGTGTAACACCCGGCTTTAAGGAACAAAGCCAGGTGCATCTCATACATGCGCCAAGAAGACAACATATATAATAACAGAGTGTATAGAGATAAATGTCATAAAACATCAGAGTATTTATTACATAGCGGAAGACTTATTACAAAATAAAACAATAATTATAAAACGAACTAAGGATTGTCGGCGCCAATGTCAACTGAAAAACGCCACCTAGATCAGATCATACTCCTCGCCTTGTGGCTCCTCCTGAACCACCTGCTCTTCTCCTGTGGGGGGTGTGAGACAGCAAGGGTGAGCTCACACATGTTCATCGCTCAACAAGTTGTGGGGAATAATGTGGCATGAACTCACCAAAGGTGGGAGTTCATGAAGTGTAAGGCTGATCAATGAAATAAAGGCTAAAGCTGAGCATTGCTTTTAGGAGTTGGTCAAAATTTTATTAGCAGTTACTATGTGTAAGTAAATACCAAACCATAATAATAATAAGTAAAAATAATAGTAAAATAATCCCAAATGCAATGAGATGACAAATTAAGTTTAAGTTCCATAAATTAATCATGTGAGTGTCCGAGCCGCTCATGACCGTGAGCACGGCTAGTATACCAGTTTTACACTCTGCAGAGGTTGCGCATCTTTACCCACAAGTCGTGTTACCCATTTGCCACGGAGTTGATCAGACTCCATACACCTCTACCAAGGAAGCGAGGCAGGGTACCACTACGAGGCCTTTACAAAGTTCCACTAGCTTCAGACTACCCGCTACAGTTTATAGGAAGCTCCAGTGCAGGGTTCTTGTCTGACCGCCATCGCAGCAAAATCAACCCAAGGACCTCCCTACACTGACCACTCCCCTACTGCCCTTGCCCCTTTCGGGTAAGGTAGCCCTCCACTAGCTTTCCTAGTTAATCAGCCAAGGGCGTCCCATTAAACCCTTGTGGTAGCACTGTTTTCCCGGGTGGTTCTCCATGTTCCCATTAACATAATGATCTTATCATGAACATAAAATAATGAACATATAATAACAAGTATAAAAATTGAGTGATGAATATCTCTATACTCAAATCCACATAAAGCAATAGCATGTACTACCCAAAAGTTTAGTAGTAAAACCAGTGGTGAAACAAGGTATAAAGATAGTCAAAATCTAGGGTATCCTATTGGGTCCCATCAAAATTAACCTATGCAGATCATTATGAATAATAAGAACATGAATGGGTAAAAGAAGTGGTCAAGGGCACAACTTGCCTTCAACGAGCTCCTGCTCAGCTATCTCTACTTGCTGAACCTCAGATTCCACAGTGGCTTGCTCGTCTACTCGCATCAACACAATACATACATGGCATAGCATAAATTAACATCACATCAAACATGCAAATGGAATATACAGTAATAAACTGGACATTAAAATATGATCACAGGAACTGGAATCATTAAATTTGGAGTTATATATTTTAAGTTATGGATTTTCTAATGTTTTATGCATTTAATATAGGATTAAGTGGGAAATAAATTTAAATGTGTATTTCATGTAAAAACAGTGGTACTATTTGATAGAGAATAATATTACAAAATTATAGGAACTGGAATGGTCCAATTTGGAGTTCATATGAATTTTCTATGAATTATACAAATTCTAGGTATTGTTTTTGTTTTAAAAACTCATTTTCTAATTCATTTCTCTGATTTAATAACCCTCTGGACTGGGCCTTAAATACTGGAAAGTGTAGGGGTGCCTAGGTAAAAAGCCCGAGACACAGAGAATAGTACAGGGTGGACTGCGGGTTGGTTTTAACCAAACCGAGGGGCTTCCATGCAAACTACTCACACACAGCGCTAGGGTTTCTCAGGGCCATTGGATCTTGATTGGACGTACAGGATTAGATCTAACAGCGACGAACCGGTACGCTGCCGTGGCCGTTGGATCGGTGATCCGCGGCCACGATTTAAAATAGCCTAATTAGAACCTACGCGTCAGATCTCAATCGGACGGTGCTCGCCAACGTCCCGAAGCGGTATGCGCCAAGAGCAATCATGGCCGCAAGCGCCTGATCTAACGGCTGGGGTCGCTCGTCCCTGAGCCCCGTCGAGGTGCGGCGGCGCCACCAGTTAGCCGCGGTGAGGCATCGCGGAGTGGTCTGGGTCTGCGATTCCCGGCCCCAACCTTCGATCCAACAGAAGCAAAACGTAATCGATGTAAGGGCGGAACTAGGTACAGGCATCTCACCGATGATGGTGCACGGTGGTGATCGGCCCGTGGTGAAGCGCGGATCCGCGACCACGCCTGTCTCCAGCGAGCAATTCCCGAGTTCCTCGTGGCTCTCAGCTCGACTTGAGGGCTCCTGCAGCTTCACTGATTCCCGGCGAACGTCCTCGACCACCTGTGCGGATCCGAGCGCAGTCACGGAGGGGAATCACCGGTGGCGGCGCACTCGGTTCGACTCACTTCCGCGCGGCGGCGCCTGTACTCTGCGCATCGCGGTCTGGGTGGATGGAGCTGATAGGTCCCGAGGGGGTAGTCCCGGCGTCCCTTTTATCTCGGTCAATGGAGGATGGTGCATGCTCGCATGCACCGCGTGCAACAGCCTCACCCGAGTCTCCCGGCTCACCGCGATTCCGCGAACTACGGCGAGAAGAAAGGATAGGTGAAGACGCTGCGCCCTGGGCCCCACATGATGGTGTTTAGGCGCAGATGAGCAACCGACGGAGCGGGCCCACCAGACGACGAAACGAGGTTGCAAGCGTAGGCGCTGCGGCAACTGACAGCGTAGGTCCATGAGTTAGTGAGTTATGCGTGGGGAGCCCACGCAGCCCGCTGACGATCCGGTCCCACATGTCGGCGCAAGGTATAGTTGGGCTGGCGCGAGGTGGAGCGAAGTGGGCTGAAACCAATTCTGGGCTGCACGCGCTTCTCTATTTCTTTTCTGTTTTTCTTTTTATTTTCCATTTTCCCATTTCAAATTCATTCTTCAATAAAATTTTAAATTCAAACTTTATGATAAACTTGTCCTCAGTTTGGAATGTATAGTTTAATAATATCAGTGTGAAAGGTATTTATTCTGATTTTTATTTTATTTTATGTAGTATTTTCCTCATTTCTTCCCTCCTCTTATTTCAAACCCAAACTCTCAATTTAGGATTCAAGCTTCTAGTAATTATTATCTTATTATTATTATACTTGTTATTTTATTTAGTGCACAAACATATAAAACTCCAACAAGATGCACTTTGTTTTATCTTAGTGTCATTGGTTTAATTTAATCACTCTTAATTTTATGCATGCTCTTTTCATGATGCAAATAAGACACACATAAAATGAGAAAATCTCTCTATATTCTTTATTTAGAATTTTGAGTATTACATCGCGGTATTCGCCCAAGGGGAAGTGTCAAGTAACCCTAGTTAGGGTTATATGGGCAAATACCTGCTTTGCCCCTGAGGGGTCTCACGTCTCTATATAAGGAACATGTACACCCCCTCATAATACAGAAAAGAGAAAGAGGCCAGAGGTCCAACCCTATATATCGTGTCTCATGTGCTATCTGTCGTGCTTATGGGAAGGGAGACGGGTCTTCTACAGCTTCTCACGCCTAATCTGCTGACGGGAGGGAAGGGAGCGGATCTGGTGATCCGTGATAACATAGTTCTCAACAAATTTAAAATAGTTGTGAGGGGTTATTTGTAAAAAAATGACGCGGGACGACCGTTAAAACTGGTATAAGTAAAGTATAGATATTTTGGAAGGGGAAGTATTTAATATGATCTTAGAATTTATTTGATTTATTTAAATAAAATATAGATCAAGCCTATATTAACTCTAACACGGAGTATTATTTAATGTACCACACAGCTGTATTATTTCATGTACTTCAACGAGCAAGTAAAGTAGTACGACACAACTGTAGTATTCTTTCATGGAGTTGAGCCGAGCGAGCAAGTAGTACGGCACTACAGTATCCATGTCCCAAGGGCCAAGGCACGGACGATGATTAGATTCTCGTTTGCGGCCTGGTCGGCCCTACGCGCTCTGACCAGTTTCCCGGTGGGTTGATGTGCACTGAAACTGCTGCTGCAGCGTGACGACCGGCCCGGCAGCTCATCAATTCAATACTGGCGCTCTGGCAGTGGCAGCGGCAGCTCAGCTTTGCCGAAGCCCAAAACGAAACCAGACGACCAGACCCAGTCCCCCAAACGTCGCAGGCAACACAACAACAAAAGGTTTGGCAATCCTCGCATTCCAAGTCGGATTCTCGGACACGAGCTTGCTTGCCGCGACAGCCACACGCGCCCGCGGTGCAGCTTGCTGCCATGGCTCATGGGCGGGCCTCTTGGACTGCTCCACCTGCGCAGACATATCCGTGGCTCATTTTTGCCTTTGAAAAATAATCATTTATTTTAGGAGGGCTGACTCCATTCGACGTTCCAAACGTACCCTAAATTAGTCGATGGTTAGAAGCACGGGAGCAGATCCAACACCATTATACCATCGCGTCATTATTGGAGGAAGCAAATCGCTTCGTCGGAGAACATAGATGCCGGAAACCGAAATCCCATGAGACGGCAGCACCTGCGCCACGCCGGACAAAACAAACTCCAAGTCATATAATGTGCAATGTATGTATACCTAACCACTAAATCCCGGAAAAAGGCTGTGTGTTGACGGCGCTGGCGCGGAGAACCGGCAACAAGAATTACCTGTTTTTGCGCTGCTACAGTAGAAATAAATGTGAGTGAGGTGATGTATTTATACCTCCTTTGGTCACTATTATTATTATTATTAGCTGTGTGCCCGTGCGTTGCAACGGGAGTACACTGGAATAAGCATCGACACATATCTGATCGGATCTTATATTTCCTTGGGGTCTAGAGAAAGTTTGCTCAGAAGCCAAACATGTTAAGACCTAAGTATGTGTTACCCTTGTGCCCCAAAAGCACATTGTTTCGTGCTTTTATGAGAAGAGCAGTAATCAATTTTTCAGTAGAGCTTCCAGTAAACTCTAATGGCAGTTATGGTGTCCACATGAATCGAAGTTCTTTGCATGCACATGATTTTTCATTGACTATGATGGGTGTCTGACTATTCTGACATCAGTGAAAAGAGCAGTAATCAATTTGCGTAATAATATGAACAACAGGCCTATTTGCATTTCAAAGTGCTAATTTGCATTAAGACCGTATTGCTCCACAAGTGTGTCAACAAAAGAATACTAAAGTGGAAAGCCAGACTTGACCAACTCAGGTCAGGTGTGGTAAAGTGTGTTCGATGAACCAAAAATAGCAACAATCATAAGAATATGTTTCATAAATGATAATACAGGGTAGATATTCCAATCCTAAAGCCATGTTATTTCTACAATCAGAACGACACAAATCCAATGGTGATGCCTAAAATAAAAAAAAGCTTGTTTGGTTAGTGCCTAGCCAGCTTTTTCGCTTTTGTCCTAGCTTTGATTTACAAATGCAGCCGGTACAGAGGATTCCATGTGTTACCTTGATAAGAACAGAAAGCGCCAACTTGGATTTAGTGTTCAAAAAATGAAAACCATCAAAGCAGGAATTTAAACTCACAACACAAAAGATGATGTTGGTTTCTAATATTGTAGGTCGTAATTTGTATTTTCCTTTGACCCTGAAGATGCATTTAACATGATATTTTTAATTATGCTAATCAATAATCATATCTAGACGTCGTAGTAGTCTATTCAGATGTACCCGTTCCTCCTGGACGGAGCTGCACATGGAGGGCAGGCATTGATCATCAGTACTTCCAGGTCTAGAATCCAGATCCCACCCCAAAATAGTGAGGCCTTACCTTGCACTGGCGGCCCCAACAGCCACCACTCACACGGGCGCCACTGCACCAACCGCTGTTGCGCCCATATGAACTGCGAGCTCAAAGAAGGCTGCTTGTGAGAGTCTTCGTACGTAATGGGTCTAAAAATCATGTCATTGGTACAATGACCATAATGTTTGAATGAAATCACAGCTCGCCAACAAAAAATTGCTTAGATTTCACAACAGAACTGCTCAAAGGTAGGCAGTACAATCCATGCAGTTTACGAAGCCATAAGAAACAAAAATTCATAGCTAACTTGTTACAGATTGTTTATTCGATTGCAGGATTCATGAATGAAACCGTGCTTACCAAAACCCAGGAGGAAGATATATATTAGAAACAGGTCATACATGTCAAACAAACAACACAACAAATGAATCAGTAGTAGCTATATTATTTTTTTGTTGCACATAGCAAAAATGCAAAATAATTTTCATGTGCTAATTTCCAAAGTAGGCAGACACATGAGAAAACAGAGGTAGGTACCTTTGCTATCTGTTCAACAGTCTTGAAGCAACTTCCTCCCCTATAGTGTTCGAATCAGCATTCATCTGATTTCCATCAAGGGTAATGACCAACAATAGTAGAAGGTCATCATATTAATTGCTAATTTAGCAGCTAGTTAAAGAAGAACAATAAACTTTATGGGCAAAATTAAGAGCTAAAACTCAGGAACAATAATTTACAAAGATCACCTAAGTGTGTGGTGCTTACCATGCCCCAGAAAATCAAGGAGCAAAGATGGTGGAAGGTGCTTAGATGAACTCCAAACCTTTCCTGGCAGAGCCAGTAGAGGCCACCGAACTATAGGTAACCTTGCAGCTAGCAGCATAACTGTCTTTAATGCAGTTTGCTTGCATTTCAGACTCTATTGCCATGCTTCAAGAGTGGATATACTGAACTTCACAGGGTCCGTCCATCCATGCTTGCTGCAATGAGTACATGTAGGAACTGGATTTTTCTGCCAGTATTATGTTACACAGGATTTATATGCGCCAAATCCTAGAATAAACAGCAACGATGAGTACTTTATTTTGGAACAAATCAGATATGTGAAGGCTAAGTAGGTGATCTTTGTAAAACTTGATAAGTCATCAAATTGGCTGTGTCCATATAGCTAACCAAGGGGATAGAGATTATTGGTGGATTTTTCTGCCATATAAATTAGGATTGAACTTGTCATTTATGGGAATTGAGAATATAGGATATGTGATGGATATCCCTATAAATGTTGACAGCCTATAGATGTGACCAACTAATAAATCCATTTTCAAATTTCGAACACAATATCCTTTAACTCAAGAATTCAGTTTTGGATCTGCTTGAACCATAGAGACTAAGTATGACAGGCACATTACTTCAATAATGGCTATGAGCTTTAGTAGCATCTGTTATAATTAAATATATTGTAATTACCTTGCTTCATAGGCCGCCTAGCATTATAAACTGAAATCCATTGAGCCGCTGGGCTCCCTAATCTAACCTTCTTTTTAGGTTGTTCATCTTCTTCTAGATCTGCAAGCAATCTTCCACGTTCCTGTACAACCTATAGTACATAAACAAATAAAGATAAGCACAGAGAAATCTAACTATATATGAAGAGAGGGCATCCTTTTTTGAATCTGAATTTAATTATATTATAGTCTAAAAGCATGCTGCTACAATGGATGGTAAATTCTGTTTACTGTGGGTTTATTTTTTTTTCTTCCGAGACAACATCCATGTGATTGATCCTTTTTTTAATCTGAATTTAATTATATTACAATCTAAAAGCATGCTGCTACAATAGATGATGTGCTTGTGATTGATCCTTTTTAAAACTGAGTTTAATTATATTACAGCCTAAAATCATGCTGCTACAGTGGATACTAAACAAATTCTAAGGAATACCCATAGTTCTAGGAATATGTTTCTATTTACCTTCAATCTGTAAGATAAAGCCTAAAAACATGCTGCGGCAATGGGTCCTAAATAGCTATCAAAAAAATTGAAGGCAGTCCATGAGTTATCCTTATATTCAGTTATTTATGCTTTGCCTCCAGCAACTCTAGCACACCATGATTTCAGGTTATGAAAACAACAAGTTGTAAATTTCAGGGTATAAATACTTTGTTTGTTTCATCAGGTAGCAAACGGGACAAGCCTGCATGTGCAAGCTTAGGAAAACAAAGGCAACAATATTGCAAGCAAAACATCTCCGATTGATTTTACAGCTGAGTTGAACCTTGTATAAATGTCACTGGTATAAGGAATACAACCATGAAAACAATAGAACACATAAGTGTGACTATGTGCCGAATCCAGAGTTGCTTGTAGGGTAACCAAAGATTAGACCAATATATGTCATCACGCTCAGGAGCCAAAGTAGTACTCAGCTGGAGGTATTTGCATGAAAAAAATAATTGATTGAGCAGTAAAATTCTAACCTTTCGTCACTACACATACCTGCAAGCAAAAAAATGGATCAACTGCAACATTAAGACATCTCATAAACTAAAATGATTCATAGTTAAGAAAAGTAATTGATTGAGCAATAAAATTCTTCAAACATGTAGCTCCAGTGGTCAATAAGTGTATTTACATGTTAAGAAATCAGAAATCAGATCCGAACACATAAAGCAGGGGCAAAGAACGGGTGCAGGGGCGTACATGGTTGGTGCTCCTCGCCGGCGAAGGACCTCGGCCTGGGAACCTCCTGTCGTAGGGAGCGCGACGGAATCAAGTGGTCTGGATGAGGAGCGAGGGCGGCCGCACACACGCCCACCGAGCGTTCCTCGAACCGGAACCCCCAAATGTACGGGGTGCCTGCCAAGCAAAGCAAGAACAGCCATTAGGTGCATTCTCACTGCAGGCTCAGCAAGCCACACTGCAATACGGCGCAGTGAGAGGTAATTACTGGACACACCTGAATCAGATTTCAGATCCAGCTCGGTGTACTCATGCAGCGTGATCTCGCATCAATCGCCCAAACACGAACCGCATACCAACCCCTAATCGTCCAATCATGAAAGGTAGTATCGGTATCCGTCGAAGCACCCATCATATCCTATACACCATATACGTAGGAAATACATTCAAAGGCATGGCACGTTGCCAGCATTTCATTTTGAAAACAGAAACATCAGTGAGGCCGTGTTCTGGAGTAAAAGTTATCTGGTCCGGTAATAGCCACCCTGCATACTTCGTCCTCAGCAATGCGATGCAGAAGTCGTGAGCAAAGCGGAAGCGTCCACAAAACATTAATTGGCCTGGGAAACTGAGAGCCACCATCACATTTTCGTAGCAGAATTCAGCACGTACCGGCTAGATATTTGCTACTCCAACGACATAGGCGTTCCAAGCATCTCCTTGGTTGAAATGCTGCGATTCTTCATACTTCACGTCCTGGTTGGCGTTATATTCCTTGGCGTTTCCACTTGACTGGGTATTTGGCATCTCCCTCGTCCAAACGTGGACCCACTTGAATCCAGCCTCCTCCAAGCAGTCCTTGATCTCCAGAATCGACCATCTAGCCGAGAGCAACCAAGAATTACACATTCGAAGATGGTATTCCTCTACTTACAGAAAATTATCAATTTGCCTTGTACATTCAGTGCATGCTGTATAGAGATAAAGATAAAATGACAATGAAGCTTCACTGGGACTTTTAGAAGTGTACAACTGACAAAAACTATAGAAAGCCCCAAAGATATCATCTTTCTTTATTACGAGCTACATAGATATGGCATTGGAATGGGAGTTGGAACAAAGCAAAAAACTTATCGCAGAAACATCTAAAGCAAATGCAGTCAAGAAAAATTTCAATTAAATTCTGCAAGCCAACCTCATGCCATGGTGCAATTCTGCAACCAAAATACTGTTAAAACTATACCTAGAGTTTCTATGCTAATGAATGAGTTCTAATGCTAATGAATTAGTGAAGTAGCTAAAAGAGTTACACACTTACAGCCTCTGTAAGATTGCACCATGTGAATGGGAATAATAAGCAATGATTCTGAAGTGGAGTTTTGACAAGTAATGTTCAAGCTACTTACAGGCGCCAATGGTATATGAAAGCATATCGCAGCATCTGTTTCTTTCCGCCTTGAAAGTGGAGACTGATCCTTGTTTGGCGACTGATGATACCAGACTCATCTTGCTCCCAGAAATATTGTATGCAAGGTTGTACATAAAGGGGAGAAAATTAAAGATTTAGTACTGCTCTACTCTGTTTAAGCAACTGCAAACTACATTGTATCAACTTGCAAAGCCGTCTAGGCACAGCTGCCCCCGCGACCCAGACGACCCCGTCCGCCTCGGCCTGCGCCTCCCCGCTACAAGAGTCCGCCCGCCAGCGCTGCGGTCCCAGCGAGCCCAACCTGGCTTCCGCCCCTGGGCCAAGGAAACCGAAGCTCCAATGGCAAGCTTCTTCAGGGACGGCGAGCTTCTTCGGTTGCATTGCATTGCGCTGCCCAAGACAGATCAACCAACCAGCCAACCGCAGCCGAGGATGGGTATTTGCATCCATGCTTCGCCATCCTCACCTCCCCTCAGGACATGATGGGCGGCGTCGTCTATAACGGCTTGCCCCAGTACATGAGGATGTCCTGCAGCTGCGGGTCGCCGCCGGCGTGGCCGATGACGGGGTCGAGCATGGAGCCTGCGAGGTTCACGGGATTGGAGGCGAAGGTCCGCTCCCATTCACTGATCTTGGGCTGGCTCTGCACCTCCCGGTCGCACGCCAGCTGCTCCGAGGACAGCACCTGCTCCGAGCAGCTGGAGTAGTCCGCGTGCAGCCGCGGCATCGAGTTCGACGGCCGGTCGTAGTACGCCGCCAGCTCCGGGAACGCCGGGGGCAGCCCGCCCGTCGCCACGAACGGCTTCTGCTCCGGCGGGGAGCTCACCGCCACCGTGGCGAACACAGGCTTGTGGTCGCCGCCGACGCCTTCTCCAGCCTGCCGCCCTTCTTGTTGTAGATTGGGGCGAATCGCGCGCGTGCGTACGAGTGTTTGTGGCGTTTGCGGCTGGGGTGGGTTCGCGAGGGCACGGCGCACGGGGGTTTCTCCGCGGTTGTTCCTCGGGCACGGCGCTGGATTCGCGGGTGGAGGCGGGTTCCGCGGGAGGCGCGACGGCTGATTCGCGGCCGGGCGTGCGCGGGACCCGCGGGGTGCAGGGGCGGGAGGTAGGAGATGGCGGGTGCAAGGGATCGGGAGCGGCATGGCGGCTGGGCGCGCGCGGGATCCTCGGAGGTAGGCGATGGCGGCACGGGACCCGGGGGGGGGGGGGGGCAGGGACGGGAGGTATGGGATGGATTCGCGGGTGCAGCGGATCGGGAGCGGCATGGCAGCTGGGCGCGCGCGGGATCCTTGGAGGTAGGCGATGGCGGCGTGGGACCCGCGGGGGGCAGGGACGGGAGGTAGGGGATGGCGGGTGCAGCGGATCGGGAGCGGCATGCGGCTGGGCACGCGCGGGATCCGCGGAGGAAGGGGATGGCGGGGGCAGTATACACTGCACCCTTAATTATTATTATTATTATTATTATTATTATTATTATTATTATTATTATTATTATTATTATTATTATTATTATTATTATTATTATTATTATTATTATTATTATTGACAAAATCAAGATGAAGCGTGGCCAGCCTAGGAAATAAAAAAGTAGACGGTACCCTGTTTTACACTTTTGCATTGGTCACATCACATGCAAGGCTGTGGGGGGATACTAGTTAGACCCTGTTTGGGAACAAAGTTTTTGAAAACCACAGTTTTTAATACTATAATATACTTTAGTCATGATAATACCGCAGTTTACAATACCACAATTTTAAAAACTGAGGTCCAGACCTAAGTTTAGAATACCTTAAAACAACTATAGTATTTGCAATACTTCAGTTTTGAAAACAGAGATTTTAGCCAGCTTGCCAAACACCATTTTATATATAATACTACAGTATTTGAGAATACTGCAGTATTCTTCTAAAACTGTGAAAAAACTGGACTCCCCAGACACCCCATTATCATGTAGAGTACGTACAATACCCAGCAGAGTAGTACACACCTACTGACATGCTAGACCCACAGCTATATGCTCGGCTGAGTGGCTTGACCCAGACTGCTCTGCTCGGTTCGGGGGCCGCCAGCCCGCCACGCTATTATCACCGCCACTCCACTCAGCTCCGTTCAGGAGGTCAGCTGTCTGCGCCATTCCATTCCTTTCCGAGTCCTCACACCTGCACGCGCCCACGCACCCGCACCAAGAACCACGCGCGGGCCTGTCCCTGTCGCAGCTCACACGCGCAACGGGGGGCGCGCCGCGCAGGCGATGGTCTCCGCCCGCCTCGTCGCGCTGGCCGCTTTCCACCTCCTCGTCCTCTTCGCCATGGGCCTGGGCGAGGCGCGCGCGGCGGACGGCGGCGAGGTGCGCGCGCTGCTGGCGCTGGGGGCCGCGCTGGACCCGACGGGCCGCCTGCTCCCGTCGTGGGCGCCCGGCCGCGACCCCTGCGCGCCGCCGCCGTCCGGGGGGTTCGATGGCGTCGCGTGCGACGACAGCGGCGCCGTCGCCAACGTCTCGCTGCAGGGGAAGGGGCTCGCCGGCACGCTCCCTCCCGCCGTCGCCGGGCTCCGCTCCCTCACGGGCCTCTACCTCCACTACAACGCGCTCCGCGGTGGCATCCCGCGGGAGCTGGCTTCGCTCGCCGCGCTCACCGACCTCTACCTCGATGTCAACAACTTCTCGGGGCCCGTCCCGCCGGAGATCGGCGCCATGGCATCACTGCAAGGTACACCACGCCCGGGCCATACAACTCTGCCTCTCTCTCGCTAGCTCAGATTGCCAGATCCTGCTCGTGCCGCACGCTCGCTGACTCGCATCGCCATGCATGTGGCCATGCCGTAGACTTGGCTCTGCATTGCTCCTTGGGTCGATGATTGGTTTGCCTCCCTGTGTTTTTAATTCCTTGCCGGTCGACTTGCTTGGCGTTTCTCCACTCCAAGTCAAAAACTAAAATGCGGCTTTACCTAACTAGCATACGGAGTACCCATTGGATTTTTTTTTCCGGAAGATGTTGCCGTCGCAACTCGCAAGTGGCAACCAAAACAGGCAACTCCTGCTGCTCAGATTGCAACATTGTGAACATTTCCTTCTTTGATTCTTTGTTGCCCCACTATACTACTCATACAGTCACACCAAATTAGTACTACCCCCAATCAGACGGTTTGGTAATGCTGCTGATGTTGGTACTCCGATCCAAATGTTTGTAGCCACAACCGCTAGCCGGTACTACTGCTGGTCCTTGCATTGCATCTCCTGCCTGATTCTGAATGAATGCTGCTGATGTTGATATGTCCATGGCGGTGCAGTGGTGCAGCTCTGCTACAACCAGCTCACCGGGAGCATCCCCACCCAGCTGGGCAACCTCAGCAGGCTCACCGTGCTGGCCCTGCAGTCCAACCGCCTCAACGGCGCCATCCCCGCCAGCCTCGGCGACCTGCCGCTGCTCGCGCGCCTGGATCTCAGCTTCAACCGCCTCTTCGGCTCCATCCCCGTCAGGCTCGCGCAGCTGCCCAGCCTTGTCGCGCTCGACGTCAGGAACAACTCACTCACTGGCAGCGTGCCCGCCGGTAAAGACTCCATCCATTTGGCTGCGTCGACCGATTTTTGAGAGCGATAATAATGCTGACTGGTTTCCTGCTTGCTGCGTCCCAAGAACTGGCCGCCAAGTTGCAGGCCGGCTTCCAGTACGGGAATAACAGCGACCTGTGCGGCGCGGGGCTGCCCGCGCTCCGTCCGTGCACCCCGGCGGACCTCATCGACCCGGACAGGCCGCAGCCCTTCAGCGCTGGCATCGCGCCGCAGGTCAGGCCCTCCGACGCGCGCAAGCCATCTACCAGGGCGCTCGCGGCAGTGGTCGTCGTCGCCGTGGCCCTCCTCGCGGCCACGGGGGTCGGCCTTCTCGCGCTCTCATGGCGTCGGTGGCGCCGACAGAGGGTCGCGGGGGGATCGCCGTCGACGATCTCCGGCGGCCGGTGCAGCACCGAGGCTGCGCCGTCCGCGGCGAAGGCGTCGTCGGCTCGCAAGAGCGCGTCGTCGGCGCTGGCGAGCCTCGAGTACTCCAACGCCTGGGACCCGCTGGCCGACGCGCGCGGCGGGCTGGGCCTCTTCTCGCAGGACGCCCTGGCACAGAGCCTCCGCATCAGCACGGAGGAGGTGGAGTCCGCGACGCGCTACTTCTCGGAGCTCAACCTCATCGGGAGGCGCGGCAAGAAGGCCGGCGGCCTGGCGGGCACGTACAGGGGCACGCTCCGCGACGGCACCTCCGTGGCCGTGAAGCGGCTGGGCAAGACGTGCTGCCGCCAGGAGGAGGCCGACTTCCTGAGCGGGCTGAGGCTGCTCGCGGAGCTACGCCACGACAATGTGGTCGCGCTGAGGGGGTTCTGCTGCTCCAGGGCGCGCGGGGAGTGCTTCCTCGTCTACGACTTCGTGCCCAACGGCAGCCTGTCGCAGTTCCTCGACGTTGACGCTGACGCCGACAACGCCGGCGGAGGCAGCGGCCGTGTCCTCCAGTGGTCCACGAGGATCTCCATCATCAAGGGCATCGCCGAAGGTAGGTACCCCGAGTGGAAAAGCACATCCTGTCACCCTCTTGCTATCAGTTGGTTAGCAGTGAGTGTCACTACTGATCCCCCACTAGTGGTTTGCTGATGCCCACATTTTCCCTGGATTCACACGTACTGTTCATACATGTTCACAAATTTGCGAAGTTTGTGTGTCGGGCACATTGATTCACTCAATCGCTGGATGGATAGTACATCGATTCATCCGTGCTGCGCTGATCGCTCACATGGGTGTGCGGAACCCTGTGACTGTGCAGCAGGCAGGGACGCAGCAATAGTCACATTCTGAAGTCTGAACACTGTGTGCACTGAAAAGCTCTGCATGACATGTCTCAAAAACCTTTTGTGCTACTTCTATCAGAGTAACCGTTTCTATCAGTACGCTGTGAGATACCGGTAATTTTTAGCTCTTGCGCAACCGGCTAAATCGTGCATCTTTTTTTTTTTTTTGGTGTGTGTATGTTCCAGGAATTGAGTATCTGCACAGCACAAGGACGAACAAGCCGGCCCTCGTCCACCAGAACATCTCAGCGGACAAGGTCCTGCTGGACTACGCGTACAGGCCCCTCATCTCCGGGTGCGGCCTGCACAAGCTCCTCGTGGACGACCTCGTCTTCTCGACGCTCAAAGCCAGCGCCGCCATGGGGTACCTGGCGCCGGAGTACACCACCGTGGGCCGCTTCTCGGAGAAGAGCGACGTGTACGCGTTCGGGGTCATCGTGCTCCAGGTGCTCACCGGCAAGAGCAAGGTGACGACGACGCATGCGCAGCTGCCGGACAAGGACGTCGATGAGCTCGTCGACGGCAACCTGCAGGGGGATAATTACTCGGCGGCCGAGGCCGCCCAGCTGGCGAAGATCGGCTCGGCTTGCACCAGCGAGAACCCGGACCAGAGGCCGACGATGGCGGAGCTGCTCCAAGAACTGAGCACCATCTGAAATCTAATGGAGGTTCGACAATCATCCACTGTAACTGTTTCATGCAAGAGTCACATGCCTTTTGTAACCTAGCTACGTACGTACCCTGTCTAGGATCACCAGTCAGTAATCGCTGATCTTAGAAAGAATCTGAGCTAGTAGGCCTCTACTAGTTAGCTAGTAATCGCTGATCTTAGGAAGCACATGTGCCCATGATCATGAGATCTTGTATGCTAATGATGTGTCGTTACCACCGCTTTTGAAAAGTGTGCATTGTTTGGATGTGCTCTAGTACATGGTAGTAATGTGAATGCAGCCATTTCCTGCAACATTATTTTTTTCTTTCCTGGAGGCCTTGTGACTGCAAGGGTACCTGCAACCCTCTGTGCCAATTTGGCTGCATCTCCGGCCTGGGGTGAAATGCATGGCTAGCACCATCCCAGGGAGGAAGGAGCCAAGAGTCCTGGAAGGCATGTGAGCTATAGATTGTTGTGTTGTCTTGTTTGTTGTTCGTGTTTGGGTCCTGGCTTGTGATCGCGCACAGGGGGCAGTCAGGCGATGATATCTGACAGAGGGTGAAAGCGCACGGGCACGGTGGTCCTAGCTGGGCTTCATTTGCTAGAGGCCGAGAGGCGGGACAAAATAGACTCTACCGAGCAATAGAATACTAAAATTATAGCAGTGAAGAACAAGAACGCAGCTGATCCAAAAGAACGCCACCCAAGGTGAGGCTGCCTTGCTACGTGACACTGCTTATTTCGAGGGACAGTGGATTCTGAAATGGTGTATTTGAAGCTTGAAAGGGAAATAGGCTTAAACCTTTTTCTAATTGATTTTGGTGGTTGAATTGCCAACACAAATAATTGGACTAACTAGTTTGCTCTAGATTATAAGTTTTACGGGTGTCAAAAGTTTACAACAAACCAATAAAAAGACCAAGAAAGGGTTCAAATAAAGAGATCAAAAGACAACCCAAAGGCAGCCCTGGTCTGGCGCACCGGACTATCCAGTGTGCCACCGGACAGTGTCCGGTGCACCACCAGACAATGTCCGGTGCACCAGGGAGTTCCAGTCTGAACTTGCTACTTTCGCGAATTTGAGAGGCCGCTCCGCTATAATTCACCGGACTGTCCGGTGTAGCACCGGACTGTCCGGTGTAGCACCGAACTGTTCGGTGCACCAAGCGGAGCAACGGCTTCAAGCGCCAACGATCGTCTGCAACGGTACAGGAACAGTGTTCACTGCGCGCGCAGAAGTCAGAACATGCGTCAGAAGGCGCACCGGACAGTGAACAGTGACTGTCCGGTGCGCCACCGGACTGTTCGGTGGCCCCGCTTGTCAGAGCTCCAACGGTCGGAACCCAACGGCCTGGTGACGTGGCTGGCGCACCGGACAGTGTCCGATGGCGCACCGGACCGTCCGGTGCGCCATACGACAGCAGCCTCCACCAACAGTCATTTTGGTGGTTGGGGCTATAAATACCCCCAACCACCACACTTCAATGCATCCAAGTGTTCAGCCATCAAACCTCATACAAGAGCTCTAGACTTCATTCCAAGACACAAACAAAGAGATCAAATCATCTCCCAAGTCCAAAGATCATTCCAATCAAATAGTGACTAGTGAGAGAGACAATTGTGTTCATTTGAGCTCTTGCGCTTAGATTGCTCTTCTTCTTCCTTCTTTCTTTTTTCCAACTCAATTGTAACCAAGGCAAGAGAAACCAATTGTGTGGTGGTCCTTGTAGGGACTTAGTGTCCCGTTTGATTGAGAAGAAAGCTCACTCGGTCTAAGTGACCGTTTGAGAGAGGGAAAGGGTTGAAAGAGACCCGGTCTTTGTGACCACCTCAACGGGGAGTAGGTTTGCAAGAACCGAACCTCGGTAAAACAAATCACCGTGTCATCCGCTCTTATTCGCTTGTGATTTGTTTTCGCCCTCTCTTTCGGACTCGCATTTAATTCTAACGCTAACCCGGCTTGTAGTTGTGCTTAAAGTTTATAAATTTCAGATTTGCCTATTCACCCCCCTCTAGGCGACTTTTAATTGGTATCGGAGCCCGGTACTTCATTAGAGCCTAACCGCTCGAAGTGATGTCGGGAGCATCCGCCATGAGGGACATCGGGACCGGCGACAAGTCCGCAAGCTCGGGGAGAACGCACTCAAGGGAGTCCACCCACAAGCACAAGGAGGAATCCTCTTCCTCCATGAAGTCCCAACGGAAGGGTGACAAGAAAAAAAATGAAGAAGGTGGTCTACTACGAGACCGACTCTTCGTCACCCTCCACCTCCGGCTCGGAATCGGCATCCGCCACTTCTAAGCGCCATGAGCGCAAGAAGTATAGTAAGATGCCCCTTCGCTATCCTCGTATTTCAAAACGCACTCCATTACTTTCCGTCCCATTAGGCAAACCACCTATGTTTGATGGTGAAGATTATTCTATGTGGAGTGATAAAATGAGGCATCACCTAACCTCACTCCACAAAAGCATATGGGATATTGTTGAGTATGGAGCGCAGGTACCAAAGGAAGGGGACAAGGATTATGATTCGGAGGAGGTCGAACAAATCCAACACTTCAACTCCCAAGCCACTACTATACTCCTCGCCTCTCTAAGTCGAGAGGAGTATAATAAGGTGCAAGAGTTGAAGAGTGCAAAGGAGATTTGGGACGTGCTCAAGACCGCGCACGAAGGAGATGAGGTGACCAAGATCACCAAGCGGGAAACGATCGAGGGGGAGCTCGGTCGATTCATGCTTCACCAAGGGGAGGAGCCACAAGCGATGTACAACCGGCTCAAGACCTTGGTGAACCAAGTGCGCAACCTCGGGAGCACCAAATGGGATGACCATAAAATGATCAAGGTTATTTTTAGATCACTCGTTTTCCTTAACCCTACTCAAGTTCAATTAATTCGTGGTGATCCAAGGTATAAACTAATGTCTCCCGAGGAAGTGATAGGAAAGTTTGTGAGCTTTGAACTCATGATTAAAGGCTCCAAACAAATCATTGAGCGAGACGCCACCTCCACACCCGAGGTGCAACCCGTCGCCTTCAAAGCGACGGAGGAGAAGAAGGAAGAGTATACACCAAGTAGGCTTCCCATCGACGCCTCCAAGCTCGACAACGAGGAGATGACTTTAATCATGAAAAGCTTTCGCCAAATCCTCAAGCAAAGGAAGGGGAAAGATTACAAGCCTCGTTCAAAGAAGGTGTGCTACAAATGTGGTAAGCCCGGTCATTTTATCACTAAATGTCCTTTGTCTAGTGTTAGTGACAGGGGCGACGACAAGAAGGGAAAGAGAAGAGAAAAGAAGAGGTACTACAAGAAGAAGGGCGACAATGCCCATGTTTGCCGGGAGTGGGACTCCGACGAAAGCTCCACCGACTCCTCCTCCGACGAGTACGCCGCAAACATCGCCGTCACCAAAGGCCTTCTCTTCCCCAACGTCGGCCACAAGTGCCTCATGGCAAAGGACGACAAGAAGAAGAAGGTAAAATCAAGATCCTCTACTAAGTATGCAACCTCTAGTGATGAGGATAATTCTAGTGATGATGAGGATAACTTGCTTACTCTTTTTGCCAATCTTAACATGCAACAAAAAGAGAAATTGAATGAATTGATTAGTGCTATTCATGAGAAGAATGAACTCTTGGATAGCCAAGAGGACTTCCTTATTAAGGAAAACAAAAAGCATGTTAAAGTTAAAAATGCTTATGCTCTAGAGGTAGAAAAATGTGAAAAATTAACTAGTGAGCTAAGCACTTGCCATGACACTATTTCTAGCCTTAGAAATGAAAATGCCAAATTGGTTGCTAAGGTTGAGAAATCAAATGTTTGTGATGATTCAATTGTTAATCTTAGAAATGATAATATTAGTTTAATTGCTAAGATTGACATGTTGAATGAATCTCTTGCTAGCCTTAAGATTGAGAATGAAAAATTAATTACTAAGGCTAAAAATTTAAATATTTGCAATGATGCTATTACCAATCTTAGAGATGAGAATGCTATTTTACATGCTAAGATTATTGAATTAAATACTTGCAAACCCTCTACATCTACCGTTGAGCATGTTACTATTTGCACTAGATGTAGAGACATTAATGTTGATGCTATTCATGATCACCTAGCTTTAATTAAGAAACAAAATGATCACATAGCTCAACTTAGTGCCAAAATTAATGAGCATGACTTAGAAAATGAAAAATTTAAATTTGCTAGAAGCATGCTCTATAATGGGAGACGCCCTAGCATTAAGGATGGCATTGGCTTCCAACAGGGAAACAATGTCAAGCTTAATGCCCCTCCTAAAAGATTGTCTAACTTTGTTAAGGGCAAAGCTCCCATGCCTCAGGGTAACGAGGGTTACATTTTATACCCTGCCGGTTATCCTGAGCACAAAATTAGGAGAATTCACTCTAGGAAGTCTCACTCTGACTCTCATCATGCTTTTATGTATAAGAGTGAGGCATCTAGTTCTAGGCAATCAACTCATGCTAAATTGCCTAAGAAGAAAACTCCTATTGCATCAAATGAACCCAACATTTCATTTAAGACTTTGATGCATCATATGTTTTAACTAATAAATCAGGCAAAATAGTTGCCAAATATGTTGGGGCCAAACACAAGGGCTCAAAGACTTGTGTTTGGGTACCCAAGGTGCTTGTTTCTAATGTGAAAGGACCCAAGACCGTTTGGGTACCTAAGAACAAGGCCTAAATTTATTTTGTAGGTTTATGCATCCGGGGGCTCAAGTTGGATCATTGATAGCGGGTGCACAAACCACATGACAAGGGAGAAAAGGATGTTCTCCTCCTACGAGAAAAACCATGAGTCCCAAAAAGCTATCACATTCGGGGATGGAAATCAAGGTTTGGTCAAAGGACTTGGTAAAATTGCTATATCTCTTGACCATTCTTTTTCCAATGTTTTTCTTATAGATTCTTTAGATTACAATTTGCTTTCAGTTTCTCAATTATGTAAAATGGGTTACAACTGTCTTTTTACAGATTTAGGTGTTACTATCTTTAGAAGAAGTGATGATTCAGTAGCATTTAAGGGAGTGTCAGAGGGTCAGCTATACTTAGTAGATTTTGATAGAGCTGAACTCGACACTTGCTTAATTGCTAAGACTAACATGGGTTGGCTCTGGCACCGCCGACTAGCCCATGTTGGGATGAAGAATCTTCATAAGCTTCTAAAGGGAGAGCACATTTTGGGACTAACCAATGTTCATTTTGAGAAAGACAGAGTTTGTAGCGCATGTCAAGCAGGAAAGCAAGTTGGTGTTCATCATCCACACAAGAACATCATGACGACCGACATGCCGCTTGAGTTACTCCACATGGATCTATTCGGCCCGATCACTTACATAATCATCGACGGGAGTAAGTATTGTCTTGTAATTGTGGATGATTATTCTCGCTTCACTTGGGTGTTCTTTTAGCAGGATAAATCTCAAACCCAAGAGACCTTAAAGGGATTCTTGAGACGGGCTCAAAACGAGTTCGGCTTAAGGGTCAAAAAGATTAGAAGCGACAACGGGACGGAGTTCAAGAACTCTCAAATTGAAGGCTTCCTTGAGGATGAGGGCATCAAGCATGAGTTCTCTTCTCACTACACGCCACAACAAAATGGTGTAGTGGAGAGGAAGAATATAACTCTACTTGACATGGCAAGGACCATGCTTGATGAATACAAGACTTCGAACCGGTTTTGGGCGGAAGCAATATACACCGCTTGCTACGCCATCAACTGTCTCTACCTTCACCGAATCCTCAAGAAGACATCATATGAACTCCTAACCGGTAAAAAGCCCAATGTTTCATATTTTAGAGTCTTTTGTAGCAAATGTTTTATTCTTGTTAAAAGAGGTAGAAAATCTAAATTTGCTCCTAAGGCTGTAGAAGGCTTTTTACTTGGTTATGATTCAAACACAAGGGCATATAGAGTCTTTAACAAGTCCACTGGACTAGTTGAAGTTTCTTGTGACATTGTGTTTGATGAGACTAACGGCTCTCAAGTAGAGCAAGTTGATCTTGATGAGCTAGATGATGAAGAGGCTCTGTGCGTCGCGCTAAGGAATATGTCCATTGGGGATGTGTGTCCTAAGGAATCCGAAGAGCCTCCACAAGCACAAGATCAACCATCTTCCTCCATGCAAGCTTCTTCACCAACTCAAGATGAGGATCAAGCTCAAGAGGATGAAAAAGAAGTTCAAGAAGATGAGCCACCTCAAGAGGAGGACAAAGATCAAGGGGGAGATGCTAATGATCAAGACAAGGAAAATGACGACGGTCCAAGACCGCCACACCCAAGAGTCCACCAAGCAATACAACGAGATCACCCCGTGAACTCCATCCTCGGCGATATTCATAAGGGGGTAACCACTCAATCTCGTGTCGCTCATTTTTGTGAACATTACTCCTTTGTGTCTTCTATTGAGCCATACAGGGTAGAAGACGCATTAAGGGATTTGGATTGGGTGTTGGCGATGCAAGAGGAGCTCAACAACTTTACAAGGAATAAGGTATGACATTTAGTTCCACGTCCTAACCAAAATATTGTAGGAACCAAGTGGGTCTTCCACAACAAACAAGATGAGCATGGTGTGGTGACAAGGAACAAAGCCCGACTTGTGGCCAAGGGTTATTCACAAGTCGAAGGTTTGAATTTCGGGGAAACCTATGCACCCGTAGCTAGGCTTGAGTCAATTCGCATTTTACTTGCCTATGCTGCTTACCATGGCTTCAAGCTTTATCAAATGGAAGTGAAGAGTGCCTTCCTCAATGGACCAATCAAGGAGGAGGTCTATGTTGAGCAACCTCCTGGCTTTGAAGATAGTGAGTACCCTAATCACGTCTACAAACTCTCTAAGGCGCTTTATGGGCTCAAACAAGCCCCAAGAGCATGATATGAATGCCTAAGAGATTTTCTTATTTCTAATGACTTCAAAGTCGGAAAAGCCGATCCTACTCTATTCACTAAAACTATTGCAAAAGATTTGTTTGTATGCCAAATTTATGTTGATGATATCATATTTGGGTCTACTAACAAATCTGTGTGAAGAATTTAGTAGGATCATGATTCAAAAATTCGAGATGTCTATGATGGGGGAGTTGAAGTATTTCTTAGGATTTCAAGTAAAGCAACTCCAAGAGGGCACCTTCATTAGCCAAACGAAGTACATTCAAGACATACTCACCAAGTTTGGGATGAAGGATGCCAAGCCCATCAAGACACCCATGGGAACTAATGGGCATCTCGACCTCGACACGGGGGTAAATCCGTAGATCAAAATGTATACCGGTCGATGATAGGATCTTTACTCTATTTATGTGCATCTCGACCGGATATAATGCTTTCTGTATGCATGTGTGCAAGATTCCAAGCCGATCCTAAGGAAGTTCACCTTAGGGCCGTAAAACGAATCTTGAGATATTTAGTTTATACTCCTAAGTTTGGCCTTTGGTACCCCAGGGGATCCACTTTTGATTTAATTGGTTATTCAGATGCTGATTGGGCAGGTTGTAAAATTGATAGAAAGAGCACATCAGGGACATGCCAGTTCTTGGGAAGATCTCTGGTGTCTTGGGCTTCAAAGAAGCAAAATTCTGTCGCTCTTTCTACCGCCGAAGCCGAATATATTGCCGCAGGCCATTGTTGCGCGCAATTGCTTTGGATGAGGCAAACCCTTAGGGACTATGGTTACAAATTAACTAAAGTTCCTCTTCTATGTGATAATGAGAGTGCAATCCGCATGGCGGATAATCCCGTTGAGCACAGCCGCACTAAACACATAGTCATTCGGTATCACTTTTTGAGAGATCACCAACAACGGGGGGATATCGAGATTGCATATATTAACACCAAAGAACAATTAGCCGATATCTTTACCAAACCACTAGATGAGAAAACTTTTACCAAACTTAGGCATGAGCTAAATATTATTGATTCTAGGAATTTTGATTGATATTTTGCACACATTGCTCACCTACATACCTTTGATAATCTCTTTCATGTGCTATGACTAATGTGTTCTTCAAGTGCATTTTTATGCTAAGTCATAGATTGAAAGGGAATTGGAGTCTTCAGCGAAGACAAGGCTTCCACTCCACTCCATCGAATTATTCATCCTTCGTCGTCGCTCCGCACCGCTCTCCAATTTGGTATAATCTTCACTCCTATATTATTTACCAAGGGGGAGAAAGTTTGTCCAGGGGCTTATATTTCACTCACAAGTATCCGTTTTTGGCGATTCATGCCAAAGGGGGAGAAAGTATTAGCCCAAAGCAAAAGGACCGCACCACCACCAATTTCAAAAATTTAGTCTTTCAGTTTGTATTAAAGAAGTGTTTTTAAAATAGTGTTTTCAAATTGGTATCTTATTGTTGATAGATTTTTAAATTGGTATACCCTCTTCAAAATTAATATTTAAAACCCTCTTGAACACTAAGAGGAGGATTTTATTAAGGGGGATTTTGTTTAGTCAAAGGAAAAGCATTTGAAACAGGGGGAGAAAATTTCAAATCTTGAAAATGCTTCTCAAAATCCTATTCATTTACTTTTGACTATTTGCAAAAAGACTTTGAAAAGAATTTCCAAAAGAGTTTGCAAAAACAAAACAAGTGGTGCAAGCGTGGTCCAAAATGTTTAATAAGAAGAAAGTCATACATGCATATCTAGTAGAAATAATTATTGGTTTCATTCCAAGCAACCTTTGCACTTACATTATGCAAACTAGTTCAATTCTGCACTTATATATTTGCTTTGGTTTGTGTTGGCATCAATCACCAAAAAGGGGGAGATTGAAAGGGAAATAAGCTTACACCTTTTCCTAATTGATTTTGGTGGTTGAATTGCCCAACACAAATAATTGGACTAACTAGTTTGCTCTAGATTATAAGTTATACAAGTGCCAAAGGTTCACAACAAACCAATAAAAAGACCAAGAAAGGGTTCAAATAAAGAGAGCAAAAGACAACCCAAAGGCAGCCCTGGTCTGGCGCACCGGACAGTGTCCGGTGCACCAGGGAATTCCAGTCTGAACTTGCCACTTTCGGGAATTTGGGAGGCCGCTCCGCTATAATTCACCGGACTATCCGGTGTAGCACCGGACTGTTCGGTGCACCAAGCGGAGCAACGGCTCCAAGCGCCAACGGTCGTCTGCAACGGTACAGGAACAGTGTTCACTGCGCGCGTAGAAGTCAGAACAGGCGTCAGAAGGCGCACCAGACAGTGAACAGTGACTGTCCGGTGCGCCACCGGACTGTCCGGTGGCCCCACTTGTCAGAGCTCCAACGGTCGGAACCCAACGACCTGGTGACGTGGCTGGCGCACCGGACAGTGTCCGGTGGCGCACCGGACCGTCCGGTGCGCCATACGACAGCAGCCTCCACCAACGGTCATTTTGGTGGTTGGGGCTATAAATACCCCCCAACCACCACACTTCAATGCATCCAAGTGTTCAGCCATCAAACCTCATACAAGAGCTCTAGACTTCATTCCAAGACACAAACGAAGAGATCAAATCCTCTCCCAAGTCCAAAGATCATTCCAATCAAATAGTGACTAGTGAGAGAGACAATTGTGTTCATTTGAGCTCTTGCGCTTGGATTCCTCTTCTTCTTTCTTCTTTCTTGTTTCCAACTCAATTGTAACCAAGGCAAGAGACACCAATTGTGTGGTTGTCCTTGTAGGGACTTAGTGTCCCGTTTGATTGAGAAGAGAAGCTCACTCAGTCTAAGTGACCATTTGAGAGAGGGAAAGGGTTGAAAGAGACCCGGTCTTTGTGACCACCTCAACAGGGAGTAGGTTTGCAAGAACCAAACCTCGGTAAAACAAATCACCGTGTCATCCGCTCTTATTCGCTTGTGATTTGTTTTCGCCCTCTCTTTCGGACTCGCATTTAATTCTAACGCTAACCCGGCTTGTAGTTGTGCTTAAAGTTTATAAAATTCAGATTTGCTTATTCACCCCCCTCTAGGCGACTTTCAGAGCTAGCATAGCAAGGTTCATATGCTAGCCGCAGGTCTACAAAACCTGGTCATGCGGCACTAGTAATGCACTGGCGTACGTCTCTACAGAACCTAGGCAATTTACCTAGATAAATTCATAGAATCATGGTAATGTAGGAACTAAAAAGCACCAAAGAAACAATCCCGTAGTTTGTAAAGTTGGTTGGATAGATCTTATGTTCTTGTGTTCATGCATCCACCTGTTTGAAATCCTTAGAGCTAATAATTTGCCAGCTAACACTTGTAGAAAAGAGCTATAAGCTAACAGTGCGCATAAATTTTTAGTGACGTTTTTAGTTACCGTGCGACAGTGAAAATAAACAGGTGGGGAAGGTTTAAGAAACCGCCAGTAGAAACATATTTCCACTTACGGTTTACTTAACACAACCGCAAGTGGAAAGGGACTATTTCCACCGGTGGTTGGTATAAAAAAACCGCCAGTGAAAATAACATTTTTATTGGCGGTTCCTTAAGCCAACCACTAGTAGAAATAACCCCTTTCCACTGGCAGTTGTGTTAAGTGATTGACCAGTGGAAACTTATTTCCACTGCGGTTCCTTAACACAACCGCCAGTGAACTTTGTGTTATAAATGCACCTTCTTCTCGACAGGAACTGTAGGTCGCACCCAACTTGAATTGGAGGCGATTTTGGAGGTCTAGATTTCACATAATACAAGGGGCATGTGCCACAATTCAGTTGAATTACCAACACAGCCGTCAAACAGTGCAAAATACCTATGGGCACAGTACTTTACATATACACATTCATCTAACTACTACAAAGCTAGTCCGTACCAGAGAGTACTCAGTACCACAATACATTACAACACAAATCAAATTTATCTAACTACTTCATTACATCCACTAAGGAACATCACACTTACCCACACTTGTTGAATCACAAATTCCAAAATAGCTCCATTCCGAATTCCTTTGTTAATAATCTGTGTACAATTACAAAATAGTTAGTAATTTGTGCAAACCCAAATACGAAAACAAAACGAACTTAACTTCATTAACACTACTACATGTTGACTACATCAACGATGCTCCAGCAGCGATCCAATCTCTCACTAATGTCATTTCTTGACTTTCATTACCACTCACCCAATCTGACACATCGTAATCAGCTTGGCCATACGAACTACTCCCCGATCCTTCTATGTGGACTCAGTCCAACAAATAGTTATGCAAAGAAAAACAAGTAATTACAATATTCACTTCGCTGCTTCTTTCGTACATTGGGATTCCTCGTAGCACATGTCACCTTGATTTGAGAAGTCCAGAAGCCCGTTCAACTATATTTCGCAGACTCGAGTGGTGGAAATTGAACTGTTCCTCCACAATTTCTACTCCTCTTCGATGAAAATCTTCTAAGTGAAGACAATGTATGCAATGCCAACATAACATGCCACCATACATGCTGGTGGGTGTGGATAATTCGCTTCTCCCATGCAATCTCTGAGCACTACCATGTCATGACAAGAACAAGCCAACCCCCACCAACAAAAGTGAACCACATATCCATGTCCACTATCCCTAATACATTGTAGCTAGGCCACTCTTTTCTATTTTTGTAGTCCAACCTCGACTCATGACATATGTGAGCTGGAATGTGTGTACCATATAAGGCTCCTATGCACCCATCAAAGAAAGGGGCATAAGACATGAGCTTGTTATGAACTTTAGAATACGTTGGATCCTTTGGACATATATTAGTTTATGCAAAACCATACATAGCATCTGCTACATGAGCCATTTTCCTACTAATGGTATCCAAAGACCTTTCGAACTTGTCTCTAATTTGGCGTGACACATGTTGTGTCCCACAAGCCCATAAGAACATCCCTAATGCCTCACATGACTCCACCTCTTGGGCTGACCTTAACCCGTGATACCTCACTAAAGTATCATGCAATTCTATAAAAGCATTCGAAGTCATACGAAAGTTGTCTTCACACTTCCTAAAGTCCCTCAAATTATGTTCCACCCATTATCGTCATGTCACGTGCGGCAATGGAGGAGGAGGATTAATCATAGGAGCAACGGTACATGAACGAGAAGCGAAAGCAGCTAGAACTGCTATTGCACCCGCTTGCGAGAATATGATGGAGCTATCATCACTTGTCGTGTTGTTGTGGCCTGAGTCTTCTGCACTGCTCATCTCGGAGTTGTCTACATTTACAACATTCAATTACATTCAAATACACTTTAGCTACATCACATCAATTGCAATCCAAAAACTAGAGTTCAAACTAAACTGAACTTTACCTCAGGGTTTAGACCACCGAGTAGCTAGATACCAGGTATACAATCCTGGGTCTTGTGCTAATCCAAATGGATCTACAAGTATACAAAAATATATAGTTAGAACAAATCTTTCAAAACAGAAATGTAATACTTAACACAAATGTTATAAAACTGAAGTGCACAAGCACAAAAATCAAACTAAACAACAATATTACAACACCGGAGGTCTGTTGATTGATTACAACAACAACACACACATTCAAAACTAAACTTGAAAACTTAACAGTGTCTGCATACATCAAAGCGTTATTACAAGACCACACAAACAAGCTACTTCGAAATATGTCTCACGATCTTTATTTGTTAGCCCAGTTGAACCTAATCCAATGGAGCCGTCCCTCTTTAGTTTGCATAGAAAGGTAAGTCCTCATATTTAGGTCGTTGTTGCACAACATAAGTCCCATGCAGTACAAATCAGAGTCTTCTCAAAGTACATCTTGCTTTAAAAGTTGCACAACTTCGTCAAGTTCTTGTTGTCCCCGACCTAGAGTTCTCCGGTTTCTGATGTAAATGGACTCAGAAATATTAGCAATATGATCTTCCAAACTCATCTTTTTCTTAGGAGGGCTATCCACTGCATCTTCCCTGATTGACCTTTAGGATGATGATCTAATATTAGAGCAACCTACATGGTCGTCAGATAAGTATGGAGTATCCTTGCTGCCATAGTTGGGAGAGGGCTCATGAACACCTCCAGCACTAATCAAGGGCTATCCTCCAGATTTCTATTTGGTCGAGCTAACGATAAACATGGGTCTACTTAATACAATAATATGTCATCCGACCGTCGGGGCATGCCCATAAGACCACGATCAACAACTCCTCCTTCGTGTTGTGGCTCGATAACTTCACCAAGTGAAGCATATGTTGTGCGACCTCTCCGCTAATTTGTGAGCGGTACAGGTGGTGCACCACTGCAGATAGTGTCCAGTGACCTAGAGCCTACCAAAAATACCTGTTGACAAATGAGGTGATGTCCTAATCACGTGTCACACCCGGTTTTAGAAGGTAAACGGAATGTGAACCATGTACGTGCCAGGATCAGAAATTCATGTACACAGTGATTACATAAATGACTCATCATAGCACAATGCTTCGAATACAATAAAGAGTAAGTAATGATAATACAGACTAGAGTCATTTACATAATATAAATCAAAGTGCACATAATAGAAACATAGCTAACGTAAATAAACCCACCACAGGCAGCTGACTCGGGGATGTCGCTAGCCTAATCCTCGAACTCATCGACGTATTGGAACTCCTAGAGATCCGCCTCGGCGCCTTCTTCTTCTTTACCTAAGCATAGTTTGCACCAAAGGCAACCTGGTTTTTTGTGAAAGCAAGGGTGAGTACACATCAACATACTTAGCAAATGTCCCGTTTGGCTGAGGTGGACTAGCTTTATGTGGAGTTAGGCTGAAAGCAGTTGCTTTTAGTTGGTCAGGTATTTATTATTAGTAGAAGCCAAGTTTTAGCAATAACCAACCCGTGAACCATTTTCTCTTCGAGGAACATCACCATCATCATCGAAGTCAAAACCATCAATAGAACCATTGTATCTCGGATCATATGTATCTCTAATCAAAGGAGCTCCCAAGGCCGCTCGCTCATAATCGTGAGCACGACTGATATATCAGTTTCTAACCCTCTTTAGAGTTTGCACACTTTACCCACGAGCCATGATTCCCTCTGTAGCCTGGGCTTGCAAGACCCTTGTTCACTCCTGAGGTGAATGGCCAGGGATTCACTACGAGCCTTTACAAACATTCCCTGAGGCTGTAGCCGCCCGTTAGGTTTTCTAAATGTACCACACTCCTCACCAAGGGGCAAACCACCATTGGTAGAGCGAGCCGTATACACCGAACCCCATTGACGGCACGATAGTGAAGAAAACTACACCTCAGTTCCTCTAATTAATTAGCTAAAGGCGTCCCATACCACGCTCATGGTTGGACTGTTTTCCCAGGTTGTCATCCAACGAACAGGTACTTACGGAGAGGCATTCGAGAAACCGCCCGAGCCCCCTAAAGTATCACCAGTCCAACATCATAATCAAGATATCATAAACATATCATAAATGTTCTCATCATGTTCATTGATTAAAGTAAAGCGGTAACATAATACTAATCATAGTAACCAATTCCCAAAGGGTAAACAAGGACTGGAAAACAGAATACTAGTCAATCCTTATGTTGTTCTTAGTATGCGTGACAGTGAATTATAAAGTAAATGGGACATAATGGGTCAGAGGACACTTGCATTCACCAAATAGATGCTCAGAATCTTCAGCCTCGTAGAACTCGAAGAGTTTGTTCTCTTGGTCTCCGAAGCTTGACCGTCGATTTCTCGAAGCTCAAAAATGGATCGTAGTCTATTCGCGACGCGCAACGAATACAAACAGGCAAGCAAACATATACTTGCATAAGAACATTACACCATACAAGATAAAATATTACACAAGCGAGCAATATAAAATAGAGAGCGCTTCAACTGATAGGCGAGGAAAAGAATCGCGATAGTCGAAGCTACGGCCGAGGGGTTAGCGTGTTTAGACTAAACAAGTATTAATTAGAATATTTAATTCGACGTAACTATATTAATCACTATTTATGAAATATAAATTAAAACTAATTAGTTTTGACTAACTTACTGTTTTAATTGTGGATAATTAAATAAAAAACTAATTAACTTATAAGCGAACGATTTAATATCGCGCGTGGATAACGCGTGGTACGCGCGAACGGCGCACGACACACGCGAACGTCACGCGACAACGCGTACGAACAGTACGCGCGATACTTGCGAACGACACACGACGATACGCACGAAATAGCACAATGACACACGCACGGTACGCGCACAACACGTGTACGGCGCGCGGGCCGACACGATACGCGAAAACTAATAAACAAATAACATGATTAAACTAACAAATTATTTAATAGAATTGTTCAGTTAGCATTAACTGCGCAGTGTTGATTTATAAACGCGCAATTCGAAATTATAAATTAGATTTACATAAAACGTCGTTCTATTAACCTTCGGTCAAATAAATGTTTAAATAAATTAAATAAAATATGCAACATTAGAGAAAAATACTTCTAACATATAGATAATTTTAATACGAATTTAACGCAACTTGAACAGATTGAATCGAGTCTAAAACGTAAAAATTATCATTGTTTTAAACTAGACTGTAATTCGCTCGTACTAAATTACGAAATTGTCATCTTTTTCCTTCCATTCATCTCTCTCACGCAGGAACCTCCATGGAGGTTGAGCATGGGGCTCGGCCGGGGGAGGGGACCTAGACCGCCGTCACATGGGGGCCGGCCTCGCCACGCCGAGCGTGCGCCCGCGAGCGAGGGCCGCTCTTGGGGTGAGGTCGCGAGGGGGCCAAGGAAGGTCGTGCCCAACGGCTAGCCGGCCGGCCGCGCCGTGCGGCTGCGCACCACCGCTGGGGCCGCGCGCGCACGGGCCAGGGCCTGGGCGCTGTGCCACCAGGCAGGGTAACGATGTGCTACACTCCCAAACCCTAGAAATCGAAGAAAACAGAGAAGATGAGTGGAGGAGCTCACCGGGGAAGAAGACCTTTGCCGGAGGCGAGGGGAAAATCTTTCGATTGACGAAGATTCGGAGGTTCGATCGACGAACCGGACCCGCCCAGGTGAAACCCTCGATGAGACAAACGTAGCGGTACCCTCGGATTCCGCAGACGATGCACGGATTGGGAGTAATTGCTCGCCAAAGTTGTCGTTGGAGTTGGAACCGCTTCCAAACTTCGTCGAGCAATTCCGGGAGTTGGGAGTTGAATTTGGAGAAATCGTTTCGTGCTCTGGAACGTGCTCGAAGAGGAGAAGCAAGACATATATATATAGGGCAGGTATAACGGGAGCCCTGGGCTTCCAATAGTTAAAGGAAGCCCAGGTCGACCACCCCTATAAACTGGTTCAACCCAGCGCGCCCAACCAGCCTGTCGGGTGCGCCACCTGCCCCACGTCTGTTAGCGCAAAAAAAGGAATGCATGCATGAGTCAAACACGATCCAATGCATGCGCGTAAATTTAGAAAAAATATGTGTGGCGGTTTCTATTTTTAAATGCTTTATTTCCTCCATAAATTTAGGATCGTTGCAACAGCCATGCAGCTAGACACGTAAGGATCATTTTATGATGTATACTGAGACTAAATATGCTACATTGTGTAGATAATTATGCAATTCGGTATACTGCGTAAAAATCTGTTACGAGCTGCATGCGCACGAATTTATGATGAAAATAATGTGCAATGAAAGGAAATGAATTGCATGCATAGAAACAAAAAAATCGTATTTAATGTTTAATTTGCTTCATAAATATAGTATCCCTCCAACAACCATGCAGCTAAACATATTAGAACTAGTTTATGATTTATACGTATATTAATTATACTACACGGTGTAGGTTTTTATGCAATTCGGTACACTGCGTAAAAAATCTAGCATGTTGTTCACTGGTGGACGCATCTTCAGGTTGGAGCGTAAAAACCTTAAGTTTTAAGCATAAAATCTCTCAATTATAAGCGTAAATACCTGGCCAATGTGGGAGGTTGATAGCTCTGGTAGGTTGTTATTACGATCCTATTTTTATGGCAGATTCGAAAAATATGGCAGCTACATGCATGCAATTTCTATTTTTATACATATCAAAAAATTATGGCAAAATACATGCATGAGTCAAACACGTTCTCTTACATGCGCGTAAATTTAGGAAAGATATGTGTGGCGGTTTCTATTTTAAATGCTTTATTTCCTCCATAAATTTAGGATCGCTGCAACAGACATGCAACTAAACTCGTAATGACCATTTTATGATATATACTGATACTAAATATGCTACAGTGTGTAGATAATTATGCAATTCGGTATACTACGTAAAAATCTGCTACCAGCTGCATGCACACGAATTTATGATGAAAAGAATATGCAATGAAAGAAAATGAATTGCATGCATAGAAACAAAAAATCGCATTTAATGTTTTATTTCCTTCATAAATATAGGATCCCTCCAACAGCCATGCAGCTAAACGCATTAGAACTAGTTTATGATGTATACTGAAACAAATTATACTACACGGTATAGGTATTTATGCAATTCCTTACACTGCGTAAAAAATTTAGCATGTTGTTCACTGGTGGACGTATCTCCGGGTGGAGCGTAAAAACCTTAAGTTTTGAGCATAAAATCTCTCAATTATAAGCGTAAATACCGAGTCAATGAGAGGTTGATAGCTTTAGTAGGTTGTTATTATGATCCTATTTTTATGACAGATCCTAAAACAGGGCAGCCGCATGCATGCGGTTTCTATTTTTATACAGATCCAAAAATTATGGCAAAATCGTGGGAGTTTCTATTGCATGCGCGTAAATTACGAGCAACATAAATCAAGGAATTGTCTTTCCAATGTGCATGCAGTAAACTGATATACCAACTCTGTGTTCAAGCATAAAATCGTACAGTTTTTAGCGTAAATAATACATGTGATAGGCATAAAACACAATAATCGAAAAGAAAACTACGCCGGATCGGAGGATGTCACGCGCGATCATCGCTGCGCGCATCTCGCGCCTTCCGTGACGTCGCTCGCTCGAACATCGCGTCTCATGCGTCACCGTCGCTACTCGCACGTCGACGGGCGTCGCTTGCTCGCCGGCCTTGGAAGTGCCGCCTCCTCGGGGCTTCGGGGACGTCGTCGCTTGCCCGCAGAAGGGCCCCGCTGTCGCTCGCCCTCTGGATCGGGGAACCGCCGCCACTACTCCGGATCGAGGAACCTCCGCCACCACGCGTCGAGGTAATGGAGTTGCGGCCACCGGCCTGGGAACCGCCGCCACCGCACAAGGGCACTGCCGTCGCTCGCCCTCTGGATCGGGGGCCGCCGCCGGCGGCCTAGGAACCGCCGCCACCGCATGTCGAGGTCGGAGAGCCGCGGCCACCGTAGCCACCGGCCAGGGGTCCACCGCCGCGCGCGCTATCGGGCAACCGCCGTCGCTAATGAATCGAGATGAGGCGTGAAAAACTGATCCCTAGCACTACGGATTTTCTTTTATAGACGTCTGGATCTGGTCCGGCTCGACTGGATTGCACTGTCTGGCCTGGCCTTCCTTTAGTTATTGGAAGCCCAGGGCTCCTAATATACAATATATATATATATATATATATATATATATATATATATATATAGTTAGGGTTCAGACGAGATAGAAATTCGGTTCAAATTCGGAGTTTACCATTTTATAAAATTCGGAAAAGCCTAGAAATCCATATTCTATGCTCAAAATATTATAAATGCTTCCAAAAAATTTCAGAAAATGTCCTATAAGTGTTTTGGTACCTAATGAACTTAAAAACATACTTAGAGTTTCTGAAAAAATATTAAGTAACTTAAATAAATATATTTTGGTTTCCGAAAAATAGAAAAATATTCCGAAAACATGAAAATTTACGAGAGTAAACTAACATGTCTCAAACATATTTGCACTTAGAAACATCAAGCAACGACATGAATGCAACAACCAAGGCACCTCTAGGGCTCAATTCACTAGATTTACGCGAATATAAAACAAAATAATTCTCCATTTTTAGAATAAGAGAAAGAAAGTAAAAAAATGAGAGAGTAACACCTGAATTTGGTGAATATTAGAGGAGAAATTTTATACCCAAAATTTAGGGTGTTATATCACAGAGTAGTTGGGTCTGCCCAAGTGCATGCGTCAAGAAAAAAGGCGTGAGTCGAGAAAAAAGTCTTACAAAAATATCCACGAAGATGGGACAAACTCTTCCAATAACCATGCTTAGGAGCGCTCTTCACAAAGATCAGAATTGATGCGCTCAACGGCGTAGGCAACACTAGAGGCGCAAACTGTGTAATGTAAAAATGGAGAATTTAAATACACCATACAATAGTATTACAAAAATAATAGATAACCAAGATAGGGACAAAATTGATGAGTGGTGGTGATCACCTTGTAGTTTGGGTAACTATCCCTATCTTGGTTATCTATTATTTTTGTAATACTAAAATTTAAATTTGTATACTACGACGATTTATGTTTTCACCACCACTCAAATATTATGGAAGACCAATGTCCATAAAATGTACATGTACATCACTCCATAAGATGTATCTTCTTCCAACAAGAAAGAATTCGGCTCATAAGGCCAATCATGAGAAGAAGGACAAAGTCAAAATCAAAGGTTTTGATAGCTCAAGTGAAGAACAAGGTTATAATGTCAAACTTGCTCTCATGATTAGGAAAACCACAAAGATGCATACAAGTCTCAACAAAGGGGCATCATGTTTGACTCAACAAAAAAGAAATTCTTCACAAGTAGTAAGAGAAAGCTCATCTCCAAAATGAATTGCTACAATTATTGTATGCCCAAAGAACCTATCTCAAGAGACATTATGTATGCCCAAAGAACCTATTTCTTGTATTTTTTATATTTAACCCTCTATAGACTACTCAAGAGACAGTATATTAAATGAGATTGTACATTGCCTAAAACCACCGATAAGTTGTACTTCGATGTCCCTTCTCGTTGTCTTCCATGTCCGTCACCGGCCAGGCGCGGACCGCCAATAAGTTTTACCGCTTCGATGGTCGTCGTCGACGACGACCACGACTCCCAAGGCACACGTCGCACGGCTATGGCGGCTGAACCGGTCGCCTCACAGGCTCACTACACAGCAAACCTTTGGCAGAAGATCCGAGGCATCCAGGAGCTTACTGGATCGCCCTGCTAGCTCCTGCCTAGGCTGCGGCCACGAGGGGCGCCACACCGGCGCAGGAACTTGAGGGGTGAGACAAGGTCGCTTCGTGCACGGCCTCCGTCACGGCCTCGCGGAACAGCGCCTCGTCCCAGCAGTCGCCGTCCTGTGGTGGTCACAAGGGCAGATACGTACGTAGATCGATCAAGTTACTAATTAATCGCCTCAAGTTACTAAATAATGCATGATCGATGAGCTAACCAAGAGCAATGCGATGCAAGGAATAGGACAGAATAATAATACCATGATGTGCAGCTTGATGTTGGCGAGCGCCTTGAGCAACGCCTGCGGCGAGTAGGTGTCGGCGTCGACGGACAGCACGCTGACCCCGCTCGTCCACCTGAGGCGCTCCAGGACGTGCAGCACCAGGTCCACGATGTCGCACTCCACCATTACCATCACCATGAGGCTCACCTGCTGCTCGTCCGACGCTGTCTTGGAGATATGAACTCTGGCTCTCCGGTGTGCCGCCGTGGCCGTGGTGGCGCCGCCGCCGCCGTCCCCACGGGGGACGTATCTCTGCAGCTTGTCGTTCTTGTCCTCCAGCTCCGATACCTGCGCCTCCAGCGCCTTTATATAGCTCGCCGTGTTCATCAGCACCGTCGTCTTGTCCTTCTGCGGTGGATGCACGTACGTAAGCAAGGTTCCGTTTGACAAAACATAAATGTTCAGAACAAAACAAGATCGTTGTGATGTTATTTGCATTGGTGAATTCATTTTTTTTAAAAAAAAATCCGCGTATCGTGTCTAATAAGGGCTCCTTTGCAACTAAACAAAAACATATAGGAATTTGGGGGGATTTCAATCCTACTGGAAGGTTTCTTATGGACCTCTTTGGAACAAACGGTTGAATTCTGAATGTTTTTTTGATGAGATGCAAAAACGCAGAAATTTGGTGGAAAACTAATTAACATTAGGTTAGAAGTCATGAAAACTTATCTTCATGTCAATCTCTCTCTTCTATTTCCTGTATTTTTCCATGTTCCATTCAAAGCGAAAAAATACAATTTTTCATGCATCATAGAATGCTATAAAGTTATACTTTTCAGGTGTCAGAATTTTTTTAGATGATTTAAGACTACACTCTTGTATAAGTAACTAGTATAAATACATTGTTGCCTTTAATGATTTGTAGTAATCTTTGTGTCGTAACAAATCAAAATTTATCCTTATCAAACTATAAATAATTGTTATTTATTTTTGTGCCGATACGGATCACATTTTATCGTAGTTGTGATTAAGAGATTGAGAGCGAAAATTGTAGACTATACCTATATGAATTGCAACGAATTTAGTATAAAATATGTACAACGACAGTTTCTGAAATTACAAGTTTCGTGTGACTCCTGCGTAATAAATTAAGGAGGCCTGATTAAGCTTTTTATTTTGGTTGGAACTATACGTCGCCTTTTCACTCCTTTATTAATTTTGCACAGCTTCCAGATTAATGGGATTTATCTATAGGATGTCAATGGAAAAAGGTAGTTTCAAGCTTCGTCACATCCATGAAAGGGAAGCTTCATTTCACCGACTGGCTAATGAAAGTGCATTGCTTCGTCACAGCCCATGTTAGCACTTAATTAGCACCCAATAATCAATCTCTTTCCCGTCGTTCTATGCATTTGCAGGCGGCCGAATTTTTTGTATTTTATCCCTTTCTCAAAAAGAAATTCACGTTTAGACCTTAAAAAATTTTAATGTCATTTTTGGACCCTTTGCTCGGCGCCATAGGCTATGGCGCCGAGGTACGTGCTACGCTGGCACAACCTGAACGACGTGGCGCCAACGTGGTACCGAGCTCGGCGCCAAGATTTATGGCGCCGAGCTCAGATGTGTAACAACAAAGCATGTCTAGCTCAGTCGGTAGAGTGCAATGCTTTTAACCTTGAGGTTGTGGGTTGAAGCCCCATGGTGGACGTTCAATATTTTTTTTGTCTTTGTCACTAATTTGTTTTTTTGTTGTCCATATTTTTCGTTTATGTCGCTGATTTGTCCGTCCAGATTTATTTTTCATCTAGTTTTTTATGTTTTTATGACTGATTTATTTATTCATCTAGATATTTTTTGTTTTTGTTTTTGTTTATTCAAACTCCGTGACGCAAGTACCATGCACATAAGTAACCCACCCTATGGAAGTACGGAGTACTTTATAAAATCATCAAGTCACTGTTTATTTATACCTAGTATATTTATATATTGGACTCTAATTATAATCTTTTTGTTTATTAAGTATATTTATATTTTGGACTCTAAAACTCCAATAATCTAATGTATTCGAAATTATACTTTTTAATATTAATTAAAATTTATCATAGCTAAACCGGTGGCCGCTAACCAATGCAAGTATATTTATATTTTGGACTCTAAAACTCCAATAATCTAATATACTCGAACTCACAACCTCAAGGTTGTGTGCATTATTGCGCCCGTGACCGCGATGCACCATAGCTAAACCGGTGGCCGCTAACCAATGCAAGTACGTTTTGTTTATGTTGTCCAGATATTTCGTTTATGTCGCTGAATGGAAAGGTTAATTAAATCCGCGTATTAAATATACTGTTTAGTTAGTAGTATGTAAATTAAATATAAAAGTGAGGAATTGTACCCCTACACACAGACACAAGCTCACAAAGTATTTTGTCCACTTGAAAAACTTAAATTTATTTGAAAAACGTCATGGTAAATGGAGGGAATGGAATTATGTATCACCTAGTGGAGTAATTTATGCAGTAAATTCTAAAATATATCATCCATGAGATAAACAAAAAAATATGGACGGATAAACAAATCAGTCACAAAAACAAAAAATCTGGATAAGAAATAAATCTAGACGGATAAATCAGCGACATAAACGAAAAATCTGGACAACAAAAAAAATTAGTGACAAAGACAAAAAAAAGTATTAAAACATGCCCATCGTGGGGCTTGATCCAACGACCACAAGGTTAAAAGAACTGAGCTAGACAAGTTTTGTGTACATAATAGAGCTCGGCGCCAAGATCTATGGCGCCGAGCTCGGTGCCACCGACGTCCGTTTGTGCCAGCGCAGCACGCACCTCGGCGCCATAGCCTATGGCGCCGAGCTGTGTTACCTCGGCGTCATTGGCGATGGCGACGAGCAGAGAGTCCAAAAATAATATTAAAATTTTCTAAGGTCCAAACGTGTATTTTTTTCCGAGAAGGGCCAAATTAAAAAAATTCGGAAGCAGGCGGCAGGGTGTTTCGTGCCAGCCACTGAGGACTGTAAAGCCACGTAGACGATGGTGACTTTGTTCATCTTTCCAAGAATCCAACAGTATTTCATTTCACCCATGTGTTCTGGGCTTTTTCATCGCTGTTGTTGTTTGTTCCTCTGCACCTACCCTGCCATCAACCTGCATGTTTGATTTTTTTTTCTTTTTTTGTAGACCATATTGGACACCAACAAGATCCTCCTTCCAATCGCCTTCCTCGGAAACAAGAAACTATTGACCCCCCCCCCCCCCCCAACACACATGACTTTCCACTTTTCCAGCAAGTCATACTTTTGCAAATTGCACTAAACAAAAATTATTATTATCATTCTATCAAAAAATTTATCACATAAAGTATAGAAGTAACTCATGTTTGTTGGATTATAATATAAGCGAATTATCTGTCTTCTCCTATCAGCTTAAGCTTTTGGGTTGGAGTTAATATGGTATCAAAGACAGAGCTCATGAGTTCGAATTCTAGTTAACACAATTAAATAAAATAATTGTTGCTCGTTTGTATTCCACGTCCAAGACTCAAAAGAGGCACGTCGTGAGGGCGAGTGTTGAAATATAATATAAGAGAATTATCCGCCTCTTTCTATCAGCTTAAGATTTTGGTTTGGATTGGTTGGTGTATGTAACTTAATATTGTTTGTATCGTTCTATCAAAATTGTTATCGAGTGCTTTCTTCTGCTATGTGGATGTATTTTTTTTCTTATTTGCATATTGTTTCTTATTTCCATCACACATTGACTAGACTAAAAGTACTGTCATTTTGTTAATAGCAAGCAAAACAGTTTTGCTGAAAGCTTCCACCACCCAGGCAGTTTACTAATACATAATCCTAGCTAGCATGGCTCCGCCGGTCCACCACCAACGCTGTACTTCATCTTGGAAGCTTCCATGCCATTGTATTGTGTTGTATTGGACCTTTTCAGCTTTGTGCGCACAACAACAGCAGGAACCTACGTAACCCTATGGTTATGGCCCTTCTAAAGACATTCCTCTGTCAATAATGTCGCTTTTCAGAGGGTTAAACAACGCTACCCTTCACGAGCTAGACTTCCGCTCTTGTGTTTGTTTCTCTCCTAAATTATATAAGTTGAATTACGATAGAAAGATAGAAAGATAAAATATCATTTTAAAATCATAAATAAGTTAGCTAGCATTTGGTAGTTTATTTTAGCTTATCCGTGATTACAAAGTGGTATTTAATTCTCCTATACTTCTAACATAATCTAAATTATATAATATAAGAGTGAAACAAATATGTCCCAAGTCATCTTCGAAAAATTTGGGGGAAAAAAGGACAAAGCATCTATTCTCTGCATCACAAAAGCAACATACTGGACTCATCACGACTTGGTTGTTGTTGGGGTGGGTCCTTTTTTGGACCATCAAATCGTAAATGAACTACCCAGAAATTTATTTTTCTATTCCGTATTTGTTTGTTCAAAGGTTAGACCATGTCTGTAATAGTGCAGGTCACGTTGTTGCAACGGATCTATCCATGTATAAATATAAACAGCAAATAATAACATCAAATGCAGATGCAGCAGATGCATGTCTTCTCTTTTGAGTGCTAGCAACTATTAACAATGGCCCAAGGAAAGAGGGAAAAGTTATTTTTGCATTTTGGATGTTAAAGCTGCTCATTCCGTTCATAAATAAACCGATTTTTAAATTTATATTAAGTCAAGCTTGTTACATTTTATCTAAATTTGTAGAAAAGAACGACATAAAAAATATTTTGGTGTGCCTAATTATATTAATTTGGTGACATAAATCATTTTATAAATTTGGTCAAACTTAAAAGGTTTAAACTTCAGACACCTCTAAAAGTTGATTTGAGATCATGTATATGGCAAATAAGTCATATCAATAAATCTACGTTGAATTCTTATAATCAACAAGTGAATGGTGGAAATTTGCAACTAAAGAAATTTGTATAATAAAATATACAATGAATGAATGGTAGCAGTAACAATGTAGCAAAAGAGGTATGATTTGGACGATGAATGAGTACACTACCTTGGGACACGGCGGGAGGAGCGACCTGAGCGTGTGGAAGCTGCCGTTGAGCTTCTCCCGCCTCTTCCTCTCGGACATCATGTGGTACACCTGGCTGCTGTTGTTGCTCCCCGCCGCCGCCGCCTTGCAGGCGTCGTCCTGCTGCCCTGATGCGTCGGCGGCGCTGGTGGTCCTCTCCGGCGCCACGGCGAGGCTGGTACTCCTGACAGTCACGTGGCTGGCGCTGTCCCCGCCGCGAGGGTGTAGGCGCGGCTGCACGGCGGCGGCGGCTCTGTGCAGCGGCGACGAGGACTCGGAGGAGGAGGGCGACGCGGACGCGGAGGAGGAGATGACGGCCAGCATGGCCAGCATCATGGCCTCTTCGTCCCCGGCGAACGGGTCCTGCTGAAGCTGCAGGGGCGCCGGCGAGAAGATGGCGGCGGGCAAGGCGGCGATAGCGTCGTAGTCGAGCGGGAAGAACGTGGAGGAGGAGCCCCCGCTGTCGATGGAGAGAGAGCGCGTGGAGGACAGCGACGACGACGAGTACACTGGCTGCTGCTCGTCTTGGCGCATCGGCAGGCCGCCGCGGTGGTCGTTGTGGGCGAAGAAGGCGCTCGTGTCCACGCCATCCGATTTGCCGGCGGCGTCGTCGGCGGAGGACGCCGTGAGGTCCATGTCGGCGATGCCGAAGCAGGCGGTGTCGTCGACGGTGGCGAGGAAGCTGCTGGCAGCGCACCTGAAACGATAGCAACCACAGACATGAGTAGGAAAGCATGGTTGATGCATCATCCATCAGGTGCGTGCATCGCTCACTGAATTAGAAAGCAAGGACTAGGAGGGACGAAAACGAAGTAGATAGCCTACTAACCCATACTCTGCTAGTGCTGGCCAGAAGGGGTCAGGGACAGGGTGGAGGCCGTCGATGTCGCCCGCCTGCAGCTGCAGGTCTAGGCCGCGCCACACTTCATCCATGGATGCTGATGGATTGGATAGGTCTGGATGGCCAGCAGCAAAGCAAAGGAGACTGGCCGAGCAACGACAACGAGGCAGCTGCTTTATATGGAGCCAACGGGAGTTGGTGTATGTATCGCGTCTACTAGCTAGACTCTAGTCGCAATATTATTTCGTCATTTTGTAAAATGGAGAGGCCGAGGCAACTACCAATAACTATGCAATCCAGTAGTAGTACGTACTACGCAGTAGTATTTGATCAAATGCAAAGCGAGAGTGGAATAGTCGGTCAAAGTCGCGGGTGGTGCATGCATGCGCGGGCGACGCGGCATCGAAGGCTGGTCAAATTCGAAGGCACACTTCCATCCATCACAAAAGCAACGGTTTGGATGATATAGCCCGTCTTCCCGTCTCATTTTTTTTATTGAGTGACCTACACTATAGGTCTATAAACTTGTTCAGCCGTGTCATTTAGGTCCCCGAACTCTCAAAACGAATTTTTAACCTAAACTTATTCGGTAGTGTTATCCACGTCACCAAACTCTCAAACGAATTTTTAGACCACTAAACTTGTTCGGTAACACACTACATATCCAAACACATCCAATCCCGAAGCATGAGTCCGTGTGTTGACGCTTTTTTTGGCGGTGCTCTCTGCACAGACGCGGACGGTCCGCGGCCAGGGGCCGGACGGTCCGCGACCTGGCGCAGGGCTAGGGTTCCCCGCCTGACGGCCGGACGGTCCGCGCGTGCGCAGGGGACGGCGAAGGTCGCCGGCGGCGCCTGGATCTCGCTCCCGGGAGGGACCCCGTCGGGGAGGAGAGATCCTGGGAGTTGTCTAGGCTCGGGCAGGCCGACCTAGACTCCTCTAATCGACGTAGAGTCGAAGAGAAGCGGAGAATTTGGGGATTGAGAGGCTAAACTAGAACTAGACTAGAACTACTCCTAATTGTATAAGAATTAAATGCGAGATAGAAGTATTATTGATTCGATTGATGATTACAAATCGGCCATATACCTCTCTATTTATAGAGGAGGGGGGCTGGACCCTTTACAAACTAATCTCCCGAGTTAATTTCATGAATGTAGCTAACAACCGTAACACAAAAACTCGGAACTCTAATCTGCTCTGCGCACGCGTGAACCGTCCGGCCCACAGGCGCGGACCGTTTGGACCGTGGACCGTCCGGCCTCAGGGCCGGACCGTCCGCCGCTCATTTTGGAGCTCAACACCGTGTGACGCTGCTGACGTAGATAACCGATGATGTAACACATCCTATAGGGATTAGACTTTATGTTGGAATTAAGTTTGTTTTTGGTAATTTGACTCCTGAATTGTTTTACGAGTTTTTTAAGGTATATATAAGCATGAGTGTGGCATCGAAACTAATTTGACAAAGTTTATACTCGATTTTTTAAAACAAATTCTAATTTCATATAGTAATGGGAAAATATGAAGAATGTACTCCTCCTCTCAGACGACATATTTTATACCACATTATTATATCATAAATTTTAGAATGTTTGGAGAAAGTTGTGAGACACTATGTGTAGAAACCTAAGAGATCCACATTGAAACTCTATGATTTCATGTGTAGTCCTCTAGGTTTCTACACATAGTGTCTCACAACTTTCTCCAAACATTCTAAAATTTGTATCACAGCCTGTACATATGATATCATGACACGTGGACAAGTTTCATGATTTTCTGACTTTGTTTGTGTTTTATACAATTTTTAAACATGTGGATGCCAAGTTCACGGCCATGTTTAGTGAGCATGTTGCTCGAAGTTTCCGGTACGCTTCTGAAATCGGTCGTAACTTATGCCAAGTAACATGAATATCATTTTTTCATGCACTGTTTTCCAAGTTTCGAGTGACCTGCAGTTCAAATCTGAATTTTCCGAAGAATTTCAAATAAACGAACTAAATCTACTAACGATTGAAAACTCTGTTATAATTGTCCACAAATGATACATGTAGGTCTACATAGTGTAGGAACATACCACAAAAAGTTTGGGAGACAAAATAAAAAAATAAAATATACTTTGCCGAGTGTCTAATTAAGACACTCGGCAAAGACAGCTTTGCCGAGTGCCAGCTGCGTGGCACTCGGCAAAGAATAGGGAAAGAGTCTTTGCCGAGTGTCCCCTGGGCGACACTCGGCAAAGACGGCTTTGCCGAGTGCCAGTGATCTGGCACTCGGCAAAGTGTATTTTAAAATTTAAAAAAACTTTGCCGAGTGCCAGATCACGGGCACTCGGCAAAGCGCCCTACATACCAACGGCCGAACGCTTCTTCCTCACTCTCTCTCTCACTCACTCACTCAAACGCCGCCGCCGCCGCGCCCTCACCGTCGCCGCGCCCTCGCCGCCGCCGCCGTGCCCTCCCTCGCGCCCGCGCCGCGCCGCCGCCGTGCCCTCGCGCTCGCCGTGCCATGCCCGCCGTGCCCGCGCTCGCCGTGCCGTGCCCGCCGTGCCCGCGCTCGCCGTGTCGTGCCCGCGCTCGCGACGCCGCAGCCGCGCCCGCCGTGCCCGCGCTCGCCGTGTCGTGCACCTCGTTTGTCGCGCCCTCGCCCGTCGTGCCCCTCGCCTAGCCCCTCGCCCTCGCCTGTGCCCCCGCCGCGCTCCTCGCCGTGCCCCCGCCATTTCCCCGCCGTGCCCTCGCCCGCCCGGCGCCTCGCCCGCGACCCGTCGTCTCGCCCGCGCCCCGTTGCCTCGCCCGCGACGAAACCTCCAAGGTGATTGCTTGATTTATGTTATACGTGTATGATTTATATGAAATGATTAGTTTTAATATTGAGTTAATTATATACATGTATGATTAGGTTAATATGTAGTATTGTTGATTGCCGGTCATCGTGTCGTTGAATTATGCGTGGATGTCAGCCATCGTGCTGATAGTTTTATTTGCAGGATTTTGAAACCTCCCCGTGCAGGGGAGGTGCTGCCGAAATTTTCTGTTGCTAGGCTTCTGTTAGAGGATGGAGGACCGTGAGTGGATGTACACGGGCCGTAGAGGAAGGAACGATGTCACCACTGAATGGATTAGAAAGACCGATGATTTCGTGGAACGGGCATATGGCGAAGCTGCTAAAGGAGCGAGTCTAGTCCCATGCCCGTGCAGCAAATGTGACAACCGGAAAAGAAAACCAAAGAAGGTCATGGTAGAACATATTTGGAAGAATGGATTTACGCCGGGCTATACTCGGTGGATATTTCATGGTGAAGTGCATCGTACGAGCGAGGAGGTGTTGAGACAACGTGTCGAGGATTATGACGCGGATGCGGGGGTAGCGGATATGTTGAACGACTATCAGGAGGCACAGTACACGGGAGGATGTATGGATGACGAGCCAGAGCCGACTGCAAAGGCGTTCTACGACATGTTCGACGCGGCACAGAAGCCCCTTCATATTATGTGTTCAAAATCATAATATAAACTAATACTTTTTATTTATCACTTGGACAGGTCTTGGACGGTTTTGGATTATGTTGGGGGTCATCGTCGCCCCCCCCAATAACATCCTCGGCCTGCTGTGCAGGGAACACTTCCCTGGACTTGTGGAGTACACCGGAGTGATGGGCCCAGCCTTCACCTTCGACCACTACGCCGTCGCCCCCGATGCAGTAGACCGGGACGACAGGGAATTCAATAACAAGGCGGAGCGGGTGAAGCAAGAGTTGTGGGTAAGTCTTAGTATAATGTAAAATATGTCGCATTCGTTGCAAATTCTTGAAATAATGTATGGATACATCGTTTTTGTATGCAGGATTTCTTCAGATGCGATGCTGGATACGAGGCTAGGGCGGATGTGGTGGCCACCACGAGTTGTAAGAAGCTCGTCGTGGACATGCACTATGAGGCCCGCATCCAGGCCATCATCACCTACCACGGCTCCGTCCTTGGGGAGAAGGTGACCAAACCTCAAGCCCGAACCATGTCGTTGACCAGGGAGCAGTACCTGCAGGTAAAGTCATGCATGTTTGGTACCAGTACTCCATGCATGAATTTTATTTTATCTTCTGATATGCACTTTATGTGTTTACTTTGTAGATGATTCCACATTGGTGCGCCGCACATCCTCTATGCTGGGAGCAGATGGTGGATAGGTGGTGTTCGGCTGAGTGGGACGAGGCGCACACAGCTAGCCGGGAACGGCGTTTGATGATGCAAGGCCCCTCCCACCACCAAGGCAGCCGGAACCTGGGTCAATATGCCGAAGCATGGGTACGCCACCTTTTTTATTTAGATATATAGCACTAAGTTAGATATTATTTCTAACTATCTCGTTGGTTTTCGTTGCAGTCGGCGTCACATGGTGGCAGGCCTTGCTCCACCTTCTCGGCCTATGCTATGGCCCATAAGGGTAAGGCGACGTCCGACGTCACCTACAACCCGGATGATGGGCCCGAGGCCTACACCAACCCCGTCGTCTACAGCTGCCTCCATGACTACACCGCCATGGCGCAGGAGGTCCATGGCCCAAACTATGATCCGAGCACCGAGCCGATCGACCCTGATGTGCTCATGAGGGTCGGAGGAGGCAAGAGACATGGGCGGTACTGGATTGCCGACGAGGCAATCGACTCGTCCTCCACTCCCACTCTGTCTCAGGTGAGAGCAAGGAGCACGGGCTCGAGTCCAGCCATACGACCTCGGCACGACAGCTCACAACATCGCATACAGCAACTCGAGGTTAGTGCTTCTGTAACTCGTCCTTTCTTGAGTTATATACCTTCTCTTTGAGTTACTATAATGTTGGCTTGTAATATTACAGACCCAACTAGAAGAAGAGAGGAGGGAACATCAAGAGATGGAGGCGAGGATAATGGCGGAGCGGGCGGCGGCTGATCAGAGGATGGCGGAGATGTTCCAGTACATGCAGAGCCTTGGCGCCGCACAGGGCATCGCTCCGCCACCTCCATTGTTCCCCCCAGTTGACCCTACTCTCTTCCACACTCCTGTGAGTATCAAAATTGTAGTTAGATGTTTGTAATGCATCTGGTATAATACATGCAATCTCTTCTCTGTGCAGGACCAATCTGGGGCGGCATCCAACAACCCTCCGGAAGGGTTCAGCCCAACGCAGCCCCGGTCAAACCGCCCACCTCCATGAGTGTTGTGTTTTCATTGTTTTAGACTTCAGAACTTATGTATAATACTTATGTCTGTGTTTGATACTTATGTGAGAGCTTGTGACGTTTGAGACTTATGTTTGTGTTTAATACTTGTGTTGAACACTTATGTTTATGATGGATATTTATGTTTGTGGTGACGGTTTTATGTTTGTGTTGGCTATTTATGTCTGTGATGTATATATGTGATATATATGTGATATCTTTTGTTTGTGTGGATGGAATACAAAAAACAAATAAAAAAGGTATATACTGGTCACTTTGCCGAGTGTAACACTCGGCAAAGAGACGCTTTGCCGAGTGCCTGGGTCATAACACTCGGCAAAGAGCACAGACCTGGGCACCGGCTTAGGTTCTTTGCCGAGTGTTATGTCGCTGGCACTCGGCAAAGAGGTCGGCTTTGCCGAGTGCCACTTGGGATACTCGGCAAAGAACCTGACATGGGGACCCTCCCTGGCGGGTTCTTTGCCGAGTGTCCCAAGTGGCACTCGGCAAAGATGGATTCTTTGCCGAGTGCTGCCTAGAAGACACTCGGCAAAGCTAACTTCTTTGCCGAGTGTCACAAGGGACACTCGGCAAAGCCGCCGTCTCCGTCACCCGGCGCCGTAACGACCGCTTTTCTTTGTCGAGTGCTCTCTGGCACTCGGCAAAGAGGTTTGTCGAGTGCCCGAGAAAAAGCACTCGGCAAAGAAGGCTTTGCCGATGCACTGTTTGTCGAGCCTTCTTTGCCGAGTGTAACACTCGGTAAAGCCTTTGCCGAGTGTTTTTAAGGCTTCGCCGAGTGCTTCAGGCACTCGGCAAAGCGATTAATTCCGGTAGTGCTACACTATAGGTCTATAAACTTCTTCAGCCATGTCATTTAGGTCCCCAAACTCTCAAAACAAATTTTTAACCTAAACTTATTCGGTAGTGTTATCCACGTCCCCAAACTCTCAAACGAATTTTTAGACCACTAAACTTGTTCGGTAACACACTACATGTCCAAACACATCCAATCCCGAAGCATGAGCCCGTGTGTTGACGTCTTTTTCTGGCGTCAAACACTCAACAAGAACCAGCAGCGGTGCTCTCTGCACAGGCGCGGACGGTCCGCGGCCAGGGGTCGGACGGTCCGCGACCTGGCGCAGGGCTAGGGTTCCCTGCCTGACGGCCGGACGGTCCGCGCGTGCGTAGGAAGCGGCGAAGGTCATCGGCGGCGCCTGGATCTCGCTCCCGGGAGGGACCCCGTCGGGGAGAAGAGATCCTAGGAGTTGTCTAGGCTCGGGCAGGCCGACCTAGACTCATCTAATCGACGTAGAGTCAAAGAGAAGCAGAGAATTTGGGGATTGAGAGGCTAAACTAGAACTAGACTAGAACTACTCCTAATTGTATAAGAAATAAATGCGAGATAGAAGTATTATTGATTCGATTGATGATTACAAATCGGTCGTATACCTCTCTATTTATAGAGGAGGGGGGCTGGACCCTTTACAAACTAATCTCCCAAGCTAATTCCACGAATCTAGCTAACAACCATAGCACAAAACTCGGAACCCTAATCTGCTCTGCGCACGTGCGAACCGTCCGACCCACAGGCACGGACCGTTCGGACCGCAGACCGTCCGGCCTTAGGGTCGGACCGTCCTCCGCTCATTTTGGAGCTCAACACCGTGTGACGCTCCTGACGTAGATAACCGATGATGTAACACATCCTATAGGGACTAGACTTTTTGTTGGAATTAAGTTTGTTTTTGGTAATTTGACTCCTGAATTGTTTTACGAGTTTTTTAAGGTATATATAAGCATGAGTGTGGCATCGAAACTAATTTGACAAAGTTTATACTCGATTTTTTAAAACAAATTCTAATTTCATATAGTAATGGGAAAATATGAAGAATGTACTCCTCCTCTCAGACGGCATATTTTATACCACATTATTATATCATAAATTTATACCAGAATTGCATGTGAAGGATTATATCATAATCGCAACACAAATATGAAGATGCGTCGTAGTTATAAATATGACTACAAGCCATCTCGGAGTCGCCGCTCAACACGCTTCATGGCATTTCTGGTTTGATAATATGAATTTTTTGTAGTCATATTTATAACTAAGAGTGACGTTGGTTCGTACTTGTTTTGTGATTTTGGCATAATTCCACATGCAATTCTAGTATAAATTTATGGTACGATAATATGGTATAAATATGTCATCTAAGAGGAGTACATTCTTCATTTTTTCATTATTGTATAAAAATCAAAATTGTTTCAAAAATTGGGTATAAACTTTGTCAATTTAATTTTGGTGTCACGCTCATACTTATATATACCTTAATTTTTTTAAACAATTCAGAGTCAAATTGCCATGATGCGAACAAAAGGTCTAGTCTTTGTACGATGCACCACATAATTGTTTACCACATTAGCAGTGCCACATAGGCTCGTGATGCAGGTTTGGATCCGTTTGGAGACCTCAAAATTCGTTTTGAGAGTTTAGGAACCTCATTGGCATAGCCGGACAAGTTTAGAGACCTGAATGAGACAACTGAACAAGTTTAGAGACATATGGTGTGCTTTACTCTTATTTATATTTAAAAACCTTTGAAATTTAAAAAATATATCTCAATTTCAAAAAAAACATTATATGGGTGCATGCCGCCCACTGGGTGGTTGGGCGGTAGAGACCTAGTTGTCATGTTTTTCTTTTTTTCACACATTGATCCATGTCGCCCGGTGAGGTGTGTGTGTGGTGAGGATGGGGTGGGGGACTTGCCCTCTTGCCACCTATGGAGAGAGGGCTGGCACCCTACCGCCCAGGAGCGACGGGTCCCCTTTCGTCTATTTAGGACAAAAATGTTCTACTAGGGTTTTATTTTAAAGCTCCATTGTGTTATTGTGTATATTTGAAATCTAGTTAAGAGTGGGGACTAGTGAAAGAGGCAAAGCCCTGCCAGACTTGCATACGATAATGTGTGGATATTTTGATTTTGTTCCATTTTGACTTGCTTAAGTATTAAGTATATTTTGTATTTTCTATTTTAGCAAAGCTCGTGATATAGTAAGTAGAGACCGTTAACTTGAGATCATATTTAAATTTATTGTTTGTTACTCATAATTAGGTGTACGGGGTCTACATCCAACAATGGTTGCATCATCCCGTACAACATTTTTGTGGATGTCGAGAAAGGTTGATGCAGCCTTGACTACATTGTTGAAGGTTGTGAGGGGAGAAAAGGATTATCCTTTTTTGGAAAAGTATCTCACAAAAGAAGTCCCAAAGTTGAATACAACGTTTCTATTCAATGCTAGTCCATTCAATCAAGTATTGACCACTTAAACTTTAAGGGCACTTCTATTCTGGTATAGTCCACAATACCAAAGAATTTGCGCAATTGTCGACTATCCTTATTGTCGTTTTGTGCGGAGGGCATTGTTGGGGCGAAGGCTAAGACGCCACCCTTCGCTCGAGGCCTTCGCCGTAATCGATGGTCCGGCGGAGATAAAACGGGCAGATCCACCCTTCGGTCGATACGACATCAGACGAAGGCCTGCGACGAGGTCGTCCCATCGTGCGGCCTCGTCCAGCTCGGAGGCCCACGTGCGATCCGGCCCATTGTAACGGGCCCTGCGTGGCCGCTGCGTGTTACGGGCCTAATTTGTAAAGGCATTCCTGTAATTACAGTCTGTAACCTTGCTTTAAGGGAATATTCTGGGGATAACCTAGGTGTCTGAGGGCACATGCGTCCTTAACACAAGACGCTGGGCGCTCAGATACCTATAAATACCCCCGCACAGTGCCCGTGAGAGGCCAGATTGACAGAGCTATTGCCCTCAGCGCGAGAACCCTGTTAACACCACTGTTCACCCCTGTTGGTTACCCTTGCAACCGAGAGCAAGTTACTACATTTGGCGCCCACCGTTCGTGCTACGAGAAAACCACCCGCGATGGCACCCAAGAAAGCTAACCCGAAGGCTGACGAGGCCGCGAAGGCAGCACTACTTGCTGCAAGAAAGGGCAAGGCCCTCGCCCTCACCCAATCCACCCACCAAGAGGCCACTGAAGACGACGTTCTCTGCACCTGCGAAGGCGACACCCTCCGCACCTGCGGCCCTGAAGGACAATCGCAGCCACCCTCAGGCTTCGCCCCACTGGAGGGCGCGGACCTCACCGAGGACGGCGAAATCCTCGGCGTCTCAGCGGAAGAACAACTACAGTTGCGCGCCCTGCGCCTCAAGAACCGCAATCTCTAGAGGCAGAAAGAGATACTGGAGGCCAAGCGCCAGCGTGTGTCAGCACTAGCCAAAGTGCGGCAAATGATACGCGACGAAGAGCAGAAGGCCCAGGACCTCGAGCGGGAGATCGCGCTGATGTAGCGCAAAGGCCACCTCGGCCTGCAGCACGGGCCACCCCTGCAGCAGCGCGCACAACTGGAAGACTCGCGCGAAGGCCACCTCGGCCTGCAGCATGGGCCACCCCTACAGCAGCGCGCACAACCGGAAGACCCGCGTTTCCCCCAGCGCGACCACACCTTCCCGCACGCCGCGCCATTCCAAGGGGTCAATTACCTTGACGAGCGAAGTCCCCTGGCGCCACACCTGCAAGTGATGCCTTGGCCCGCTAACTTCCGGGCAGGGACCTATCCCAAGTACAACGGCAGCACCGACCCAGCACAATACATAATGAGTTATCAGGTCGCCGTTGCATCTTCCGGAGGGGACGACGCCACAATGGCCAAATCTTTCATCATCGCCCTCGAAGGCCCAGCTCTCACCTGGTTCACCAGGTTGCCTCCGCTGTCCATTGATTCCTGGAGAAGCCTCCGGGACAAGTTCCTGCTCAACTTCCAAGGGTACCGACCAGACACCGACGCCTTGGCCAAGCTCTCGCTCTGCAAGCAGCTGGAAAAGGAGACTCCGCGGGAGTATTACCGCAAATTTTTAACACTCAAGTCACAGCTGCCCTCAGTCGATGACCAATCGCTATCCACTACGCTATCAGTGGCCTTCGCGCCGGCGTCCTCTATAGCCACTACATCAGAGATCTGCCCAAGAACCTCCAGGAATTGTATCAGCTGTTTGAAAAATACGCCAAATCCGAAGAGCTCCACCAGCGCAAGGTTGAGTCCCAAAGGAAGCCCAAAGATGCTCCACAATCCAGCCGAACGTGGACGAGGACTCCGCAGCCAGACTCCGGTCAAGACGGCCGCAATCAACAGCAAGTCCACAACATCGCCAACCAGCACCCCGCTGCTGACGCCCCTCGTCGCCAGGAATATCCCCCCCAGGGCCGCGGAAATGGAACTCGCGGCAGGGGTCGGGGGCGTGCGCAGCCGCCGCGCCGATTCTACTGCCTCTTCCATGGCGAAGACTGCGCCCACCAAACCAAAGACTGCCCAGAAATGAAGGCCACCAGAGACAGGATGGCACGGGCGCAGCCAGCCGACAACCCCAGAGTTGTCGCACACACTTACCAGCAACCCCCTCGACCATATATCCACGCCCCGCCCCGCATCCGCTGCACCACGCTTACCAACACCACCAGGAAGTACAAATCGTACCTCCCCCACCCCCACCACCACACCAGCAACATCAAAACATCCCCCACGCCCCAAAGCAGGAAGACTTCGCCGATCAGCCATATCGAGGAGTCATTCACATGATAACTGGGGGGTCCAGCACTGACTTCGACACAAAGCGGCAGAAGCGGGACCACTACCGCATCATCAACCACGTCGCCGTCACTGGCCCAGTCGTGCAGACAAAGTGGTCCCACATACCGCTAACCTTTGACGCACGAGACGTCGACCTGCGCAGCGCCCCCCACTGCGACGCCATGGTTATCAATTGCAGCGTGGCAGGCTGGGACCTGCACAAGGTCCTAGTCGACAACGGCAGTCAGGCATACATCATCTTCCTCCACGCCTTCGATCGCATGGGCATAAGCCACAGCCTGCTCAAGCCTTCAGACAACCCGTTGTATGGCTTCGGCGGCAAGGGCACCTTTCCTGTCGGCAAAATAGAGCTGCCTCTCTCCTTCGGTGTAGCACCCAATGCCCGAAGTGAGCAAGTAACCTTTGATATTGTGGATATGGTATATCCATACAATGCCATCATGGGCCGGGGCTCCATCAATAAGTTCGAAGCAGCCATTCACGGACTGTACCTATGTATGAAGATACCAGGTCCGTTAGGCGTTATTACGGTCTACGGCAATCAACAGACTGCGCGCAACATAGAGCGGGACTTCGTGCCCGGGCAAAGAAACGTGCACTGCCTCACGGCCCAGCGCGAGGTCCCCGCGCCCGCCAGCCCAACCGATAAACATCACGACAAGGCGCAGCTGCAAAGCAACGACGGGACCAAGACTGTCCCCCTCGACCAGGCCACGCCCAAGCAGACAGTCACTATCAGCGAAGACCTCACTTCGCATGAAGAGGAGAAGCTCCTCGGCTGCCTGTCCAAGAATAAAGATGTCTTCGCCTGGTCAGCCCTTGACCTGGTCGGGGTCAGCCGATCCATAATTGACACAGCTTGGGAATTGACCCTTCGGTGAGGCCGAAAAAACAGCGGCTTCGCAAAATGTCCGACGAGAAGACAGAGGCCGCCAAGGCAGAGGTGCACCGCCTCCTAGAAGCCAAATTCATCGAGCCGGTGGCTTTCCCCACGTGGCTCTCCAACGTTGTGATGGTGCAGAAAAAGAGCGGGAAGTGGCGAATGTGCATCGACTTCACCAGTCTCAATAAGGCCTGCCCAAAGGACAACTTCCCGCTGCCGCGGATCGACAAAATAGTCGATAGCGCGGCCGGATGCGAGGTCATGTCGCTCCTCGACTGCTTCTCCAGTTACCACCAGATATACATGAAAGAGGAAGACAAGGCTAGCACCAGCTTTATAACACCCTTCGGCACATATTGCTTCATCAGAATGCCGAAGGGACTCAAGAACGCCGGGTCCACCTTCTCCAGGCTTACCAAGACAGTGCTCGACGGGCAAGTTGGCAGAAACATATTCACATATGTGGACGACATCGTCGTCGCCAGTAAAAGCAAGGCGGACCATCTCACCGACCTCGCCGAGACATTCGCGAACATGCGAGACGCACGACTCCGCCTAAACCCGGAAAAGTGCGTCTTCGGCGTTCGCTAAGGCAAAATATTGGGCTACCTAGTATCACACCGCGGCATCGAGGCCAACCCAACCAAAATTCAAGCCATCATAAACATGAGGTCTCCGCAGTCCGCCAGAGACATCCAGCGCTTAACGGGGAGATTAGCCGCCCTCAACAGATTCATCTCCAGATCCGCTGAGCGAAGTCTCCCATTTCTCAAAACTCTCCGCAGAGCAAAAGACTTCGCTTGGGGGCCAGAGCAGGCAGCGGTCTTCGCCTCATTAAAACAGTACCTATCGGAGTTGGCAGTCCTTACAAGCCCCGACTCTTCACTACCTCTGTTGCTCTATGTTGCGGCTTCGCCGCATGCGGTCAACGCGGCACTGGTGCAGGAGCAGACAGTTGAGGGCGTGGTCAGGCAGTGCCCAATTTATTACGTCTCCGAAGTGCTGACGCCGTCCAAATGTAACATGACAGAGCTAGAGAAGATTGCATACGCAGTCGTTATGTCTTCGCGCAAACCGCGCCATTATTTCGAAGCATTCAAGGTCTGGGTCACCTCAGACAGGGGACTCGGCGAATTGTTCAGAAACCCGGAAGCATCAGTGAGGATTGCCAATTGGGCGGCCGAGCTCTCCGGCTACCACATCAATTTCGAGCCCAGGGCAGCCATCAAGTCACAAGTCCTGGCAGACTTCGTCGTCGACTGGACCAGGCCAATAACACAGCCGGACCTGTCCGTAGAAAAGACTTGGACGATCCACTGCGACGGCGCATGGTGCCATGCGGGGGCAGGCGCCGCGGCATTCATCACCTCGCCAACCGGAGTCAAGCACAGATATGCGACTCGCCTCAGCTTCGCTCTGGAATCCGACAGATGCACAAATAACATAGCAGAATACGAAGCAGTCATCCTCGGTCTCCGCAAGCTGAGGGCCCTTGGGGTCACCACCTGCATCATCAGAACAGACTCCAAGGTAGTTGCTGGCCAGGTCGAGAAAGACTATGCAGCAAAGGACCCCGCACTCATGCAATACCTCGCGGCCATCCGAAGTCTCGAGAGACAATTCAAGGGATTCACTTTGCAGCATGTGGTCCGGGCCAAGAATGAAGAGGCCGACGCATTGGCCAAGGCTGCCGCCAGGGGCGAGTCCCTGCCCTCCGACATGTTCTACCACGTCATCGGCACACCAGCCGTCCGGAGCCCCGAAGGGCTCCAAATAACCAATGATAGCGAGGGCCACCGAATAGTCAACCTTATCATGACCGAAGACTGGAGGGCACCAATAACTCTGTTCCTACAGGGGTATTATCACCCAACCGACATCAACGAGGCCAAGCGCCTCAAACATCGAAGCCAGGACTTCGCACTGATTGAGGGCCAACTCTACAAGAAGGGGGTCAGTCAGCCAATGCTCAAATGTGTCACCGAAACCGAAGGTGTCCAGATCCTACGCGAAGTCCACAGTGGTACCTGCGGCTCTCACGCAGGGCCAAGGGCCCTAGCTGCTAAGGTGATCTGCCAAGGTTTCTACTGGCCCGCAATGATCTGCGCCGCAAATCGGGTCACAAGGTCCTGCGAAGCATGCCAGAAGTTTTCCCCTCGATCAGGCAGCCCTTCGCAATTTACAAAGTTGATCGCCCACACATGGCCTCTCCAGCGCTGGGGCCTAGACATCGTCGGGCCCCTACCCACGGCTCAGGGGAACCTCAAGTTCGCCTTTGTCGCTGTCGAATACTTCACCAAATGGATCGAGGCAAGGGCTGTCTCCACAATAACATCAAAGACTGCCCAAAAATTCTTTTGGCAAAACATTGTTTGCCGCTTCGGAGTACCGTCCGAACTAACAGTCGACAACGGCAAGCAGTTTGACAGCCAAGACTTCAAGGATTTTTGCTTCTCCATCGGCACCAAGCTTGCCTTCGCCTCAGTCTATCACCCGCAGTCCAACGGAGTTGTGGAACGCGCCAATGGAAAAATCTTCACAGCTGTCAAAAAGATGCTCCTCGACGAAAAAAGGGCAAGTGGGCCAATTTGTTACCCGAGGCGGTCTGGGCATTAAACACGACGGAGTGCAGGGCGACCGGGTTCACTCCCTTCCGCCTTCTATACGGATCGGAGGCCATGACCCCGCAAGAAATAAAACATGGGTCCCCGCGAACAGCTCCTTCAGTCGTCCCCGATGTGGACATGGCCACTTCAAAGGATCTCATCGATGGAGACCGAGCCTTCGCCCTACAAGCACTAAACAAATACCAAGCCCAGACCAAAGCATGGCGCGACCACGCAGTCATCCCAAGGGAGTTCAACGAAGGGGACCTCATACTCATCCGAACAGCTCGGACAGAGTCCAGGGGCAAGCTGGAGCCCAGGTGGGAGGGCCCCTTCATAGTCAAGACAAAAGCTTCCCCCAGCGCTTACAGGCTCACAACGCCAAGCGGCGAAGACCTGGAGCACTCCTGGAACATCGACAACCTCCGCAAATTTTTTGTTCGACTCATCAGGGCATATTCGCCCTTGTAATTCAAAAAAACAATTTTATTCTGGCCCACACTCTTTTCCTCCCGGGGGGTGAGGTTTTTAACGAGGCGGAGCCATGTAATATACGTGTGAAAAATCCCCCGCAAAAACATGCGTCGAAAAAGACCGCAACGACGGTCTTCGACATTCGACCAATACGAGGTCACCGCGAGGCTCAGCGCTAGCCACCCTCGCGTGCGACAAATCCGTGCAGAAGTCGCCTAAGGGTGCAGCCGGACTAGCACAACAAGTGCGAAAAACCGAAGTCTACCGCGAAGACTATCCGTGCAGAAGTCGCCTAAGGGTGCAGCCGGACTAGCACAACAAGTGCGAAAAACCGAAGTCTACCGCGAAGAATATCCGTGCAGAAGTCGCCTAAGGGTGCAGCCGGACTAGCATAACAAGTGCGAAAAACCGAAGTCTACCGCGAAGACTATCCGTGCAGAAGTCGCCTAAGGGTGCAGCCGGACTAGCACAACAAGTGCGAAAAACCGAAGTCTACCGCGAAGACTATCCGTGCAGAAGTCGCCTAAGGGTGCAGCCGGACTAAGCACAACAAGCGTGAAAAACCGAAGTCTACCGCGAAGTCTAGCCGCGCAGAAGTCGCCTAAGGGTGCAGCCGGACTAGCACAGCAAGTGCGAAAAACAGAAGTGTACTGCAAAGACCAGTCCAGCATAACAAATACACCTGACCAAGTACATAACGCCCTCGCAACCACAGCCAAACGTGCGAGGGCACACAACCTCATCACACAAACCTTTACACATGTACAAGCGAGGGCACCACACCCTACATCGGCTCAACCTTAGGAATAATTCCCATTTCCCTATAGTTAAATAACATTATCCTAAGCTCTTCACCCGCAAAAACACTTCGCAATTCCCCTTCACCTGTACTCACGGCGGCTGGCAGGGACAACAGTTCCTGCCGGCCAGCCCTACTCACACGAAGCCGACCTCCCTCCGCCCCACTCACTCTACGCTTCGCAACCGCCCTTCGCCGCCGGTGCCCGGTACTCGGACCAGGCGCGTCTTCTGTGTCCGCAGCGTGCGGTGAAGCCTCCGCCGCTGCCACATCCAAGGCCGCGAAGTAGTCCAAGTCCTTATCCGACGACTCCTCAGTCCACTCAACCGAGCTCCCAGAGTCAGTAAAATCAAAAAACTCAGATGCAGACCCATTATTTTTATTACCATCATCCACGGTCGAAGCCGCCAAAAAGTTAGTAGTGGCGGTTGCGTGCGCAGGCCCAAAATCTTGAACCTGCGCAGCAACCAAAATTCAGCAACATATCCAAAATTCCCTAACTAGCCCACACCCACTACGCCACCTGCGAAGACCCAGCCGTCGCGGGAGCCTCCGCTGTCGCCTCCGCCGCCACCGTCGCAGGATCTTCAGCCCTCGGCGCAGTGGCTGCGGGGGCATCAGGAGCGCCTACGGCGGTCTCTGGGGGCAGGCCTCCGCCGGTCGCAGCAGCTGCGGGGGCATCAGGAGCGCCTTCGGCAGTTTCCGGGGGCGGCTCCAGGGCGACCTCGGACCCGGCCTCCGCCGGGTTCGACTCCGGGTCAGGCAGCGGGCTGTTCAGCGCCCCGAAATCATCCACCCGCTCGCCACGCGCCGCCTAACACATAGCACACAAATTCAGCAAACCCACACATAGCCAACATCCATCAAACGTCAAACAAAAGCCAAACGTTAACTGAGCCCTCGCCGTCTCGGCCCGCTCCCTGACCACCTCTCGACCGTGCGGGCCCCACATCCAGTCGTAGATGGCTCCGGTGGATTCCTTCACTATAGGGTCCTCGACCTTGTAGATATCTCGCTCAAAATCTTCGTCAGCATGGTCGAAGACCTCAAAGTGTCGGCACCCTTCGCGAGAGAGCGCGTTCATCGCCCCCTCGTAGGTGACCAGGGAGGCATACGACATAAACCCCTCCACAATAGTGGGGAGCGCCTGCAACTCCTCCTGTACCCACTCCAGGCAGCGAAGTCCGGGCTCTCGGTCCGGCACTTCGAAGTCACCGGTCCGCGCGCCCAGCTCATGGTATGAATCCACAAGCTGCTTGCGCGTCCGCTCAGCCTCCGCGCGCGTCGCGGCCTCGGTCCTCTCCACACGGCTCTGCAGGGCGTTGAGCCGCTCCTGCAACTGCTCGACGCGCTCCCTGGCAAGACTGCCCTCCGCCCGCGCCAAGTTGGCCTCCGCCAGCGCAGCCTGCGCCTTGACGAGGGCCTCATTGGCCTCCCTCCTCTCCTCCACCAATTGGAGCCGGAGGTCCGTCTTCTCCCCCTCCAGCGCGGCCACCTTGTTCGCCAGCTTGCGGCACTTACTGTCAGCGGCCGATTTTTCACGGACAGCGTCAGCATGTTGCGTCCGAAGTCTCTCGAATTCGGTGGACACAACTGCCGTGAGGGCCCCCGACGCTGCGCGGTCTGCGAAGTCAGCCGCCTGCAAAACATACATAAGACCGCGGCCCTAGCGAAGCCGGTAAAAAACCGAAGTCCAGCTCAACGTACCTGACTTAGTGCCTCCTTCATCTCCTTCAGCCTGCGGGACACATCACCCGCCTCGTCCCTGACGACAGTGAGTGTCGGCATCTCGCCGCCGGCACTAAGAGCACCGCCCTTCGCCTTCGGCACCACGGCAGCCGCCGCGGTCGCCGAGGCAGGCGCAACAAGAGCAAGTTGGCCTTCGTCCGACCCTGCGACGTACCAACGAATTAAAAAAAATCGAGCCAACGATTTACCACCAAAATAGTCGTCCACGCTAATATCGGTGGCGAAGTCGGCGACGCGCTTGCCCGGCGACGGCAACCCTCGGGCCGCCTTCGCAGCCTCCGGCACCCTGCTGGACGGCGGCACAACCTTCGCAGATTTGGAACCACCGGCGCCAGCCGCAGCCTCCGGCGCCTTGCTAGACGCAGGGACAGCCGACTTCGCCGCCAGCGGCGGCTTGCCTCCGCCGGGGGCAGCAGCCTTCGCGGCCCCTCGCTGCCTCTTCGGCCTGGCTTCATGAAGCCGGACAACCGCCTGGCGCTTCTGTGCCGCTCCCTGGTGATCCTTGTCCATAACTGCCGACACAACAACAGCAATATTCCGCCTATAAGGAAACACTTTCCATGCACGAACCATGCGAGATGTAAAAGAGTCTTCGCCGGCCGCGCGGGGGATAGGAACATTCCTAGGCCACCAACCCCTGGTAACCCTCAGCATCCGCGCCGAAGACTCCCGGAGCTCGGGCGAAGACATCCTTCCCCCCGGGGCCGCGCATGTCCTCATCAAGTCTCTAGCAAAACAGTCGGAAACCCCAAGTCCTCCCTTAGCAGTACCTAGTTTCCTCTTCTTAGAGGATGGGGCGGCCGCCGGCACAGGGTCATCTCCAGACTCTACCACCGGCTTCTTCCCGCGGCGGTCCACATCGTCTTGGCCGGGATAGCCGTTATACGGCAGTCGATTTAATTCAAAAACCCTGTTCAAACGGTCATTCGACCCGCGGATATCCCAGCTGCGCTGGCCCTCTGTCCTCGGCACGTACCGACCAACGATCCGCACCGCCCCATCCTCCGCCTCTCGCACAAAGGCGGCCGGATCGCGGCTTTGCAGATCCAGCGCGAAGGCAGGGCTTCGCACTAGCTTCCCACCATGGGAAGGCATCTGGCGAGGGCACACTTTGCCCAACGCCCAGCCATGAGCCAAGGGCCATACCCCGTACACCACGAATCCTTCAACCAAATCCCGCCCACTGCTCAGGCCGGCGGCGCACCGAAGGGCCCCTTCGTCCGCATCCTCCTCCGCCACCTCAAAGGGCGGGTATGCTGAGTAAAAATGCGAGCACATCTCGGACACGGGGAGCCCCTCATGGTCTTCGACGGTACCCTCCGCGACGTAAAACCAAAACTCATTCCAATTGCCCCACTTGTTGCGGGCACAAGGAACCAACTCGACTACCTCCATCGTGGTCTTGTCGGTCTTCGGCGTAAACGTGCACGACCCGAACTGGGCAACTTCATCTCCAATCATCCTCTTCTGCCAGTGCAGGCAATAGTACTTCGCAAAGACTTCGACTGATGGCTGTCCGCCGTACGAAGTCGTCGCCCAAACAAACTTCGACAGAGCCACCACGGCATTCGGAGTCAGCTGATGGATCTGAACGTTGAATCTGCGCAGCACTTCTCCAACAAATCGGTGCGCAGGCAGGCGGAGACCGGCGGCGAAGAACGCCTCGAACACAACCAACTCTCCTTCCGGCTCGGGAACTTCCTCCATCCCCGGGACACGAGCAACTCCGCCACCAAAGTAACCCAGCCGCTGCATATCCTGCACGCGGACTAACGACATCCGCGACACACCAAAATCCACCGTATCGCCGGCGCGCAACTCCTCCGCCACCAAAGTACTCGGCGTCTCCTCAGACGAGGCGTCGGCCGGCGGCGAGGCTTCGGCCGGCGGAAGTAGCGGCAACAGAAGAAGAAGAGGATGGCATCGCTACGTACCATCGGCGGCGGCGGGCAGTTTGTTTCACTCGAGCCAGATCTCCGGCGAACAAGAGGAAGGAGGGCAAACGAGCAACAAGACGGTGGAAAAGGCGGCTAGGGTTTTCACGGAGCGCGGAAAGTGGAGTTCAAAAAGCGCCGACCCCCGCCCCCTTTTATACACAGGGCGCGGCGCTTCGGAAAACCCGCAGTCCAACAGTACGGTGTCAATCAACGGTCATGTCAAAAACCCCCGCGAAACCACTTCGAGCGAGGGCAGCGTCTCCGCCATCTAGCGACGTCTTCGGCACCAGATGACTTAGTCGAACTGGTCCCTCGGAGGGCAAATGTTGGGGCGAAGGCTAAGACGCCACCCTTCGCTCGAGGCCTTCGCCGTAATCGATGGTCCGGCGGAGATAAAACGGGCAGATCCACCCTTCGGTCGATACGACATCAGACGAAGGCCTGCGACGAGGTCGTCCCATCGTGCGGTCTCGTCCAGCTCGGAGGCCCACGTGCGATCCGGCCCATTGTAACGGGCCCTGCGTGGCCGTTGCGTGTTACGGGCCTAATTTATAAAGGCATTCCTGTAATTACAGTCTGTAACCTTGCTTTAAGGGAATATTCCGGGGATAACCTAGGTGTCTGAGGGCACATGCGTCCTTAACACAAGACGCTGGGCGCTCAGATACCTATAAATACCCCCGCACAGTGCCCGTGAGAGGCCAGATTGACAGAGCTATTGCCCTCAGCGCGAGAACCATGTTAACACCACTGTTCACCCCTGTTGGTTACCCTTGCAACCGAGAGCAAGTTCCAACAGGCATATAAGATATTTATGTTTCCAAAGGACTAAGAAAAACATATCAAGATACATCATCATTCCTTATAAGATCTGCCCTTTTGTTTTTCTTGGAAAATTACTATAATGTTGTTGCGGTGTAGGAGAATTCAGAAGATGCGGAGTTCGTCAATAGAGACATCCCCCACATCCTCGTGATGGTTATGTTGTTTGGTGGTGGTGTGCTTCCTGGTTAGAGAAAACATCGTCCCCTTTGTGTAGACAAGCTAGATGTATGGTGGATAAGAAAGAAATAGGAAGTGTTGCGAGTTCATCAAGAGGTCATGCAAATAGGGGCAACATCTCTAATGTGGTACCTGATGATTATAATGATGACGATGATTTCTGCCAAGGCCCACTCCTCATCCACCTCAGGTGGATACAAAAGAAGCAGAAAGTGCTATGGCGTCATCGAGAGGCTGTGCAAGGGGGCAACACTTCTAATATGATACCTAAGGATGATAATGATGACGATGATATCGTGCCAAGGCCCACCCATCGTCCACCATCGTCATTGGAGAATTCATATGATGAGGCATATTACGATGCAACATTTGCCCATATCCCTCTCATACACTGGATGCCTCCAATATAGCCTTATCCTTACTTTCATACTCGAACGCAAGAACCATATGATCCGTTTAAGTGAACCAATCAACCGCTAGGAAGTGTATTGTAGGCCTAGTGTTTCATTCTATTTGTAGCATGCATGTGGCTATGTTGTTGTACTTTGATCTATGTTGAAGTGAATGTTATGTTTCTTATTGAGTAAACAACTATATTGTTCTACTACCAACTATATAGAAGTTAACATGGTATTTGAATTCTCTATGTAAATATTTAGATATTATTAACTACTTAACGAATCCATTATCAACCGTCTCTAAACAAATTCGAATTAAAAACATCTATGAATTCGTACAGATATAAGAATTACTATAAACAACACTAAAATTTTATTCTATGAATTATCGTATCTAGCTAAAAATATCTAATAAATACTAAATATCTAACCCCTACAAATCCATACGGCTAATAAACTATAACACCCAAAAACCTTATTTTTGGTGATTTAGAGAATCCTCCAAAACTGTTTGAGATAAAATAATGATTGCATGCCTTTATGAAGTATAACTCTCTAAATTAAATAAATAATAACAGTAAGGGTTTGGTATTCGAAACTTAGATTCAAAACTTAAAACTAAAAGTTAGAGCAACAAATAAAAGTGAGACTTTCAATCATTTTGTTATTTCCCTTTATAAACTATATAAATAAAACACTCTTTAAAACCATTTGGGATCGAATTATTCATGGTAAAGATTATATATCTTAAACTAAATAAGTAGTAAAATGTTGAATCTGTGGATAAACTTTTTAAATTAACTACCTTTCCAAAGCGATCTTTTCTTAAAAGTGTGTGGTGAGACATTTGCATAAATAAATGAATAGAGTTATATATATATATATATATTGCTTCATGTAGAGTATGATTGTTGCATTTCAAATCAAATTGGAAATCATAAAAAACAGAAAAATTGAAGTATAAATAAGGAATAGAAAGAAAAAAGAAGAAAAGGGAAAGGGAAATCAATACCTCCTGGGCCGAAACCTCACAACCAGCCCAGAAGTCACCTTGCGCCGCCCCAACTGTCCCCTGCTAGCCCAATTATTGGAGCCGACATGTGGCCTCTAGCAGGCATACTCGCTCCCTCATAGAGTCGTTGCATGTGGGACCTGACCGCCAGACTCTCCCTCGGCATCACATGTGCAGGTGCGGACTCGTCCCGACACCGCTGTTGCAGGGGACCGGACCCGGCCACTGGCGCTAGGGCTGGACGAAATGCTCGTGGCTCGCTGGCTCGCTCGGTTCATGGTCAGCTCGGCTCGGCTCGGATCGGCTCGTTTGAATTTTTTCACGAGCTGAGCTGACATCCTAGCTCGGTTCGTTAACGAGCCAGCTCGGTTTGTTAACGAGCCAGCTCGCGAGCTAAACGAGCTACCATATTCTAGCAAAACGAAACTATATGCATATAATTTACAGAATGATTGATGAACATGTTATATATATGTGAGGTGTCTATGGCCTACGAATTAAACTAATGATTAATGAACTATGTATATGTGTTAATTTGGTCTATGCAAATATAATTATGGGTTAAACTGTTGAACATGTATGTGAATTGTGAATTAATGAGTGATGAATGTGCTAATTTGGTGTTACATTGACGTGGTTTGTGAAACTATGAGTATAATTACTATTTTCTATTGTTAAATTAGTTTAAAATAAACTAAAAATAATTATTATGTATATATTATTTTTTCTGCTCTGGCTCGCGAGCTAAACGAGCCAGCTCGAGCTCGTAAACGAGCCGAGCCGAGCTGACTCTGTGGCTCGTTAGCTTAACGAGCCGAGCCGAGCTGGCTCGTTAGCTTAACGAGCCAGCTCGAACTCGGACGAGCCGAGCCGAGCTGGCTCGTTATCCACCCCTAACTGGCGCTCAGCTCCACACGCATTGGCCCTCACCAACATGTGGGACCATGTTGTTGGGTCCTCCTTCTTCGTCGCGTAACAGAGTCTAGTTGGTTGAAATACTCCGTAACTACCTCCACCTTCCCCGCTCGACAGATGGACTTCTAGCTTACTAGATGAGTGCCCGTGCGTTGCGACGGGAGTAAAAAAATTATATGAAATATATATAAAGCTTAGTTGATGTTTGATTGTAGTGAACAAACGTAGCCACGTGATAGAATGTTTTATAATTACTTGTGTCAATAGAGGGAACTTTTTTTATTGATTCATACATAGTTTTATAATTGTATCAAAAGCACTGAACAAACATAGTTAGCTATCACATTCACTGTTGTCTAAATAGATTGAAATAATATGGTGAAGCTATCATGGAAGGATAACTGAATATATGGACTCTTAAGTAGCTTAGCCACTGCAAAGGATACAATTGAAATCAATTACATCAATTAAGTAATGTACCAATGAATCAATAAAAAAAGTTCCCTCTATTGACACAAGTAATTATAAAACATTCTATCACGTGGCTACGTTTGTTCACTACAATCAAACATCAACTAAGCTCTATATATATTTCATATAATTTTTTACTTACGTCGCAACGCAGGGGCACTCACCTAGTACAACTAAAAGAAAGAAAAGTAGCCCATTCATTTGTAAGCAGATAAGCCCAACACAGCCTACTCAACATGCAAAGATATTTCTCATTTTCTTTCACAAGTATAAGATCCATAAGCCATAATCCCGGGTATACTCCATCCCGGGCCCGCGGCAGCAGCACGGCCAAATTTAGGCCATTGACTGGATGCAACGAAAGCGTGTGGACTGTGACCGATATTTGGCTTTGATGACTCTCGCTTGCTGCTTGCATGACCAAGTGGCTCCCAAGCGTCTAGATCGGGGCGACGGCGACCCAATCTGCTGCCTAATCTTGGCCGGGCCGGGCTGCGCAGGTTAGGCAGGGTTTATGTGGGCACAATCCAAACGCGATGCACAACTGGAAAGAAACACAATGTACAGAAGTTAGCTGATACACCAATTACACCTGCATGCACTTTGGCAGCTAATATCACAGTTCTAGAGCAGACTTGGTTCAGCTTTCATCGAGTTGCATTTGAGTTTCAGAATTTTCAAATTAACTCCCCCAAATTGAGCACAACAGCCACATTAAAGTTCTTTTTTTTCCTTCTATGTGCCACAACTTAAAAAAATAAATCAATGAACCATGACAAGGTCAGCTAATATACTTCAGCATCTATGACCAGCAACTGAACCTGTAACCCAGCGTACAGACTTCAAAATATTGAGCTAATATGGATAGATAACAAAAACAGCTCCGCATCAAAGATTAGGGGATCAGAAACACAACAAATGAAGTTCAAGCATTGTTGTGTTGAGTCTTTCTTACATGATCCCAGCCTCCCAGGAATAGCTCTACAGAACACTTGAGTTCACTAATATCATCGCCGAGCTGCTGAACAGACAATATAACACTCACTCAGTTACACATGCCAGGAGCATCACATTCTCCACTGCAGCAAACTTTAGTTGCTTGGGAAGCTGCATATTTTGCTTACCATTAGTCAGTCCACATGACAGCCAATGTAGATAAGAGCGTAACCAGGCAGCTCATCAATCTTCTTCCTTTTGGACCCAAACTTTCACGGTCTTGTCATTGTCAAGCGCCCCGGATGCGATCATGTTTTCCTTGGGATGACATGAGACTGCAATGACAGTATCAGTATGGCCTTCCAGTTTCTGCACTATTCTTCTTGACTGGAGGTCCCATAGGTAGACACATTTGTCTTCGGAGCCACTGACAATATACTTGCTATTTGTGATAGAAAACGCCGCTGGGATGCAGTACTTTGTGTTAACATGGCTGGTATATGTCTTCAGAAACTTTCCAGCTGAGAAATTCCAAAGCCTCTGTATAAATCATAAACAAAGCATGACCAGATGCCCTTCTTACAAGTCGTTGATTATCTACTCCTAGTACATACTTTTCATATAAAACTGGATGGTATTTATTTCTACTCCCTCTGTCCTAATATATAAGGCATAACCACTTATTCAAGTCCCGTAATATATATTGATGCAGTAGTTCTAGTTTCCCGTATGATGCCCGTGCGATGCGACGGCACACAAATTATTCGATAAAATATTAATATACAAAGAAAATATGTAATAAAGAAAATATGTGTATAGCAATAACACTATACCATGGAAACATTGATCTTAGGTTAACGACCCTCATATTCTTTTGTCACTTCATCTCAAGAAAACCATACTGGTTACTGTAATTGCAGATACTACTGACACATGTTCCAAAACAATAAATTAGGAGATAACATTAACAAACTTACATTATTGAATTGCTGGTAACTATTAGCAGTTATTCATTTCTAGGCCTACAATCTTGCTCACACAAACACACACAAAAGAGAAATGGAAACATGAGTTAAAAATTAGTATAAAACATAGATACGAAATGGCAAACATAACTATAATATATAAAATCAATGTGGCAAAATATCATCATAACACTAATACAACACATAAGCCGCCACGCTAGTCCACCAAGCATCAGCAAGGCAACCGCTAGAAGAGCGACCACATACAGCCACCTAACGGATCTCGCCAAATCAATCTATAACTCAAGTAACTTTAGTTAACTGGCCTAGATCAGAACTGTTTGTGCGTGGAAAAAAAGCTCTTTTGAAAAACAAAACAAAAAAGCTTAAATCTCCTTGACAAATCAATCCATAGCTCAACTAATTTTAGTTATCTAGCTTTAGAAAGCGCATGTTAATGACCAAAACAATCTTATCTCCAATGAAAACAGATACACATGGACAAGTGAATGTCCGTGATGGTGAAAGTCGACGGAAAGTCTCTCCCAACGAAGAATAGAAAGAAACCAAAATAAATAGAGAAAAAACCAACGGAGGGCATGCTTAGAAATCAGCTGAGGAAGGGAGGTTCACCATCTCTCAATCACTCTGACCTCCAGCCTCCAACGTCCCCATAATGGTATAAACAGAGGAGACACAAGGCATTAGAACAGACAACAGGATAAGAACAGACACAACATATGTAATTTATTCTCTATTTTCTGAATTAGAAAGAAAATAACCAGGTGGAAAATGTTCTAAAAATATATAGCGATCATAAGTAGTATAGTTATCAATATTGTGTGATGATATGGAAACCAAATCCTAAAATTACAAACTGAATAATGAATAATGAATGTTTGAAAGACAAAAGTGCAGCATGGAATGATTTGAATAAGGTTAGTACCAGTACACCTTACTTGTGAACTACAATATGTTTAAGAAAGTATTTGAAATAAAAGTAGTTATTCAGTGGAAATACAGAATAGCAGTAACTCATGTTGGTCCACCATCCAGGATTATGGCTCGTCCATGAGCTAGATTTAGTCTATTATAGAGGATGCTAGATGTTTTATCCCAAGCAGGTAACAATCGAACTGTAATATCTTTAGCTTTATCAAGAAATACTTTATCACCAGACGTCAAGTACAGCAGATGGTAACTAACTATTGTATATACATCAGTCATGTTCTATTTACTATACCGGGTTTCACAATCACGTGCACCTCTTGTTTGACAATGATAGGGGAGATGTTGTGGAGATAGACACCTGGGTCGCGTTGTCAGGGAAGAACGGCATGCGCATGGACTTGATCATCCGCAATAGCAACACCAAGAACACCAATACATTTTTATTCAGAGCCTATAGACTCGATAATTAGTAACCCAGAGTACCATTTAGCTCCATACCAGAAAGCTTGCTGCAAAGCATGGAAAGAGACAAATACTTCAGTGAACAGGTAAATTCATATAGCCATGATTGTAAACAGAAAAATGAAAATGATAAAGTCCATATGCATTTTGAAGGAAATATTTCTACTTTGCAAACTTTATTTGTATACCAGTTTAATAAGATGTATGTCAATATACTGTTAAGGGCAATTATTCTTAAAAAGCTATGAAAATTTCAGTTACAAAATTATGCCGAACAACATTTAATACTATCTTATCGGAGCAGAGCAACACAATGCATAACCATAACTCTGCCCTACCATGTTGAATGGTGTAAAATTATAAACCATAGTTTAGTATTTTGGAATAGATCTTGAATGAGATTTTCATTTACCATGAACATAAAGGGAGTGCACCAATTTAGTAACGACCCATCATTTGACTAAACAAAGGGGAATGTTGTAGCTTTCTCAATAAAATCTAGAATGGTGGTCCTAATTAAGGTTATTTTAACTCTCAAAAGAGTGAAGTAGATTGAGAGGAAATATTTCACAAAAGAGGGGGCTGAATTTGCTGATAGGGGTAAGATAGATATCAGGCGAGTTGAATTGCTCCGAGAGGCTAGGTAGATATCAGGAAGTGGCTAAAATCACCTTAGTATGCACCCAATGCTAATTATACAAGCATCATGGTATCTAATTTCCAAATGATGGTGAGTACTGAGTAGGACCAAAACAAGCTGACCAAAGAAATTACAGTCTTGTATTTGTCACCATTGCAAAAAAAACATGATGGATTCTGTGTACAAACCTCTGTTTAGCCCACCTGAAGCATTTTTTGCATTATAGTCTTGTACTCCTGGCTTCTTGACCACTCATGAATCTCTTTGGCTCGCATCACAATCAAAGTGTGCGAAAGCTCTCTGGTTTGTGTGTTCCTGCAACATGTAAGGAGATTGAAAAAGAAATATCATACAACACATACTCATTTCCAATATAATAATAATAGATATTCTCTTCGTTGTGCAGTGCATCTTTGTTATCCATAAAATCTATGTGTGTGGTTTGTGTAGTTCATTTACAAAGGGATGTCACCAATAATGCCCAAAAACTAAACAACCAAGTTGTCGATGATCATACTAAATATTACAAATATGGTAGAGAACTATTACAAATATGGCAGATGTTTCAAACATTCCCAACCATGCCAACAACCCTTGATTCTTAGGAAACTCTACAGAACAGCTCAACAACCGGGAGGGGATGCAGAGCCTACCTAGAAATTGCCGCAGCAGAGGTTGGGTCAATGGTGAAAATTTTTACCTGATACAACTTAAGTCAGAACCCTTTAGTTTCCTCTCACGCGGCTCTTCCAGATCCACGTGGTTGTTCACCTCGTCGTTGCCGCTAGAGGCTGCCTTCACCATGCCGTTGGACGAAGGGACGCTGAATCCAACGGAGACGATGGAGTCAATGGCTGCCTTCCACGCGGCGTCACCATCATCCTCGCTGCTGCCTTCACCTGTCGCGCACTCCGCCGCAGCGGCCTGAATGAGGATGACCAGCATGATGCATTAGGGGTCAGAGTTAGTGATGGGGAATCCATGTCCCTGCGACGACGCTTCTTGGGGTGGCGCCTCCCCGCGGCGGGGTGTCCTGCTGCTGCTGCACACGCGGCATCGCGGGTCCTACGGGTATCTGACAAATATGCCGAAAAAAGGAACTGGCAAATATGAACCAGCATATACATTGGGATTTTGTTGTGTAGCCAAGTATGTTGAAAACAAGCTATCTACTTGTAAAAAATCCAAAAACATTGTCTGGTTTTACATTTACACCAAACCTTAAAATGATTAAATTCTAAAATAAAGCCTACATACCAATTTGCCAAGTATCATGGTCCATGAAGATACAGAAAGTGCTTTTTTGGTAACAAATAAACATTGCTCGTTGCTTAGGTGATAAAACAAAGACTCCACAGATGGCACATATGTTGTTTGTTCTATGACTCATGGTGAAATAAAGAACTGCATGTCAGTGTTTCACCTTCCATGCAGTCCACCAATTTCCCATTATAATCTTCCACCTAACAAAGCACAAATATGAACATCTCATCTTTCTAATATTAGTATGTTAGTCAAAAGTTATCGGGCATATATGTCTGCTTACATATTTCAACCTAAGACTGTCATTGCCCTGCAATATCTCAGTGGTTGTGACCCGCGGCAGGACCTCTGGTGTACTGACAAAACGAAAAAAACATGTGAAAGACAGGGATTCGAATCACCACACATATTGTCAAACCAGAAGCTATCTTCTCCTTCCATCCATTCGCCACCACAACTAAATCACACCTAGAAAAAGATGGGGAGAAGAGAGAAACAATACATTTGAGTGGCATATGGTGAGAGAAACAAATGATGAACGGAAATGTTCATGCAGAGAAACATGTCGAAGATCTGCAGAACCTATTCTGCTTGGGTAAGTCCACCGACATGGACTTGTCGTCAGGGTGGGGGACGATCAGCAACATGTTCCGGCTTCTCCTATCGCTGCTATGAGGGGCATGAACTGCACGCTCGGGGCCACACAGGACAACACGACAGAGGAGCACGACTGCCGCTACGAGGACCATCCAGATCCATGCCATGGAGTGAGACAGACCGCTGACGCTGGAGGGAGGAAGCGAGGACGACTGTGATGGAGGGGGTGGTGCGTCTTGGGCACAGAGGGGGCGCAACAGGTCGGGGAAGGGGTGGGGGAAGGTGTCTCGGGCGCGGGACGCAGCGAAGCAGGCGCTATGCAAGCGATGACGACGGGGAACGACGTCCACACGGAAGGGCTGAGCAAGTTGGGGAGGGGAGGGCGTCTCGGTCGCGAGACGCAGTGAAGAATGACGAACGCGGAGCAAGCGCTCGGCGGGGGAGGACGACGAAAGGACGGCGGGCGAGGACGAAGGAGCACCTGCGGGCATCGGGCGAAGATGGATCACGCGGGCGGGGGCACGCGAATCACGGGATCAGAGGCACGGTGAAGCAGGTGACGCCTACTCTGCTCACCTTCCAATCCACAAGGGAATGAATCAAGAACGTAAAGGTTTAGGGGGAACACAAAAGCGAATGAATCAAGAACGCGAGAGAGCACAAAGCGAATGAAGTAACCTCAGGAATCCATATCCTGGATTGTCGTTGGCGCCTTCGCCTGCTGTCGACCACCAGCAGTTCCCTCCCCTCCTCCCCTACCTCCCTCCCCTGCTGGATCTAGCCTTGGGCTCCACCCACGAATCCAAACCCTAGCCCCGCAGTTGTCTCGGTGGAACCAGGCCATTGCGGGGGAGGGAGCGGTGGATCCGGTTTGCGGGCATTTGGGAGAGGTGGGAAGGTAGCAGACGAAGACGAACCCTGCGGGGAGCAGAGAGGAGAGAGGTAGGGGAGAAGGGGGTCGTAGTTGGTGATGCCGGGGGCAGTGGTGAGCGGATTTGGCGGCGAGGTTTCGGGCCTGCGCAGGCGAGCGGAGGTGGGCGGAGGTGGGACGCGGCGGGACTGCGGCGGGACTGCGGCTTGGGAGCAGGCGAGGTTTCCGGCGCGCGCAGGCATGCGGAGGTGGGCGGTGGTGAGCGGATTTGGTGGCGACGGTTCCGGCGTGCGCAGGTGGGCGGAGGTGGGTGGAGGTGGGCGCGGGGTTTTAGGGGGCGGGGGCGGTCTACAGATGGATCTTAATTATTAGTAGAGATTCTCTCGGGTCTACATAACCACGCATGTCGTCCCTCCCTTCGTCTGATGCCGCTCCCAGGGTAAGTACACCCCCAGTTGGATAAGTACACCCCCAGTTGCTTCGCTCTAGTCCGCGCATCACGTGCCGTCAACGCGCATTAGGTATTAGGCCCAGGAGAGTCGGATTGCACTTCTCCAGTGATCTCTCCATCATAGGGTGCGGCGGCGTCGTCCTGGTGCTTGGCGCAGTATTGGGGGTGGTATGGGAGTCGTCCATCTTAGTGATGGGCGTCTGTGATTAAAAGTGGGATACACCCCTTCGTGGGACTAGCCACGCCCATTGGATGTGAATCTGAAGGCCTGGATGAGATCATGGCGTGGACGGTTTCGGACCGTTGACCATAGATCTTGCGTTCATCAAAAGATGTCGGTCCGTTATAATGTGATATCTAATCCACGCCCTTGATTTCTAATCCAACGAATGATAAATAAGGATACCCATTGTACAAGACTTATGATAGTGTAAGGTTTGGAGTGACATTTAAGCTTAAACATTTATGAGGGGTCATCCTACTCATATCATCGCACACAAAGACATATATGCAACATGAACAAGTAGAACATTAAGAATGGCATTCACACAACAGTTGTGATTCGGTATGGCTTGTTGTCACATGGTGATCCCCATATCCAATAATCTATCCATCACGATGATCTCCATCTCCATGATATAGGTATGCCATCCTTCAGGTGATGAGTCCTTCAAGACCTATATAACGTATGCTGGAAAACATACATATATGCTTTGGATCATCACATGTTGACACACAGGTCATTGCATTAAATTTGGACAATACATATGCCTCTAGCCGTATTGCCTTGTTCACGACACGCAGGTCATGAATAATTCATTAATATGCATTATATACACACAACAATCATACCAATCACAAGATATCCTACAAAATAGGCTAGACAAAAACGTTTCTATATGTTCGTCACTACAGTAGATAGCCACAACAGCGCCCTAAAAACCTCACAAAATTCCATGCATCGTATGTATGGAAATTCCACTAAAAATCTAATGCTATTGATCAAATCAACCCAAATCCAAGACTTTCGACCTAGGGGTGGATAACGAGCCGGCTCGGCTCGGCTCGTCCGAGTTCGAGCTGGCTCGTTAAGCTAACAAGCCAGCTCGGCTCGGCTCATTAAGGTAACGAGCCACAGAGTCAGCTCGGCTCGACTCGTTTACGAGCTTGAGCTGGCTCGTTTAGCTCGCGAGCTAGAGCACAAAAAAATAATATGTACATAATAATTATTTTTTAGTTAATCTCAAACTAATTTAACAATAGAAAATAGTAATTATACTCATAGTTTCACAAACCACGTCAATATAACACCAAATTAGCACAATTCATCACTCATTAATTCATAATTCACATACATGTTCATCAGTTTAGTCCATAATTATATTTGCATAGACCACATTAGCACATAGACATAGTTCATTAATCACTAGTTTAATTCATAGGCCATAGACACCTCACATATATATAACATGTTCATCAATTATTCTATAAATGATATGCATATAGTTTCGTTTTGCTGGATTATGGTAGCTCGTTTAGCTCGCGAGCTGGCTCGTTAACGAACCGAGCTAGGATGTCAGCTCAGCTCGTGAAAAAATTCAAACGAGCCGATCCGAGCTGAGCCGAGCTGACCATGAACCGAGCGAGCCAGCGAGCCACGAGCATTTCCAGCCTTATTTCGACCCGAAGAAGATTACACTCATAATGTTGATCTCTTACGTAAATCAGCTGGTTGTGTATGCAGTTAGCCCCGATGGTGATTCCAGTCGGTAGGGGCAAGTCGCGCACATAACAGAGAAGAACAAATTGATCTCTTCAGCCATATACGAGGCAATCTACTTTAACCCCTTATAACCAATTGATCTAATCAAACCGTGCAACAAGTAGATCCATCTCATGAACATAGATCCAGACCTAAAACTACACAAAACCTGGCTCCAATACCACTGAAGGATTATGGAGAGGCTACACTAGCGCAAAACAAAATTTTCGACCCCATAAAACCAAGAACTACTGCGGTTATAGGTCATGGAATTACCACTGGACGCGCGGGGCACAGGAAGACATCTCGATGTAGACGAATGCGTCAAGCAGTGTTATGAAGTCGCCAGTGTCCTTCACGTCCTCGCGCGGATCGTTGTAGTGCTCCAGATGCAGCAACTCTGAGGTATCCACACATACAAGGTGAAAGCGTCGCGTTCCGAACTACTAGGTTCGCAACGGCGGCTAGATGAGGGCGAGGGGCGGGCGGCTTCTCGTTTATTGGTGGTGAATTAGGGTTCTCTTAACTGCGTCCTTGCCCCTCATTATATAGATGTTCTGGTGGGTGTAACACCCTGAATTTGGTGTTATAAAATTTCTTCTCTAATACTCCCTCCTTCCCATGAAACAAGTGAAAGGGAAATAGGCTTACACCTTTTCCTAATTGATTTTGGTGGTTGAATTGCCCAACACAAATAATTGGACTAACTAGTTTGCTCTAGATTATAAGTTTTACAGGTGCCAAAGGTTCACAACAAACCAATAAAAAGACCAAGAAAGGGTTCAAACAAAGAGAGCAAAAGACAACCCAAAGGCAGCCCTGGTCTGGCGCACCGGACAGTGTCCGGTGCACCAGGGAGTTCAACTCTGAACTTACCACCTTCGGGAATTCGGAAGGCCGCTCCGCTATAATACACCGGACTGTCCGGTGCACCAAGCGAAGCAACGGCTCCAAGCGCCAACGGTCGTCTGCAACGGTACAACAACAGTGAACAGTGTTCACTGCGCGCGCAGAAGTCAGAGCAGGCGTCAGAAGGCGCACCGGACAGTGAACAGTGACTGTCCGGTGGCCCCACTTGTCAGAGCTCCAACGGTCGGAACCCAACGGCCTAGTGACGTGGCTGGCGCACCGGACAGTGTCCGGTGCGCCATACGACAGCAGCCTTCACCAACGGCTCTTTTGGTGGTTGGGGCTATAAATAACCCCCCAACCACCACACTTCAATGCATCCAAGTTTTCAGCCATCAAACCTCATACAAGAGCTATAGACTTCATTCCAAGACACAATCAAAGAGATCAAATCCTCTCCCAAGTCCGGAATCACTCCAAACAATTTAGTGACTAGAGAGAGACATTTGTGTTCTTTTGAGCTCTTGCGCTTGGATTGCTTTTCTTCTTCCTTCTTTCTTGTTTCCAATTCAATTGTAATCAAGGCAAGAGACACCAATTGTGTGGTGGTTCTTGTGGGGACTTAGTGTCCCGTGTGATTGAGAAGAGAAGCTCACTCGGTCTAAGTGACCGTTTGAGAGAGGGAAAGGGTTGAAAGAGACCCGGTCCTTGTGACCACCTCAAGGGGAGTAGGTTTGCAAGAACCGAACCTCGGTAAAACAAATCACCGTGTCATCCGCTCTTATTCGCTAGTGATTTGTTTTCGCCCTCTCTTTCGGACTCGTTTCTATTTCTAACACTAACCCCGGCTTGTAGTGTGTGATTAAGTTTATAAATTTCAGATTTGCCTATTCACCCCCCTCTAGGCGACTTTCAATTGGTATCAGATCTTGGTGCTTCATTAGAGCCTAACCGCTTGAAGTGATGTCGGGAGCATCCGCCATGAGGGAGATCGGGACCGGCGACAAGTCCGCAAGCTCGGGGAGAACTCACTCAAGAGAGTCCGCCCACAAGCACAAGGAGGAATCCTCTTCCTCCATCAAGTCCCAATGAAAGGGTGATAAGAAGAAGAAAATGAAGAAGGTGGTCTACTACGAGACCGACTCTTCGTCACCCTCCACCTTCGGCTCGGAATCGACATCCGCCACTTCTAAGCGCCATGAGCGCAAGAAGTATAGTAAGATGCCCCTTCGCTACCCTCGTATTTCAAAACGCACTCCATTACTTTCTGTTCCATTAGGCAAACCACCTATGTTTGAAGGTGAAGATTATTCTATGTGGAGTGATAAAATGAGGCATCACCTAACCTCACTCCACAAAAGCATATGGGATATTGTTGTGTATGGAGTGCAGGTACCAAAGAAGGGGGACAAGGATTATGATTCGGAGGAGGTCGAACAAATCCAACACTTCAACTCTCAAGCCACTACTATACTCCTCGCCTCTCTAAGTCGAGAGGAGTATAATAAGGTGCAAGGGTTGAAGAGTGCGAAGGAGATTTGGGACGTGCTCAAGACCACACACGAGGTAGACGAGGTGACCAAGATCACCAAGCGGGAAACGATCGAGGGGGAGCTCGGTCGCTTCATGCTTCACCAAGGAGAGGAGCCACAAGCGATGTACAACCGGCTCAAGACCTTGGTGAACCAAGTGCGCAACCTCAGGAGCACCAAATGGGATGACCATGAGATGGTCAAGGTTATTCTAAGATCACTTGTATTTCTTAATCCCACTCAAGTTCAATTAATTCGTGGTGATCCTAGATACAAGCTAATGTCTCCCGAGGAAGTCATAGGAAAATTTGTGAGCTTTGAATTGATGATCAAAGGCTCCAAGAAAATCATCGAGCAAGGCGCTACCTCTACACCCGAGGTGCAACCCGTCGCCTTCAAAGCAACGGAGGAGAAGAGGGAAGAGTCTACATCAAGTAGGCTTCCCATCGATGCCTCCAAGCTCGACAATGAGGAGATGGCGCTCATCATCAAGAGCTTCCGCCAAATCCTCAAGCAAAGGAGGGAGAAGGATTACAAACCCCGCTCCAAGAAGGTTTGCCACAAATGTGGTAAGCCCGGTCATTTTATCGCTAAATGTCCTTTGTCTAGTGATAGTGACAGGGATAACGACAAGAAGGGAAAGAGAAGAGAAAGGAAGAGGTACTACAAGAAGAAGGGCGGCGATGCTCATGTTTGCCGGGAGTGGGACTCCGACGAGAGCTCCACCGACTCCTCCTCCGATGAGTACACCGCAAACATCACAATCACCAAAGGCCTTCTCTTCCCCAACGTCGGCCACAAGTGCCTCATGGCAAAGGAAGGCAAGAAGAAGAAGGTAAAATCAAAATCCTCAACTAAGTATGCAACCTCTAGTGATGAGGATAATTCTAGTGATGATGAGGATAACTTGCTTACTCTTTTTGCCAATCTTAACATGCAACAAAAAGAGAAATTGAATGAATTGATTAGTGTTATTCATGAGAAGGATGAACTCTTGGATAGCCAAGAGGACTTCCTTATTAAGGAAAACAAAAGGCATGTTAAGGTTAAAAATGCTTATGCTCTAGAGGTAGAAAAATGTGAAAAATTAACTAGTGAGCTAAGCACTTGCCATGACACTATTTCTAGCCTTAGAAATGAAAATGCGAAATTAATTGCTAAGCTTGAGAAAACAAATGTTTGTGATGATTCAATTGTTAATCTTAGAAATGATAATGCTAGTTTAATTGCTAAGATTGACAAATTGAATGTATCTCTTTCTAGCCTTAAGATTGAAAATGAAAAATTAATTGCTAAGGCTAAAGATTTAAATGTTTGCAATGATGCTATTTCCAATCTTAGAGATGAGAATGTCATTTTACATGCTAAGATTGTTGAACTAAAAGATTGCAAACCCTCTACATCTACCGTTGAGCATGTTTATATTTGCTCTAGATGTAGAGATGTTAATGTAGATGCTATTCATGATCACCTTGCTTTAATCAAACAACAAAATGATCATATAGCTACATTAACTGCTAAAATCAATGAGCATGACTTAGAAAATGAAAAAATTAAATTTGCTAGAAGCATGCTCTATAGTGGGAGACGCCCTGGCATTAAGGATGTCATCGGCTTCCAACAGGGAAACAATGTCAAGCTTAATGCCCCTCCTAAAAGATTATCTAATTTTGTTAAGGGCAAGGCTCCCATGCCTCAGGATAACGAAGGTTACATTTTATACCCTGCCGGTAATCCCGAGCACAAAATTAGGAGAATTCACTCTAGGAAGTCTCACTGTGGCTCTCATCATGCTTTTATGTATAAGAGTGAGGCATCTAGTTCTAGGCAATCAACCCATGCTAAATTGCCTAGGAAGAAAACTCCTATTGCATCAAATGAACCCAACATTTCATTTAATACTTTTAATGCATCATATGTTTTAACTAATAAATCAGGCAAAGTAGTTGCCAAATATGTTGGGGGCAAACACAAGGGGTCAAAGACTTGTGTTTGGGTACCCAAGGTGCTTGTATCTAATGTCAAAGGACCCAAGACCGTTTGGGTACCTAAGAACAAGGCCTAAGCTTGTTTTGTACGTTTACGCATCCAGGGGCTCAACTTGGATAATTGATAGCGGATGCACAAACCACATGACTGGGGAGAAAAGAATGTTTGGTAGCGGATGCACAAACCAAAGAGCTATCACATTCGGGGATGGAAATCAAGGTTTGGTCGAAGGACTTGGTAAAATTGCTATATCACCTGACCATTCTATTTCAAATGTTTTTCTTATAGATTGTTTAGATTACAATTTGCTTTTCGTTTCTCAATTATGTAAAATAGGCTACAACTGTCTTTTTACGGATATAGGTGTTACTGTCTTTAGAAGAAGTGATGATTCAGTAGCATTTAAGGGAGTGTTAGAGGGTCAGCTATACTTAGTTGATTTTAATAGAGCTGAACTCGACACTTGCTTAATTGCTAAGACTAACATGGGTTGGCTCTGGCACCGCCGACTAGCCCATGTTGGGATGAAGAATCTTCATAAGCTTCTAAAGGGAGAGCACATTTTAGGACTAACCAATGTTCATTTTGAGAAAGACAGGGTTTGTAGCGCATGTCAAGCAGGGAAGCAAGTTGGTGTTCATCATCCACACAAGAACATCATGACGACCGACAGGCCGCTTGAGCTACTCCAAATGGACCTATTCGGCCCGATAGCTTACATAAGCATCGGCGGGAGTAAGTACTGTCTAGTTATTGTGGATGATTATTCTCGCTTCACTTGGGTGTTCTTTTTGCAGGAAAAATCACAAAACCAAGAGACATTGAAGGGATTCTTGAGACGGGCTCAAAATGAGTTCGACTTAAGGATCAAAAGGATTAGAAGCGACAACGGGACGGAGTTCAAGAACTCACAAATAGAAGGCTTCCTTGAGGATGAGGGCATCAAGCATGAGTTCTCTTCTCCTTACACGCCACAACAAAATGGTGTAGTGGAGAGGAAGAATAGAACTCTACTTGACATGGCAAGGACCATGCTTGATGAATACAAGACTTCGGACCGGTTTTGGGCGAAAGCAATCAACACCGCTTGCTACGCCATCAACCGTCTCTACCTTCACCGAATCCTCAAGAAGACATCATATGAACTCCTCACCGGTAAAAAGCCCAATGTGTCATATTTTAGAGTCTTTGGTAGCAAATGCTTTATTATTATTAAAAGAGGTAGAAAATCTAAATTTGCTCCAAAGGCTGTAGAAGGCTTTTTACTAGGATATGATTCAAACACAAGGGCATATAGAGTCTTTAACAAGTCCACTGGACTAGTTGAAGTTTCTTGTGACATTGTGTTTGATGAGACTAACGGCTCTCAAGTAGAGCAAGTTGATCTTGATGAGCTAGATGATGAAGAGGCTCCGTGCGTCGCGCTAAGGAACATGTCCATTGGGGATGTATGTCCTAAGGAATCCGAAGAGCCTCCACAAGCACAAGATCAACCATCTTCCTCCATGCAAGCATCTCCACCAACTCAAGATGAGGATCAAGCTCAAGAGGATGAAAATGAAGATCAAGAAGATGAGCCACCTCAAGAGGAGGGCAATGATCAAGGGGGAGATGCCAATGATCAAGAAAAGGAAGATGACAATAATCCAAGACCGCCACACTCAAGAGTCCACCAAGCAATACAACGAGATCACCCCGTGAACTCCATCCTCGGCGATATTCATAAGGGGGTAACCATTCGATCTCGTGTTGCTCATTTTTGTGAACATTACTCCTTTGTGTCTTCTATTGAACCATACAGGTAGAAGACACATTAAGGGATTCGGATTGGGTGTTGGCAATGCAAGAGGAACTCAACAACTTCACGAGGAATGAGGTATGGCATTTAGTTCCACGTCCTAATCAAAATGTTGTAGGAACCAAGTGGGTCTTCCGCAACAAGCAAGATAAGTATGGTGTGGTGACAAGGAACAAAGCCCGACTTGTGGCCAAGGGATATTCACAAGTCAAAGGTTTGGATTTCGGTGAAACCTATGCACCCGTAGCTAGGCTTGAGTCAATTCGCATATTACTTGCCTATGCTACTTACCATGGCTTTAAGCTTTATCAAATGGACGTGAAAAGTGTCTTCCTCAATGGACCAATCAAGGAGGAGGTCTATGTTGAGCAACCTCCCAGCTTTGAAGATAGTGAGTACCCTAACCATGTGTATAAACTCTCTAAGGCGCTTTATGGGCTCAAGCAAGCCCCAAGAGCATGGTATGAATGCCTAAGAGATTTTCTTATCGCTAATGGCTTCAAAGTCGGCAAAGCCGATCCTTCTCTCTTTACTAAAACAATTGCAAATGATTTGTTTGTATGCCAAATTTATGTTGATGATATCATATTTGGGTCTACTAACAAATCTACTTGTGAAGAGTTTAGTAGGATTATGATTAAAAAATTTGAGATGTCTATGATGGGGGAGTTGAAGTACTTTCTAGGATTTCAAGTCAAGCAACTCCAAGAGGGCAACTTCATTAGCCAAACGAAGTACATTCAAGACATACTCACCAAGTTTGGGATGAAGGATGCCAAGCCCATCAAGACACCCATGGGAACTAATGGGCATCTCGACCTCGACACGGGAGGTAAATCCGTAGATCAAAAGGTATACCGGTCGATGATAGGATCTTTACTCTATTTATGTGCATCTCGACCGGATATTATGCTTTCCATGTGCATGTGTGCAAGATTCCAAGCCGATCCTAAGGAAGTTCACCTTAGGGCCATAAAAAGAATCTTGAGATATTTAGTTTATACTCCTAAGTTTGGCCTTTGGTACCCTAGGGGATCCACATTTGATTTAATAGGATATTCAGATGCTGATTGGGCAGGGTGTAAGATTGATAGAAAGAGCACATCAGGGACTTGCCAGTTCTTGGGAAGATCTCTAGTGTCTTGGGCTTCTAAGAAACAAAATTTTGTAGCTCTTTCTACCGCCGAAGCCAAGTACATTGCCGCAAGCCATTGTTGGGCGCAATTGCTTTGGATGAGGCAAACCCTTAGGGACTATGGTTACAAATTAACCAAAGTTCCTCTCCTATGTGATAATGAGAGTGCAATCCGCATGACGTATAATCCCGTTGAGCATAGCCGCACTAAACACATAGCCATTCGGTATCACTTTTTGAGGGATCACCAACAATGGGGGGATATCGAGATTGCATATATTAACTGAAAGGGAAATAGGCTTACACCCTTTTCCTAATTGATTTTGGTGGTTGAATTGCCCAACACAAATAATTAGACTAACTAGTTTGCTCTAGATTATAAGTTTTACAGGTTCCAAAGGTTCACAACAAACCAATAAAAAGACCAAGAAAGGGTTCAAACAAAGAGAGCAAAAGACAACCCAAAGGCAGCCCTGGTCTGGCGCACCGGACTGTCCGGTGCACCAGGGAACCCAACTCCGAACTTGCCACCTTCGGGAATTCTGGGAGCCACTCCGCTAAAATTCACCGGACTGTCCGGTGTAGCACCGGACTGTCCGGTGTGCCAGCGGAGTAACGACTACACAGCACCAACGGTCGACTGCAACGGAACAGTAAAAGTGAACAGTGCACGCCTGCGCGCGCAGAAGTCAGAGCAGCGCCAGAAGGCGCACCGGACAGTGAATAGTAACTGTCTCGTGCACCACCGGACTGTCCGGTGGCCCAGAAGTCAGAAGCTCCAACGGTCAAACCCTAACGGTCGGGCGACGTGGCTGGCGCACCGGACAGTGTCCGGTGACGCACCGGACTGTCCGGTGCGCCACGCGACAGAAGCCTTCACCAACGACTATTTTGGTGGTTGGGGCTATAAATACCCCCAACCACCCACCATTCATTGCATCCAAGTTTTCAGCCATGAAACATTATACAAGAGCTCTGGACTTCATTCAAAGACACAATCAAATAGATCAAATCCTCTCCCAAGTCCGGAATCACTCCAAAGAAATTAGTGACTAGAGAGAGAGACATTTGTGTTCATTTGAGCTCTTGCGCTTGGATTGCTTTTCTTCTTCCTTCTTTCTTGTGTTTAACTCACTTGTAATCAAAACAAGAGACACCAAGTTGTGGTGGTCCTTGTAGTGGACTTAGTGTCCCATTTGATTGAAAAGAAAGGCTCACTCGGTCTAAGTGACCGTTTGAGAGAGGGAAAGAGTTGAAAGAGACCCGGTCTTTGTGACCACCTCAACGGGGAGTAGGTTTGCAAGAACCGAACCTCGGTAAAAAAAATCACCGTGTCATCCGTTCTTATTCGCTTGTGATTTGTTTCACCCTCTCTTTTGGACCCGACTTTAATTCTAACGCTAACCTCGGCTTGTAGTTGTGCTTAAACTTTATAAATTTCAGATTTGCCTATTCACTCCCCCTCTAGGCGACTTTCAATTGGTATCAGAGCCTGGTACTTCATTAAGAGCCTAACCGCTCGAAGTGATGTCGGGAGCTCACGCCAAGAAGGAGATGGTGGTGACCGGCGAGAAGCCCGCCACAAGCCACGGGAAGGCTCCATCGGGGGAGTCCGCCAACAAAAAGAGGGAGGAATCACCTCCCCGCGCCAAGTCGCACCGGAGTGGCGATAAGAAGAATAAAATGAAGAAGGTGGTCTACTATGAGACCGATTCTTCGTCGCCCTCCACCTCCGGCTCCGACACGCCTTCCGTCACTTCTAAGCGCCATGAGCGCAAGAAGTTTAGTAAGATCCCCTTACGCTATCCTCACATTTCCAAATGCACCCCTTTACTTTCCGTCCCACTAGGCAAACCACCGATTTTTACGGTGAAGATTATTGTATGTGGAGTGATAAAATGAGGCACCATCTAACCTCGCTCCACGCTAGTATATGGGACATTGTTGAGTTTGGTGCACAGGAACCATCTGTGGGGGATGAAGGCTATGACTCGGACGAGGTAGCCCAAATCTGGCACTTCAACTCCCAAGCCACCACTATACTCCTCGCCTCACTAAGTCGAGAGGAGTATAATAAGGTGGAAGGGTTGAAAAGTGCCAAAGAGATTTGGGACATACTTAAGACCGCGCACGAAGGAGACGAGGTGACCAAGATCACCAAGCGGGAGACAATCGAGGGGGAGCTCGGTCGCTTCATGCTTCACTAAGGGGAGGAGCCACAAGCAATGTACAACCGACTCAAGACATTAGTGAACCAAGTGCGCAACCTCGGGAGCACCAAGTGAGATGACCATGAAATGGTCAAGGTTATTCTTAGATCACTCGTATTTCTTAATTCCACTCAAGTTCAATTAATTCGTGGTGATCCAAGATATAAACTAATGTCTCCCGAGGAAGTTATAGGAAAATTTGTGAGATTTGAATTAATGATCAAAGGCTCCAAGAAAATCATCGAGCAAGGCGTCTCCTCCACAACCGATGTGCAACCCGTTGCATTCAAAGCAACAGAGGAGAAGAAAGAAGAGTCTACGTCAAGTAGGCTCCCCATCGACGCCTCCAAGCTCGACAACGAGGAGATGGCACTCATCATCAAGAGCTTCCGCCAAATCCTCAAGCAAAGGAGGGGGAAGGACTACAAGCCCCGCTCCAAGAAAGTTTGCTACAAGTGTGGTAAGCCCGGTCATTTCATTGCTAAATGTCCATTATCAAGTGATAGTGACAGGGGCGACGACAAGAAGGGGAGAAGGAAGGAGAAGAAGAAATATTACAAGAAGAAGGGCGGCGATGCCCATGTATGCCGCGAGCGGGACTCCGACGAGAGCTCCACCGACTCCTCCTTCGACGAAGACGCCGCCAACATCACCGTCAACAAGGGCCTTCTCTTCCCCAACGTCGGCCACAAGTGCCTCATGGCGAAGGATGGCAAAAGGAAGAAGGTAAAATCAAGATCCTTCACTAAGTATGCAACTTCTAGTGATGAGGATAATTCTAGTGATGATGAGGATAACTTGCTTACCCTTTTTGCCAATCTTAACATGTAACAAACGGAAAAATTAAATGAATTGATTAGTACTATTCATGAGAAGGATGAACTCTTGGATAGTCAAGAGGATTTCCTTATTAAGGAAAACAAAAAGCATGTTAAGACTAAAAATGCTTATGCTCAGGAGGTAGAGAAAAATGAAAAATTGACTAGTGAGCTTAGCACTTGCCATGACACTATTTCCAACCTTAGATTTAAAAATGATGAATTAATTGCTAAAATTGAGAAATTAAATGTGAGTGATGATTCTCTTGTCAACCTTAGAAATGATAATGCTAATTTAATTGCTAAGATTGATAAGTTGAATGCATCTCTCTCTAGCCTTAAAATTGAGAATGAAAAATTGATTGCTAAGGCTAAAGATTTAAATGTTTGCAATGTTTCCATTTCCAATCTTAGAGATGAAAATGCTATTTTACATGCTAAGATTGTTGAATTAAATACTTGCAAACCCTCTACATCTACCGTTGAGCATGTCTCTATTTGCACTAGATGTAGAGATATTAATGTTGATGCTATTCATGATCACTTAGCTTTAATTAAGAAACAAAATGATCACATAGCTCAACTTAGTGCTAAGATTAATGAGCATGACTTAGAAAATGAAAATTTTAAATTTGCTAGAAGCATGCTCTATAGTGGGAGACGCCCTCGCATTAAGGATGGCATTGTCTTCCAACAGGGAGACAATGTCATGCTTAGTGCCCCCAAGAAATTATCCAACTTTGTTAAGGGCAAAGCTCCCGTGGTTCAGGATAACGAGGGTTACATTTTATACCCTGCCGGTTATCCCGAACACAAAATTAGGAGAATTCATTCTAGGAAGTCTCACTCTGGCTCTCATCATGCTTTTATGTATAAGAGTGAGACATCTAGTTCTAAGCAATCAACCCATGCTAAATTGCCTAAGAAGAAAACTCCTATTGCATCAAATGAACCTAATATTTCATTTAAGACTTTTGATGCTTCATATGTGCTCACTAACAAATCAGGCAAAATAGTTGCCAAATATGTTGGGGGCAAACACAAGGGATCAAAAACTTGTGTTTGGGTACCCAAGGTGCTTGTTTCTAATGTGAAAGGACACAAGACCGTTTGGGTACCTAAGAACAAGGCCTAAAATTGTTTTGTAGGTTTATGCATCCGGGGGGCTCAAGTTGGATCATCGATAGCGGGTGCACAAACCACATGACAAGGGAGAAGAAGATGTTCTCCTCCTACGAGAAAAACCATGATCCCTACGAGAAAAACCATGATCCCCAAAGAGCTATCACATTCGGGGATGGAAATCAAGGTTTGGTCAAAGGACTTGGTAAAATTGCTATATCTCCTGACCATTCTATTTCCAATGTTTTTCTTGTAGATTCTTTAGAGAAAATAATTTTAATTTTGTCTTGGGTTTCCTATCTCAAAAAAGTTCATAAATGTAGGATTCCAAGGTGTGAAATCCATCTTGTCTTAGAGCAGAAAAGATAAGAGTAATCAGAGTATGATAGCAAAAGGTGAGACAGAGTCAAGATAAGTATAGAAAGAATCAGAGTAAGGTAAGTAGGTAAGGGTTTTGTCCATTTCTATCTAGGTTTCGTCCTACAGTCAACATTTCCTCTGATACCACTTCTGTCACACCCGATTTTAAGGAACAAAGCCGGGTGCATCTCATACATGCGCCAAAGAAGACAACATATATAATAACAGAGTGTATAGAGATAAATGTCACTATATAATCAGAGTACTTTATTACATAGCGGAAGTCTTACAATATAAGAGATAAATATCGCAGGATCTAAAATCTATCCTTGGCGCCAGAAAGCTGACTGGGAGACGCCACCTAGATCAAGTCGAATGCTTCAGAGTTAGGCGGCTCCTTTTAGACCACCTGCTCTTCTCCTGTGGGGGTGTGAGACAGCAAGAGTGAGCTCACATACGTTCATCGCTCAACAAGTCGTGGGGAATAATGTGGCATGAACTCACCAAAGGTGGGAGTTCATGAAGTGTAAGGCTGATCAATGAAATAGAGGCTGAAGTTGAGCATTGCTTTTATAAGTTGGTCAAAATTTTATTAGCAATTACTAGGTGTAAGTAAATACCAACCCTTAATAATAATAAAGAAAAGTAATAATAAAATAATCCCAAATGCGATGCAAATGTCAAATTAAATTTAAGTTCCATAAATTAATCATGTGAGGGTCCGAGCCGCTCATGACCGTGAGCACGGCTAGTATACCAGTTTTACACTCTGCAGAGTTGCGCATCTTTACCCACAAGTCATGTTACCCATCTGCCAAGAGATGGCCAATCCCATACACCTCTACCGAGGAGGCGAGGTAGGGTAACACTACGAGGCCTTTACAAAGTTCAACTAGCTTCAGAAAACCCGCTACAGTTTATAGGAAGCTCCAATGCAGGGTTCTTGCCTGACCGCCATCGCAGCAAAATCAACCAAGGACCTCCCTACACTGACCACTAGCTTTCCTAGTTAATCAGCGAAGGGTGTCCCATTATACCCTTGTGGTAGCACTGTTTTCCCGGGTGGTCGCTCCATGTTCCCATTAACATAATGATCTTAACATGAACAGTAATAATAAAAGAGAATAAAAGAGTAATTATGAATAAAGTATCTTCATACCCAAATCCACATAAAGCAATAGCAGGTACTACCCAAAAATATTTCAGTGGTAAACAAGGTATAAAGATAGCCAAAACTAGGGTAACCTATTGGGTCCCATCAAAATTATCCTATGCAGATCATTATAATTAATAAGAACATGGCTGGGAAAAAGTAAGTGATCAAGGGCACAACTTGCCTTCAATGAGCTCCTGCTTAGCTACTTCTACTTGCTGAACCTCAGAATCCACAGTGGCTTGCTCGTCTACTCGCATCAACACAATACATACATAGTATAGCATAAATTAACATCACATCAATCATGTAAATAAAATATACAGTAAAAATCTACACATTAAAATAAGATCATTGGAACTGGAATCATTAAATTTGGAGTTATAGATTTCAACTTATGAATTTCCTAAGGTTTAATGTGCTTGAAATAGGATTAAATGATAAATTAATTTTCTTACTGTTTTCATGTCAAAACAGAGACACTAGGTGATAGAGAATATTATTACGAAATTTTAGAAACTGGAATGGTTCAATTTGGATTTCAAATGAATTTTCTAGGAATTTTACAAGTTTCTGCAATTAATTTCATACTAAAAATCATTTTCCTTAACCATTTATCCCTTTTTACAGACTACTGGACTGCGCAACAATTTCTGTAAAGCACAGGAGCACTGGCGCAATTTTCCCTAAGGCTCAGAAGAACCTTATATGGACAGCGGGTTGATTCATGAAGTCTAAAGGGTCTCTTATGCAAAATGGCCTAGCCGAAGGGGTACGGGAAACTCTAGCCGTCCGATTAGAAACCTAGGGCTCAGATTAAATCTTTCCTCCGTCCGAACCGGTACCCAACATGGACCCTAGAATATGGCTTTGACGGCTAGGGTTTAAAACAACCAACCCGGGCACCCGACCGACCGATCACATTTTAACGGCGTAGATCAAGCGATTGAAACGGTAGGCGATACACTAATCTGAATCGTTCATTGGGGATCTGACGGCGGCAACTGGCTGGCTTCTCTCCTTCACCCAGCCGACCATGGCCGCACCGCCCCGAACCGCGGCGGAGGTTCATCGGCCTTTCACCGGCGTAGGGCCTAGGTGCACTAATCGGACTTCAACGAGATGCTACACGATGCGGAAGTAAAGGTGAGTGCCAAGAAGGTTATATTACCTGTGATTACGTCACGATGATCCCTACCCACGACGAGGCAAGGTTCCGCGGCGGCGGATGGCTCCGACGAGAAATTACTCGCAGCCACCGCCACGAGCCTGCACGAGGAGGGCGCGGTCCCCATCCATATGTGCCAGCGGACCCCCAGAAAGGCTTCACATCCGCAGCCGCCTGACGCAGCGCCCACTCCGCGAAGCTCCACGGATCTGCGGCCGGAAGGGGACACCGATGCGCAATTCGCCAACTCCCAGGCACCAAACACCCACCAGCAATGTCGAGGGCCACGGCGACCCGACCTGATCGCCATGCGCAGCCGGAGTGGCAATCGGCGGTGATGCTTTCACGCGGCGGCTCAACACTCTCCCTCTCCCCTTTCTCTCTGCGTTTTTGGTTTCTAGACGGCTTGGCTAGGGTGAACGCGTGCATCGGGTGCGAGGGGCGCGGCTTTCCTGGTTTTATGCGAAGACCGAGCTAGCAACAGATTTCCGGGTCACACGGTGACGCGCGGCCATTGCGGAGCTCAGGGCGACGCGAGCGAGATCCACGGGGAAGAAACGCCCCTGACGAGCGGGTCCCACCCGCCAGTGGCACGGCGAAAGCTTATGCACGCGCGAGAGGATGGCGGCCAGGGCCCACAAGGCAGCAGCAGTGTGGTGGACACAGGGGTACGCCGGTGTGGCTGACCGATGGGGCCATGGTGTCGGCGCCAGGTCGCTGCGGAAGACTGGGCCGTAGAGGAGGTAGTGAGGTGCGATGGGCCGACGGGGAAATAGGATAGTTGGGCCAAAATGAAGGACTGGGCCCAAGCGCAGACTTTTGATTTTTCTTATTTCTGTTTTGCATTTTCTTTTCTATTTTCTCCTTTAAATCTCCATTTTGAATTCAAACTTGTTTGTGAGATTCATACCTGAGTTAAAAGCCTAAATTAAAATATAAGTAGGACCAAAATGTATTTATTCATATATTTATTTTCTCTATTTTGTATAATATTTTCCTTCTCTATTTTCCCAATTTTTAGAATTTAAATTTAGGCTAAATCCCAAATTCCCATTATTATCTTATTTTTATTCATATTATTATTGTTTTAAATGCACAAACAAAAATCCAATATGATGCAATGGTTTATTCGTGTTTTAGTAAAGGTTTTTCTCATTTTAAACATGATCAGTCACATGTGATGATGAGTAATAGTCACCAAACATTGAGATCAACTCTATTTCCATTGTTTACATATTTGGGTATTACAAATCCTACCCCCTTAAAAATAATCTCGTCCTCGAGATTTAGGAAGAACGAGGGAAAAGGTGGGGAAAATCTATGCGAAGCTCTTCTTCTCTTTCCCAGGTCGCTTCATCTTCTCCATGGTGACTCCATTGCACTTTGCACATCTTTATCACCTTATTTCTTGTAACTCGAGTCAATGTGTCAAGAATCTTGATCGGGTACTCCGTATAAGTCAAATCACCCTGAACACTGAGCTCTTCCATTGGTAACTGTTCCTCAGGGACACAGAGACACTTCTTAAGTTGAGACACATGAAATACATTATGCACATCAGATAGATTATCAGGTAGCTTGAGTTGATAGGCCATCTCTCCAACTTGCCTAAAAACTCAGAATGGTCCAATATAGCGAGGGGACAATTTGCCCTTGACTTTGAATCTCCTCATTCCACGAAGTGGTGACATCTTGAGGTACACATGATCACCTTCCTCAAATTCCAGTGGTCTTCTTCTATTATCTGCGTAGCTCCTTTGCCTGGTCTGAGCTACCCTCAAATTATCCCGAATTATACAGACTTGTTCTCCTGCCTCTTGAATAAGTTTAGGTCCAAAGAACTGTCTTCCTCTAGTCTGGTCCAAAATAGAGGAGTCCTGCATTTCTTGTCATACAGAGTCTCAAACGGTAACATCTTCAGACTGGCCTGGTAATTATTATTATATGAGAACTCATCATAAGGTAGACTCTTGTCCCAACTACTACCATGCTTAAGGGCACAAGCTCTCAACATGTCCTCCAATACTTGATTAGTCCTTTTAGTCTGTCCATCAGTCTGAGGATGGTAGGCCAAACTAAAATTCAACTTCGTATCCATATTCTCATAAAAACTTTTCCAAAATCTAGAGATAAACTGTGATCCTCTATCCAAAATGATCTTCTTCGGTACACCATGTTGAGACCCAATCCGAGCCACATATAACTCTACCAATTGAGATCCCTTATAAGCAGTCTTGACCGGAATGAAATGAGCCACTTTGGTCAGTCTATCCATAATAACCCATATCAAATCATATCCTTTCGAGGTGCGAGGCGATCTAGTAATGAAGTCCATACCAATCTCTTCTCACTTCCACTCAGGTATCTTTAGTGGGTGTAATAGTCCAGCTAGTCTTTGGTGTTCGGCCTTAACTCTTTGACACACATCGCATATAACCACATGTGTAGCCACATCTGTCTTCAATCCATACCACCAGTATTTTTGCTTCAAATCCTGATACATCTTGGTACTACTAGGATGAATAGAATAATCTGAGTCATGGGCCTCCTTTAAAATAGTCTCACGAAGGCTTTCAATATTAGGAACACATATCCTGTCCTTGAACCATATGGTGCCTTGCTCATCTTCCGTGAATTCCGGACCTCGACCTTCAGTAATAAGATCCTTAATCTCTTGTATCATAGCATCACCAATTTTTCCTATGCGGATTTCTTGCTCCAAAGTAGGTTCCACATCAATAGGAACTCCTTCAGTATGAGCAACTATCCTCAGGTTAAGTCTCCTGAAATCCTCAACAATCTCATCAGGTAGCTGGGCAACAATAGCTGAATGAACATGCTCCTTGCGACTCAAGGCATCTGCAACCAAATTTGCCTTGCCCGGGTGATAGTGAATCTCCAAATCGTAATCCTTAATAAGCTCCAACCAACGACGTTGCCTAAGGTTGAGATCCTTCTGAGTGAATATATACTTCAAACTCTTATGATCTGTGTATACTTGACACTTCGTTCCCATAATATAATGTCTCCAAATCTTAAGCGCGTGCACAACGGCTTCCAGTTCTAAGTCATGAGTGGGGTAGTTCAACTCATATTTCCGCAATTGACAAGACGTGTAGGCAATCACATGTCCTTCTTGCATAAGCACACATCCAAAGCCTTAGCCACATGCATCACAATAAATGTCAAATCCCTTCTGTAGATCTGGCATAACCAACACTGGTGGCGACATCAACCTCTTCTTTAATTGATCAAAGCTATTTTGGCACTTCTCGTCCCACTTAAACTCTCTTCCCTTCTCCAGAAGTGAGCTCATAGACTGAGCAATCTTAGAAAATCCTTCAATAAATCTCCGATAATATCCTGCAAGTCCCAAGAAACTCTGAATCTCCGTAACTGTAGTGGGTATGCTCCACACCACTATTTCCTTGACTTTAGCAGGATCCACTGATATCCCTTCATTAGAAATGATATGTCCAAGGAATGACACCTCGTCAATCCAGAACTCGCATTTATTGTACTTGGCGTAAAGTTGATTATCTCGTAGCTTCTGTGGCACCAATATTAGATGTTCCTCATGATCACTATCTCTCTTGGAATAAATAAAAATATCGTCGATGAAAACCACGACGAATCTGTCCAGATCATGAACACCTTATTCTTTAGATCCATAAAATAGGCTGGTGCATTAATTAGTCCAAATGACATAATAGTGAACTCATATAAACCATATCGGGTCGAAAAATCCGTCTTGGAATTATCCGATGGCCTAATCTTTATTTGATGGTAACCCGATCGGAGATCAATCTTCGAGAATACCCTAGCATCTCTCATCCGATCAAATAAATCCTCAATGCAGGGTAACGGGTACTTGTTCTTCACGGTGACATTGTTAAGGGACCTATAATCCACGCACATCCCTTGTGATCCTTCTTTCTTCTATAGAAATAGAACCGGTGCTCCACAAGGTGAAGAATCCGAACGAATGTACCCAGTCTCTTGTAATGTCGTTAATTGCTTCTTAAGTTCCTTTAATTCTTCTAAGGACATCCTGTATAGCCGTTTAGAAATAGAAGCAGTCCTAGGTAAGAGATCAATGACAAACTCAACTTCCCTATATGGTGGCATCCCTGGTAACTCTTCTGGGAAGACATCCAAAAAATCTCTAACCACACGGATGTTGACACCAACAAACTTCCCATCTACTAAGTATGTCGCTAGTCTGGTGGTGGTAGTTACTGCAATTCCAACTTCAAATCTTTCTCCTTTGAAACTGGTGAGTTCTATGGTTCCCTTAGCACAATGTATAAACTGCATGTGCCTTTCTTAACCATGACATACCAAGGATCACGTCTATAGTGCTCTCTTCTAACACTATAGGGGTAGCCCATCCGGGTTAGGAACACAGGGTAAGAAAAAAGGATTGTAGACAAGGCAGTAATTACGAAGCATGTTACTTTGGGGGATTTATTAGCTAAGTGTGTCACATACTAAAGTTAATTCATTACCTTATGGTGGTACATGCTAAGATGCATGTCTATATTATTTCAATCAATCAAAGAAGCAAATCAGGCATTGATCATCAAAACAATCAACCAACATTTTTAATAGAGAAAATAATTTTAATTTTGTCTTGGGTTTCCTATCTCAAAAAAGTTCATAAATGTAGGATTCCAAGGTGTGAAATCCATCTTGTCTTAGAGCAGAAAAGATAAGAGTAATCAGAGTATGATAGCAAAAGGTGAGACAGAGTCAAGATAAGTATAGAAAGAATCAGAGTAAGGTAAGTAGGTAAGGGTTTTGTCCATTTCTATCTAGGTTTCGTCCTACAGTCAACATTTCCTCTGATACCACTTCTGTCACACCCGGTTTTAAGGAACAAAGCCGGGTGCATCTCATACATGCGCCAAAGAAGACAACATATATAATAACAGAGTGTATAGAGATAAATGTCACAATATAATCAGAGTACTTTATTACATAGCGGAAGTCTTACAATATAAGAGATAAATATCGCAGAATCTAAAATCTATCCTTGGCGCCAGAAAGCTGACTGGGAGACGCCACCTAGATCAAGTTGAATGCTTCAGAGTTAGGCGGCTCCTTTTCGACCACCTGCTCTTCTCCTGTGGGGGTGTGAGACAGCAAGATTGAGCTCACATACTTTCATCGCTCAACAAGTCGTGGGGAATAATGTGGCATGAACTCACCAAAGGTGGGAGTTCATGAAGTGTAAGGCTGATCAATGAAATAGAGGCTGAAGCTGAGCATTGCTTTTATAAGTTGGTCAAAATTTTATTAGCAATTACTAGGTGTAAGTAAATATCAACCCTTAATAATAATAAAGAAAAGTAATAATAAAATAATCCCAAATGCGATGCAAATGTCAAATTAAATTTAAGTTCCATAAATTAATCATGTGAGGGTCCGAGCCGCTCATGACCGTGAGCACGGCTAGTATACCAGTTTTACACTCTGCAGAGGTTGCGCATCTTTACCCACAAGTCATGTTACCCATCTTCCAAGAGATGGCCAATCACATACACCTCTACCGAGGAGGCGAGGCAGGGTAACACTACGAGGCCTTTACAAAGTTCCACTAGCTTCAGAAAACCCGCTACAGTTTATAGGAAGCTCCAATGCAGGGTTCTTGCCTGACCGCCATCGCAGCAAAATCAACCAAGGACCTCCCTACACTGACCACTCCCCTACTGCCCTTGCCCCTTTCGGGTAAGGAAGACCTCCACTAGCTTTCCTAGTTAATCAGCCAAGGGCGTCCCATTATACCCTTGTGGTAGCACTGTTTTCCCGGGTGGTCGCTCCATGTTCCCATTAACATAATGATCTTAACATGAACAGTAATAATAAAAGAGAATAAAAGAGTAATTATGAATAAAGTATCTTCATACCCAAATCCACATAAAGCAATAGCAGGTACTACCCAAAAATATTTCAGTGGTAAACAAGGTATAAAGATAGCCAAAACTAGGGTAACCTATTGGGTCCCATCAAAATTATGCTATGCAGATCATTATAATTAATAAGAACATGGCTGGGAAAAAGTAAGTGATCAAGGGCACAACTTGCCTTCAATGAGCTCCTGCTCAGCTACTTCTACTTGCTGAACCTCAGAATCCACAGTGGCTTGCTCGTCTACTCGCATCAACACAATACATACATAGTATAGCATAAACTAACATCACATCAATCATGTAAATAAAATATACAGTAAAAATCTACACATTAAAATAAGATCATTGGAACTGGAATCATTAAATTTGGAGTTATAGATTTCAAGTTATGAATTTCCTAAGGTTTAATGTGCTTGAAATAGGATTAAATGATAAATTAATTTTCTTACTGTTTTCATGTCAAAACAGAGACACTAGGTGATAGAGAATATTATTACAAAATTTTAGAAACTGGAATGGTTCAATTTGGATTTCAAATGAATTTTCTAGGAATTTTACAAGTTTCTGCAATTAATTTCATACTAAAAATCATTTTCCTTAACCATTTATCCCTTTTTACAAACTACTGGACTGCGCAACAATTTCTGTAAAGCACAGGGGCGCTGGCGCAATTTTCCCTAAGGCTCAGATGAACCTTATATGGACAGCGGGTTGATTCATGAAGTCTAAAGGGTCTCTTATGCAAAATGGCCTAGCCGAAGGGGTACGGGAAACTCTAGTCGTCCGATTAGAAACCTAGGGCTCAGATTAAATCTTTTCTCCGCCCGAACCGGTACCCAACATGGACCCTAGAATATGGCTTTGATGGCTAGGATTTAAAACAACCAACCCGGGCACCCGACCGACCGCTCACATTTTAACGGCGTAGATCAAGCGATTGAAACGGTAGCCGATACACTAATCTGAATCGTTCATTGGGGATCTGACGGCGGCAACTGGCTGGCTTCTCTCCTTCACCCAGCCGACCACGGCCGCACCGCCCCGAACCGCGGCGGAGGTTCATCGGCGTTTCACCGGCGCAGGGCCCAGGTGCACTAATAGGACTTCAACGAGATGCTACACGATGCGGAAGTAAAGGTGAGTGCCAAGAAGGTTATATTACCTGTGATTACGTCACGATGATCCCTACCCACGACGAGGCAAGGTTCCGCGGCGGCGGATGGCTCCGACGAGAAATTACTCGCAGCCACCGCCACGAACCTGCACGAGGAGGGCGCGGTCCCCATCCATATGTGCCAGCGGACCCCCAGAAGGCTTCACATCCGCAGCCGCCTGACGCAGCGCCCACTTCGCGAAGCTCCACGGATCTGCGGCCGGAAGGGGACACTGATGCGCAATTCGCCAACTCCCAGGCACCAAACACCCACCAGCAATGTCGAGGGCCACGGCGACCCGACCTGATCGCCATGCGCAGCCGGAGTGGCAATCGGCGGTGATGCTTTCACGCGGCGGCTCAACACTCTCCCTCTCCCCTTTCTCTCTGCGTTTTTGGTTTCTAGACGGCTTGGCTAGGGTGAACGCGTGCATCGGGTGCGAGGGGCGCGGCTTTCCTGGTTTTATGCGAAGACCGAGCTAGCAACAGATTTCCGGGTCACACGGTGACGCGCGGCCATTGCGGAGCTCAGGGTGACGCGAGCGAGATCCACGGGGAAGAAACGCCCCTGACAAGCGGGTCCCACCCGCCAGTGGCACGGCGAAAGCTTATGCACGTGCGAGAGGATGGCGGCCAGGGCCCACAAGGCAGCAGCAGTGTGGTGGACACAGGGGTACGCCGGTGTGGCTGACCGATGGGGCCATGGTGTCGGCGCCAGGTCGCTGCGGAAGACTGGGCCGTAGAGGAGGTAGTGAGGTGCGATGGGCCGACGGGGAAATAGGATAGTTGGGCCAAAATGAAGGACTGGGCCCAAGCGCAGACTTTTGATTTTTCTTATTTCTGTTTTGCATTTTCTTTTCTATTTTCTCCTTTAAATCTCCATTTTGAATTCAAACTTGTTTGTGAGATTCATACCTGAGTTAAAAGCCTAAATTAAAATATAAGTAGGACCAAAATGTATTTATTCATATATTTATTTTCTCTATTTTGTATAATATTTTCCTTCTCTATTTTCCCAATTTTTAGAATTTAAATTTAGGCTAAATCCCAAATTCCCATTATTATCTTATTTTTATTCATATTATTATTGTTTTAAATGCACAAACAAAAATCCAATATGATGCAATGGTTTATTCGTGTTTTAGTAAAGGTTTTTCTCATTTTTAAACATGATCAGTCACATGTGATGATGAGTAATAGTCACCAAACATTGAGATCAACTCTATTTCCATTGTTTACATATTTGGGTATTACACCATTAGATGAGAAAACATTTACCAAACTTAGGCATGATCTAAATATTCTTGATTCTAGGAATTTTGATTGATGTTTTGCACACATAGCTCATTTATATACCTTTGATCATCTCTTTCATGTACTATGACTAACATGTTCTTCAAGTGCATTTTATACTAATTCATAGATTGAAAGGGGAAATGGAGTCTTCGGTAAAAACAAGGCCTCCACTCCACTCCATCGAATTATTCATCCTTCGCCGTCGCTCCACAACACTCTCCATTTTGGTATAATCTTCACTCCTATATTATTTACCAAAGGGGGAGAAAGTTTGAAAAGGGGCTTATATCTCACTCACAAGTATCCGTTTTTGGCGATTCATGCCAAAGGGGGAGAAAGTATTAGCCCAAAGCAAAAGGACCGCACCACCACCAATTTCAAAAATTTGTAGTCTTTCAATTTGTATTAAAGAAGTGTTTTTAAAAGAATTTTAAATTGGTATCTTATTTTTGATATAATTTCAAATTGGTATACCCTTTTCAAAATTAATATCTAAAACCCTCTTGATCACTAAGAGGAGGATTTCATTAAGGGGGAGTTTTGTTTAGTCAAAGGAAAAGCATTTGAAACAGGGGGGAGAATTTCAAATCTTGAAAATGCTTCTCAAAATCGTATTCATTTATCTTTGACTATTTGCAAAAAGACTTTGAAAAGAATTTGCAAAAGAATTTGCAAAAACAAAACAAGTGGTGCAAGCGTGGTCCAAAACTTTAAATAAGAAGAAAGCCATTCATGCATATTGAAAGTCGCCTAGAGGGGAGGTGAATAGGGCGAATCTGAAATTTACAAACTTAATCACAACTACAAGCCGGGTTAGCGTTAGAAATATAATCGAGTCCGAGAGAGAGGGTGCAAAACAAATCTCAAGCGAATAAAGAGTGTGACACGCGGATTTGTTTTACCGAGGTTCGGTTCTTGCAAACCTACTCCCCGTTGAGGTGGTCACAAAGACCGGGTCTCTTTCAACCCTTTCCCTCTCTCAAACGTTCCCTCGGACCGAGTGAGCTTCTCTTCTCAATCAATTGGAACACAAAGTTCCCACAAGGACCACCACACGATTGGTGTCTCTTGCCTCAATTACAAGTGAGTTTGATCGCAAGAAAGAATGAGAAAGAAAGCAATCCAAGCGCAAGAGCTCAAAAGAACACAACAAATCTCTCTCACTTAACACTAAAGCTTTTGTGGAATTGGGAGAGGATTTGATCACTTGAGTGTGTCTAGAATTGAATGCTAGAGCTCTTGTAAGTAGTTGGAAGGTGGAAAACTTGGATGACTTGAATGTGGGGTGGTTGGGGGTATTTATAGCCTCAACCACCAAACTAGCCGTTTGGTGGAGGCTGCTGTCGCATGGCGCACCGGACAGTCCGGTGCGCCACCGGACACTGTCCGGTGCGCCAGCCACGTCACCAGGCCGTTGGGTTCCGACCGTTGGAGTTCTGACTTGTGGGCCCGCCTGGCTGTCTGGTGGTGCACCGGACAAGTCCTGTAGACTGTCCGGTGTGCCACCCGCGCGTGCACTGCTCCTCTGCACGCGCTGGCGCGCATTTAATGCGTTGCAGTCGACCGTTGGCGCGAAGTAGCCGTTGCTCCGCTGGCTCACCGGACAGTCCGGTGTGCACCGGACATGTCCGGTGAATTATAGCGGAGCGGAAATCCGAAGCTGGCGAGTTCAGAGCCGCTCTCCTCTGGAGCACCGGACACTGTCCAGTGGTACACCGGACAGTCCGGTGAATTATAGTGAAGTGTCTCTGAGAATTCCCGAAGGTGCGAAGTTTGGCTTGAAGTCCCCTGGTGCACCGGACAGTCCGGTGCGCCAGACCAGGGCAGTCTTCGGTTATCCCTTGCTCTCTTTGTTGAACCCATTTCTTGGTCTTTTTATTGGCTAAGTGTGAACCTTTGGCACTTGTATAACTTATACACTAGAGCAAACTAGTTAGTCCAATTATTTGTGTTGGGCAATTCAACCACCAAAATTATTTAGGAAATAGGTGTAAGCCTAATTCCCTTTCAATCTCCCCCTTTTTGGTGATTGATGCCAACACAAACCAAAGCAAATGTGGAAGTGCATAATTGAACTAGTTTGCATAAGTGCAAAGGTTACTTAGAATTGACCCAATATAAATACTTATAAGATATGCATGGATTGTTTCTTTATTTTTAACATTTTGGACCACGCTTGCACCACATGTTTTGTTTTTGCAAATTCTTTTGTAAATCTTTTTAAAGTCCTTTTACAAATAGTCAAAGGTAAATGAATAAGATTTTGCCAAGCATTTTTAAGATTTGAAATTTTCTCCCCCTGTTTCAAATGCTTTTCCTTTGACTAAACAAAACTCCCCCTTAATGAAATCTCCTCTTAGTGTTCAAGAGGGTTTTAAGATATCGATTTTGAAAATACTACTTTCTCCCCCTTTTGAACACAATAAGATACCAATTTGAAATGCAATTGAAAATCATTAGTTTTTTTTAAATTAGGTGGTGGGTGCGGTCCTTTTGCTTTGGGCTAATATTTTCTCCCCCTTTGGCATGAATCGCCAAAAACGGATACTTTAAGTGAAATATAAGCCCTATTAATTACTTTCTCCCCTTTGGCAAATAAAACATATGAGTGAAGATTATACCAAAGCCAGAGAGATGCTCGGAGCGACGGCGAAGGATGAGTTACGGAGTGGAAGCCTTTATCTTCGCCGAAGACTCCAATTCCCTTTCAATACACCTATGACTTGGTTTGAAATTGACTTGAAAACACATTAGTCATAGCATATGTAAAAGAGACATGATCAAAGGTATACTTATGAGCTATGCATGCAAGACATCAAAAGAAATTCCTAGAATCAAGAATATTTAGCTCATGCCTAAGTTTGTTAAAGGTTTGTTCATCTAGTGGCTTGGTAAAGATATCGGCTAATTGATCTTTAGTATTAATGTATGCAATCTCGATATCTCCCTTTTGTTGGTGATCCCTTAGAAAATGATACCGAATGGCTATGTGTTTAGTGCGGCTATGCTCAACGGGATTATCCGCCATGCGGATTGCACTCTCATTATCACATAGAAGAGGAACTTTGGTTAATTTGTAACCATAGTCCCTAAGGGTTTGCCTCATCCAAAGTAGTTGCGCGCAACAATGGCCTGCGGTAATATACTCGGCTTCGGCGGTAGAAAGAGCTACGGAATTTTGCTTCTTTGAAGCCCAAGACACCAAGGATCTTCCCAAGAACTGGCAAGTCCCCGAGGTGCTCTTTCTATTAATCTTACACCCCGCCCAATCGGCATCCGAATAACCAATTAAATCAAAAGTGAATCCCCTAGGATACCAAAGCCCAAACTTAGGAGTATAGACTAAATATCTCAAGATTCGTTTTACGGCCGTAAGGTGAGCTTCCTTAGGGTCGGCTTGAAATCTTGCACACATGCATACGAAAAGCATAATATCCGGTCGAGATGCACATAAATAGAGTAAAGAGCCTATCATCGACCGGTATACCTTTTGATCTACGGATTTACCTTCCGTGTCGAGGTCGAGATGCCCATTGGTTCCCATGGGTGTCTTGATGGGTTTGGCATCCTTCATCCCAAACTTGCTTAGAATATCTTGAGTATACTTTGTTTGGCTTAGGAAGGTGCCCTCTTGGAGTTGCTTCACTTGAAATCCCAAGAAGTACTTCAACTCCCCCATCATTGACATCTCGAATTTTTGTGTCATAATCCTACTAAACTCTTCACATGCAGATTCGTTAGTAGACCCAAATATGATGTCATCAACATAAATTTGGCATACAAACAAATCATTTTCAAGTGTTTTGGTAAAGAGTGTAGGATCGACCTTTCCGACTTTGAATCCATTAGTAATAAGAAAATCTCTAAGGCATTCATACCACGCTCTTGGGGCTTGCTTGAGCCCATAAAGCGCCTTAGAGAGTTTATAAACATGGTTAGGGTACTCACTATCTTCAAAGCCGAGAGGTTGCTTAACATAGACTTCTTCCTTGATTGGTCCATTGAGGAAGGCACTTTTCACGTCCATTTGATAAAGCTTGAAGCCATGGTAAGTAGCATAGGCAAATAATATACGAATTGACTCAAGCCTAGCTACGGGTGCATAGGTTTCACCGAAATCCAAACCTTCGACTTGGGAGTATCCTTTGGCCACAAGTCGGGCTTTGTTCCTTGTCACCACACCATGCTCGTCTTGCTTGTTGCGGAAGACCCATTTGGTTCCTACAACATTTTGATTAGGACGTGGAACTAAATGTCATACCTCGTTCCTAGTGAAGTTGTTGAGCTCCTCTTGCATCGCCACCACCCAATCCGAATCTTGTAGTGCTTCCTCTACCCTGTGTGGCTCAATAGAGGAAACAAAAGAGTAATGCTCACAAAAATGTGCAACATGAGATCTAGTGGTTACCCCCTTATGAATGTGGCCGAGGATGGTGTCGACGGGGTGATCTCGTTGGATTGCTTGGTGGACTCTTGGGTGTGGCGGCCTTGATTCTTCATCCTCCTTGTCTTGATCATTTGCATCTCCCCCTTGATCATTGTCGTCATCTTGAGGTGGCTCATTTGCTTGATCTTCTCCTTCATCAACTTGAGCCTTGTCCTCATTTTGAGTTGGTGGAGATGCTTGCGTGGAGGAGGATGGTTGATCTTGTGCATTTGGAGGCTCTTCGGATTCCTTAGGACACACATCGCCAATGGACATGTTCCTAAGCGCGATGCATGGGGCCTCTTCATCACCTATCTCATCAAGATCAACTTGCTCTACTTGAGAGCCGTTAGTCTCATCAAACACAACGTCACAAGAAACTTCAACTTGTCCAGAGGACTTGTTAAAGACTCTATATGCCCTTGTGTTTGAATCATATCCTAGTAAAAAGCCTTCTACAGTCTTAGGAGCAAATTTTGATTTTCTACCTCTTTTAACAAGAATTAAGCATTTGCTACCAAAGACTCTAAAATATGAAATATTGTGCTTTTTACCGGTTAGGAGTTCGTAAGATGTCTTCTTGAGGATTCGGTGTAGATACAACCGGTTGATGGCGTAGCAGGCGGTGTTGACCGCCTCGGCCCAAAACCGATCCGAAGTCTTGTATTCATCTAGCATGGTTCTGGCCACGTCCAATAGAGTTCTATTCTTCCTCTCCACTACACCATTTTGTTGTGGCGTGTAGGGAGAAGAGAACTCATGCTTGATGCCCTCCTCCTCAAGGAATCCTTCAATTTGAGAGTTCTTGAACTCTGTCCCGTTGTCGCTTCTAATCTTTTTTATCCTTAAGCCGAACTCATTTTGAGCCCGTCTCAAGAATCCCTTTAATGTCTCTTGGATATGAGATTTTTCCTGCAAAAAGAATACCCAAGTGAAGCGAGAATAATCATCCACAATAACTAGACAGTACTTACTCCCGCTGATGCTTATGTAAGCAATCGGGCCGAATAGATCCATGTGTAGGAGTTCCAGTGGCCTGTCAGTCGTCATGATGTTCTTGTGTGGATGATGAGCACCAACTTGCTTCCCTGCTTGGCATGCGCTACAAACCCTGTCTTTCTCAAAATGAAAATTTGTTAATCCTAAAATGTGCTCTCCCTTTAGAAGCTTATGAAAATTCTCCATCCCAACATGGGCTAGTCGGCGGTGCCAGAGCCAACCCATGTTAGTCTTAGCAATTAGGCAAGTGTCGAGTTCAGCTCTGTCAAAATCTACCAAGTATAGCTGACCCTCTAACACTCCCTTAAATGCTATTGAATCATCACTTCTTCTAAAGACAGTGACACCTACATCAGTAAAAAGACAGTTGTAGCCCATTTGACATAATTGAGAAACGGAAAGCAAATTGTAATCTAAAGAATCTACAAGAAAAACATTGGAAATGGAATGGCCAGGTGATATAGCATTTTTACCCAATCCTTTGACCAAACTTTGGTTTCCATCCCCGAATGTGATCGCACTTTGGGGATCTTGGTTTTTCTCGTAGGAGGAGAACATCTTCTTCTCCCCTGTCATGTGGTTTGTGCATCCGCTGTCGATAATCCAACTTGAGCCCCCGGATGCATAAACCTACAAAACAAGTTTAGTTCTTGTCTTTAGGTACCCAAATGGTTTTGGGTTCTTTGGCATTAGACACAAGAACTTTGGGTACCCAAACACAAGTTTTTGACCCCTTGTGCTTGCCCCCAACATACTTGGCAACTACCTTGCCGGATTTGTTAGTTAACACATAAGATGCATCAAAAGTCTTAAATGAAATGCTATGTTCATTTGATGCACTAGGAGTTTTCCTTTTAGGCAACTTAGCACGGGTTGGTTGCCTAGAACTAGATGTCTCACCCTTATACATAAAAGCATGATTAAGGCCAGAGTGAGACTTCCTAGAGTGAATTCTCCTAATTTTGTCCTCGGGATAACCGGCAGGGTATAAAATGTAACCCTCGTTATCCTGAGGCATGGGAACCTTGCCCTTAACAAAGTTTGACAATTTCTTAGGAGGGGCATTAAGTTTGACATTGCCTCCCTGATGGAAGCCAATGTCATCCTTAATGCCAGGGTGTCTCCCTCTATAAAGCATACTACGAGCAAACTTAAATTTTTCATTTTCTAGTTCATGCTCGGCAATTTTAGCATTTAGTTTAGCTATATGATCATTTTGTTGTTTAATTAAAGCCATGTGATCATGAATAGCATTAATATCAACATCTCTACATCTAGTGCAAATAGTGACATGCTTAGTGGTAGATGTAGAGGGTTTGCAAGAATTAAGTTCAACAATCTTAGCACGCAATATATCATTTTTATCTCTAAGATCGGAAATTGTAACATTGCAAACATCTAATTCTTTAGCCTTAGTAAGCAATCTTTCATTTTCATTTCTAAGGCTAGCAAGAGAAATGTTTAATTCTTCAATCTTAGCAAGCAAATCATCATTATCATTTCTAAGATTGGGAATTGAAACATCACACACATTTTAATCAACCTTAGCACTTAAACTAGCATTTTCATTTCTAAGGTTGTCAATGGTCTCATGGCAAGTACTTAGCTCACTAGATAATTTTTCGCACTTTTCTACTTCTAGAGCATAAGCATTTTTCACCTTAACATGTTTTTTGTTTTCTTTAATAAGGAAGTCCTCTTGAGTGTCCAAGAGATCATCCTTCTCATGAATGGCACTAATCAATTCATTTAATTTTTTCTTTTTGTTGCGTGTTTAGGTTGGCAAAAAGGGTACGCAAATTATCTTCCTCATCACTAGCATTATCATCGCTAGAGGACTCATATCTAGTGGAGGATTTGGATTTAACCTTCTTCTTTTTGCCGTCCTTTGCCATGAGGCACTTGTGGCCGACGTTGGGGAAGAGAAGGCCTTTGTTGATGGCGATGTTGGCGGCGTCCTCGTCGGAGGAGGAGTCGGAGGAGCTCTCGTTCGAGTCCCATTCTCGGCATACATGAGCGTCGCCACCCTTCTTCTTGTAGTATTTCTTCTTCTCCTTTCTTCTCCCCTTCTTGTCGTCTCCCCTGTCACTGTCACTAGATAGTGGACATTTTGCAATAAAATGACCGGGCTTACCACATTTGTAGCAAATTTTCTTGGAGCGGGGCTTGTAATCTTTCCCCCTCCTTTGCTTGAGGATTTGGCGGAAGCTCTTGATGACGAGCGCCATTTCCTCATTATCGAGCTTTGAGGCATCGATTGGTTGTCTACTTGATGTAGACTCCTCCTTCTTCTCCTCTGTTGCCTTGAATGCAACCTGTTGTGCTTCGGATGTGGAGGGATCATCTAGCTCATTGATTTTCTTTGAGCCCTTGATCATATACTCAAAGCTCACAAAATTCCCGATTGCTTCCTCGGGAGTCATTAGTGTATATCTAGGATTACCACGAATTAATTGAACTTGAGTAGGGTTAAGGAAAATAAGTGATCTAAGAATAACCTTAACCATCTCGTGGTCATCCCACTTTTTGCTCCCGAGGTTGCGCACTTAGTTCACCAAGGTTTTGAGCCGGTTGTACATGTCTTGTGGCTCTTCCCCTTTGCGAAGCCGGAAGCGACCGAGCTCCCCCTCGATCGTCTCCCGCTTGGTGATCTTGGTTAGCTCATCTCCCTCGTGCGCGGTCTTGAGCACGTCCCAAACTTCCTTGGCGCTCTTTAATCCTTGCACCTTGTTATACTCCTCTCGACTTAGAGATGTGAGGAGTATAGTTGTGGCTTGGGAGTTGAAGTGCTCAATTTGGGCTACCTCGTCTTCATCATAATCCTCATCCCCTACGGATGGTACCTGTGCTCCAAACTCAACAACATTCCATATACTTTTGTGGAGTGAGGTTAGGTGAAATTTCATCAAATCACTCCACCTAGCGTAATCTTCACCGTCAAAGGTTGGCGGTTTGCCTAATGGAACGGAAAGTAATGGAGTATGTTTAGAAATGCGAGGGTAGCGTAGGGGAATCTTACTAAACTTCTTGCGCTCATGGCGCTTAGAAGTAATGGATGGCGCGTCGGAGCCGGAGGTGGAAGGTGATGAAGTGTCGGTCTCGTAGTAGACCACCTTCCTCATCTTCTTTTTCTTGTCGCCACTCCAATGCGACTTGTGGGAAGAGGCTTTCTTCTCCTTCCCCTTCCCCTTGTTGCGGGACTCTTCCGATGAAGCCTTCCCGTGGCTTGTAGTGGGCTTGTCGCCGGTCTCCATCTCCTTCTTGGCGTGATCTCCCGACATCACTTCGAGCGGTTAGGCTCTAATGAAGCACCGTCCTCTGATACCAATTGAAAGTTGCCTAGAGGGGGGGTGAATAGGGCGAATCTGAAATTTACAAACTTAATCACAACTACAAGCCGGGTTAGCGTTAGAAATATAATCGTGTCCGAGAGAGAGGGTGCAAAACAAATCTGAAGCGAATAAAGAGTGTGACACGCGGATTTGTTTTACCGAGGTTCGGTTCTTGCAAACCTACTCCCCGTTGAGGTGGTCACAAAGACCGGGTCTCTTTCAACCCTTTCCCTCTCTCAAACATTCCCTCGGACCGAGTGAGCTTCTCTTCTCAATCAATTGGAACACAAAGTTCCCACAAGGACCACCACACGATTGGTGTCTCTTGCCTCAATTACAAGTGAGTTTGATCGCAAGAAAGAATGAGAAAGAAAGCAATCCAAGCGCAAGAGCTCAAAAGAACACAACAAATCTCTCTCACTTAACACTAAAGCTTTTGTGGAATTGGGAGAGGATTTGATCGCTTGAGTGTGTCTAGAATTGAATGCTAGAGCTCTTGTAAGTAGTTGGAAGGTGGAAAACTTGGATGACTTGAATGTGGGGTGGTTGGGGGTATTTATAGCCTCAACCACCAAACTAGCCGTTTGGTGGAGGCTGCTGTCGCATGGCGCACCGGACAGTCCGGTGCGCCACTGGACACTGTCCGGTGGGCCAGCCACGTCACCAGGCCGTTGGGTTCCGATCGTTGGAGTTCTGACTTGTGGGCCCGCCTGGCTGTCCGGTGGTGCACCGAACAAGTCCTGTAGACTGTCCGGTGTGTCACCCGCGCGTGCACTGCTCCTCTGCGCGCGCTGGCACGCATTTAATGCGTTGCAGTCGACCGTTGGCGCGAAGTAGTCGTTGCTCCGCTGACTCATCGGACAGTCCGGTGTGCACCGGACATGTCCGGTGAATTATAGCAGAGCGGAAATCCGAAGCTGGCAAGTTCAGAGCCGATCTCCTCTAGAGCACCGGACACTGTCCGGTGGTACACCGGACAGTCCGGTGAATTATAGTGAAGCGTCTCTGAGAACTCCCGAAGGTGCGAAGTTTGGCTTGAAGTCCCCTGGTGCACCGGACAGTCCGGTGCGCCAGACCAGGGCAGTCTTCGGTTATCCCTTGCTCTCTTTGTTGAACCCATTTCTTGGTCTTTTTATTGGCTAAGTGTGAACCTTTGGCACATGTATAACTTATACACTAGAGCAAACTAGTTAGTCCAATTATTTGTGTTGGGCAATTCAACCACCAAAATTATTTAGGAAATAGGTGTAAGCCTAATTCCCTTTCACATATCTAGTAGAAATAACTATTGGTTTCATTCCAAGCAACCTTTGCACTTATATTATGCAAACTAGTTCAATTCTGCACTTATATATTTGCTTTGGTTTGTGTTGGCATCAATCACCAAAAAGGGAGAGATTGAAAGGGAAATAGGCTTACACCTTTTCCTAATTGATTTTGGTGGTTGAATTGCCCAACACAAATAATTGGACTAACTAGTTTGCTCTAGATTATAAGTTTTACAGGTGCCGAAGGTTCACAACAAACCAATAAAAAGACCAAGAAAGGGTTCAAACAAAGAGAGCAAAAGACAACCCAAAGGCAGCCCTGGTCTGACGCACCGGACTGTCCGGTGCACCAGGGAGTTCAACTCTGAACTTACCATCTTTGGGAATTCGGGAGGCCGCTCCGCTATAATTCACTGGACTGTCTGGTGCACCAAGCGGAGCAACAGCTCCAAGCGCCAACGGTCGTCTGCAATGGTACAGGAACATGAACAGTGTTCACTGCGTGCGCAGAAGTCTGAGCAGGCGTCAGAAGGCGCACTGGACAGTGAACAGTGACTGTCCGGTGCACCACCGGACTGTCCGATGGCCCCACTTGTCAGAGCTCCAACGATCGGAACACAACGGCCTGGTGACGTGGCTGGCGCACCGGACTATCTGGTGCGCCATACGACAGCAGCCTTCACCAACGGCTCTTTTGGTGGTTGGGGCTATAAATAACCCCCTAACCACCACACTTCAATGCATCCAAGTTTTCAGCCATCAAACCTCATACAAGAGCAATAGACTTCATTCCAAGACACAATCAAAGAGATCAAATCCTCTCCCAAGTCCGGAATCACTCCAAACAATTTAGTGACTAGAGAGAGACATTTGTGTTTTTTGAGCTCTTGCGCTTGGATTGCTTTTCTTCTTCCTTCTTTCTTGTTTCCAACTCAATTGTAATCAAGGCAAGAGACACCAATTGTGTGGTGGTCCTTGTGGGGACTTAGTGTCTCGTGTGATTGAGAAGAGAAGCTCACTCGGTCTAAGTAACCGTTTGAGAGAGGGAAAGGGTTGAAAGAGACCCGGTCTTTGTGACCACCTCAACGGGGAGTAGGTTTGCAAGAACCGAACCTCGGTAAAACAAATCACCGTGTCATCCGCTCTTATTCGCTAGTGATTTGTTTTCGCCCTCTCTTTCGGACTCGTTTCTATTTCTAACACTAACCTCGGCTTGTAGTGTGTGCTTAAGTTTATAAATTTCAGATTTGCCTATTCACCCCCCCTAGGCGACTTTCAACAAGGCGTCTAAAGGCTTTGCACGAAAATTAGCGTAACTTTGTTTTTTCCGCTGGTTGCCCCTGGCTGGAAACGAGCAGAGCCGAGCTCGGCTCGGTGCGGCTCGGTGCCTGAACGAGCTCGGCTCGGCTCGTCCATTTCATGAGCTGGCGAAAGAGGCTCGACTCGACCTTGGCTCGCGAGCCATATTCTGGTACTTATCGTTGCATTATGTGGTGAATTAACATTATATAAATTTGAAATATAGAATCATCATTTTACATTATGAGTAAATTAAATTATAACTTGTAATATATTCATCATCAAAGACTAAAAATGAGCTATTATCCATAAATTATCTAATATTCATTATTATTCCATAAATTGATCATTTTTGCAAGGCTCGCGAGCTAGAACGAGCCGGCTCGGCTCGGCTCGCTGCAAAAACGAGCTCGAAGAAGGGGCTCGGCTCGTTCGAGGCTCGCGAGCCGCTCCGAGCCGAGCCGAGCCGAGCCGCTCCGAGCTCGAGCCGGCTCGCGAGCCTCGAGCTAATTTTCTAGCCATGCATGCAAATAATTATGGACATGCACATGCAGAAAACTGCATGGATGGAAATATATTAGCGTCATGCATGCAAGGAATAGATTATGTTGCTGGTCGAAGGAATTTTGGGCGCGTTTATTCGCTTCCTGACTCATTGTGCGGTGGCGGGCAAAGGAATTGTGCACGTGCATGGTGCCGGCCGGTGAAAATTATGGAGGGAAAAATTAGCACTAAATACCCATGAAGAACGCTGCGCTACTCACTTCCTGTTTCACTAGTCACTACCGCATGGCCCTCTTTGCACGATGCATCATCCTATCTATGGCATGCTTTTAGAGCGAACTAGTGTCGATAAGTTAGACAACAATCTATCTTTTGGCATCGTATTTTCACCCCTCGGCGGCGGCGTAGGATCCATTTGGACTGGCTAGACGTATGGCTGCTTCAATGTTTGTGGTAGACGGCTGCTGCTTCAAGGCTATGAGTGTATGGCTAGGAAGACGTCATGTATGTGAATAGAATTAAAAATCCCTAGAAACTCTACCTTACCTTGTGTGTGTATGCATAGCCGGTAGTGGATCCACATTAGACAGAAAACCACCGTATATGGAATAAACTGCCATAAACTTCCTGTCATTTACTCTAATCATATGCAGAGCAAGGGCACATGTGTCCACATTAGCTATAAAACCACCGCACGCCTTATTTCATGGGGAAAAATTGAAAATCTTAGACGCCTTGTTTCATGGGAAGGAGGGAGTATCTATCAAATTCAGGTGTTACTCCTTTTCTCACCTCTATAGATTTCCTTTTCCATTCTTTGTAATAAAATTATGGGTTACTCATGTGAGAGATGTACTATTTTCTTTGGAATATTAAAACCTAGGGGAGATATGAATGTTTGCATCATGCTGAGCTTAAAATTTGTTTTTGGTTGATGCACATGTTTGAAATGTTTGAAATTGAATTTATGGTTTGATTTGATTTGAATTTCATAGAGAAAATAAAAAGAAAAGAAATTAGAAATTTAAAGGAAAACGGAAAACCCAATAAAGCCCAGTCGGCCCAGCTCAGCCCATCCTCGCGTGCTCGCGCGCGCCCGCTTCCTCCCTGACATGGCAGACCCCGCCTGTCAGCGTCAGTCCAGCCTCGCGCGCACGCGCCCCCTCTCTCCCTCTGCCCGGTGGGGCCGATTTGTCGGTGGCGGTTCCCCTCTCGCGCGTGCCCCCGCTCTCTCTGCGATGCGGGCCCGCCTCGTCGGTGTCGTTGCCCGTTCACTTCGCGCGCACGTGCCTTTGCACCGTGGGCCCGCCCTATCAACCTCATCTTCCCCGCACGCGCATGCACGCTGAGAAGTCCGGCCACTTCGCCTGCCCACTCCCCCCAGCTCCTTTTTTAGCCCCGCCCGCACCTGCTCTCTCTCTCCACTGCCTCATTTCGCCCGCGCTCACCCTCCTCGCGCTCTGCCACCGACGCCAGAGCTCGTCGGTGATCAACGCCCACCGTGTCGGTCATCCAGGGCACCAGACGTTGCGCCATTCCTCCCCGAGCGTTGTCCCAAGGTGAGGAACTCGCTCATGTGATCTGGTTGCCTTAGTTTCGCCCTGTCGTAGCTAATTTGTGCTCGCCAGAGCTCAGCCGCACCAGTTCCCATCTTGAGCCCCGGTTGTGGAATAACTTTGGTAATTCATTAAGGTAGATATAGTTAAGTTATGTAATCCACTGAGATAGGCAGTACTTAGAGAACCACAAACCTCTAGGTGTATTAATCTACCTTAGAACCTAGATCTCACTTTTGTGTTTATACTTTTCTATTGAGCATGTGTGTATTATGTTGCATATGATTGGTGTACTGGTCCTTTTTTATTTTCCAAGTGTGTTGAATGAATGATTGTTTTCCATAGACAACGAGCAGTCCGAGGTTTCCGAGTGGGTTGCAGGAGACTTCTCTGAGAAGCAACCTGGTGAAGACAAGTGTCCTCTGGCCCATTATGTCATATTTACTTTATAATTCACTATCCTGCGTATTATGATCAACCTAAGGATTGACTAACTTTCTATTTACTTTGTCCTTGACTACCTTTTCGGTTACTATGGTTAGTTTCATGCTAATACTCTACTTTAATCAATGAACATGATGAGAACATTTATGATACGATGATGATATCTTGATTATGATGATGAACTTGTGATACTTTAGGGGACTCAGATTGTTTCATGAGTATCTCTCCATAAGGACTTGTTCGTTGGATGACCACCCGAGAAAACAGTACAACCATGAGGGTGGAATGAGACACCCTTAGCTGATTAATTGGATGAACTTGAGGGTGTAGTTGGCTTTGTCGTCGTGCCGTCAATGGGGTTGAGGCATAGTGCTTGCTCTACTATGGGTGGATGTTGAGATTCATTCGATTTGGTTTTGTTAATCAACTATCTTAGGGAGGAGTATTATGTTTGTATGACTGGCGAAACCTAACGAGTAACTATACATTAGGGAAATCTTTGTAAAAACTACGTAGTGATGAAACCTTGTCGACTCACATTGTTAGTGTTTGAGTTTTGATATTCTTGAGATATATACGCAACCAATTTTTAGAACTGCGTCCTTTCAAATCTTCGAAGCACGAAGCTCCACCGTGGATATGCAACCGTATTGTTTGATTGGGCGATGTGTGGACTGTGGCGTTTGTTGTAAACCTAGGAAGGCAGTTCCGTCTGCGTCTGGTGTCCTTTGCGTGGACTGTATTATTGTACGGACAGTACACAAAAAGAACACCAAACTTGTGAATTTCGGCCAACCAGAAAAGGGGTCGGGACCCAAATTCATTTTCAGCAGACGCTGAGTTCAGACAAAACATTTTTTTGAATCATTTCCCCCAAAAGCAGACATGTCTTATTCCAGAACAGCAGTACTACTGCATCTCAATCAGATGGCAGTTTAAAGACATTTACATGCTTCAATTCTCGCAACCCTTAGCTGTGTAGAATGTGCTTATACGCCCCCCAGTCCACAGATCTTATATACAACTATCACATGTCATGTATTCATGTTACAGAAACCAAAAAAAATGAAACAAGTTATTTTACAATGCTCTTACAAACAACCCCGCCAGCCCCAAAATTCCTTGAATAACAACGAGGGCCAGTGCCACCTTGAATCAGTCTGGGAAGGGCAAGCTTACAAAAACTGAAGGCACCAAAATCTTCGTACATTCTTGAGGCACCCTGTTTTCCTCAACTGCTAGAGTAGGTTTCCAGCCAAAAAGCTAAAGATCAGCAAAATCATTGCACAACCGGGCTTGAATATTCAGGTCCAATCTCCGAAGTGGTTACGCTGGATGACCCTGCCGATGTCACATTGCTGTATGAGGAACCGTTCCTGGTGGATTTTGGTTGGAGCTCCATCTCTCTTTGCCTCTCGGGGGCTGCTGCAGGTTCTTGACCCGCGTCAGCTAATCTCTTCAGGATGTTCATTACAGTGGGAACAAATTTCGTCGACAGTGAAAGGATGGCAGGAAGCTGCGTAATAGCGCAAGGGTAAAGAAGTTGATTAGACAATATTCAAGTGGCTAACGAGTGCAACAAAAAGTAGTTTGAACACTCACAAATCCATGTTGGAATTCCCTGCCAATTTCTGATTGCACCCAAAGGGCTTTTCCAACAAGATAAATCACAAATATGGCAAACAGGTAAAGCGGATTCCTGTTATTCAAGTAAAAAAGTTAGCCTGGTCAAAAGTAATAATCCAAAACTGGCATGCATGTATGTTTCTGCAGACAACAGAAATACCTCAGTAATGTCATAAACTCGTTGAATCCAAGGATAGCCATTGCAGCAAGTGCCCATGGAGGTGGGAGCCAGTTGTTGTTCCTCTTATTTGCTTCCTGATCAAGGCAACAGTAATTAGCAGATAGATCTTCTCAAACTTTAATATTTATTTAAGTGGGTCATTCCCACTTCCCAAAAAATCATAAGTAATAAACAAAATAGAGGGATTTTGAAATGACATCCACAAGGTGTCAATACCACATATCAGTTAACTGGTGGAATGGAAACGTGGAGATACCTGAGCAGCTATGGCTTGAGTGACTGTATATTCAGTTTCAGCTTTGAATTGCCTCCACAAATTTTTGCACTGCACAGGGGTAATTAAAGTCTTCTCCTCAGCAACCTGCTCATGAATGGCATCTCCTCAGCAAGACATGTGTTTTGTGCTTATAGAAAGTGCTAAGTAAAAACTGGGTGTTGCTTCAGCAGAGGAACATAAATTTGACATGTAAAATACAGCTTTGTTACCCTTTCCCATGAGCTGGAGGCTAGTGGATCGGACAATTGGATACTCCTATCTGTAGTCCCAGGTCTTGAAGTGTCAACAAGAGCAAGGGAAAGAGTGTTCTCAATGTTATCACCATCCTCCTCCAACCGAATTGCAGCCATTGTAGAAAGCAACTTCACAGACTGTAGCAAAATGGGAGAATGAATATGCTTCAGTTCCTAAGACAATTCCTTACTGTTTCACATATATAATATTAAATATTAGCATTTGACAGTACAGCTGAGCGAGCGGTTTTAGTTATAGCTTTTATGTCCTCCTTTCCTGTCCACACCCTGGGCATAGAGTCAGCATCTCGGCTGAACAATGTTGAGAACCTGTAAATTTGTTTCAGTTTAGTCTGGCACAGAACAGAACAGAAGATATATATGTGAGCTGTCGATATGGAGCACAGCTCACCTGTCCTTCATGCGAATCAAAACCCTTCCAGCTTCTTCTTTTGCCTTTGACTCAACAACACTCCTTCCATGCTTCTCCAGCTTCGCAAGCAGTTCTTTCTCAGTTGCTTCATCGAGTTCAAAAGCTGACACAGCAGATTCAAGACCTAAAACAGCAGTTTTTGTCTCGCGTTGAAGAAGCTTTCTAATAGCTGGCCACGTGTCTTCACTGGCTGAATCTAGAAGAGATTCAACTGGTTCCACCAGAGCTTTGGTAAGTTGTGCCTGAAACAACATATCTAAAATATTAGATAAGGACTCCTTGTGCTGTGTGATGACACAAACAGATGAATTCAAACTGGGACCAACCTCATATTTCGCACAAAGTTCAGACAATTTAGCAGCCCGAACTGAAGCTACATGAGCCTCAATGTCACGTCTAAGCTTATCCCTCACTTTTGAGGTGTCCCAATTCACTTGTTGAATAGCAGCATCTGTCAAAGAATACATGCACACATCTCATAAGACATACATTTACATGGAAAGGGAGGGTGCAAACTGGCAAATAGCATCCTTCAGTCCTTTCGAACGCGAGTTTGAGACAAAATCCTTGAGCTAGAAAAAACTAACAAATGGAGTCTCAATTGATGTTTTATAGAAAGCTGAAACGCCAACAGAAAATCTGTATTGTTTCATTGTAAGTCTGTTCACCAGAACCAGAAATGTACCAGTCCATTTGAAGATTTTTTTGACAGAATTGATCATACTTCAACAGTGAACACCACTAACAACCAGATTGATTTCATAGTTGAACAAAGAACAGTTGGAAAATATCCAATAATAAGTGCTGGAACAAATAACATTCCTAAGTAGTTTTCTAACCTAGGAATGTATGCTGCTAGTTTATACAAACCGGCATCCATTTCTATTCTAGATTAATGTTTCCAACATACCCCAGAGCTGACTGACTGGCAATGAACAGAAGTATGTTTTCTACTGAAGTGGATCACTACCAAGATAAGAAATAAAGATTAACAATCCTGAAAACATACCTTCAGATCCTCTATCAAACTTCTCCAAGAAAGTTTCAGTACAATTGCAAGCTGCAACAGCAAATCCCTCCTTTTCTAGGGCCTTGCCAAAGTACTCCTTAAATGCTTCTAAAGTTCTAGTGTGTAAGTGACCTAGAAGAGATTGATAGGCAGGATTGACAAGCTACAAAGACGAGGAAGGCATTGGTGCAAAAAAATGTTAGTAACCAGCAGAATGAAAAATAAACCAAAATGCAAAAAAAATCAGGCTGAAAAGTTGGGAAAATGCAAGCAAATATATATTTAAGAATCATGCCAGGAAAATGAATACACAAAAAACATAGTGGGTACTACTAACTTAGATAAAAAGTTCCCACTCTTCCACTAACCAGTTACAAAACATGGTACTAACAAAGTGTACATCACTATTTGCTCCCAAGATTAAATCCCAGATTTATAGTTTTGTTTATGACAGTGGACAGATACATGAGTCACACCATAAATATCTATGCTAACTCTTGAACTCAGTTTATAATGTATGTTGATTTGGACACAGTCACACATGTCAGCGAGAAGTTCAAACTTTGGCTACAACATATGAATAATAACCGAGATTGGCCAAATGGAAGTAATATGAATATGTTCATCATCAAAACGATACTCTCATCATACATTATTTGCAGTGTTCACCAGCATATAGTGCTAATAGTAGCAAATGTCACCCCATGAAGACTATTCACATCCAAAATGACATACATTCATAAACAGATGGAGTGTGTATTTGTACATGAGAATTTCATAAATAAAAGTAAGTGAAGCAAGTGTGGATAAGTACAATTTATTTCAAAACTCATACGATGGATCAAATGTACTTGAGATACAATAGTTCAAAAGTATGACCGAACCTGTAACAGTTTAGACTCAAGTTGTTGTCTTTTCGAGCTTCTGACACCTTCATCAAAATAAATAGCCTCCATGTCATACCTGTGACCGAAGAAGAACAAAATCATCATAAAAGGAATGAATCTTTTTTTCCGGATACCTTCAATATTTATGCCAAGAATTGTGCGCGTAAAACGCATAATTTATCTACAACAAATGGATAGCCTAGTAGCCTACACTCAGCTGCTTTGCAGGTATTGTTGGTTCCAAGAGTTCTAAAGACAAATGGGAGTATTTATCTTGAATAGACTTGTAAGGAGTCAAAAACATCATCTAAATCATGGGGATCCCATGAGAAGAAAAATAACAGAGTACTCAGAAGACAACCAATAAACTCACTCTGATAAACATCTATCCAGAAGGCTGCTGAGCTTCTTCCCAAACCCAGTAACAAAGTCATGTTGGACAGCCTCCTCAAATTGTTGCCATTCCTTCACACAGAAATCATATAGAATCAGTTCTTGAAGGAATCTATGATCCACAAATCATGTATGATATGTATTGTAATCACCTCATCAGCTATAAAGCTGGTAACTTTCTCGTTACCAATTTCCTCACAACGTACAGTAGCCACCATAACCTGAAGTGAAGCATAAAAAAAAAGTTAAGGTATATTATGTTGATAGCTTAAATTGGAAAACAATGGATGGTACTCACTTTATGAGCAGGCAAATCAAGATCTTTGTTCTCCTTAATGACTTTCCAAAATTGCTGGGAACTAAATGAGAAACCTGAAGCTGGGACAACACCACGACGATCCCCAGCAAGTCCACCAGGGGCAATTGAATGCTGAAACCTATCTCTTAAATCAGAAACCTACAGAGAGAATTGTTTACAATTAAAAATAATCCCAGCAAAATCTGCAAGGAGCATACTTTTCACAATTTACATTTCATATACACCAACCTGCTGTTTGAATAACTCTTCTTTTTCTTCATAACTCGACAGTGCGACAACTTGAACCTGGATGTGAAAATTAAATGAACTTTTAGCTAACTTCAGTATAAAACATGTGTCGAAGAAAGGTTAAGTCATGATTTTTACATCGAAAAATTCACTAATTGGAGTTTCTTTATGGGCATGGGGTTTCGGAACAGCATCCCATATCTGCAGCAAAAATGTATACAGCTTATTATAGGCCACAAAAACACAAATGTCTCAAAAGAAAACAGGGTATCAACAAAACACATACCTTCTGAATGTCTTCCCTTAGAATTGGCTCAAGATTTTCTAGGGGTGTCTGCAAGAAACAAAAAGGAGCCAATAGTTAGTATACAAGAAATCAAATGTGAAAAGGAAAGTAGAAATGCTGGCAGTTGTTCACATGTCTTAATTCTAAGGAGCCTAAACTGCAAAATAGCAAGCCCTTACCCTTGATTTGTCACGTATAACAAACAACAATGTTGTTTTGCGAGGACTGAACAACCTCATCATGACCTACACATATGAAGAAAGAAAATCCCAAGGTAAATACCTCAAATGCTAATTCACATCCAAGTGAAATTACCAATGAAGGTGAATCTATCAGAAAGACAATAACGTGTTGACCAGAATTGACTGATTGAATCGATTCTTCTTTCCCACTGATTCTATATGAGATCCAAATCGAGTCACCTTTTCCAAGGCTGCTACAAAATATGGTCAAAAAAGTTGCATCAAAATAAAACTCATAAACAACTTGCCTGGAAAACAGTCTTCAAAAGAGGCTTGTTTGCAGCCTGTTCTCTGCCAATGTCATGACACCACCTATAGAGGAAAACAAAAGAATTGTTGAGTTGCACAAGGGGATAATAGGTCCAAGATTCCAAGTCCAACAACGATCGCTTCACTAAACAAACTTACATATTAATCAACACAATGTCCGAAACGGCCAAAGCAAACAATGCACTTTGCTTCTCAAATGCTGTATCGTCCTGAAATATCATGCGTATGAATTATCAATTATGCATCAACAATTCAGTATAATGTGGAGTATTAGCTCCATAACACAAAATGTATTTTTGGGAAGGATCAGTTTCAGCAAAATTCAACTTATTACAAGATGAGATGAGGCTTACTCAACAAGAGAGTCCTGTGTACACTTGAAATCCATAATAAATTAATAATTTTAAATTAATAGAGAGTAATTAAGAGGCTCCACTATACAATATGCCACAGCAAAGTTCAGGATGCAGAAGATACTTGGGATATCAAAGAAACTTTGTTTCAGATTTATAATATAAGAAAAAAAAGCTTATAGGAACAAGTACAATTAAGCATATGGTCTCTCTGACACCAGTAGCACCACATCAAAACCAAACCACATCAAAATTGGAGGTATGCTAGTTTTATTACCTCTCCCCTCTCTCTTCCATCAGTTCCTTCCAAATCCATTACAAGGGTGCACGGTTCAATATTCTGGGCCTTCGCTAGCCATATACCTTTGGTAGTCTGTGACCTGATGGTATCAAAAAAAATACTAAATAAGGTAAAGAAGAACAGGCTGCACCAGAGCCAAGAAGGCTTGTAATGAGAAATGGAAGATAAATCAGAAGGGACTAGAAACATGCCTTCCTCTGAAGGCATCCATCTCCCTAAAATTGGTGCCAAAAAGATGATTCAAAAGTGTACTTTTCCCTACAAGAAAATGAGAGAAACCATGGTGTAATCAGACAAAGGAAGCATGCAGTGAACAGAATCAAAACAACGGAAAAGAGAGACACCATACCACTACTTTGCGGGCCCATTATTGATACAACAGCATAGGACAGCCCGCATTCACCCAATCTGACATCCTTCATGAAGTTCTCCAATCCGGAGACGTTGAAGACCCCATCTCCATCAATTAGCTGTGTTGAGAAACACGCATCACCCATTTATGCTCTGCAGAATTCAAAATTGAATGAGCCATAAACCACCACATCCAAAATCAGAAGGAAAAAACGAATTAAAAGCAATATGATTGCAGCATTCGCCTGCTTCCAGCATTTCCCCCCAAAATAAAATTGAAAATAGTTGATTAGCGTAAGTCCTTAGTGAATAATATCAGCACAAGAAGAAATATATTGGACGTTTAAGGAGAAGGCTATCAGACTGTACTGGTGAATAATCAGGTACTTTTCATACTGCACGATCAAATAATTATTGGCAGATTTTTGTGTACACCATACAAAAACCAACTCGATGGACCTTTGTTTTGTGGCCCATGCCTCAGAATTCCGGTAGAGATCAGCAGTATTAAATTGGGTAGAAACTGCATAACAGCAATGTTACTGTACAAAGGGTGCAAATTGATGGATATCTGCGCTAACTACGCTTCTCCTTAGGTCATCTACGGCTGGATACTGCAATTATCACTAAAGATCGCACAGGGTACAGTATCAGCGTCGGGTTACCACGAGGGCGTGGAGCTCAGCTGAACCCCTCGAGAATCTGGTCATGGGGAAAGTAAATACTTGTTTCATTACTACAAAGCGCACAAGCAAATCTGCCACAAGCCGAGGGATCCATCGTCCATCCCAGGAAGGGAGATTTGGATTTGAGGGTTCACAGCGAGAAGTTTCTGCAGACCAAAACAAGCAAGAAAACTAGGGCGTCCTAACCAACACAACCAGAGAAAGTTTGGGACGGATCTCCACCCCTGCGCCGGCGGCGTCCAGGGAGGCCTGCGGCACAGGTAGATAGGCACCAGGCGCGGACGGGAGGAAGGCAAGAAAATTCAATCTGATCGGGGAAAGAGGGGAGAAGGGACACGGACCGTGTGAAGATGGTGCCGGGGCTCGCGCGGCGGCCGGTGTGGGGGTCGGCGTCGGCGATGGCGGAGGCGGGGGAAGGGGGAAGGGAGAGGAAAGGGGGAGAGACCGGGGAGGTGCACGAAGGCGTGTGCGCTTTTATTGGAAGGTGGGTGTGATTGTAATTTTCGAAAAGCAGAAGAGCATGCGGTATGGGTAACAAGTAAGGTCCTGTTTGGGAACAAAGTTTTTGAAAATCACAGTTTTTGAAATACTACAGTATAATATACTTTAGTTATGACAATACCGCAGTTTTGAAAACTGAGGTCCAGACCTAAGTTTAGAATACCTTAAAACAACTATAGTATTTGCAATACTTCAGTTTTGAAAACAGAGATTTCAGCTAGCTTGCCAAACACCATTCTATATATAATACTGCAGTATTTGAGAATACTGCAGTATTCTTCCAAAACTGTGAAAAAACTTCACTCCCAAACACCCCCTAAGGCCGTAAGGGCTTGAGTGTGCAACCCAACAAGGCTTAAAATGACGCAAACTAATGTCCTAAAAATTAAAATGCTATATTATTTAGTGCCTAAATCATGTATTTTAGTAATTAAATTACATTATGAGAAAAGAAAGTGTTAAAAATTAGAAAACAAGGATAGGGCACTAGTCAAGGTGTAGTATATTTGGGTCACTTGATGTTGCGACTTATATTTATTTGATAAAATTTTGTAAGATAGGCATTGTTGGAGTTGTGTTTTTATGTGTTGAGCCCTAAATTTTAAGATAAGGCACTGATTTAAGACATTGTTGGAGATGCTCTAAGGTGGTGTTTAATACCACATCGGATGTTTAGATATTAGTTAGAATCAGATAGAGTCAAATTATAAAACTAATTATAAAGATGAGGAGTAAACAATAAGATGAATCTATTAAGCTAAATTAGTTCATGATTCGTCCACGTGATGCTACAGTAAACATTTGATAGCCATGTACCATTTAGATTTAATAAATTCGTCTAGACATTTATCTTCATATATGTAATTAGTCTTATAATTTGAATATATTTAATACGTGTAATTGACATTCAAACATCCAATGTGACACAAACCAAACGTAAACTTTAGTAAGAGAAACCAAACACCCCTAAAAGCTCCTTTGGAACAAAGAAAATATCAATATTTTTTAAGGGTTTCTCTACATGAACATTTTCTATATAAGACTTAAAATTCCTTTGAATTTCTTTCCTCCATACAAATTTTGGAGAGAGAAAACAAGAGGACCAACCTCTTGGAAACTTCTGTATGGCTCCTGTCTCTCAATTCAAATTCCTACGTAACATCCAAAGGTTAGGTGAGAAATATTCTTGAATTCTTCCTTCTTATAGGAAGGTATTTCAAAGCTAACCCTAATCTTGTGTTTTCATATTTCTGTGTTCCCAAGGGGCCTAAACATGTAACTAGGGATGACGGCAAGTAAGATACCCAGGAGGGGCGACAAAAGAACACACATATGCTCATTAAAAATACTATATTATTCTCGTCCGCTATTCACCTTGGGTATAAAATTACCACTAGTTAACTACATGTGCATTGATACGGTTTCTATATATCATATAGGTAAGCCTTGCTTAAACGAGATAGTTATTCAAACACGATCCAAACTCATAGATTCTCATATCACACCTGTTGGGGGGCTTCGTCTTTCGAAGGTCCTCAAAACACGGCTAACTGTTTGTTTTCAGTATGTTACTAAGTATTACATGAGCTTCGTTATCAAAAAAGCTTCGACATAGATCAATGGAAGTGTGACGAAGCACGCTTCGTTACAATTAACGCTGAAGGGCTACGTGTGGAGAAGGTGTTGTTCAAACTGCTGCTAAGTGCAAATGACAAGATTGTCCCTGTGACATTTGTAAACTGTGTATGTAATCTTTGAGGGTATGAATGTAATATCGTACGAAGCAGTACGATTGCTTATAAATAGGTGAACAGTCTCCCGTAATGTTCACGCTTGATTGTAACTGCATTCACACCCTTACCTTCAAGCAAGCCGAAGGTATCAATGCAATGTGTATCTTAATATTTTCTGTACATTCAATACGAAATGAATAAATGGCATGATATTATATTTGTAATTATGTTCTTATATTTGTGAATGATGAAGACCTGTTCTTCATGACCTTCGTCTGAGACTCGTTATACCCGATGGGGAATAATGCTTCGAGGGACGAAGGTCTTTAACGCTTAAAAATGTGTTACCTTGTTCTTGGTTCACAGCAATCGAGAGCAAGTGACCAACACTGACGCCCACCTCCAGTGAACTCAAACGACCACCTTCGTTAAGAGAACTCGAACGACTACCTTCGTCATGCTGCCGAAGAAGGCATCGGCGCCAGGGGCTACCCTTGCTCCCCTAGACACCAATCAAGATGAGCTCCTTCTAAGTGAGGCCTGAAGCCAGAAGAGGAAAGTTGTTAGCCCAACACCACAGGACGAAGAGTTGGATCAAGAGATCAGGGATCTAGAAGATATTCATCAACAAGTGGAGAGAAGGGAGAAGATGATTCGGCTGACTGAGCTCCAGAAAAAGATTGATGAAGTAGCCGAAGAGATGCGACACATCACACAAGACACTGAACAAGGACATAATCCATAACAGAGAGAGCTTCGTCAAGAAAGCCCTAGCCATGATGACATATGAAATGACGACTTTCATCATGATAACATTGCTTTTGATGATGCTTCCCCCTAGCCATAGAATTGCAGGCTACCCCATGGCCACCTTCATACAAACCACCTAGCTTCCCATGTATGATGGGCACTCGGACCCGAAGCAGTTTCTCATGAGCTACGAAGCAACCATATCATCATATGTGGTAACACCGCTATCATAGCAAAATCCTTCGTCATGTCAGTCAGAAGCGTTGCTCAAACCTGGTATTCTTCTCTTAGGCCAGGAACAATCACATCATAGTAGAAGTTGAAGGATATGTTAGTCACTAGCTTTCAAGGGTTCCAGTGATATTCGTCATGACCGCTCAAGCCTTGTTTCGGTGCATACATGACCATGAGGAGTATCTACAGGCATATGTTGAAGGTTTCTGTGTCTCAGGGCTCAGGCGCCAACGATGCCAAATGAGATTGTCATTGAAGCCATGATCAAGGGACTTCGTCCAGGATCAATAGCACAATATTTCGCCAGAAAGCCCCCACAAACCATGGAGAAGCTTCTCTAGAAGATGGATGAGTACATCAGAGCCGACAACGATTTCCGGCAAATAAGTGAGGAAGCTTACAGATATTCTAAAATGACCAGGGGCTTCGGAGGAAGGCTCCACCCAAGGCATGTCAGAACAATACACGATCTCAGCCACAGTGAAGATAGAGGCAATCACAACCAAGGGCACCATCATAGCTCCCAGTCAATTAAGACGTGAAAGGGAAATGTACCCTTGGGCCATTTCTAAGTATTTTGGTGATTGAGTGCCAACACAAGTGGACTTATGTTAATCTATGCAAAGTGATGGACAAAGTGCAAATCAAGTAAAAGGTATGTTTCTAAGACTTAGTACATTGTTTTGGAGACTAATGTATTGTGTCTAAGTGCTGGAAACAGGAGAAATCAAGTTAGAAAAGAAGATGGCTTTGTTCAGCCAAAGGCAGCTCGGTCTGGGTGCACCGGACTATCCGGTGGTGCACCAGACAGTGTCCGGTGCGCCAGGCCAGCGTCTGTCAACTGGCTGCTCTCGGGAAGCAATTAGCGTCGTACGGCTATAAATCACCGGACTGTCCGGTGGTGCACCGGACTGTCCGGTGAGCCAACAGTCGGCCTAGCCAACGGTCGGCCGCGTAATCCGCGCGCGACGCGTGGCAGAGCCAATGGTCAGAAGGGGGCACCGGACTGTCCGGTGCGCCAACGGCTCTGAACCGCCAACGGTCGGCTTCGCCAAAGAAGGAAAGAAATCCGCACCGGACAGTGTCCGGTGGTGCACCGGACTGTCCGGTGCTGCACCGGACTGTCCGGTGCGCCAGGCGACAGAAGGCAAGAATTGCCTTCCTGGAATGCTCTCAATGGCTCCTAGCTGCCTTGGGGCTATAAAAGGGACCCCTAGGCGCATGGAGGAGTACATCAAGCATTCTCTACGCATTCCTAAGCACCAATACTTCAATTCCGCGCATTCGATTCTTTGTGATAGCAACTAGAGCTCCATTTGAGTAGAGAACTCTTTGAGTTGTGTTGAGAGCTCGTGTTGTGACTTGTGTGCGTATTGTCGCTCTGATTTTGTGTCTTGTGTGCGTTGCTCATCCCTCCCTTACTCCGTGCTTCTTTGTGAACATCAAATTGTAAGGGCGAGAGGCTCCAAGTTGTGGAGATTCCTCGCGAGCGGGATAAAGTAATCAAAGCAAAACACTGTGGTATTCAAGTGGGTCTTTGGACCGCTTGAGAGGGGTTGATTGCAACCCTCGTCCGTTGGGACGCCACAACGTGGAGTAGGCAAGTATTGAACTTGGCCGAACCACTGGATAAACCACTGTGTCTATCTGTGATTGATCTTCTTGTGGTTATCGTGTCTTGCAAGAACTCCTCTCTAGCCACTTGGCTTTATTGTGCTAACTCCTAACAAAGTTTTGTGGCATTAAAGTTCAAGTTTTTACAGGATCACCTATTCACCCCCCCTCTAGGTGCTCTCAATTGGTATCAAAGCAGTTCTCTTCAAGAAAGGGACTAATCGCCCAAAGAGATGGATCCTAAGGGCAAGGGGATGGTGGTCAATGATAAGGAGAAGGAGTCCTTCGTCAATGATCCAAAGGATGACAAGCCTACTGACTCAGGCTCGGGCCACAAAAGAAAAGACGGGAGGAAGAAGAAAACAAGGCGCATCAAGGAGATAGTCTACTACGACAGCGACGAATCTTCCTCTTCCCAAAAGGACGACGACAACGACTATGAGAAAAAGAAAATGGTTAATTCAAACTTTTCCTTTGATTATTCTCGTATTCCGCAAAGTTCCAATGCTCATTTGCTTTCCATTCCCCTCGGTAAACCCCCCCACTTTGATGGAGAGGACTACGGATTTTGGAGTCACAAAATGCGTAGCCACTTGTTCTCTCTCCATCCAAGTATATGGGAAATAGTAGAAAATGGAATGCACTTTGATAGCACGGATAGTCCCATGTTCATTAATGAGCAAATTCACAAAAATGCACAAGCTACTACTGTTCTTCTAGCTTCATTGTGTAGGGATGAATACCATAAGGTGAGCGGCTTGGATAACGCCAAGCAAATTTGGGACACCCTCAAAATCTCACATGAGGGAAACGACGTCACCATGCTCACCAAAATGGAGTTGGTGGAGGGCGAACTTGGGAGATTCGCAATGATCAGGGGCGAGGAGCCAACCCAAACGCACAACCGGCTCAAGACCCTCGTTAACAAAATAAGGAGCTATGGAAGCACGCGATGGACGGACCACGACGTCGTCCGCCTAATGCTAAGGTCTTTTACTGTCCTTGATCCACATCTTGTGAACAATATTCGTGAGAATCCTAGGTACACCAAGATGATGCCGAAGAGATACTTGGAAAGTTTCTAAGCGGGCGGATGATGATCAAGGAGGCAAGATACGTTGACGATGCGTTGAACGGCCCAATCCACGAGCCTCAAATCGTTGCTCTCAAAGCAACAAGGAGCAAGGAAGTGCTACCTAGCAAGGTGGCACAAGTTGAGGCGGTGGGACTCAATGAGGAAGAGATGGCCCTCATCATTAAGTGTTTCAAGACGGCGCTAAGGGGTCGCAAGGAGCATCCCAACAAGACCAAGACGAAGGGGAAGAGCTCATGCGCTAAGGGGTCGCAAGGAGCATCCCAACAAGACCAAGACGAAGGGGAAGCGCTCATGCTTCAAATGTGGTAAGATTGGTCATTTTATCGCTAATTGTCCCGATAATGATAGTGACCAGGACCAAGGGAACAAGAGGGAAAAGAAGAAGGCTTACAAGAAGGCTAAGGGCGAGGCACACCTTGGAAAGGAGTGGGACTCGGATTGTTCGTCGTCCGACTCCGACAACGAAGGACTCGCCGCCACCGCCTTCAACAAGTCGGCCCTCTTCCCCAACGAGCATCACACCTGCCTCATGGCAAGGGAAAAAAAGGTAAGCACTCATAATACTAGTACTTACGCTTCCTCAAGTGATGAAGAATCTAGCGATGATGAAATAGACTATTCATGTTTATTCAAAGGCCTAGATAGAACTAAGGTTGACAAGATTAATGAATTAATCGATGCATTGAATGATAAGAATAGGTTATTAGAAAAGCAAGAGGATCTTTTGTATGAAGAACATGATAAGTTTGTAGAGGCACAAAAATCCCTTGCTTTAGAAATTAAAAGGAATGAAATGCTTTCTTGTGAATTGTCTACATGCCATGACTCTATTTCTAGCTTAAAGAGCATAAATGATGATTTGAATGCTAAGTTAGAAATAGCTAATAAATCAACATCTTGTATAGAACATGTCGCAATTTGCAATAGGTGTAGAGATTTTAATGTTGATGCTTGTAGTGAACATCTAGTTTCAATTTCTAATTTGAATGATGAAGTGGCTAGTCTTAATGCCCAACTTAAGACTAGCAAGAGTGAATTTGACAAACTAAAATGTGCTAGGGATGCCTACACGATTGGTAGACACCCCTCAATTAAGGATGGTCTTGGCTTCAAGAGGGAAGTCAAGAACTTAACGAGCCATAAGGCTTCCATCTCCGCCAAGGAGAAAGGGAAGGCCCCTATGGCTAGTAGTGCTCACAAGAACCATGCTTTCATGTATCATGATAGGAGACATTCTAGGAATGTTTGTAGAAGTTATGATGCTTTTGATTCTCATGCCATGATTGCTTCTAGTTCTTCTATTATGCATGATAGAAATTTGGCTAGGAAAAATGTTGTTCATCATACGCCTAGAAGAAATATTGTTCATGTTCCTAGGAAAGTAATGAATGAACCTTCTACAATTTATTATGCTTGCAATGCTTCCTTTGCTATTTGTAGAAAGGATAAGAAGGTAACTACTAGGAAATTAGGGGCCAAATGTAAGGGAGACAAGACTTGCATTTGGGTCCCTAAGACTATTGTAACTAACCTTGTAGGACCCAACATGAGTTGGGTACCTAAGACCCAAGCCTAAATTTGCCTTGCAGGTTTATGCATCCGGGGGCTCAAGCTGGATTATCGACATCGGATGCACAAACCACATGACGGGGGAAAAGAGGATGTTCTCTTCCTACGTCAAGAACAAGGATCCCCAAGATTCAATCATATTCGGTGATGGGAACCAAGGCAAGGTGAAAGGGTTAGGAAAAATTGCTATTTCATCCGAGCACTCTATTTCTAATGTGTTCTTAGTTGAGTCGCTTGGCTTGTTGTCTGTGAGTCAACTTTGTAATATGGGATATAACTGTTTATTCACAAATGTAGATGTGTCTGTCTTTAGAAGAAGTGATGGTTCATTAGCTTTTAAGGGTGTACTAGACGACAAACTTTATTTAGTTGATTTTGCAAAAGAGGAGGCCAGTCTAGATGCATGCTTAATTGCTAAGACTAGCATGAGCTGGTTGTGGCATCGCCGTTTAGCACATGTGGGGATGAAGAACCTTCACAAGCTTCTAAAGGGAGAACACGTGATAGGTCTAACTAATGTAACTTTCGAAAAAGATAGACCTTGCGCAGCTTGTCAAGCAGGTAAACAGGTGGGAAGCTCTCATCATGCCAAAAATGTGATGACAACATCAAGACTCCTGGAGTTACTTCATATGGACCTCTTCGGACCCGTCGCCTATCTAAGCATAGGAGGAAGTAAGTATGGTCTTGTTATAGTTGATGATTTTTCCCGCTTCACTTGGGTATTCTTTTTGCAGGATAAATCTGAAACCCAAGGGACCCTCAAGCGCTTCCTAAGGAGAGCCCAAAACGAGTTTGAGCTCAAAGTGAAGAAGATAAGGAGCGACAATGGGTCCGAGTTCAAGAACCTTCAAGTGGAGGAGTATCTTGATGAGGAAGGAATCAAGCACGAGTTCTCCACTCCCTACACACCACAGCAAAATGGTGTGGTAGAGAGGAAGAACAGGACACTACTAGACATGGCGAGGACGATGCTTGGTGAATTCAAGACGCCCGAACGGTTTTGGACGGAAGCCGTGAGCACGGCTTGCCACGCCATAAACCGGGTCTACCTTCATCGCCTCCTCAAGAAGACTTCATATGAGCTTCTAACCGATAACAAACCCAATGTGTCTTACTTTCGTGTATTTGGGAGCAAATGTTACATTCTAGTGAAGAAAGGTAGGAATTCTAAGTTTGCTCCCAAAGCTGTAGAAGGGTTTTTGTTAGGTTATGACTCAAATACAAAGGCGTATAAGGTCTTCAACAAATCATCGGGTTTGGTTGAAGTCTCTAGCGGCGTTGTATTTGATGAGACTAATGGCTCTCCAAGATAGCAAGTTGTTGATCTTGATGATGTAGATGAAGAAGACGTTCCAACGGCCGCAATGCGCACCATGGCGATTGGAGATGTGAGGCCACTGGAACAAAAGGAGCAAGATCAACCTTCTTCCTCAATAACGGTGCATCCCCCAACTCAAGAAGATGAACAGGTTCATCAAGAGGAGGCGTGTGATCAAGGGGGAGCACAAGATGATCATTTAATGGAGGAAGAAGCATAACCGGCACCTCCAACTCAAGTTCGAGCGACGATTCAAAGGAATCATCCCGTCGACCAAATATTGGGTGACATAAGCAAGGGAGTAACTACTCGTTCTAGATTAGTTAATTTTTGTGAGCATTACTCCTTTGTCTCTTCTATTGAGCCTTTCAGGGTAGAAGAGGCCTTGCTAGATCCGGATTGGGTGTTGGCCATGCAAGAGGAGCTCAACAACTTCAAGAGAAATGAAGTTTGGACACTGGTGCCTCGTCCCAAGCAAAACGTTGTGGGAACCAAGTGGGTGTTCCACAACAAACAAGACGAGCACGGGGTGGTGACAAGGAACAAGGCACGACTTGTGGCAAAAGGTTATGCCCAAGTCGCAGGTTTGGACTTTGAGGAGACTTTTGCTCCTGTGGCTAGGCTAGAGTCAATTCGCATATTGTTAGCCTATGCTACTCACCATTCTTTCAGGTTGTTCCAAATGGATGTGAAGAGCGCTTTCCTCAATGGGCCAATCAAGGAGGAGGTGTATGTGGAGCAACCCCCTGGCTTTGAGGATGAACGGTACCCCGACCACGTGTGTAAGCTCTCTAAGGCGCTCTATGGACTTAAGCAAGCCCCAAGAGCACGGTATGAATGCCTTAGAGACTTTTTAATTACTAATGCTTTCAAGGTTGGAAAAGCCGATCCAACTCTTTTTACTAAGACTTGTGATGGTGATCTTTTTGTGTGCCAAATTTATGTCGATGACATAATATTTGGTTCTACTAACCAAAAGTCTTGTGAAGAGTTTAGCAGGGTGATGACTCAAAAGTTTGAGATGTCGATGATGGGCGAGTTAAGCTATTTCCTTGGGTTCCAAGTGAAGCAACTCAAGGATGGCACCTTCATATCCCAAACGAAGTACACGCAAGATCTACTAAAGCGGTTTGGGATGAAGGACGCCAAGCCCGCAAAGACTCCAATGGGAACTAACGGACACACCGACCTCAACAAAGGAGGTAAGTCCGTTGATCAAAAAGCATACCGGTCTATGATAGGTTCCTTGCTTTACTTATGTGCTAGTAGACCGGATATTATGCTTAGCGTATGCATGTGTGCTAGATTTCAATCCGATCCAAGGGAGTGTCACTTAGTGGCTGTGAAGTGAATTCTTAGATATTTAGTCGCTACGCCTTGCTTCGGGATCTGGTATCCAAAGGGGTCTACCTTTGACTTGATTGGATATTCAGACTCCGATTATGCTGGATGTAAGGTCGATAGGAAGAGTACATCAGGGACGTGCCAATTCTTAGGAAGGTCCCTGGTGTCGTGGAGTTCTAAGAAACAAACCTCTGTTGCCCTATCCACCGCTGAGGCCGAGTATGTTGTCGCAGGACAGTGTTGCGCGCAACTACTTTGGACGAGGCAAACACTCAGGGACTTTGGCTATAATCTGAGCAAAGTCCCACTCCTATGTGATAATGAGAGTGCTATCCGCATGGCGGATAATCCTGTTGAGCACAGCCGCACAAAGCACATTGACATCCGACATCACTTTTTGAGAGACCACCAGCAAAAGGGAGATATCGAAGTGTTTTATGTTAGCACCGAGAACCAGCTAGCCGATATCTTTACCAAGCCTCTAGATGAGTCGACCTTTTGCAAGCTGCGTAGTGAGCTAAATGTCTTAGATTCGCGGAACCTGGATTGATTTATAGCATACATGTGTTTTATGCCTTGATCATGTTCCTTAATGCATTTTGTCTTTATGGTGCTCAAGTTGTACAAGCACTCCCCGGACCTCACAAGTCCATTTGCAAGTGATGCACATATTTAGGGGGAGATGTGCTACAACTTGACCCTTTGAGACTAACTGTGTGCTTGAGTTTGCTTAATTTAGTCTCAAAGGAGGTTTGAAAGGGAAGAAGTGGACTTGGACCATGCAAGACTTCCACTGCACTCCGATGAAAGAGTAACTGATTCCAAGTTCATCTTTGTACTCTTATTGCCTTCTTACTCTTAGTTGAAGATTTTGGTGAGGCAATGGGGTTAAAGGGCCAAGATTGATCCCGTTTTGGTGCTTGATGCCAAAGGGGGAGAAAATAGGGTCAAAGCAACAAATGGATCAGCTACCACTTGTCTACCACTTGAGAATTTTGAAAATAGTAGAATAGAGCTTTTGGTTTGTCAAAAAAAATCTCTTATTGTCTCTTTTGTCAAAAGTTGGCCTCTTGTGGGGAGAATGGTTGATTATGGGAAAAAGGGGGAGTTTTTGAAATCTTTGATCAATTTCTCTTGGAACAACTCTCTTTATGTCTCAACAAGTGTGTTTGACTTAGAGATAGGAAATTGAAATGATTTGCAAAAACAAACCAAGTGGTGGCAAAGAATGATCCATATATGCCAAATTTGAATCAAAACAATTTTTGAGTTCTCATTTGTATTGATGTTGCACTTCCTTTAGTTGCTTTTTATTGTGTTGGCATAAATCACCAAAAAGGGGGAGATTCAAAGGGAAATGTACCCTTGGGCCATTTCTAAGTATTTTGGTGATTGAGTGCCAACACAAGTGGACTTATGTTAATCTATGCAAAGTGATGGACAAAGTGCAAATCAAGTAAAAATGTATGTTTCTAAGACTTAGTACATTGTTTTGGATACTAATGTATTGTGTCTAAGTGCTGGAAACAGGAGAAATCAAGTTTGAAAAGAAGATGGCTTTGTTCAGCCAAAGGCAGCTCAGTCTGGGTGCACCGGACAGTGTCTGGTGCGCCAGGTCGGCGTCTGTCAACTGGCTGCTCTCGGGAAGCAATTAACGTCGTACAGCTATAAATCACCGGACTGTCCGGTGGTGCACCGGACTGTTCGGTGAGCCAACAGTCGGCCCAGCCAACGGTCGGCCGCGTAATCCGCGCGCGACGCGTGGCAGAGCCAACGGTCAGAAGGGGACACCGGACTGTCCGGTGTGCACCAGACAGTGTCTGGTGCGCCAACGGCTCTGAACCGCCAACGGTCGGCTTCGCCAAAGAAGGAAAGAAATCCGCACCGGACAGTGTCCGGTGGTGCACCGGACTGTCCGGTGCGCCAGGCGACAGAAGGCAAGAATTGCCTTCCTGGAATGCTCTCAACGGCTCCTAGCTGCCTTGGGGCTATAAAAGGGACCCCTAGGCGCATGGAGGAGTACATCAAGCATTCTCTAAGCATTCCTAAGCTCCAAGACTTCAATTCCGCGCATTCGATTCTTTGTGATAGCAACTAGAGATCCATTTGAGTAGAGAACTCTTTGAGTTGTGTTGAGAGCTCGTGTTGTGACTTGTGTGCGTATTGTCGCTCTGATTTTGTGTCTTGTGTGCGTTGCTCATCCCTCCCTTACTCTGTGCTTCTTTGTGAACATCAAATTGTAAGGGCGAGGGGCTCCAAGTTGTGGAGATTCCTCGCGAGCGGGATAAAGTAATCAAAGCAAAACACCGTGGTATTCGAGTGGGTCTTTGGACCGCTTGAGAGGGGTTGATTGCAACCCTCGTCCGTTAAGACGCCACAACGTGGAGTAGGCAAGTATTGAACTTGGCCGAACCACGGGATAAACCACTGTGTCTATTTGTGATTGATCTTCTTGTGGTTATCGTGTCTTGCAAGAACTCCTCTCTAGCCACTTGGCTTTATTGTGCTAACTCCTAACAAAGTTTTGTGGCATTAAAGTTCAAGTTTTTATAGGATCACCTATTCACCCCCCTCTAGGTGCTCTCAGGACACAACAAAGCTCCTTCAGACCGCTAGCCCCAAGAGGCAGGGGGACGAAGCTTCAGAGGAAGATTCAACTCACAACCAAGAAGGCTATTTTGCTTGTTATGTGGAGAGGATAAGGGGCACACAACTAGAACCTGCCAAGTTACAATAAAGAAGCAAAAGGAGATAGCTGAGGCCGAAGCACGGCAAAATCAGCCGAAGCCAGTCCTACATACTGCTTCGTGTTATTCCCCATACATTCCAGAGTATGTGGGCAATCAACACCCATTCTCACAAACTACAGTTTAAGTGGTTTCGGCAAGTCACTCTCCAACTATGCTGGGCCTTGCCACAACCACCAGTACTGGCTCCAACTTCATCCCACAACCAGCAGCCTGAAGGGCAGCACCAAATTCAGCAGCAATGCGATGCAAGAGAAGAGTTTGAAGCACGAACAGTTAACAGTACTGTTCCAGAGTCTTGGCACATTTACTGAAACTACAGAGGGGTTCGACTAAGTACTTCATATACACCTATTGAATATTTTTATTTCTCTCGCTTCACGTTTTTGCCTCAGAAACAATTTGAGAAGGTGCAACCTTCGATATGCTATAATAAATATGTGGTTACACCATCGAGTGTAATATCAAAGGTAAAAAAGCCGCAAAGTCATTTCTACGGGGATGCAGAGCTAAAATACCACCTAAGTGAAAAGGTGAAGAAGCTGCAAACTCGTTCCTAAGGTGATGCAGAGCTTAGCTCCAAAGTCGTTCCTACGAGTGTTGGAACTTGCTCTCTTGGGCAAGTTGATCCAACGGGGGAATGAAAGCAACGTGAACAAGGTTTCAACTCGAGATGGCAATAGCCCTGTTAATCCAGCCTCTCAAGGGCACTGTACGGGGGTATTTATAGGTGCCTGAGTGCCCAACATCTCAATGTAAGGACGCATGTGCCCTCAGGCACCTGGACTATCCCCGGAATATTCCTATAAAGGAGGGTTACAGACTGTCATTACAGAAAAGCTATTACAAATCGGGCCCGTAACACGCTTCTCCGTGCGGGGCCTGTTACAATGGGCCGAATTCCAAGTGGGCCTCCAGGCCGAGTGAGGACGTGGGACGGGGCGACGTCGTCGTAGGCCTTCGTCTCGTAATGTACAAGGCGAAGGGTGGACCTCGCCGGTTCTTCTGCTTCCGTTGGCTCAGCGAGAAAGACGAAGGCTGGAGCGAAGGGTAGCGTCTTCGCCTTCGCCCCAACATTTGCCCTCCGAGGGACCAGTTCGATTGAGTCATCTGGTGCCGAAGACGTCGCTAGTTGGTGGAGACGCTGCCCTCGCTCGAAATGGTTCCGCGGGGGTTTTTGATGTGACCGTTGACGGACGCGGTACTGTTGGACTGCGGGTTTCCCGAAGCGTCGCGTCCCATGTATAAAAAGGAGGGCGGGGCGGCGCGGTTCAGGTGCACTTTCTGCGCGCCGCAAAACCCTAGCCTCCTTTTGAAACGCTCGTCCGCTCGCGTGCCCTCCTTGCTCCTGCTCGTCGGAGATCTGGCCTGCGTCAAGCAAACCGCCCGCCGCCGCCGACGGTACGTAGCCATGCTGTCCTCTTCCTCGTCTGCTGCGAGTACCCCGCCGGTCGCCGCATCGTCATAGGACACTTTGAGCGACTTGGCGGTGGAAGCGCTACATCCTGGTGATACAGTGGAGTTTGGCGTGTCGCGGATCTCCTCGGTCCGCGTTCAGGATATGCAGCAACTTGGGTATTTTGGCAGCGGAGTGGGGCGTGTTCCGGGGGCGGAGGAGGTCCCCGAGCCCGAGGGCGAGCTGATCGTGTTTGAAGCGTTTTTCACCGCTGGCCTTCGTCTGCCTGCACATCGATTTGTGGCGGAGGTCCTGCGGAGATTCGAGGTCCAGGTCCACAAGCTGACGCCGAATGTCGTGGTGGCCCTGGCGAAGTATGTTTGGGCGACGACTTCGTATGGTGGTCAGCCCTCTGTGGAGGTCTTCGCAAAGCATTACTGTCTGCATTGGCAAAAGAGGAAAATTGGACATGAGATTGCACAATTTGGATCGTGCACATTTACCCCGAGGACCGGGAAGACTTTGATGGAAGTCGTGGAGTTGGTTCCCTGCGCCCGCGATAAGTGGGGCAACTGGCGGGATTTCTGGTTTTACGTTTCTGAAGGTGCAGTCGAAGACCACCCAGGGCTCCCCGTGGCCGTCATGTGCTCGCATTATTATGTAGCGTACCCACAGTTTGAGGTGGCGGAGGATGATGAAGACGAAGGAGCCCTTCGGCGCGCTGCCCGCATGAGTAGCGGGCGCGACTTAGTTGAGGAGTTTGTCGGGTATGGGGTATGGCCCTTGGCACATGGCTGGGTGCTGGGCGAAGTATGCCCTCGCGAGATGCCCTCCCGGGGCGGGCAGCGGGTGCGAAGTCCTGCCTTCACGTTGGATTTGCGTGGCCGGGATCCTGCCGCATTCGTGCGTGAAGCGGAGGACGGTGCGGCGAGGATCATGGGGCGCTACGTGCCGAAGACAGAGGGTCTGCGGAGCTGGGATATCTGTGGGTCCAACGACAGATTGAATCAGGTCTTCGAATTGAACCACTTGCCATATGGTGGTTATCCCGGGGAAGACGCCACCAACCGCCGCGGGAAGAAACCGATGGGCATGACCGAGGAAGTGCCTTTGCAGGAGGCTGCCCCGGCCACTAAGAAGAGAAAATTAGGTACTATAGTGGGGGGAATGGGGGTGTCTGATAGTTTTGTTGTGGATTTGATGGGGGCGTGTTCAGCCCTCGGGGGAAGGATGTCTTCGCCCGAGCTCCGGGAGTCTTCGGCGCGAATGCTGGAGGTTACCAGGGGTCGATGGCCCAAGAATGTTCTGATCCCCTGCGCGGCTGGCGAAGACTTCTATACGTCCCGCATGGCACGCGACTTGAAGGTGTTTCCTTACGGACGGAATATTGCTATTGTTGTGTCGGCAGTGATGAACAAGGACCGTCAAGACGCTGCGCAGAAGCGTCGGGCCGTCGTCAGGATGGCAGATCCTACGTGCGAGGCGAAGAGGGCGCGGGGAGCGCGAAGGCTGCTGCCTCCGGCAGTAGCAAGCCGGTGCCGCCTGCAAAAGCAGCTAACCCCGGACCCAGCAAGGCGTCGGCGAGCACGAAGGCTGCCGCCTCTAGCGGAGGCAGGCCTCCCCTGGGCGGACCTAAGAAAGGACAGGAGCTGCCTTCGCCGGGGAGACATGTTGCTGACTTCGGCACGAATATCAGTGTCAAGGACTATCTTGTTGGTAAGTTTTTTTTTTGACCGGAGATATGTTTCAGGGTCGGGTGAGGGACAGTTGGTTGTTGTCCCGCCTTCGGTGGCAACCACTTCGCCATCGACGGTGGTAAGGGCGAAGGGAGCCGCGCAGGACCCGTGGGCCGCCTTCTGCGCGAGCGGCGAGATTCTGACAGCCGCTGCCGCTAAGGACGTGGCGGGCACCATGTCCCAGCGGTTGAGGGAGGTGTCGCAGCAGCTGTCGCAGCAGCTGACACAGTAGCTGAAGCAAGTAAGTTGTGCTGGACTTCGATGTTTGTTGTTTCGTTGAAGGTTTGGGTCTCATGTGTTTTTGTCAGGCGGCCGACTTCGCCGACCGTGTTGCGTCGGGCGTCCTGACTGAAGACGTCGCTGCCGAAGTCGAGAGTCTTCGGGCGCAGCATGCGGATGCTGTCCGGGAGAAGTCGGCTGCGGAGAGCAAAAACCGCAAGCTGGCGGAGAAGGTGGCTGCCTTGGAGGCCGAGAAGACGGACCTCCGGCGCTGGCTGGCGGAGGAGAGGAGGGAGGCTAACCATGCCATCGCTAAAGCGCAGGCTGCGCGAGCGGAGGCTAAAGTGGCGCGGGCGGAGAACAGTCTCGCCAGCCAACACGCCGAGGAGTGGGAGGCAAGGTTCAACGCCCTACGCGGCCGCGTGGACAAGACCGAGGCCTCGGTGCGCTCGGAAGTCGAGCGGACGCACACGCAGTTTGTGGATGCGTACCACGATTTGGGTGCGCGGACTGCAGACTTCGAAGTACCCGACCAAGAGGCAGGCCTTCGCTTCCTCGAATGGTTGCAGGAGGAGCTGGTGGTGCTCCCGACTATTGTGTAGGGTTTCATGTTCTTCGCCTCCCTCGTCACCTGCGAGGGGACCCTGAATGCGTTGTCCCACGAGGGGTGCCGACACTACAAGGTCTTCGACCAATCAGACGAGAACTTTGAACGTGAAATTTTCATGGCCGAAGACCCTATGGTGAAGCAGTCAGCGGGGGCACTCTTCGATAGGATGTGGGGTCCGCACGGTCGGGAGGCGGTTAAGGAGCGGTCTGACCGAGCGATAGAGCAGGTAAAGGTTATCTTTTGTTTTGTGTGGTTGTGTGGGTATGTGTGGTTTTGCTGAATGAGTGTGTTGTTGCTGCAGATGGCGTGTGCCGAGGATGTCGAGGACCTTGGAGATCTGGTCGTCGCGCCACCCGAGGCTGAGGTCAACCCGGTGCCACCTTCGAGTGCCGGTGAAAGCTCCTCGGCTGCACCCGTGCCTACCGTGGCCGGTGAAGGCCCTTTGCTAGCCCCTGCGCCGACGGCCGAAGATCCCCCGAAGGTGGTGGCTGAGCCGGCGGCCGAAGACCCCATGGCCGTGGCCGGGCCTTCGCAGGTGGTTGAGTAGGAGTTTGGGGGGTTTGTAAATTTTGTCTGTGTTACTGAACCTTGGTTGCTGCGCAGGTTTAGGACTTTGGGCATGCGCACGCAATCGCTACTGTCAATGCTAATTTTGTGGCGGCTTCGACCGTGGTTGCAGAAGACGATTCTGATGATTCTGTGTCTAAGTGTTTTGAGTCTGATGATTCTGGGAGTTCGATTGTGTGGACAGAGGAGTCTTCGGATGAGGATTTGGATTACTTTGCGGCATTGGATGTGGCTACGGCGGAGGCTTCACCGCGTGTAATGGGTGATGAGGATCTTCCGGGTGTGAGTGTTGGGCATAGGCGACGAAGGGCGGTGGCGAAACGGAGGGTGAGTGAGTTGCCGCGAAGTGATAGGCGTCATCGTGGTGAGGTGGAAGGTGGTCGCCTTCGTGTGGACAGGACTAGCAAGCGGGAATTGTTGTCCTCGCCGGCTGGGGCGAGTGTGGGTGAGGGGGAGCTGCGAAGTCTGTTTGCGGGTGAGGAATTGAGGATAATGTTGTTCAACTATAGGGAGATGAGTATCATCCCAAAGGTTGAGCCAATGTAATGTGTGATGCCCTCGCTGTATGTATGTAACCATACTCTTGTGTGTTGAAGTTGCGCGCTTTCGTTGATCAGGCCGCTCCAGTAGGCTTCTGTACGGAGTTCTTTAGAAAATACTTCGATTTTTTCGTACTAGTATTCCGGCTGCACCCGTAGGCGACTTTTGCGCGGAGGGTCTTTTGGAAAAGACTTCGATTTTTCGCACTTATTGTGCTAGTCCGGCTGCACCCTTGGGCGACTTTTGCACGGAGAGTCTTTTGGGAAAAGACTTCGATGTTTCGCACTTGTTGTGCTAATCCGGCTGCACCCTTAGGCGACTTTTGCACGGAGAGTTTTTTGGAAAAGACTTCGATGTTTCGCACTTGTTGTGCTAATCTGGCTGCACCCTTAGGCGACTTTTGCACGGAGAGTCTTTTGGAAAAGACTTCGATTTTTCGCACTTGTTGTGCTAGTCCGGATGCACCCTTAGGCGACTTTTGCACGGAGAGTCTTTTGGAAAAGACTTCGATTTTTCGCACTTGTTGTGCTAGTCCAGCTGCACCCTTAGGCGACTTTTGCGTGGAGTGTCGCACGCGAGGGAGGCTTCGCTGCCCCTCGCGGTGACTTCGATGTGGTCGAATGCCGAAGACCGTCGATGCGGTCTTTTTCGACATTGCTTTAGATTTTTGCGGGGGATTTTCGCGTGTATATTACATGGCTCTTCCTCATTAAAAACCTCACCCCCCGAGAGGAAAAGAGTGCGGGCCGGAATAAAACTGTTTGGTGAATTACAAGGGCATGTTAGCCCTGAGGATTTAAACAAAAAATTTACGGAGATTGTCAATATTCCAGGAATGTTCCAGGTCTTCGCCAGATTGCGTTGTTAGTCTGTACGCGCTGGGAGACGACTTCGTCTTGACGATAAATGGTCCTTCCCACTTTGGCTCCAGCTTACCCCGTGACTCTGTCCGGGTTGTGCGGACAAGTACGAGGTCCCCTTCGTTGAATTCTCTTGGGACGACTGTGTGGTCGCGCCAGGCCTTCGTTTGGGCTTGGTATTTGTTGAGGGCCTAGAGGGCGAAGACACGGTCTCCGTCGATGAGATCTTTGGAGGTTAGCTCGTCGACGTCGGGTATTGCTGAAGCGCTTGTCCACGGGGACCCATGTTTGATTTCCTACGGGGTCATGGCCTCCGATCCGTATAGCAGGCGAAAGGGAGTGAATCCGGTCGCCCGACACTCGGTCGTTGTGGGGGACAGATATTCCCTAGGTCCACTGGAAGGATAAAAGACCTCACAAAAGGCCCAAGGGCCCAATAAATCGTAAGGTCACTCCTTCATGGGCCTAGGGAGGAACGATCAGTAAAGCAGATTGACATAAGGCCGGATCGGTGCGAGCCCGGATGGCCCAACAATGTTGAGCAAGCAACCACAACAGAAGACCCAACTTTCCCGCGCTGGAGCCCCGTACAACGGAACCAGGCGAGGATAAGTCGGCAGAACTATAGGAAGATAGACTCAATCAGTTCACTAACTCTTAGGTGCAGTTTGTTATCTCATCCGCGTGTATTGCCTCACGGTCGAATATATAAGGCCTAGGGGGCACCCCTTCAGAACGATCGATCTCACCACTCATCCATTCACCCCAACTCTCTATCCTCTAGTGTTAGAGAGCTCCCTTGTAATCCACCACGTAAAACATTCTCACCAGGACGTAGGGTGTTACACATCTCCAAGCGCCCCGAACCTGTAAACACTGCCCATTGTTCCTCATGCATCCGGCACGAACCATTTAGCTACAGTCGGCGACACCGTCCTACTCCTAAAAACACCTTGAGGGGCAACCCCGGGTGTGCGGTCGGACCCAAAACACCGACAACTGGCGCGCCAGGTAGGGGGTGTGACGCCGATCTAAGCTAGCTCAATGGCCGTCACCTTCCACCGCAAGATCACCCTCCGTCCCGGATCTGTATTCTGCTTCGGAACTATCTCATCCGTAGCAGATGAAGAGGGAACTCTACACCGCATCGCAGATCCGCTAAAGAAGAAGTCCCCTCCAACATACTCCGAGAATATCGGAGTAAAGAAGGAAAAAGCGCAACCTCCCGCGCTCCGAAAAAAGATCGCCTTCAGCAAGCCAGAGGCCGAGGGCCCGCTGACCCGGAGAACTCCGCTGTCTACTTCCTCGACGAAAGAATGGACACAAATCGCAAGAAAGAAAGAGACAAACAAAACCGGGAGGAAGCAAGTTGTTCTTTCCGTGCCTCCGCCTTCAAAGGAGAACGGAAAGAAGATCGCCACGACAGCCGCACCATTCTACCCCAACGTTCTTTTCATCGGGAGAGTGGAGTCACCCCCCGTCTCCGACGACGAGCCGACCGCACCCGGAGAAGAACCACCTCAGCGGGAATCTCGTCGACGGAGGAACCGGCACCGAAACATTCGGCGACATCACGAGGACGGAGAGCGGGATCCAGAGCAGCCCGTCTCGCGAGACAAGGTCTCAGAGATAGGAGAAACTCCGGAGGAACGCGTTTTCAGAGAACGAAGGAACTCCCGACGGCGTGATCGCCGACGAGCTCAGGAACAAGCCGAGCAGGAGGCAAGGCAACGTCGGGAAAATCCACTCTTCGGGCGCAACCTGAATCCCGACTTCGCCCGAGCCATGAACATGCCGAGTGAAGTTGGAGGGGTACTAGCTCGGATAGCTGACGGACTCCCTTGGACTCCCGACGTCGAGGGCTATCGACGACTGTTCACCCAGGCAGCCAACCATCTTCTACCTCTCGCTCACCCGCCGAACGATCTACGACACGCCATCAACAGTCGTCGGGACGCGCGAAGCTCCATCAATGCTTCGCGTGAACGACGGCATGAGAACGAGATCCGCCGCCGGGAGGAGTACGATAGGGATCATGGCACCCCGGCTCGGAGTCAGGCCACCAGAACTGAGTCGGCAACGGCCTCGACTGGAGGTACTACCCGGGGACGGTCGAGGAACCCCAACCACTACTCCCCTCCCTGGGACAGACATCATCCCCGACGACAAGAAGACACATGTGGAGTGTCTGCCCTTACTCCACGCCTTAGGGCCATTCAATGGCCCCCTAACTTCAAGGTGTCCAATGTTGACAAATATGAACCTAAGCAGGATCCAGGAGGCTGGCTGGCCGTCTACACCACCGCAGCTCGAGCTGCCGGGGCGTCCGAGGACGTGATGACCGCATACTTACCCATTGTCCTCGGGCAAGATGCGCTGTAATGGCTGCGACATCTACCCCGACACTGCATCGACTAGGGGTGAAAACGGTCGGTAAACACAAAAACCATTTTCGTTTTCATATTTTTCCTCGGAAACGAGATCGAAAACGGTAACTCCGGAAACGAAAACGATATCGGTAATTCGGAAACTTCGGAAACGAAAGTTCGGTGCGAAAATTACACCGGTTACGATCGGAATCTAAAAATTCGATCGGTAAAAACTGTAACTTGTACCCTCAATTGACTTAAAAAATTCACGTAAGTCATACATTTATATAAAATTAATAATAATATATAAGGTAGTAGGCCACAATAAATATATAAAGTAAGAAAAAAAATAAAATCATTATTATGTATTTAAATAAAGTAGAATCAAGATGTGTATAATGATATGACACTTACATTCTATTTATACACCTACTACTTGATATAGTCAATATAATTAGTGTCCTCTTGGTGCTTTTTAAGTTCTCATTCAAATTATGAATATATGTATCAAGAGTAATAAGAGGTAAAAAAACATAAATAAGATTTATAAAAGTTTTAAACGATTCTAAACTGTATACCATTAGATAGATCTTGATGTTAGAAAAATGATAAAATTAGTTTTATATTTTTCTAAGCTAAGATGAATTTATTATGAATTTATAAAGATCAGTTCAGATTTAATATTTTTTCTGAAAAATACCGAATTTATTACCGACGGTAAAATACCGAATGAAAACGGTAATTTCCGGAAATGGTCGGAAGAGACACAAACCGTTTCCGTTTTTGATTCCGAGTTTTTCTACCGATTCCGTTTCCGTATTTTCGGTAACCGTTTCCGTTTCCGTTTAGACCTAAATTTCGGTAAAATTTCGAAAATGATTTCCGGTATCTGAAAATTATCGTTTCCATTTTCATCCCTAGCATCGACGACTGGAGCGACTTCAGTCGACGCTTCACCGCCAACTTTCAGTCCCTCTCCGACAAACCAGCGCAACCATGGGACCTCAAATCCATCAAGCGCCGGGGGGACGAAACTCTCCAGTCGTACCTCAAAAGGTTCCAGACCATGAGAAATCGTATCCCCGAGGTCACGGAGGCGGCCGTGATCGAGGACTTCTATAGAGGATCCAATGACTCGGCCTTTGTCCGAGCTATATTGCAGAAGGCGCCGACTACCTCCGAGCAGCTGTTCCGGGAAGCCGACCTCTACATCACCGCCGACGAGCGAGCTCAGGACCTCATCGGAGGAGCGAAGCCCGCACCGGCAGCGCCACGACGCGACGCGAACCAGCAACCCGACAAACCTGGGAGAAAAGGCCTCGCGAAGAAGTGCACGCCGCCGGACCACCTGCCTCTCGCGCCCGGGGAGGACCTCGCGGAGGCGAACACACGCTGGACGACATCCTCGACGCCCAGTGCCCGTACCACAAGGACATGCGCCACACCCTTCGGAACTGCAGGGACTTCAAGCACTCCATTGGACACGGCCGGCCCTTCCAACCTCTACCTCCTCCTCCACCGCGGGGAGGACCAGGAGAACCGCGACAACCCCAGGAGGAGGAGGAGGGAGGAGGTGGAGCCTTCCCGCGCGTTGACGGGGAGGTCAACGTCATCTTCGGCGGACACAGATCGCAGGAGAACAGAAGACAACAAAAGCTCAACGATCGCCAGATATTGGTGGCGACCACCGGTCCTCCCGCTCCGTACCGATGGTCGGAGCACCCGATCACCTTCACTCGGGCAGATCAATGGCTCAACTTCGACCACCCAGGCAAATATCCGCTCCTCGTTGATCCGGTGATCCGAGAGAGCAGGGTGAATAAGGTGTTAGTGGACGGGTGGAGCAGCATCAACGTCACCTTCCCCCGGACACTCCAAGGCTTGGTAGTTCACCTCAAAGAGCTCCACGAGTCAGACACTCCTTTCTTCGGCATCGTGTCGACCGAAGGGGAATACCCGCTGGGCCACATCTACATGCCCGTCACCTTCGGAACTCCGGAGAACTACAGAACCGAGTTCTTGAGGTTCAAAGTGGCGAACTTCGACTGCGGGTACAACGCCATCATCGGGAGGCCGGGATTGGCAAAATTCATGGCCATTCCACATTACACGTACATGATATTGAAGATGCTAGGACCGCAAGGAATCATAACTGTGCGCGTTGACTTCCAAGGCGCCACAGAGTGTTTCCGAGTGGCCATCCAGGCGGCCCTCACCACCAAACCGTCGGTGACTTCTTCAACGCAGACAAACTCTAAGCCTGAGGAAGACCTTGCAGCACCTACAAATGAAGCTCAAGCCGCGACCTCTATGCGTCCGACTGAAGAAACTAAAAGGATCAACCTTGGGTTCACTGATGAGCGCAAGACTGCCATCATCAGCTCCAGCCTGGACGATAAATAGGAAGGCGCGCTCATCCAGTTTCTGCAAGATAACGGAGACGTATTCGCATGGCAACCTGCGAATATGCCGGGAGTCCCGAGAGAACTGGCCGAGCACAAACTTAAGGTCTACCCCCAGGCGAGGCCGATTCGGCAAAAAACTACGTCGCTTCACGCCCGACAAGAGAGAGGCCATCCGCGCTGAGCTGGCTCGCTTGGTCGCGGCTGGGTTTATTAGAGAGGTGTTACATCCCGAGTGGTTAGCCAACCCTGTTCTTGTACTCAAAAAGAATAAAGTGGATTGGCGCATGTGTGTCGACTATACGGATCTCAACAAACACTGTCCAAAGGATCCCTTTGGGCTTCCTAGGATAGATCAGGTGGTAGATTCCACCGCTGGATGTTCTGTACTGTCTTTCCTGGATTGCTACTCCAGATATCATCAGATTAGCTTGGCAAAGGAAGACGAGGAAAAACAGCGTTCATCACTCCGTTCGGTGCTTTCTGCTATACCTCCATGTCGTTCGGCCTCAAAAATGCTGGAGCGACTTATCAGAGAGCCATTCAAACATGCTTAGCCGATCACTGGGGCAAGCGTGTGGAAGCCTACGTAGATGATGTGGTAATCAAAACGGAGAACTCGGAAAACTTCATCGAAGACTTACAGTTGGTTTTCAACAGTCTACGGCAATATCGATGGAAGCTTAATCCCGAAAAATGTGTCTTTGGGGTACCTGCAGGAAAGCTACTCGGATTTATTGTCAGCCACCGGGGAATTGAAGCTAATCTGGATAAGATTGAAGCTATCATGAAAATGGAGGCACCACGATCACAAAAGAAAGTTCAGAGACTTACCGGATGTATGGTAGCCCTGAGCAGATTCATATCCAGGCTGGGAGAAAAAGGTTTACCATTTTACAAACTACTCAAGAAAGTGGATAAGTTTCAGTGGACTTCAGAAGCACAGGAAGCCCTAGATGCACTGAAAAAATTCTTGACGACACCACCAGTGCTAAAGCCGCCACGGCGAGCCACGTCAACTCAACCAGCTAAAGACTTGCTGTTGTATATCTCTTGCACGACTCACGTGGTAAGCACCGCTTTGGTAGTCGAGCGAGCCGAAGAAGGACATGCCTACCCAGTGCAACATCCTGTTCATTTCATCAGTGAAGTTCTGGGTCCCTCAAAGAAAAAGTATCCTCAAGTTCAGAAGCTATTATATGCAGTACTTCTAACTGCCCGCAAGCTACGTCACTACTTTGACGACCACAAAGTCATAGTAGTCACTGGTTTTCCGATAGGGGATATTCTTCACAACCAGGAAGCCATTGGCCGAATAGCCAAGTGGGCCTGTGAACTGGGATATCATGACATCGAATTTCGACCTCGCACTGCCATCAAAACTCACGCGTTGGTTGACTTCGTATCAGAATGGAATGAACAACAAGTACCAGATAACCCAGAAACTGCAGAAGTATGGCGAATGTATTTTGATGGCTCGCTGAAGCTGCAGGGAGCAGGCGCGAGAATTCTCTTCACCGCACCTGGAGGCGAGCACCTCAAATATGCCCTCCAGTTGCTATTTCTAGCCTCCAACAACGTAGCCGAGTATTAAGCTCTAATTCATGGACTGAACATTGCTATATTACTAGGCATCAAGAGACTGATGGTATATGGAGATTCTTTGGTAGTCATAAGCCAGATAAACAAAGAATGGGACTGTTCGAGCGATTCAATGGGAAAGTACTGCACCGCCGTCCGAAAACTAGAAGATAAATTTGAAGGTCTGGAATTTCATCATGTAGAAAGAGATCGAAACACGGCAGCCGATGTATTGTCCAAGCTAGGATCCAGTCGAACTCAGGTCCCACCTGGAGTCTTTGTACAAGAAATACCACAGCCAAGCATCTCAATGGATCAGGCAGAAGAGTGTAATATCGTGAATCAACCAGAGTCAGATTCTGATGACTGGAGAAGGCCGATCATCAGATATATAAAGAATGAAGAGGAACCAAATGACAAAAATGCAGCCGAGCGCATCATCAGACAGTCAGCTCACTACACACTCATTGGGGAGGCACTATACAGAAGGGGTGCATCAGGCGTCCTCATGAAATGCATTCTCTCATCTACTGGGAAGCGACTTCTAGATGAGGTCCATGCTGAACAATGTGGAATACACGCAACATCTCGGACACTAGTCGGGAAGGTCTTCAGGTCGGGATTCTATTGGCCGACGGCGAAAAGTGATGCAGCCGAGTTAGTTCAGAGGTGTGAAGCTTGCCAGTACTTGTCAAAGCAACAACATCTACCCGCACAACAACTGTAGACCATATCAGTAACTTGGCCATTCGCATGCTGGGGACTGGATATGATTGGACCTTTCAAGAAAGCTCAAGGAGGATACACTCATGTATTGGTAGCAATCGACAAATTCACTAAATGGATAGAGTTCAAACCCATTGCTTCTTTAACCTCAGCTAAGGCCGTGGAATTCATACAAGACATAATATTCAGATTCGGAATACCGAACAGTATCATAACTGACCTGGGATCCAACTTCACAAGTTTAGAGTTCTTCGATTTCTGCGAGCAAAAGAACATTCAGATCAAGTACGCTTCGGTGGCACACCCAAGAGCCAACGGGCAGGTTGAACGAGCTAACGGGATGATATTGGAGGCACTCAGGAAAAAGGTCTTCGATAAAAATGAAAAGTTCGCAGGAAAATGGATAAGGGAATTGCCCTACGTCGTTTGGAGCCTAAGAACCCAACCTAGCCGAGCTCTGCATGGAAACACTCCTTTCTTCATGGTCTATGGGTCAGAGGCAGTATTACCCGCTGATCTCAAGTTTGGGGCGCCAAGGTTGGTTTTTGAAAGCATAACAGAAGTCGAAGCTACTAGGCTGGAGGATATTGATGTACTCGAAGAAGAACGGCTGAACGCAGTAATTCAATCAGCACGATACCAGCAGACTCTGAGACGCTATCACGACAAGGTCGTACGACGACGATCCTTTTCAGTGGGGGATCTCGTCCTCCGCCGAATTCTAACGGGGGAGGGACGACACAAGTTGTCACCCTTATGGGAAGGACCATTCATAGTAGCAGAAGTCACTCGGCCGGGATCGTATCGCCTTACTCAAATGGACGGCACAAAAATTGGGAACTCCTGGAATATAGAACACCTCAGGAAGTTTTATCCCTAGCTGTATTTCAAAAGCTATCGGGACGACAATGTACTCTGTAAAATGGGAGATATGTCATCAATAAAAAAGGGGCTTCAAGAATACTCAGTTTGTTCATGATTGACCTGCATTCTTATTTAACTCGGGGTGACCACTATGCCCTGCTAACGGAGCAATCGGCTTAAGTCGGCAATGACTTAAGACGGTGCAACATGCTCACACTTACTTAACTCGGGGTGACCACTATGCCTTGCTAACGGAGCAATCGGCTTAAGTCGGCAATGACTTAAGACGGTGCAACATGCTCGCACTTACTTAACTCGGGGTGACCACTATGCCCTGCTAACAGAGCAATCGGCTTAAGTCGGCAATGACTTAAGACGGTGCAACATGCTCGCACTTACTTAACTCGGGGTGACCACTATGCCCTTCTAACGGAGCAATCGACTTAAGTCAGCGATGACCTAAGACGGTGCAACATGCTCGCGCTTACTTAACTCGGGGTAACCACTATGCCCTTCTAACGAAGCAATCGGCTTAAGTCGGCAACGACTTAAGACGGTGCAACGTGCTCACGCTTACTTAACTCAGGGTGACCACTATGCCCTGCTAACGGAGCAATCGGCTTAAGTCGGCAATGACTTAAGACGGTGCAACATGCTCGCACTTACTTAACTCGGGGTGACCACTATGCCCTTCTAATGGAGCAATCGGCTTAAGTCGGCGACGACCTAAGACGGTGCAACATGCTCACGCTTACCTAACTCGGAGTGACCACTATGCCCTTCTAACGGAGCAATCGGCTTAAGTCGGCAACGACTTAAGACGGTGCAACGTGCTCGTGCTTACTTAACTTGGGATGACCACTATGCCCTGCTAACGGAGCAATCGACTTAAGTTGGCAACGAATTAAGGCGATTTCACATGCTTACGATTACTCATATAGGGGTGACCTCTATATCCCGTAAATAAGTTTCAAAATCATCACACAACATTTTACTCCTCCAAATTTACGTACTGCTGAATTCTAAAACAATAGGAGAGTAACAGTAGCATTCAAATGCCGAACTGGTGTCCTCTTACAAATATCCGATCATGATAACCGCGCGCTCAAAGCACGCAATATTTCTCTATTTTGCAACATCTTTCTTAGGAGCAACCGACGAAGAAGGGCGACTTGAGGAATCAGGAGCAGCGTTCACATCAGCCCTTATATCGCCGGGAACAACCACGCCGGGTCTCCTCATCAAGATCCGCCCCGCGCGAATGGCTTTATCCATGGCTCTGTCGCGCTGGGCCCTCAAAGTAATGGAAGTTTCTTCAGCAACTTTGACAGCCAACTGAGCGGTCTCTAGCTCCCGGGCGATGGACTTCTTGGAAGCACACAGTTCTTTGATAGCAGCATCCTTAGCTGATATCAACTGCCTGAGACGGATCACGTCGTCCATGGATTCCTGCAGCTTACAACGATGATTGTCTAACTCTTCCATGGTGAAGCGATGACTCCTCTCCAGGATAGTCAATGAGTTGCTAGAGTCGCGATATAGCCTGTCAAGATTGTCACGAGAAGCAACAAGGGCATGTTTTTCTTCCTGCAAACAAGAATCAGCTTCTTCAAACATCAAGCAAGCAATAAGAACACAGCAATACAAGGCACAGTTTTATAAGTCACCTTTTCAGAATCAAGCTGAGCGCGAAGAGTAGAGTTCAACGTGTTAGCGTCATTCAGAGCAGCAGAGACCTGGGCCAGCTCAGTCTGGCTTTGAGAATACTTTTCCTCAAAATCAGAACACCGTCGGACCAGTTCAGCCTGACCTTGAGAATGTTTTTCTTCAAGAACAGAAATCTGCCGAGCCATATCTAGCGAGAAACAATCAAGCAAAAAGGGTCAAAGTGTGAAGCAGTTCAATAAGGTAGACGAAGGGAAGCAAAAGAGCACTAACCAGCATTCGTCGCCTCCAAGCCAGAGACACGCTGTTGAAGCAACACCGGATTCCAACGTGCCAGAGACGAAGCTCCTTCTGGAACAGAAGCACCTTGCAACCTCAGCTGACTATCCATCCCATCCACCAATGCCTGATATTGAGAACAGATAAGTGTAATGACAGCACTTCGTACGGTGTAAAAGTCAGGCTAGAATATATCACAGTACCTGGAGGTTGGAGAAGAATGAAGGGACTCCCAAATTGTGAGAGATCAATTGATGGCTTGGCATAGGGTCACCACCCGAAGCAGCTCGCAATGAACCAGCAGAAACCAATTCAGTGTCATCAACAGAGCCCAAAACTTGGTCGGCAGGAACGCTAGCCTCTAAAGCGACTCCCTGACCCAAAGCTTGGACTACCACCATGCAACCAGAGTGTGGAGGAGATCCTGCGTGCACATCCATGGAAGTACAAGAGGGAGACCTCGCTCGGACACCCTCGAAGGCTGGATCATAGCTCGCGCTACCCACTTGAGCCGGATCGTCCCCGGCAACACCCTCGAGGGCTGGGTCGTGGCTCACGCTTCCCACCCGAGCCGAATCATCCCCGGCAACACCCACGAGGGCTGGGTAAGTGTCAACACCATCCTCGAGACCCAAGTTCTCTACGGTAGCCGCCTCTAAGGCTGAAGGTCCCTCAGCTACTTCCATGGGAGCAAGACGATCCAAGTCAGTTCCCTGACCCTCAAGACCGCGCTCCAAGGTCGATGAGGCGCGGGACGCTGCCCGGGATGACCCCAACCCAGCATCGAACACATCAGCACAAACATCCACCGCGTCACCATCCGCTGGCTCTGATAATAGATTCTCTGGAACCATATCTTCAAGAGTCTGATCAAAGTTCGCCAGAGACAATTCTTGTAGACCAATAAGGGCAGACAGAGCAGGAGAAGGGACTCCACTACTTTCCCCACTGGCTACATATTGCCGACTGTTCTTCTGAGTCAAAGGGACTTCATCTTCTTCCTCCCCGTCGTTTTCATCAGCAACACAGATAGCACCCCCATTGGGATCAGCGATAGATGGATCACACCCATTGGGGTCAGCGTCAGTAAATTCAGGCACAGGCACTTCCTCAGCAGCAGGAACCGAAGGACCAACGTCCCGATCCAAACTAGATACTCGCCGAAGACGTCTCTTTTTCTTTTTCTGCTCATCAGCAGGAGAATCAAGTTGATTGGCTCGGCAAGGGCGTTTCGGGCGAACACTGACAGGTCTCTGAATATCCGAGGTTGTACCAGCTTCCGGGAGAGGCGCCACCACCAATGTCCCAGCAGGAGCAGCATCAGAAGAGTCCTCGGCCAGCATATCAAGCATAGCACTTATCTCTGCATCACTAGGATCCAAAGGCACCTCAAAGTGGACCTGTCGTTCGTCATCAGGAATTTCTCCGAGCAAAGCAACCAAAGCGCTAACTTCTTCGGCAGAGGGTCGCACTCTAAGGCCCAAACCGCCATCAGCGACAGGTGGATTCGACACAAAATGAGTGAAGGCCTTGGAAGGAGGCACGTTCCAGGCCGAGTATGCCACAGGGGCACCAACATTTGATACCTTGCCTCTAAGAATCATTTCAAGCTGGTTCACCAAGTCTACAACGGGAATTCTTCTGTTGGTGACCCGGGTTGAGTCAGCTAGACCTCGGTACAGATAAGCCGAGTATGCCCTGTCCTTCAACGGCTGAATGTTCTTGAAGACAAAATCAGCAACCACAACCTCTGCAGTCAGACCCCTCTTCTTCAGCAGTCCAACTTCAGCCAGCAAAGCCCCTGCCTCAGCCACCTCCTGGTCCGTGGGGGACTCGGTCCAACTCGGAGTGCGAACATCTGGCTGTCTCCCTAACCGTGGGGGGAGAGAATTTTCGTGGTTCTCAACAATAAACCACTCCAAGCGCCATCCCTTGATACTATCCTTGAGCGGGATTTCAAGATAGCCAGCCTTTCTCCCACGGCGCATCTCCAAACTCGCACCCCCCACCAGCTGATGCTGCCCCCCGGCTATCCCAGGGCGACAGTGATACAAGTACTTCCACAGTCCAAAATGTGGCAGGACGCCAAGAAAAGCTTCGCATAAATGAACGTAAATGGAAATTTGCAGAATGGAATTGGGATTCAGATGGGTCAAATTAAGGCGATAGAAATCAAGGAGACCGCGGAAAAAGGGAGAAATAGGAAGAGCGAGACCGCAGAGAAGAAAAGGAACATAAATCACGGATTCGTGGGTATCCTCTGTTGGAACAGTGACCCCATAGCAAATCCGCCAAGAACAGAGCTCCTTCGGAGGAAGGACCCCGATGGACGCGAGATGGAGAAGATCGGGCTCAGAGACAACAGCCATATGGTTACCTGCGAAAGGCAACTAGCTGTTGGGGTCGATAGGGGGAATCACCGCAGCGAATGAACTCGAGGGCTTTCGCTTGGGTGCCATCTCAACTCCAACGGTGAACAGAGCGGGAGCCGAATCGCAAAAGGACAGAGAAGATCTGAAGGCAGGAAAGCAAGAACTAGGGCACGGAAAGCAGAGGCGGCTAAAAGCGCAGTACATATGGGATATTCCCGGGTCAGTTACCGTTTACAAAAAGCGCTCAGTCATCACCCGACGGTTACTTCTAAAACACCGGCATGCTATGTCATCACCCGGCGCTTACCTCTAAAGCACCGGTGTGCCACATCATCACTCGGCTATTATCTACAAAGTGGCCGACACAGCCCGTTCTAACTCGGCTGTTATTTCTAAAACGCCGACGTTACCATCATTCACTCGGCAGTTATCTCTAAAACGCGACGTCGTCTTCAGTAACTCGGCAGTTATCTCTAAAACGCCGACGTCGTCTTCAGTCACTCGGCAATTATCTCTAAAACGTCGACGTCGTCTTCAGTCACTCGACAGTTACCTCTAAAACGCCGACGTCGTCTTCAGTCACTCGACAGTTATCTCTAAAACGCCGACGTCGTCATAAGTCACTCGGCTGTTACCTCTAAGAGCGCCGACGTGGTCATCAGTCATTCCAAAGTTGATGTGGCTTCTGTTAGAAATATGCCCTAGAGATAATCATAGAGATGAGCATATTTCTTTTGTATCCATGATATATATATTGCTTAATTGAATATCCATGGAAGGCACCTTGTATTGATTAGCAATTATGTGAATTGTTTGTGAGATTCTTTACTTATATGGTTATTCTAAATGATGTCCCTAGTCAGAGTCGATGACTAGCACATGTATTAGTTGATGACTACATTTCACAAGTCATGAACATGGAGATGTTAAGCTAATAATGTGGGCACATGTATGACATGAGGCTGGACCGACCCAACGTGAGATATTGTAATATAGTTCTCTTCTTGCAACATGAATACTGTATCCTTAGACCTGAGATTGTCGCATGTTCTCAAGATGTGAATTGACTTACTTAGGGACTATCAAATGCTATCTCGTAACTGAGTAGTTATAAAGGTAGTTTTGGGTTTGTCAGGAAGCATGCTGTGAGGCATGGTCAGTCAAGATGGAATTTGTCCCTCTCTTTGTGAGAGAGATATCTCTGGGCCCCTCGAGTGATTGGATCAAGAAATGCATGGCCGTGCTAGGGTTAAGAGTTAACCATTGAAAGGATTCCAATTCACAGTATCGAGAAAGAGAGGTCAGCTTAGAGCCAGACCAAATATCGTGAGACAAAGGGAACAACATGTACGTAATGTCGCAATGGTTCGTCTGATATGATCTTTACGTACACATAGGAGTTGACATGTCTTGCTAGAGGCCGCTGTCAATTATTGGGCCAAGTAAGAGTACTCGGGCTATGTCTATTTGTACGTGAACCTATAGGGTCACACACTTAAGGGGAAGGAAGCCTAATTCGGATTAGATCCGAAATTAGACTGGGCTTTAGGGTTAATGATGGGCCTCGGCGTCAGAAGCCCACCATAACGCCTATATAATGAGGGGCGGGGGCGCGGTTAAGGGATAACCTAATTCGCCACCTGCAAACCAGCAGCCGCCGCTCGCCTCTCGCCCTCGCCAAGCCGCCGTCGCGAACCTAGCAGTTCGGTACGCGGCGCTTCCTCCCTGTACGTGTGGATACCTCGGAGGTGCTGCATCTGGAGCACTTGGACGAACCGTGCGAGGATGTGAAGGACGCCGGCAACTGCACGGCACTGCTCGACGCGTTCGTCTACATCAAGACGTCTTCCGCTGCTCTGCGCGTCTAGTGGTAATTCCATGACCTATAACCGCAGTAGTTCTTGGTATTATGGGGTTGAAAATTTTGTTTTGCGCTAGTGTAGCCTCCCCGTATTCCTACAGTGGTATCAAAGCCAGGTTCTGCGTAGTTTTAGGTCTGGATCTAGGTTCATGAGATGGATCTACTTGATGCACGGTTTGATTAGATCAATTGGTAATAAAGGGTTGAAGTAGATTACATCGGATATGACTAGAGAGATCAGTTTGTCCTTCTCTGTTGTATGCGCGACTTGCCCCTATCGGCTGGAATCACCATCGGGGCTAACTGCGCACACAACCAGCAGATTGACGTAACAGATCGACGTCATGAGTGTAATCTTCTTCGGGTCGAAAGTCTCGGATTTGGGTTGATTTGATCAACCGCATGAGATTTCCAGTGGAATTTCCATACATATGATGTGGGACCGCCGTGGCTATCTGCTGAAGTGGCGAACGTGTAGAAACGTGTTTGTCTAACCTGTTTTTGCAGGACATCTTGTGATCGGTATGGCTATTGTGTATATGATGCATGTTAATAAATTATTCATGACCTGCGTGTCGTGACCAGGGCAATACGGCTGGAGCCACATGTATTGTCCAAATTTAATGTAATGACCTGCGTGTCAACATGTGATGATCCAAAGCGTATATGTAATTTGTTTACCAGCATACGTTAGATAGGTCTTGAAGGACTCATCACCTGGAGGATGGCATACCTATATCATGGAGATGGAGATCATCGTGATGGACAGATTATTGGAGATGGGGATCACCATGTGAAAGCAAGCCATACCGAATCACAACTGTTGTGTGAATGCTATTCTTATTGTTCTACTTGTTTATATTGCATATAATTCCTTGCGTGCGATGTTATAAGTAGGACGATCCCTCATAAATGTTTAAGCTTTAATGCCTCTCCAAACCTTGCACTATCATAAGTCTTGTACAATTGGTGGTGGGTCTATGAAATTAGGGTGCCACCAGTTTTCCTTGACTAGATAGGTTTGTATCGGATACGAACTGCAGAAAGGGTTGGTTAACTTAAACAAAGTCAGCTTAATGGTTAAGGACTTTGAGGCATAAGGTTGGGAGCCGAGACATAGAGATGTCACCCAACAACAGGAGTCATATATATGATATGATTAGCAAGGAGTTGCTTACCGATCTACCTTGTCTTCTAGCGGTGATGATAAGCTCACTAGTAGACTTGTTAGTTGTGGGTTCTGAATCACTAAGTATCAATCGAGGGATATTGATTTTAGTGGGAGTAGACTATTAAATGTTTAATATGATTTACTCTGTCATGGATATTTTTGTCTTAGTATTTTGCATTATTTTGTTGTAGATAAATGGCACCTAGCACACCAACATTTACTTTGCGATCAATTCTTGAAAAGGATAAGTTAAATGGAACAAACTATACGGATTGGATCCGTAACCTGAGAATTGTTCTCAGGGCTGAAAAAAAGGAAGACGTTCTAGACACCCCACTACCAGAGGATCCTGGTGAAAATGCAACTGCTGCAGCTAAAACCGCTTACAAGAAAGCAATGGATACTAATCTTGAAGTGAGTTGCCTAATGCTTGCTTGCATGGAGCCTGAGCTGCAGATGCAGTTTGAGACAAACCATGAGGTACACGATATGATCGTGGCGCTCAAGGATATGTTCCAGACTCAGGCTAGGACTGAAAGGTTCAATGTGTCCAAAGCCTTTCTGGAATGCAAGCTAGCAGAAGGCGCAGCAGTTGGGCCACACGTAATCAAAATGGTTGGTTACAGTCAGAGGTTGGAGAAGCTAGGCTTCCCAATAAGCCAAGAGTTGGACACTGACTTCATTTTGGCATCTCTTCCGCCCAGCTATGGAAACTTCATCACGAACTACCATATGCATGGGGCGGAGAGGGGCCTCAATGAACTATGTGGCATGCTGAAAACTGCAGAGGGGGACATAAAGAAAAGCGCTGGCAGCAGCGGTCATGTGATGGCGGTCCAAAACAAACCCAACTTTAAGAAGAAGGGTAAAACTCAAAAGAAGAAGGGCAAGGCAAAGGATACAGTATCCAAGCCAAATCAAAAGCCCAAGGCTGGACCAGCTGCAGATGCAGAGTGCTTTTATTGCAAAGAACTTGGTCACTGGAAAGGGAATTGCAAGCAGTACTTGGCCTCTATTAAGGATCGCGGCGGTAAGGGTACAGCCGCAACAGGTACACTTGCTATTCACATTACAGAAATTTTTCTTGCTGATTCTTATATTAATTCTTGGGTATTTGATACCGGATCGGTTGCCCATATTTGCAATTCGATGCAGGGAATGATAAGAAGTAGAAGCGTGAAAAGAGGAGAAGTTGATTTCCGGGTAGGCAATAATGCAAGAGTTGCTGCGTTAACCGTCGGGACGATGCAACTCCACCTCCCATCAGGATTTATTTTGGAGTTAAATAATTGTTATCTAGTTCCTAGTATGAGTCGAAACATTATGTCTCCTTCATGTTTGATGAAGGATGGTTATTCATTTGCGAGTGAAAACAATGGTTGTGTGATCTCTAAGAATGGCATGTTTGTGGCTTTTGCATCCATTATGAATGGGTTATTCATTTTAAATCTTGATGATGCACCTATCTGTAATATTAGTGCTAAAAGGCCTCGGCCTAATGATTTAAGTCCTACCTACATGTGGCACTGTCGTTTGGGTCATATAAGTGAGAATCACATGAAGAAGCTTCATTCTGATGGGCTTTTAACTTCGTTTGATTTTGAATCATACGAGACATGTGAAGCTTGCTTACTTGGTAAGATGACCAAGGCGCCTTTCACGGGTTTACCGGAGAGGACATTAGATTTATTGGAACTCATACATACTGATGTGTGCGGACCAATGAGTACGACAGCTAGGGGAGGATTCCAATACTTCATAACCTTCACTGATGATTTTAGTAGATATGGGTATGTCTACTTAATGAAACACAAGTCTGAATCCTTAGAAAAGTTCAAAGAGTTTCAGAATGAAGTAGAAAATCAGCGTGGCAAGAAAATTAAAGCACTGCGATCAGATCGTGGTGGTGAATATTTGAGTCATGAGTTTAGCAATCATCTAAAGAGTTGTGGAATTGTTCCACAGCTTACGCCGCCTGGAACGCCTCAGAGGAATGGCGTGTCTGAGCGACGTAATCAGACTTTATTGGATATGGTTCGATCAATGATGAGCCAGTCGGACCTACCTTTGTCGTTTTGGGGATACGCTCTAGAAACAGCAGCTTTCACACTAAATAGGGTACCGTCTAAGTCCGTAGTTAAGACACCATATGAGATGTGGACTGGGAAGACTCCCAGTTCGTCTTTTCTGAAGATTTGGGGTTGTGAGGTTTACGTCAAGCGACTACAGTCGGATAAACTCACTCCAAAATCGGACAAGTGCATGTTCGTGGGATATCCAAAGGAAACTTTAGGATATTACTTTTACCACCGGTCAGAGGGAAAAGTGTTTGTCGCCCGGAACGGTGTGTTCTTAGAGAAAGAGTTTCTCAAAAGAGAGAAAAGTAAACAAAAGGTGTATCTTGAAGAAGTTCAGGATGAGCCAGTGGGACAAGATTCAACAAGTGATGCTAATGTAGCAGAACAAGTTGAGATGTCTATGGCAAGAGAATCACCACCACAACCACGAAGGTCAGCAAGGCTTCGCGAGGCACGAGGAGAAGTGCTATTGTTGGGCAATGGGGAAGTGTTGTTGTTAGACAACGACGACCCTGCAACATATTCAGAAGCGATGATGGACCCAGATTCCGAGAAATGGCATGTCGCCATGAGATCCGAGATAGATTCCATGGGAGAAAATCAAGTTTGGAACTTGGTTGACCCGCCTGATGGTGTTAGACCTATAGAATGCAAATGGATCTATAAGAAGAAGAAAGACATGGATGGAAATGTTCACATCTATAAGGCTCGACTTGTTGCAAAGGGTTTTTGACAAGTTCAAGGAGTTGACTATGACGAGACATTCTCGCCAGTAGCGATGCTTAAATCTATTCGGATCATTCTAGCTATTGCCGCATATTTCGATTATGAGATTTGGCAGATGGATGTCAAAACAGCTTTCCTTAATGGAAATCTAGATGAGGACGTGTATATGATACAGCCCGAGGGTTTTGTCGATCCGATCAATGCTGGAAAGATATGCAAACTTCAGAAATCCATTTATGGGTTGAAGCAAGCATCTCGGAGTTGGAACATTCGTTTTGATGAAGTGATCAAAGGGCTTGGTTTTCATCAGAATGAAGAAGAAGCTTGTGTTTACAAGAAGGAAAGTGGGAGCGCTGTTGTATTTCTGATCTTGTATGTGGATGACATATTATTGATTGGGAATGACATTCCTATGCTGGAGTCCGTCAAGGCTTCACTGAAAAAGAGTTTTTCTATGAAGGACTTAGGGGAAGCAGCATATATTTTGGGCATAAGGATCTATAGAGATAGGTCGAAGAGGCTTATAGGATTAAGTCAAGATACGTACATTGACAAGGTTTTGAAACGGTTCAACATGGAACAGTCCAAGAAAGGTTTCATACCTATGTCACATGGTAAACACCTTAGCCAGATGCAATGTCCTGCGATGGCTAATGAGCGGGAGCGCATGAGTAAGGTACCATACGCCTCAGCGATTGGATCAATCATGTATGCCATGATAAGTACACGCCCAGATGTTTCATACGCTATAAGTGCTACGAGTAGGTACCAGGCTGATCCAGGTGAGGATCACTGGACAACGGTAAAAGGCATTCTTAAGTACTTAAGAAGGACTAAAGATATGTTCCTGGTATATGGGGGTAAGGAGGAGCTCGTTGTAACTGGTTACACCGATGCTAGCTTCCAAACTGACCCAGACGAGTTAAAATCGCAATCAGGTTTTGTGTTCACAATAAATGGTGGTGCTGTTAGTTGGAAGAGTTCCAAACAGGAGACTGTGACTGATTCTACAACAGAAGCCGAGTACATTGCAGCTTCTGAATCTGCGAAGGAAGGTGTTTGGATAAGAAAGTTCCTCATCGAGCTTGGTGTGTTTCCTAATGCATCTAGCCCATTGAACCTCTACTGTGACAACAATGGGGCTATTGCGCAAGCTAAGGAGCCAAGGAACCACCAGAAAAACAAACACGTACTGCGGAAGTTTCACCTCATACGGGAATTCATTAGGCGGGGTGAGATAAAGATATGCAAAATACATACAGATTTGAATGTTGCTGATCCTTTGACAAAACCTCTTCCACAACCTAAGCATGAGGCACACGTGAGATCTATGGGTATTAGATATCTTCTAGATTAACTCTAGTGCAAGTGGGAGACTGTTAGAAATATGCCCTAGAGATAATCATAGAGATGAGCATATTTCTTTTGTATCCATGATATATATATTGCTTAATTGAATATCCATGGAAGGCACCTTGTATTGATTAGCAATTATGTGAATTGTTTGTGAGATTCTTTACTTATATGGTTATTCTAAATGATGTCCCTAGTCAGAGTCGATGACTAGCACATGTATTAGTTGATGACTACATTTCACAAGTCATGAACATGGAGATGTTAAACTAATAATGTGGGCGCATGTATGACATGAGGCTGGACCGACCCAACGTGAGATATTCTAATATAGTTCTCTTCTTGCAACATGAATACTGTATCCTTAGACCTGAGATTGTCGCATGTTCTCAAGATGTGAATTGACTTACTTAGGGACTATCAAATGCTATCTCGTAACTGAGTAGTTATAAAGGTAGTTTTGGGTTTGTCAGGAAGCATGCTGTGAGGCATGGTCAGTCAAGATGGAATTTGTCCCTCTCTTTGTGAGAGAGATATCTCTGGGCCCCTCGAGTGATTGGATCAAGAAATGCATGGCCGTGCTAGGGTTAAGAGTTAACCATTGAAAGGATTCCAATTCACAGTATCGAGAAAGAGAGGTCAGCTTAGAGCCAGACCAAATATCGTGAGACAAAGGGAACAACATGTACGTAATGTCGCAATGGTTCGTCTGATATGATCTTTACGTACACATAGGAGTTGACATGTCTTGCTAGAGGCCGCTGTCAATTATTGGGCCAAGTAAGAGTACTCGGGCTATGTCTATTTGTACGTGAACCTATAGGGTCACACACTTAAGGGGAAGGAAGCCTAATTCGGATTAGATCCGAAATTAGACTGGGCTTTAGGGTTAATGATGGGCCTCGGCGTCAGAAGCCCACCATAACGCCTATATAATGAGGGGCGGGGGCGCGGTTAAGGGATAACCTAATTCGCCACCTGCAAACCAGCAGCCGCCGCTCGCCTCTCGCCCTCGCCAAGCCGCCGTCGCGAACCTAGCAGTTCGGTACGCGGCGCTTCCTCCCTGTACGTGTGGATACCTCGGAGGTGCTGCATCTGGAGCACTTGGACGAACCGTGCGAGGACGTGAAGGACGCCGGCAACTGCACGACACTACTCGACGCGTTCGTCTACATCAAGACGTCTTCCGCTGCTCTGCGCGTCTAGTGGTAATTCCATGACCTATAACCGCAGTAGTTCTTGGTATTATGGGGTTGAAAATTTTGTTTTGCGCTAGTGTAGCCTCCCCGTATTCCTACAGCTTCGTCATCATTCGGGCGCTACTTCAGAAGCGTAAATGTTGACAATAATAGCTCGACCATCACCCCTAAAAGCGACGATATGATGCCCGAGTTACTCAGCCAGAGGAATCGACTTCACAGATAAGGCAAACGGAGGAACGATTCGAGAACTTCAAGTTACGACACAAGCATAACAGATAGAGAACATCACGGACAATAAATATCACGACAGAGATCAATTGACTATGAAGCAAAATAATCGACACAGGAGGAGACAAAATCATTCTTCATTAAGGGAAGTTACAATACTTACAAATCAACTCATTATGAGTTGATACTCCCCTACTGCTACTACTACAACTACGCTACACTATACTACTCTACACTACTAAATACTACTACATTATTTCATTATACTACTTCTAACCTATACTAACATCTAAAGACCAGTGGCATCTAGCCACTGGCCCTGTTGCTGCCCTTGCTGCTACCGCCGTTGCCGCCCCTACTGCCGCCGTTGCCGCCCTTGCTGCCGTCGTTGCCGCCCCCGCTGTCGCCGTCACCGCCATCGTCGTTGTCGTCACCGTCGCCTCTGTCATCGTCGTCATCGTCATCTCCGCCATCGCCGCCACCGCCCTCCTCGGACGAGTCCGAAGAGTCTTCCTCGCCCGAGGAGTACTCCGACTCATCCGAGCCTTCGAGCCCAGAGCGCTCGACGGCCCGGATATAAGTCCAGACCTCCGCGACAAGCCCCTGGGAGTCGTCTGAATCGTCAGACGACGCCGGGGGAGAGACGGGAGCCGGAGACCCCTTGGACTCAGAGGAGAACTCCTCCTCCGAGTATTCCGAGTCGCCGAAGTCCTCCGATGGAGGAGTCGGCTCGTGCTTGCATTTGTTCCTCTTGCCCATGGTGGAAATGAAGGGAGAAGAAGAAAGCAAGCAGCAGAGAACAACAAGAGATGTGAAAAAACCGGAGAGGCAAAGACACTATTTATAGAAGAAGAAGGCAACCGCTCACCTCCTACCACGGTCACTGAACAGTCACAAAATATTCAATATACGCTTCAACCCGTCTGAAGATACGTCAGGCGGCTGACGCCGTTTCACGCAACGCAACACCCATTGGGACTCTAGTCAACTGCGCGGGTGATATGATTACACCCGCCGTCACATCACATTACTACTCAGAAGCAGCCGGCCAAAACACTCAACGTACCAAGTCGTCCCTTGCCCACACCCATTGGGGGGGATGCCCAGGAATTATCAGTATATTTTTCAAAACCGTCACATCCGTGCAGGGCATGCAATGAATACCTCAAGACAAAAATGAGATATCAGTAAGGATCAAAGGAAAGCCAAATATAGCCAGGGAAGTACAAAATCTGACCGACAGAAGCGACATGAAGACTAGCCAGGGGACGTCCATCGAACGTCCAATCAGTCGCAGATCAAATAAATTGCACCACCTAGCAAGATATGGGCAGATCACGAACTCGACCTCAAAGACAAAATAATACTGGCCTCTAAAGCATAAAATCGATGACATAATGCTGACCTCTAAGGCATTCAGAAAAAGAAAGGATGACCCTCAGCAAAAGAACACGAAATGAAGACCTTCGAGTGGATTATTTTCAAAAATCCACTCGAAGCTCAGGGGCTACACCCATTGGGTGCACCTCCGGTGCACCCCATGAATCACCATTTCAAGTCAAGACAATGCCAACTTCTAAAGCATATGGCAAGATTAAAGGCAAGGCTGACCTCCAACAAGAGTGCAAGCGGAAAATAAAAATGATTTCTAATGAAGACCTTCGAGTGGATTATTTTCAAAAATCCACTCGAAGCTCGGGGGCTACACCCATTGGGTGCACCTCCGGTGCACCCAATGGAGTTCAGGGTCCTACAATACGAAATGCCGATCTCCAAGGCACGAGTGTGAGACAAAGCTCCAGTTTTCAAGTGATCAAAGCAGAAAGAGACAGTAAGAAATCGTTTTTACCAAACTGCCCGGAAAGCATTTCTTGTCATAAACGAAGACCGCAAGCTGGACCTAGGATCTTTGGGTCGATTATCTCAAAATCAACCCAAAGATCGGGGGCTTGTGGGGGACAGATATCCCCCGGGTCCACTGGAAGGATAAAAGACCTCACGAAAGGCCCAAGGGCCCAATAAATCGTAAGGTCACTCCTTCATGGGCCTGGGGAGGAACGATCAGTAAAGCAGATTGACATAAGGCCGGATCGGTGCGAGCCCGGATGGCCCAACAACGTTGAGCAAGCAACCACAACAGAAGACCCGACTTTCCCGCGCTGGAGCCCCGTACAACGGAACCAGGCGAGGATAAGTCGGCAGAACTATAGGAAGATAGACTCAATCAGTTCACTAACTCTTAGGTGCAGTTTGTTATCTCATCCGCATGTATTGCCTCATGGTCGAATATATAAGGCCTAGAGGGCACCCCTTCAGAACGATCGATCTCACCACTCATCCATTCACCCAACCTCTCTATTCTCTAGTGTTAGAGAGCTCCCTTGTAATCCACCACGTAAAACATTCTCACCACGACGTAGGGTGTCACACATCTCCAAGCAGCCCGAACCTGTAAACACTGCCCATTGTTCCTCGTGCATCCGGCACGAACCATTTAGCTACAGTCGGCGACACCGTCCTACTCCTAAAAACACCTTGAGGGGCAACCCCGGGTGTGCGGTCGGACCCAAAACACCGACAGTCGTGTTTAGTGCCCAGACTGCTTCAGGTAGCAGGTCGGTCCATTTACCCTTCTTGTCGTCGAGGAGCATTTTCTTGATTGCCGTGAAAATCTTGCCGTTGGCGCACTCCACGACGCCGTTGGATTGTGGGTGGTACACTGAGGCGAAGGCAAGCTTGGTACCAATGGAGAAGCAGAAGTCCCTAAAGTCTTGGCTGTCGAATTGTTTGCCATTGTCAACTGTGAGCTCAGACGTGACTCTGAATCGGCAGACAATGTTTTGCCAGAAGAACTTCTAGGCGGTCTTCGATGTTATCATGGATACTGCTCTTGCATTGATCCACTTGGTGAAATACTCGACGGCGACGAAGGTGAACTTGAGGTTCCCTTGGGCCGTGGGTAGTGGCCCGACAATGTCCAGGCCCCAGCGTTGAAGAGGCCACGTGTGGGCGATTAGCTTTGTGAACTGCGAAGGGTTTCCCGAGCGTGGAGAAAATTTCTGGCAGGCTTCGCAGGACCTCGTCACCCGATTCACGACGCAAATCATAGCGGGCCAGTAGAAGCCTTAACGGATTACCTTGGCGGCTAGGGCCCTAGGCCCTGCGTGAGAGCCGCAAGTTCCGCTGTGGAATTCGCGCAGGATCTGGACGCCTTCGGTCTCGGTGACGCATTTAAGCATGGGTTGACTGACCCCCTTTTTGTAAAGTTGTCCCTCAATGAGTGCAAAGTCCCGACTTCGGTGTTTGAGGCGCTTGGCCTCGTTGATATCGCTCGGATGGTAGTATCCCTGCAGGAACAGGGTTATTGGTGCCCGCCAGTCTTCGGTCATGATGAGGTTGACTGTGTAGTGGCCCTCGGTGTCGTTAGTGATTTGGAGGCCCTCTAGGCTGCGGACGGCTGGCGTGCCGATGACATGGTAGAACACGTCGGAGGGCAGGGCCTCGCCTCTGGCGGCTGCCTTGGCCAATGCGTCGGCCTCCTCATTCTTGGCTCGATCCACGTGCTACAAGGTAAAGCCCTTGAATTGTCTCTCGAGACTGCGGACAGCCGTGAGATACTGCATAAGTGCGGGGTCCTTTGCTGCATAATCTTTCTCAACTTGGCCGGCAACCACTTTGGAGTCTGTTCTGATTATGCAGGTGGTGACACCAAGTGCCCGTAACTTGCGAAGGCCGAGGATGACAGCTTCGTACTCTGCTACATTGTTGGTGCATCTGTCGGACTCCAAAGCAAAGTTGAGTCGTGCTGCATATCGGTGCTTGACCCCTGTGGGTGAAGTAATGACTGCAGCTGCGCCTGCCCCTGCATGGCACCATGCGCCGTCGCAGTGGATGGTCCACACCTTCTCTACAGGCGTGTTCGGCTGCGTTATTGGCCCGGTCCAATTGACGATGAAGTCTGCTAGGACTTGTGACTTGATGGCTGTCCTGGGCTCGAATGTGATATGGTATCCGGAAAGCTCAGCTACCCATTTGGCGATCCAGACAGATGCCTCCGGATTTCTAAATAATTCGCCGAGTCCCCTGTCCAAGGTGACCCGTACCTTGAACGCTTCAAAATAATGGTGCAGCTTGCGCGAAGCCATAACGACTGCGTAGGCGATTTTTTTCCAGTTCTGTCATGTTGCATTTGGATGTCGTGGGCACTTCGGAGACGTAATAAACTGGACACTGTCTGGTCATGCCCTCTCTGTCCTGTTCTTGAACCGGCGCTGCGCTGACCGCGTGCGGCGAGGCTGCGACGTAGAGCAACAGGGGTAGCGAGGGGTTGGGGCTTGTAAGAATCGCCAGCTCTGACAGGTGCTGCTTTAGTGAAGCGAAGGCCGCCGCTTGCTCTGGTCCCCATGCAAAGTCTTTTGCGCCGCGAAGCGTTTTGAGGAAAGGTAGGCTTCGCTCTACGGATTTGGAAATGAATCTGTTGAGGGCGGCCAATCTGCCTGTCAGTCATTGGACGTCTCTGGCTGACTGCGGGGGCGTCATGTTGATGATGGCCTGGATTTTGGTCGGGTTGGCTTCGATCCCTCAGTGCGACACCAAGTAGCCCAGTATCTTCCCCTGGAGGACGCCGAAGACGCACTTTTCGGGGTTTAGGCGAAGTCGTGCGTCCCACATGTTCGCGAACGTTTCTGCGAGGTCACTCAGATGGTCTTCTTTGCTTTTGCTGGCGACGACGATGTCGTCCACATACGTAAATATGTTTCTGCCGACTTGGCTCTCGAGCACCGTTTTGGTGAGGCGAGAGAATGTGGACCCAGCGTTTTTAAGTCCCTCCGGCATTCTGATGAAGCAATACGTGTCGAAGGGTGTTATGAAACTGGTGCTGGCCTTGTCTTCCTCCTTCATATATATTTGGTGGTACCCGGAGAAGCAATCAATGAGTGACATGACTTCGCACTCGGCCGCACTATCGACGATCTTGTCGATCCGAGGCAGCGGGAAATTATCCTTGGGGCAGGCCTTGTTGAGGCTGGTGAAATCAATGCACATCCGCCACTTGCCGCTCTTCTTTTGCACCATGACTACGTTGGCGAGCCACGTAGGGTAGGCGACTGGCTCGATGAAGTTGGCCTCAAGCAGGCGGTGTACCTTGGCCTTGGCGGCTTCTGTCTTCTCATCAGACATCTTGTGCAGCCACTGCTTCTTTGGCCTCACCGAAGGGTCGATTCCCAAGCTGTGCTCGATGATAGAGCGACTGACTCCGACTAGGTCGAGGGCGGACCAGGCGAAGACATCCTTATTTTTGGACAGACAGGAGAGGAGTCTATCCTCGTCATGCAAAGTAAGGTCTTCGCTTAAGATGACTGTTTGCTTGGGCGTTGCCTGGTCAAGGGGAACAGTCTTGGTCCCATCGTTGCTCTGCAGCTGTGCCTTTTCATGCTCTTTGGCGGTTGGGCTGGTAGCCTCGGGGACCTTGCGCTGCGCTGTGAGGCAGTGTACGTTCCTTTGCCCTGGAACGAAGTCTCTTTCTATGTTGCGCGCGGCCTGCTAGTTGCCATAGATTGTGATCGCGCCTTGCGGACCCGGGATCTTCATGCTCAGGTAAAGTCCGTGAATGGCTGCCTCAAACTTGTTGATGGAGCCCCGACCCATTATGGCGTTGTATGGGTACACCATGTCGACGATGTTGAAAGTGACTTGCTCACTTCGTGCATTGGGTGCTACACCGAAGGAGAGGTGTAGCTCTATTTTGCCGACAGGAAAGGTGCCCTTGCCGCCGAAGCCATACAGGGGGTTGTCCGAAGGTTTAAGCAAGTTGTGGCTGATGCCCATGCGGTCGAAGGCGTGGAGGAAAATGATATCCGCCTAGCTGCCGTTGTCAACTAAGACTTTGTGCAGGTCCCAGCCTGCCACGCTGCAGTTGATAACCATGGCGTCGATGTGGGGTGCGCTGCGCAGGTCGACGTCTCTGGCGTCGAAGGTCAATGGCACATGGGACCACTTTGTCTGCACGACTGGACCGGTGACGGCAATGTGGTTGATGCTGCGGTAGTGGTCCCTCTTCTGTCGCTTCATGTCGAAGTCGACGCTGGACCCCCCAGTGATCATGTGAATGACTCCGTGATACGGCTGATCAGCGAAGTCTTCTTGTTTTGGTGCTTGGGGGTGGTTGGGGTGGTGGATGTTTGGCTGTTGCGGGTGTGGAGGTGGGAGTGGGGGAGGTACGATTTGTACCTCCTGGTGGTGTTGGTATGCGTGGTTAGGTGGATGCTGAGCGGGGCCGTGGTTGTATGGTTGTGGGGGTTGTTGATATGTGTGCGTAGGGATGAAAACGGTCGGAAACGATCGAAAAACACTAAAACCGTTACCGTTTTCATATTTTTTATCGGAAACGGTAATTTCGGAAACGGAAACGACATCGGTATTTCGGAATCATCGGAAACGGAAGTTCGGTACAAAAAAAACATCGGTATCGGTCGGAATCTAAAATACAATCGGTAACCATATCAATATGAAAACATCACAATACAACAAAGTTTACAAATATCACAAAAACACAAGTTCACAATTTTCAATATCACAATATCACAAGTTCACAATATAACAAGTTGATCAAAAGTTCACAATTTTCAATATCACAAGTTCACAATATCACAAGTTCACAATATAACAAGTTGATCATAAGTTCACAATATAATAAGTGGATCACACAGATCACAAGTTCACAATATAATAAGTGGATCACACAGATCACAAGTTCACAATATAACAAGTTCATCACACAGATCACAAAGTACACAGCCACAAGTCCACAAGTCCCAAGTTCGCGAGATCACAAAGCATTGTGCAACAAGTACAATAAAAACATTCAGAGCATTCATGTTGCATTATCATCATCTAGGTCTTCATCAACAAGCTTACAACGATGTCTCTGGTCCATCATCATGATCATCATCTAGGTCTTCATCCTACATTTTGTTAAAGGAATATATAGTTAAATCATAGCTAATGTTTTATGCAAAATAGAATAGAACATGAAGGTAAATTAACCTCAAGTGAAAGATTTCTATAAAGAGCCTCAAGTTCCTCCATTTCACAAACCATATTAGGAATAGCAACACTCTTAGCCTTGGAACCTAGAAATATAAAGATCAATTAGTGCATTAGTAAAAAGGTAATGACTAAATAAATTGTAAATAAATATAAGTTACTGTTATACAACCTTTTCTTGCTCCAGCTATCCAATCTTTGGTGCAGACAAGCGCTTCTACCATGGTAGGGTCAAGGCGAGTACAAAATGGATCAAGTACACGACCACCCGCACTAAAAGCAGATTCTAAAGCTACTGTTGACACTTGCATAGCTAAGACGTCACGAGCAAGCTGGCCCAAGATAGGATATTCTTCTTTGTGTGCTTTCCACCAGGCTAGTATGTCAAAAGTATGCTGATTATTTTTACCAATCTTTAATATTGGATCTGTCAAATATTTTTCTAAGTCACTTGTGTCAATAGAATCATCATGGCCTTGTCCATCAAATATGTAGCTATCAAGCTCTTCATCAATACTTGACTTAATCATGTCACCCGTTGAAGTTGGGTAAGGTGCAACAGATGATGTTGAGGGTGTAGTAGAGGCATAGCATTGATACATCTTTTTCATGACACCATTAAATTTATCCAGCTCAGTTTGATAGGTATATGGGTACACCTTCTTCAAGTAAAATTCTACAATTTTCCTCTTGTATCTAGGATCAAGGACACTAGCCACAGCAAGAGCAATATTTGACTTATTCCAGTACTTGTCAAACTTGACCATCATAGTGTTTGCCATGTTACTAATAGTTGGATTGATACTATCACACCAATCAACAAGTAAAAACTTAATCTCACAAAACCCTTTAAAAAACAAGTTGGCAGTGGGATATAATGTACGAGAAAATAACTCAGTCAAGTCAAAGAACTTTCTCAAACATGGTAAAAGAGTCTTTGCCAAATCCCATTCTTCAAAGGAAGGTGCAATTTTCTCATACCTGTGACGTTCATATGACACAAGCCGTTCAAAAGCAGCCCTATAATGTAGTGCATCCCTCAACATGCAATATGTTGAATTCCACCTAGTAGCAACATCAAGAGAGAGACCAACCTTTGTGTCCACACCACATTCAGTAGCACATTTCTGAAACTCCTCCCATTGCAAGGGAGACCCCTTAACAGCTAGCACAAATGCTCTAATGTTCTTAATAGATGATGCCATCACACTCATACCATCTTTTGCAACCAAGTTCAAAATATGATTGGCACATCTAATATGAAAGAATAATCCATCACAGATTAAAGGATTGTGCTTATTGAGCTCCAGAATAATCTCTTTCACAGCAACTTCATTTGCAGAAGCGTTGTCCAAGGTTAAAGAAAACATTTTCTTCTCTATAAACCATTTCAATAGGCATGAACTTAGGATAAGAGACATATTCTCACCACTATGTCGACCCGGAACATGGAGGAAATGGATAATTCTCTTCTGTATTTCCCAATCATCATCTACCCAATGTACTGTGACACACATGTAGCCTTTATTCTGATTTGATGTCCACATGTCCATAGTAGCACTCATGCGACAATTGAGGGTTTTGAAATACTTATACAACACATCCTTTTCATGCAAGTAGAGTTCCAGAATTTCTTTCCTAATAGTGACACATGACTTCATAGGAAAGGTAGGCTTCAATGATTTAATGAATTCCACAAAGTATTCATGCTCAGCAATGTTAAATGGATACTCATGCATGATAATAGCTGTATAAAACTTTCTCAAACTGGTTTCTTCATCATATTTATATGGCTGGACAATGCATATACCTGTGCCATGGTCCTTTTCTGCCTTGAGCTCCTGTTGCCCCTTCACAATCTTATGATAATTTTTCAAATGAGACCAAAATGCAGTTGTTCCTCTACTACTTTCAGCCCTAGCTTTGCTAGTCTTGTTTTTGCATCCCGGATACTTGCATTTGGCCCAAACTTGCTTCACAGATTTGCCATTCTCCTCTACGACAACCTCATACTTTTCAAAATACTGCCAAACATTTGAAGTGGACTTCTTTGCTTGCTTCAACTTTGAAGGATCATCCTCATCCAAATTAATTCCTTCTTCTGGATTTGCACCTTGTTCATGAGATGTTGCAGCAGGTGTTGATGATGATGCGGACACACCAAAAGGTTGAGTTGTATTTGCATGAGGTGAGGATGTCAAGTTCTGACTTTGATGTTCACTAGGTAACTCCAACAACATACGCTTTCGTGGAGGTGAAGCTTCACCTTCACTAGCCATTAGAGCGGATCACAGTTTTTACCTGCAATTAAAAATTACGACATTAGAGTAGCCATTAGAGCTGGACTGCTGGTGCCGGTGCGGCGGTGTGTGCGTCTGTGTAGTGTGCTAGTGTGGCAGTGTGTGCAGCCCAACAGTGAGGCAGTGCCTGGTGCATGCAGCCGCTGCTGAGCATCAAGGACGACCTGTAGATGAAGCTACCTAGTGACTATGGCTTGTGGTTGTGGCCAACAAATCCACGACGCGAGGCACCAGATGACTATGACTTGTCTAGCTCCATTTCTTGAAGGCATGCTCCATCATGTACTCATGTAGCATGGACCATGGAGTATGATTTTTCTGAACTCTGGAGAACACAGAGAACTGGGAACGGTCTGGCCATTTCAGGCGTTGTTTTCAGCCACCATTTCGTGTTGTTTAAGCTATGGTTGAGTGTTGTGCTGGGACTCTTTCTAATAATGCTATCGCGGTGACAGCAACAACGCAGTCGGGGGCAGACTTACCTGGTGTGCTTCTATCCAATCGAGATCGACTAAACCTGCATCACTCATCCATGGCGGCTTCTATCCAATCGAGATGAAGCGATTAGGGATCCATGGCGGCTCGACATCTAAACCGGACAGTCCGGCAGTGGGTACGCCGTGCGTGCATGAGTGCATCCATGGCCATAAAGCTAGATTAGGGATTAGGGATTACAGATTACTTACTGTTACAGAGAGGAGAGGAGGAAGATGAGTCACGTCGTCAGTCCGTCACGGGATTTGGGGGCACGCCATGGAGCAGTGGCGACTGGCGACTGGCGGTGGGCGGTGGCGGCTGGTGCTTGACTGCTTGTTGTGTGCCGCCGCCTGCTGGTTCTGTTCTGCGAGACTGCGAGGGTGACAGAAGTGGAATACAGGCAGAGACCGATGGCGCCTGCTGGGCTGCTTGCTCCATGGGCCGCCCATGAGCCATAAGTTCTGAATTTAGATTTTACATTTTAGAATTTGGGTTGGGCCATGAGTTTCGGTAAATTCCGAATTTTGAATTCGGTAAATTCCGATCCAAGACGGTAACCAAAGAATACGGTCGATAAGGGGCTGTACCGATTTCGATACCGATTCCGATGTCAAATTCCGATGACCGATTCCGATTCCGAGAAAAACCGATACCGACGATTCCGATCGGAAAAAATCGAAAACGGTTTCCGGAATTCCGAAAAATTCCAAAACTGTTTTCATCCCTATGTGTGCGCGACAACTCTTGGGTTGTCGGCTGGTTGCGCCCGAGACATCCTATCTCTGGTGGCCTTCGTTTCCGGGCAGTCCCTTGTTGGGTGCGTGCAGTCTTCGCCGTGGAACAAGCAGTAAAATCTGCGCGGCTGCTGCGCCCGTCCTCGGCCCCGACCACGAGTTCCGTTGCCGCGGCCCTGGGGGGGATAATCTTGGCGGCGAGGGGCCTCACCAGCGGGGTGCTGGTTGGTGATGTTGTGTACCTACTGTTGATTGCGACCGTCCCGACCGGAGTCTGATTGCGAAGGTCTCGTCCACGTTTGGTTGGACTGCAGAGGGTCTTTGGGTTTCCTCTAGGACTCGACCTTGCGCTGGTGGAGCTCTTCAGATCTGGCATATTTTTCGAACAACTGATACAGCTCCTGGAGGTTCTTGGGTGGATCTCTGATGCAGTGGCTGTAAAGGACGCCAGCCCGAAGGCCACTGATGGCGTAGTGAATGGCGATTTGGTCATCAACCGAAGGCAGTTGTGACTTGAGAGTCAGAAACTTGTTGTAGTACTCTCGCAGAGTTTTTCTTTCCAGCTACTTGCAGAGTGACAGTTCAGCCAAGGCATCGATGTCTAGGCGGTACCCTTGGAAGTTGAGCAGAAATTTGTCCCGGAGACTTCTCCAGGAGTCGATGGACAACGGGGGCAACCTGGTGTACCAGGTGAGAGCCGGGCCTTCGAGGGCGATGATGAATTATTTGGCCATCGTGGCGTTGTCCCCTCCGGATGATGCAACGACGACTTGATAGCTCATGATATACTGTGCTGGGTTAGTGCTACCGTTGTACTTGGGGTAGGTCCCTGCCCTGAAGTTGGTGGGCCATGGTGACACTTGCAGGTGCGGCGCCAGGAGACTCCGCTCGTCAAGGTAGTTGACACCTTGGAATGATGTGGCGTGCGAGATGACGGGTCCGCGCTGAGGAATGAACAGGTCTACGAATGGCGCGCGCTGTTGGAGGGGTGGGCCGTGTTGCAGATCAAGTTGGCCTTCGCGCTGCATGAGCGTAATCTCTTGCTCAAGCTCCTGAGCCCTCTGCTCCTCGTCGCGTATCATCTGGCGCACCTTGGCCTGCGTAGAGACACATTGGCGCTTGGCCTCGAGGATCTCTTTCTGCTTCTGGAGGTTGCGGTTCTTGATGCGCAAGGCCCGCAGCTGTAGCTGTTCCTCTACTGAAACACCGATGACTTCGCCATCCTCAGTGGCGTTCGCGCCCTCCGGTGGAGCGAAGCCTGGGGGAGGTTGCAGTTGTCCTCCGGAGCCGCAGGTGCGGGGACTGCCTTTAGGTGTAGGTTGTTCATTGCGCTGCCTCTTGCTGAGTGCGTCGTCTTCTCAGGCTTCTTGGTGGGTGGTGTCTACAAGGGCCTTGCCCTTTTTCTCGGCCAGCAGCGCTGCCTTCGTTGCTTTGTCAATGGATGGGGCTGCCTTCGAGCTAGCTCTCTTGGGTGCCATCGCGGGTGGTTTTTTCGTAGCATGAACGGTGGGCGCCAAATGTTGGAACTTGCTCTCCTGGGCAAGTTGATCCAACGGGGGAATGAAAGCAACGTGAACAAGGTTTCAACTCGAGATGGCAATAGCCCTGTTAATCTAGCCTCTCAAGGGCACTGTACGGGGGTATTTATAGGTGCCTAAGTGCCCAACGTCTCAATGTAAGGACACATGTGTCCTCAGGCACCTAGACTATCCCCAGAATATTCCTATAAAGGAGGGTTACAGACTGTCATTACAGAAAAGCTATTACAAATCAGGCCCGTAACACGCTTCTCCGTGCGGGGCCTGTTACAATGGGTCAAATCCCACGTGGGCCTCCAGGCCGAGTGAGGACGTGGTACAGGGCGATGTCGTCATAGGAATTCGTCTCGTAGTGTACAAGGCAAAGGGTGGACCTCGCCGGTTCTTCTGCTTCTGTTGGCGCAACGAGAAAGATGAAGGTTGGAACGAAGGGTAGCGTCTTCGCCTTCGCCCCAACAACGGGGATGCAGAGCTTAGCTCCAAAGTCATTCCTATGAGGATATAGAGCTAAAATACCACCTAAGTAAAAGGTGAAGAAGCTCCAAAGTCGTTCCTAAAGGGATACAAAGTTTTAATGCCACCTAAGTAACAGGTGAGGAGTCTCCACAATCATTCCTAAGGGGATGCAGAGTCTTACTTTTATGAAGTGTTTTCCTATTAACATTTCTCGCATCATGTCATCACATCATTTTGCATCATAACATCGTATCATTCATCATTTTGCATCATTCAAAAGGGAAAAAGAAGGAAAATTGCCCCTTCATCCGCAAATATGGTTGACCTACAAAGCTAAACCTGCGGCAGGACCTTCGGGTCTAATATTGTCACTTCGACAACAATACTTCTTATGCAAGACTTGCGACAAGACCTTCGAGTCTAATACTGTCACTTGGGCAAAAAAGGGATCTTCTTTATGAAGCGTGAAAAGAAGGGAAGATGTTTTTTGCCTTCGGCTCAAAACGGTATGTACGACACTGTAGGAAACGAGTGACGCCTAAGTGGGGGTGAATTAAGACTTCTAAAACTTTTACTAAACTAGGCCACAATTGAATCCTTAGAGCAAAACCAATGCAAATAGTCAAACTAGAATTTGCAAACTAGGTTTTGTCTAAGTGTTGCTATCTCTATCGCAATGGCTAAGTTTCAATCTACACTAAATAAGTATGACTACAAGATTGAAACTTAAATGCTTAATATAAATGCGGAAACTTAAAGAGCAAAGTAGAGAAGCAAACTCTCGTGGATGACGACGGTATTTTTACCGAGGTATCCAGAACCGCGCAAGGTCCCGACTAATCCTCATTGGTGCCCCTACGCAAACGGAAGCCCACGCGAGGGCCAAGCACCTTGGTCGAGTAACTCCGTAGAGAGCCGCGGGCCTTCTCCACGCGGAAGTGGTGCTCCACTTCCGGCTCCTCTCGGATGCTCCCCGCCGTCTCCACTATCGAGCTTCCGACCGAAACGCCGCGGGCCTCGTTCCCTCCGGTACACAGTGGCGGCCGTGACACAAACGCGGTTGTCATGGTCTCGCAAGACTCTCGCCCCACTCGGTACAATTACAACGGCCCGCGCAAGAGCCGAGGGGTTGTGAGGTTTATCTAAACTCACTCAACAATCTAGGGTTCACCTAGAGCAAGCGCTAAAGCGGTCTAACTAACCTAAGCACTTCGCAAAGCACCTACGCTAATCACCGAGTGATTCTATTAAGCACTTGGGTGTAAGAGCACTTGGGAATCTCTACTATATGCCTTGGTATGTCTTTTGTGCTCCCACACTTGGAAATGGCCGGTTGGGGGTGTATTTATAGCCCCCAACACAAATAGAGTCGTTGGAGAAAAGCTGTTGCTTTCTGCGGCACACCGGACAGTCCGGTGGTGCACCGGACAGCGCATTGTAGCCTGTCCGGTGCGCCTAGCCGTTGCCCTGTTAGAGCAGGTGACCGTTGGCGGCGCAGGCTTTCCACACCGGACAGTCCGGTCCTCACACCGGACAGTCTGGTGGTCTTCTCTCCGGGTGCCACCTGGAACTAGCCGTTGGGCTACGGTTCCCTGGTTCACCGGACAATCCGGCGTGTGGGCACCGGACAGTCCGGTGTGCCACCGGACAGTCCGGTGCTCCACGCACAGACAGTCCGCAGGCAGCACACTTGGACTTTTCTTGGATCTTTTTAATGTCTTCTTTTGAGGTGTTGTTTTCCTCAAATCCTTAGTCCAAGTTAATCTTGCATCCTATGAACTACAAACACAAACACTAGAAAACTTATTAGTTCACGGATTGTGTTGATCATCAAACACCAAAACTCAATTAGCCAAATGGTTCGGGTCCATTTTCCTTACAATCTCCCCCTTTTTGGTGATTGATGACAACACAACCAAAGCAAGCAAATAATACAATTATTTGAATGACAATATGCAATCTACTTGCTAGAATGCATGTTTGTCCCCACAATGTGATATTATGGACTTAAGCCTCCCCCTAACTCCATAATTCACTTACTTCCTATTTTTGGACCAAATAACCAAAACCACTTGAAAAAACTATTTGTAGATATAAAATTTTAAATTGGTGGTGTTTGGTGTTTGATATAGTTTTCATTGCTTTGGTCCCTAAACTTCTCCCCCTTTGGCATCAACCACCGAAAAGAAAGACATTAAAAGCATGTAGAAAGTAAATAAAAGTTGCCCTCAAAAGATTACTCCCCCTAAATGAGTGTTCTCTTTTAGAGAGAAAATTTCTCCCCTTGTTAGAGACGAAGAAATACTCCCCCTGACAGAGATCTTCTACCTTTAGGAAAAAGCATGTGAAAAATAGAGGTGCAAGACATGATTTGAAAAGACTAATTTCCTTTATGCATAGGTAACAGAATATGAGTTAACCACTAATGCATTTTTAGCAACATGGAAGTATATGATATGAAATATAGTCTAATCAAATATTGGAGAAGACATGTAAATGATACTAGTTGTAGTCTCAAGAGATACCGATTGAAATTCAGTGGCAAGCTTGAGAGACATGAGAGTTCTTGGAGATTTTGCAATGGAAGATTGTTGTCTTTCTCCGGGGACCTCATTTTCCTTACAATGAGACTATCACATAAAATAGACTTGAAAAGGTGTTAGTCTCAAAGTATTAGATTATAGAGTAACATCCCCCTGAAGGTGTGCATACAAGTTTTGAATAGTTGCAGGAGACATGCACTTTGATTTGATATCAAGAGGGGCAAATTATCTATAATCCAAACTTTGGCACATATAAGTTAAATGATACAGATTGCAGGAATTCACAGTTATCAATTGATGTATCATTTACTATGGTGTGATATTGAAGCTATGTGTCATGCTTAAATAAACATTTTAAGCCATGTAGGTTTGCTTAAGTATATGAATTGAAAGCAAGCAATCCTACCATGTGATTTACCTAGTATGCATAATTTTAAAACAAAAGTAAATACTAGGCATGAAAGGTAAACTAGATACAAGGTAAATAGATATGCATATCTAAAGATAAGAAATACAATAAATCTAGTTACCTTAGTCATGGGTGGGGAAATTTGGGTCCAAAATTTTCACTAACCCACTTGGCAATAAACTTGATCCAACATGATGTATCCCATGATATACATCCCAACTTTGCCAAGTCTCCAAATTTCCCGAACAACCTTCGGTCCACTCACTTCCCTTTCGGTATCCAAACCTTCTTGGTGCTTTTCATGGTTGAAATTATTTCTTTTGGCACCCATATGCATTTGGCCCCCTTTCCTTTGTTGGCTTGTTTGTTGGTCTTGATTGCTATCACCTTTCCATTCTTTTTCTTTGTTGGAACTTGCTCTCAGTTGCAAGGGGATCCAACGGGGGTGAATGGAGACGTTAACAGGGTTCTCGTGCTTAGATGGCAATAGCTCTGTTAATCTATCTTCTCACGGGCACTGTGCGGGGGTATTTATAGGTATCTAAGCGCCCAACGTCTTGTGTTAAGGACGCATGTGCCCTCCGACACCTAGGTTATCCCCAGAATATTCCCATAAAGTAGGGTTACAGACTGTAATTATAGGGATGCCTTTACAAATTAGGCTCGTAACGCGCAGAGGCCACGCAGGGCCCGTTACAATGGGCCGGATCACACGTGGGCCTCCGAGCTGGACAACGCCGCGCGGTGAGGAGACCCCGTCGCAGGCCCTCGTCTGATGCCGTATGGGGCGAAGGGTGTCCCTGTCCGTTTTATCTCTGTTGGACTGACGACTGCAGCGAAGGCCTCTAGCGAAGGGTGGCGTCTTTGCCTTCGCCCCAACATTTGCCCTCCGAGGGACCAGTTCGACAAAGTCATCTAGTGCCGAAGACGTCGCTAGATGGCGGAGACGCTGCCCTCGCTCGAAGTGGTTCCGTGGGGGTTTTTGACATGACCGTTGATTGACACCGTACTGTTGGACTGCGGGTTTCCCGAAGCGCCGCGCCCTGTGTATAAAAGGGGGCGGGGGTCGGTGCATTTTGAACTTCACTTTCCGCGCTCCGTGAAAACCCTAGCCGCCTTTTCCACCGTCTTGCTGCTCGTCTGCCCTCCTTGCTCTTGTTCGCCGGAGATCTGGCTCGAGTGAAGCAGACCGCCCACCGCCGCCGACGGTACGTAGCGATGCCGACCTCTTCTTCTTCTGCTGCCGCTATGCCGTCGGCCGACGCTTCGTCTGAGGAGACGCTGAGTACTTTGGCGGCGGAGGAGTTGCGCGCCAGCGATACGGTGGACTTTGGTGTGTCGCGGATGTCGTCGGTCCGCGTGCAAGATATGCAGCGGCTGGGTTACTTTGGCGGCGGAGTCGCTCGTGTCCCGGGGACGGAGGAAGTCCCCGAGCCGGAGGGCGAGTTGGTTGTGTTCGAGGCGTTCTTCGCCGCCGGTCTCCGCCTGCCTGCGCACCGATTTGTTGGAGAAGTCCTGCGCAGATTTAATGTTCAGATCCATCAGCTGACTCCGAATGTCGTGGTGGCTCTGTCGAAGTATGTCTGGGCGACGACTTCGTACGGCGGACAGCCATCAGTCAAAGTCTTTGCGAAGTACTATTGCCTGCACTGGCAGAAGAGGATGATTGGAGACGAAGTTGCTCAGTTTGGGTCTTGTACGTTTACGCCGAAGACCGACAAGACCACGATGGAGGTAGTCGAGTTGGTTCCTTGCGCCCGCAACAAGTGGGGCAATTGGAATGAGTTTTGGTTCTACGTCGCGGAGGGTACCATCGAAGACCATGAGGGGCTCCCTGTGTCCGAGATGTGCTCTCATTTTTATTCTGCGTACCCGCCCTTTGAAGTGGCGGAGGAGGATGCAGACGAAGGGGCCCTTCGGTGCGCCGCCGGCCTGAGCAGTGGACGCGATTTGGTTGAGGAATTTGTGGCGTACGGGGTATGGCCTTTGGCGCATGGCTGGGCGTTGGGCGAAGTGTGCCCTCGCCAGATGCCTTCCCATGGCGGGAAGCTGGTGCGAAGTCCTGCCTTCGCGCTGGATCTGCAAAGCCGCGATCCGGCCGCCTTTGTGCGTGAGGCGGAGGATGGGGCGGTGCGGATCGTTGGTTGGTACGTGCCGAGGACTGAGGGCCAGCGTAGCTGGGATATCCGTGGGTCGAATGACCGTTTGAACAGGGTTTTTGAATTGAATCGACTGCCGTATAACGGTTATCCCGGCCAAGACGATGTGGACCGTCGCGGGAAGAAGCCGGTGGTGGAGTCTGGAGACGACCCTGCGCCGGCGACCGCCCCGTCCTCTAAGAAGAGGAAACTAGGTACTGTTGTGGGAGGACTTGGGGTTTCCGATGGTTTTGCTAGAGAATTGATGAGGACATGCGCGGCCCCGGGGGGAAGGATGTCTTCGCCCGAGCTCCAGGAGTCTTCGGCGCGGATGCTGAGGGTTACCGGGGGTTGGTGGCCTAGGAATGTTCCTATCCCCCGCGCGGCCGGCGAAGACTTTTTTACATCTCGCATGGTTCGTGAATGGAAAGTGTTTCCTTACGGGCGGAATATTGCTGCTGTTGTGTCGGCAGTGATGGACAAGGATCGCCAGGGAGCTACACAGAAGCGCCAGGCGGTTGTCAGGCTTCATGAAGCCAGGCCGAAGAGGCAACGAGGGGCTGCGAAGGCTGCTGCCCCCGGCGGAGGCAAGCCGCCGCTGGCGGCGAAGTCGGCCGTCCCTGCATCTAGCAAGGCGCCGGAGGCTACGGCTGGCGCCGGTGGTTCCAAGTCTGCGAAGGTTGTGCCGGCGTCCAGCAGGGTGCCGGAGGTCGTGAAGGCGGCCCGAGGGTTGCCGTCGCCGGGCCAGCGCGTCGCCGACTTCCCCATCGATATTAGCGTGGACGACTATCTTGGTGGTAAGCCGTTGGCTCGAATTTTTTTTTTGTAATTTGTTGATACGTCGCAGGGTCGGACAAAGGACAACTTGTTCTTGTTGCGCTTGCCTCGGCGACCACGGCGGCTGCCGTAGTGCCGAAGGCGAAGGGCGGTGCTCTTAGTGCCGGAGGCGAGATGCCGGCACTCGCTGCTGTCAGGGACGAGGCGGGCGCTATGTCCCACCGGCTGAAGGAGATGAAGGAGGCACTAAGTCAGGTACGTTGAGCTAGACTTCGGGGGTTTTTTTATCGGCTTTGTTGGGGCCGCGGTCTTACGTGTGTTTTGTAGGCGGCTGACTTCGCAGACCGCGCGGCGTCGGGGGCCCTCACGGCAGTTGTGTCTGCCGAAGTCGAGGGACTTCGGACGCAACATGCTGACGCCGTCCGGGCAAAATCGGTCGCCGACAGTAAGTGACGCAAGCTGGCGGACAAGGTGGTCGCGCTGGAGGGGGAGAAGACTGACCTCCGGTGCCAATTGGTGGAGGAGAGGAGGGAGGCCAATGAGGCCCTCGCCAAGGCGCAGGCTGCGCTGGCGGAGGCCAATTTGGCGCGGGCGGAGGGCAGTCTTGCCAGGGAGCGCGCCGAGCAGTTGCAGGAGCGGCTCAACGCCCTGCAGAGCCGTGTGGAGAGGACCGAGGCCGCGACGCGCACGGAGGCTGAGCGGACGCGCAAACAACTCACGGATTCATACCATGAGCTGGGCGCGCGGACCGATGACTTCGAAGTGCCGGACCGAGAGCCCGGACTTCGCTGCCTGGAGTGGGTACAGGAGGAGCTACAAGCACTCCCCACTATCGTGGAGGGGTTTATGTCGTATGCCTCCCTGGTCACCTGCGAAGGGGCGATGAACGCGCTCTCTCGCGAAGGGTGCCGGCACTATGAGGTCTTCGACCAAGCTGATGAGGATTTTGAGCGAGATATCTACAAGGTTGAGGACCCTATAGTGAAGGAATCCACCGGAGCCATCTACGACCGGATGTGGGGCCCGCACGGTCGAGAGGTGGTCAGGGAGCGGGCCGAGACGGCGAGGGCTCAGGTAACGTTTGGCTTTTGTTTGATGTTTGCTGGATGTGGGCTATGTGTGGGTTTGCTGAATTTGTGTGATGTGCCTTAGGCGGCGCGTGGCGAGAGGGTGGATGATTTCGGGGTGTTGAACAGCGCGCTGCCTGAGCCGGAGTTGAACCCGGCGGAGGTAGTGCCCGAGGCCGCCCTGGAGCCGCCCCTGGAAACTGCCGAAGGCGCTCCTGATGCCCCCGCAGCTGCTGCGGCCGGCGGAGGCCCGCCCCCAGAGACCGCCGAAGGCACTCCTGATGCCCCCGCAGCCGCTGCGCCAAGGGCTGAGGATCCTGCGAAGGTGGCGGCGGAGGCGACAGCGGAAGCAACAGCGGAGACAACAGCGGAGGCCTCTGCGACGGCTGGGTCTTCGCAGGTGGCGTAGTGGGTGTGGATAGTTAGAGAATTTTGGATATGTTGCTGAATTTTGGTTGCTGCGCAGGTTCAAGATTTTGGGCCTGCGCACGCAACCGCCACTACTAATTTTTTGGCGGCTTCGACCGTGGATGGTGGTAATGAATATGATGGGTCTGCACCTGAGTTTTCTGATTTTGCTGACTCGGGGAGCTCGGTTGAGTGGACTGAGGAGTCGTCGGAGGAGGACTTGGACTACTTTGCGGCCTTGGATGCGGCAGCGGCGGAGGCTTCACCGCACGTTGCGGACACAGAAGATGTGCCTGGTCCGAGTACTGGGCGCAGACGGCGAAGGGCGGTTGCGAAGTGTAGGGTGAGTGGGGTGGAGGGCGGTCGGCTTCGTGTGAGTAGGGCTGGCCGGCAGGAACTGTTGTCCTTGCCCGCCGCCGCGAGTACAGGTGAAGGGGAATTGCGAAGTCTTTTTGCGGGTGAGGAGCTTAGGATAATGTTATTTAATTATAGGGAGATGGGAATTATTCCGAAGGTTGAGCCGATGTAGAGTGTGATGCCCTCGCTTGTACATGTGTAAAGGCTTGTATGATGAAGTTGTGTGCCCTCGCACATTTGGCTATGCTCGCGAAGGCGTTACATACTTGGTCTTGTGTATTCGTTATGCTGGACTGGTGCGCATATAGTCGGTCTTGGCGCGGACAATTTGGTGTGGTCGTTTTTGCTTTTGTTACGCTTCGTCCGGCTGTGCCCTCGGGCAACTTCTGCGCGGATGGTCTTTGCAGTAGACTTCGGTTTTTCGCGCTTGTTGTGCTAGTCCGGCTGCACCCTTAGGCGACTTCTGCACGGATAGTCTTCGCGGTAGACTTTGGTTTTTCGCACTTGTTGTGCTAGTCCGGCTGCACCCTTAGGCAACTTCTGCGCGGATAGTCTTCGCGGTAGACTTTGGTTTTTCGCACTTGTTGTGCTAGTCCGGCTGCACCCTTAGGCGACTTCTGCGCGGATAGTCTTCGCGTTAGACTTTGGTTTTTTGCACTTGTTGTGCTAGTCCGGCTGCACCCTTAGGCGACTTCTGCGCGGATAGTCTTCGCGGTAGACTTTGGTTTTTCGCACTTGTTGTGCTAGTCCGGCTGCACCCTTAGGCGACTTCTGCGCGGATAGTCTTCGCGGTAGACTTCGGTTTTTCGCACTTGTTGTGCTAGTCCGGCTGCACCCTTAGGCGACTTCTGCACGGTGTTGTCGCACGCGAGGGTGGCTAGCGCTGAGTCTCGCGGTGACTTTGTATTGGTCGAATATCGAAGACCGTCGTCGCGGTCTTTTTTCGACGCATGTTTTTGCGGGGGATTTTTCACTTGTATATTACATGGCTCCGCCTCGTTAAAAACCTCACCCCCGAGAGGAAAAGAGTGCGGGCCAGAATAAAATTGTTTTTGCGAATTACAAGGGCGAATCGTCCCTGATGAATCAAACAAAAAATTTGCGAAGATTGTCGATGTTCCAGGAGTGCTCCAGGTCTTCGCCGTTTGGCGTTGCGAGCCTGTAAGCGCTGGGTGAAGCTTTCGTCTTGACAATGAAGGGGCCCTCCCACTTGGGCTCTAGCTTGCCTCTGGACTCCGTCCGAGCTGTTCGGATGAGTACGAGGTCCCCTTCGTTGAATTCCCTCGGGATGACTGCGTGGTCGTGCCATGCTTTTGTCTGGGCTTGGTATTTGTTTAGAGCCTGTAAGGCGAGGACTCGGTCTCCATTGATGAGATCCTTCGATGTGGGCTCGTCCACGTCGGGGACGGCTGACGAAACTGTCCGCGGGGACCCATGCTTTATTTCTTGTGGGGTCATGGCCTCCGATCCGTATAGAAGGCGGAAAGGAGTGAACCTGGTCGCCCTGCATTCAGTCGTGTTCAGCGCCCAGACCGCCTCGGGTAGTAAATCGGTCCACCTGCCCTTTTTTCATCGAGGAGCATCTTTTTGACAGCTGTGAAGATTTTTCCATTGGCGCGTTCCACAACTCCGTTGGACTGCGGGTGATAGACTGAGGCGAAGGCAAGCTTGGTGCCAATGAGAAGCAAAAATCCTTGAAGTCTTGGCTGTCAAACTGCTTGTCGTTGTCAACTGTTAGTTCGGACGGGACTCCAAAGCGGCAAACAATGTTTTGCCAAAAGAATTTTTGGGCAATCTTTGATGTTACTGTGGAAACAGCCCTTGCCTCGATCCATTTGGTGAAGTACTCGACAGCGACGAAGGCGAACTTAAGGTTCCCCTGAGCGGTGGGCAGGGGCCCGACAATGTCCAGGCCCCAGCGCTGGAGAGGCCATGTGTGGACGATCAACTTTGTAAATTGCGAGGGGTTGCTTGACCGAGGAGAAAACTTCTGACAGGCTTCGCAGGACCTTGTCACCCGATTTGCGGAGCAGATCATTGCTGGCCAGTAAAAGCCTTGGCGGATCACCTTAGCAGCTAGGGCCCTTAGCCCTGCGTGTGAGCCGCACGTGCCACTGTGGACTTCGCGTAGGATCTGGATGCCTTCGGTTTCGGTGACGCATTTAAGCATTGGCTGACTGACTCCCTTCTTGTAGAGTTGGCCCTCAATTAGTGCGAAGTCTCGGCTTCGATGTGTGAGGCGCTTGGCCTCGCTGATGTCGGTTGGATGATAGTACCCCTGTAGGAACAGGGTTATTGGTGCCCGCCAGTCTTCGGTCATGATAAGGTTGACTATGCGGTGGCCCTCGCTGTCGTTAGTTATTTGGAGCCCTTCGGGGCTCTGGACGGCTGGCATGCCGATGACATGAAAGAACACGTCGGAGGGCAGGGACTCGCCTCTGGCGGCAGCCTTGGCCAATGCGTCGGCCTCTTCATTCTTGGCCCGGTCCACGTGCTGCAAGGTGAATCCCTTGAATTGTCTCTCAAGACTTCGGATGGCCGCGAGGTATTGCATAAGTGCGGGGTCCTTTGCTGCATAGTCTTTCTCGACTTGGCCGGTAACTACCTTGGAGTCTGTTTTGATGATGCAGGTGGTGACCCCGAGGGCCCTCAGCTTGCGGAGGCCGAGGATGACTGCTTCGTATTCTGCTATGTTATTTGTGCATCTGTCAGATTCCAGAGCGAAGCTGAGGCGTGCTGCATATCTGTGCTTGACCCCAGCTGGTGATGTGATGACTGCGGCGGCGCCTGCCCCCGCATGGCACCATGCGCCGTCGCAATGGATCGTCCAAACCTTCTCTGTGGACGGGTCCGGCTGTGTTATTGGCCCAGTCCAGTCGACGACGAAGTCTGCTAGGACTTGTGACTTGATGGCTGTCCTGGGCTCAAAGTTGATGTGGTAGCCGGAGAGTTCGGCCGCCCACTTGGCAATCCTCACTGATGCCTCCGGGTTTCTGAACAATTCGCCGAGTCCCCTGTCTGAGGTGACTCGGACCTTGAATGCTTCGAAATAATGGCGCAATTTGCGCGAAGACATAACGACTGCGTAGGCGATCTTCTCTAGTTCTGTCATGTTACATTTGGACGGTGTCAGCACTTCGGAGATGTAATAAACTGGGCACTGCCTTACCACACCCTCAACTGTCTGCTCCTGCACCAGTGCCGCGCTGACCGCATGCGGCAAAGCCGCAACATAGAGCAACAGGGGGAGCGAGGAGTCGGGGCTTGTAAGGACGGCCAACTCCGACAGGTACTGTTTTAACGAGGCGAAAGCCGCTGCCTGCTCTGGTCCCCAAGCGAAGTCCTTTGCACCACAGAGTGTTTTTAGGAAGGGGAGACTTTACTCAGCGGACCTGGAGATGAATCTGTTGAGAGCGGCCAATCTGCCTGTCAGGCGCTGGACGTCTCTAGCGGACTGCGGAGGCGTCATGTTTATGATGGCTTGAATCTTGGTTGGGTTGGCCTCGATGCCGCGGTGTGATACCAGGTAGCCCAATATTTTGCCTTGGCGAACGCCAAAGACGCACTTTTCCGGGTTTAGGCAGAGTCGTGCGTCTCGCATGTTCGCGAAGGTCTCGGCGAGGTCGGCGAGATGGTCCTCCTTGCTCTTGCTGGCGACGACGATGTCGTCCACATATGTGAATACATTTCTGCCAACTTGCCCTTCGAGCACTGTTCTGGTAAGCCTAGAAAAGGTGGACCCGGCGTTCTTGAGTCCCTCCGGCATTCTGATGAAGCAATATGTGCCGAAGGGTGTTATAAAACTGGTGCTAGCCTTGTCTTCCTCATTCATGTATATCTGGTGGTTACCGGAGAAGCAGTCGAGGAGTGACATGACCTCGCACCCGGCCGCGCTATCGACTATTTTGTCGATCCGCGGCAATGGGAAGTTGTCCTTTGGGCAGGCCTTGTTGAGACTGGTGAAGTCGATGCACATTCGCCACTTTCCGCTCTTTTTCTGTACCATTACAACGTTGGAGAGCCACGTGGGGTAAGCCACCGGCTCGATGAATTTGGCTTCCAGGAGGCGGTGCACCTCTGCCTTGGCGACCTCTGTCTTCTCGTCGGACATTTTGCGAAGCTGCTGCTTTTTTGGTCTCACCGAAGGGTCAAGTCCCAAGCTGTGCTCAATTATGGATCGGCTGACCCCGACCAGGTCGAGGGCAGACCAGGCGAAGACATCTTTATTCTTGGACAGGCAGCAGAGGAGTTTCTCCTCTTCATGCGAAGTGAGGTCTTCGCTGATAGTGACTGTCGGCTTGGGCGTGGCCTGATCGAGGGGGACAGTCTTGGTCCCGTCGTTGCTCTGCAGCTGCGCCTTGTCGTGCTGTTTATCGGTTGGGCTGGCGGGCGCGGGGACCTCGCGCTTGGCCGTGAGGCAGTGCACGTTTCTTTGACTGGGCACGAAGTCCCGCTCTATGTTGCGTGCAGTCTGTTGATTGCCGAAGACCGTAATAACGCCTAATGGACCTGGTATCTTCATACATAGGTACAGTCCGTGAATGGCTGCTTCGAACTTATTGATGGAGCCCCGGCCCATGATGGCGTTATACGGATATACCATATCCACAATATCAAAGGTCACTTGCTCACTTCGGGCATTGGGTGCTACACCGAAGGAGAGAGGCAGCTCTATTTTGCCGACAGGAAAGGTGCCCTTGCCGCCGAAGCCATACAACGGGTTGTCCGAAGGCTTGAGCAGGCTGTGGCTTATGCCCATGCGATCGAAGGCGTGGAGGAAGATGATGTCCGTCTGACTGCCATTGTCGACTAGGACTTTGTGCAGGTCCCATCCTGCCACGCTGCAATTGATAACCATGGCGTCGCTGTGGGGGGCGCTGCGCAGGTCGACGTCTCGTGCGTCGAAGGTTAACGGTATGTGGGACCACTTTGTCTGCACAACTGGGCCAGTGATGGCGACGTGGTTGATGCTATGGTAGTGGTCCTGCTTCTGCCGCTTTGTGTCGAAGTCAGTGCTGGACCCCCCCGGTTATCATGTGAATGACTCCGCGATACGGCTGATCGGCGAAGTCTTCCTGCTTTGGGGCGTGGGGGACGTTTTGATGTTGCTGGTGTGGTGGTGGGGGTGGGGGGGTACGATTTGTACCTCCTGATGGTGTTGGTAAGCGTGGTGCGGTGGATGCGGGGCGGGGGCGTGGATATATGGTGGAGGGGGTTGCTGGTAAGTGTGTGTGACAACTCTGGGGTTGTCGGCTGGCTGCGCCCGTGCCATCCTGTCTTTGGTGGCCTTCGTTTCTGGGCAGTCTTTGGTTTGGTGGGCGCAGTCTTCGCCATGGAAGAGGCAGTAGAATCGGCGTGGCAGCTGCGCACGCCCCCGACCCCTACCGCGAGTTCCATTTCCACGGCCCTGGGGGGGATATTCCTGGCGACGAGGGGCCTCGACAGCGGGGTGCTGGTTGGCGATGTTGTGCACTTGCTGTTGATTGCGGCCGTCTCGACCGGAGTCTTGCTGCGGAGTCCTCGTCCACGTGCGGCTGGACTGTGGAGCATCTTTAGGCTTCCTTTGGGACTCAACCTTGCGCTGGTGGAGCTCTTTGGATTTGGCGTATTTTTCGAACAGCTGATATAATTCCTGGAGGTTCTTGGGCGGATCTCTGATGCAGTGGCTATAGAGGGCGCCGGCGCGAAGGCCACTGATGGCGTAGTGGATAGCGATCTGGTCATCGACTGAGGGCAGCTGTGACTTGAGTGTTAAAAATTTGCGGTAATACTCCCGCAGAGTCTCCTTTTCCAGCTGCTTGCAGAGCGAGAGTTCGGCCAAGGCGTCGGTGTCTGGGTGGTACCCTTGGAAGTTGAGCAGGAACTTGTCCCTGAGGCTCCTCCAGGAATCAATGGACAACAGAGGCAGCCTGGTGAACCAGGTGAGAGCTGGGCCTTCGAGGGCGATGATGAAAGACTTGGCCATTGTGGTGTCGTCCCCTCCGGAAGATGCAACGGCGACCTGATAACTCATTATGTATTGTGCTGGGTCGGTGCTGCCGTTGTACTTGGGATAGGTCCCTACCCGGAAATTGGCGGGCCAGGGCATCACTTGCAGGTGTGGCGCCAGGGGACTTCGCTCGTCGAGGTAGTTGACCCCTTGGAATGGCGCGGCGTGCGGGAAGGTGTGGTCGCGCTGGGGGAAACGCGGGTCTTCTGGTTGTGCGCGCTGTTGCAGGGGTGGCCCATGCTGCAGGCCGAGGTGGCCTTCGCGCGTGTCTTCTGGTTGTGCGCGCTGGTGCAGGGGTGGCTCGTGCTGCAGGCCAAGATGGCCTTCGCGCTGCATCAGTGCGATCTCCCGCTCGAGGTCCTGGGCCTTCTGCTCTTCGTCGCGTATCATTTGCCGCACCTTGGCTAGTGCAGACACGCGCTGGCGCTTGGCCTCCAGTATCTCTTTCTGCCTCTAGAGATTGCGGTTCTTGAGGCGCAGGGCACGCAGCTGTAGCTGTTCTTCCGCTGAGACGCCGAGGACTTCACCGTCCTCGGTGAGGTCCGCGCCCTCTAGTGGGGCGAAGCCTGGGGATGGCTGTGATTGTCCTTCAGGGCCGCAGGTGCGGAGAGTGTCGTCTTCGCAGGTGCGGAGAACGTCGCCTTCAGTGGCCTCTTGGTGGGTAGATTGGGTGAGGGCGAGGGCCTTGCCCTTTCTTGCGGCAAGTAGTGCTGCCTTCGCAACCTCGTCAGCCTTCGAGCTAGTTTTCTTGGGTGCCATCGCAGGTGGTTTTTTCGTAGCACGAACGGTGGGCGCCAAATGTTGGAACTTGCTCTCAGTTGCAAGGGGATCCAATGGGGGTGAATGGAGACGTTAACAGGGTTCTCGTGCTTAGATGGCAATAGCTCTGTTAATCTATCTTCTCACGGGCACTGTGCGGGGGTATTTATAGGTATCTGAGCGCCCAGCGTCTTGTGTTAAGGACGCATGTGCCCTCCGACACCTAGGTTATCCCCAGAATATTCCCATAAAGCAGGGTTACATACTGTAATTACAGGGATGCCTTTACAAATTAGGCCCGTAACGCGCAGCGGCCACGCAGGGCCCGTTACAATGGGCCGGATCACACGTGGGCCTCCGAGCTGGACGACACCGCGCGGTGAGGATACCCCGTCGCAGGCCCTCGTCTGATGCCGTATGGGGCGAAGGGTGTCCCTGCCCGTTTTATCTCCGTTGGACCGACGACTGCAGCGAAGGCCTCTAGCGAAGGGTGGCGTCTTTGCCTTCGCCCCAACATTCTTCTTGATCAAATATGGTGTAGCAGCCTTTTTGTCCACCTTTTTGATGTAGGTGTTGGAGATTTTGCTTGATGGCTTTTGTTTGAGCTTTTGCCTTTGCTTATCCCCGGTCATCGCCTTGCATTGGAAAGACTTGTGGCCTTCCTTGTGGCATAGTCTACAAATCACAGTTTATCCCTCCATAGGCTTGTTCACTCCCGCAGTGGTGTTATCCTATGGAGGTCGGATTTGTTTGGCTTTGCCTTTCTTGTCATACAAAGCCTTACCAAGACAAGCCACGTCTTGCCTTAATTGCTCATTTTCCTTTGCAACCTCATCCGAACATGTTTCTACAACAATATTCTCAACAAGAACTTGGTTGCAGGAGTTAGAATCATCAATTAAATCAAAGCAAGAAGTAGAAGCATCCTTTTTAATAATTTCAGGAGTTTCAACCAAAGATGCTCCTGGAGTGCTACCAATGTTTTCTAGCTTAGTAGTTAGCTCATTGTTGTTGTTGGGCACTTGTTCTCAAATGCTATGAATTAAGAACAAGGCAACGTAAAATGTTAAATATTAATGCCCTTCGTCCGCCGAAGCATTATTTCCACAAGGATTTAATGAATCTTCGGACGAAGGTCACAAGCATAATGTTACGAAGGTTTCACCTTCGTAGTTAAACTTATAAAGATAGCACAAAGTAATATAAAATATGAAACGTTAAAGATAAATACATTGAAAATGAATAACATCATTCACATGTCTCATTATATGAATTTAAGGTATTTGAATACAATGTTTAGGTACATTTATACCTTTGCCTTGACAAGCAATGATTCCCGAGTAATGTGTTCGCAATTACAGGAATGCGTGAACAGTAAAGGAATATTGTTCACTATTTATAGGCATAGGACACAGCTCATGAGGAATTACAATTATGCCCCTCATAAAAGTTTACAACAATGACTCAGACCCTTATGGGCTAAAAGGTCATTCTATCTTTAAGTCGGTTCGATCCTTCGTCTTCGGATATGCTGTAATTCCGAAGCTTCGTGAACGGTGTCTTCGGCATCATGTTCAAGCAGCTTCAGCCGAAGCTGTTTCTTTTTGCAGGACCTTCGGCGACGAAGCATGGTCCCAACAGTAGCCCCTTCGCGGTGCTAGATCGTTTTTCGTAACGAGCTTGATCCGTGAAAAAAGTCTCTTAGGCTTCAGGAAGCCGAAGGTCCGAAAAACACCTTCCCTGAGCTCGTTGTCGAGAAACGATACAGCCTTCGAGCGCGTAGCGGTCCCACCATGCAGGTTCACTATTTTGGTTTTTGCGGCCCACCGTTCAGCGGGTGCGAGCAACTGTTTGCCTGGTGTAAAAATCCTGACGATTCACCTTCTTACCTGCAGCACTATATAAACAGACGGGTAGGTGTGAAGTTACCACAGCATTCATTGCTATTGCACTGTTTTGCTGCCAAAATTTTTAACCATAGCCGAAGCTTGACTTTCGCATTCAAACGAAGCTCCAATTTGGTGTTCGCTTCGTCAGATGAAAAGCTTCAGAAGAAAAGGTTATTATTTTCCAAGAAATTTTTCAAGAAATTCAAGATTAAATGGCTAGAGTGCGCTATACTGCTAGAGTTGAGCGCGAGGGAGACGAAACCGAAGGTGCAGAAACTGTTCCTATCTCTGAGGCGATGAAGCGATCTGGATTGATGACATCAGAAGACATCCCTGCTGCTGAAGCAGAACAAGCAGATATTGAGGAGGCTGATACTGACGGTGATTACAATATCGCAAGTACCGAGTAAGCCTAGTCATCTGGACTTCGGGAAGTCGACCATCTCGGAGACTGATTTCCCAAAGATGGTGAAGTCGGGCTACTTCAGCGAAGATGAGAAAAAGATGATTCGCTTTGGTGGAGAAGAGATTACCCTGAAGCCACAGAAAGATGAAATAGTGATTTTTAAAAGTTTCCTCAAAGCTGGTTTGAGATTTCCTTTGAATAAGATGATTGCTGATGTGCTACAAAAGTTTGGGATCAATTTTCATCAACTAACTCCTAACGCTATTGTTAGGCTTAGTGTTTATATCCGGGCTCTCCGAAGCCAGGGGGTGGAGCCATTTGCCGAAGGTTTCTGCCGAGTACACGAGCTACACTACCAAACTAAGGCCAGAAAAGATGGGCTACATGAAAATTTTGGTTGTTACAACTTCGCATATCAAAAAACTACAAAATTTCCTGTGATCAGCTATCGAAGCAAGTGGTCGGCAGGCTGGAAATCTGAATGGTTCTACGTCAAAGTTGATGACGACAAGGAGAAGCTTGTACAGAGTCCTCTTGAACTAATCTTCGGAGAAACCCGACCCCAGTGCAATATGACACCAGAAGGTCCAACCCAAACGGCGTTGGCTGAATTCAGAATTATTGCAGAGCACATTGGCACTAGGGATTTGGTGCAGGAATTTTTGGCTTTCAAAGTATTTCCAACTATGAAGGAATGGGCTATGCCGAAGCTTAAAGGAGAGAAGAAAGAGGGGGAGCTTGTCCGACTACCCTATCATTATAAATTCAAGAAATATTTTAAGGCACCCTGCCAAGAATGGCTCGAAACAATCAAAATAATGAGTACTGAAATTCTTAGAAACTACTCTAAAAAAGAGGACCAATTGATGACAGCAGCCTTCGGCACCCGGCCGAAACGAAGGCTAAACAGAGAGCTTGATGCTATAGGCTTTGAGTATCCTGATTATGGGCGATTGGGCGGAGATGCTGGAGGCCCAAAGAGAAAAAGAATTGCCATCGCCGTCGACGAAGAGAGCACCAAAGTGACCAAAAAGAAAAAGGAGATTTCTGAAAAGCTGAGCCCTGAAAAGTTGAGCCCTGAGCCGAAGGTGGCTTCTGCAAGAAAAAGGAAAACTGCATCTCCAGAACCAAAAACGTTGGTTCGAGAAGAAGACACTCCTGCGACACCTTCTGCTACCGAAGTAGAAGAGATTCTGAAGGTAATGACTGAACCCTTGCCTGTCAAGCTAAGTCCGCTGGCGCCAGAACTGACGAAGTTTTTTCAGAAGGACAAAGAAGCTTCGGCGGCAGAAAGTCCTGCACTGCCGAAGAAACGAAGAATTATTCAAATAGCAGATGTGATTCATCAGACGCCGCCACCGGCGACAGTGTCAAAAATTGCTTCTGCCGAAACCGCTGAAGCCGAAGGTGCCACAGCCGAAGCTACCAGAGTGGAAACCACCGAAGCTGAAACCGGCGAAGCCGAAGCTACCGGGGCCGAAGCCGGGACCACGGAAGGTTCAAATCTGGACACCACTCTTGAAGTTATTGACAATATACTCCTGAAAATGGCTGAAGAAGAAGCTGCTGTGGCTGCGGTAAACATGGCAACCGAAAAGGGAAAAGAGCAGATCGACGACATTTTAGAAGAAGAAAATTTTAACTTTCAAGATTTGCTTGGACAAGAGCTAACAGGCGCCGAAAAAGAAGAGTTGAAAAAATATGTCATATCTTGCGGGTATAAGCCAGCGGCTACGCTATTTGGTGGGGTCAACGAAGGGAAGCTAAGATGCCTTTGGAACCGCGTCGTGGCCAAAGTTGTTAGAACTCTCTCCAAAAGCGTTGGCCTGTCGAAGCTAGAAGCGGACCTCTGCAGGTACCAGCGACACCATATAGCTGGATGCCTGCTCTATGCTAATTTTAAGGTAACAAATTTTATTATTATTATTATTATTATTATATATTTTTAGGTCGTTTTCTGACGAAGATTGTTTTGGCAGAGTATACTATTAAATAAGGTTCTAAAAATGCAGCAAGATCTCGAAGAGGAGAGGAACAAAACTATCATCAAAGATTTGGAAGAAAAAGTTGAAAATTACGAAGCTGTTCTGAAAAAGAAGGACTTCACCATCCAGGATCTTGAAATTATGGCTAAAGAACACGAAGGTGCATTAGAAAAGAAAGACTTTGTTATTCAGTCTATGGAAGGCTCCTTGGCTGAGGTCCAAGCCGAGAATAACAGTTTAAAGAATGAATTGCTCAAACAATTAGAAAAATCTGAGCAAGAAAAGAAACACCTTGAAGCAAGTCTTAAAACTGAGATGGAGAAGAATTCAAATTTGCAAAAATCCTTGAAGGAGCTTCAAGAGAAATGCCTAGGCTTCGGCAGTCGATGCGTGCAGCGGCTGAAGGATGTGTTTCATTCTATCGGAGCCAACTCTGAAAAATTTACACCTTCAGCTGAAAACCTGCCCAGCACATTAGAATATATTGAAGGCGAGGTTGACGCTCTTGATGAAGTTATTGGTGGCCATGCTGACTTCTGCGCCCTGGTAGCTTCTCGGGGCATAGCTACCGCTTTTCTAAAGGCTGGCTGCACGCATGGAAAAATTGTGAATAGACCAAACTTCAGCTTATCATCATCAGATCTGATAGATATTCCAAGCCTAGCCCGAAGCATCGGAAATAGATTTATGACCCAGATTTGGGTAAATGGCGGCCGAACAATGGCAGGTGACGAAGCTCGAAGTCATCTTAAGCCGGTAAGAAACTTATATTTATTACTTTTACCTTCTCCTTGAAATTTGCACCTTTCTTATTCTGTTCTTTAATATACGTAGGATGACGAAGCTGAAGTATGACGAAGCTGAAGTATGACAATGGCGGGTGACGAAGCTTGATAGTTGATACAATATTCTTTCCTGCAAAAATTCTGGAGAGACTTTTGTAATATCATTATGGAAAAACTCATGTAAATTTGTACATATCTTGTAATATATTTTGTTTCCGTTATCTGTGTACAATCTGCTTTGCTGTGGACGAAACTTCTTTTTTTAGCCGAAGGCGAAAAACACCTTCCCTTCTTTTTGTACACAACGAAGCATAAATTTTTTTTTCCTTTTTCGAAGTCTTTCCTCATTGCCGAAGCACCTATCTTTTTGTGTGGTGTGATGATGATTCTATATATGTCTAAATGAATGTTTATGAATGCAAATGACATGATGAAATGTATTGTGTAGATGAATATTGGGACACATGCTCAAAAACCATAATCATAGCCCTTCATCCCCTTGGGAACGATTCAAATCTTTTTACTTTTTAGCTTCACCGTTTACTTTTCGGTGTATCAGCGTTGACTTTTCGCTGTAAGCCTTCCTTAGGAGCTTCTTCGCCTTTTACTTTCAGCGGAATCAGCGTTGACTTTTCGCTATAAGCCTCCCTTAGGAGCTTCTTCGCCTTTTACTTTCAGCGGAATCAGCGTTGACTTTTCGCTGTAAGCTCTGCATTCCCTTAGGAACGACTTTTGAGCTTCCCCCTGTTTTCTTTTCTTTTCCCTTGGCATTTACATTTACATTTTTTGGGGGATATCACTTTTATAGAATGGAAATAAGGAAAAGAAAAATTACATGTTGTGGCCCCATTAAAAACCTTTCTCCCCCTTTGGAAAGGAAAAGGGTGCCACAAAAAAGAATAGAGAAAATTACATCAAACTAAACATAATATTGCCAAAGCTCATCTGCATTCCATGATCTAGGAATGTTGTTGCCGTCCATATCCTTCAATCTATAGGAACCGGGTCTTGACGAAGATACTACCAAAAAAGGTCCTTCCCACTTCAGCTGTAATTTGCCTACTGTTTCAGGGTTGGCTACTCTTCGAAGCACCAGATGTCCTGGTTCAATGTTCTTGAGCTTAACCTTCCTGTCACGCCATTTTATTGTTTCGGCTTGATATTTATTGATGTTTTCCACAGCTTGAAGTCTGATCCCTTCTATAGCATCTTTTTGCACAGAGCAATCAGCTTCGTCTTCACCTTCTGCCGAAGCTACCGTTCTTATCGATCCTGCTTTGGCCTCTTCCGGGGTTATTGCTTCATCCCCAAATAATAGTTTGAATGGCGTAAAGCCTGTTGATCTTGACATGGTTGTGTTATGGCTCCACACCACTTTGATTAACTCGTCTGGCCACTTTCCCCTGGGCTGATTGAAGATTGACATCATTATTCCTGTCATTATGATCCCGTTAGCTCTTTCGACAAGTCCGTTTGACTCCGGATGTCGAACTGATGCAAAATGGATCTTCGTGCCAATTTGATCACAAAACTCTCTGAAAGCTTCAGAATCAAACTGTGTCCCATTATCCACAGTAATAGCCTTCGGCACTCCGAAGCGACAAACAATATTTTGCCAGAAAAACTTTTGAATAGTAACCGAAGTTATTGTGGCTAGAGGCTTTGCCTCAATCCACTTAGAAAAATATTCCACTGCCACTACAACATATCTTAAGTTTCCCTGTGCTGGTGGTAATGGACCTAGTAAATCAAGGCCCCACCTTTGCAACGGCCAAGTGGGTTGTATTAATTGAGTTAAAGACGAAGGTTGTTTTTGATCTCTTGCACATTTCTGACAACCTTTGCACTTTTGGACTAAATCCGCTGCATCTGAAGCTGCCTTTGGCCAATAAAATCCTTGACGAAAAACTTTCCTAAGCAAAGGCCTAGATCCAATGTGAGATCCACACAGGCCTGCGTGTATTTCCTTCATTAATTCTATACCTTCGGATCTGGATAAACACTTGAGCAACGGGGAACAGACGCCACGCTTGTATAGCTCCCCTTCTATTATGACATATGGTCGAGCTCTTGCTTCTATCCTCCTGTTATAAGCTTCGTCGTCTGAAAGAAAATTACCCTAAAGGAAAGAGATGATTTCAGTTCTCCAATCTTCACTATAGACAGGGGATATATTGAGGACTGCTCTTTCAAGAAGCTCGACCGAAGGTGCTTTTATTGTTTCGAAAAATACTTCTGAAGGTAAAGGCAGCCCCTGTGCTGCTGACTTGGCCAATAGATCAGCATATTCATTTTCTCCACGAGGAATATTTTTAACAGAGAATCCTTCAAAGGAAGCCTCAATCCTTCGGACTGTATCTAGGTATTTTTCAAGCTTCAGATCTCTTGCTTTATAGCTCTTGTCAACATGACCAGAAATAACTTGGGAATCAGTTTTAAGAATGGCCCTTCTGATCCCCATTGCCTTTAACTTCCGAAGACCCAAGAGCAGAGCTTCGTATTCAGCAATATTGTTTGTACAACTGAAATTAAGTCTTGCTGCATAACAAGTTTTAACTTTGGAAGGTGAAACCAAGACAGCTGCTGCTCCTGCTCCGAAGGTTCCCCAAGACCCATCGCAAAACGTTGTACATGCTTCGACATCTTTATTCGTTTCTTCCTCTTGAGCCCCTGGCGTCCAGTCAGCAATAAAGTCTGCCAACGCTTGGGACTAAATCGAAGATCTATGGACATAATCAATACAAAATTCATTGAGCTCTGTAGCCCATTTTCCAATCCTTCCAATAGCTTCTCGGTTTCTCATGATATCCTTCAAAGGTTGTGAAGAAGGAAAATTATGTTGTAAGCTTGAAAATAATGCTGAAGCTTCCTGGAGGCCATCAAAACAGCATAAAGTACTTTCTCCAATTCTGTATAATTTTTCTTTGATAAACTAAGAACTTCGGATACAAAATATATTGGGGCATGCTTCTTGACTTGGCCTTCAAGCTTCTCCTGGACAAGTGTTGCACTTACCGCTGAGTGCGAAGCTGCCACATATAATAACAAAGGAGCCCCTGGCGTTGGTGGAGTTAGTGTTGTTAGATCTATCAAATATTGCTTCAGTTCTTCGAAGGCTCTCTGCTGGACTGGTCCCTATTGAAAAACTTCGGCTGACTTCAGCACTTCGAAAAATGGTAAATTTCTCTCTACTGACCTAGATATGAATCTGTTGAGAGATGACAGCCTTCCTGTCAATCTTTGAGCCCCCTTTTTTGTATTTGGTGGTTCCATTCGACTTATAGCTTCGATTTTGCTTGGATTAGCCTCAATTCCCTTTGTTGAAACTAGGCAACCAAGAAATTTCCCCTTCTTCACTCCAAAGACACATTTTTATGGATTGAGCTTTAAACCAGCCTGTCTAAAATTAGCGAAGGTCTCCTGCAGATCAGCAATGTGATTATCTTGCTTCGTGCTTTTTACAATGATATCATCAACATAAGTTAGCACATTCCTGCCTATCTGAGAATGGAGAACCTTCGCTGTCATTCTGCTGAAGCTTCCTCCAGCATTCTTAAGCCCCTCAGGCATCCAAAGGTAACAATATGTTCCACTAGGGGTTATGAAGCTGGTTTTCGGTTCATCCTCCTTCTTCATCCAGACTTGGTGATAGCCTGAATAGCAATCCAGCAGACTCATAAGCTCTGATGAAGCTGCTGCATCGACTAAGGAATCTATCCTTGGCAATGGAAACTCGTCCTTCGGACAGGCCTTATTGAGATCAGTAAAATCGATACACAATCTCCATTTACCATTGGCCTTCTTCACCATAACAGTGTTAGCCAACCACTCTGGGTATTTTACCTCTCTGATAACTCCAGCACTGAGGAGTCTTTTCGCTTCATTCCGAGCACCTTCGGCCTTGTCATCAGACATCTTTCAAAGCCTCTGCTTTCTGGGTCTGAAGGATGGATCAACATTGAGCGAGTGCTCAATGACATCCCTGTTAACTCCGCAGAGATCATTAGCTGACCAAGCAAAAACATCTTTATTGTTGAACAAAAACCTTATCAAGGTTTTCTCCTGTTCTTCGGACAGTTGAGATCCCAATAGCACCTTCTGCTCTGCTATATCCTCACATAAGAGCATGGGCTTCGGCTGATCAGCCGAAGCAGCTTTTTCCCTTCTGAACTTGTATTGCTCACAAGCTTCAGCTCCATCTATATTATGGATTGCTTTTGAGTCTGTCCAATTTCCTTCGGCCCTTCTGGCAGCTTCCTGACTTCCATGAATAGCAATGGGCCCTTGGTCCGAAGGTATCTTCATGCAAAGATAAGCTGGATGAAGAATTGCTTCGAAGGCATTGAGAGTACCACGACCAATGATTGCATTGTAAGGGTATTCCATGTCAACAATATCAAACACAACTTGTTCAGTCCTTGTGTTGTTGATAAATCTGAAGGTCACTGGCATTGTGATTTTGCCGAGTGCTGCAATCTGCCTTCCTCCGAAGCCACAAAGGGGATGTGTGGCATCATGAATTTTGTCTTCGGGCTCTTGCATCTGTCTGAAGGCCTTAGCAAATATGATATCAGCTGCGCTGCCTGTATCAACCAAAACATTATGGACCAGAAATCCTTTGATCACATAAGAGATAACCATAGCATCGTTGTGTGGGTAATCCTTGAGTTGGAGGTCCTCTTGGGAGAAGGTAATTGGAATGTGAGACCATCTTGACTTGATGAAGGGTCCTTGCACCCCGACATGTTGTACCCTTCTCTGTGCCTCCTTCTTCTGCTTCTTGTTGGCTGGCTCTGAACATGAACTGCCTGTTATCGGGAGTACCAGCTTCGGAGCCGAAGCAGCTCCAGCTTGAATGTTGAACGAAGCCATCAGCTCAAAAAAGTGGAAGTGAGTTCACCGGAGGTGGGCGCCAATGTTGGGGACTTGTTCTCAAATGCTATGAATTAAGAACAAGGCAACATAAAATGTTAAATATTAATGCCCTTCGTCTGTCGAAGCATTATTTCCACAAGGATTTAATGAATCTTCGGACGAAGGTCACAAGCATAATGTTACGAAGGTTTCACCTTCGTAGTTAAACTTATAAAGATAGCACAAAGTAATATAAAATATGAAACGTTAAAGATAAATACATTGAAAATGAATAACATCATTCACATGTCTCATTATATGAATTTAAGGTATTTGAATACAATGTTTAGGTACATTTATACTTTTGCCTTGACAAGCAATGATTCCCGAGTAATGCGTTCGCAATTACAGGAATGCGTGAACAGTAAAGGAATACTGTTCACTATTTATAGGCACAGGACACAGCTCATGAGGAATTACAATTATGCCCCTCATAAAAGTTTACAACAATGACTCAGACCCTTATGGGCTAAAAGGTCATTCTATCTTTAAGTCGGTTCGATCCTTCGTCTTCGGATATGCTGTAATTCCGAAGCTTCGTGAATGGTGTCTTCGGCATCATGTTCAAGCGGCTTCAGCTGAAGCTGTTTCTTTTTGCAGGACCTTCGGCGACGAAGCATGGTCCCAACAGTTGTGTATGCTAAGAATTTCCATTTTCTCTAGCAAATTTTCAATAGCTTCTTGAGAGCTAGCTAACTTAGCCTTAAGTTTTTCATTCTTTTTAATAAGACCATCATCAGTAGCAGTGGATGGAGCACTAGACTCTAATAGCTCAATTTTAGTTGACAGTTCACAATTTAGGTTTGCAAAAGTTTCAAATTTTTCTAGCAATCCTTTGTAATCATTTTGGGAGCTAATCAACTTATTTTTCAAAGTTTTAAGTTGAGCTTTTTGCTTAGTGCAAACATCCTGGAAAAAATTAACGGCTTCCACAAGTTCATCTACGGAGGGCTTTCCCTCACCATCATCATCACTACTACTATCATCACTAGAGGATGGAATGCTCATTTTACCTCTTGCCATAAGGCATTTGTGTGATGACCGTGATGAGCGTGATGAGGACCGGTGGCTGCGCGTCCTTGGAGGTTCATCTTCACTTGAAGAATCATCCCAAGTTCTAACACTTGTTAGCGCCTTGCCTTTGCTCCTCTCCTTTTTGGGTTCGGCCATAGTTGGACAGTTGTCCCTGAAGTGGCCTTTCTCCCCGCATGCGAAACATCCTCTCTTTCTTTGCTTTTTCCTGTCAATGTTAAAGAGAAGTTCTTCGACCTGCAGGGCACGCCCATTAGATTAATCTTGCGGATCATCCCCATTACCTTTCTGACGTGTCGGATTGTTTCTTCGTCCTCGGAGGATGATGTGCATGGTTGATTATCTTCATCATCATCACTTTCTTCTTCTTCCTCTTCTTCACTTGAGGAACTTGGAGTGGGAGCCTTCTTCTTGCCCTTCCTTTCATCACATGTAAAAGCATATGGCCTTGAGGAAGTTGGCTCCTCTTCCCGACACATTTTTCACGACATCTCAAAAGCCGCGATTTTTCCAATCACAATGGTCGGGGTCATATTACTCAAATCCTCCATGTTGTGAAGGATGGTGATGATGCTCCCATATCTTCGTTGTGGTAGTAGGGAGATAATCTTCCTCACAATGTCCGCATCACCTAGCTTATTAATGCCAATAGAATTGAGCTCATTGATAATTAGATTCAAACGAGAATACATGTATCTAACAAGCTCATCATCTTTCATAGTAAAAAGAATTATACTCATTTAAGACTAGGCAATGTTTTTGCTCACGGACATTTGATGTGCCGTCATGGAGCTCATGCAATTTTAGCCAAATCTCATTAGGAGTTTTCAAGGTAAATACTTGATTAAAAATATCCATGCCAAGAGATTCATACAAGCAATTTTTGGATCTAGCATTTAAATGAATTTCTTTTTCCTCACTCGTGGTGGGTTTCTCGGGATTCTTGGGGGTTTCATCCCATCACGAGTGACTCTCCAAACACCTAGATCAACGACCTCTAGGTAACAAGCCATTCTAGCACTATAATATGGGAAGTTAGTGCCGTCGAAGTGTGGTGGTCTATGGGTATCCATCCATTCCTCTAAAAAGTGTCGGCTCTTTTAGCGGTGAAGCTAAAACGTTTCAAATGAGCCAAATCAGACTCTGATACCACTTGTAGGAAACGGGTGATGCCTAAGACGGGGGTGAATTAGGACTTCTAAAACTTTTACTAAACTAGGCCACAATTGAATCCTTAGAGCAAAACCTATGCAAATAGTCAAACTAGAATGTGCAAACTAGGTTTGTCTAAGTGTTGCTATCTCTACCGCAATGGCTAAGTTTCAATCTACACTAAATAAGTATGACTACAAGATTGAAACTTAAATGCTTAATATAAATGCGGAAACTTAAAGAGCAAAGTAGAGAAGCAAACTCTCGTGGATGACGCCGGTATTTTTACCGAGGTATCCGGAACCGCGCAAGGTCCCGAATAATCCTCGTTGGTGCCCCTACGCAAAGGGAAGCCCACGCGAGGGCCAAGCACCTCGGTCGAGTAACTCCGTAGAGAGTCGCGGGCCTTCTCCACGCGCAAGTGGTGCTCCGCTTCCGGCTCCTCTCGAATGCTCCCCGCCGTCTCCACTATCGAGCTTTCGGCCGAAACGTCGCGGGCCTCGTTCCCTCCGGTACACGGTAGCGGTCGTGACACAAACGCGGCTGTCACGGTCTCGCAAGACTCTCGCCCCACTCGGTACAATTACAACGGCCCGTGCAAGAGCCGAGGGGTTGTGAGGTTTATCTAAACTCACTCAACAATCTAGGGTTCACCTAGAGCAAGCGCTAAAGCGGTCTAACTAACCTAAGCACTTCGCAAAGCACCTACGCTAATCACCGAGTGATTCTATTAAGCACTTGGGTGTAAGAGCACTTGGGAATGTCTACTATATGCCTTGGTATGTCTCTTGGGCTCCCACACTTGGAAATGGCCGGTTGGGGGTGTATTTATAGCCACCAACACCAATAGAGCCGTTGGAGAAAAGCAACTGCTTTCTGTGGCACACCAGACAGTCCGGTGGCGCACCGGACAGCCGGTGGTGCACCAGACAGCTCACTGTAGCCTGTCTGGCGCGCCTAGTCGTTGCCCTGTCAGAGCAGGTGACCGTTGGCGCCGTAGGCTTTCCACACCGGACAGTCCGGTCCTCACACCGGACAGTCCGGTGGTCTTCTCTCTGGGTGCCACCTGGAACTAGCCGTTGGGCTGCAGTTCCCTGGTGCACCGGACAGTCTGGCGCTCCACGCACAGACAGTCCGCAGGCAGCAGTGCAGCACACTTGGACTTTTCTTGGATCTTTTTAATGTCTTCTTTTGAGGTGTTGCTTTCCTCAATTCCTTAGTCGAAGTTAATCTTGCATCCTGTGAACTACAAACACAAACACTAGAAAACTTATTAGTTCACGGATTGTGTTGATCATCAAACACCAAAACTCAATTAGCCAAATGGCTCGGGGTCCATTTTTCCTTATAGGCACTTTCACGCTACACAAAGAAATATATTACATAATGAATCACATCGTTTGCAATTGTTTCTTACATAAGGGCAGCATACAAATTTTGCAAATGTTTTTACACACAGTTCAATCATCCTCCTTCAGGACTCTCTCAGCAGCTTAGTTTAAAAGTTTCTATACAGCTTCATCTATTGATGCATTCACTATTTTGATTTCGTCGAAAGTACCCTTCAGGGCTAGATCGGTGTCAGTATCGTATGGCTCCGGAAGAGGAGAAAGTTCAGTTGCACCAAGATATAAGTTTTTGTCAGATACGAAGCTAAAGTACTTACGAAGCTAAAATATGACAAACAAACATATACGCCTTTCGCACTCTGTGGATTCCTCAACTTTTCTTGTTTCCTCTGAAGCAAGATGAGTTTCTTCTTCGTTTTGCCTGATAGCTTCGTCTGCTATCTCTCGGTCACCATTCATCCACACTTCAGAATAAAATTTACCACCAAGGGCGGTAGCTACGGTTGAAGGTTCTTTGATGTCATCTGCTGAAACTGAGAATTCTGGCTGAATTACAGCCTTCACATGTTCACAGTCAGCTTTTTTCCAGCAGCGACACAACCCCCCGAGCGCCTACACAGGCACAAAAATCCCCCCTGCCAGTTAGCACTTCGTCAAATGCTTCGATTTCACCCTCAATCCATTTGATCACACCCTCGGGATCTCCACGGATAAAATTTCACTCAGATGAGAATGCGTCAACACTAGAAAAAATGTTCTTTAGCTTATCAGAACATTGCATAGCGACGGTGTAGCATTCTTCCTTCGCTTGACGAAGCTCTTCAACGTTCTTTTGTACACTAGACCGCTCAGTATCGGATATCTCACGCTTTGATTGCTCAACATTGAAGTTTTCAGTAGCTTCGTCAAGTTTCTTCTCCAGTTCTGTCACTTCAGATTTGTGCAATTTCACTTGGACAGATAAAGCATATTCCATGTCAGCTATGTGTTTTGCATCCGCTTCTTTTTCCTTCTCAAGTTTCGACATCTTTTGACCAACTTTAGAGAATCTGGCCAAATTAGCTTCACTCGTCTTTAGCCTTTTGACTAAAGAAAGCAGAATCTTATCTTTCTCAAAGAGATTTTGAAAATGTCGTTACCATCCTACAACCCAAACTTAGTATAGATTTTTGGAGTTAACTCGCCTTGACAAGATCGTGATACTTTGTTGTAGCCACTATATGCATGTCGTTTAGAGCGTAACAGTCAAGATGACTTGGCAACATCTTTCCTTTCTTCGGTTTAACACCGATGATCTATTTAGGGTCCCAAACTCATAGTGGCAGCATTAGGGTTGCGCTCGTTGTGAGACTTAACCCAACATCTTACGACATGAGCCGATGATAGCCATGCACCACCTATGTTTGTGTTCTCGAGGGTACCTGTCTCATTCAAAACAATTCACAACATGTAAAACCATGGTCATATTTTTTTGATTCGTATCAAATTAAACCACTTGCTCCACCACCAGTGTGGGCTTTTGTCAATTCTTTTGATTTTCAACCCGAATTTAGATTTGAAAGGAATTTACAAGAACATCAATTATCATTCCTTAAACATTTCTAAAAACAACACTAGATTAGGTATTGTAGTGCTCATCAATTTTTTATCCCCTACAACATCGACGAGTTCATAAGCTTTGGCTTCGTATATTGACATAAAAACATATGTTTTTCATGGCTTTGAATACAACCCAAAAATGATTCCTCGTTCTCACCGCATATATAAACCCTTGTGATCATTTTGTGAACTTTGTGTAGCTCTATACCTTCTGGTAAAAAGTATGGTGTTCTTCTACAATAATAATCACAAGCAAGTTGGTGAAGTATAATCCTAGCATGAGACAAAGCCGCATGCTTAGTGGGTAATCCCTCATGCAGAACGAAGGTCATAGATGCGGCTATTCCGAGGCAATATATCAGGTGTAACTGGATCTATTGGTGAAATCGTGCAACCAAGACACAAGCAAGGAGTTAAAAGTGTTGAGAACTATGTCACCACGGATCACCAAATCCGCTCCCTTCCCTCCCGTCAGCAGTAGGGGCGTGAGAAGTTGTAGAGGACCCGTCTCCCTTCCCAGAAGCACGACAGAGGAACACACGAGACACATGATATAGGGTTGGACCATTGGCCTCTTTCTCTTCTCTGTATTATGAGGTAGTGTACAGGTTCCTTATATAGAGATGTGAGACCCCTCAGGGGCAAAGCAGGTATTTGCCCATATAACCCTAACTAGGGTTACTTAACACTCCCCCTTGGGCAAATACCGCGACCAACACGTGCCTCGTTAAAACTCCAAAAAAACCAGTGGGAAAAATGTGGAGAAAGAGTGCATGGTGATACAAATTGCATTTGCACTTTGTTGCCTCGTTAAAAACCTCATGTGAGAAACTTCAAGAAAACTCACCAAGGAAAAAAGAGTACAACAACTGTCATCGGGACATATTTCGATCCTTTGGGATCTAGATTCTATCGAATCTTCTACAAGGGCTAACTTTAGAAATGTGCTCCCCTGATCCTTGCAAAATCGTATCAATAAGGTAAAACATCTTCTTCTAGAAGTATATGCACATAAAGATTTAGCAAACGAATTGCATATCCTTGCAAGGACTATTTCAGGAACTTTACCTCTACTCACTTCTAGGATATACGAGGTCAGTGCACGTATCAATATAAATAAGCCACTTTGACTGATGGTGTTCGATCGACTAGATCTATATATTTGATAGAAAGTTCCATAAAGGTTCACATATTGATCATCAAGCTCACGCCTTCAGGGCATAGAATATGACATTTATTGTCTCACGGTTGTAATCAATATAAGCATTCGCTCCCCCTGACGATGACATCTATTAAAGTCGTTATCCCTCATAGCTCAAGCATATTCTTCAAGATACATGTCTCATTGTTCATCTGGAATAACGAGAATGGATGAGGTTGGGGTGCTATCATTTTCTATCTTACACCACAATTTATACATAGTTGTGCAAAGCAAAAAACATGTCCTTCAATAGGACTTAGGGGATAATATAGTTGCAATAGTACATATTCTAAATATAACACATCGCTCGAGGTGTTCATCCATTGCAACATCTATGATGGTGTCACAAAAGTCCATCTAAGATCGTAATCCATCAGAGATTTTTCATCGATCAGATACATCATTATAGTCTGTCATTCTGGCACAATGGGGATATTTTGCCAGTAACATCTAAACCTTATAGGTTTCTACCATCAGGGCTTTAGAGGATACCGTAATTCCACATCTAGTGGAAATTACCATGAGTAAAACTCATGGAATGCACATGTGCTTATTCGGTGAACTTCAAGTCCTTTGGTACCTCATCTTATTCCTTTTCGGGTCTGTATGGGTCTTTATCCCTTTATAGGGATTATCAAACTTTGGTGTTCAACACAGACTTTGTTTCTTCTGGATAGGTTCCATCTGGGAACGATAATCTCAACTAGTAGATATTCTCCCTACATAGGAGAGTGATCATTCATAAGGAATGTATTATTCGGTATGAGATTTATATGTTGCATATTTATAATTCAAAGATATGAGTCCTCCTAGGATCTCATGACAGATCTTCAGAATCCTATTAACTGCATATTTTAATTCATGCCATTTGCCAGATATATTACATAGCGGAACAGTGTTTATTCAACACATACGTGGGATGGGTCTATCACAAGACCACTTGAACCATCGCATTCACCACACATTATTTCAACAGTGCCCATAAATGTCCAAACTTCAAGCTCGCAACTTTCATTTTGCGATTATTGGTTCAGCCTCGATTGCATTTATCCATGACCCGATAAGAGAGCTTAAAGCACTCATGCCTAGGACTTTGTTTTGGATCCATTAGCAATCTAGAGGGGCAAGATAGGTGTCGACACATTTGTCTCCCACATTTAATAATGATCTTCGTCATTTCCCAAAAACAAAAGATTCATTGTTCCGTATTCCTAGCACAATGATATTGCGCGCATTGCTAGGAATTTCATCATCAAGATGAACCTCTTCGTGAGGCAAATCACCAGCAGGGTGAGTTCATCGGAGGAGAGTTATTTACAGACCACGTGAATCTGCAATCAGAACATATGCTTTGACTAATGCTAATGGATCATATTCGCAGGCGTCCCCGAGAATAGATCAAATACCAATAAGTCAAATGTGGATATGATATTAATCCCGGGTATATCCACATCTACATCAGGTAGAAGCATTCAAACCAATATGGTTAATCCTCAACGATTTCTGGCAAACTCCATATACATAGGAGTACACACTGAACGACAGGTTCAGTTTGGCTTATGTGCGTTTAATAGAATATTGAGGCATTACACTATATGGGCATTCCTCCCCCTAATGCCGAGATGTTCTAAAAGCATACAGATAAAATCCCCAACCACAATTATCCAGTTGTGGCCATAGTATGCTATTGTGGTGATTTATTTGGGAAATCTTACGCACATTATAGATAGGGTTTTATGCAGTGAGCTTTTGACTTAGATTAATACAGTAGCATGAATACTGCATCTTTTTCCTTCAATGTTGAAGGTTTAGTCTCAACTTCCAGTGAGACGCGCAACAACAAGTTGCTTCATGGTTACAATTCTGCAAACTTATTGTTATTACTACCAAATACACAGTCAATCATTAAGATTTAGACTGATATGCGTAACACTATGTTATCCATAAGGGTCCTTCAGGGGGCTCATGCATATCATTCGTCATTTGGAGCTATTAGTTGACTTCAGATCAACAAGTAAAATGACCATCATGATCTAACACTCACAAAGACATTCACTGGTTGCATTGTGCTTTGAGGCACATAGGAAAATGTGTGTGATTATATTGGTAGTAAAGTGCACGGCATCAGGCCAATGCTGCCAAGCAGAGATTTTTATGTGCAGAAATGTATAGTCCAGCTCGTTTTATCATTGCCCATGGTTTACCCAATTACTCATACCGCTCTGAAATTGGGTATCGATTTATGCAACATTTTTAGGTATAATAATTTTGAGAGAGAACTTATAACAATAATTAATTATTTGTGGTGTTGCCAGCAAGGCAAACATTTCTCCTCATATTATATACCAAATTGTTCTATATAGCACTATTTTGATCTCTTCATTGTTCAGCAAAAAGAGAAGCTTTGGAATAGAACAGACAATGCCAATAATTCCTTTTATCTGGGAAAAATCATATGATTTGTAAGCTTTCGACAAAGCAAATGGAGATAACTGCTTGGCAAGAGCAAAAGAAATACCAATATCCGTCTGGGACTAGTCTTCAACAACAGATAATACTGCTCTCATACGAAGGAGTCATCAAGACTAGGCAGAATACCTCTGGTATCCATAAGATCTTCATATTTCTATCACAATTTACCATCACTAATAGCTTAGTGGTCAAGAATTATGGATCTTCCGGTGCCAAGGACCAATGACATATTAATGCCCAATTTTGCTTCAAGCTCTGTAGTGATGTGGGATTTTTTTGGCTGTTTTCTACTCTTCTTACTTCTGGTGGATCAGAGATAGATTACAATAAGCATGTCAAAAGGTGGAATCCAATGTAGTTCTGCTACATAAACTCCAAGTATATGTCCATTCAGGACTGACCTTTACCATTTGGCTTAAAAGTATACCATACCAGTCAAAGGACTATCTCGAGTCAATTCAGCGACTATAAATATTTACAATTCTGAGAGATATATGCAACATAAGCATGATATCCTGTATAGGACGATTAAAGTGGTTCGACGGAAACACACAATGGTTTTTCACACCAACATAGTGAATGTTTTTTCAGAATAACCTATACTCGCAACTCCGGGTTGCTAGGGGTTACATGTCCTTTTATCTCAGAATTTGCTTCATGTCATTCAGCGACAAAGAGAGCAATGTGTCAACAATTGGTTGAGCAATATATGACTGAAATTTCTAGCCTTTATTCATTTGGGAAGGTCATATTGCTTACTATTAGAATCCCAATTTGTGATGTCTTTTATACCGAAAAGGCTTTCATGCATTATATTATATACCTTCGGGTTACTTCGAGTAAAACTTTATGCACGAGAAGAGAGCGGAGAATTAACTTATCTGTGTTTTATAGATATTTTAATTTAATTTCCCAGATTTTCAAGCACTATATAGCTTGATATAGTTGTTATGGCCACTTGGCGATATATAAATATATAACGCCACACAACACAGTCAAATAAAATATAGAGCCAAATAAAATTGTTTATGAAGGTTGCGCATAATGTGACTTTAGGGGCTTGAACAACCCACCACAATCCACACGAGTACAAGCTCTAGCGTCTGGTGTCAACACATGTGCGGCCAGGGCTACGACAACACAACAAGCCTTCATAATAAGCGCAACAGACACAATTATGGCTCGGTAATCGGGGTACACGATAAGTCCATGCAACATGCGCAACAGGCGCAATTGTGGCTCGATGATCACGACAGACGGACAGTGCCTACAGGGCATGCGAAAAATACGTGACTCGGTGATGGCGGTCCGACTCAACCGGAGCGGTCTGACAAAACGAGAGTGCGACATAGCAATCACATGACATGACGCAATCAAATTCGTACGACACAAATACTGCATCATGTTGCCAGGGCGCAACCAATGCCTTAACTCAACCAATTAATAACGTAATCTGATCGACGTGTCTGAGTACCCACTACACAATTTAATCGCTCGGTGTGAGATTGAAAGCTCAACTCGACACAAATATGTCTAGCGATTTAAGTATGCACATTATAGCCTTCACATATTTTAATAATTTCTGTCAATTATCTACTACGAGAAATAAAACAGAAAAATAATACTAGAATTAATGCATGGACATACCACATCACGTGTAAAAGGTATGTTTCCATTTTTAAACATGCATTTTTTCTACTATTTATTTATTATGGGAAGTAATTAATTAATATATAAACTGAAATATGAAACAATCTTTATTCTCTCTTTTTTGTGTTATCAGCGAAACTAATCTACGGTGGTTCCTTTTCATTTAATCCACCCAACAGCTCGCACCATATTCATTGGCTACCTTCGGCCGCATGACCCGCGCACACGCAGTCAAAGTCCGAAAACGAAGCAATTTTTTTTCTCAATAAATTGCTACAGCGACCAACGGAAAGCATGCAACTAGGGGTGGGCGTTCGGGTTACCCGAAAATTTTGGGTCGGGTAATTCGGGTTTCTAAAATTTCGGGTTTTGAGAATCAATACCCGAAATTACAACGGGTTTTGCAATACCCGAAAATTCGGGTACCCGAAATTTCGGGTTGGGTTCGGGTATTCCCGAACTACCCGAACTATTGTGTCGGCTTCATAAAAACACATACACCCTATTAAATTAGTATAAAAATATAGTTTGAATAATGATATACATGGACATATAAAAACAAGCAATCTACAATCACAAGTTATGCACACATACACATATTTATAAATGTACAAATTAATAATTAAGCATGACATGAGTACATGACACATGAAAGTTCGGGTAATTCGGGTATTTCGGGTACCCGATTGTGATACCCGAATTACCCGAACTAAATTCGGGTTTTGCAAGTTGCTACCCGAAATTCCCGAATAAAAATCGGGTTTCGGGTATTTCGGGTTCGGGTTCGGGTATTCTGGGTTCGGGTTTCAGGTTTCGGGTTACGGGTTTTTTGCCCAACCCTACATGCAACTGTGCGAATAGAGAGTGGTAGGGATGGTCCGTGGCCGTCAGATGCGCTGCATGCGGCCATGCAATTTTTTGATAGTCTCTATCCGATCTCGACAGGAAACAGCCCATGCCATCCCAGGGAAAACGGATCCTCTTGCATGCAACCATTAGCTTGGGACGACGGATCGCATAGGCAGAGGGCTTCAGATCAACGACCGGACGGCTAGCTCGGGCTTGCTCTCAGGCCATAGCCAACATCTGGTGTCCCGCCTAAGCAGGAACACACGTACAGAATTGGCCTGTCGCTAACAGCACGGCTGTCCCTGTGCCCCAGACTCCATGGGGCCTTTACCAAACTCGGCGGCGATGCTGCTGCCAATGTGCCATTGTCGACGCGAGCAATTAGGCGAGCCACCAAGGCGCCGCACGTGCCGCCGATGCTGCGTCAATCGAGTGAGTGGAAGGGAGGGCCAGCGGAGGCAAAGCCACGTCCGCGCCTAGTTTCTTCAGGAAACTTTTCTTCTTCTTCGCCGCAAAGGTTAGATTGGAAAGTGAATTACATATCCAATCTAAAAAAATTTACATACCGCTCGATTGCGTAGAGGGAATCGAAGGCTGTCGCGTATGACAGTTCGGCTAGGCCGAGAGACCTGCCGGTTTGACGAAGAGTTGATGCAGATCTGATCCACAACAACGTCGAGGTAGAGCGTGCTGATAACGTGTTGAGAACTATGTCACCACGGATCACCAGATCCGCTCCCTTCCCTCTCGTCAGCAGTAGGGGCGCGAGAAGTTGTAGAGGACCCGTCTCCCTTCCCAGAAGCACGACAGAGGAACACACGAGACACATGATATAGGGTTGGACCATTGGTCTCTTTCTCTTCTCTGTATTATGAGGTAGTGTACAGGTTCCTTATATAGAGATGTGAGACCCCTCAGGGGCAAAGCAGGTATTTGCCCATATAACCCTAACTAGGGTTACTTAACAAAAAGGACTTTTTTAAAAAAAATATTATTTTCAAAACAATTCTTCCATCACTCCCCGAGTATTTTTAAAAAGGTTCTCCCACCGTGCTTTTATCTTTGTTGCACTTACGACACCTGATATATTGCCAACTTCAACTGATGAATCTATTAAAACGTGCTCTCACAAAGGAATAGATGAGAAGTAGAGCTGGAAATAGTATTTTATTTTCTAGCTTTAAGCCTTTAACTTATTCCGGTGGTTTGTACGTGTAACTGTGAGAGCATTGAGCCACTTATATAAAAGCTATTTGCTCAATGATTTAGTAAAACAACTTTAGCTGCACTGATAGGGCTACTTATATGGAGTTAAAAGAATAAAAAAAATCACTAGCGAAGTGGAACTGCCCACCTAGGTGACACAGCTCCGTTAGAACAAGACTAATATATTAGCTAGTTTGTTGTCTAGAAACAATATTGAGTAATTATTAGTAGGCCGCCTCTTCATACTCTAAATCTTTCATCATAAGCTTTGGAATCTATGTACAGGTAGCTATCGGTTGAAAACACGGCCCTGCCGCGGATCCGAAGCAGGCCATCCTGACAGCGAGCCGAGTGGACGGTGGCGGTGACAGCGCATCATCGCTTTGGAATTGGCAGGGAAAAGGCGCGGGGAATAAAGCAGCTGCGATGTGTCCATATCAACGCTGCCACAGCGAAGCGTTGCAGATCTTCTTCTCCTCCTCGCTCCGGGCCGGGCGGCTGGCGGTGGCGCACGCGAGTTCCTACGGCGCGGCGTCCTCTCGGCGGGACAGCCTCCTCGTGCGCACGCCCAACTGCCTAGCCTTGTCTTATTCCGGATCCAGGGGATTGGGTCGATGATAATAAACACCAAATCTATATATAGATCATTTATTATGCTCAGTTCTATTTAAGTTTGCGTTGCCGTTGCACATTCGTATATACTACTACCACTACTACTATAAGGGTGGGTATGTATGTATGTATTATTATCTTCACCAGATACTACTAGTTAGTGAGTGCTAAATAACGCCCGCCTTAGCCACGAAGGAAATAAGTGACTACTAGATAAGTAACATCACATGCCATCCGTTTTTTTCCTCGTATCTTGCTGTCACGCAAAGCATTATCAGCAACAAAAAAGCAAGCAACGTATCTGCTGCCTGTCGCACGTTGACCAGACCTTTTCTTTTTCTTATCTAACAAAAAAAAGAATCCGTTGATGAGAGATTTCTTTTTGTGGAAAAAAAAAAGACGCTGGCTGGAGCAGCAATAGACAGCAGAGCCATTTCATTGATTTTCGCTGTCGGCCCATTAGTACTCCTAGGCCGCCGCGTTGGGCTGGACCTGTCCATCCATGATAACCAAGGAAAGGAAACAAACGGTGCGGGCCTTGTTGGGCCAGCCTTTACCTGCTACCTACTCAATTCCCGAATCCAGTTCATCGCTACGCACAGTACAGTACAGTATACCACGACAACACGCGTAGCAGCGTTCGAGACATCTTCTTTTGCTATTCTCTCCGTCACCAAATTAAAATGATCCTTGCTTTTAAGAAATCGAGCGGTTAAATAATCACCACCTAATGGTCGTGACTATTACTAGCGAGTAGCCACACATATTTATTGCGAATATAACCGATTTTTTATTTTAGTCTTTTTTTTAAAAATAAATTGATTGACGTTTATCCCCTGACCGAATTATTTCCTGTTTTGGACCCTTTGCTCGGCGTCATAGGTTGTGGCACCGATGAAACACAGCTCGGCGTCATAGACTATGGCACCGAGGCGTGCCGTGGCAACGTCAACGAGGGCTATCGTGGCGCCGACGTGGCACCCTAGTCCGGCACCACAATCTTGGTGCTGAGCTAGGATTTAAGTGCTTCTGCCCTTTCCTTTCTCCATTCTTTCCTTTCCTCTCTCTCACCGCTCGACCGCCCCTTTCAACGTCGCCGCCCTCCCCACCCCGACGCATCGCCTAGCCGCGGCCCCACACCTCGGCCGCCCGCCTCACCGGCCCGACGCACCGCCCTATCCTGACCGTCACACCGCCCGGTGAGTTAGTAGCTAGTGGTTAGTAGATAATGGTTCCTTAGTCGTTAGTTAGTAGCTAGTGGTTAGTTAGTAACTAGTGGCGCATTGTCTTAGTATTTAGTTAATTAATGGTTAGTTAGTAACTAGTGGTTAGTTACTATTAATTTAGTTTAGTACTTAGTATTGTATTATCTTAGTGTTTTTATATTTAGTTAGTAGTTTATTATTATTTTATTACTTAGCTAGCACATGTTTTGTAGGATATAGTTAGGTACCTATTTAGTTGTTAGTGTATATAGTTAGCTAGCTATTTAGTTGTTAGTATATGTACATAGAATGTTTATGTTAACCATCGATATGTTTAGCTAATGGTTAAACATATCGCTCATTTGTAACCAGATGTATAAGTGAAGTAGATATATATAATTGAAAGGAATAGCACCTCTCATAGTTCTAACTTCTAAACAAGCTGATGCCACTAACTTATCCGTAATTTAATAATATATATCAAGGGAAACATAATAACATAGTTATAAACCATTCACTACCGTAATGTGTCTCTTTGCCTAGTACCAAATATTTTGCCGAGTACTTTTTCGGGCACTCGGCAAAGAGCATCTTTGCCGAGTGCCATGCAAAAACCCTCGGTAAAAGAAAACACTCGGCGAAGAAGTTGCTTTGCCGAGTGTCAAAAATATAACTGAGAGCACCTAGAGGGGGGGGTGAATAGGTGATCCTGTAAAAAGTTGAAACTTAATCCACAAAACTTGATTAGGAGTTAGCACAATTAAGCCAAGTGGCTAAAAGGAGAGCTTGCACAACACGATAACCACAAAAGAGATCAACACAGAGATGGCACAGTGGTTTATCCCGTGGTTCGGCCAAGTTCAACACTTGCCTAGTCCGCGTTTGTGGCGTCCCAACGGACGAGGGTTGCAATCAACCCCTTTCAAGCGGTCCAAAGACCCACTTGAATATCACGGTGTTTTGCTTTCACTTTACTATATCCCACTTGCGAGGAATCTCCACAACTTGGAGCCTCTCGCCCTTACACTTTGATGTTCACAAAGAAGCACGGAGTAAGGGAGGGATGAGCAACGCACACAAGACACGAAATCAGAGTACCAACACGCACACAAGTCACAACAAGAGCTCACAACACAACTCGGCGAGTTCACAACTCAAATGGAGCTCTAATTGCTATCGCAAAGAATCAAATGCGCGGGATCGAAGTCTTGGTGCTTAGGAATGCTTAGAAAATGCTTGGTGTCCTCCTCCATGCGCCTAGGGGTCCCTTTTATAGCCCCGAGGCAGCTAGGAGTCGTTGAGTGCATTCCAGGAAGGCAATTCTTGTCTTCTGTTGCCTGGCGCACCGGACAGTCCGGTGCACCACCGGACACTGTCCGGTGCGGATCTCCTTCCTTATTTGGCGAAGCCGACCGTTGGCGCTTTGGAGCCGTTGGCACACCGGACACTGTCCGGTGCACACCGGACAGTCCGGTGCCCCCTTCCGACCGTTGGCTCGGCCACTTGTCTCGCGTGGATCGCACGGCCGACCGTTGGCCCGGCCGACCGTTGGCTCACCGGACAGTCCGGTGCACACCGGACAGTCCGATGAATTATAGCCGTACGCCGTTAATCACTTCCCGAGAGCAGTAAGTTCGCCTGAGCCAGCCTGGCGCACCGGACACTGTCCGGTGCACCACCGGACAGCCCGGTGCACCCAGACAGAGCTGACTTTGGCAGAACAAAGTCATCTTTAATTTCAACTTGATTTTTCCTTTTTCCAGCACTTAGACACAATACATTAGTCTCTAAAATAATGTACTAAGTCTGAGTGAAAGGGAATTAGGCTTACACCTAGTTCCTAAATAAATTTTGGTGGTTGAATTGCCCAACACAAATAATTGGACTAACTAGTTTACTCTAGTGTATAAGTTATACAGGTGTAAAAGGTTCACACTTAGCCAATAAAAAGATCAAATATTGGATTCAACAAAGGAGCAAAGGGACAACCGAAGGCACCTCTGGTCTGGGGCACCGGACTGTCCGGTGTACACCGGACATTGTCCGGTGCACCACCGGACAGTGTCCGGTGCACCAGAGGACTCCAACTCGAACTCGCCACCTTCGGGAATTTCCAGAGGCACTTCGCTATAATTCACCGGACTGTCCGGTGTACACCGGACAGTGTCCGGTGCTCCAAGGAAGAGCGGCCTCAGGAACTCGCCAGCTTCGGGAAAATGCAGCGACTGCTCCGCTATAATTCACCGGACATGTCCGGTGTACACCGGACTGTCCGGTGCAACCCCGGAGCAACGGCTACTTCGCGCCAACGGTCACCTGCGGGCGCATTTAATGCGCGCCAGAAGCGCGCAGAAGTCAGGCACGCGCGCACTGGCACACCGGACATTGAACAATACATGTCCGGTGTGCACCGGACACCCAGGCGGGCCCAGAAGACAGAAGCTCCAACGGTCGGAATCCAACGGCATTGGTGACGTGGCTGGCGCACCGGACATGTCCGGTGTGCACCGGACTGTCCGGTGCACCATCGAACAAACAGCCTCACCAAACGGCTAGTTTGGTGGTTGGGGCTATAAATACCCCAACCACCCCACCATTCATTGCATCCAAGTTTTCCACTTCTCAACCACTTACAAGAGCTAGGCATTCAATTCTAGACACATCAAAGAGATCAAATCCTCTCCAATTCCTCACAAGGCTTTAGAGATTAGCGAGAGAGATTTGCTGTGTTCTTTTGAGCTCTTGCGCTTGGATTGCTTCTTTTCTTTCTCACTTGTTCTTGTGATCAAAACTCCATTGTAATCAAGGCAAGAGGCACCAATTGTGTGGTGGCCCTTGCGGGGAAGTTTTGTTCCCGGCTTTGATTTGAGAAGAGAAGCTCACTCGGTCGGAAGGACCGTTTGAGAGAGAGAAAGGGTTGAAAGAGACCCGGTCTTTGTGACCACCTCAACGGGGAGTAGGTTTGCGAGAACCGAACCTCGGTAAAACAAATCCTTGTGTCACACTCCTTATTTGCTTGAGATTTGTTTTGCACCCTCTCTCTCGCGGACTCGGTTTTTTCTAACGCTAACCCGGCTTGTAGTTGTGTTTATATTTGTAAATTTCAGTTTCGCCCTATTCACCCCCCCTCTAGGCGACTATCAATTGGTATCAGAGCCCGGTGCTTCATTAGAGCCTAACCGCTCGAAGTGATGTCGGGAGATCACGCCAAGAAGGAGATGGAGACCGGCGAAAAGCCCACTACAAGCCATGGGAGCACTTCATCGGAAGAGTCCCGCACCAAGAGGAAGGAGAAGAAGAACTCCTCCAAAGGGAAGGAGAAGAAGTCTTCTTCACACCAAAAGGAGAAGAAGGAGAAATCCTCTTCTCACAAGACGCGTCGGAGTGGGGACAAGAAAAAGAGGATGAGGAAAGTGGTCTACTACGAGACCGATTCTTCATCGACATCCACCTCCGGCTCCGACGCGGCGTCCGTCACTTCTAAACGCCAAGAGCGTAAGAAGTATAGTAAGATTCCCCTACACTACCCTCGCATTTCTAAACATACACCTTTACTTTCCGTCCCATTAGGCAAACCACCAACATTTGATGGTGAAGATTACGCTAGGTGGAGTGATTTAATGCGATTTCATCTAACCTCACTCCACAAAAGTATATGGGATGTTGTTGAGTTTGGTACACAGGTATGATCCGTAGGGGATGAAGACTATGATGAGGATGAGGTGGCCCAAATCGAGCACTTCAACTCTCAAGCAACAACAATACTCCTTGCCTCTCTAAGTAGAGAGGAGTATAACAAAGTGCAAGGGTTGAAGAGCGCCAAGGAGGTTTGGGATGTGCTCAAAACCGCACACGAAGGAGATGAGCTCACAAAGATCACCAAGCGGGAGACGATCGAGGGGGAGCTCGGTCGGTTCCGGCTTCGCAAAGGGGAGGAGCCACAAAACATGTACAACCGGCTCAAGACCTTGGTGAATCAAGTGCGCAACCTCGGGAGCAAAAAATGGGATGACCACGAAATGGTTAAGGTTATTCTAAGATCTCTTATTTTTCTTAACCCCACTCAAGTACAATTAATTCGTGGCAACCCAAGATATACACTAATGACCCCCGAGGAAGTAATCGGGAATTTTGTGAGTTTTGAGTGCATGATCGAAGGCTCGAGGAAGATCAACGAGCTTGATGATCCCTCCACATCCGAGGCTCAACCCGTCGCATTCAAGGCGACGGAGGAAAAGAAGGAGGAGTCTACACCAAGTAGACAACCCATCGACGCTTCAAAGCTCGACAACGAGGAGATGGCTTTAATCATCAAAAGCTTTCGCCAAATCCTCAAGCAACGGAAGGGGAAGGACTACAAGTCCCGCTCCAAGAAGGTTTGCTACAAGTGTGGTAAGCCCGGTCACTTTATTGCCAAATGTCCACTATCAAGTGACAGTGATAGGGATAACGACAAGAAGGGCAAGAGGAGAGAAAAAAAAAGTACTACAAGAAGAAGGGCGGCGATGCCCATGTTTGTCGGGAATGGGACTCCGACGAAAGCTCTAGCGACTCCTCCGACGACGAGGACGCCGCCAACATCGCCGTCACCAAGGGACTCCTCTTCCCCAACGTCGGCCACAAGTGCCTCATGGCAAAGGACGGCAAAAGGAAGAAGGTTAAATCTAAATCCTCCACTAGATATGAGTCCTCTAGTGATGATAATGCTAGTGATGAGGAAGATAATTTGCGTACCCTTTTTGCCAACCTTAACATGGAACAAAAAGAAAAATTAAATGAGTTAATTAGTGCTATTCATGAAAAGGATGACCTTTTGGATTCCCAAGAGGACTTCCTAATTAAGGAAAATAAGAAACATGTTAAGGTTAAAAATGCTTATGCTCTAGAAATTGAGAAATGTGAAAAATTATCTAGTGAGCTAAGCACTTGCCATGAGACAATAGACAACCTTAGAAATGAAAATGCTAATTTGTTAGCTAAGGTTGATTCTCATGTTTGTAATGTCTCAATTACCAATTCTAGAAATAATGATGATGATTTACTTGCTAGGATTGAAGAATTGAACATTTCTCTTGCTAGCCTTAGGATTGAAAATGAGAAATTGCTTGCTAAGGCTAAAGATTTTGATGTTTGCAATACTACTATTTCTGACCTTAGAACTAAGAATGACATGTTACATGCTAAGGTTGTAGAATTAAAATCTTGCAAACCCTCTACATCTATCGTTGAGCATGTATCTATTTGTACTAGATGTAGAGATATTGATATTAATGCTATTCATGATCACATGACTTTAATTAAACAACAAAATGATCATATGGCAAAATTAGATGCAAAAATTGCCGAGCATAACTTAGAAAATGAAAAATTTAAATTTGCTAGAAGTATGCTCTATAATGGGAGACGCCCTGGCATCAAGGATGGCATTGGCTTCCAAAGGGGAGACAATGTCAAACTTAATGCCCCTCCTAAAAGATTGTCTAACTTTGTTAAGGGCAAGGCTCCCATGCCTCAGGATAACGAGGGTTACATTTTATACCCTGTCGGTTATCCCGAGGACAAAATTAGGAGAATTCACTCTAGGAAGTCTCACTCTGGCCCTAACCATGCTTTTATGTATAAGGGTGAGACATCTAGCTCTAGGCAACCCACCTGTGCTAAGTTGCCTAAAAGGAAAACTCCTAGTGCATCAAATGAACATAGTCTTTCTTTTAAAACTTGTGATGCATCTTATGTTTTGACTAACAAATCCAGCAAAGTAGTTGCCAAGTTTGTTGGGGGCAAACACAAGGGCTCCAAGACTTGTGTTTGGGTACCCAAAGTTCTTGTTTCTAATGCCAAAGGACCCAAAACCGTTTGGGTACTTAAAGTCAAGAACTAAAATTGTTTTGTAGGTTTATGCATCCGGGGGCTCAAGTTGGATAATCGACAGCGGGTGCACAAACCACCTGACAGGGGAGAAGAAGATGTTCTCCTCATATGAGAAAAACCAAGATCCCCAACGAGCAATCACATTCGGGGATGGAAATCAAGGTTTGGTCAAAGGATTGGGTAAAATTGCTATATCTCCTGACCATTCTATTTCCAATGTTTTTCTTGTAGATTCATTAGATTACAATTTGCTTTCTGTATCTCAATTATGCAAAATGGGCTACAACTGTCTTTTCACTGATGTAGGTGTCACTGTCTTTAGAAGAAGTGATGATTCAATAGCATTTAAGGGAGTGTTAGAGGGTCAGCTATACTTGGTAGATTTTGATAGTGCTGAACTCGACACTTGCTTAATTGCTAAGACTAACATGGGCTGGCTCTGGCATCGCCGACTAGCACATGTTGGGATGAAGAATCTTCACAAGCTTCTAAAGGGAGAACACATTTTAGGACTAATAAATGTTCATTTTGAGAAAGACAGGGTTTGTAGCGCGTGCCAAGCAGGAAAGCAAGTTGGTGCCCATCATCCACACAAGAACATCATGACGACCGACGGGCCGCTTGAGCTACTCCACATGGATCTATTCGGCCCGATTGCTTACATAAGCATCAGCAGGAGTAAGTATTGTCTTGTAATAGTGGATGATTATTCTCGCTTCACTTGGGTGTTCTTTTTGCAGGAAAAATCTCAAACCCAAGAAACCTTAAAGGGATTCTTAAGACGAGCTCAAAACGAGTTCGGCTTAAGGATCAAGAAAATTAGAAGCGACAACGGGATGGAGTTCAAGAACTCTCAAATTGAAGGCTTCCTTGAGGAGGAGGGCATCAAGCATGAGTTCTCTTCTCCCTACACGCCACAACAAAATGGTGTAGTGGAGAGGAAGAATAGAACTCTATTGGACATGGCAAGAACCATGCTTGATGAGTACAAGACTTCGGATCGGTTTTGGGCCGAGGCGGTCAACACCGCCTGCTATGCCATCAACCGGTTATATCTACACCGAATCCTCAAGAAGACATCTTATGAACTCCTAACCGGTAAAAAGCCCAATATTTCATATTTTAGAGTCTTTGGTAGCAAATGCTTTATTCTTGTTAAAAGAGGTAGAAAATCTAAATTTGCTCATAAGACTGTAGAAGGCTTTTTACTAGGATATGATTCAAACACAAGAGCATATAGAGTCTTTAACAAGTCCACTGGACAAGTTGAAGTTTCTTGTGACGTTGTGTTTGATGAGACTAACGACTCTCAAGTAGAGCTAGTTGATCTTGATGAGATAGGTGAAGAACAGGCTCCGTGCATCGCGCTAAGGAATATGTCCATTGGGGATGTATGTCCTAAGGAATCCAAAGAGCCTCCAAATGCACAAGATCAACCATCCTTCTCCACGCGAGCATCTCCACCGACTCAAAATGAGGATGAAGCTCAAGTTGATGAAGTAGAAGATCAAGCAAATGAGCCACCTCAAGATGACGACAATGATCAAGGGGGAGATGCAAATGATCAAGACAAGGAGGATGAAGAACCAAGGCCGCCACACCCAAGAGTCCACCAAGCAATCCAACGGGATCACCCCGTCGACACCATCCTCGGCGACATTCATAAGGGGGTAACTACTAGATCTCGTGTTGCACATTTTTGTGAGCATTACTCTTTTGTTTCCTCTATTGAGCCACACAGGGTAGAGGAAGCACTCCAAGATTCGGATTGGGTGGTGGCGATGCAAGAGGAGCTCAACAACTTCACTAGAAATAAGGTATGGCATTTAGTTCCACGTCCTAATCAAAATGTTGTAGGAACCAAATGGGTCTTCCGCAACAAGCAAGACGAGCATGGTGTGGTGACAAGGAACAAAGCTCGACTTGTGGCCAAGGGATACTCCCAAGTCGAAGGTTTGGATTTCGGTGAAACCTATGCACCCGTAGCTAGGCTTGAGTCAATTCGTATATTATTGGCCTATGCTACTTACCATGGCTTTAAGCTTTATCAAATGGACGTGAAAAGTGCCTTCCTCAATGGACCAATCAAGGAAGAGGTCTATGTTGAGCAACCTCCCGGCTTTGAAGACAGTGAGTATCCTAACCATGTCTATAAGCTCTCAAAGGCGCTTTATGGGCTCAAGCAAGCCCCAAGAGCATGGTATGAATGCCTTAGAGATTTCCTTATCACTAATGGCTTCAAAGTCGAAAAGGCCGATCCTACTCTATTCACTAAAACTCTTGAAAATGACTTGTTTGTATGCCAAATTTATGTTGATGATATTATATTTGGATCTACTAACGAGTCTACATGTGAAGAATTTAGTAGGATCATGACACAAAAATTCGAGATGTCTATGATGGGGGAGTTGAAGTACTTCTTGGGATTTCAAGTGAAGCAACTCCAAGAGGGCACCTTCATTAGCCAAACGAAGTATACTCAAGACATTCTAAACAAGTTTGGGATGAAGGATGCCAAGCCCATCAAGACACCCATGGGAACTAATGGGCATCTCGACCTCGACACGGGAGGTAAGTCCGTGGATCAAAAGGTATATCGGTCGATGATAGGTTCTTTACTCTATTTATGTGCATCTCGACCGAATATTATGCTTTATGTATGCATGTGTGCAAGATTCCAAGCCGACCCTAAGGAAGCTCACCTTACGGCCGTAAAACGAATCTTGAGATATTTGGCTTATACACCTAAGTTTGGGCTTTGGTATCCTAGGGGATCCACATTTGATTTGATTGGTTATTCGGATGCCGATTGGGCGGGGTGTAAAATCAATAGAAAGAGCACATCGGGGACTTGCCAGTTCTTGGGAAGATCCTTGGTGTCTTGGGCTTCAAAGAAGCAAAATTCGGTCGCTCTTTCTACCGCCGAAGCCGAGTATATTGCCGCAGGTCATTGTTGCGCGCAATTGCTTTGGATGAGGCAAACCCTGCGGGACTACGGTTACAAACTAACCAAAGTCCCTTTGCTATGTGATAATGAGAGTGCAATCAAGATGGCAGATAATCCCGTCGAGCATAGCCGCACTAAACACATAGCCATTCGGTATCATTTTCTTAGGGATCACCAACAAAAGGGAGATATCGAGATTTCTTACATTAACACTAAAGATCAATTAGCCGATATCTTTACCAAGCCTCTTGATGAACAATCTTTTAACAAACTTAGGCATGAGCTAAATATTCTTGATTCTAGGAACTTATTTTGTTGATTTGCACACATAGCTCATTTTACATACCTTTGATCATATCTCTTTCATATGCTATGACTAATGTGTCTTCAAGTCTATTTCAAACCAAGTCATAGGTGTATTGAAAGGGAATTGGAGTCTTCAGCGAAGACAAAGGCTTCCACTACGTAACTCATTCTTCGCCAATCACTCCAAGCAACTCTCCATTTTTGGGAGAAAGCATGAGCACAAAGCACAAGGACTCCATCTTTGGTATAATCTTCACTCATTTATTTATGACCAAAGGGGAGAGAGTAGTTTGAAAGGGCTCTAATGATTCCGTTTTTGGCGATTCATGCCAAAGGGGGAGAAAGTATGAGCCCAAAGCAAAAGGACCTCACCACCACCAATTTCAAAAACTTAGTTTTTCAAAGAGTATTTTCAATTGGTATCCTATTGTGTTCAAAAGGGGGAGAAAGTAGTACTTCAAAAATGGTATATCAAAACCCTCTTGAACACTAAGAGGAGGATCTCATTTAGGGGTAGTTTTGTTTAGTCAAAGGAAAAGCATTTGAAACAGGGGGAGAAAATTTCAAATCTTGAAAATGCTTTGCAAAATATTATTCATTTACCTTTGACTATTTGCAAAAGAACTTTGAAAAGGATTTACAAAAGAGTTTGCAAAAACAAAACATGTGGTGCAAGCGTGGTCCAAAATGTTAAAAATAAAGAGACGATCCATGCATATCTTGTAAGTATTAATATTGGCTCAATTCCAAGCAACCTTTTGCACTTACATTATGCAAACTAGTTCAATTATGCACTTCTCTATTTGCTTTGGTGTGTGTTGGCATCAATCACCAAAAAGGGGGAGATTGAAAGGGAATTAGGCTTACACCTAGTTCCTAAATAATTTTTGGTGGTTGAATTGCCCAACACAAATAATTGGACTAACTAGTTTACTCTATTGTATAAGTTATACAGGTGTAAAAGGTTCACACTTAGCCAATAAAAAGATCAAATATTGGATTCAACAAAGGAGCAAAGGGACAACCGAAGGCACCTCTGGTCTGGGGCACCAGACTGTCTGGTGTACACCGGACAGTGTCCGGTGCACCAGAGGACTCCAACTCGAACTCGCCACCTTCGGGAATTTCCAGAGGCACTTCGCTATAATTCACCGGACTGTCCGGTGTACACCGGACAGTGTCCGGTGCTCCAAGGAAGAGCGGCCTCAGGAACTCGCCAGCTTCGGGAAAATGCAGCGACTGCTCCGCTATAATTCACCGGACATGTCCGGTGTACACCGGACTGTCCGGTGCAACCCCGGGGCAACGGCTACTTCGCGCCAACGGTCACCTGCGGGCGCATTTAATGCGCGCCAGAAGCGCGCAAAAGTCAGGCACGCGCGCACTGGCACACCGGACATTGAACAGTACATGTCCGGTGTGCACCGGACACCCAGGCGGGCCAAGAAGACAGAAGCTCCAACGGTCGGAATCCAACGGCATTGGTGACGTGGCTGGCGCACCGGACATGTCCGGTGTGCACCGGACTGTCCGGTGCACCATCGAACAGACAGCCTCACCAAACGGCTAGTTTGGTGGTTGGGGCTATAAATACCCCAACCACCCCACCATTCATTGCATCCAAGTTTTCCACTTCTCAACCACTTACAAGAGCTAGGCATTCAATTCTAGACACATCAAAGAGATCAAATCCTCTCCAATTCCTCACAAGGCTTTAGAGATTAGCGAGAGAGATTTGCCGTGTTCTTTTGAGCTCTTGCGCTTGGATTGCTTCTTTTCTTTCTCACTTGTTCTTGTGATCAAAACTCCATTGTAATCAAGGCAAGAGGCACCAATTGTGTGGTGGCCCTTGCGGGGAAGTTTTGTTCCCGGCTTTGATTTGAGAAGAGAAGCTCACTCGGTCGGAAGGACCGTTTGAGAGAGGGAAAGGGTTGAAAGAGACCCAGTCTTTGTGACCACCTCAACGGGGAGTAGGTTTGCGAGAACCGAACCTCGGTAAAACAAATCCTTGTGTCACACTCCTTATTTGCTTGAGATTTGTTTTGCACCCTCTCTCTCGCGGACTCGGTTTTTTCTAACGCTAACCCGGCTTGTAGTTGTGTTTATATTTGTAAATTTCAGTTTCGCCCTATTCACCCCCCCTCTAGGCGACTATCACTGAGAAACATACCTTTATACTTGATTTGTACTTTGTCCACCATTTAACACTTAGGCACTTGTGTTGGACACTAAATCACCAAAATACTTAGAAATGGCCCAAGGGCACATTTCCCTTTCAATCTCCCCTTTTTGGTGATTTATGCCAACACAACATAAAGCAAGTAGAACAAGTGCAAAATCAATTCAAATAAGAACTCAAAATTGTTTTGATTCAAATTTGACATATATGGATCATTCTTTGCCACCACTTGGTTTGTTTTTGCAAATCAAACTCAATTTCCTATCTCTAAGTCAAATTCACTTGTAGAGACATAAAGAAAGGTATTCCACGAGAAATTGATCAAAGAGTTCAAAAACTCCCCCTTTTTCCCATAATCAAGCCTTCTCCCCACAAGAGACCAACTTTTGACAATAAGAGACAAACAAGAATATTTTGACAAACAAAAACTCTAACTCTACTTTTTCAAAATTCACAAGTGGTAGCTGATCCATTTATTGCTTTGGCCTTATTTTCTCCCAATTTGGCATCAAGCACCAAAACGGGATCAATTTTGGCCCTTTAACCCCATTGCCTCACCAAAATCTTCAACTAAGAGTAAAAAGGCAATAAGAGTACAAAAATGAACTTGGAATTAGTTACTCTTTCATCGGTGTGCAGTGGAAGTCTTGCATGGTCCAAGTCCACCTTTTTCCCTTTCAAACCTCCTTTGAGACTAAATTAAGCAAACTCAAGCAAACAGTTAGTCTCAACGGGTCAAGTTGTAGCACATCTCCCCCTAAATTTGTGCATCACTTGCAAATGGACTTGTAAGGTCCGGGGAGTGCTTGTACAACTTGAGCACCATAAGTAAACAACAAAATGCATAAGGAACATGATCAAAGGCATAAACACATGTATGCTATAAATCAATCCAAGTTCCGCGAATCTAAGACATTTAGCTCACTACGCAACTTGCAAAAGGTCTGCTCATCCAAAGGCTTGGTAAAGATATCGGCTAGCTGGTTTTCAGAGCTAACATGAAACACTTTGATATCTTCCTTTTGCTGGTGGTCTCTCAAAAAGTGATGCCGGATGTCTATGTGCTTTGTGCGGCTGTGTTCAACAGGATTATCCGCCATGCGGATAGCACTCTCATTATCACACAGGAGTGGGACTTTGCTCAAATTGTAGCCAAAGTCCCTGAGGGTTTGCCTCATCCAAAGTAGTTGCGCGCAACACTGTCCTGCGGCAACGTACTCGGCCTCAGCGGTGGATAGGGCAACGGAAGTTTGTTTCTTAGAACTCCATGACACCAGGGACCTTCCTAAGAATTGGCACGTCCCCGATGTACTCTTCCTATCGACCTTACATCCAGCATAGTCGGAGTCTGAATATCCAATCAAGTCAAAGGTAGACCCCTTTGGATACCAGATCCCGAAGCAAGGCGTAGCGACTAAATATCTAAGAATTCGATTCACAGCCACTAAGTGACAATCCTTTGGATCGGATTGAAATCTAGCACACATGCATACGCTAAGCATAATATCCGGTCTACTAGCACATAAATAAAGTAAAGACCCTATCATAGACCGGTATGCCTTTTGATCAACGGACTTACCTCCTTTGTTGAGGTCGGTGTGTCCGTCGGTTCCCATTGGAGTCTTTGCGGGCTTGGCGTCTTTCATCCCAAACCGCTTGATCAAGTCTTGTGTGTACTTTGTTTGGGAGATGAAGGTCCCATCCTTGAGTTGCCTCACTTGGAACCCAAGGAAATAGCTTAACTCGCCCATCATCGACATCTCAAACTTTTGAGTCATCACCCTGCTAAACTCTTCACAAGACTTTTGGTTAGTAGAACCAAATATTATGTCATCGACATATATTTGGCACACAAAAAGATCACCATCACATGTCTTAGTAAAAAGAGTTGGATCGGCTTTCCCAACCTTGAAAGCATTAGCAATTAAAAAGTCTCTAAGGCATTCATACCATGCTCTTGGGGCTTGCTTAAGTCCATAGAGCACCTTAGAGAGCTTACACATGTGGTCGGGGTACCGTTCATCCTCGAAGCCAGGGGGTTGCTCCACGTACACCTCCTCCTTGATTGGTCCGTTGAGGAAAGCGCTCTTCACATCCATTTGGAACAACCTGAAAGAATGGTGTCGGGGACCATAATTAGGGGTACCCCCAAGACTCCTAATCTCAGCTGGTAACCCCCATCAGCACAAAGCTGCAAAGGGCTGATGGGTGCGATTAAGTCAAGGCTCGGTCCACTCAAGGGACACGATCTCGCCTCGCCCGAGCCCAGCCTCGGGCAATGCAGCCGACCTCGGAGGGTTCACGTCTCGCCCGAGGACCCCCTCAAGCAACGGACACACCTTTGGCTCGCCCGAGGCCCAGTCTTTGCCAAGAAGCAACCTTGGCCAGATCGCCACACCGACCGACCGCACTGCAGAAGCATTTAATGCGAGGATGGCCTGACACCTTATCCTGACACGCGCCCTCCAGTCGACAGAGCCGAAGTGACTGCAGTCACTTCGCCGCTCCACTGACCGGCCTGACGAGAGGACAGCGCCGCCTGCGCCGCTCCGACTGTTGTGCCACTCGACAGAGTGAGGCTGACAGCAGCCAAGTCCGGCCTCGGGCGCCATAGGAAGCTCCGCCTCGCCCGACCCCAGGGCTCGGACTCGGCCTCAGACCCGGAAGACGACGAACTCCGCCTCGCCCGACCCCAGGGCTCGGACTCGGCCTCGGCCCCGGAAGACGACGAACTCCGCCTCTGTGAATCATCTAGGCCCCTTTGGTAATGTTTTGGTAATTAATGACAACTACTTGTGGACTAACAATTCTTGGAGAAATAAGAATGCAGGTTGAACCACAGTGAACTGAGGAGTCTTGAAGACTTATAAGCATTGGTTGTGGATCAGGTGAAGGCAAAGGTATAACATAGGTTTTGTTTTTGCCGGTCACCAGGTGTTTAGAGAAGAAAGTGACCGGATTAGTAGGATAGATAGCCGTACTATTAAGAGGGGTCAATGACTTAGATCTGTGTAAAACTTAGTGCCTCATAGAGCATCAAAGTTGCATTTGCATAAGGACCATCAGCGCTTCTCATTTCGTGAATTAAAGGTTCATTCAAAAGCATGTTTGAAATTTGAGAAGTCTTGGTCGCGCGGACTGTCCGGCCCTTGGGGGCGGACCGTCCGCGATCCTCCAGAGGGTCCGAGGTTTGACCTTTTGTGTTGACTCTGTGTTCTTTTGCACTGCGGACCGTCCGGGCCTTAGGGCCGGACCGTCCGCAGTCCTGACCAGAGGAAGGTGGCCTCGGGTCTGTCCCTGAATTATAGGCGGACGGTCCGCCTGTAAGGCGCGGACGGTCCGCATGTGTATAACTCGTTTCTGGACAGGGACTGTGTGTTTTTATTGGTTTGTACTACGGACGATCCGGGGGACCAGTCCGGACAGTACTGTCTCGGGCGCGGACGGTCCGGGATTTATAGCCGGACGGTCCGCGTGTGTTAACTCCGTTTGATCCGAGGCTCGGGTGTTTGAAATTGCCAGGTCTCGGACGGTCCGGCCTTGAAGGGCGGACTGTCCGGACCCACCTTTTTGAGTCTGCTCTGACATGTTTCAACGGTCATTATAGCCGTTGTGGTGTACGGCGGACCGTCCGGCCCTAGGGCGCGGACGGTCCGCGTGTGCGCAGAACTGCCCCCTTTTACTCATAACGGTTGGTTTTAGATGGGGGACTATAAATAGAAGGGTAGCTCGTGTGTGAGACCTCTCTTGGCCATTCCTTGCATACATTGAGCTCATTTGTGATCCTCCAACTCACTCTCTCACACTCTTTGCTTGAGATTGCATTCTAGTGAGGGATTGAGTGTTCCTAGTGCATTTGCATCATTTGGTGATTCTTGAGGCACTAGGTGGTACACCGAGCAAGCGTCGTTGGCTTGTTACTCTTGGAGGTTGCCGCCTCCTAGACGGCTCGGGTGATTGTCTCCGTCGAGCTCTCCAAGGAGATTGTGGAGAAGCCGCGGTGTGGATTGTGAGGGGTTCGCGCCTACCTCGCCGGAGCGGCAAAGGTGACACTAGTGAAATCGAGGTATTGAGTGATTTCTTGTCCACTTGGCTTAAAGATCAAGACGTGTCTTGATAGAGGAGCAAGTGAGAGCTTGAAGTCCACCTCAACGTGGATTAGGGGTGATCGGCAAATCACCGATACCACGGGATAAATTTCGGTGTCTATTCTTTCTAGCATTACTTATTGCCTTGCAATTGATTAGTGCTTTGCTCATTGTTCTTCAAGTATTCAATCTCCGTAGTTGCTTTTCATACATTGTTTACTTATTGACACTAGATAATTTATTTCTCTTGTCGCATTGATTAAATTTATTGAGTATTGTTGTTTTTAGTCAAAACCGTCTATTCACCCCCCCTCTAGCCGGTGTCCTAGATCCTACAAGTGGTATCAGAGCCAAGGACTCCATTGTTTGTGGATCTAATCATCCCGGAGTGGGACAAAATGGCTAGTAACAACAATGTGCACATTGGGAAGCCACCGCACTTTGATGGAAGCAATTATGATTATTGGAAAATAAGAATGTCAATGCATCTTAGAGCAATGGGTGGAAAAATTTGGCCAATTGTTAGAGATGGATTTGTTGTATTGAAGGAAGATGAACCATCCATTAGTGATAATGAGAATATCCTCACAAATGATCAAGCCATGAATGTCTTTTATGATGCTCTTGATATAAATGAGTTCAATCGTATCAAAAATCTCACAACCGCTCATGAGATTTGGATAAAATTAATGGAAATTCATGAAGGAACTACAATTGTGAAGAGTGCCAAACTATATGTGTGCAAAGGGAAGTTTGAGCAATTTATTATGAAAGAAGATGAGAGTGTATCCGATATGTTCAATCGGTTGAATGAGATTGTAAATGAACTCAAAGGACTTGGTTTTAATGTACCGGATGTGGATTTCACACACAAGTTCCTTAGATCACTTCCGGAGAAATATGAGACTATTGTGACAATGCTAGTAAGAAGTGATCTATCTACAACTTCTCCAACCGAAGTATTGGGAGAAATTCTCACTCAAGATATATTTAAGAAGTCTCAAGCCGATGCCTTAAGTTTGGCAAAGAAGGTGAAAAATGAATCTATTGCTCTCAAAGCCAAGGCCTCAAAGGCAATTGAAAAAGAAGATAGCAATGATGAAGAAAATGAAAGTGAGAGTGATGGTGACATGGCTTTATTTGTAAGGAAATTCAATAAATTCATGAAGATGAAAAGAGGTCAACCTAGAAGAGGTCAAACATCAAGAAGAAATGCTTTCAATGATAGAAAGTGTTTTGAGTGTGGGGAACCCGGTCACATTGCCATGAATTGCCCAAGCAAGAAGAAGAAGGGCAAAGATGAAAGTGACAAGAAGAAAAAGAAATTCTACAACAAGAAGAAAGATGGCAAAGCCTATCTAGTTGAATGGGACTCGGATGATAGCTCGGATGATGATAATAATGATGACACCTCATCGAAGCTTAATGCCGGAATTGCCATCAAGGAAGCTCCCTCACTCTTTTCATCCCCCCATTGTCTCATGGCGAAGGGAGATGCAAAGGTAAAAATCATCACCGATTTAAATGATATAAAAGATGATGATGATATTGATGATGTTGATGATGATGGCTATTCATATGATGATCTTGTTAGAATGCTAGGTGAGGCCGATGACTACATGCACAAAGAAAAAGAAAAATTTAAGACCTTGAAGGAATTGTATAAAAACCTCCAAGTGTCTTTTGAGGAGCTCAAGACCTCTCACAATGATCTCAAAGAAAATTGTGAGAAGCTTGCGGATGCTCAAAAATCATCTATTGTGCATGAAGTTGAGGTGGTCACTAAGGATGTTGGAGTCACTTGTGACTTACTTGATAGTCTTACAAGTGAACCACTATCTACTAATACTATTTGTGATAAATGCAAAATTTCTCTCATTGATAACATTACTCTTGATGAATCAAAAATTATTGTTGAGAATGAAGTGTTAGTAGATAGAATAAATGCTCTAACTCATGATCTAGAAAAGGCATATGGTGGTAAGACTAAATTGGATTTCATATTGGGAAGTCAACGATGCTCTCTTAACCGTGAAGGTCTTGGATATGTTCCTAAGAAAGGAAAGAATGCTTTTGTAAAGCAAAAGACATTGTTTGTGAAAGAATGTGACAAAGTGTGTCACAAGTGTCACAAAAAGGGGCATGTTAAGAAAAATTGTCCTAAGTTCAAAAATGTATCCTCCACTTGTTTTGAGCATTGTTATGTTCTTTCTCATAATGCAAAAGGTGTTCATGCTAAAGTTGTTGGTACCTCAATTGTTGGAAACAAAAGAAAGCTATTTGGGTGCCAAAGACCTTGGTCACTAACATCCGAGGACCCAAGCAAGTTTGGGTACCTAAAAGAGATTGATTTCCTTTTGTAGGTGAACTACAAGGCGGGAGGGAATCATTGGGTGTTGGATAGTGGATGTACTCAACACATGACCGGGGATATGAGAATGTTTACCCAAATGAGTGAGGAAGATTGCTCAAATTATGATAGTATCACATTTGGAGATAATCGTAAAGGAAAGGTTAAAGGTTTGGGTAAAATTGCTATCTCAAACGATCATTCTATATCAAATGTGCTATTGGTTGAGTCTTTGAATTTTAATTTACTTTCCGTAGCTCAATTATGTGATTTAGGATTTTGTTGCAATTTCACAGTTGAAGATGTTATTATCTCTAGTGTTGATGGTAGCAATCTTAAATTTAAAGGCTTTAGACATGAAAATCTTTATCTTGTTGATTTCTCATCTAATGAGGCAAAGCTCACAACTTGCCTATTTTCAAAAGCTTCACTAGGTTGGTTATGGCATAGAAGACTTGGTCATGTTGGGATGAAGCAACTCAATCGGTTAACCAAGCATGACTTAGTTCGAGGCTTAAAAGATGTGAAGTTTGAAAAGAACAAATTGTGTAGCTCTTGTCAAGCCGGTAAGCAAGTGGCAAATACTCATCCAAATAAAAGTCAAATGTCCACTCATCGACCTTTGGAATTACTTCACATGGATTTATTTGGGCCCACATCTTTTGTAAGTATTGGTGGTAATTCCTATTGTCTTGTGATTGTGGATGACTATTCAAGATTTACTTGGGTTTATTTTCTACGAGACAAATCCAATGTGTTTGAAACATTCAAGTCATTTGCTATATTGGCTCAAAATCAATTTGATTTCGACATCAAAAAGGTTAGAAGTGATAATGGGTCGGAATTCAAAAATGCAAGGATTGATCAATATTGTGATGACAAGGGTATCAAACATGAATTCTCTTCCAAATATACCCCGGAACAAAACGGTATTGTTGAAAGAAAGAATAGAACTCTTATTGATATGGCAAGGTCTATGTTAGCGGAATATAATATATCGGATTCTTATTGGGCCGAGGCAATAAATACCGCTTGTCATTCATCAAATAGACTATATTGTCACAAGCTTTTGAAGAAAACTCCATATGAATTGCTTATTGGTAGAAAGCCAAATATCTCATATTTTAGGGTATTCGGTTGTAAATGTTATATTTTGAGAAAGGGGAGCCGGCTTTCTAAATTTGAGAAGAAATGTGATGAGGGTTTTCTTCTTGGATATTCATCAAATAGTAAGGCTTATAGAGTCTTCAACAAAACTCATGGTATTATTGAGGAAGCATATGATGTTGAATTCGATGAAACAAATGGGTCTCAAGATGAGAGTGATAATCTTGATGATGTTGGGGGAACTCAATTAATAAATGCAATGAAAACAATGGCCATTGGTGAAATAAAACCTAAGGAAGATGATGATGAAGATAGTGTGGTTGTCATTCCTTCATCCTCAACTATAAATGAGGAAGATCACCAAAGCCAACAACTCGATGAAACCATAGATACTCATGATCAAGGTACTTCAAGACCTACGGTTCCTCCAAATGCTTCAACAAGCAACTATCAAACGGTATCAAGAATTCATCATTCCATTGTGAAGGATCACCCGGTTGATCAAATTGTGGGTGATATTAGTAAGGGTGTTCAAACTCGCTCTCGCATAGCTTCATTTTGTGAACATTTCTCTTTTGTATCTTGTATGGAACCTAACCGTGTAGATGAAGCTCTACTTGATGTTGATTGGGTGAATGCAATGCATGAAGAATTAAATAACTTCGCTCGAAATGAAGTTTGGGAGCTTGTTGAGAGACCAAAGAACCACAATGTTATTGGTACAAAATGGGTGTTTCGCAACAAGCACAATGAAGATGGTGTGGTAGTAAGAAACAAGGCAAGATTAGTTGCACAAGGATATACTCAAATTGAAGGATTGGATTTTGGGGAAACATTTGCCCCCGTAGCAAGATTAGAAGCAATCCGGATTCTACTTGCTTATGCTTGTGCACATAATATCAAGCTCTACCAAATGGATGTAAAGAGTGCCTTTTTAAATGGTAAGATTAGTGAACTAGTGTATGTTGAACAACCTCCCGGTTTTGAGGACCCCAAAAGACCTAACCATGTGTTCAAGCTTTCTAAAGCTCTCTATGGGCTTAAGCAAGCTCCACGCGCTTGGTATGAAAGGCTTAGGGATTTCTTGCTTTCCAAAGACTTCAAAATTGGGAAGGTTGACACTACTCTATTCACTAAAAGAATTGGTAAAGACTTATTTGTTTGTCAGATTTACGTTGATGATATCATTTTTGGATCTACTAATGAATTATTTTGTGAGGAGTTCGGAAAAATGATGTCAAAAGAATTTGAGATGTCTATGATTGGAGAATTGAGCTTCTTTCTTGGCCTTCAAATCAAACAATTGAAAGATGGTATTTTTATAAGTCAATCCAAATATTTGAAGGACATGCTCAAGAAGTTTGGTTTAGAAAATGCTAAGCCTATCAAGACTCCAATGGCAACAAATGATCATCTAGACTTAGATGAGGGAGGTACTATAGTAGATCAAAAACTTTATCGTTCAATAATTGGTAGTTTACTTTATATTACCGCATCTAGGCCCGATGTTATGTTTAGTGTATGCATGTGTGCACGATTTCAAGCTTCACCTAGAGAGATTCACTTGAAGGCCGCAAAAAGAATTCTAAGATATTTGAAGTATACCCCCAATATTGGTCTATGGTATCCCAAAGGTGCTCACTTTGAATTAATTGGATACTCGGATTCGGACTATGCGGGGTGCAAAGTTGATAGAAAAAGCACCTCCGGTTGTTGTCAATTTCTTGGTAGATCTCTTGTTTCATGGTCTTCTAAGAAGCAAAATTCGGTTGCTCTATCTACCGCCGAGGCGGAATATATATCGGCCGGAAATTGTTGTGCTCAACTATTATGGATGAAACAAACTTTATTGGATTATGGAGTTATTTTCAAGAATGTGCCTCTCATGTGTGATAATGAGAGTGCGGTAAAATTGGCTACCAATCCGGTCCAACACTCAAGAACCAAGCATATTGATATACGGCATCACTTCTTAAGGGATCATGTTGGCAAGGGAGATATTTGTATTTATTCCATTGGAACGGATGATCAATTGGCCGACATTTTTACAAAGCCTTTGGATGAAACAAGATTTTGTTCCCTAAGAAGTGAAATGAATGTGATCGATCTCTCAAATGTGGCTTGAAGTTGATCACACATGTGTCGTCTTGCATCTCGGGTCTAAACATGCTTTTTATGCTATTTATTTGGTATTATTGGTGCATTTTTCATTTCTAATTGATCTAGATAGTTTAATTCGAAAGTCTAGCACTTCTCAATTACATAATATGTATATGCATGCATACTAACTCCTGGATTGGTCAAAATGTCCATATATGAGCACCAATTCGAATTCGGAATTCAAAATCAGAAAGTGGACAGAAATTGAAAAATGAGTATCAGGCCGCGGACCGTCCGCCCATGGACCGCGGACCGTCCGCAGCATCAGGAAATGGACAGTCCGAGCAGCCTTGCAGACCGTCTGAGATCATCAGGGCGCGGACCGTCCGCCGCCCCCGCGCGGACCGTCCGCGACAGGGCAGAAAAAGGGACAGAGCCCGCAGACTTGCCAGTTGTGCCCATTTGGTTGTTCTCTCTTGCTCTCCACTCACTATATTCTCTCTTGTGTCGAGTGTGCGCGGACCGTGAAGTAAAGTTGCGTGCGGACAGTCTGACAGCTTGCAGCAACATTCTCTCAACATGTCTTCATCACGGTATTCTCAAATCTTGTGGATTTAGTCAAATTTCATCAACTTTGAGATTATTTGGGTTTCTTCTCTGATCTGAAATTGAGCAGTGGGTTTCAAAATCTGATTGGTGGGATTGATAGTTCTTCTCAATATCAATGCTATGCAAAATTTTGAACCTGTTTGGTTGGATATTATCTGCAAAAACATCAAATTGAACACTTGTGGCGGCTAGGGTTCTTGGAGTCGCCCCTGGTCGGTCGCGGACCGTCCGCCTGGTGGACGCGGACCGTCCGGGCCTCTGGCGCGGACCGTCCGGCCCCCTAGCGCGGACAGTCCGGACCCTGGCAGAGCATTACAGTTCCATTCCTTTTACAAATGGTGAATGGTTTCAATTATTTATCTATGGATGTTTGTCACATTGTTGCAGTGGTCTTGGTGGTCTACGCAAGAAACTTGCAGGTCGCTTTAAATCCAAGCGCCCTCGAGGAAATGATGATGATTATGTACCAACCACTGATTCAGAAGCCCAATCCTCAGCTGGGGGCACTGAATCCATGGATGCGGAAGATTTTCCTCATGTTCATCCTGATTATCCCATTGATATCCAAGGATGGACTTTCCCAAAGCGGAGATTTTCTATGGCTGAGTACTGCTCTCGACGGACTGTAAATCAGTATGCTCTGCCATCAGATACCAACATCCAGTTTTTCCACACGCAGCTGCAGTTTGATGTTTTCTGGGGCACCCTGGTGGATACTAATTTCCATAAGCATCAGGTGATTGATTGGTCCTTCCTGCTCAGTCAATCAGTCATGGAGGGTTTGATCCCTAAGTTTGAGGCATGCGGACTATATCAGTTTATGGGGCAGCGCACAGATTTTAATGAAATGGCTGTTAAGCAATTCTTGGCTACCTCCGAGATTGATATTGCAGAAGAATCCATCACCTGGATGACTGGATTCAAGCGCTACTCTGCTTCCTTTGCTGACTTTGCAGCTGCCAACAGTCTGAACTATGACACCATTTCTGCTGGAGTGGATCTTTATACTGAAGACAATTTTGAGGATTTTGTGCAGTTTTATGAGCCAGCCAGACTTGGTATACCCAGGAGATTTGGTGAGACAGCAGGACTCAGACATCATCCTGCTGTCATCAACAAGATTGCCAGAGTCACCATCCTTCCCAAGAGTGGTGATAAGAGTAAAATCAGGGACAAGTTCTGGAACATCATCCAGCATATCATGAATGGTGAAGTCATGAACATTGTTCTTTTCATGATGAGGCAGCTTAATGATTTAAAGATGGACAAGAATCAAAACTTGGCATATGCTCCCTACATTATGGCTCTCATCAAATCCAAGACAAGATTTGAGGGCCCATGTGAGATTGTTCACACTCCATTCAGGCCTTTTAAGAATGAGATAGGGTTTCTCACCAGGCCGCTCACTCCATTCCCAGATGATGAGGAAGACCCTGGCTATGAGGGTGGAGCAGCTCCTAATGTTGAGGAACAGCAGATGCCTCCTCCTCCACCTCCTCCTCAGCCTCAGCACTATTGGGAGCCTGCTCCAGGATATTTCGATCCTTATTTTCAAAATATGCAGCAGGGACTTGAGCATCACATTGATACACGCTTTGATGGCCTGGTGACACAAATGGATCACCGTTTTGATGCCATGCAGTCTCAGTTTGACAGTAACTGGGATGCACTCAACTCTGAGTTTTCTGATTTTCGTGATCAGATTCATACTAATGTCACTGATCCCATCATGACCAGGCTGAACAATATGCAACAGAGTTTTCAGGACAACATGGGTGCCCTGTCCAGTCAGTTTGATAATCTCTCTACCAATGACAACATGCAGGAGATCAGTCAGAGGCAGCAGCAGCTTCAGCAGGATTTTGGCCAGTTCTCCTCCCTGTTTGATACCTTCAGCACTCATTACTATAATATGCATCCTCCGCCGAGCGATCAGTGAGGCCTCTCCTTTGTGGCAATTGATGCCAAAGGGGGAGAGACAAGTGAGAAGTGATGAGGTTGCCTGGCGTCTCCTTCAGGGGGAGTTGGTGATTCTATGTGGACATTAAGACCCTGCATATGCATGTTATTTTTTGTGCCGCTTGCATTGGTTTATGACTTACGCATTTGGAACTAGTTTGAACTATTAACTCTATGTCGTATGTCTGTGGACTATTTTCTGTAATATTCTGTGGGATGAACTATGTTTTAGTTCAAATTACTCTTTGTGTGGTTATTCGAGGAGTGATTATAATTGCTGCGCTCACTCTATGGATCATCTCTTGTATGCCTCGATAACCATGTTTGTAGGAAAGTCTCCATCAAGCTCCAATATATTATGTGTGTTATATCTTCAACGTCAGATAATCCTGCACACATTTAGGGGGAGCCTTTCTTACATACTGAGTTTTTTATTGGGATTTATCTATCTCTCAGACAGAACTTCAAATCAAGATAAGTCCTATAAAACTCATCTCCAAGATCTATCTTATACCTTAGGTATGAGAGAGATTTGGAGAAACTAAACTTCTCTTTTATATACAATGTGGTGTTGTCATCAATTACCAAAAAGGGGGAGATTGTGAATCATCTAGGCCCCTTTGGTAATGTTTTGGTAATTAATGACAACTACTTGTGGACTAACAATTCTTGGAGAAATAAGAATGCAGGTTGAACCACAGTGAACTGAGGAGTCTTGAAGACTTATAAGCATTGGTTGTGGATCAGGTGAAGGCAAAGGTATAACATAGGTTTTGTTTTTGCCGGTCACCAGGTGTTTAGAGAAGAAAGTGACCGGATTAGTAGGATAGATAGCCGTACTATTAAGAGGGGTCAATGACTTAGATCTGTGTAAAACTTAGTGCCTCATAGAGCATCAAAGTTGCATTTGCATAAGGACCATCAGCGCTTCTCATTTCGTGAATTAAAGGTTCATTCAAAAGCATGTTTGAAATTTGAGAAGTCTTGGTCGCGCGGACTGTCCGGCCCTTGGGGGCGGACCGTCCGCGATCCTCCAGAGGGTCCGAGGTTTGACCTTTTGTGTTGACTCTGTGTTCTTTTGCACTGCGGACCGTCCGGGCCTTAGGGCCGGACCGTCCGCAGTCCTGACCAGAGGAAGGTGGCCTCGAGTCTGTCCCTGAATTATAGGCGGACGGTCCGCCTGTAAGGCGCGGACGGTCCGCATGTGTATAACTCGTTTCTGGACAGGGACTGTGTGTTTTTATTGGTTTGTACTACGGACGGTCCGGGGGACCAGTCCGGACAGTACTGTCTCGGGCGCGGACGGTCCGGGATTTATAGCCGGACGGTCCGCGTGTGTTAACTCCGTTTGATCCGAGGCTCGGGTGTTTGAAATTGCCAGGTCTCGGACGGTCCGGCCTTGAAGGGCGGACTGTCCGGACCCACCTTTTTGAGTCTGCTCTGACATGTTTCAACGGTCATTATAGCCGTTGTGGTGTACGGCGGACCGTCCGGCCCTAGGGCGCGGACGGTCCGCGTGTGCGCAGAACTGCCCCCTTTTACTCATAACGGTTGGTTTTAGATGGGGGACTATAAATAGAAGGGTAGCTCGTGTGTGAGACCTCTCTTGGCCATTCCTTGCATACATTGAGCTCATTTGTGATCCTCCAACTCACTCTCTCACACTCTTTGCTTGAGATTGCATTCTAGTGAGGGATTGAGTGTTCCTAGTGCATTTGCATCATTTGGTGATTCTTGAGGCACTAGGTGGTACACCGAGCAAGCGTCGTTGGCTTGTTACTCTTGGAGGTTGCCGCCTCCTAGACGGCTCGGGTGATTGTCTCCGTCGAGCTCTCCAAGGAGATTGTGGAGAAGCCGCGGTGTGGATTGTGAGGGGTTCGCGCCTACCTCGCCGGAGCGGCAAAGGTGACACTAGTGAAATCGAGGTATTGAGTGATTTCTTGTCCACTTGGCTTAAAGATCAAGACGTGTCTTGATAGAGGAGCAAGTGAGAGCTTGAAGTCCACCTCAACGTGGATTAGGGGTGATCGGCAAATCACCGATACCACGGGATAAATTTCGGTGTCTATTCTTTCTAGCATTACTTATTGCCTTGCAATTGATTAGTGCTTTGCTCATTGTTCTTCAAGTATTCAATCTCCGTAGTTGCTTTTCATACATTGTTTACTTATTGACACTAGATAATTTATTTCTCTTGTCGCATTGATTAAATTTATTGAGTATTGTTGTTTTTAGTCAAAACCGTCTATTCACCCCCCCTCTAGCCGGTGTCCTAGATCCTACAGCCTCGCCCGACCCCAGGGCTCGGAATTGGCCTCGGCCCCGGAAGACGACGAACTCCGCCTCGCCCGACCCCAGGGCTCGGACTCGGCCTCGGCCCTAGAAGACGACGAACTCCTCCTCACCCGACCCCAGGGCTCGGACTCAGCTCTGGCCTCAGCCGACGGTCTCCGCCTCGCCCGACCCGGGGCACGGACTCTACCTCGACCATGGAAGACAGACTCGACCTCGACCTCGGAGGAGCCTCCGCCTCGCCCGACCCAGGGCTCGGACCGACCACGTCACAGGGGGGCCATCATTACCCTACCCCTAGCTAGCTCAGGCTAAGGGGAACAAGACCGGCGTCCCATCTGGCTCGCCCCGGTAAACAAGTAATGATGGCACCCCGCGTGCTCCAAGACGACGGCGGCTCTCAGCCCCTTACGGAAGCAAGGAGACGTCAGCAAGGACTCGACAGCCCCGACAGCTGTCCTTCCGCCAGGCTCCAGCGCTCCTCCGACGGCCACGACATCTCATGAACAGGGTGCCAAAACCTCTCCGGCTACCACGACGGCATGTACTTAGGGCGCTAGCTCCTCTCTGCTAGACACGTTAGCACACTGCTACACCTCCCATTGTACACCTGGGCCCTCTCCTTACGCCTATAAAAGGAAGGGCCAGGGCACTCGTACGGAGGGTTGGCCGAGCGGGGAGGACGGGACGGCGCGTGCAGGCCTCTCGCTCCCTCCCACGCGGACGCTTGTAACCCCCTACTGCAAGCGCACCCGACCTGGGCGCAGGACAAATACGAAGGCCACGGGTTTCCCCTTTTTACGCCTGTCTCCCTCTGGTTTTCCCCCCTTCGTGCTCCGTCTCGCGCCGACCCATCTGGGCTGGGGCACGCGGCGACAATTTACTCGTCGGTCGAGGGACCCCCCGGGGTCGAAACGCCGACAAATGGTGAGCGGCATATGCTAGCAAAATGCGAATGGACTCTAGCCTAGCCACAGGAGCAAAAGTCTCCTCAAAGTCCAAACTTGCGACTTGGGCATAACCTTTTACCTCAAGTCGTGCCTTGTTCCTTGTCACCACCCCATGCTCGTCTTGTTTGTTGCGGAACACCCACTTTGTTCCCACAACATTTTGCTTGGGACGAGGCACCAGTGTCCAAACTTCATTCCTCTTGAAGTTATTGAGCTCCTCTTGCATGGCCAACACCCAGTCCGGATCTAGCAAGGCCTCCTCTACCCTGAAAGGCTCAATAGAAGAGACAAAGGAGTAATGCTCACAAAAATTAACTAATCGAGACCGAGTAGTTACTCCCTTGCTAATGTCACCCAAAATCTGGTCGACGGGATGATCCCTTTGAATCATCGCTCGAACTTGGGTTGGAGGTGCCGATTGCGCTTCTTCCTCCATTACATGATCATCTTGTGCTCCCCCTTGATCACACGCCTCCTCTTGATGAACCTGTTCATCGTCTTGAGTTGGAGGATGCACCATTGTTGAGGAAGAAGGTTGATCTCGTGCATTTTGCTCCTGTGGCCGCACATCTCCAATCGCCATGGTGCGTATTGCGGCCGTTGGAACGTCTTCTTCATCTACATCATCAAGATCAACAACTTGCTCTCTTGGAGAGCCATTAGTCTCATCAAATACAACGTCGCTAGAGACTTCAACCAAACCCGATGATTTGTTGAAGACCCTATACGCCTTTGTATTTGAGTCATAACCTAACAAAAACCCTTCTACCGCTTTGGGAGCAAATTTGGAATTCCTACCCTTCTTCACTAGAATGTAGCATTTACTCCCAAAAACTCGGAAATACAAAACATTGGGTTTGTTACCGGTTAGTAGCTCATACGAAGTCTTCTTGAGGAGGCGATGAAGGTAGACCCGATTAATGGCGTGGCAAGCCGTATTCACGGCTTCCGACCAAAAGCGCTCGGGGGTCTTGAACTCTCCAAGCATCGTCCTTGCCATGTCTATAAGCGTCCTGTTCTTCCTCTCTACCACACCATTTTGCTGTGGTGTGTAGGGAGCGGAGAACTCGTGCTTGATTCCTTCCTCCTCAAGATACTCCTCCACTTGAAGGTTCTTGAACTCGGACCCATTGTCGCTCCTTATCTTCTTCACCTTGAGCTCAAACTCGTTTTGAGCTCTCCTTAGGAAGCGCTTGAGGGTCCCTTTGGTTTCAGTTTTATCCTGCAAAAAGAATACCCAAGTGAAGCGGGAAAAATCATCAACTATAACAAGACCATACTTACTTCCTCCTATGCTTAGATAGGCGACGGGTCCGAAGAGATCCATATGAAGTAACTCCAGGGGTCTTGATGTTGTCATCACATTTTTGGCATGATGAGAGCTTCCCACCTGTTTCCCTGCTTGACAAGCTGCACAAGGTCTATCTTTTTCGAAAGTAACATTAGTTAGACCTATCACGTATTCTCCCTTTAGAAGCTTGTGAAGGTTCTTGATCCCCACATGTGCTAAGCGGCGATGCCACAGCCAGCCCATGCTAGTCTTAGCAATTAAGCATGCATCTAGACCGGCCTCCTCTTTTGCAAAATCAACTAAATAAAGTTTGTCGTCTAAAACACCCTTAAAAGCTAATGAACCATCACTTCTTCTAAAGACAGACACATCTACATTTGTGAATAGACAATTATATCCCATATTACATAATTGACTTACGGATAACAAATTATATCCAAGCGACTCTACTAAGAATACATTAGAAATAGAGTGCTCATTTGAGATTGCAATCTTGCCTAAGCCTTTAACCTTGCCTTGATTCCCGTCACTGAATATGATTGAATCTTGAGAATCTTTATTCTTGACGTAGGAGGTGAACATCCTCTTTTCCCCCGTCATGTGGTTTGTGCATCCGCTGTCGATAATCCAGCTAGAGCCCCCGGATGCATAAACCTGCAAGGCAAATTTAGGCTTGGGTCTTAGGTACCCAACTCATGTTGGGTCCTACAAGGTTAGTACAAATAGCCTTAGGGACCCAAATGCAAGTTTTATCTCCCTTGCATTTTGCCCCTAATTTTCTAGCAACTATCTTCCTATCCTTTCTACAAATAGCAAAGGAAGCATTTAAAGCATGATAAATTGTAGAAGGTTCACTATTTGTTTTCCTAGGCACATGAACATTATTTCTTCTAGGCATGTGATTAATAACATTTCTCCTAGCTAAATTTCTATCATGCATAATAGAAGAACTAGAAGCAACCATGGCATAAGAATCAAAAGCATCATAACTTCTATAACCATTTCTAGATTGTCTCATATCATGATACATGAAGGCATGGTTCTTTTGAGCACTACTAGCCATAGGAGCCTTCCCTTTCTCCTTGGCGGAGATGGAAGCCTTATGGCTTGTTAAGTTCTTGACTTCCCTCTTGAAACCAAGACCATCCTTAATTGAGGGGTGTCTACCAATCGTGTAGGCATCCCTTGCAAATTTTAGCTTGTCAAATTCACTCTTGCTAGTCTTAAGTTGGGCATTAAGACTAGCCACTTCATTTAATTTAGAAATGCAAACTAGGTGTTCACTACAAGCATCAACATTAAAATCTTTGCACCTATTGCAAATCGTAACATGTTCTACACAAGAGTTAGATTTACTTGCTACTTCTAGTTTAGCATTTAAATCATCATTCACACTTTTTAAAGTAGAAATGGTTTCATGACAAGTAGATAGTTCACAAGAGAGCATTTCATTTCTTTTAACTTCTAGAGCAAGAGAATTTTATGCACTAACAAATTTATCATGCTCTTCATATAAAAGGTCCTCTTGTTTCTCTAGTAATCTATTCTTATCATTCAAAGCATCAATCAATTCATTAATCTTATCAATCTTAGTTCTATCTAAGCCCTTGAATAAGCATGAATAGTCTATTTCATCATCATCACTAGACTCATCCTCGCTTGAAGAAGCATAAGTAGTATTGTTTCGAGTACATATCTTCTTCTCCTTTGCCATGAGGCATGTGTGATGCTCGTTGGGGAAGAGAGATGACTTGTTGAAGGCGGTGGCGGCGAGTCCTTCGTTGTCGGAGTCGGACGAGAAGCAATCCGAATCCCACTCTTTTCCAAGATGTGCCTCGCCCTTCGCCTTCTTGTAGTTCTTCTTCTTTTCCCACTTTCCACTCTTCTTTTCCTGGTCACTATCATTATCGGGACAATTAGCGATAAAATGACCAATCTTACCACATTTGAAGCAGGAGTGCTTCCCCTTCGTCTTGTTCTTGTTGGGGTGCTCCTTGCGACCTTTTAGCGCCGTCTTGAACCGCTTGATGATAAGAGCCATTTCTTCCTCATTAAGCCCGGCCGTCTCAACTTGCGCCACCTTGCTAGGTAGTGCATCCTTGCTCCATGTCGCTTTGAGAGCAACGGTTTGAGGCTCGTGGATTGAGCCATTCAATGCAACATCCACGTATCTCGCCTCCTTGATCATCATCCGCTCGCTTACAAATTTCCCAAGAATTTCTTCGGGCGACATCTTGGTGTACCTGGGATTCTCACGAATATCGTTGACAAGATGTAGATCAAGTACAGTAAAGGACCTTAGCATTAGGCGGACGACGTCGTGGTCCGTCCATCGCGTGCTTCCATAGCTCCTTATCTTGTTGACGAGGGTCTTTAGCCTGTTGTACGTCTGGGTTGGCTCCTCCCCTCTTATCATCGTGAATCTACCGAGTTCACCTTCCACCAACTCCATCTTGGTGAGCATGGTGACGTCGTTCCCCTCATGTGAGATCTTGAGGGTGTCCCAGATCTGCTTGGCATTGTCCAAGCCGCTCACCTTATGATACTCGTCCCTGCACAATGAGGCTAACAACACAGTAGTAGCTTGTGCATTTTTATGAATCTGTTCATTGATAAACAAAGGACTATCCGAGCTATCAAATTTCATTCCACTCTCTACTATCTCCCATATACTAGGATGGAGAGAGAACAAGTGACTACGCATTTTGTGACTCCAAAATCCGTAGTCCTCTCCATCAAAATGAGGAGGTTTACCAAGTGGAATGGAGAGTAAATGAGCATTGGTACTTTGAGGAATACGATAATAATCAAAAGAGAAATTTGAATTAACCGTCTTCTTTTTCTCATAGTCGTTGTCGTCGTCCTTTTGGGAAGAAGAGGATTCATCGCTGTCGTAGTAGACTATCTCTTTGATGCGCCTTGTTTTCTTCTTCTTCCCATCTTTTCTTTCGTGGCTCGAGCCCGAGTCAGTAGTCTTGTCCTCCTTTGGATCATTGACAAAAGACTCCTTCTCCTTATCATTGACCACCATCCCCTTGCCCCTAGGATCCATCTCTTCGGGCGGTTAGTCCCTTTCTTGAAGAGAACGACTCTGATACCAATTGAGAGCACCTAGAGGGGGGGGGGGTGAATAGGTGATCCTGTAAAAAGTTGAAACTTTATCCACAAAACTTGATTAGGAGTTAGCACAATTAAGCCAAGTGGCTAAAAGGAGAGCTTGCACAACACGATAACCACAAAGAGATCAACACAGAGATGGCACAGTGGTTTATCCCGTGGTTCGGCCAAGTTCAACACTTGCCTAGTCCACGTTGTGGCGTCCCAACGGACGAGGGTTGCAATCAACCCCTTTCAAACGGTCCAAAGACCCACTTGAATACCACGATGTTTTGCTTTCACTTTACTATATCCCACTTGCGAGGAATCTCCACAACTTGGAGCCTCTCGCTCTTACACTTTGATGTTCACAAAGAAGCACGGAGTAAGGGAGGGATGAGCAACGCACACAAGACACGAAATCAGAGTACCAACACGCACACAAGTCACAACAAGAGCTCACAACACAACTCGGCGAGTTCACAACTCAAATGGAGCTCTAATTGCTATCGCAAAGAATCAAATGCGCGGGATCGAAGTCTTGGTGCTTAGGAATGCTTAGAGAATGCTTGGTGTCCTCCTCCATGCGCCTAGGGGTCCCTTTTATAGCCCCAAGGCAGCTAGGAGCCGTTGAGTGCATTCCAGGAAGGCAATTCTTGCCTTATGTCGCCTGGCGCACCGGACAATCCGGTGCACCACCAGACACTGTCCGGTGCGGATCTTCTTCCTTATTTGGCGAAGCCGACCGTTGGCGCTTTGGAGCCGTTGGCGCACCGAACACTGTCCGGTGCACACCGGACAGTCCGGTGCCCCCTTCTGACCGTTGGCTCGGCCACGTGTCTCGCGCGGATCGCGCGGCCGACCGTTGGTCTGGCCGACCGTTGGCTCACCGGACAGTCCGGTGCACATCGGACAGTCCGGTGAATTATAGCCGTACTCCGTTAATCACTTCCCGAGAGCAATAAGTTCGCCTGAGCCAGCCTGGCGCACCGGACACTGTCCGGTGCACCACCGGACACTGTCCGGTGCACTCAGACAGAGCTGACTTTGGCAGAACAAAGCCATCTTTTAATTTCAACTTGATTTTTCCCGTTTCCAACACTTAGACACAATACATTAGTCTCTAAAACAATGTACTAAGTCTGAGAAACATACCTTTATACTTGATTTGTACTTTGTCCACCATTTAACACTTAGGCACTTGTGTTGGACACTAAATCACCAAAATACTTAGAAATGGCCCAAGGACACATTTCCCTTTCAATAACACTCGGCAAAGAGCTTTTTGCCGAGTCCTTTTTTTTCAACACTAGGCAAAGACAATTTAAAGATCACATTTTAAAGCAGTGAATTAATCCAAATAAAAAAGTTTTCAACTACAAATTTGTATAACTCATCATGATGTACAATTTATATTTTGAACATTTTTTTTCATATGACAAAATAAAAATAAATTTGTTCATAAAACATATATCTCTCTTGTAGTTTATGAAACTACGAGAGATGTATAAGGTTTGTGCATATTGTTAGAACCATCATGGTGAGATGAACAAATAACCAAACAACTAAAATAAACTTTGTAGGTCTTGAGAAGTTATAGAATTTTGTAGCTGGCAACCTTTTCATTTGAAGTCATATTGTCAGCGAAAACTACGTCTGAATTTAAAAATTTTAAAATTTGAATTTTGAAAACGACCTCGAAAGAAAAAAAAACCACCAACATGAAAGTTGTAGGTATTGAAGAGTTATGAAACTTTGTAGTTGACAATGTTTTGGTTTGAAATCATCTTGTCATGCAAAACTATGTTTGAATTTTAAAATTTGAATTTTTCAAACTACCTCCGATAGAAAAACCACCAAAATAAAAGTTGTAGGCCTTGAAATGTAATGAAACTTTGTAATTGACAATTTTTTTGATTTGAAATCATCACATCATTGAAAAATTCGTATGAAGTTTTCAAATTTGAAATTCAAATTTTGTAAACAGTCTCGGATGTAGAAACTATCAAAATAGAACTTATAGATTTCAAAAAGTTATGCAACTTTATAGTTGGTCACATTTTCAAATGAATTATTTTTGTACCTTAAATAATCAAATTACTCTCGGTTTGTTATAATATATGAGGAATGAAAACTTAATATAGACATAATTGATATAGTAGTGTAGTGGTAGAGAAGGGTATAATGGGTATAATAATAGGTAGTGGTTGGAGAGTTGTTCCTATAATTTAAAAAAATGTTTGCTTTTTTGGGGCCTTTTCGATTCTTAATTTGCCGAGTGCTTTTCGACAAATATTTTATCGGCAAAGGATTCTTTGACGATCACCTTTTCCAGACACTCGGCAAGTCGAGCACTTTTTTCGGACACCAAAGACTTTGTCGAGTGTCTTAAACACTCGTCAAAAAAACGCGATTTCGGTAGTGATTACTTATATTTAAACAAATGTAAGTGTAGAAGCAATGAACAATTGTGTTTAAATGCCTCGATTAAAATGTATAAGGTGTTATAATTAGGCACCGGTAGCTTGTGGGGGCATAAGTGCATCCTTGCATTACGCGACGGGGTATATATCTATTTTTACTATTTCTCCTTCCGCCATATATTCTACATCTATCAAAACAACTGGTTTTAATCTGAATCGACTTATACAGTATTTTGTCTTGATCAATTAAAGCTACAGTAGTTCAAACAATTAGTTTTAATCTAAAGCGAATAGTCAGAATGTCCAACATAGCACTGAGATTACATGACCTGATGTTATTATTGAAATACCAAGCCCTGTTGTAGATCATAGGAGATAGGACCAATTGTGAACCTCTTAGCCTCGTTTGGCCGGGCTCCGCCTCATTTAAAAATAGCTACGACTTCAGTTTCTTTGAAGAAATCGCTCCTCTATAGGAGCCAATATATTTTATAAATCGTTTGCCAAAACGACCAGGGGTGGACCCAGTGGGTGGTCCATATGGTCTACAGCACACCTTAAAATTATATACGGTTAGTTAGCATAGTGGTGTAAGTACTATCTTATGAGCTTGGCGGTCAAGGTTCGAGTCTAGTTATTTCCTGCTGCTTCAAGTGCCGTGGCCAGTGACCGGTGGTGGCGATGGTCCGACACGTGTGTGGGAGAGAAGGCACGGAGCCATGTTGGAGCTACAATTCGGGGCTCCGGCAGTCCGGCTCCTGAGATGAAAACTGGCTACCGCTCCTAAGACGAAGCCGTTTCGAAGGTGTCGTTTGGGAGGGCTTCACAAGGAGTTAGAGCCAGAGCCACCCAAACGGACACTAAGGGTTGATTTGGTGACAAGGGGATCCCGAGAGGATTGGAGAGGATTGAGGGGGAAATAAGTTTATTTCCCCCTCAATCCCCTCCAATCCTCCCGGGATCACGGGTCACCAAATCAGCCCTAAGAGGTTGTTTGGTTTGAGGAATGAAGTGATTCATCTTCTTTTCACTCCTCATTTTTTATTTGGTTTGTGAAATAGAATGGGTTGATCTATCACCATCCTATTTCTCATAAGCTAATAATTAGTATATACATGAGGAGTGGGTTGATTCCACCAAAATTGATGGAATGAACTTATGATGCATCACTTCATGAAGCATAGAGTGACTTCACAAACCAAACACACCATAAGAGTTTATTTGGAAGATCTTTACTTTAAAAATTTCAATATTAGTTTTTCAGCTTCATCGTAAAACAACTTCAACATATTGTTAAGGTGGATTCCATGAGTGTTTGAGTTGCATATGGACTCTAGCTTTTAAAGTACAATTGATTTGTGTAAGTTTCCTTAATTACCCTTGATGATTAGTAGGCTGTCGTCGCGAGAGAGAACGAAAGTTATATGTTTCTTAATCTGTAACCAGTGGCATGATGGATAATTTTCGTGCAGCTTTATGACGAGATATAAAAATAGTGTTTTTGTAGTACCATCTAAAGAGCTTCATGAGTTTTATGAAATTGATATCTAGTTTCGATTTTTTAAAAGATAGAGCTCGTTCAGCTGGATCTGCTTATGGAAGAAGTTGATTTTTTTAAGTGAAGCTCTCTCAAATATGACCTAAATTTTATAGAAAAATGAGTAAAAAAATTCGGCCGGCCACTGCCACCCAGATGTGTACTACACACGAAAGGGACCCCTACTCGGCCGCATCCGGGATATGTGAACCAGCTGGCCGTTTCTTGTACCACGTACCTGGCGCTGCCACGTCACGTACGGTCAAGTCATGCGGCGCGCGCGTATTCATAGCGCAGGAAAGGCTGTACCACTACCAGTACAAATACAGCTTCCATTTTGTGGTGGTATATACTCTCACGAGCGAATAATACGCCTTCGTACGCAAATGATGGGTGGGTGCGAGCCTGGCGCTTTTGGACCTACTGTGCTACTCCGTCAGTATTTTCGTTCCCACAGTCCATACGAACAGTAAACATCACACGCCATGCGATGTCTACATGCATGCATACATACATACATACATACATCATCATACACGCGCATCGCCCATCAGGGCCAGGGGTAGTAGGGGTAGGGTGGTGCCGCGCTACCGTTCTAGTACTTGCGTTGTTTAGATATGGCTGTACCGGCTTCGGTTTTAAATGGCGCTTGCAAATCACAGTTCAAACTGGTGAACAGTAGTGCTCATCTAGTACTACTCAACTCCCCTCTGCTCGACACGTAGCAATGAGGGGGGGGGGGGGAACCTGTTGCTTTTGGGATGGATGGGTCGTGTGACGAACTCAAGAGCGCCAAAAGCGGTTGGTTTTTAAAATCGTGTCAAATGCTATTTAAGAGCATGGATGACTGAGATTGCTCCATGGAATTCGTGCTTTATTTCTTTTGGCATGCTTTTCGTTTGGAGCAAAAACAGTAAACATTATGATTTATGCTATCATCATCATCATTATTATTTCACCAAGTAAAGCATGTGAAAAGACTGTACTTTTTACCCAACGAGATGCAGTATTTATATCGCTTTTCCTTTTATAATTTCTAAGCTTGTCATTACTTTTTTTTTTTGTTTATCATTACCTTACCGCCAAGGGCACACAACCTCTGTATCTTGCTTTATCCTTTGTCTTTAAAAATACAAGACATGCCCTGCCAAATTACTATACTAACCTTGCTTTTACTCACGTGTGTCGTGGTGAACACCATCTATAAAACGAAAACAAAGTTCAAGTTGCCATAGCCATTTTACTCGTATCATTACCCATTACCATCAAGAGAATAAACAATTTCTCGATACTAGTGTTTAGAACTCCACGAATGATTCACCACATTAGAGCTAGGAGCCATAAAATCGGAAAGGAGTCCCTCCAACCCATTCTGGTTTTTTTGGCTCCCAACCAAACTAGCCCTTAAGGCATTAGTGGTGACATGTCAAAACACTATCAACTTTGTTATTTATCATGGTATCATCTTTCTAGCGCCGATGATCTAATTATTATCAGATTAACGTTTGTTCATCTTTGTATCTATTATACGTCGTTTGGTTGAGCTTGCAGCGACCGCCGCTTCTACAATTGGACTTTTTTCTCTTACAGGGTGTTTGGATCCCTTCATTTTAGAGGAATTGGAATTCACTCAATAAAGTAACTTATTTAGTTTGGAATTTGACATTCCACCACTTTCTAAAGTTCGGATATAGGCCTATATCAAATTCATGGGGTGGAGGATGAGAAATGATTTTATACATTAGTAGAATTTGTTTCTACTCTATAACTTACGTGACACTCTTCGTCTCACTCCTCTATAGTAAAAATGTAGCGCATAAATATCTCCGGCATCTTGCTAATAATAGTATACAAATATATTTTGCATAAAATGGAATTAGCTTTATTGATATATGCCTAAATTACTATTATTAGAATGGAATTCAATTTCAATGATCCAAACGGGGCGTTAGTGAAACACGGTGGGTCCAGCTAAAGTTTGCAGCAGCAACAACAACTTTTTCTTGTTGTCAAATAGCTTCTATCTTAAATAGGCAAGATATGTCTCCTATCTAAAAGCAATATATTATTCTCTTTATTACCATTGTCGTTTTGCAATACCGTGTTGATAGGTTCTATACGACTACTGAATAGCATATCCTCTGGTTGTAGTTACTACTATTGTCGTTTTGCAATATCGTGTTGATTGGTTCTATATGAATACCGAATAGCATATCCTTCGTTTGTAGTTACTACTATTGTCGTTTTGCAATACAGTGTTGATAGATTCTATAGAACTATATGATAGCATATCCTCCGGCTGTAGTTACTAATATTGTCGTTTTGAAATCCGTGTTGATAGGTTCTATATGACCACCAAAGCGTATCCTCTGGCTGTAGTTACTATTGTTGTCGTTTTGCAATACCATGTTGATAGGTTCTATATGACTATCGAATAGCATATCGTGCGACCGTAGTTACTGCTATTGTCGTTTTGCAATAGAATGTTGGTAGGTTCTATATAACTACCTAATAGCATATCCTCCGGCTGTAGCTACTACTATTGTCGTTTTGCAATCTGTGTTGATAGGTTGTATATGACTATCGAAACGTATCCTCTGGCTGTAGTTACTACTATTGTCGTTTTGCAATACCGTGTTGATAGGTTCTATATGACTATCGAATAGTGTATCCTCTAGTTGTAGTTACTACTATTGTCGTTTTGCAATACCGTGTTGATAGATTAGATATGGTTACGGAAGTGTATCCTCCGGCTATAGTTACTACTATTGTCGTTTTGCAACACCGAATAGCGCATCCTCATGATGTAGTTACTATTCTATTGATATTTAATACTAATTTTGTTAGAATTAGTATAAAAACTTTAGATACTTATTAGAAATTTAGTAATCGCATCATACGCATAAGTACGTTGATTACCGTGGTAATTCAAACAAAAGTAAGGTATTTTTTTCTCACAGTCACACTCATCCAAGTCAAAAGGAAACCATAAAAATCAACGTACAAAGACCAGAAAACCCATCATCCATTCCAGCCCGCCTAGTCTGTCTCTCAGAAAGACGAAATCCAGTGTGACCGTAGCAGCAGCAGCTTCGGATGGGTGCCTGATTGGGGAAGAAAAGAAAAGGAGAAGAAGCACACAGAAATCCATAGCATATATAAATGGTCTCAGTTATTACGCTCCTCTCTTCTCCGCGTTTTCCACCTCAGTCCTAGCTAGCAGCTCCGTTTACTCATCCGTCACCTCCTTCCCCTCCAGCCTCCATTCTCCATCCCTTCCCCAAGAAGCCGAGAGCGAGAGGCGCAATGGGCGACCGGGCGTACGCGCCGGGCGTGAAGCCGGTTCCCGTGCGGGCCACCAACGGCACCGCGAACGGCGGCGGCGTGGGGCCTCCGCGGCCCGCGCCGCCGTCCATGGTGCCCGGCGGGCGTGTGCCCCCTCCGCCGATGTACAGGCGGAGGCCCGCGCAGTCGCGTCCTCCGGCGCGGCGGGCCGGGCGGAGCGCCCGCGGGTGGTGCTGCGCGTGCTGCCTGTGGCTGACGCTGGTGCTGGTGGGGCTGGCGTTCCTGGGCGCCATCGCGGCGGGGGTGTTCTACGTGGTGTACCGGCCGCGGCCGCCGAGCTTCGCGGTGACGTCGGTGCGGCTGGCGGCGCTGAACGTGTCGGACTCGGACGCGCTCACCTCCCGCGTCGAGTTCACGGTGACGGCGCGGAACCCGAACGACAAGATCGCCTTCGACTACGGCGACATGGCGGTGTCCTTCGCCTCGGGCGGCGCGGACGTGGGCGACGCCGTGGTCCCGGGGTTCCTCCACCCGGCGGGCAACACGACGGTCATCCGCGCCGCCGCGTCCACCGCCGCGTCCACCATCGACCCCGTCCAGGCGGCGGCGCTCAGATCCAGGAAGTCCCACGTGATGTCGGCGCAGATGGACGCCAAGGTCGGGTTCCAGATCGGGCGGTCCAAGTCCAAGAGCATCAACGTCCGCGTCAGCTGCGCGGGGGTCTCCGTTGGGCTCGCCAAGCCGGCTCCGGCGGCGCCCGCGCCCGCGCCGGACGCAGAGCCGGCCCCGGCCCGCGGCCGTGGGCGTGGGCGGTCGCCGCGGTCGGTTGTACGGACGTCGTCGTCCTCCTCCTCCTCCGGCGGCGGCGGCGGGAAGTTGACGCCGACGGACGCAAAGTGTAAGGTCCGCATCAAGATCTGGATTTGGTCGTTTTGATTTGATGGATGGGCGGATTCCATTTGGGGCTTTGGTGGGGGGCGGCGGCGGGGTAGAGAGAAAATTTTCCTCCTATTTTTTTCCCCTCTTGCTTCTTCTCTTGACAACAGTGTATGTGGATTTATTGGAGTAGTCTGTAAATGGTTTTCATTTTCGATACCCTTCCTTGTCCATCATCACAGCACAAATCTTTGTTTCCAAAATTCCCAAATCCGCTACATGGATGGATAACTGGCGTCAGATCCATGCTGCTTCTCTTGCGTTGTGCAATTCACCCCTCACTCCACACTCTACAGTGTCAGTAGCAGGAATCTACTAGCAGTTCGTAGTATTGTTTAGTATTAATCACAACTGGTGATTGATTGCTGACGCGTAAAGTAATTTAATTTCAGCGCTAAGCTAACCAGCGGTTTGTGCTCAAAGCTCGGATGCGGACTGTGGCTTTTTTTTCGCTTGTCGGTGGCGTGACCGTAACGGCGGATGGATTTCCAGCTAATGCTAGGCTAGATCTCGTCGTCGGCATCCCTTCTTTTTAATTCCTTCTTGCCCCGCGCCCGCCTCGCCTGCGTGGTGGATGGATGGATGGATTTGCGGGTCGCTTTCGTCATCCGGGGCCGGCCGCCTGGGGTGTGTGCGTGGGCCGTGGGGTGCGTCCTAGCTGGAGGAGGCGGCTGACGTGCGGGACCGCGACGGTTGGGGGCCCACGTGGAGAGCAACAGCCCAGGTCTGAGGGTGGCGTCGCAGCCGCGTGGCGAGGGGATAGGACGTGTGTCGGGGACTGGAGTGGTGCTGGGTTGGGATGACCGCCTGATCGACATGAGGAGAGAGAGAGAGAGAAAAGGACGTCACTCACGCCCACACTCACACTCTCTTGCCTGCTGCAGTGACGCTAGTGGCAACAGCAGCAGTACAAGTTTCTAGAGTGAGATGAGTGATGACTAGAGGGGGAGAGGGCGGGGTGATTGGGTTTCGGGTGCGCGGTGCGGATGGGAGAAATTAATGGCGGGTAGTGGTTGGGATGGGGCGGAGCTGGAATCGGGAATGGAAAATTTGCTAAACGCACATGGCACCAACGGTAATGTCATCTGCCTCTGCCCACACAGGGGAATGCAATTATAAAAATATATAGAATTCCGCAGAAATTCTGGCATCAGGATTGACTACTAGAATACGCATGCTGGCTCGTACGAATTCTAGGTGCCTCCTGGGTCCTGTGATCGTGTCTATATAGCCAAAGCCTAAATGACGTGGCAATTTTTTTAAGCTTAGTTAATTCTCGATTAGGGAATATTTACTGTTGAAGTATACTCAGTGGTAACGAGATTAAGAGAGAGATAAATGACAGTTATCCTTTATTATTGCAGAGGAGTCCTGATTATATACATGTGAAGGGGTGTATCCCAAGGGGTATGTCTCTTAGGGAGATTCTGTCGCACCCTTTGGATTGGTCACATATACAATATACAATATTTTGTAACACTCCCCCTTGATCAATCCAAGTCCATTTGATTATCTGTCAGCTGTCTTCCAAGATATTATCTCTTTAAAAACCCTGTGGGAAAAATAAGGAGTACACAATGTCTTTTGGATCATGAGTAGAACTCACACTGACCTCCAAAAGAAAATATGCCTGTAATCATCATTCTTAAAACCCCCGTGGGGAAAATTAATGATGAAGCATATAGCTTAGTTGATATTACCTCGTTAAGAACTTTGGATGAGAAAACCTCAATAAAACAAAACTCATACAAAGAAAAGAGTGTAATATGATGGACAAAACAGGTCAAATATCACGGAGAATTTCTCCCCCTGATTCTTGCAATCACTTAAGTCTTCTCATACCAACCACTTTAACATATTTCTGAAACGTGGAGTATGGTAGAGATTTTGTGAATAGATCAACAAGATTATATGTCTCCTTAAAATCTGAGTCTCCTTAAAAACCCAGTGGGAGAAATAAGGAGAGTAGTCATACTCTATTGTTGATTCATTTGAACTCTAGGGAGATAAACTTATCACCTAGTTCAAATACAACAATAACTATGCCATAATGTATCATCCTCGAAAACCTCTACAGGAAAAATAGATGATACGACATAGGCCTTGTGTTGATGTTGCCTCGTTAAAAACTTTGAATGAGAAACCCAAACAGGGAAAAACTCATGCAAAGAAAAAAGTACAACATGATGTAGAAACAAGTTCTTCCGATCAAGAGAAAACTCCCCCTGATCTTTACAAATTACTAAGTCATCCCATACCTGCTCTCAAACACATTTAAAATGTGAAGTAAGGTAGAGACTTAGTTTGTAACTTGTTTTTCATCTAAACAACACAAAGTAATATTATCTTTATAGATAATAAGGTCAGTGATATAAAATCATGACCACCACATACCCTCTGTATGTAGTATATCATTCTGTACAATCCCACGAAGTGTACTATAGAATGATTAGTGTAAGTGACCAATAATCTCTGTTGATTGACATTTATCAAACAGTAGGTCCAACTTACCATAAGTATGTCACTGATCTTGTATCTGGGGATCTTCTATAGATATCCAAGATCAGTATATCCAAACATAAGGAGAACATGAGTACACCTGGAGATCATAACTCGATCTCATGTGTTGTTAGCTAGCAAATCTTTGCAAAGCAATATCCGGCCGGATGCTCTTGCAAGATACAATAGCACATCTCATGATCGAAAAGAATCAAATAACAATGGTTCTCGCATATTGAATTTCTTCAATATATGTTGGATATAGACAACTTTGTATCCAAGATACTTAAGATAGTTTACTTTGAATTGGAAATCTCTTTCAATTCATATCCTCTATCTTAAATTCCGTCGATAAGTAATGTATGTTTAAAATATGTTGCACATATTTACACTTAACATACCATACTTTGTGTATCCTTTCAGAAAGAAGGATTCACTAGGTCAAATGTACCATATTTGACCTGGATGCTCTAAGTCACAAAGACTTTCTAAGCATTGCGAATTTGTGATTGGCGATTATGTATAAGACTCCACATATACCATAATCTAGTGACCACATATGCATATGTTGTCACTACATCTATCAACTGCATAGATAGATGATTTACTGCCCTTTATATTGTATCGGAATTTTACTACTCATGGTAGAAGAGAATTTATAACATTAAAATAATGCTTAGGTTTGCGTATAAACCCAGTTGCTACTAGCCATGCTTTCTCACCACCTCATTGTTTCCAAGTCCATGAAAACAAAACATGTATCCACAGTAAGATACCTTGAAGTGGAAATAATTCAACACTTCTTTATGGTGAGCAAGGCTATCTCTGCAACATTGTATCACTCAACAAGATCCAATCTGAGTACACTCGTGCTCTGCTATGGCCATAGTCTTTTGGATCACTTGGAGCGCATATACAATTGCTGAGATGTATGTGTCGACACTTGTAGCTTTCAAATAACATAATTCTCTAGTTGACATGAAGTCATTTTTATGCACCCTTATGATTCTTCGTGAAATCCCAAAACGAGAATCAAGGGCTTCCGATAACCTAGCCTCATCAGTGCGCACTGAGCTAGGTTGTGAATGTCTTCCATTCACAGGATAATCAATATCCTTTAGGTGTCCACCAACACTAGGTTGGTTACCAATGAATAGATGGTCTGCATTTACTATCTCAGAAGGCCTAGCCTTCAGCTGCTTGCAAGCATCTTAATCCCAATTTGTGACCATACTTCTCCCCCTCTTATTTACAACAACGTTGCAATAGGGAGTTTAGTGGTGTTCTATTTAACCACTCTTTCTAGCACTTCCACATAGGATTAATTTGAGTGACACCTCATAGTAAATGTGCATGGCAGTTAATTTGCAACTTCTTGCAAATCATTCGAACCTAAAGGTTCAGTTTTAGTACGTGATCCTGAGCCTGAATGCTTACTGCATTCATTATAATTTCCTGGCATTCAATTTGGTACTTGAAATCTCCCCCTAATGCCTGGAAAAGCTCATGATTCAAGCAAGCGTACGGGCCGTAAATAGATTCTCAAGAAGAGATTCTAAAACTTAATGATCGACGGAGAATAAATTCTCACATAGATCCCCAGCTTTCTGTGTGCCCATACATGTACGCTGAAAGTCGCCTAGAGGGGGGGTGAATAGGCGAAACCTGAAAATTAAAACTTTATCCCCCAACTAGATCCCTTGATTAGTGGTTAGAACAAGATATACAAATATAGGAGTATACAAACTAAGATCTTGCTTGAAAGGAGTATTGCTAAATAATGCGGAAGTGATAAATCAATACAATTGATAAGTTATAGAATAACAAAGCAAGAAGCCTTAGATGAGAAGAGCACTAGGTCAAGTTCTTTCTTGCAATGTGTTGCTTCACTAAATGGGAATTTAACTTGAAGCAACACCAAATGATATTAGCAAAAGAAGGTGCAAGAAAACTTAGAGCAAGGGAAAACAAACAAATCACAAGCAATAAACACAATGGACACGGGTGATTTGTTTTACCGAGGTTCGGCCCTCGAAGGCCTAGTCCCCGTTGAGGAGTCCACTTAAGGACGGGTCTTTTTCAACCCTTTCCCTCTCTCCCCCGATCACACAAGGATCGGCGAGCTCTTCTCCTTCTCAAGGATCACTCTCGATCCCACAAGGACCACCACAATTTTTGGTGTCTCTTGCTAGCTTTTACAAGCCTCCAAAACTTTGGAGGAAGTTCGAATGGGAGTCAAAACTCCACGCGCAAATGAACACAAAGATGAAGCACACACTATCTCTCAATGAATCTCACAAGGCACTAGTGCTAAACTCAAATGAGTAGCTCTCTTTTGCTTGCTCTCTCTTTTGTGGCACTTGTGTTGGTTGTAGTGGTCTAAATCTTGTGTATAGGATGGATCAATGAATATATGTGGTTGGGAGGGCTTGAGTATGTCAACTAGATGACTTGGAATGTTGCTTGGGCTCCCACACCTTGAAGTGGCCGGTTGGGGTGGTATTTATAGCCACCAATCAAAAACTAGCCGTTGGTGAAGGCTGTCTGTCGCATGGTGCACCGGACAGTCCGGTGCACACCGGACATGTCCGGTGCGACAGCCACGTCACCCGACCGTTAGGGTTCTGACCGTTGGAGCTCTGACTGCTGGGCCCGCCTGGATGTCCGGTGGCGCACCGGACATGTACTGTAGAGTGTCCGGTGCGCCAGAATGGGCGTGCCTGACTTCTGTACGCTTCTGGCGCGCATGGCGTGCCTGACTTCTGTACGCTTCTGGCGCGCATTGAATGCGCCTGCAGGTGACCGTTGGCGCGAAGTAGCCGTTGCCCCGCTGTTACACCGGACAGTCCGGTGTACACCGGACATATCTGGTGAATTATAGCGAAGCGCCCACTGCAAAATCCCGAGGCTGCCAAGTTCCAGAGCCACGTCCCTTTGGAGCACCGGACACTGTCTGGTGTACACCGGACAGTCCGGTGAATTATAGCGCGCCGGCTTCCGAGAATTCCCGAAGGTGAAGAGTTTGAAGTCGGAGTCCTCTGGTGCACCGGACATGTCTGGTGGCACACCGGACAGTCCGGTGCGCCAGACCAGAGGTGCCTTCGGTTGGTTCTTGCTCCTTTGTTTGAACCCAATACTTGGTCTTTTTATTGGCTAAGTGTGAATCCTATGGCACCTGTATAACTTATATACTAGAGCAAACTAGTTAGTCCAATATTTGTGTTGGGCAATTCAACCACCAAAATTAATTAGGAACTAGGTGTAAGCCTAATTCCCTTTCAATCTCCCCCTTTTTGGTGATTGATGCCAACACAAACCAAAGCAAATATAGAAGTGCATAATTGAACTAGTTTGCATAATGTAAGTGCAAAGGTTGCTTGGAATTGAGCCAATATCAATACTTACAAGATATGCATGGATTGTTTCTTTAATTTTAACATTTTGGGCCACGCTTGCACCACAAGTTTTGTTTTTGCAAATTCCTTTTGTAAAACCGTTTCAAAGTCTTTTTGCAAAATAGTCAAAGGTAAATGAACAAGATTTTGCAAAGCATTTTCAAGTTTTGAAATTTTCTCCCTTTGATCCAAATGCTTTTCCTTTGACTAAACAAAACTCCCCCTCAAATAAATTCTCCTCTTAGTGTTCAGGAGGGTTTTAAGATATCAAGTTTTGAAAATACTACTTGCTTCCCTCTTTAGAACACAAAGAGATACCAATTTGAAATTTTCCAATTGAAAACCATTAATTTTAAAATTAGGGTGGTGGTGCGGTCCTTTTGCTTTGGGCCAATACTTTCTCCCCCTTTGGCATGAATCACCAAAAACGGATACTTGGAATGAGATATAGGCCCTTTAGAATTTTCTCCCCCTTTGGTCATAAATAAATGAGTGAAGATTATACCAAAGACGAAGAGTGAAGCGGAGTGACGGCGAAGGATGAGTAGTAGAGTGGAGTGTAAGCCTTTGTCTTCACCGAAGACTCCAATTCCCTTTCAATGTACCTATGACTTGATTTGAAATTCACTTGAAAACACATTAGTCATAGCATATAAAAGAGATATGATCAGGAGGATATATCAAATTAAGCATGATCATAGTTCTATATAACATAGATTGCTCCCCCTAAATATGTGCATGGAGAGGAATATATATTTTGGCCTTAAATGCCAATTGCATATAATTAGGTTAATGAGAACATATCTATATCATACAGAATGTAAAGTGCATTGTGTCATATAATAAGTGTGATGCTCATGACAGTTTATGCACTTATGAAAGCATGTTGTAAACATTTCAAGCATTTTCCCTTAAGGATTTCAAAGAGGCTTAAGGACCATCCACCTTTGGAACAAAGGCAGCTTATCCTCGTTACAAGGTTAAGCTTTAAGCTCTTTGACAATTAAATCACTTCATCTAGTTTCAACAAAGATGCATTAAAGCATGAATGAATTTTTGAGAAGTTAAACTAGATATGAAGCAGGGATATGCATGGACATGCTTTCTCTTCCTTTTAAACAAGACATGTAAAGAGAGTATAGAAAAGGAAGATTTAGGTACAAGTTTAAATGAAAGGAGATAGTTTTACCTTTTTGTACCTTTACATAGGAACGCTCTCTTCATTATGCTTTGTCCTTAGTCTTAGATGCTTAAGACCTATTCTTAATGACAATATAGGGAAATATTTTGCACAAGAGAGAGTTCTACAACTAGTGATCTTTTCAAGTTATTGTTAGCATATATCAAAATGGATCACAAGTTGCATAAATGTATCATGAATTCTCCTTTTAACTTAGTGCATATCAAGAGAGATATCGATTGAAAGTATATACGTCACTAAGAAGCATGATTGTTGATTGAAGTCATTCAATGATCAAACAAATAACAAATGTGATCAAAAGAACAACATACGCATTATATTATCAATTAAGCTTAGAGTAGGAGAATCCAGTAAATATGCTACTTTAGAGTTAAAGACAAGAATTTAAAAAAGTAGCATACTTCATGAGAAATTCATTCTCATGCAAGAGACTATATGAAATAACTGAAATAAAGTAATAGTCTCAATGCAATCAAGATGTAGATAGAGGCTCCCCCTAGAGATATGCATCAAGTATATGAGTTGAATGGATGCATTTACTTTAAAGACAAATATGGAGAAGCATTGTACATCTTGATCAAGGCTCATAAATTTTGCAATAACAACTTAAGCCTAGCATTCTCATAATGAAAGGGTTTAGAATACTCACAACCACACCATTGATTGTTTTGTAGATCTTATTATCCAAGTAGGTGTTGTTGTTCTTGATGTCCTCCATTTTCATTTGAGTGTCCTCCCTTTGTAGTTGTTTCCTTTTCCTTTCAAACTCATTGAAAATACTCAAGAAAGATGTTAATAGCACAAGGGAGTATATGATGGAAGATGCTTCTTTTAGATAGGAGGTAAAAACAATTCATCATCCATAAGTCACATAGACATGAAGTAAATTCCTTAACGTTAGAATACAACAATATGCATCCTATAAGTATTTTGATCAAACATAGGAATTTTACTTCTTCATATTGAGTTTATTAATCATTACTTGGAAGTAAATCAATATGAGAATATGTATAGCAAAGGTATGAAATAGATTCTAATGGACTAGTGCATCTATGAGAATGAGATTGAATGCACACCTAGCAAAAATTAAGTCCCCAAAAGAATCTATTTTTCACATAGGTAGAATAAGATAATTTAGAATAAATAACCATTGAGATGGAAACTATCTTAAGAAGATGAGTTCTCGTACCTTTGCTTTTACATTTCTTCCTTTGGGTGAAGAGCAACCCATGAGGCTTGTGCACTTTCTTTTTGTGGATATTCATAAGTAGGCTCAAGAGATACTTTGTTAGTGACATAAGCACTAGTTTCCATTTTTGTAACCATTTTGATAAGGAATGAAAAAGCTAGATTACTAAAAGCATGGAAACTTCATAACATGAATTAGATTATCCATAGATGATGTTATGCTTAATTTTAACTCATAAAATAAGCACAAATAATCCTTTAAGATTATGGGAATAAATCTAATTCATGATATGGAAAGCGATAAATGTGAAAGAATCAAATCCAATTAGAAGCACATCATAAATCATTGGATTGATTTTTCTTTTCATGTTAGATTACATGCTTCCAAAGAGAAACTTATTCTCTTCAAGTGAGACTACTTGGGTTACTTAGATAAAATCATTAGCCCCACTATTCTAGTTATGGAGAGAGTTTTCCTTTAGTAGGTGTCCTAAGGATTTGAATTCCTTACATGACACCATATTCTTTCAAGAACATGAAATATCTCTCTATATCTAGAATCATGGCAATAATAGAATGACTAGCGAAGAACATGCCATGTGGTACTGCCAACAATTTAAAGCATGTAGATTGCCATAGGATGGAGATGATGAGTATGCAATCTACCTGTTGGGGACTTGTTCTCAAATGCTTTGAATTAAGAACAAGGCAACATAAAAAGTGTTAAACGTTAAGACCCTTCGTCCTATCGAACATTACTCCCCTTCGGGATCCGAACGAAGGTCACAAGAGACATACCTTCGTAAATTCAGCAAGTAATAACGAAGGACTCGTAAAAAACATGGAATGTAGATCATGAAATCATTTCTATTTTATTAACACAAAGGAATAGAAATGATTATAAATTACAAATGTACCTTCGGTCCTGAGAGAAGGTAAAAGGTACAAGCGTGACGCAAATGCCAATGCCAAGTCAGCGTGAACAGTACGGGAGTACTGTTCATCTATTTATAGACGCGGGACGCAACCCACGTAAAATTACATCCATGTCCATTACATTTGTTAACGGTTTGTGGAAATCTGTCGAGGCCCCCGAAGTCTTTTCATCTTTAAGTCGGTTCCCCCTTATGCCATCGCGCCGAAGCCTCCCTGCGCACAGCTTCGGCTGCCCTCAACCTTCGTCTGGTTCAGGCTTCGTCCTGCTCGTGCTCCATATCCATAATTCTGAATCCGAAAATACCTGTTCACATAATCCACTTGGAAAACATTGTCAAATCATGTTTTTGAGGACCTTCGGAGGACGAAGGCCCCCAACAGTAGCCCCTCGCAATATTAATTTGTAAATAATAAATTCAGATTGCGATATGGACGAAGGCCTTGAGCCGAAGGTCCGAAAAAACACCTTCCCTTTGCTAGAATAGCAACATTCACTGACAAGCGGGGCCTTTTAATTTTCAACGCCCTAGGCGTATAAATAAGATCACATCACGAACTCATTTGGTACGCACGCTTGCCTTTTGCTTCGGCCCACTAAAATTTTTAGCTCTTGTTCATTAAGTTTTGTTGGTCTTTTTGATTTCGAAGCTTCGGCCTCGGGAACAATTTTTTAGCGTTTCCGAAGATGTCTGAAGGCAAGAAGATCCCTGATGAGGCGAAGCTGAAGATCCCTGCTGAGACGAAGCTGAGTCTCGAGGAGGAGAAGAATCTGGGGTTCCTGATGGCGATGGCAGAGACCAATACAGAGAAAATCACGAAGGAGATTCTCGAAGGTTTGTCCGAAGATACTGATGACAGCGACAGCTATGATGCAGAAAGTGGTGGGGAAGAGGCCGAAGATCGACCGTGGCGACCAAGTCACTCAGTTTTTGGGAAAACGACCATCAAGCAGAGTCACATTGATAATATGAGGGGGCGATATTTCCGAGACATATCTATTGTGAGAGCTGATGCCGGGGAAAAGACTTCTCCCACCCCCGAAGAGAATGAAGTTGTGATTTTCCGAAGCTTCCTCAGGGCTGGGCTTCGATTCCCCCTGAGCAATTTTGTTGTTGAGGTACTAAAAACATTCCAAGTCTACCTTCATCAACTCACACCCGAAGCTATTATAAGAATGGGGATTTTTGTCTGGGCTGTAAGAAGCCAAGGTTTGGAACCGAACGCTAAAAGCTTCTGTAACATTCATGAGTTATTATACGAGACGAAACCCTGGGGAAAGGAGCAATACCACAACAACTTCGGGTGCTACAGCTTCGGTGCTCGCTCCGGGTCAAGCTGCCCTGTGCCGACCTTTCGGAAGAGGTGGCCCGGAGCCTGGATGACTGAATGGTTTTATGTAAAGAATGATCTAACAGCTCAAGAGAATGTGAAGAGTATTATTATGCACCCAATCTGGCAACGCTTCGGCCTTCGAAGGCCGAAGGTCGAAATGGACGAAACCGCCGAAGAATGTCAAAGAGCCTTCGGGGTAGTCTGCTCGTTTATTGGGACAAGGGACTTGGTCCAAGAACACATTGCCTTCAGGGTATGGCCACTTGCAGAAAAGTGGGAAATGCCGAAGGAAACCATCAAAGAGTCCGACGAAGGCGGACTAGTCAGATTAAAGTACACATTCAAATATGCAGATAAATTTATTGAACCTGATGACGACTGGCTGAAAAGCATTGAAACATTAAGTGATGAATTACTTGGGGCATATTCGAAGGCTGAAAATACTGCACTATCAGCAGCCTTCGGAGGCCGAAAAAAGAAGAGACTGAACCGAGTGTTTGATGCAGTCGGGTTCTTCTACCCTGATTATTGTTATCCCATCCGAAGGCAAAAAAGGAAAAACATAACCTCTGAAAAAGAAGAAGCCGGAACCGCTCCTAGCGAGCCAGAACCAAAAGGAAAAAGGTTGAAGGTCCTCACACACCGACCACGCCATATTGAACCAGCTTCGGTGCCTGAGTTCACTGGAGAAACTTCTTCGGCCGCCGAAGCTGAACAGCCAACCTTGCTGCCAGAAATTGCAGAGATGGCCGAAGCACCATCGACAGAAAAAATGGAAGAAGCGAAAAATCTGGCTAAGGAAAAAACATCAGAAATTTTGAGTCCTGTAGTAAATGTCGAAGCAGCAAAAATCCAAAAGGGTCCAATGGTGACCCCAAAAAGGAAGAGAATGGTAAATGTACTAGATGTCTTGGAGACAATTAAGTCTTCAAGCACAACTCCAAAAAAGAGTGCTGAAATTGCTGAAGCTTCCTTCGAAGCTCCGACGCAACAAGCTGAAGCTGAAGCTGGGCCTTCAGAGCCCTTCAGGGAACAAACTTTGGAAGCCGAAGCAATAAAAATACCAGAACCAATTTTAATTGAAGAAACTGACACTGCCATCCCCGAAGCACCTGCCAGCATGTGTGATTACATCATACGACATGCTTCGGGGAAAAAACTATCTGAAGAAGAAACTCGTGAAGCTAACCACTATGCAAAGGAGCTAAAATATCCAAAGGGGGCAGTAATATTCAATGGGACAAATGAAGATGATTTTTTATACTGCCTGCCTGACAACAAAGAGCTCTCTGTCTGCCGAGAAATGGCCAGGAGTATTGGTTTCCCGAAGCTTGAATCTGGATTAAGCGCCATGACGAAAGAAGATCTCGCAGACAGTCTTGCGTACAACAGCCTGAAGGTACGGGAATTTAACGCTTAAAAAGAGAACCCCCTTATTTTTTCACGCAATTCATTCCTTTTTTCTTATATGAATTCTTCTTCGTATAGGGCCTGATCCTAAGCAACGCGCTAAGAGCACAAAAGAGCGCCGAAGATGAAAGTTATGAAATTGCATTTAATAATTTACGCTCTGAAGTTATCAAACTGAGAAACGAAGCTTTGGAAAAAGATAAAATTCTGCTTACATTGGTAGATAAAGTGAAAAAAGACGAAGCTGCTTCAAAGGCCCAAACCGAAGCTCAAAAACGCGAGATTAAAGAACTTCAGAAACAGCTGGCTAGAGCTAAAGAGGAGCGCGCACTTGAGGAAACGAAACGAGAACTTAGTGATTTTATGGTCAGCAAATTGGAATCAAGAGTTAAAGAGCTTCGTACATCTCAGGGGGAATGCTATGTTAAATCTATAGAATGTGTGAATAAAATTAAAGCCAGTTTTGCCAGCGTCGGCGCCTTTTCCAGCGAAGAAAATTTTTCTCGCGGCAATCCCGAAGATCCGCTGGAATGGATTAGCCACGAAGCGGAGGCCTTCGAAGAGATTCTAAACAGTCGCGGCGATATCTGCGCTTTTTCGGGCGCCAGGGGAATTGCTTCTGTCTTAGAGAAGAAAGGTTGCGATCATGTAAAATTTCTAGCTCAGTCCGAAGCTGCCTTATCTTCCGAAGACATTAAGGACCCCTCGGCCGAAGCAAGCGTGGTTGGCGGCAAATTTTTTACGGATATCTGGAACGACGGCGGCCGAGAAATGGCGCAAGAGATCATCCAAAGAAGCGAAAAAGGCATTCATGATGCTAGAAAAGTAGCAGAAGCTGCCGAAAGGAGTATGGAGCCCGAAAGACAATTAGGTACCAATTAGTCATTCTTGTTGCGTTGTAATTTTCATTTCAAACTCTGCACATAGTTTGCAATAGTGATGAAGAAATGTTCTCTTCTCTCAGAAGCTGCTGGGTCAACTGCCGACCCCCACACAAAAGGAGATGAAGAAATCAAACAAATGGCCGAAGCTATCATGGACAAAGTTGTTGATCAACTTTTAAATGAAGTCGCCGAAGCAGTATTAAGAGAGGACTAGATGCTATTAGAAAAAACATTTAAATTGTGATCTATGTAATACTTTGTACATTTCAATGTAATATACAAGTTTCTTTTCATTATTCAATTCTTCACGATGCATGAAACTCTTATATACATACCTTTTTGAGCCTTCGGCGAAAAAACACCTTCCCTTCTTTTCATGCTTCGTGAAGAAGACATTCTTCGTTAAAATTATTCTGATGAATCACATCCATGCTTCGTGAAATCATTATTCGAAGCTATACTCCGGAGCTATACAATCTCAATATTGATCTGATAAAGCTCACCCATGTTTCATAAAAATATTCTCCGAAGCTGTATTCCGAAGCTTTACAATTTCGATATCACTTTCTCAAAGCATCCTTTCGAAGGTTGAGAGTGCCAAATGCAATATGATGTATGATGTTTATGCTGTGCAAAATGATGTGATGATGTTATGCTATGCATGTGACATTTGTTCCGAAGATACTCATAAAATATATTCATAAGCTCTGCATTCCCTTAGGAACGTCTTTGGAGCTTCTTCGTCTTTTACTTAGACAATCTCAGCGTTGACTTTTCGCTGTAAGCCTCCCTTAGGAGCTTCTTCGCCCTTTACTTAGGCGGTATCAGCGTTGACTTTTCGCTGTAAGCCTCCCTTAGGGGCTTCTTCGCCTTTTACTTAGGCGGTATCAGCGTTGACTTTTCGCTGTAGGCTCTGCATTCCTTTAGGAACGACTTCTGAGCAGAAAACTTACACTGCGCTCCCTTTGGAACAGCTTTTTGTGACTTCACAAACTTACTCTGCGTTTGAAAGGGAAATGTGCCCTTGGGCCATTTCTAAGTATTTTGGTGATTGAGTGCCAACACATGTGTTTAATTATGAATTTGTGTACATGGATGAACAAGGTGCAAATCATGAGATAAAGGTATGTTTCTAAGCCTTAGTACATTGGTTTTATGGACTAACATATTTGTCTAAGTGTTAGAAACAGAAAGAAGAAAAAGAGAAAAGGGGAGAGAAAGACTTGGCTGTGTGCAGCCAAGGCTCAGCTCGGTCTGGAGCACCGGACTGTCCGGTGTGCACCGGACAGTGTCCGGTGCGCCAGGCTGACTCGGCTCGAACTGGCCGCTCTCGGGAATTCGCCGACGGCGTACGGCTAAAATTCACCGGACTGTCCGGTGTGCACCGGACTGTCCGGTGAGCCAACGGTCGGCCAGGGCCAACGGTCGGCCGCGCAATCCGCGCGGGACACGTGGCCGGGCCAACGGTCGGAAGACGGCACCGGACTGTCCGGTGTGCACCGGACTGTCCGGTGCGCCAACGGCTCGCAGATCCACGGCAGTCTTCCAACGGTCGGAAGCACTAAAAAGGAAACAAATCGGGCACCGGACAGTGTCCGGTGTGCACCGGACTGTCCGGTGCCCCCGACGACAGAAGGCCAGGATAGCCTTCCAGAATTGCTCTCAACGGCTCCTAGCTGCCTTGGGGCTATAAAAGGAGCCCCTAGGCGCATGGAGGAGAAAAATAAGCAACTCCTAAGCATTCTTGATCATCCACACAAGCTCTTTGCGCATTCGTTTGTGATTCTAAGTGATTCGAGCTCTGTTCTAGTGTGAACTCTGAGATAGTCATTCGAGCTCGAGTCTTGGCCGTGTGTGTGCGCTTTTGTTGTGGATTTGTGTGTGTTGCTTCCCTCCCTTACTCTGTGCTTTCTTTGTGATCATACACTTGTAAGGGCAAGAGACTCCAATTTGTGGAGATTCCTTGCAAACGGGATAGTGAAAGGAACAACAAAACAACGTGGTATTCAAGTGGGTCTTTGGACCGCTTGAGAGGGGTTGATTGCAACCCTCGTCCGTTGGGACGCCACAACGTGGAAGTAGGCAAGCATTGGCTTGGCCGAACCACGGGATAAACCACCGTGTCACCTCTGTCTTGATCTCTTGTGGTATTGTGTTTTGTTGAGACTTCACCTTAGCCACTTGGCAATACTCGTGCTAACACTTAACAAGTTTGTGGCTTAAGTTTGAAGTTTTTACAGGATCACCTATTCACCCCCCCCTCTAGGTGCTCTCAATTGGTATCAGAGCCGTTCTATTCACAAAGGGACTAACCGCCCGAATAGATGGATCCTAAGGGGAAGGGTATAGTGATCAACGACAAAGAGAAGGAGACCTTCGTCAACGAGCCGAAGGACGACAAGCCTACCGACTCCGGCTCGGGTCAAAGACGAAAGGATGGGAAGAAGAAGAAGACCAGGCGCATCAAGGAGATCATCTACTACGACAGCGACGAGTCTACTTCTTCCCAAAAGGATGAGGACCACAACGACTACGAGAGGAGAAAACCGGTTAATTCGAACTTTTCCTTTGATTACTCTCGTATTCCGCAAAGTTCACATTCTCATTTGCTCTCCATTCCACTTGGCAAGCCCCCACACTTTGATGGAGAGGACTACGGATTTTGGAGTCACAAAATGCGTAGTCACCTATTCTCTCTCCATCCTAGTATATGGGAGATTGTAGAGAGTGGAATGCACTTTGATAGTTCGGATAGTCCCATGTTCATTAATGAACAAATTCATAAAAATGCACAAGCTACTACTGTTCTTCTAGCTTCCTTGTGCAGGGATGAATATCATAAGGTGAGCGGCTTGGACAACGCCAAGCAAATCTGGGACACCCTCAAGATTTCTCATGAGGGGAACGACGTCACCTTACTCACCAAGATGGAGTTGGTGGAGGGCGAGCTTGGACGGTTCGCAATGATAAGGGGCGAGGAGCCAACGCAAACGTACAACCGGCTCAAGACCCTTATCAACAAGATAAGAAGCTACGGGAGCACGCGATGGACGGACCACGACGTCGTCCGCCTAATGCTCAGGTCCTTTACCGTACTTGATCCTCATCTCGTGAACAATATTCGTGAGAATCCCAGGTACACGATGATGACGCCCGAGGAAGTACTTGGAAAATTCGTGAGCGGGCGGATGATGATCAAGGAGGCAAGATACGTCGACGACGCGTTGAACGGACCACTCCACGAGCCTCAACCCATTGCTCTAAAGGCAACGAGGAGCAAGGAGTCGCTACCTAGCAAGGTGGCGCAAGTTGAGGCGGCTGGCCTTAATGATGAAGAGATGGCTCTCATCATTAAAAGATTCAAGACGGCGCTAAATGGTCGCAAGGGGCAGCCAAGCAAGACCAAGACCAAGGGAAAGCGCTCGTGCTTCAAATGCGGTAAGCTTGGTCATTTTATTGCTAACTGTCCCGATAATGAAAGTGACCAGGAAAAGGGGAACAAGAGAGAGAAGAAGAAGGCATACAAGAAGGCAAAGGGCGAGGCGCATCTAGGAAAGGAGTGGGACTCGGATTGCTCCTCCTCCGACTCCGACAATGAAGGACTCGCCGCCACTGCCTTCAACAAATCGGCTCTCTTCCCCAACGAGCGTCTCACTTGTCTTATGGCAAGAGAGAAGAAGGTAAGTACTAAAGACTCCACTTATGCTTCTTCTAGCGATAGTGAGTCTAGTGATGATGATATAGATTATTCTTGCTTGTTCAAGGGCTTAGATAGATCTAAGATAGATAAAATCAATGAATTGATTGATGCATTGAATGAAAAGGATAGGCTTTTAGAAAAGCAAGAAGATTTATTGTATGATGAACATGATAAGTTTGTGGAGGCACAAAAATCATATGCTTTAGAAGTGAAAAGAAATGAAATGCTTTCTAGTGAAATATCTTCCTGTCATGAAACCATTTCTACCTTAAGAAGTGTTAATATTGATTTAAGTGCTAAACTAGAAGCAGCTAGTAAATCAAATTCTTGTGTTGAACATGTTGAAATTTGTACTAGGTGTCAGGATTTTGATGTTAATGCTTGTAGTGAACACCTAGTTCTAATTTCCAAATTAAATGATGAAGTGGCTAGTCTTAATGCCCAACTTAAGACTAGCAAGAATGAAGTTGATAAAATAAAATTTGCAAGGGATGCCTACACGGTTGGTAGACACCCCTCAATTAAGGATGGGCTTGGCTTCAAGAGGGAAGCCAAGAACTTAACAAGCCATAAGGCTCCCGTCTTCGTCAAGGAGAAAGGGAAGGCCCCTATGGCTAATAGTGCTAAAAAGAACCATGCTTTTATGTATTATGATAGGAGACATGCTAGAAATGCTTATAATCATTTTGATTCACATGTTTATGATTCTCATGCAATGTTTGCTTCTAGTTCTTCTTATAATCATGGTAGAGATATGTGTAGGAGAAATGTTGTACATATGCCTAGGAGATATATTGCTCATGTACCTAGAAAGAATGTTATTCATGCTCCTAGGAAAGTAGTGAATGAACCTTCTACCATTTATTATGCTTGTGATGCTCCCTTTGCTATTTGTAGAAAGGGTAAGAAGGTAGTTGCTAGGAAATTAGGGGCTAGATGCAAGGGAGATAAATCTTGCATTTGGGTCCCTAAAGACATTTGTGCTAACCTTGCAGGACCCAACATGAGTTGGGTACCTAAGACCCAAGCCTAAATTTGCCTTGCAGGTTTATGCATCCGGGGGTTCAAGCTGGATTATCGACAGCGGATGCACAAACCATATGACGGGGGAGAAGAAGATGTTCACCTCCTACGTCAAGAATAAGGATTCCCAAGATTCAATTATATTCGGTGATGGGAATCAAGGCAAGGTAAAAGGGTTAGGTAAAATTGCAATTTCTAATGAGCATTCTATTTCAAATGTATTCTTAGTGGAGAGTCTTGGATATAATTTGCTATCTGTTAGTCAATTATGTCAAATGGGATATAATTGTTTATTTACAAATGTAGATGTGTCTGTCTTTAGAAGATGTGATGGTTCACTAGCTTTTAAGGGTGTACTAGACGGCAAGCTTTATTTAGTTGATTTTGCAAAAGAAGAGGCCGGTCTAGATGCATGCTTAATGGCTAAGACTTGCATGGGCTGGCTGTGGCATCGCCGCTTAGCACATGTGGGGATGAAGAATCTCCACAAACTTCTAAAGGGAGAACACGTGATAGGTCTAACCAATGTTTATTTCGAAAAAGATAGACCTTGTGCAGCTTGTCAGCAAGTTGGAGGAGCACATCACAGCAAGAATGTGATGACCACGTCAAGACCTCTGGAGCTGCTGCATATGGACCTCTTCGGACCCGTCGCCTATCTAAGCATAGGAGGAAGTAAGTATGGTTTAGTTATTGTTGATGACTTTTCCCGCTTCACTTGGGTGTTCTTTTTGCAGGATAAGTCTGAAACCCAAGGGACCATCAAGCGCTTCCTCAGGAGAGCTCAAAATGAGTTTGAGCTCAAGGTGAAGAAGATAAGGAGCGACAACGGGTCCGAGTTCAAGAACCTTCAAGTGGAGGAGTTTCTTGAGGAGGAAGGGATCAAGCACGAGTTCTCCGCTCCCTACACACCACAACAAAATGGTGTGGTAGAGAGGAAGAACAGGACGCTAATTGATATGGCGAGGACAATGCTTGGAGAGTTCAAGACCCCCGAGTGCTTTTGGTCGGAAGCCGTGAACACGGCTTGCCACGCCATCAACAGGGTCTACCTTCACCGCCTCCTCAAGAAGACGTCATATGAGCTACTAACCGGTAACAAACCCAATGTATCGTACTTTCGTGTTTTTGGGAGCAAGTGCTACATTCTAGTAAAGAAGGGTAGAAATTCTAAGTTTGCTCCCAAAGCTGTAGAAGGGTTTTTATTAGGTTATGATTCAAATACAAAGGCGTATAGGGTCTTCAACAAATCATCGGGTTTGGTTGAAGTCTCTAGCGACGTTGTATTTGATGAGACTAATGGCTCTCCAAGAGAGCAAAGTGTTGATTATGATGATGTAGATGAAGAAGATGTTCCGTCGGCTGCTATACGAACCATGGCGATTGGAGACGTTCGGCCACAGGAACAGGATGAACGTAATCAACCTTCTTCCTCAACGACGGTGCATCCCCCACTTCAAGACGATGAACAGGTTCATCAAAAGGAGGCGTGTGATCAAGGGGGAGCACAAGAAGATCAAGTGATGGAGGAAGAAGCGCAACCGGCACCTCCAACCCAAGTTCGAGCGATGATTCAAAGGGATCATCCCGTCGACCAAATTTTGGGTGACATTAGCAAGGGAGTAACTACTCGATCTCGATTAGTTAATTTTTGTGAGCATTACTCTTTTGTCTCCTCTATTGAGCCTTTCAGGGTAGAGGAGGCCTTGCTAGATCCGGATTGGGTGTTGGCCATGCAGGAGGAACTCAATAACTTCAAGCGCAACGAAGTTTGGACACTGGTGCCTCGTCCCAAGCAAAATGTTGTGGGAACCAAGTGGGTGTTCCGCAACAAACAGGACGAGCACGGGGTGGTGACGAGGAACAAGGCTCGACTTGTGGCAAAAGGTTATGCCCAAGTCGCAGGTTTGGACTTTGAGGAGACTTTTGCTCCTGTGGCTAGGCTAGAGTCCATTCGTATCTTGCTAGCATATGCCGCTCACCATTCTTTCAGGTTGTACCAAATGGATGTGAAGAGCGCGTTCCTCAACGGGCCAATAAAGGAGGAGGTGTACGTGGAGCAACCCCCTGGCTTCGAGGATGAGCGGTACCCCGACCACGTGTGTAAGCTCTCTAAGGCGCTCTATGGACTTAAACAAGCCCCAAGAGCATGGTATGAATACCTTAGAGATTTTTTACTTGCTAATGCTTTCAAGGTTGGGAAAGCCGATCCAACTCTCTTTACAAAGACATGTGATGGTGATTTGTTTATATGCCAAATTTATGTCGATGACATAATATTTGGTTCTACTAATCAAAAGTCTTGTGAAGAGTTTAGCAGGGTGATGACGCAGAAATTCGAGATGTCGATGATGGGCGAGTTGAACTACTTCCTTGGGTTCCAAGTGAAGCAACTCAAGGACGGCACCTTCATCTCCCAAACGAAGTACACGCAAGATCTGCTGAAGCGGTTTGGGATGAAGGACGCCAAGCCCGCAAAGACTCCGATGGGAACCGACGGACACACCGACCTCAACAAAGGAGGTAAGTCCGTTGATCAAAAAGCATACCGGTCAATGATAGGATCTCTACTTTATTTATGTGCTAGTAGACCGGATATTATGCTTAGCGTATGCATGTGTGCTAGATTTCAATCCGATCCTAAGGAGTGTCACTTGGTGGCGGTGAAGCGAATTCTTAGATATTTAGTCGCTACGCCCTGCTTCGGGATCTGGTATCCAAAGGGGTCTAACTTTGACTTGATTGGGTACTCAGATTCCGACTATGCTGGATGTAAGGTCGATAGGAAGAGTACATCGGGGACGTGCCAATTCTTAGGAAGGTCCCTGGTGTCATGGAACTCTAAGAAACAAACCTCTGTTGCCCTATCCACCGCTGAGGCCGAGTACGTTGCCGCAGGACAGTGTTGTGCGCAACTACTTTGGATGAGGCAAACCCTCAGGGACTTTGGCTACAATCTGAGCAAAGTCCCACTCCTATGTGATAATGAGAGTGCTATCCGAATAGCGGAAAATCCCGTTGAGCACAGCCGCACAAAGCACATAGACATCCGGCATCACTTTTTGAGAGACCACCAGCAAAAGGGAGATATCGAAGTGTTTTATGTTAGCACCGAGAACCAGCTAGCCGATATCTTTACCAAGCCTTTAGATGAGAAGACCTTTTGCAGGCTGCGTAGTGAGCTAAATGTCTTAGATTCGCGGAACTTGGATTGAATTGTAGCATACATGTATTTATGCTTTTGATCATGTTCCCTTCTGCATTTTGTTGCTTATTATGGTGCTCAAGTTGTACAAACACTCCCTGGACCTCACAAGTCCGCTGCAATGTGATGCACATGTTTAGGGGGAGATGTGTTGCAACTTGACCCTTTGAGACTAACCATATGTTTGAGTTTGCTTGTGTTAGTCACAAAGGAGAATTGAAAGGGAAAAGGTGGACTTGGACCATGAAAGACTTCCACTGCACTCCGATGAGGGGTAACTTATTCCAAGTCCATCTCTGAACTCTTATTGCCATTTGCTCTTAATTGAAGATTTTGGTGAGGCAATGGGGTTAAAGGGCCACAATTGATCCCGTTTTGGTGCTTGATGCCAAAGGGGGAGAAAATAAAGGCCAAAGCAATAAATGGATCAGCTACCACTTGAGAGATTCAGCTACCACTTGAGAGATTCAGCTACCACTTGAGAGATTTTGAAAATAGTAGAATAGAGTTTTGGTTTGTCAAAATTCTTAAGTTGTCTCTCTTGTCAAAAGTTGGCTTCTTGTGGGGAGAAGTATTGATTATGGGAAAAAGGGGGAGTTTTTGAAATCCTTGATCAATCTCTTTTTGAATGACTCTCTTTATGCTTAAACATGTGTGTTTAACTTAGAGATAGAGATTTGAGTTTGATTTGCAAAAACAAACCAAGTGGTGGCAAAGGATGATCCATATATGCCAAAATTGATTCAAAATAAATTTAAGTGTTATTTGAATTGAGTTTGCACTTGTTCTAGTGGCTTTATGTTGTGTTGGCATAAATCACCAAAAAGGGGGAGATTGAAAGGGAAATGTGCCCTTGGGCCATTTCTAAGTATTTTGGTGATTGAGTGCCAACACATGTGTTTAATTATGAATTTGTGTACATGGATGAACAAGGTGCAAATCATGAGATAAAGGTATGTTTCTAAGCCTTAGTACATTGGTTTTATGGACTAACATATTTGTCTAAGTGTTAGAAACAGAAAGAAGAAAAAGAGAAAAGGGGAGAGAAAGACTTGGCTGTGTGCAGCCAAGGCTCAGCTCGGTCTGGAGCACCGGACTGTCCGGTGTGCACCGGACAGTGTCCGGTGCGCCAGGCTGACTCGGCTCGAACTGGCCGCTCTCGGGAATTCGCCGACGGCGTACGGCTAAAATTCACCGGACTGTCCGGTGTGCACCGGACTGTCCGGTGAGCCAACGGTCGGCCAGGGCCAACGGTCGGCCGCGCAATCCGCGCGGGACACGTGGCCGGGCCAACGGTCGGAAGACGGCACCGGACTGTCCGGTGTGCACCGGACTGTCCGGTGCGCCAACGGCTCGCAGATCCACGGCAGTCTTCCAACGGTCGGAAGCACTAAAAAGGAAACAAATCGGGCACCGGACAGTGTCCGGTGTGCACCGGACTGTCCGGTGCCCCCGACGACAGAAGGCCAGGATAGCCTTCCAGAATTGCTCTCAACGGCTCCTAGCTGCCTTGGGGCTATAAAAGGAGCCCCTAGGCGCATGGAGGAGAAAAATAAGCAACTCCTAAGCATTCTTGATCATCCACACAAGCTCTTTGCGCATTCGTTTGTGATTCTAAGTGATTCGAGCTCTGTTCTAGTGTGAACTCTGAGATAGTCATTCGAGCTCGAGTCTTGGCCGTGTGTGTGCGCTTTTGTTGTGGATTTGTGTGTGTTGCTTCCCTCCCTTACTCTGTGCTTTCTTTGTGATCATACACTTGTAAGGGCAAGAGACTCCAATTTGTGGAGATTCCTTGCAAACGGGATAGTGAAAGGAACAACAAAACAACGTGGTATTCAAGTGGGTCTTTGGACCGCTTGAGAGGGGTTGATTGCAACCCTCGTCCGTTGGGACGCCACAACGTGGAAGTAGGCAAGCATTGGCTTGGCCGAACCACGGGATAAACCACCGTGTCACCTCTGTCTTGATCTCTTGTGGTATTGTGTTTTGTTGAGACTTCACCTTAGCCACTTGGCAATACTCGTGCTAACACTTAACAAGTTTGTGGCTTAAGTTTGAAGTTTTTACAGGATCACCTATTCACCCCCCCCCCTCTAGGTGCTCTCAGCGTTCCTTAGAACGTCTTTCTGTTACTCCGAAGGATTTTTAATTCGAAGGTCCTCCTTGGTAACGGAAAAAATCTTAAGCTTTAGCAACTTAAGCTTGTGGAGCAAATAGATCTTCCTCGTGGAAAACAACGAAATTATTATATGAAAACTATCAATGTTTTTTGCTTCACAGAAAATAAAACTGAATAGGAAAAACTGCCATCAAAGGTAGGATATGTGTCAATAAATGTGCTTCGACTCTGGCACAGTGCTGTTGACTGTGCGAGCTTCGGACTGCTCTCTGAAGTCCCTCTGATGTGGAGCGTATTGACTCCCTTCTGGCTGTTGACCTTGCTGCAATGGAGGTGGGGGCGGAAGCTGTTGCCAGGAAGCTTGAGGTTGACTTGCCGAAGCTACAGAAGCTGCAGGGTGATTGTCTATGTATTGTGGGACATAAGGCGGATGATACGGAGCAGTATGCATGACCTGCTTCGGCTGAGCTTGTTGAGATGCAGCTTCGGCAATTTCCTTTTGCTTCTGGATTGTAATATGGCACGACCTAGTGGTATGGCCCTTACCTTCTCCACAGAACAAGCAAAACAGTCTCCTTGGCTGATCTCCGAATCTTCCGCCGAAGCCCCTGGCGCCTCTGCCTCTTGGAGCTGGTGGCCGGAAGGAAGTTTGTTGTTGCCCCGAAGCCTGTGAAGAGCACTGCGGTCTGCTCTGCTGACTCCCCTTATCATCATTCTGAGTGTTGTGGATGGACCGGACATGCCTCGGGTAGTATCTCCCTCCGAAGCCCCTGGTCATTTCAGAAAATCTGAAGGCCTCCTCCCTTCTTTGGCGAAAGTCATTATCAGCCCGAATGTACTCGTCCATCTTTTGGAGTAGCTTCTCCAGAGTCTGAGGAGGCTTCCTAGCAAAGTATTGGGCTGCAGGTCCAGGACGAAGCCCCTTGATCATAGCTTCGATAACAATTTCATTGGGCACCGTTGGTGCCTGTGCCCTCAATCGCAAGAACCTTCTGACATATGCTTGAAGATATTCTTCATGATCTTGGGTGCACTGAAATAAAGCTTGTGCAGTGACCGGCTTCGTCTGAAATCCTTGAAAGCTGGTTAACAGCATATCCTTCAGCTTCTGCCATGAAGTGATTGTCCCTGGTCGAAGGGAGGAATACCAGGTCTGAGCAACATTTCTGACGGCCATGACGAAAGACTTTGCCATGACTGCAGCATTGCCCCCATACGAAGACACTGTTGCTTCGTAGCTCATCAGGAACTGCTTCGGGTCGGAGTGACCATCAAACATGGGGAGCTGGGGTGGCTTATAGGATGGAGGCCAAGGTGTAGCCTGCAGCTCAGCAGACAGAGGAGAAGCATCATCAAAAACAAAATTTCCCTGATGGAAATTATCATACCAGTCATCTTCGTTGACGAAGCCCTCCTGATGAAGGTCTTTCTGATGAGGCCTTCTGTTCTGCTCATCGTGAGTAAGATGGCGGACTTCCTCAGAGGCTTCGTCTATCTGCCTTTGCAACTCAGCTAGGCGGGCCATCTTCTCCTTCTTCCTTTGTACTTGTTGGTGTAGCATCTCCATATCCCTGATTTCTTGGTCTAGCTCTTCTTCCTGAAGTGTCGGGCTGACAGCCTTTCTCTTCTGGCTTCGGGCCTCCCGAAGAGAGACGGTCTCCTGGTTGTGGTCCAGCGGTTGCAGTGCTGAAGCCCCAGTCGCTGAAGCTTTCTTCGGCGCCATAGCTTCCGAAGGTGTTCAAAAAAGCTCGAAGTGGAAGTGAGTTCACCGGAGGTGGGCGCCAATGTTGGGGACTTGTTCTCAAATGCTTTGAATTAAGAACAAGGCAACATAAAAAGTGTTAAACGTTAAGACCCTTCGTCCTATCGAACATTACTCCCCTTCGGGATCCGAACGAAGGTCACAAGAGACATACCTTCGTAAATTCAGCAAGTAATAACGAAGGACTCGTAAAAAACATGGAATGTAGATCATGAAATCATTTCTATTTTATTAACACAAAGGAATAGAAATGATTATAAATTACAAATGTACCTTCGGTCCTGAGAGAAGGTAAAAGGTACAAGCGTGACGCAAATGCCAATGCCAAGTCAGCGTGAACAGTACGGGAGTACTGTTCATCTATTTATAGACGCGGGACGCAACCCACGTAAAATTACATCCATGTCCATTACATTTGTTAACGGTTTGTGGAAATCTGTCGAGGCCCCCGAAGTCTTTTCATCTTTAAGTCGGTTCCCCCTTATGCCATCGCGCCGAAGCCTCCCTGCGCACAGCTTCGGCTGCCCTCAACCTTCGTCTGGTTCAGGCTTCGTCCTGCTCGTGCTCCATATCCATAATTCTGAATCCGAAAATACCTGTTCACATAATCCACTTGGAAAACATTGTCAAATCATGTTTTTGAGGACCTTCGGAGGACGAAGGCCCCCAACACTACCATATGATAGGAAATTCTTCAAAGAATGGTAATATAAATTTAAAGGCATTTGAAGTGCTTCAATCTTTCTATGTGACTACACAAGACACATAAGAAATGATATTCTAAAATACTTGCACTTAAAAGATAAGTGTTACCATCCTTTGGCTTTCCTTCATGTTGTAGGCCTTGATTTTTGCATATGATATTTGTTCACTTCCTACAACATATAATATCTTCCTCGAGATGATATGAGTTTAAGACATAGCAATTTGAAAAATAACCTTGGGTCAATCATGTATATAGATCATTGAAGATTGATAGCTTGAGTTGATAAGAATTGAATGAACTCTCTCAAGCACCCCAAAGACTTCATATCATCTCTTTCTCCTACAAAGCTTGTCAAGCATATTTTGGTACCCATCGCTTGATGGGTCCATCACGGTTAGTCAACAAAGATCTAGGAACCCAAAAGTCCTTTGTGTTAGCACTAGGTAAACTCATTACCTTTCTAGCACAAGTTGCAATTTTGGGTTGCCTAGTTACATGAAAATTAATTGACAAGCTAGGAGTGGAATTGTTACCAATGGGACAATCCTTGCATTGATGTCCCTTCTTTCGGCATGTGTAGCATAGGCGTTTTTCAAGTTTTAAAGTTTTCTTCTTTCCTTGTTTGTTGCCTGCTACATGGTTAGTAAAAACTTTCTTTTCTAACCCTATGCCTTTTTGTTTCAAATGGGGACAAGATCTAAGCAAGTGTCCCTTCTTGGAGCATTTAAAACAAAGTCTATCATCCTTGTTAATAATCAAGCCATTTTTAATGTAGGGACATGACCTAATCAAGTGCCCCTCTTCAAAGCATTCACTACACCTCTTAATGTGAAGTGTGGCTTGATCATTACCTTGGATGTTACCTTTTGTGGAGGCATGGTTGAGGCTTTTGGAGGAGGTGTTGAATTTCATCTTTTGTTTCTTCCTCTTGGCAATCCTCAAATCCTCGACACTTTCTTCAAGGGATGTATTGCATGCCACGGTTGTTCCCGTCTCAAGCTTCTTCACCATGTGATCACGGTTATCTTGAGAAGGTTGGGAAATGCATTTCCCTTTTAGTTGTGTCAAGCTCTTCTTTAGCCTCTCATTTTCTTCTTTGAGCTTTTGATATGAATCCTCATTTGTTCCTGCAAATTCTGGCTCAAAGGAAGATTTGCTTGTCGACAAACAACAAGCATTAGCACATTGTAATATAGTATCAATTTGAACCCATGTGCACGAGTGAGGTTGTTGGGATTTTAAGTTTTCTATCACAACCTCATGAGCAATGTTTAATATGATATGATCATCCATAAGATTTTCATGAGAACATAGAAGCATATCATATTTTTCTTCAAAAGCTAGATTTTCAACTTTTAGCTTTTCTACTTGGTCCTTAAGCAAGGTATTCCTATTTACTAATTGAGCGATACAATGTAAAGCGTTATTTTGCTCAATTGAAATAGTTTCATACCTTTGGACCAAATCAACATGGGAGCACTTTAGCTCCTCATGTTCTTTAGTCAACTCGTCAAAGCATTGCATCTTCATTGAGAGAATACTTTCTAGCCTTTGACGAGCTTCCCCTTGCTCTCTCGCTCTTTCAAGAAGTTTGAGCATGACCGCCTTATCTTCTTGGCTTAGGCGAGCGTAGAGTTGCACAAAGCTTCTTTCTTCCTCCTCATCCTCATTTGTGCTTCCGCTATCATTTTCATTAGCCACACAACATATGTGGGAATCGAAATGGGAAGACAAACCTCTTGGAGAGGTGGATTCATCGTTTGGTCTCCACCGTTCATTTTCTTCTTCTTCCTTGCAAGGGTTAGTATCACAAATACCACAGGAAGTAGAAGCATAAAATGAACTATTATGTTTGGACTCATTAGATTTGCTTTTAATCCTAGTCCAAATATCATGCACATCACAAATGGGTTTGTCATATTTTATTATGAAGGCATGATAATCTTCTTTGCTAAGAGATTTACTTAAGATGTCATAAGCTAGATAGTTTAAGCGTATACATCTTAAATCTTCTTCGGATGCATTTTCCCTAGCATAGTTAGGAGGAATAATACTCTTGTCTAAAATTTGTTCTAATTGTGGGTCTACCTCTCTAAAAGCATTTATCACTCTAGTAGACCATGAATCATAATTAGAACGATCGAGAAGTAATATCTCAAGAGTTACCTCCTTGCTCTCCTGGGTCTTCTTGTTCTTTTGGGATCTTCTACGAGCCATCACTTCGAGTTGTTAGACTCAAGATGAAGTGCCTAGCTTTGATACCAATTGAAAGTCGCCTAGAGGGGGGTGAATAGGCGAAACCTGAAAATTAAAACTTTATCCCCCAACTAGATCCCTTGATTAGTGGTTAGAACAAGATATACAAATATAGGAGTATACAAACTAAGATCTTGCTTGAAAGGAGTATTGCTAAATAATGCGGAAGTGATAAATCAATACAATTGATAAGTTATAGAATAACAAAGCAAGAAGCCTTAGATGAGAAGAGCACTAGGTCAAGTTCTTTCTTGCAATGTGTTGCTTCACTAAATGGGAATTTAACTTGAAGCAACACCAAATGATATTAGCAAAAGAAGGTGCAAGAAAACTTAGAGCAAGGGAAAACAAATAAATCACAAGCAATAAACACAATGGACACGGGTGATTTGTTTTACCGAGGTTCGGCCCTCGAAGGCCTAGTCCCCGTTGAGGAGTCCACTTAAGGACGGGTCTTTTTCAACCCTTTCCCTCTCTCCCCCGATCACACAAGGATCGGCGAGCTCTTCTCCTTCTCAAGGATCACTCTCGATCCCACAAGGACCACCACAATTTTTGGTGTCTCTTGCTAGCTTTTACAAGCCTCCAAAACTTTGGAGGAAGTTCGAATGGGAGTCAAAACTCCACGCGCAAATGAACACAAAGATGAAGCACACACTATCTCTCAATGAATCTCACAAGGCACTAGTGCTAAACTCAAATGAGTAGCTCTCTTTTGCTTGCTCTCTCTTTTGTGGCACTTGTGTTGGTTGTAGTGGTCTAAATCTTGTGTATAGGATGGATCAATGAATATATGTGGTTGGGAGGACTTGAGTATGTCAACTAGATGACTTGGAATGTTGCTTGGGCTCCCACACCTTGAAGTGGCCGGTTGGGGTGGTATTTATAGCCACCAATCAAAAACTAGCCGTTGGTGAAGGCTGTCTGTCGCATGGTGCACCGGACAGTCCGGTGCACACCGGACATGTCTGGTGCGACAGCCACGTCACCCGACCGTTAGGGTTCTGACCGTTGGAGCTCTGACTGCTGGGCCCGCCTGGATGTCCGGTGGCGCACCGGACATGTACTGTAGAGTGTCCGGTGCGCCAGAATGGGCGTGCCTGACTTCTGTACGCTTCTGGCGCGCATGGCGTGCCTGACTTCTGTACGCTTCTGGCGCGCATTGAATGCGCCTGCAGGTGACCGTTGGCGCGAAGTAGCCGTTGCCCCGCTGTTACACCGGACAGTCCGGTGTACACCGGACATGTCCGGTGAATTATAGCGAAGCGCCCACTGCAAAATCCCGAGGCTGCCAAGTTCCAGAGCCGCGTCCCTTTGGAGCACCGGACAGTCCGGTGAATTATAGCGCGCCGGCTTCCGAGAATTCCCGAAGGTGAAGAGTTTGAAGTCGGAGTCCTCTGGTGCACCGGACATGTCCGGTGGCACACCGGACAGTCCGGTGCGCCAGACCAGAGGTGCCTTCGGTTGGTTCTTGCTCCTTTGTTTGAACCCAATACTTGGTCTTTTTATTGGCTAAGTGTGAATCCTATGGCACCTGTATAACTTATATACTAGAGCAAACTAGTTAGTCCAATATTTGTGTTGGGCAATTCAACCACCAAAATTAATTAGGAACTAGGTGTAAGCCTAATTCCCTTTCATACGCTGCGGTGGTGAGATTGGGAACATACCCAATGTACGCATGGGAAATCTTTCACGGATTCCCACGTACTAAAAACCATAGGGGAACTTGTACATGCAGTACATGCAGTTAATCACAAGTCAGGAGCGTGCAAAAGCTTCCTGACTCCAACCATAACCAGTTGGAAATGACAATTCATTACTGATGGTCATTAATGATCTAAAATTTTCGAATCTATCACAGATTCATCATATCCTTTATGGATATCATTCTGAATACCAAGACAAACAATCATTATTGTAAGCACATTTGGTAAATTCAGTAGTGTGGAGGCTAATGTGCTCAAGCTTGAGACATTATTACTTAATGGTCATGTGTTGTCCGAAGGACACACTTTAGGTCATCATATAGATGCACCAAATAACCATATAAAGCCTTCAATGTCCATACCATCTATATAATGGACCACACTCGTTCCTTTGAAACAATTCAAAGAACTTAACCAATTCAGATCAGATTTTAAGATAAGAGGGACTTAAAATCTCGATTTCGATGATACTCATCAAGTATCCATCGTATGGGAAAAATGACCAATAGAATTGTCCATAACTTTTCATTTCATCCCAATAATGGAATTACCAAATTCAGTCTTACCCAGCATGGTAAGGATCATCACATGAAAAGTTATAAGAAATGCAACACATTGTATGGGAGGATGTATGTAGAATACAATCCATAAGAAATGTTTCCGAGAAACACATGCAATATCCATCACTATCACTTTGTGTTTCCACATGATAGAAATTATATGGATATCTCTATAATATGGTAAGATAACAATTAGGATATATCAACACATCCTTGATACTTCCATTACCAAAAGGGGACTAGATATTAACATATCATGATATCGCGCGAAGCGATTGTCAAAATATTCTTTCCTCTTTCCAAAGGAATATGAGAATATTTTGTTTCCCCACTTATAGAGTTTGTGGCTCAATTCTCCACATTGCATGTTTCTTCCTCAATTGGAAGAATCCCTGTACAAGTTTGCACAACTCAAATCAATGAGTCTTCAACTCCCTTAATGAGTTGGTTCAACTCTAATCGATGAGTTTGTTCAACTCAAATCACATGAGTGATCAACTCCAATCGATGAGTTTGTTTAACTCAAATTCATATGAGTTTTTACACTCAAATCACAAGAGTGTGTTCAACTCACACCGCATGAGTTGAACCTATCACAACATCAATTATGAGATTATACCAAATCTCATGCATCATTTAAATAGTACTCAAAAGCAAATCATCTAACAAAGTGGTCTTCTCTTAGAAAAAGAAGTGTTGTTACATGATTAGTCCAAATCATGATTTACACAACTAACCACTGTTATCATGTCAGATGGAAGATTGAAGTACCCTTCATATCTTAGCTTTCATGAGTAGTTTGTATATATTGGGATTTCATATACAAGATTAGATGCTTAGGCATACAACACTATATCATGTATAGTGTAATGACAAATGAGTTTGTCATACTCATTGCCCTTCTCTTTTTAATGTGCTTGTATATTTGCTTTCAAGCAAAATATATGAATACAAAGTGTTAGTCTACAACAAAATGTAGACACATACTCATAAGTCCACAAGTCTTATGATTTTCTTTGCTATTCATTTTGCGCTTGCACATCAAGCCGCAAAAGCACATAAGAGAAAGAGAGCATCTCATTTCCTCCAAATCGAAGAGGTGAATTCCCATATCATGCAAAAATGAAATGAACATATCCAATGAACATTAAGGATAATTAAACTCATTAAGCGAGTTCATCAAACTCTATTAAATAATTATCCTTCAAATGGCATAACCATTTTCGTTTGTTGTTGCAACTTTGCCGCAAAATATAACATATCTTTATATGTTGGAGAATTCCAGGTATCACATAAAGTGTACCAAAGATTTTTGAAAATTGGTGGACACAATGTAGATAATCTCCATGTAATGAAACAATGGAGTAGATCTCTCAGTAGTGGTAAAAACTTTTGCTGCCTGAAAGTATGGTCTCTGGGCTGATATATTCAAAGAACATACCGCAGCCAATGCTTAGGACTCCACTACCCTGTGCTTGACCAAAATTTCAAAAATAAAATAAAATAAAATGGAAATCACCATAAAGGTGAATAACCAATATCACATCTCCAACATATCTACTTGGGTGAACACATAGGTAATCATCATAACCATATGATGTAGACCTCTTACTGATGGGCAAATAACATTTTGCTGTCTAAAAGCTTGGTCTCAGGGCAAATAAATTCTAAGAACTTATTGCAGCTAAAGCCTAGATCTCCATCATGTGTTGAATAATCCCAAGTTCAAGATATGTGTCATATTTTACAAGAATTCATCGTTTAATTAAGTAGAACTTAATTAAAAGAATTCTTTTAGCAGTCACCATGACTGCAGCGTCCAGCCTGGCTCCATAGCCCGCGACGCCTGCATGGTCCATGATCTTTTTGGGTTAGCACGTATAGGTAATCATCTCAAAAGATGTAGACCTCATAGTGATAGGCATTTCAAATGCGGCCTAAAGCACAGTCTATGGGCTACTAAACTCAATAAAGATTTTAGCGCAGCCAGTGCTTAGGACTCCATCACCCTATGCTTTTCAAAAAATGCAATATCATTTTGCATGAGGACCAATAGTTTCGACTTAATTATGTGCTATGTTTTCCATGTAAAAAGAATGCAAAAACAAAGCAAGTCGAAAATATGTGAATTATAAATGTAAACAAAAATATAATTCACTTAACAAGTCTGTATTTTTCATAATAAAAACAGACAACTATCACAATTATATATATTATCAGTAGTCTAAATATTCAAATTTAGATACTCAAAACTGATAGTAATTGTGATACAAATAAACACTAGCTCTGAAATTACAGAAAAACAATGCTAAAATGATAAAACCGTAGACCCAATCTGTCCAGCCCAAGCCAAGTCGGCCCATAAAGGCCCAACTAGGTGAGGTCATAAGGCTGGCGGTTAGGGTTAACCCTAACCGTGCCTTCCTCATCCCTGGCGGCGGCGGCCAACCAGCGGCTTGGGCACGTGGCTATGGCCATGGCCAGACACGGCGGCGCGACGCCCCCGGCCTCAGCAGCGCGGCGGCTCCCAGCCCCGGCGCGCGTGCAGCCCCAGCCAGGCGCAGCGGCCAGGCGGGCGCGGCCCCCAGTCCCGGCTTGCCGGCGGGCGGCTCGACCAGGAGCGGCGGGCGCGGCCTCCAGCCCCGGCCTTGGCTAGGCGCGCGCGCCCCCAGCCCCGACTCGCCGGCGGGCGGCCCGGCCAGGAGCGGCTGCCAGGCAGTAGCGGCCTCGAAGCGGCACGGGCGCGCAGCCCCAACTGCGCGCGGGCGTGGTTGCTCTGCGCAGGCGCGCGGCCCCCCGGCCCCTCGGTGGCTCGGCGCAGATCGGCGCACGAGGGCGGGCGTGGCTGCTCTGCGTAGGCGCGCGGCCCCCCGCGACGGTGCGTGGCGTGGCCCTTGGCAGCGCGCGTGGGCATTTCCTGGCTCGGGTGCGCGGGCGCGCCCCCGGACTCCCTTGCGCGGGTTCTGCACAGCGGCTCGTGCGGGCAGACGCCGACGCGAGCGCGTGACCTCCTCCATCGTCGGTCAGGCGCGATCGCGAACACATCAGTGCGCGAGGACGCTGCTGGGCAAGCCGTCGGTCCTAATGTTCCATGCGATGCGCAGATTTGTCATTATCGCATCATCCAGGACATGGAAAACATACCTTTATGTTCTTGCGTGTTGCAAAGGTAATTGATGCACATCTCGTTCATCCAGGACCGATGAAGGGGAACAACAATTGTCTTGTTTGTTCTCGTTGCACATCGTTGCCGTCTTGCCGGCTCTAAGGGCTTAAGTCGCCCGTTTTTCATCTTCTGAGATTCAACTGCTTGCGTTTCAGTCGAAATCATGCGCACGGCGAACTTTTTTCTTCTCTGATCGAGTCGTGCTGATAACGTGTTGAAGTATACTCAGTGGTAACGAGATTGAGAGAGAGATAAATGACAGTTATCCTTTATTATTGCAGAGGAGTCCTGATTATATACATGTGAAGGGGTGTATCCCAAGGGGTATGTCCCTTAGGGAGATTCTGTCGCACCCTTTAGATTGGTCACATATACAATATACAATATTTTGTAACATTTACTTTAGCATCACATTTATCGAATTATAGACTACCTAGACTTAAAATACTCGGCTTACCGTTTAATCCTTATCTATCTTAATAATTAGTTTTATAATTAAATTGTATTTAATACTAACTAGTATTCAAATGTACTAACTAGTAGTATTAAAATACTCGTCTTATCGATTATGCCTGTTCGAAAAAACTATTTGTCCGTATGTGCTGTGCCAGGCGACAAGCATGAACCGCATGCCACGGAGGCATGGCAGCATGAGTGCGTGGCTGACAAGTGGTCAAAACCGTTTGCCTGGAACAAACTTTTTTTGTCCGGAATAAATATATGCATTTATTTATTGCAAATAAATACCGCGAACAAACTTTTTTGTCTGGAACTCTTGCTGATGCAGTGTAGACTTTTTTTTGTTTTAAACGAAAAAGAAAGAACTAAGGAAGGGAGGGGAGCATGATGTGGAGGTTGGCGAATTGCCTGTATGACATTGAAAAACATACTCGTTTCTTGTGTGCCCATTGCTCTTATATGTCATATAATAAAAAAATATATCTATATGTTACTCAGTGGCATAAAAAAATAAGTATAAAATCTGATAACATATTAGGAATTTTTGCATGATCCATATAGGGACGGACGTACAACTGATCCGTGGGCTATTGCATTGGGCTCGCGGCGGCGGCGCTAATGGCGGCAGCTTTGTCACCTGGGGAAACCATACAGATCCAGCAGTCCTCGATCGTATGGTGGACGGCATGTGGGGTTGGGTATGCAGCAGTAGACTAGTTCATTATTATACGGAAGCAGTGAGCTCTGATTGTTAGGTATTCTTCCAACATGTACGTTACAAACAAAGTTAGTTCCTACTACCAGTTGTTAATTAACAACTATATGCAGTATATATCTACGTACTCGCCACAGGATGCAGCATTAGATCGCTGACGCAATCCAGGGTGGAAGGGGCCACCTGTAGCATGGCGAGTCGCGGACCTGATCGATCTTCCTCCGTCCACCGGCCAACCCACCACACGTGAAGGACGCCTGTGCTGTGCGGTCCGGTCCACAGTGTGCGGTAATTTATAAGCCCGGCCGTTGCTGCCGTCGTCCTCTCAGGTCTGTACAACGCCGTTAGTACCAATCCTAGAGGAGATGCATGCACTGATGCACATGGAGAATGGTTTGGTTAAAAGCCGTGTTGTAAGAAGGGGAACTAGTCGGAAGACGCCCGTGTGCCGTGTCGTCCCCAACGGGCGGAGCCAAGGCGGGGCGCACGCCGTTACTTTCATACCACTCCCTCGCCGTCATCGGAGCGTCTCGTCAAAAGGCTCGCGCGATGCAAGGAAAATAGATTCCGATCCATTTGATTAACACCCCTTTTGTTTTTTTTATTTTAAGAAATTGGAATCTTACTAATAAAATAAGCTATTTTTTTAGAATGTGACATTCCACCACTTTTCAAAGTTATCATATAAGCCTATCTCAAATTCATGGGGTGAGAAATGAAAATTGATTCTACAGATTTACATGCTACTTTTCCGATGTACAACTTATAGCACACTCTTCTACTTGATTCGTTATAACATAAATGTAGTATATAACTATCTCCCATATGATTTAGGATAATATACAAATATATTACATATATAAATATATGAATTTAATTAGTTTTATCTAAATTATAATTATTAAAATGGAATTCAATTCCAGCGAAACAAACGGGGCCTAAGTGATTTCGATATTTTTAATGATTAACATAATCGGTGGACTAATTGTTTTACAAGTGTTTTGTGTTTTATAGTACACATGATTTAAAGTTCGTTGGACTGAGGATCTGAGAATACAATACCTCAAAAGAAGACCTAAAAGACTCATAAAAAACTTACAAATACTCAATGCAAGTAAGACATAATTCAAAAGAGCCCAAGATAAGATGTTGAACAATAAGAAGATAGACTGAAACTGAGTGCACCGGACCGGATGAGTGTCCATCGGACCGGGTCGTGCACACCGTATCAGCTTGCCAGAGAAGCGTTCTCAAGTTTTCGGCAAGCAGGGGCACTGGAACAGGTGAGTGTACACCGGGCCTGATCTAACGGTTGGCAACGACTAGTCGGCCAACGATCCTCTGTTGTGGCGTGCACTGGACTGAGTCTGTGTGCACCAGACCACTGCAATGTAGCAGGGTTTGTGTCAAAAGCTGCAACATCTAGCTGACGTGTAGGGTCTGGACATGCGGTCTGTTGTGCACCGGACCAGTCCGGTGCGGCGCAGAAAGCTGCCGCTTTCCTCCAACAATAGTTTTGGATGGGGGTTCTATAAACACCCCCTAGCCAGTCGTTTCAAGGTGTGGGAGCCCAAATAACATACCAACACATGTGATACACACCTCTAAGCTTCAAACACCCAAGTGCTTAATAGAATTACTAGGTGATTAGCGTAGGTGCTTTACGAAGTGCTTATGTTAGTTAGACCGCTTATGCGCTTGCTCAAGGTTGTTTCTAGTTAATTGAGTGAGTTTAGAAAAACCCACCAAACACCTCGACTCTTGCGCGATACGTTTTAAACCGAGTGGGATGAGAATCTTGCGAGACCACACCAACCGAGTTTGTGGTGTGGCCGCCACCGCGTACCGGAGGAAATGAGGCACGCGGCGTTTTGACCGGAAATTCGATAGTGAAAACGGCAGGGAGTGTCTGAGAGGAGGTCGAAAGCAGAGCACCACTTGCGAGTGGAGGAGGCTCGTGGCTCTCTACGGAGTTGCCTGTTATAGTGCTTCGTGAAAGGGAAATGTCCTTTACCATTTTGTCTAAATTAATGTTGATGGTTGATGACCATCATAATCTAATGGACTAACTAGTTTGCCTAGTTAATTGTTTCACAGGTGCATAAGTCTATCCATCTCAATTATAAGTCGACTGTCTGGAATAACGTAGATTATTTCGGACAGGAGAGCTTTTGGAGAAATCACTTGTGTGTGGACCGCCCGCGCCCTTCCGGTGGACCATCCGCAACACCTCGATTCACCTCGGACAGAAACTATGCTGAAAACCACATTTCTACTACGGACTGCCCGAAGGAGAGAAGAGCACCATCCGAGACCAAGCTCGGACCATCCGGCCCTCAGGCACAGACCGTCCGCCATTGAAAACCAGAAAAACACAAAGGTGCCGGGTCTGACAAAATTCATTTTTAGCGTGCTCATGGACCGTCCGGGGAGCACGGCTGCACCGTCCGCGACTGCTTTATATGACATATGATGATGCATTTAATGCACTTATACCCTTGATATAGCCATTACTATTGACCATTGCGATTTCAGTCGTTGATGTGTAGGGACAGACCGTCCAGGCCAGGAGCGCAGACCGTCCGTGGTTGGTAGAAAGTGGGCAACGACTAGGAAGTGGTTGGTGGCTATAAGTACAATCCCAACCGCCTCCATTTATATCACCCAAGTATTCCAACTCCCACAATCATTGCAAAGAGCTAGAGTTCACTCTAAAGCCTCACACAAGCATCAAAGATCCTCCAAGTGCAACAATTGTGAATGTGTTCATTAGTGATTAAGTGTCTTGTGAGAGATTCTAGAGAGTGTGAGCTAGTGTTTCATTTGTCGCTATTTGTTGCTTGGTTTCTTGATCGTGCTTTCTTCCTCTCCTTCTAAACTCTCAGTGACTTGTAAAGCTAGCAAGAGACACCTAATTGTTTGGTGATCCTTGCAGGGTCTAATTGACCCTCGATATTAAGAAGAAGCACTCAACTGGTCTAATTGACCATTTGAGAGATGGAAAGGGTTGAAAGAGATCTGGCCTACATGGCCCCCTCAACGAAGAGTAGGTTCTTTGGAACTGAACCTCGGGTAACAAATCGTCCGTGTCTTTGTGTTAATCTTGTATTATAATTTGATTCTTCCTCTCTCATCTCTCTAAGTTCTCTTACTTACATTGTTTTTGAGTTAGCTCCCTAAGTTATCTGTATTGATTGAGATACTCGTGGCAAGAAGAACTATCTTTCGCACTCCGATTTTGTTGCTACTCATTCTAATGCTAACCTCAGGTGAAGTTTGTTTTCAAAGTTTATAATTTACAAGTTTCGCCTATTCACCCCCTTTAGGCGACTTTCAATTGGTATCAAAGCCTGACACTTCATTAGAGTCTAACAACTTAAAGTGATGTCGGGTGAACACGCCAAAAGGAGGTAGCCACTGGGGAAAAGTCTGGGTCTTCAGGAAAGAAACATGAAGGCAAGACTTCATCGAAGGAAGTCAATATTTCTAGTGACAAGCACAAGGAGGACAAGAAAGAATCCTCCAGCTCCATCAAGTCACACAAAAACAAGCATTATCAGTGGATCGAGCACGTCGCCACTCAACACTTCCATGACACCTCCAAGCAGGCTACCTCCTCCTCAAATGAGGGTAGACAGTGGATGGAGAGAATCAGTGCCCATCCCTATGATTGAGATTGGGAAAAAGCATCCCAAAATCTAAAAGGGAAATGGGCTTAACCATTTCCTATAATCGATTTTCGTGGTTGACGTCCATCACAAACCATGTGGACTAACTAGTTTGTCTAGATATCATTTATCTCAGGTGCATAAGGTTCAACACAAACCAAGAAGAAACCTCGGTAAAACAAATCACCATGTCTACTCGCTTTGGCTCTCACTTGATTTTAATTGCACTCTTTTGTCTCTCTAACGTTTCCTTGCTAGTATTGATTTGAGTTTGCTCCCATACGTCATCCTCACTCTTTGAGCAACTTTTAGCAAGAGAAACAATCCTTCGGACTTGACTTTAATTCTAACACTAACCCCGACCTTAGTGTGTGTTTAAGTTTATAAATTTTAGGTTTCACCTATTCACCCCCCTCTAGGCGACTTTCAATTGGTATCGGAGCCAATGCTCAATTAAGAGTCTAACCAACTCGAAGTGATGTCTAGAGATCACGCCAAGAGGGAGATTGTCACACCCGGTTTTAGAAGGCAAACCGAATGCGAACCATGTACGTGCCAGGATCAGCAACTCACGTACACAACAGTTACATAACTAGACATCATCACACATTGCTCAAATAATAGCATAAAAGAAGGTATAATAGTCGATTACATCATGATGTCCGAGACATCTGAAAGGGAAATGTGCCCTTGGGCAAATTTCTATAATGTTTTGGTGATTAAGTGCCCAACACGTTTAACTAAGTGCCCATGTGCTAAACAAAGCGAGAAGTGTAAATCAAGGCAAAAGGTACGTTTCTAGACTTAGTACATTGTTTTGAGTACTAACATATTTTGTCTAAGTGCTAGAAACAGGGAAGAAAGAATTGGAAAAAGACTTGGCTCTGTGCAGCCAACTCCAGCTTGGCTTGGCACACCGGACAGTCCAGTGGTGCACCGGATAGTGTCCGGTGGTGCACCGGACAGTGACCGGTGCGCCAGGCTGGTCCGTGTGAAAAAGGCCGCTCTCGGGACTCGACGGCGGCGTACGGCTATAATTCACCAGACTGTCCGGTGGTGCACCGGACTGTCCGGTGAGTCGTCTGCGGCAAACTCGTCACTCTCGGGAAACGGAAAAGGCGACGTGGCTATAATTCACCGGTCTGTCCGGTGAGCCAATGGTCGCCAGTGCAACGGCCGACCACGCAATCCACGGGCGACGTGTGGCCCGCAGCAACGGTCGGTTGGGCACACCAGAATGTCCGGTGTGCACCGGACAGTGTCCGGTGCGCCAACCGATCCCGAGGACCAACGATCGGATGCGCCAGAAAAGGAAGGAGATCGCACACCGGACATCTACAGTGACTGTCTGGTGGTGCACCGGACTGTCTGGTGCACCACCGACAGAAGGCAAGTTTGGCCTTCCAAGTTGGCCTCCAACGACTCCTAGTTGCCTTGGGGCTATAAAAGGGACCCCTAGGCGCATGGAGGAGTCACCAAGCATTCTTTGAGTATTCTAAAGCATCCAGACTCCGCTCCCACGCATTTGATACTCTGTGTTAGCGATTTGAGCTCTATTTGAGTTGGGAACTCCGGTGTTGTACTTTGAGCTCAAGTTGTGACTTGTGTGCGTGGTTGTGGTATGGATTTGAGTCTTGTGTGTGTTGCTGTCCCCTCCCTTACTTCTGTGCTTCTTTCGTGAATAAAAAAGGGAAAGCGCTCCTGCTTCAAATGTGGTAAGACTGGTCATTTTATTGCTCAATGTCCCGATAATGAAAATGACCAGGGACAAGAAAGACATGGGAAGAAGGAGAAGAAGAAAAGCTATAGGAAGGCGAAAGGCGAGGCTCATCTTGGAAAAGAATGGGATTCCGGTTGCTCCTCATCTGACTCCGACGATGAAGGACTCGCTGTCTCGGCCTTCAACAAATCTTCGCTCTTCCCCAACGAACGCCACACTTGCCTCATGGCCAAGGAGAAGAAGGTAAGTGTTCGAGAAACCCCTAAGTACACTACTTCTAGCGATGATGATTCTTCCGATGATGAAGTAGATTACTCTAGCTTATTTAAAGGTTTAGATAGAGCCAAAGTAGAGAAAATTAATGAATTAATTGATGCTCTAAATGAAAAAGATAGATTGCTAGAGAAGCAAGAAGACATTTTATATGAGGAACATGACAAATTTGTTAGTGTACAAAAGTCTCTTGCTTTAGAAACTAAGAGAAATGAAATGCTATCTTCTGAGTTATCTGCTTGCCATGAATCTATATCTAGTTTAAAGATTTTAAATGATGATTTAAATGCTAAGCTAGAGGAAGTTAACAAATCTAGTTCATGTGTAGAGCATGTTGTCATTTGCAATAGATGTAAAGACTTTGATGTTGATGCATGTAATGAACATCTTGTTTCTATTACTAAGTTGAATGATGAAGTGGCAAGTCTTAATGCTCAACTTAAGACTTGCAAAATTGATTTTGATAAATTAAAGTTTTCTAGGGATGCCTACACTGTTGGTAGATACCCCTCAATTAAGGACGGGCTTGGTTTTCGAAGGGAAACCAAGAACTTAACAAGCCAAAAGGCTCCCATTCTCAACAAGGAGAAAGGGAAGGCCCCTATGGCTAATAGTCCTCAAAGGAATCATGCTTTTATTTATGATAGGAAAATTGCTAGTCATCCTTATCATAATAAGAGTCATATTCATGTTGCTTATAATGATTCACATGCTATGTTTGCCTCTAGCTCTACTTTTGTGCATGGTAGAAGTAGGCCTAGAAAAAATCATGTTGTGCATCATGTACCTAGGAAAATGTGTGATAAACCTACTACCATTTTTATGCTTGCAACACTGCTTTTGTTCTTTCATGTAAGAATGCAAAAGTAGTGGCTTGGAAATTGGGATCCAAATGCAAGGGAGACAAGACTTGTATTTGGGTTCCAAAAGTTATTGTGACTAACCTTATAGGACCCAACAAGAGTTGGGTACCTAAAACCCAAGCTTAAATTCCTTGCAGGTTTATGCATCCAGGGGCTCAAAATGGATTATCGATAGCGGATGCACAAACCACATGACGGGGGAGAAGAAGATGTTCACCTCCTACGTCAAGAACAAGGATTCCCAGGATACGATTATCTTTGGAGATGGGAATCAAGGAAAGGTCAAAGGTTTGGGAAAAATAGCCATCTCAAGCGAGCACTCTATTTCAAATGTATTTTTAGTAGAGTCATTATGGTAAAATCTCCTGTCTGTAAGTCAATTGTGCCACATGGGCTACAATTGTTTGTTTATAAATGTTGATGTATCTGTCTTTAGAAGGAGTGATGGTTCATTAGCTTGTAAGGGTGTATTAGATGACAAACTCTACTTAGTTGATTTTTCAAAAGAAGAGGCCGATCTAGATGCATGCTTAATAGCTAAGACTAGTATGGGCTGGTTGTGGCATCACTGTCTAGCACATGTTGGGATGAAGAACCATCATAAACTTCTAAAGGGAGAACATGTGTTAGGACTAACCAATGTTTGTTTCAAGAAAGATAGACCTTATGGAGCTTGTCAGGCAGGGAAACAGGTGGGAAGCACTCATCACAGCAAGAATGTGATTACAACATCAAGACCACTGGAGCTTCTTCACATGGACCTCTTCGGACCCGTTGCCTACCTTAGCATCGGGGGAAGTAAGTATGGTCTTGTAATTGTTGACGATTTTTCCCGCTTCACTTGGGTGTTCTTTTTGCAGGATAAATTAGAAACCCAAGGGACCCTAAAGCGCTTTCTAAGGAGGGCTCAAAACGAGTTTGAGCTCAAGGTGAAAAAGATAAGAAGCGACAACGGGTCCAAGTTCAAGAATCTGCAAGTGGAGGAGTACCTTGAGGAAGAAGGCGTCAAGCACGAGTTCTTCGCTCCCTACACACCACAGCAAAACGGTGTGGTAGAGAGGAAGAACAGGATGCTTATCGACATGGCGAGGACGATGCTTGGGGAATTCAAGACGCCCGAGCAGTTTTGGTCGAAAGTTGTGAACACAGCTTGCCATGCCATAAACCGGCTCTACCTACATCGCCTTCTCAAGAAGACTTCGTATGAACTCCTTACCGGTAACAAACCCAATGTTTCTTACTTTCGTGTATTTGGGAGCAAATGTTACATTCTGGTGAAGAAAGGTAGACATTCCAAATTTGCTCCTAAGGCAGTAGAAGGGTTTTTACTAGGGTATGACTCAAATACACAGGCGTATAGAGTCTTCAACAAATCATCGGGTTTGGTTGAAGTCTCTAGCGACGTTGTATTTGATGAGACTAATGGCTCACCAAGAGAACAAGTTGATCTTGATGACATAGATGAAGATGATGTTCCGACGGCCGCAATGCGCACGATGGCGATAGGTGATGTGCGACCACAGGAACAACAAAAGCAAGATCAGCCATCTTCCTCTACAACGGTGCATCCCCCAACTCAAGATTATGGATAGGTTCCACAAGAAGAGGCGCGTGATCAAGGGGGAGCACAAGAAGAACAAGTTATGGAGGAAGAAGCACCACGGGTCCCTCCAACTCAAGTCCGAGCAACGATCCAACGACATCACCCCGTTGACCAGATTCTGAGTGACATAAGCAAGGGAGTAACTACTCGCTCAAGATTAGCTAATTTTTGTGAGCATTACTCGTTTGTCTCTTCTATTGAGCCTTTCAGGGTAGAAGAGGCCTTGCAGGATCCAGACTGGGTGTTCGCCATGCAGGAAGAGCTCAACAACTTCAAGAGGAATGAAGTCTGGAGCCTGGTGCCACTTCCAAAGCAAAATGTTGTGGGAACCAAGTGGGTGTTTGAAAGGGAATTAGGCTTACACCTAGTCCCTAAATAATTTTGGTGGTTGAATTGCCCAACACAAATATTGGACTAACTAGTTTGCTCTAGTGTATAAGTTATACAGGTGCAAAAGGTTCACACTCAGCAAATAAAAAGATCAAGTTTTGGATTCAACAAAGGAGCAAAGAGGCAACCGAAGGCACCTCTGGTCTGGAGGCACCGGACTGTCCGGTGTACACCGGACAGTGTCCGGTGCGCCACCGGACAGTGTCCGGTGCACCAGAGGACTCCAACTCGAACTCGCCACCTTCGGGAATTTCTCAGGCCGCATCGCTATAATTCACCGGACTGTCCGGTGTACACCGGACAGTGTCCGGTGCTCCATGGAAGCGCGGCCTCCTCAACTCGCCAGCCTCGGGATCGCGCAGCAGCCGCTCCGCTATAATTCACCGGACATGTCCGGTGTGCACCGGACTGTCCGGTGTAACCACGGAGCAACGGCTATTTCGGCGCCAACGGCTACCTGTGGCACATTCAATGCGCGCTCTGCGCGCGCAGAAGTCAGGCGCGCCCATTCTGGCGCACCGGACAATGAACAGGGGATGTCCGGTGTGCCCAGGCGGGCCAGCTCCAACGGTCAGAATCCAACGGCATTGATGACGTGGCGGGGGCACCGGACATGTCCGGTGTGCACCGGACTGTCCGGTGCGCCATCGAACAGACAGCCTCCCAACGGCTACTTTTGGTGGTTGGGGCTATAAATACCCCAACCACCCCACCATTCATTGCATCCAAGTTTTCCAACTTCCAACCACTATACAAGAGCTAGCATTCATTGCAAAGCACACCAAAAGAGATCAAATCCTCTCCCAACTCCACACAAAGCCCTAGTGACTAGAGAGAGTGATTTGTAGTGTTCATTTGAGCTCTTGCGCTTGGATCGCTTCTTTTTCTTTGGCATTCTTTCTTGTGATCAAACACTCACTTGTAATTGAGGCAAGAGACACCAATTGTGTGGTGGTCCTTGCGGGAAGTTTGATTCCCAAGTGATTTGAGAAAGAGAAGCTCACTCGGTCCGAGGGACCGTTTGAGAGAGGGAAGGGTTGAAAGAGACCCGGCCTTAGTGGCCTCCTCAACGGGGAGTAGGTTTGAGAGAACCGAACCTCGGTAAAACAAATCCGCGTGTCTCACTTCATTATTCGCTTGCGATTTGTTTTGCGCCCTCTCTCGCGGACTCTATTATATTTCTAACGCTAACCCGGCTTGTAGTTGTGATTGTTTTTGAGATTTTCAGTTTCGCCCTATTCACCCCCCCTCTAGGCGACTTTCAATTGGTATCAGAGCCCGGTGCTTCATTAGAGCCTAACCGCTCGAAGTGATGTCGGGAGATCACACCAAGAGGGTGATGAACTCACCAAGATCACCAAGCGGGAAACGATCGAGGGGGAGCTCGGTCGCTTTCGTCTTCGCCAAGGGGAGGATCCACAAGATATGTACAACCGGCTCAAAACCTTGGTGAACCAAGTGCGCAACCTCGGGAGCAAAAAGTGGGATGACCACGAGGTGGTTATGGTTATTTTAAGAGCTCTTATTTTCCTTAACCCCACTCAAGTTCAATTAATTCGTGGTAATCCTAGATATCCACTAATGACCCCCGAGGAAGTATCGGGAATTTTGTGAGCTTTGAATGCATGATTAAGGGTTCAAAGAAGATCAACGAGCTTGACGAACCTTCCACATCCGAGGCGCAACCGGTGGCCTTCAAGGCAACGGAGGAGAAGAAGGAGGAGTCTACACCAAGTAGACAACCAATTGACGCCTCCAAGCTCGACAATGAGGAGATGGCCTTAATCATCAAAAGCTTTCGGCAAATCCTCAAGCATCGGAAGGGGAAGGATTACAAATCCCGTTCCAAAAAGGTTTGCTACAAGTGTGGTAAGCCCGGTCACTTTATTGCTAAATGTCCATTATCAAGTGACAGTGACAGGGACAACGACAAGAAGGGCAAGAGGAGAGAAAAGAAGAAGTACTACAAGAAGAAGGGCGGCGATGCCCATGTTTGCCGGGAATGGGACTCCGACGAGAGCTCCACCGAGTCCTCCTCCGACGAGGACGCCGCCAACATAGCCGTCACCAAGGGACTCCTCTTCCCCAACGTCGGCCACAAGTGCCTCATGGCCAAGGACGGCAAAAGGAAGAAGGTTAAATCTAACTCCTCCACTAAATATGAATCTTCTAGTGATGATTATGCTAGTGGTGAGGAAGATAATTTGCGTATCCTTTTTGCCAACCTTAACATGGAACAAAAAGAAAAATTAAATGAGCTAATTAGTGCCATCCATGAAAAGGACGATCTCTTGGACTCCCAAGAGGACTTCCTAATCAAGGAAAATAAGAAACATGTTAAGGTTAAAAAAGCTTATGCTCTAGAGGTAGAAAAATGTAACAAATTATCTAGTGAGCTAAGCACTTGCCATGACACCATTAACAACCTTAGAAATGAAAATGCTAGATTAATTGCTAAGGTTGATTCTCATGTTTGTATTGATTCAACTTCCTATCCTAGAAATGATAATGTTGATTTGCTCGCTAGGATTGATGAGTTGAATGTTTCTATTGCTAGCCTTAGAAATGAGAATGAAAAATTAATTGCTAAGGCTAAAGAATTAGATGTTTGCAATGTTACAATTTCTGACCTTAGAACTAAGAATGATATGTTGCATGCTAAGGTTGTAGAATTAAAATCTTGCAAACCATCTACATCTACCGTTGAGCACACTTCTATTTGCACTAGATGTAGAGATATTAATGTTGATGCTATCCATGATCACCTAGCCTTAATTAAAAAACAAAATGATCACATAGCACAACTTAATGCTAAGATTAGTGAGCATGACTTAGAAAATGAAAAATTTAAATTTGCTAGAAGCATGCTCTATAATGGGAGACGCCCTGGCATCAAGGATGGCATTGGCTTCCAAAGGGGAGACAATGTCAAACTTAATGCCCCTCCAAAGAATTTATCTAACTTTGTTAAGGGCAAGGCTCCCATGCCTCAGGATAACGAGGGTTACATTTTGTACCCTGCCGGCTATCCTGAGAGCAAAATTAGGAGAACTCATTCTAGGAAGTCTCACTCTGGCCCTAATCATGCTTTTATGTATAAGGGTGAGACATCTAGTTCTAGGCAACCAACCCGTGCCAAGTTGCCTAGAAAGAAAACTCCTAATGCATCAAATGATCATGCTATTTCATTTAAAACTTTTGATGCTTCTTATGTGCTTACTAGCAAATCCGGCAAGGTAGTTGCCAAGATTGTTGGGGGCAAACACAAGGGCTCTAAGACTTGTGTTTGGGTACCCAAAGTTCTTGTTTCTAATGCTAAAGGACCCAAAACCGTTTGGGTACCTAAAGTCAAGAACTAAATTTGTTTTGTAGGTTTATGCATCCGGGGGCTCAAGTTGGATACTCGACAACGGGTGCACAAACCACATGACAGGGGAGAAAAAGATGTTCTCCTCATATGAGAAAAACCAAGATCCCCAACGAGCTATCACATTCGGGGATGGAAATCAAGGTTTGGTCAAAGGATTGGGTAAAATTGCTATATCACCTGACCATACTATTTCCAATGTTTTTCTTGTAGATTCATTAGATTACAATTTGCTTTCCGTATCCCAATTATGTCAAATGGGCTACAACTGTCTATTTACTGATATAGGTGTTACTGTCTTTAGAAGAAGTGATGATTCAATAGCATTTAAGGGAGTGTTAGAGGGTCAGCTATACTTGGTAGATTTTGATAGAGCTGAACTCGACACTTGCTTGGTTGCTAAGACTAACTTGGGTTGGCTCTGGCACCGCCGACTAGCCCATGTTGGAATGAAGAATCTTCACAAGCTTCTAAAGGGAGAACACATTTTAGGACTAACCAATGTTCATTTTGAGAAAGACAGGATTTGTAGCGCATGCCAAGCCGGGAAGCAAGTTGGCACTCATCATCCACACAAGAACATCATAACTAGTGACAGGCCACTGGAGCTCCTACACATGGACCTATTCGGCCCGATCGCTTACATAAGCATCGGCGGGAGTAAGTACTGTCTAGTTATTGTGGATGATTATTCTCGCTTCACTTGGGTGTTCTTTTTGCAGGACAAATCTCATACCCAAGAGACCTTAAAGGGATTCTTGAGACGGGCTCAAAATGAGTTCGGCTTAAGGATCAAGAAAATTAGAAGCGACAATGGGACGGAGTTCAAGAACTCTCAAATTGAAGGCTTCCTTGAGGAGGAGGGCATCAAGCATGAGTTCTCTTCTCCCTACACTCCACAACAAAACGATGTAGTGGAGAGGAAGAATCGAACTCTATTGGACATGGCAAGAACCATGCTTGATGAGTACAAGACACCGGATCGGTTTTGGGCCGAAGCGGTCAACACCGCTTGCTACGCCATCAACCGGTTATATCTTCACCGAATCCTCAAGAAGACATCCTATGAACTCCTAACCGGTAAAAAGCCAAATATTTCATATTTTAGAGTTTTTGGTAGCAAATGTTTTATACTTGTTAAAAGAGGTAGAAAATCTAAATTTGCTCCTAAAACTGTAGAAGGCTTTTTACTAGGATATGACTCAAACACAAGGGCATATAGAGTCTTTAACAAGTCCTCAGGACTTGTTGAAGTTTCTTATGACGTTGTGTTTGATGAGACTAACGGCTCTCAAGTAGAGCATGTTGATCTTGATGAGATAGGTGAAGAACAGGCTCCATGCATAGCGCTAAGGAACATGTCCATTGGGGATGTGTGTCCTAAGGAATCCGAAGAGCCTCCACATGCACAAGATCAACCATCCTCCTCCATGCAAGCATCTCCACCAACTCAAATTGAGGATGAGGCTCAAGATGTTGAACAAGAAGATCAAGAAGATGAGTCACCTCAAAATGATGGCAACGATCAAGGGGGAGATGCAAATGATGGAGACAAGGAGGATGAACAACCAAGGCCGCCACACCCAAGAGTCCACCAAGCAATACAACGAGATCACCCCGTCGACACCATCCTCGGCGACATTCATAAGGGGGTAACTACTCGATCTCGTGTTGCACATTTTTGTGAACATTACTCTTTTGTTTCCTCTATTGAGCCACACAGGGTAGAGGAAGCACTTCAAGATTCGGATTGGGTGATGGCGATGCAAGAGGAGCTCAACAATTTCACAAGGAATGAGGTATGGCATTTAGTTCCACGTCCTAATCAAAATGTTGTAGGAACCAAGTGGGTCTTCCGCAACAAGCAAGACGAGCATGGTGTGGTGACAAGGAACAAAGCTCGACTCGTGGCCAAGGGATATTCACAAGTCGAAGGTTTGGATTTTGGTGAAACCTATGCACCCGTAGCTAGGCTTGAGTCAATTCGCATATTATTGGCCTATGCTACTTACCATGGCTTCAAGCTTTATCAAATGGACGTGAAGAGTGCCTTCCTCAATGGACCAATCAAGGAGGAGGTCTATGTTGAGCAACCTCCCGGCTTTGAAGACAGTGAGTACCCTAACCATGTTTATAGGCTCTCTAAGGCGCTTTATGGGCTCAAGCAAGCCCCAAGAGCATGGTATGAATGCCTTAGAGATTTCCTTATTGCAAATGGCTTCAAAGTCGGCAAAGCCGATCCTACGTTATTCACCAAAACACTTGATAATGATTTGTTTGTATGCCAAATTTATGTTGATGATATTATATTTGGATCTACTAACAAATCTACATGTGAAGAATTTAGTAGGATCATGACACAGAAATTCGAGATGTCTATGATGGGGGAGTTGAAGAATTTTCTAGGATTTCAAGTCAAACAACTCCAAGAGGGCACATTCATTTGCCAAACAAAGTATACTCAAGACATTCTAAGCAAGTTTGGAATGAAGGATGCCAAGCCCATCAAGACTCCCATGGGAACAAATGGGCATCTCGACCTCGACACAGGAGGTAAGTCCGTGTATCAAAAGGTATACCGGTCGATGATTGGTTCATTGCTTTATTTATGTGCATCTCGACCGGACATTATGCTTTCCGTTTGTATGTGTGCAAGATTCCAAGCCGACCCTAAGGAATCACACCTTACGGCCGTAAAACGAATCTTGAGATATTTGGCTTATACTCCTAAGTTTGGGCTTTGGTACCCTCGGGGATCCACTTTTGATTTGATTGGTTATTCGGATGCCGATTGGGCGGGGTGTAAAATTAATAGAAAGAGCACATCGGGGACTTGCCAGTTCTTGGGAAGATCCTTGGTGTCTTGGGCTTCAAAGAAGCAAAATTCCGTCGCTCTTTCTACCGCCGAAGCCGAGTATATTGCCGCAGGCCACTGTTGCGCGCAATTGCTTTGGATGAGGCAAACCCTGCGGGACTACGGTTACAAATTAACCAAAGTTCCTCTTCTATGTGATAATGAGAGTGCAATCCGTATGGCGGATAATCCCGTTGAGCATAGCCGCACTAAACACATAGCCATTCGGTATCATTTTCTTCGGGATCACCAACAAAAGGGGGATATCGAGATTTCATACATTAACACTAAAGATCAATTAGCCGATATCTTTACCAAGCCACTTGATGAACAATCTTTTACCAGACTTAGGCATGAGCTTAATATTCTTGATTCTAGGAATTTCTTTTGCTAAACTTGCACACATAGCTCATAAGAATACCTTTGATCATGTCTCTTTTATATGCTATGACTAATGTGTTTTCAAGTGTATTTCAAACCAAGTCATAGGTATATTGAAAGGGAATTGGAGTCTTCGGCGAAGACAAAGGCTTCCACTCCGCTCTACTACTCATCCTTCGCCGTCACTCCGCATCACTCTCCATCTTTGGTATAATCTTTACTCATATATTTTATGACCAAAGGAGGAGAAAGTACTTTTAAGGGCCTATATTTCATTCTAAGTATCCGTTTTTGGCGATTCATGCCAAAGGGCGAGAAAGTATTGGCCCAAAGCAAAAGGACCGCACCACCACCCATTTTAAAATTAATGGTTTTCAATCGGAAAATTTCAAAATTGGTATCTCTCTGTGTTCTAAAGGGGGAGCAAGTAGTAATTTCAAAACTTGATATCCTAAAACCCTCTTGAACACTAAGAGGAGACTTTATTTGAGGGGGAGTTTTGTTTAGTCAAAGGAAAAGCATTTGAACAAAGGAAGAAAATTTCAAAACTTGAAAATGCTTTGCAAAATCTTATTCATTTACCTTTGACTATCTTGCAAAAGGACTTTGAAAAGAATTTACAAAAGAGTTTGCTAAAACAAAACTTTTGGTGCAAGTATGGTCCAATATGTTAAAAACAAAGAAAACAATCCATGCGCATCATGTAAGTATTTATATTGGCTCAATTCCAAGCAACCTTTGCACTTACATTATGCACTTCTATTTTTGCTTTGGTTTGTGTTGGCATCAATCACCAAAAAGGGGGAGATTGAAAGGGAATTAGGCTTACACCTAGTCCCTAAATAATTTTGGTGGTTGAATTGCCCAACACAAATATTGGACTAACTAGTTTGCTCTAGTGTATAAGTTATACAGGTGCAAAAGGTTCACACTCAGCAAATAAAAAGATCAAGTTTTGGATTCAACAAAGGAGCAAAGAGGCAACCGAAGGCACCTCTGGTCTGGAGGCACCGGACTGTCCGGTGTACACCGGACAGTGTCCGGTGCGCCACCGGACAGTGTCCGGTGCACCAGAGGACTCCAACTTGAACTCGCCACCTTCGGGAATTTCTCAGGCCGCACCGCTATAATTCACCGGACTGTCCGGTGTACACCGGACAGTGTCCGGTGCTCCATGGAAGCGCGGCCTCCTCAACTCGCCAGCCTCGGGATCGCGCAGCAGCCGCTCCGCTATAATTCACCGGACATGTCCGGTGTGCACCGGACTGTCCGGTGTAACCACGGAGCAACGGCTATTTCGGCGCCAACGGCTACCTGCGGCACATTCAATGCGCGCTCTGCGCGCGCAGAAGTCAGGCGCGCCCATACTGGCGCACCGGACAATGAACAGGGGATGTCCGGTGTGCCCAGGCGGGCCAGCTCCAACGGTCAGAATCCAACGGCATTGATGACGTGGCGGGGGCACCGGACATGTCCGGTGTGCACCGGACTGTCCGGTGCGCCATCGAACAGACAGCCTCCCAACGGCTACTTTTGGTGGTTGGGGCTATAAATACCCCAACCACCCCACCATTCATTGCATCCAAGTTTTCCAACTTCCAACCACTATACAAGAGCTAGCATTCATTGCAAAGCACACCAAAAGAGATCAAATCCTCTCCCAACTCCACACAAAGCCCTAGTGACTAGAGAGAGTGATTTGTAGTGTTCATTTGAGCTCTTGCGCTTGGATCGCTTCTTTTTCTTTGGCATTCTTTCTTGTGATCAAACACTCACTTGTAATTGAGGCAAGAGACACCAATTGTGTGGTGGTCCTTGCGGGAAGTTTGATTCCCAAGTGATTTGAGAAAGAGAAGCTCACTCGGTCCGAGGGACCGTTTGAGAGAGGGAAGGGTTGAAAGAGACCCGGCCTTAGTGGCCTCCTCAACGGGGAGTAGGTTTGAGAGAACCGAACCTCGGTAAAACAAATCCGCGTGTCTCACTTCATTATTCGCTTGCGATTTGTTTTGCGCCCTCTCTCGCGGACTCTATTATATTTCTAACGCTAACCCGGCTTGTAGTTGTGATTGTTTTTGAGATTTTCAGTTTCGCCCTATTCACCCCCCCTCTAGGCGACTTTCAGTGTTCCGCAACAAGCAAGACGAGCACGGGGTGGTGACAAGAAACAAGGCTCGACTTGTGGCAAAAGGTTATGCCCAAGTCGTAGGGTTTGGATTTCAAGGAGACTTTTGCTCCTGTGGCTAGGCTAGAGTCTATTCGAATATTATTAGCCTATGCCGCTCACCACTCTTTCAAGTTGTTTCAAATGGATGTGAAGATCACTTTCCTCAACGGGCCAATCAAGGAGGAGGTATACGTGGAACAACCCCCTGGCCTTGAGGATGATAGGTACCCCGACCATGTGTTCAAGATCTCTAAGGTGCTCTATGGACTTAAGCAAGCCCCAAGAGCATGGTATGAATGCCTTAGAGATTTCTTAATTGCTAATGCTTTCAAGGTTGGGAAAGCCGATCCCACTCTTTTCACTAAGACTTGTGACGGTGATATTTTTGTGTGCCAAATTTATGTCGATGACATAATATTTGGTTCTACTAATCAAAAGTCATGTGAGGAGTTTAGCAGGTTGATGACACAAAAGTTTGAGATATCGATGATGGGCGAGTTGACCTACTTCCTTAGGTTCCAAGTGAAGCAACTCAAGGACGGCACCTTCCTCTCCCAAACGAAGTACACTCAAGATCTTCTCAAGCGGTTTGGGATGAAGGACGCCAAGCCCGCGAAGACACTGATGGGAACCGACGGGCATGTCGACCTCAACAAAGGAGGTAAGTCCGTTGATCAAAAGACATACCTGTCTATGGTAGGTTCCTTGCTTTATTTATATGCTAGTAGACCGGACATTATGCTTAGTGTATGCATGTGTGCTAGATTTTAATCCGACCCCAAGGAATGTCACCTTGTGGCCGTTAAGCGAATTCTTAGGTATTTAGTTGCTAGGCCTTGCTTCAGGATCTGGTATCCAAAGGGGTCTACCTTTGACTTGATTGGATATTCAGACTCCGATTATGCCAGGTGCAAGGTTGATACGAAGAGTACATCAGGGACGTGCCAATTCCTAGGAAGGTCCCTGGTGTCTTGGAGTTCAAAGAAACAAACATTCATTGTCCTATCCACCGCTAAGGCCGAGTATGTTGCCACAGGACAGTGTTGCGCGCAACTACTTTGGATGAGGCAAACCCTCTGGGATTTTGGCTACAATCTTAGCAAAGTCCCACTCCTATGTGACAATGAGAGTGCAATCCGCATGGCGGATAATCCTATTGAACACAGCCACACTAAGCACATAGACATCTAGCATCACTTTCTGAGAGACCACCAGCAAAAGGGAGATATCGAGGTGTACCATATTAGCACCGAGAACCAGCTAGCCGATATCTTTACCAAGCCGTTGGATGAGAAAACCTTTTGCAGGTTGCGTAGTGAGTTAAATGTCTTAGATTCGCGTAACTTGGATTGATCTATAGCATACATGTGTTCTATGCTTTTGATCATGTTACTTTGAAGCATTTACATTACTTGTTGTATATTTATGGTGCTCAAGTTGTGCAAGGGATCCCCGGACCTCACAAGTCCATATGCAAATGGTGCACATATTTAGGGGGAGACATGCTACAGCTTGACCCTTTGAGACTAATCTTTGTGTTTGAGTATACTTGATGTAGTCTCAAAAGTGGATTGAAAGGGAAAATGGACTTCGACGTTGCAAAGACTTCCACTGCACTCCGGTATTGGTGTATTTAATTCCAAGTTCATACTTATGCTCTTATTGCCCTTCTGCTCTTGATTGACATTTTTGGTGAGGCAATGGGGTTAAAGGGCAAAAAATGATCCTGTTTTGGTGCTTAATGCCAAAGGGGGAGAAATTAAGGCCAAAAGCAAATGGATCAGCTACCACTTGTGAATTTTGAAAATAATAGAGTTAGAATTTTGATTTGTCCAAAATACTCTTATTGCAAAATTTAGTCTCTTGTGGGGAGATTTTTTGATTATGGGAAAAGGGGGAATTTTTGGTACTTGACCAATTCTTCCATTGAAATATCTCTCTTTGTGCTAAACAAGTGTGTTTGACTTAGAGATAGTAAAATGAATTTGATTTTCAAAAACAAACCAAGTGGTGGCAAAGAGCGTGAGAGCACCTAGAGGGGGGGGGGTGAATAGGTGATCCTGTAGAACTTGAAACTTAAGCCACAAAAACTTGGTTAAGCGTTAGCACAATAATCACCAAGTGGCTAGAGAGGAGTCTCAACAAAACACAATAACCACAAGAGATCAATCACAGAGATGGCACGATGGTTATCCCATGGTTCGGCCAAGACCAACGCTTGCCTACTCCACGTTGTGGCGTCCCAACGGACGAGGGTTGCAATCAACCCCTCTCAAGCGGTCCAAAGACCCACTTGAATACCACGGTATTTTGCTTGCTTTTCTTAATCCCGTTTGCGAGGAATCTCCACAACTTGGAGCCTCTCTCCCTTACACTTGAAGTTCACAAAGAAGCACGGAGCAAGGGAGGGATTAGCAACTCACACAAGACACAAAGATCACAGCAAATACGCACACAAAAGACCCAGACTTAAGCTCAAGAGACTAGCACACTAGAACGGAGCTCAAATCACTAGAATGTCGAACAAGTGCGCAAGAATGAAGTGTGAGTGATCAAGAGTGCTCAAGGAATGCTTGGTGTCCTCCTCCATGCGCCTAGGGGTCCCTTTTATAGCCCCAAGGCAGCTAGGAGCCGTTGAGAGCAATCCTGGAAGGCAGATCTTGCCTTCTGTCGACTGGCGCACCGGACAGTCCGGTGCACCACCGGACACTGTCCGGTGCAGATATCCTTCCTTATTTGGCGAAGCCGACCGTTGGAGTCTGAGAGCCGTTGGCGCACCGGACACTGTCCGGTGCACACCGGACAGTCCGGTGCACCAATGTGACCGTTGGCTCGACCACGCGTCACGCGCGGAATCCTCGGCCGACCGTTGCCCCGGCTGACTGTTGACTCACCGGACAGTCCGGTGCACCACCGGACAGACCGGTGAATTTTAGCCGTACGCCGTTAATCATCTCCCGAGAGCGACGAGTTCGCCTGTGAACGGCTCACCGGACAGTCTGGTGCGCCACCGGACAGTCCGGTGAATTATAGCCGTACACCGTCGTCGAAGTCCCGAGAGCAGCCTGTTCGCTAGAGCCAGCCTGGCGCACCGGACACTGTCCGGTGCACCACCGGACACTGTCCGGTGCACCCAGACTGAGCAGACTTTGGCTGAACAAAGCCATCTCATTTCCAATTCAATTTTTCCTGTTTCCAGCACTTAGATGCAATACATTAGTCCATAAAACAATGTACTAAGTCTAGAAACATACCTTTTGACTTGATTTGCACTTTGTTCACCATATTGCATAGATCAACACAAAAGCACTTGCGTTGGCACTCAATCACCAAAATACTTAGAAATGGCCCAAGGGCACATTTCCCTTTCAGAGCGATCCAAATATGCCAAATTATAGTAAAAAACAATTTGGTCTTCAATTGCATTGATGTTGCACTTCTTTTGGTTGCTTTTGGTTGTGTTGGCATAAATCACCAAAAAGAGGGAGATTGAAAGGGAAATGTGCCCTTGGGCAAATTTCTATAATGTTTTGGTGATTAAGTGCCCAACACGTTTAACTAAGTGCCCATGTGCTAAATAAAGTGAGAAGTGCAAATCAAGGCAAAAGGTACGTTTCTAGACTTAGTACATTGTTTTGAGTACTAACATATTTTGTCTAAGTGCTAGAAACAGGGAAGAAAGAATTGGAAAAAGACTTGGCTCTGTGCAGCCAACTCCAGCTCGGCTTGGCACACCGGACAGTTCGATGGTGCACCGGACAGTGTTCGGTGGTGCACCGGACAGTGACCGGTGAGCCAGGCTGGTCCGCGTGAAAAGGCCGCTCTCGGGACTCGATGGCGGCGTATGGCTATAATTCACCGGACTGTCCGGTGAGTCGTCCGTGGCGAACTTGTCGCTCTCGGGAAAAGGAAAAGGCGACGTGGCTATAATTCACCGGACTGTCCGGTGGTGCACCGGACTGTCCGGTGAGCCAACGATCGCCAGCGCAACGGTCGGCCGCGCAATCCGCGGGCGACGCGTGGCCCGCAGCAACGGTCGGTTGGGCACACTGGACTGTCCGGTGTGCACCAAATAGTGTCCGGTGCGCCAACCGATCCTGAGGACCAAAGGTCGGATGCGCCAGAAAAGGAAGAAGATCGCGCACCGGACAGGTATAGTGACTGTCCGGTGGTGCACCGGACTGTCTGGTGCACCACCCGACAGAAGGCAAGTTTGGCCTTCCAAGTTGGCCTCCAATGGCTCCTAGCTGCCTTAGGGCTATAAAAGGGACCCCTAGGCGCATGGAGGAGTCACCCAAGCATTCTTTGAGTATTCTAAAGCATCCAGACTCCGCTCCCACGCATTTGATTCTCTGTGTTAGCGATTTGAGCTCCATTTGAGTTGGGAACTCCGGTGTTGTACTTTGAGCTCAAGTTGTGACTTGTGTGCGTGGTTGTGGTGTGGATTTGAGTCTTATGTGTGTTGCTCTCCCCTTCCTTACTTCTATGCTTCTTTCGTGATCATCATTGTAAGGGCGAGTGGCTCCAAAGTGTGGAGATTCCTCGCAAACGGGAGAAAGACTAAGGAAGAAAGTCGTGGTATTCAAGTTGATCATTGGATCACTTGAAAGGGGTTGAGTGCAACCCTCGTCCATTGGGACGCCACAACGTGGAAGTAGGCAAGTGTTACTTGGCTGAACCACGGGATAAAAATCACGTGTCTCTTGTGTTGCTCTTCTCTGTGATTGTTTGTGTTCGCAAGAGCTCACCTCATATACTTGATTAACTTGCGCTAATATCTCTTTAATCAAGCTTGTTGGAATTTAGTGTTGAATTTTACAGGATCACCTATTCACCCCACCTCTAGGTGCTCTCAACATCCACATAGTCTTTAACAATTATCAAAGTGTGGAAAAGAAACGTAGATACACACGGCCTTCACAGGCAGCCGACTAGGGGTTTGCCGCTAACCCACGCCTAGAACTCGTCGTACTCTTGGAACTCCTAGAAGTCCTCCTCCACGACTTCATCTTCACCTGAGCAGTGGTTGCAACGCGGACAACCTGGGGGGTTTGGTGTGTAAAAGCAAGGGTGAGTACACATCAACATACTCAGCAATATGTCCCGTTTGGATGTAGTGGACTAGCTTTATGTGGAGTTTAGTCAAGTAGTTGCTTTTAGTTGGTCAGGTTATTATTACAAGTACAAAGCCAGGTTTTAGCATTAACCCAGGTTATTAATCCAATGTACCCTTTCCAAACGGAAAGAATACCACTTACCATTACCATAGTCATAACCAAAACCATCATCCTCATCACCACCTGTAAACCAAACATCTCTGATCAAGTATCTCTAATCAATGGAGCTCCCTTGGCCGCTCATAACCGCGAGCACGACTGATATATCAGTTTCATAACACTCTGCAAAGGTTGCGCACTTTACCCACAAGCCATGATTCCCTCTTACCTTGGGCCGATCAAACCCTTAAACACTACCAAGGTGAATAGGCAGGGTTTCACTACGTAGTCGTTACAAAGATTCCCTGAGGTTGTAGCCACCCGTTAGGTTTCCTAAATGTACCGCACTCCTCCCTAAGGGGCAAACCAACCTTGGCAGAGCGAGCCGCATACACTGAGCCCCATTGACGGCACGACGGCGAAATGAGCTACACCTCAGTTCCTCTAATTATTCAGCTAAGGGTGTCCCATTCCACCCTCACGGTTGCACTATTTTCCCAGGCGGTCATCCAACGAACCAGTCCTTACAGAGAGGCACTCGAGAAACAGCTCGAGTCCCTTTAAATGCCACAAGTATATCATCATAATCAAAATAGAAAACAATGTATCATAGATAATCTCATCATGTTCATTGATTTATGTGAAGCACTAGCATAAAACTAAACCAAAATAGGTAAACAAGGACAAGATAAACAAAAGCTAGTCAATCCTTAGGTATAAATTGTGTAAATGTAGGGAGTGAATTATAAGAATGAGTAGGACATAGATGGGTCAAGGGACACTTGCCTTCACCAACCGACTGTTGCTCAGGGTTTTCACCTGCAATTCCTTCGGACTCCACCGACTGACCGTTATCTATACGAGTTCTAACATACATTCCACACATTTAATACAAAAGAACAGTACACCATACAATAGAATGTTATAAATAAACATGCCATTGTTGTGCGCAATTACTTTGGATGAGGCAAACCCTTAGGGACTATGGCTACAAATTGAACAAAGTTCCTCTCCTATGTGATAATGAGAGTGCAATCCGCATGGCGGATAATCCCGTTGAACACAGCCGCACTAAGCACATTGATATTCGGTATCACTTTCTAAGAGATCACCAACAAAAGGGGGATATCGAAATTGCTTATGTTAATACCCACAACCAATTAGCCGATATCTTTACCAAGCCACTAGACGAGAAGACCTTTAGCAAACTTAGGAATGAGCTAAATATACTTGATTCTTGGAATTTTGGTTGAAACATTGCACACATAGCTATTTTATATACCTTTGATCATGTCTCTTTCCTTTGGTACAGTTGCATATTTCTTATTCTTCTTGTGCCAAGACTAAGACTAATGTGCTTTCAAGTGTATTTCTATGCTTAGTCTTAAATTGAAAGGAATATGGAGTATTCGGCAAAGACAAGGCTTCCACTCCAAACTCTGACGGTATCACTTACCCTTTGCTGTTATCCCGCAAAATCTCAATTGGTATGACCCTTCACTCATATTTATTTCACCATTTGGGAGAAAGTATTAGGCCTTAAAGAGGGAGAACATGCAAGAGGGCTCTCAAGTTTTTCGTTTTTGGCGATTAATGCCAAAGAGGGAGAAAGTATTAAGCCCAAAGCAAAAGGACCGCACCACCACCATTTTAAAATTTTCGTGTATTTTTCAAATTGGTATTAAGATCTTTCAAAAAGGAAAAGTTTATTTCAATTGATACTTGAGTTATCCCCAAAATGAATTTTCAATTGGTATGAATTTTACAATTGGTATCTTTATAAGTCAAAATTTCAATTGGTATCTATTTCAAAAACCCTCTTGAAAGCTAAGGGGAGAATTCATTCAGGGGAGCTTTTATTTAGTCAAAGGAAAATCATTTGAAACAGGGGGAGGAATTTCAAATCTTATAAATGCTTTTTGCAATCACATTTCTATACCTTTGACTATTTGCAAAAGATTTTGAAAAGATTTTCCAAAAGATTTGCAAAAATAAACAAGTGGTGCAAATGTGGTCCAAAATATTAAATAAAAGAAAGCAATCCATTCATTTGTAGTGATACTTTCAATTGGTTCAACTCCAAGTAACCTATGCACATTCATCATAAATGCAAACTAGTTACATTTCTGCACTTTATATTTGCTTTGGTTTGTGTTGGCATCAATCACCAAAAAGGGGGAGATTGAAAGGGAAATGAGCTTAACCATTTCCTATAATCAATTTTGGTGGTTGACGTCCATCACAAACCACGTCAACTAACTAGTTTGTCTAGATATAATTTATCTCAGGTGCATAAGGTTCAACACAAACCAAGAAAGAAATTCAGTTAGGGACTCAATAAAAAATTGGAGCAAGACTTAGAGTGTGCTGAAACTGGCGCACCAGACACTGTCCGGTGTGCACCGGACAGTCCGTACACTTCCAAAAATAGGCCACTCTCGGGAATTCTGCAGGCGCGCTTCACTAAAATTCACCGGACTGTCCGGTGAGCTAGCGGAGCAACAGCTCCCTGCGCGCCAACGGTCGACTATGCAGAGCTACAGTAGTGAAAAGTGTCATGGTAGAAGTCAGAGGTCAACAGACTGTCCGGTGCAACAAGACGACAAGACTCCCCAATGGTCAACTGCTCCAAACCCTAACAAACGCGTGACGTGGCGTGCACCGGACAGTGCACAGTGACTGTCCGGTGCGCCCATCGCCAGCAAGCTGAGTCAACGACTAGGAAGTGGTTGGGGGCTATTAATACCCCCAACCACCTCATTCACTTCCATCCATGTTTTCTGAACATCCCATTCATTTCAAGAGCAAAAGACTTCACTCCAAGACACATCAAATAGATCAAATCCTCTCCAAGCCTCAAAATCAACTCAATTCCATTAGGGATTTGAGAGAGGGTGTTTTGTGTTCTTTTGTTGCTCTTGTCGCTTGGATTGGCTTTTTCTTTTTCCCTTCTTATTCTCAAGAGACTTGTAATCGAAGCAAGAGACACCTAAGTGTGTGGTGGTCCTTGTGGGGTCTTAGTGACCCGTGAGATTAAGGAAAAGGCTCACTCGGTCTAAGTGACCGTTTGAGAGAGGGAAAGGGCTGAAATAGACCCGGCCTTTGTGGCCTCCTCAACGGGGACTAGGTTCTTTGGAACCGAACCTCTGTAAAACAAATCACTGTGTCTACTCGCTTTGGCTCTCACTTGATTTGTTTTGCACTCTTTCCTCTCTCTAATGTTTCTGTTGGGGACTTATTCTGAAATGCTATGAGTTAAGAACAAGACAACACAAAATGTTAATGGATAAAGTACTCCATCCTTCGAAGCATTATTTCCCTTGGGATATAATGAACTTCAGACGAAGGTCATGAAGGGCGTACCTTCATCATAGCAGTATGTATTAATGAAAGAAGAAACATATGAAACATGAGAAATGACATAAATAATTATATGGCATCATTAATATATCTTTTCTATATCGTTATGAATGAATATGAACAATATTGAATTACATTTGTACCTTCGGCTTGACAGAAGGCAAAAGTCCAAGTGTGGCGCACGAGTGAATACAAGTCAGCGTGAACAGTATGGTGTTACTGTTCATCTATTTATAGGCACAGGACGTAGCCTATGTAAAAATACAATCATGCCCTTCATGTTCACTATGGACTTAAGGACAATCTATGGAGGGCTAAATAGCCTTTTCCTCTTTAAGTCGGTTCATTTTTCTGCTGCTGAGCCGAAGCTTCCTTGCACATAGCTTCAGAGCTGGTCCAACCTTTGTCCCAACCATACTTTTCACATTATGTACAACTTCATCCCATGTCCGAAGGTTCCTGTACATATATTACACTTGGGAAACATTGTTAATCATGTTTTTGAGGACCTTCGGAAGACAAAGCCCCCCAACAGTTTCCTTGCTAGTATTGATTTGAGTTTGCTCCCATACGTCATCCACACTCTTTGAGCAACTCTTAGCAAGAGAAACAATCCTTCAGACTTGAATTTAATTCTAACGCTAACCCCCGACCTTAGTGTGTGTTTAAGTTTATAAATTTCAGGTTTCGCCTATTCATCTCCCCTCTAGGCGACTTTCAAAAACCCTATATGTCGCGCACTCTGGTGCATGAACATTTGGTTATGGTCCACGACACGCGCGTGATCCTCAACACATGTCGCCTCGCCAAAGAGTAAGCCAACTTGGCTCGGGTTGTGAGCCCCAATGGAGGCAATGACCACAACAATAGATAAGGCCACTTAGGGCCTTAGGCGTTTGGTTGCGTCAACCGCACCGTCGGGTTCTCTCGGTGGTTCTGATCTCCACCCATCGTTGTCAAGTACGATGGTACTACCAACCCAGTTGTCTAGTTAGAGAACTACCAATGTGTGTGCCGCATGGGACGTGCTGGCGATGACATGATGATCATCCAATACCTCCCCATCTACCTTGTAGAGTCAGCTTGAGCTTGGCTCGTACGTCCTGAAAGGGTGGAACTAGGGGTGCGCCAAGCAGGAAAAGGTTTTCATCAGAAAGTTACAAGGGATGTGCAAAATGTCCAGGCAACCCCCAGGACCTGAAGAGCTATAAGTAATGGCCAAACGAGGGCATGAGGGATGGTCCAGATTGGCTAGCGGGCCGTGTCGTGCTAGCCACGGGCCACAGAGCAAGGCCCATACATGGCCCACCAGATTAGTGATGGTGTCGGACTGACCATGGCACTACGAGTTTGTTGATTTCCTCTCGACAACGGCACAAACCCGCTGAAGCATGACACGGGTTAGGCTAGGCCATGCTAGGCATGGCATGGATTGGCTAGTGGGTCATATCGTGATAGTTCATAGGCCACGAGCGAGGCCCAGGCACGAAAGGCCAGGCTAGTAATCATGTAGCACTGCTCCATGGTGTGATGGTCCCATGACAGCCCAAGATGCTTAGATGGCAAATACAAGCTAAAAATATATATAAGTGGAGGTGCTAAAAATATATATAAGTGGAGGTTGGAACCATTATCGCTGACTCCAAACAAACATTTACATGCGTCTATCCAACAAAATCTACATGTTTTTTTATATTTTATACTTGATAATCAATCATAATATAGATATTATTGTAGGAAAAATGAAAAAAAGTTAGACTGTGCCAGACATAGTTCTGTCTCTCGGTACATCTACGATCAAGACACGGCAGCACGGTAATCGGGCCAGGCCGGCACGAGCCCGGCCGGTGGGCCGCAAGAGCGCTAGGCCGTGCTAGCTCATGACGCGTGAAAACTGCCATGGGCTTTTCCAATCAGGACTGTCTAGACATGTACACGTAGCTAGCGGTGTACATTGAGATTCGACGATGGTACAGAACCTCCGGCATGCAGTAAGCAGAGCAAATAAAAAAACGCCATGTGTGTGATCGATGTGCTTTCAGGAGCCGTGTAATAAAAGGATCGCATCGTTCGTGCAGCATCTTTGCAAATAAAGCTGCATATTTCGGCACCTCAGCAGATCCGCAGCGGTACAGGCTGCCCGCCGTACCATGATTTTGTCTTAAACCTCACTTCTCCCGCTGCCAAGCAAATGAAGGCACATACGTACGCACGCACGCACGCTTGTGCCTCCCTCCCAGCGCTGAGAGAAAGAGAGAGAATCCATATCCATTCAATTCGATGCGTGATGCCTGCCTTGTGTATAGATAGGTATCTGTCCGCAGAAAAGCCCATTGCCCAAATGTCGTGGTCTTGCAGGCTGTGCAGCCAGTCAGCCCAGCCGCATGATAAGGTAACCATAGGATTTGCATTGCATCTCATGCTCTCTTCACAACGTGTCATCATTGGCCGGCCCAGGAGCAAAAGGCTGGAGAGGAAGAGGACGACCAGGATTGTAACACTTATGTTGTGTACCAAGAGTAATAAAGAGAGTTCCTCATTTTGTGTGTCTTATTTGCATCATAAAAAGAGCACCTATGTAATTGAGAGTGACTAAATAAAACAATTATGCTAAAATAAAGAAAAAGTGCATTTGTTGGAGTTTTATGTGTTGTGCATTAAATAAACCATGAGGATAAAAATAATAAGGTATTAACTATTTGAAACTTGATTTAACCCTAAATTTGAAATTAGGGTTTTGAAAATAAGGAAAAGAAAAGAGATAGGAAAATATAAATGAAATGTATAAATAATTATCTTCAGTCTTAGTATTTCTAATGGCAAAAATAGAGTTTATAAAAGAGGATCCACAAAAGTTTGAACTAATTCAAGTTTGGTTTGAAAATATAGAAAATAGAAAGAAAAATGAAAAAGAAAAAGATAAAAACCTTACCTGGGCCCTGAAACCGGAATTCGGCCCAACACACCTTACTCTCTGCGCAGCCCATCAGCTCACGAGCGTGCGTGCCGACATGCGGGCCCCGCATGTCAGCCGCTCGTACCGCGCTTGCGCTGTGCTCCCTGTCACCGCGAACTGGGCCCGGGTTGTCAGCCGTTTATACACCACGCGCACGCGCGGCCACTTCTCTCTCGCTGCGTTGCGGGTCCCGTTTGTCAGCCTCGCCGCCTCCTCCACATGCGCGCGCGGCCGACTTCTCACTCTCGCTGCGGGGTGGGACCCACTCGACAGACCCTCCCTCGCGCCCGCGCGCTCGATCTTCTTCCCTTCACTGGCGCGTGGGCCAGGCGCGTCAGCCCTCGCTTGTCAACGGACTCCGCGCGCTCCGCGTCGAGCTCGCCGGAGATCTCGGGCGGGCGGCGTCGTGCGTTGACGTGTCCCACGGATACAAATAGCCAACCCATCCGTGGCACCCTGTGTCCACCTCACCCAGCCGCCGGAGCCGTAGAACCAGAGAGGGAGAGTAGGGGAGGTTGCGCGGTGCCGCCGCAGGGGAATCCCCGATTCAATCGTCGTCCGCTCCGTCGTGGGTGCCTGGGGTCTTCCTCGAGCTCGGGGGAAAGCTGCCGTGGCCGCTTCACCAAGGATTGGGCGCTTGCGGTGCCGGAATTGCTCACCGGAGCTCGGCATCCGCCGTTCACCGTGGGCAGTCGTCTCTGCGCCATTATCGACGGTGAGTTCTCCTCCATGCGGTTCGCATTGCCCTCTAGATCGTGTGGTACCTTTTAATTTGGGTTTGGCGCTCGGGGGGACCGGATTGCGCGAGCTCCGGTGAACCCGCCGCCGTGTGGTGACTGCGCCGTCGCGTTTGAGAGCCAGGGGAGGAAGATGGGTTGCTGACCGTTGGATCGTGAATGTGCGGCCCAGATTAGCTTAGGCATAACCCTTCGCGCGTGTTAGATCGGGGCCCTAGATTTCTGATCGGGCGGACGCAGATTGATCTGGTCGTTTTAAATCCGAACCGGCCATCTCGGATCCGAGGGCTTAGGTTGAACGCGGATGTGTAACCCGCCAGGATCTAATCTGGTGCGCCCGTGTGTGATCGGACGGCCCAGATTGCACCGTACCCCTTCGCGGGTACTTTTTGTTAAAGAGCCCCTGGAAAATTTAGTTATCAACCCGCAGTCCACTGGCCACTGTACACTGAGTCTAGGATTTTATTCGCGCAGGCCCCTGAGTTTTCTGGAATTTGACGCCCGGTCCCGAGAATATTAAAAACAGAGAATTTATATTAGAAATTCGTTTTTAATACAAAAACAATTCTAGAAATTTGTATAATTCATAGAAAATTCATTTTAGCTCCAAATTGAACCATTCCAGTTTCTAAAATTTTGTAATAATATTCTTTATTAGTTAGTGCCTCTGTTTTGGCATGAAAGGCTCATTTAAATTTATCTAATACTTAATCTTGTATTAAATACATAAAAGCTACAGAAATTCATAACTTGAAGTATATAACTCCAAATTCAGTGATTCCAGTTCCTATGGTTTTATTTTAATGTGTAGATTTTTACTGTATATTTTATTCATCTGTTTGGTGTGATGTTGATTTTGGCTATACTATGTATGTATTGTGTTGATGCGAGTAGACGAGCAAGCCACTGTGGAAACTGAGGTTCAACAAGTAGAGGTAGCTGAGCAGGAGCTCATTACAGGCAAGTTGTGCCCTTGATCACTTACTTTTCCCAGCCATGTTCTTATTAATTTTAATGATCTGCATAGGTTAATTTTGATGGGATCCTTTATGTACCCCAGTTTTGATTACCTCTATACCTTGTTCACCCCTGGAATATTTTTGGGTAGTACTTGCTATTGCTTTATGTGGATTGGGTATGGAGTTTCATTATTCATGATTATTCTGTTATTATCTTGTTATTATTGTTGTTCATGTTAAGATCATTAAATTAATGGGAACATGGAGCGACCACCCGGGAAAACAGTGCTACCACAAGGGTTTAATGGGACGCCCTTGGCTGACTAATTAGGAAAGCTAGTGGAAGACTACCTTACCCGAAAGGGGCAAGGGCAGTAGGGGAGAGGTCAGTGCGGGGAGGTCCCTGGTTGATTTTGCTGCGATGGCTATCAGCCAGGAACCCTGTACTGGATCTTCCCATAAACTGTAGCGGGTTTTCGGAAGCTAGTGGAACTTTGTAAAGGCCTCGTAGTGGATCCCTAGCCATTCACCTCGGTAGTGTCTAAGGGCCTTGCAAACCCAGGCGACATGGGATACACGACTTGTGGGTAAAGATGCGCAACCTCTGCAGAGTGTAAAACTAGTATTCTAGCCGTGCTCACGGTCATGAGCGGCTCGGACCCTCACATGATTAATTATGGAACTTAAGTTTAATTTGACATTCGCATCGCATTTGGGATTATTTTATTATTACTGTTCTTTATTATTATTAAGGTTTGGTATTTACTTACACTTAGTAATTGCTAGTAAAATTTTGACCAACTTATAAAAGCAATGCTCAGCCTTAGCCTTTATTTCATTGATCAGCCTTACACTTCATGAACTCCCACCTTTGGTGAGTTCATGTCACATTATTCCCCACGACTTGTTGAGCTATGATCGTATGTGAGCTCACTCTTGCTGTCTCACACCCCCCCACAGGAGAAGAACAGGTTGTTGAAGAGGAGCTGCCTAACACCGAGGAGTTCGATCTGATCTAGGTGGCGTTTCTCAGTCGACATTGGCGCCGACGATCCTTAGTTCGTTTTATCTTTATTATTTTATTTTGTAATAAGACTTCCGCTATGTAATAAGTACTCTGATGTTTTATGACATTTATCTCTATACACTCTGTTATTATATATGTTGTCTTCTTGGCGCATGTATGAGATGCACCTGGCTTTGTTCCTTAAAGCCGGGTGTTACAGAAGTGGTATCAGAGGAAATGTTGACTATAGGACGAAACCTAGATAGACTGGACAAACCCTTACCTACTTATCTCATTCTGATTCATTCTACACTCACCTTACTCTGATTCTTTCTACACTTATCTTGATCCTGTCTCACCTTCTACTGTTCTGCTCTGATCATTCTTACCTTTTCTACTCTGAGACAAGATGGATTTCAAACCTTGGAATCCCTACCCCTATGACATTCTTAAGAGTTAGGGAACCCAAAACAAAAGTTAAAACTATTTTCTTAAAAAAAATGTTGGTTGATTGTGCTGATGCTAAATGTCTGATTTGCTTCTTTGATTGATTGAATTATTATAGATGGACATCTTAGCATGTACCAACACAAGGTATTGAATTAGCTATAGTAGGTGAAATATTAATCTGCTTAGCTAATAAATCCCCCAAAGTAACATGATTGTAATTACTGCCTTGTCTACTGCTCTTTCTTACCATATGTATCTAACTCAGATGGTCAATACCAGGAGGGGTGGTGGAATTGATTTGCCTCCTAACCAACACACTCGAAGACAACCTCAGCCACAGCCTGCAGTGATGAATCCTCCCAATCCTCCACCAGGCGGAGTTGACCCACTAGTTGCTGCTCAGATGGCGGTGATGCAGCAGATGGCAGACACCATGGCTGATATGCGTGCCCAGATGCAGCAAGAACGCCAGGAGATGCGTCAAGAAAGAGAAGATATACGCCAGGAGTTGCGCCAGGAGAGAGATGAGATACGCCAAGAAAGGAGGGCGCAACAACAGCTTCAACAACAGCAACAGCAGCAACAAGTGCCACTGCCTCCACCACCACCACCAGTTCCACCTCGTGATAAGCACCGGGAGTTTATGAGTCACAAGCCACCAACCTTCGCCAGCTCACCAGATCCACTTGATGCAGACGATTGGTTGAAAGCAATTGAGAAGATGCTGAATATTGCACAATGCACTGACCGGGAGAAGGTTTTATATGCTTCTGGACGTCTGATTGGTCCTGCTGCCGACTGGTGGGATTCTTACACTGCTGCCCATGATGCTGTGGATACTATTACTTGGGCAGAGTTCAGTACGCAGTTCAGGAACTATCATATTCCAGCCGGGATGATAAAGATCAAGAAGAAGGAGTTTCTGTCGCTGAAGCAAGGAAGTATGTCAGTCAGCGAGTACCGCGACAAGTTTATTCAGTTATCCAGATATGCCCCTGAAGAAGTTGCTGAGGATGAGAGGAAGCAGGAGCATTTCATTGAAGGACTTAATGGACCACTGCAGTATGCTCTAGTGGCACACACATTTCCATCATTTCAGAGGCTGCTTGATAAGGCACTGGCTATTGAACACAAGCGTGTTCAACTGGGCGATTTGAAGAGGAAGGCTATCTCACAGGGACAGGGTAGCAGCAGTGTTCGTCCTCGCTACAGTTCACCACAGAGTACACCGCCTCGACCAGGAGGACCGCGCCCAGTTCAGCAATCACCACTGAGGACACCTACTCGACAGGCTACCCCTACTGGTACCCCGACGAAGTTTGCAGGACAGAGTCCGGGCACTCAATGTTTTAAGTGTGGGAAGATTGGTCATTATGCAAATGTCTGCCCACAGAGGATTGCTACTACTCCAACTCAGAACAAGCAACAGACCCCTGGCAAGGGATATTCTATAGCCAGGGTGAATCAAGTCAGCGTTGATGATACTCCGGATGGAGGGGACCTCGTAATTGGTATGTTTTATGTTAATGCAATTCCTGCAACCATATTATTTGATTCTGGTGCTACACATTCATTCATGTCTGCTCGATATGCCAACACAAATGAAATACCACTGCTAAATATGAGAAAATCCCTGATAGTAATTACACCTAAAGGGCCTGTTGAGGCGAATCAAATGACACGTAAATTGACATTAACCATTATGGGTAGAGAATTTGGAGCTACTGCTATAATATTGGAGTCAAGCAGTATAGATTTGATCCTTGGTATGTCATGGCTAAGAAAGGCAAAGGCCGTTATAGCATGTGGTAGAGGTACCGTAGTGTAACACCCGGATTTTAGGGGTCCAAAACCCGGGGTTAACATAAAACACCAGGTATGCTGGGACCAAGTCTCAAACATATGATGTATAGTGGCACAGGATCGAATGTCACATCTTTATATATAACAGGAGTTCTATACAAAATAAATAATTACATTATAAGGAGACAACGGTCCAGCAACCCAAAGTTGACTGGGAGACGACGACCTAGACCACTCACGAACTCATCACAGCATCCTCCATGAGCATCATCCTGCAGTACCTGGTCTTGACCTGTGGTGTGTGTGAGACAGCAAGAGTGAGCTCACATACGTTCATTGCTCAACAAGTTGTGGGGAATAATGTGCATTGAACTCGCCAAAGGTGGGAGCTCACATAAAGTGTAAGGCTTACCAAAGAAGATGGTTAGAGCTGAGCATTGCTTTTAAAGTTGGTCAAAATTTTATTAGCAGTTACTAAGTATAAGTAAATACCAAACCCAATTAAGTAATAGAACAAAAGTAACAACAACATCACCTGCAATGCAATGCATATGACAAATTGAATTTAGTTCCATAAATTAATCATGTGAGGGTCCGAGCTGCTCATTGACCGTGAGCACGGCTAGTATACCAGTTTTACACTCTGCAGAGGTTGCGCATCTTTACCCACAAGCCGTGTTACCCATCTGCCAAGGGGTCATGAATCCCATACACCTCTACCAAGGAAGCGAGGCAGGGTAACACTACGAGGCCTTTACAAAGTTCCACTAGCTTCCGAAAACCCGCTACAGTTTATAGGAAGATCCAGTGCAGGAATCCCTTGCAGGACCGCCATCGCAGCAAAATCCTCCCGAGGGCCTCCCTACACTGACCTCTCCCCTACTGCCCTTGCCCCTTTCGGGTAAGGTAGTCTTCCACTAGCTTTCCTAATTAATCAGCCAAGGGCGTCCCATTCCACCCTTGTGGTAGCACTGTTTTCCCGGGTGGTCGCTCCATGTTCCAATTAACATAATGATCTTAACATGAACATTAAATAACAACTGATAACAAAAGTGTAATCATGAATAGTGTATCTCCATACCCAAAACCACATATAGCACTAGCAAGTACTACCCAGAAAGATCAGTGGTAAACAAGGTATAAAGATAATCAAACTAGGTAACCTGTTGGGTCCCATCAAATTAACCTATGCAGATCATTATGATTAATCAGAACATGGCTGGGTAGAAAGAAGTGATCAAGGGCACAACTTGCCTGGGCCTTGAGATTCCAGGTACCAGGATGATTCTTCAGATCCTCGTGACCTCACTGCTAATCGTAGCAATACAAACATACATGGTATAGGCAAAATCAACATTACACCAAACATATATGCAAAATACATATTAATAATCTACATATTAAAATAAGATCACAGGAAAAAGAATTATTAATTTTGGAGTTGTAGAATTCAAGTTATGAATTTCCTAAGATTTAAGGTGATTATAATATGATTAAATGATAAATAAATTTTCTGACAGAGTTCATGTCAAAACAGTGATTCTAAATGGTAGAGAATATTATTACAAAATTTTAGGAATTGGAATGACTCAATTTGGAGCTAAAATGAATTAGTTATGAATTAATTAAGTTCTAGTAATTATTTTCATATTAAAAATCTATTTTCTATTCTATTTATTCAATTTAACTGAGTTCTGGACTGGGCCTCAATTATAAGAAAGATCAGGGGGCTCGGGGTAAATCTACAGAGACACAGCGCATAGGACATGTGGACGGCGGGTTGATTTCCTTAAAACCCGAGGGTTCTTTAACAAAATCGACCCGCGAAGGGGTAACTTCTAATCTGGACCGTGAGATCTGAGATGGAGGGTTCGGATTAGATCGACCCGATTTAAAACCCGCTCCGACTCGACACCGTCGGATCCAAAATCCACGGCTCAGCCCCGCACATGCCCCACTTGAGCCAGAGTCGTTGGATCGAATCACGACGGCCGCCATTTACTCATACCGATTCGACACCCTGGTTCTAATCCCGATCCTCGGTTTCGCATCCAACGGTCGAGCGGCATCGTGTTCACCCATCCATTGGGCCAGCACGACGGCGACGCCCATCCACGGCGGCGCGCAACGCCGGAGACCCACGCTCCTCCCTTTTCTCGGTGGAAACCCATGCCCCGTTAGTGCAAAACAATGTGGCTACTACCAGGAGCGCCATGGAGGAACTGGCTCGCCGCGACACGCAGTGGAGATCCCCGGCCACGTGAAGGGGCGATACTACGGAGGATTTTAACACCGGCGAGCAATTCCCGATGCCCCAGGGACCTAATTCGGGCGCGGTGCGAACCTATACCAACTCAGAGAGATTCCGCAGCTAGGAGATGGGGATTACCTGTTGATTGGGTCGCGAAGGGGGGGCCGGCCACGGCGTGGGGCGGACGGTCGCCGCCGAACGAAGTCCGGTGAGAAATTCCGAGGCGCCGGAGCACGATTCGTCCACGAAGATTAGTTGACCACCCTTCCCGAGACCGGGCGAACTCAATTGGACACACGACGTGGGCACGGTCGCGTTGAGCTCGAGATCCTAGTGCGGCGGCAACTATGGGCTCCTCCCCAATGGCGGCGAGGCAATGGTGTGTGCAAAGGCGGTATGAAGAAGAGGACCGCGGCCGAGGCTCCCATAAGTAGACCGGTGGGGTATTCGGTTGGCTTGCTCCGCACTCGCCGGAGAGACCCGCCGCGCGACTCTCGCGGGCTGTTCGCGCACGGACAAGATGACATGAGGGCCCCGCGGCGCAGTGACGACTCGCGCACACGAGAGACTGGCAGTGGGTCCCGCGAACGCAGCGGCACGGTTGCAGTCGCGCGCGCGAGTAGCGGCTGTCGAGTGGGCCCGCGCTGTCAGTGCAGTCCCAACGGTGGAAGGCGCGCGGTGGAGAGATTGATCCCGCGCGCGCGGCCGAGGAGGGACCGACGTATGGGCCCCGCACGTAAGTGACTCAGTATGAGAAGAGGGGAGGGAAAGAGAAAATGGGCCGCGCGGATGAAATGCCCATTTGGGCCGATTTGTTGGCCTGCGGCCCATCAGGTATAGTATCCCTTCTCTTTTTCTTTTATATTTTCTTCTTTCTCCTTTTAGTTTCCAAATTCCATTTTCAATTCAGATTTTAAATTCAACATTTTGTGTCAGTTTATCCTCAGTTTATATTTTGTGAAATAAAATATAAATTTTGGAAATATATAAATTTCCTTTATATTATGTATATATATCTTCTCTCTTTTACTTCCACATAATATTTCCTAAACCCCAAAGTGCAACTTTGGGTTAACTTCAAATTCTCAATTCCATTATTATATTTTATTATTATTTTAAATGCACATACAATTAAAACTCCATCATGAGTGCCAAATATGATTCTATTTATTATTTTATTCACTTAAGCAAATGCTTTTAAATAGGGAGATGAGTCTTCAAGTGTTATGAGAGTTCTAAAGAGAGAGAAAAAGAAAAATTCTAATGCAAGATCTTTGAAAATTTTTACTATATTCTCAAAAGGAGATTTAGGGTGTTACAAATCCTACCCCCCTTAAAAATAATCTCGTCCTCGAGATTAGTAATAAAAAGGGATGTATACTCATATTGTTCCTGGAACATATGCACAAACAAAGAAATCTCTGCATGAGGCATAATCCTTTAACAAAACATGGGGTCAATAGACCTTATTGTTCCTTCTAGAATATATCATCTACTAACTAAAGTAACATCTAGATCTTACAAATCATCATAATCTATATATATGTAGCTTGGTGGGGCGGGTGGTGGTGGAGGTTGTTGTTGTTGTTGTCTCTCCAACCGTGCTTGTCTTATTTCTTGGCGGGCCTGACGTATTTCCTCGCGTTGTTGTCTTATCTGATTCTGCATCTCGGTCACCAGGTCTGTTAACTGTTGTATTACCAGTCTTTGGGTAGCAACCACTTGATCGATTTCAACAGGTGGAGGATTTGGAGGATTCATTTTCTGTTTGTTGTTGTGTGATAATCTTTCCTTTCCTGGTATTGACCATGAAAGTTAGAGGCACATGGTAATAGTTTTGCAAAGAAAATTATTCAATAAGCGGAATGAATAAGCTAGTAGCTGGTCATAATCTGAAGATTCTTTAGTAGGGCTTAATCTTTGTTTTACGTCCAGATTGGTGTAACCAGTTGTATAAGGTGAGTATCCAAGGGTAAGATGGAATCTGTCAGGATGTGAGATATATATGGGTGAGATAGACTACAAGATGTAGGTTACAAGTTTGTTTTAGGTGGGGGTTGATAGACTATGCAATCCATCATTACTCTATTGGTTGGGTTGCTATGTAACTTGTTATATAGGTCCAGTTGTTGGGTATGGCCGAGTTGATCTAAGTCACCAATTTAGGCTTAAGCGAATTTTGGAGTATAGCTTTATCCTTTGTATCTGCATTAAGTAACTCAATCTAGCTTAGATCATATTGGATTAGATAGAATCCAGATTAGGTTGGTATGACTAGATTAAACTAGTTAAGATTAGCTAGATCTACCAGGGTAGGGTAAATATTATTAGGATATGTTAGAATCTTTTAAGATAGGATGGATTATATGATATAGGTAGGCCATTGTTCAAGGATGAGTTGGTATAAGTCATTAATTTTAGGTCAAGATCTATTTGTAGAGATAGTGTCTAACCTATATCACCAACTTAACTAGCTTGTCAATAACTCACTTTAGATTGAATCATATTAGATTGGATGGGATCTAGATTAGATTGGTATGACTAGTTTGACTAGGTAAGATCTAATTAATTTTCATTAGACCATGGTTGTTTAAACTAGGGTGGGTAAGTATGCTTATTAGGATAAGATGGATCTATAAAGATAAGATAGAATCTTTTGAGACCAGTTAGATCTATTAGGATAACATCTTTTCAAGATAAGATGAGTATCTTTTAAGATGAGATGGATCTATTAAGATAAGGGGGAATCTTTAAGATAAGATGGGTATTGTTAGGCTAGATACTTTATTGAAGGGTAATTTAGTTTGTCTAGTTATTTTATAAATGCTATCCTTAATACCTAGATGTATATGCAGATGTAATTGTGGACATTACTCCACAACCCATCACACTCAATCAAAGATCCAAATCAGGCAAGTATCATAAGAACAAACATTCAAGTTCATAGATATCTATAAAAATAGTTTTGTTTTTGTACCTAAGAATAGGTCTCCTATTCCTAAAGGTCACTTTAGGCACAGGATTTCAAAGTGTGAAATCCACATTTGTCTTTAGAAGGAAAAGGTAAGAATAATCAGAGTAAAGCGGAAATAGATGAGAAAAAGATTAAGATAAGTTTAGAAAAGAATCAGAGTAGCAAAGATAAGTAAGTATTGGTTGTCCAGTTCTATCTAGGTTTCGTCCTACAGTCAACATTCCTCTGATACCACTTCTGTAACACCCGGATTTTAGGGGTCCAAAACCCGGGGTTAACAAAAACACCAGGTATGCTGGGACCAAGTCTCAAACATATGATGTATAGTGGCACAGGATCGAATGTCACATCTTTATATATAACAGGAGTTCTATACAAAATAAATAATTACATTATAAGGAGACAACGGTCCAGCAACCCAAAGTTGACTGGGAGACGACGACCTAGACCACTCACGAACTCATCACAGCATCCTCCATGAGCATCATCCTGCAGTACCTGGTCTTGACCTGTGGTGTAGTGTGAGACAGCAAGAGTGAGCTCACATACGTTCATTGCTCAACAAGTTGTGGGGAATAATGTGCTTGAACTCGCCAAAGGTGGGAGCTCACATAAAGTGTAAGGCTTACCAAAGAAGATGGTTAGAGCTGAGCATTGCTTTTAAAGTTGGTCAAAATTTTATTAGCAGTTACTAAGTATAAGTAAATACCAAACCCAATTAAGTAATAGAACAAAAGTAACAACAACATCACCTGCAATGCAATGCATATGACAAATTGAATTTAGTTCCATAAATTAATCATGTGAGGGTCCGAGCTGCTCATGACCGTGAGCACGGCTAGTATACCAGTTTTACACTCTGCAGAGGTTGCGCATCTTTACCCACAAGCCGTGTTACCCATCTGCCAAGGGGTCATGAATCCCATACACCTCTACCAAGGAAGCGAGGCAGGGTAACACTACGAGGCCTTTACAAAGTTCCACTAGCTTCCGAAAACCCGCTACAGTTTATAGGAAGATCCAGTGCAGGAATCCCTTGCAGGACCGCCATCGCAGCAAAATCCTCCCGAGGGCCTCCCTACACTGACCTCTCCCCTACTGCCCTTGCCCCTTTCGGGTAAGGTAGTCTTCCACTAGCTTTCCTAATTAATCAGCCAAGGGCGTCCCATTCCACCCTTGTGGTAGCACTGTTTTCCCGGGTGGTCGCTCCATGTTCCAATTAACATAATGATCTTAACATGAACATTAAATAACAACTGATAACAAAAGTGTAATCATGAATAGTGTATCTCCATACCCAAAACCACATATAGCACTAGCAAGTACTACCCAGAAAGATCAGTGGTAAACAAGGTATAAAGATAATCAAACTAGGTAACCTGTTGGGTCCCATCAAATTAACCTATGCAGATCATTATGATTAATCAGAACATGGCTGGGTAGAAAGAAGTGATCAAGGGCACAACTTGCCTGGGCCTTGAGATTCCAGGTACCAGGATGATTCTTCAGATCCTCGTGACCTCACTGCTAATCGTAGCAATACAAACATACATGGTATAGGCAAAATCAACATTACACCAAACATATATGCAAAATACATATTAATAATCTACATATTAAAATAAGATCACAGGAAAAAGAATTATTAATTTTGGAGTTGTAGAATTCAAGTTATGAATTTCCTAAGATTTAAGGTGATTATAATATGATTAAATGATAAATAAATTTTCTGACAGAGTTCATGTCAAAACAGTGATTCTAAATGGTAGAGAATATTATTACAAAATTTTAGGAATTGGAATGACTCAATTTGGAGCTAAAATGAATTAGTTATGAATTAATTAAGTTCTAGTAATTATTTTCATATTAAAAATCTATTTTCTATTCTATTTATTCAATTTAACTGAGTTCTGGACTGGGCCTCAATTATAAGAAAGATCAGGGGGCTCGGGGTAAATCTACAGAGACACAGCGCATAGGACATGTGGACGGCGGGTTGATTTCCTTAAAACCCGAGGGTTCTTTAACAAAATCGACCCGCGAAGGGGTAACTTCTAATCTGGACCGTGAGATCTGAGATGGAGGGTTCGGATTAGATCGACCCGATTTAAAACCCGCTCCGACTCGACACCGTCGGATCCAAAATCCACGGCTCAGCCCCGCACATGCCCCACTTGAGCCAGAGTCGTTGGATCGAATCACGACGGCCGCCATTTACTCATACCGATTCGACACCCTGGTTCTAATCCCGATCCTCGGTTTCGCATCCAACGGTCGAGCGGCATCGTGTTCACCCATCCATTGGGCCAGCACGACGGCGACGCCCATCCACGGCGGCGCGCAACGCCGGAGACCCACGCTCCTCCCTTTTCTCGGTGGAAACCCATGCCCCGTTAGTGCAAAACAATGTGGCTACTACCAGGAGCGCCATGGAGGAACTGGCTCGCCGCGACACGCAGTGGAGATCCCCGGCCACGTGAAGGGGCGATACTACGGAGGATTTTAACACCGGCGAGCAATTCCCGATGCCCCAGGGACCTAATTCGGGCGCGGTGCGAACCTATACCAACTCAGAGAGATTCCGCAGCTAGGAGATGGGGATTACCTGTTGATTGGGTCGCGAAGGGGGGGCCGGCCACGGCGTGGGGCGGACGGTCGCCGCCGAACGAAGTCCGGTGAGAAATTCCGAGGCGCCGGAGCACGATTCGTCCACGAAGATTAGTTGACCACCCTTCCCGAGACCGGGCGAACTCAATTGGACACACGACGTGGGCACGGTCGCGTTGAGCTCGAGATCCTAGTGCGGCGGCAACTATGGGCTCCTCCCCAATGGCGGCGAGGCAATGGTGTGTGCAAAGGCGGTATGAAGAAGAGGACCGCGGCCGAGGCTCCCATAAGTAGACCGGTGGGGTATTCGGTTGGCTTGCTCCGCACTCGCCGGAGAGACCCGCCGCGCGACTCTCGCGGGCTGTTCGCGCACGGACAAGATGACATGAGGGCCCCGCGGCGCAGTGACGACTCGCGCACACGAGAGACTGGCAGTGGGTCCCGCGAACGCAGCGGCACGGTTGCAGTCGCGCGCGCGAGTAGCGGCTGTCGAGTGGGCCCGCGCTGTCAGTGCAGTCCCAACGGTGGAAGGCGCGCGGTGGAGAGATTGATCCCGCGCGCGCGGCCGAGGAGGGACCGACGTATGGGCCCCGCACGTAAGTGACTCAGTATGAGAAGAGGGGAGGGAAAGAGAAAATGGGCCGCGCGGATGAAATGCCCATTTGGGCCGATTTGTTGGCCTGCGGCCCATCAGGTATAGTATCCCTTCTCTTTTTCTTTTATATTTTCTTCTTTCTCCTTTTAGTTTCCAAATTCCATTTTCAATTCAGATTTTAAATTCAACATTTTGTGTCAGTTTATCCTCAGTTTATATTTTGTGAAATAAAATATAAATTTTGGAAATATATAAATTTCCTTTATATTATGTATATATATCTTCTCTCTTTTACTTCCACATAATATTTCCTAAACCCCAAAGTGCAACTTTGGGTTAACTTCAAATTCTCAATTCCATTATTATATTTTATTATTATTTTAAATGCACATACAATTAAAACTCCATCATGAGTGCCAAATATGATTCTATTTATTATTTTATTCACTTAAGCAAATGCTTTTAAATAGGGAGATGAGTCTTCAAGTGTTATGAGAGTTCTAAAGAGAGAGAAAAAGAAAAATTCTAATGCAAGATCTTTGAAAATTTTTACTATATTCTCAAAAGGAGATTTAGGGTGTTACACGTAGAACTCACTACTACTAAAGGAGAAAGATTTCAAGTTAATATTGCAGTAACCTCCTCATCCATGCGTGCAATGTTCTTTATGCCTGAGGAGTTTGTTGGCGACAACATCCGGGTGGTTAGAGATTTTCCGGATGTCTTTCCAGAGGAGTTACCAGGGATGCCACCTGATAGAGAAGTTGAGTTTGTTATTGATCTCTTACCTGGAACCGCCCCTATTTCTAAACGGCCATATAGAATGTCCGTAGAGGAGTTGAAGGAACTGAAGAAGCAGTTGACAGAGTTACAAGAGGCGGGGTATATTCGTCCAAGTTCATCACCTTGGGGAGCACCGGTGTTATTTGTGCAGAAGAAGGATGGATCGCAACGGATGTGTGTGGATTATAGATCTCTTAATGATGTTACGGTGAAGAACAAGTATCCGTTGCCCCGTATTGAGGATTTATTTGATCAGATGCGAGGTGCAAGAGTATTTTCGAAGATTGATCTCCGATCCGGTTACCATCAGATGAGGATTAGACCATCGGATATTCCCAAGACGGCTTTCTCGACTCGATATGGATTATATGAGTTTACTGTTATATCATTTGGACTAACCAATGCACCAGCTTACTTCATGAATTTGATGAATAAGGTGTTTATGGAGTATTTGGACAGATTCGTCGTGGTATTCATCGACGATATTCTTATCTATTCTAAGAATGAAAGTGATCATGAACAACATCTAAGGTTGGTGCTACAGAAGCTTCGAGATAATCAACTCTATGCCAAGTTCAGCAAGTGCGAGTTTTGGATTGGCGAAGTGCCATTTCTTGGTCATATTATTTCTAATGGAGGAATAGCAGTGGATCCTGCTAAGGTTAAGGAGATTATGGAGTGGAGGGTGCCCACTACAGTTACGGAGATTCGGAGTTTCTTGGGACTCGCAGGATATTACCGGAGATTTATTGAAGGATTTTCTAAGATTGCTAAGCCCATGACATCGCTTTTGGAGAAAGGAAGAGAATTCAAGTGGGATGAGAAGTGTCAAGAAAGCTTTGATCAGTTGAAGGAGAGATTGATGTCACCTCCAGTATTGATTATGCCAGATCTGCAGAGGGGATTTGACATTTACTGTGATGCATGTGGCCAAGGACTTGGATGTGTGCTTATGCAAGATGGTCATGTGATTGCCTATGCATCTCGTCAGTTGAGGAAACATGAATTGAACTACCCCACTCATGACTTGGAATTGGCTGCAGTTGTGCATGCACTTAAGATTTGGAGACACTACATTATGGGAACTAAGTGCCAAGTATATACGGATCATAAGAGTTTGAAGTATATATTCACTCAGAAGGATCTCAACCTTAGGCAACGCCGTTGGTTGGAGCTCATTAAGGATTATGACTTGGAGATTCACTATCACCCAGGCAAGGCGAATTTGGTTGCAGATGCCTTGAGTCGGAAGGAGCATGTTCACTCCGCTTCCGTTGTTCAGCTACCTGATGAATTAGCAAAAGACTTTGAGAGGCTCAACCTGGGAATTGTTACACATGCAGAAGGAGTCACCATTGAATTGGAACCTACCTTGGAACAAGAAATTCGGAAAGGTCAGATTGGTGATGCCAAGATCCAGGATATCAAGGATCTGATAACAGAGGGTAGAGGCCCAGAGTTCACGGAGGATGAACAAGGCACGATATGGTTCAAGAATCGGATCTGTGTTCCCGATATTGATAGTCTTCGGGAAACCATATTGAAGGAAGCACATGATTCAGTTTATTCTATCCACCCCGGGAGCACTAAGATGTATCAAGACTTGAAGCAAAAGTATTGGTGGTATGGACTAAAGAGAGATGTGGCTGCACATGTGGCTATGTGCGATGTATGCCAAAGAGTTAAAGCTGAACACCAGAGGCCAGCCGGACTATTGCACCCACTGAAGATACCTGAGTGGAAATGGGAAGAGATTGGCATGGACTTCATTGTTGGATTACCCCGCACGTCTGCTGGATATGATTCTATATGGGTGATTGTGGACAGGCTAACTAAGGTAGCCCACTTTATTCCAGTGAAGACCACTTATTCAGGAGCTAAGTTGGCAGAGTTGTACATGGCACGGATTGTATGCCTGCATGGTGTGCCAAAGAAGATTGTGTCAGATCGAGGATCACAGTTTACCTCTCGATATTGGAAGCAGTTGCACGAGTCATTGGATACAAGATTGAATTTCAGTTCGGCTTACCATCCCCAGACTGATGGGCAAACTGAGAGGACTAACCAAGTACTAGAGGATATGTTAAGAGCTTGTGCTCTTAAACATGGTGGAAGTTGGGATAAGAGTCTACCTTATGCGGAGTTCTCTTACAATAATAGCTATCAGGCCAGTTTGAAGATGTCACCGTTTGAGGCTTTGTATGGCAGAAAGTGCAGGACTCCCTTGTATTGGAATCAAACTGGTGAAAGACAGTTGTTTGGACCTGAGATTATACAAGAAGCAGAGGAACAAGTTCAGCAAATAAGGGAGAATTTGAGAACTGCACAGTCCAGGCAGAAAAGCTATGCTGACACCCGGAGAAGACTACTTGAGTTTAAGGAGGGTGATTATGTCTATTTGAAGGTGTCACCACTCCGGGGTATGAGAAGGTTCAAAGTCAAAGGAAAGTTGTCCCCTCGCTTTATTGGACCCTTTTTAATCTTAAAGCGAGTGGGAGAAGTTGCATATCAATTGGAGTTACCGGATCATCTCGCGGATGTTCATGATGTATTTCATGTATCTCAGCTGAAGAAATGCCTCAGGGTGCCTGAAGAACAGTTACCAATGGAAGACCTTAGTGTTCAAGAGGACTTGACTTATGCTGAGTACCCCATCAAGATTTTGGATACTTTGACTCGAGTCACGAGGAATAAGGTTATAAAGATGTGCAAAGTTCAATGGAGTCACCACGGTGAAGATGAAGCAACTTGGGAGAGAGAAGAAGAACTTCGTATAGATTTTCCCCACCTTTTCCCTAGATCTTCTTAAATCTCGAGGACGAGATTATTTTTAAGGGGGGTAGGATTTGTAACACTCAAGTTGTGTACCAAGAGTAATAAAGAGAGTTCCTCATTTTGTGTGTCTTATTTGCATCATAAAAAGAGCACCTATGTAATTGAGAGTGACTAAATAAAACAATTATGCTAAAATAAAGAAAAAGTGCATTTGTTGGAGTTTTATGTGTTGTGCATTAAATAAACCATGAGGATAAAAATAATAAGGTATTAACTATTTGAAACTTGATTTAACCCTAAATTTGAAATTAGGGTTTTGAAAATAAGGAAAAGAAAAGAGATAGGAAAATATAAATGAAATGTATAAATAATTATCTTCAGTCTTAGTATTTCTAATGGCAAAAATAGAGTTTATAAAAGAGGATCCACAAAAGTTTGAACTAATTCAAGTTTGGTTTGAAAATATAGAAAATAGAAAGAAAAATGAAAAAGAAAAAGATAAAAACCTTACCTGGGCCCTGAAACCGGAATTCGGCCCAACACACCTTACTCTCCGCGCAGCCCATCAGCTCACGAGCGTGCGTGCCGACATGCGGGCCCCGCATGTCAGCCGCTCGTACCGCGCTTGCGCTGTGCTCCCTGTCACCGCGAACTGGGCCCGGGTTGTCAGCCGTTTATACACCACGCGCGCGCGCGGCCACTTCTCTCTCGCTGCGTTGCGGGTCCCGTTTGTCAGCCTCGCCGCCTCCTCCACATGCGCGCGCGGCCGACTTCTCACTCTCGCTGCGGGATGGGACCCACTCGACAGACCCTCCCTCGCGCCCGCGCGCTCGATCTTCTTCCCTTCACTGGCGCGTGGGCCAGGCGCGTCAGCCCTCGCTTGTCAACGGACTCCGCGCGCTCCGCGTCGAGCTCGCCGGAGATCTCGGGCGGGCGGCGTCGTGCGTTGACGTGTCCCACGGATACAAATAGCCAACCCATCCGTGGCACCCTGTGTCCACCTCACCCAGCCGCCGGAGCCGTAGAACCAGAGAGGGAGAGTAGGGGAGGTTGCGCGGTGCCGCCGCAGGGGAATCCCCGATTCAATCGTCGTCCGCTCCGTCGTGGGTGCCTGGGGTCTTCCTCGAGCTCGGGGGAAAGCTGCCGTGGCCGCTTCACCAAGGATTGGGCGCTTGCGGTGCCGGAATTGCTCACCGGAGCTCGGCATCCGCCGTTCACCGTGGGCAGTCGTCTCTGCGCCATTATCGACGGTGAGTTCTCCTCCATGCGGTTCGCATTGCCCTCTAGATCGTGTGGTACCTTTTAATTTGGGTTTGGCGCTCGGGGGGACCGGATTGCGCGAGCTCCGGTTGAACCCACCGCCGTGTGGTGACTGCGCCGTCGCGTTTGAGAGCCAGGGGAGGAAGATGGGTTGCTGACCGTTGGATCGTGAATGTGCGGCCCAGATTAGCTTAGGCATAACCCTTCGCGCGTGTTAGATCGGGGCCCTAGATTTCTGATCGGGCGGACGCAGATTGATCTGGTCGTTTTAAATCCGAACCGGCCATCTGGGATCCGAGGGCTTAGGTTGAACGCGGATGTGTAACCCGCCAGGATCTAATCTGGTGCGCCCGTGTGTGATCGGACGGCCCAGATTGCACCGTACCCCTTCGCGGGTACTTTTTGTTAAAGAGCCCCTGGAAAATTTAGTTATCAACCCGCAGTCCACTGGCCACTGTACACTGAGTCTAGGATTTTATTCGCGCAGGCCCCTGAGTTTTCTGGAATTTGACGCCCGGTCCCGAGAATATTAAAAACAGAGAATTTATATTAGAAATTCGTTTTTAATACAAAAACAATTCTAGAAATTTGTATAATTCATAGAAAATTCATTTTAGCTCCAAATTGAACCATTCCAGTTTCTAAAATTTTGTAATAATATTCTTTATTAGTTAGTGCCTCTGTTTTGGCATGAAAGGCTCATTTAAATTTATCTAATACTTAATCTTGTATTAAATACATAAAAGCTACAGAAATTCATAACTTGAAGTATATAACTCCAAATTCAGTGATTCCAGTTCCTATGGTTTTATTTTAATGTGTAGATTTTTACTGTATATTTTATTCATCTGTTTGGTGTGATGTTGATTTTGGCTATACTATGTATGTATTGTGTTGATGCGAGTAGACGAGCAAGCCACTGTGGAAACTGAGGTTCAACAAGTAGAGGTAGCTGAGCAGGAGCTCATTACAGGCAAGTTGTGCCCTTGATCACTTACTTTTCCCAGCCATGTTCTTATTAATTTTAATGATCTGCATAGGTTAATTTTGATGGGATCCTTTATGTACCCCAGTTTTGATTACCTCTATACCTTGTTCACCCCTGGAATATTTTTGGGTAGTACTTGCTATTGCTTTATGTGGATTGGGTATGGAGTTTCATTATTCATGATTATTCTGTTATTATCTTGTTATTATTGTTGTTCATGTTAAGATCATTAAATTAATGGGAACATGGAGCGACCACCCGGGAAAACAGTGCTACCACAAGGGTTTAATGGGACGCCCTTGGCTGACTAATTAGGAAAGCTAGTGGAAGACTACCTTACCCGAAAGGGGCAAGGGCAGTAGGGGAGAGGTCAGTGCGGGGAGGTCCCTGGTTGATTTTGCTGCGATGGCTATCAGCCAGGAACCCTGTACTGGATCTTCCCATAAACTGTAGCGGGTTTTCGGAAGCTAGTGGAACTTTGTAAAGGCCTCGTAGTGGATCCCTAGCCATTCACCTCGGTAGTGTCTAAGGGCCTTGCAAACCCAGGCGACATGGGATACACGACTTGTGGGTAAAGATGCGCAACCTCTGCAGAGTGTAAAACTAGTATTCTAGCCGTGCTCACGGTCATGAGCGGCTCGGACCCTCACATGATTAATTATGGAACTTAAGTTTAATTTGACATTCGCATCGCATTTGGGATTATTTTATTATTACTGTTCTTTATTATTATTAAGGTTTGGTATTTACTTACACTTAGTAATTGCTAGTAAAATTTTGACCAACTTATAAAAGCAATGCTCAGCCTTAGCCTTTATTTCATTGATCAGCCTTACACTTCATGAACTCCCACCTTTGGTGAGTTCATGTCACATTATTCCCCACGACTTGTTGAGCTATGATCGTATGTGAGCTCACTCTTGCTGTCTCACACCCCCCCACAGGAGAAGAACAGGTTGTTGAAGAGGAGCTGCCTAACACCGAGGAGTTCGATCTGATCTAGGTGGCGTTTCTCAGTCGACATTGGCGCCGACGATCCTTAGTTCGTTTTATCTTTATTATTTTATTTTGTAATAAGACTTCCGCTATGTAATAAGTACTCTGATGTTTTATGACATTTATCTCTATACACTCTGTTATTATATATGTTGTCTTCTTGGCGCATGTATGAGATGCACCTGGCTTTGTTCCTTAAAGCCGGGTGTTACAGAAGTGGTATCAGAGGAAATGTTGACTGTAGGACGAAACCTAGATAGACTGGACAAACCCTTACCTACTTATCTCATTCTGATTCATTCTACACTCACCTTACTCTGATTCTTTCTACACTTATCTTGATCCTGTCTCACCTTCTACTGTTCTGCTCTGATCATTCTTACCTTTTCTACTCTGAGACAAGATGGATTTCAAACCTTGGAATCCCTACCCCTATGACATTCTTAAGAGTTAGGGAACCCAAAACAAAAGTTAAAACTATTTTCTTAAAAAAAATGTTGGTTGATTGTGCTGATGCTAAATGTCTGATTTGCTTCTTTGATTGATTGAATTATTATAGATGGACATCTTAGCATGTACCAACACAAGGTATTGAATTAGCTATAGTAGGTGAAATATTAATCTGCTTAGCTAATAAATCCCCCAAAGTAACATGATTGTAATTACTGCCTTGTCTACTGCTCTTTCTTACCATATGTATCTAACTCAGATGGTCAATACCAGGAGGGGTGGTGGAATTGATTTGCCTCCTAACCAACACACTCGAAGACAACCTCAGCCACAGCCTGCAGTGATGAATCCTCCCAATCCTCCACCAGGCGGAGTTGACCCACTGGTTGCTGCTCAGATGGCGGTGATGCAGCAGATGGCAGACACCATGGCTGATATGCGTGCCCAGATGCAGCAAGAACGCCAGGAGATGCGTCAAGAAAGAGAAGATATACGCCAGGAGTTGCGCCAGGAGAGAGATGAGATACGCCAAGAAAGGAGGGCGCAACAACAGCTTCAACAACAGCAACAGCAGCAACAAGTGCCACTGCCTCCACCACCACCACCAGTTCCACCTCGTGATAAGCACCGGGAGTTTATGAGTCACAAGCCACCAACCTTCGCCAGCTCGCCAGATCCACTTGATGCAGACGATTGGTTGAAAGCAATTGAGAAGATGCTGAATATTGCACAATGCACTGACCGGGAGAAGGTTTTATATGCTTCTGGACGTCTGATTGGTCCTGCTGCCGACTGGTGGGATTCTTACACTGCTGCCCATGATGCTGTGGATACTATTACTTGGGCAGAGTTCAGTACGCAGTTCAGGAACTATCATATTCCAGCCGGGATGATAAAGATCAAGAAGAAGGAGTTTCTGTCGCTGAAGCAAGGAAGTATGTCAGTCAGCGAGTACCGCGACAAGTTTATTCAGTTATCCAGATATGCCCCTGAAGAAGTTGCTGAGGATGAGAGGAAGCAGGAGCATTTCATTGAAGGACTTAATGGACCACTGCAGTATGCTCTAGTGGCACACACATTTCCATCATTTCAGAGGCTGCTTGATAAGGCACTGGCTATTGAACACAAGCGTGTTCAACTGGGCGATTTGAAGAGGAAGGCTATCTCACAGGGACAGGGTAGCAGCAGTGTTCGTCCTCGCTACAGTTCACCACAGAGTACACCGCCTCGACCAGGAGGACCGCGCCCAGTTCAGCAATCACCACTGAGGACACCTACTCGACAGGCTACCCCTACTGGTACCCCGACGAAGTTTGCAGGACAGAGTCCGGGCACTCAATGTTTCAAGTGTGGGAAGATTGGTCATTATGCAAATGTCTGCCCACAGAGGATTGCTACTACTCCAACTCAGAACAAGCAACAGACCCCTGGCAAGGGATATTCTATAGCCAGGGTGAATCAAGTCAGCGTTGATGATACTCCGGATGGAGGGGACCTCGTAATTGGTATGTTTTATGTTAATGCAATTCCTGCAACCATATTATTTGATTCTGGTGCTACACATTCATTCATGTCTGCTCGATATGCCAACACAAATGAAATACCACTGCTAAATATGAGAAAATCCCTGATAGTAATTACACCTAAAGGGCCTGTTGAGGCGAATCAAATGACACGTAAATTGACATTAACCATTATGGGTAGAGAATTTGGAGCTACTGCTATAATATTGGAGTCAAGCAGTATAGATTTGATCCTTGGTATGTCATGGCTAAGAAAGGCAAAGGCCGTTATAGCATGTGGTAGAGGTACCGTAGAACTCACTACTACTAAAGGAGAAAGATTTCAAGTTAATATTGCAGTAACCTCCTCATCCATGCGTGCAATGTTCTTTATGCCTGAGGAGTTTGTTGGCGACAACATCCGGGTGGTTAGAGATTTTCCGGATGTCTTTCCAGAGGAGTTACCAGGGATGCCACCTGATAGAGAAGTTGAGTTTGTTATTGATCTCTTACCTGGAACCGCCCCTATTTCTAAACGGCCATATAGAATGTCCGTAGAGGAGTTGAAGGAACTGAAGAAGCAGTTGACAGAGTTACAAGAGGCGGGGTATATTCGTCCAAGTTCATCACCTTGGGGAGCACCGGTGTTATTTGTGCAGAAGAAGGATGGATCGCAACGGATGTGTGTGGATTATAGATCTCTTAATGATGTTACGGTGAAGAACAAGTATCCGTTGCCCCGTATTGAGGATTTATTTGATCAGATGCGAGGTGCAAGAGTATTTTCGAAGATTGATCTCCGATCCGGTTACCATCAGATGAGGATTAGACCATCGGATATTCCCAAGACGGCTTTCTCGACTCGATATGGATTATATGAGTTTACTGTTATGTCATTTGGACTAACCAATGCACCAGCTTACTTCATGAATTTGATGAATAAGGTGTTTATGGAGTATTTGGACAGATTCGTCGTGGTATTCATCGACGATATTCTTATCTATTCTAAGAATGAAAGTGATCATGAACAACATCTAAGGTTGGTGCTACAGAAGCTTCGAGATAATCAACTCTATGCCAAGTTCAGCAAGTGCGAGTTTTGGATTGGCGAAGTGCCATTTCTTGGTCATATTATTTCTAATGGAGGAATAGCAGTGGATCCTGCTAAGGTTAAGGAGATTATGGAGTGGAGGGTGCCCACTACAGTTACGGAGATTCGGAGTTTCTTGGGACTCGCAGGATATTATTAGCTTGTCGACGCATGACATACAACAAAAGAGCAGAGGGGTTGATGAATCGCCTCGGCAGCTAGCCCCACACTGTATTCAAGCACACGGGACACATCTTATTCAGGATGTGTTACAATTTACGCTCTGTTAGGGTACAGGAGGCAGCCAGATCACAATCTAACAATTTTTCGGGGTGTAAACAACAGGAATTGTTTTCGATTCAAGCACCACCAGCTACAAGTCTACAACACGTACAGTTTCTGTCTCTGCTTTGGCATTCGAGGCACATGGAAGAGTAACTTCCACGCAATCAGTGTGTTCTATTGCTGCAGCAGTTTAGCATACAGTACAACCGATGACCTTCATCAACTGCCAATCGCTGGAACAGCTTTGCTTGTTTGGTTAAAATATACACGACGCGATCCGGTGGGGCGCTCCATGTGCTAAGATCCCATACCAGCCACTCCCTTAGCTTTGGCTGCCGCCTGCTGTGCTGCCGCGGCGGCTGCAGCTGCTGCCGCGGCAGCTGGTGATGCCGGGGAAGCTGGGGCCCTCTGTGCCTGTGGTGCTTCGATAGTATGTTCTTGTTGCTGTTTGTTACGTACCTGGGCCAATATGTTCGTTATCTGGGCTCCTGTGAGGGTCTCGTGCTCAAGAAGTGCGTTGGCCAGAGCATGTAGCTCTTTATTGTGTTTTGTAAGGATGGTCTTCGCATTATTATATGCGTTCTCTAACAAATTCTTCACCTCCTGCTCAATCACAAGTCTGGTTTCTGAGCTCACAATCTTTCCATCGTCCTCGTAGTTATAAGAGACAAGCCCAACATGCTTGCTCATGCCATACTTGGTAACCATCGCTCTTGCCATTGCAGTTGCTTGCTGGAAGTCTGACGACGCACCGGAGGTCACCTCAGTATCCCCAAATATAAGCTCTTCTGCCACACGGCCTCCCATGCAGACATCCAGTTTTGCTAGCATCTGTTTCCTTGACACACTAGTCTGGTCTTTGTCAGGGAGTTGGGCCACCATTCCTAGGGCCACCCCCCTGGGTACGATGGTAGCCTTGTGGACAGGGTGAGCTCCTTCTGTGTGGATGGCAACAAGGGCATGCCCACCCTCATGGTATGCTGTCAGCTTCCTGCATTCATCAGAGATAACTGCCGACTTCCGCTCACTACCCATCATGATTCGGTCCTTTGCATACTCAAGATCATTCATTGTGACAGATTTTGCGCCATCCATGGCAGCCTTAAGTGCAGCAACATTTACCAAGTTAGCAAGGTCTGCACCGGAGAATCCGGGTGTTCCTCTGGCAATGATCATTAAGTCCACATCATCACCTTTCAAGATCTGCAATAAACAAATAGGACGGTAAGAGAAAACAATTTCATCTGAATAACACAGCAACAAGAGTTCTCAAGACCACCTTTGACATATGGGATTCTAGAATTTGACGTCGACCTTCAACATCTGGGTTGGGAACAACAATATGACGGTCAAAACGCCCAGGTCTGATTAGGGCTTTATCTAGTGACTCAGGAAAGTTGGTTGCAGCAATGACAATTATCCCCTGGTTCTGCTTAAAACCATCCAACTCGACAAGCAGCTGGTTCAAGGTCATCTTCATATACTGTTGATCCTTAGGATTCCGGCTCCCACCAATTGCATCTATTTCATCAATAAATATTATGCAAGGAGATCGTTTTTTTGCTGCAGCAAAAAGGTCTCGCACTCTCCGAGCTCCAACTCCCACAAACATTTCCTCAAACTCGCTTCCACTGCAAGAGAAGAAAGGAACACCAGCTTCACCAGCAATAGCCCTAGCTAGCATGGTTTTCCCAGTGCCAGGAGGACCAACAAGCAAGACTCCTTTCGGAAGTTTTCCACCAAGACGTGTGAAGCGCTGAAAACAAGAGCACAGTTTGTGAGCATCATACGAAAGACAAAATGAAAAATAAGGTACATTCAGGTGTTGTCAAGACGAGATGAGCTTCATAAAAGCAATAGAAAGGATAGATCAATGATGAACTAATTAATGGCAACTTTTAAAATCTATTCAGTAATCAGTACTCCCTCTGGTATCAAAATACAAGTCGCTGGAGCTACAAACTCAAAGTAGTCTAAAACATGTCATTCAATGTTTTAGCAGCAGTTTTGGTCAAAATTGTCCTTGCATATGCAGTCCCGAGACACCGGTAACTACTCTACTCAACGTTTCCTCTCCTCAACTCCACGTGAATATGCAGTCCCAAGGCACGCAAGCAATGTTTCCTCTCCTCAACTCCTTTCTCCAGCTACCGGTGCTAGATCGCTGCCCTATCTTACCACCATGGAGCACGAGCGAGGCGAGGAGCACAACCAGCACGGCGAGCAGGACGTCGTGACTGAAAAATGTGTGAGCGCGAATGACTGAAAAAGAGCATGCATGCAAAATTAGGAGACACACAGCTGAAAGCGACAGGCCATGCAAATGAGAGCAACCCAGCCCACGATGGAAAAGGGTAAAAAAATAGTACCACCATGCAAAAACGATGGAAAAGGGCAAGAATACAGGTGTCAGGTTTCGAACCTAGACCACATGGCTTAAACGAGACGTTGGTAACCACTTAAGAAAGGAACGACAGCTTGCCGTATTTAATAAGGGCACGACTGGAAACTAGACTCTTGATGCATCAGTCCTTGGTACGTGTAATCTGTTAAGGCCCATTAGGCCCAGGTCTACTGCCTATATATATATTATATAGTCCTTAGGGACTAATCATCATTTGTCAATCCTAAGGTTAGTAACATGGTAACAGAGCAGATTACGATTAGGGTTTTCTAGCCGCCATCGCGGCCTTCCACCGTCCTCAGCCGCCGTCGCGGCCTCTCCTCAGCCGCCGTCGCGGCTTTCCTCCTCCTCTCCTCGGCCGCCGTCGCGGCTTTCCCCCAGCCGTTGCGCCCTGCACCGTCCCTGCGCCGTCCGCCAGCCACTGCGCCGTCGATCTGCGCGCCCCTGCTCCGTCCGCCGCCAGCCGCGCCATCGGTTCAGCGCGCCCCGCCCCCTGCTCCGTCCGCCGCCAGCCGCGCCGTCCGCCGCCAGCCGCGTCGTCAGTTCTGCGCGCCTCGCGCCCCGCCCCCCCGATCTGCGCCCTCCTGCCGTCGGATCTGCGCGCCCTGCCGTCAAATCTGCGCGCCCCGCCGTCGAAATCTGCGCCGTCGGATCTGCGCCGCCGTTGCTGCACCACCCCTGCGCACCGTCGGAATCTGCACCGCCAGCCCTGCGCCGTCGGATCCGCGCCGCCATTGCTGCACCGCCCGATCTGCGCCCTCCTGCTCCTGCAGGACTTCGCGCAGGGCGGATCTTCTGCGCTGCTGTCCTGCTCTTCTGCGACGTTGCCAGAATCTGTCCTCCTGCTCCGTCCGTCGCTGCATCGCACCTGTTTGTGCGGCGTGCAGCACAGACCAGATCTGCTGCTGTACTGTGACTTCCCACGGACTCGGACTCTCGGTACCATCAAGCCAGTTTTTTTTTTCAGATCTGTTAATCATCAGTATTTTATTGCTCTTCAATATGTCGGCCAACGCCATTGTTGTCAATATTGTGCTTGATGGGCAGAATTATCCAGAATGGGCTTTTTGTGTCCAGACTGCATTAAGAGGTCACGGATTACTATTTCATTTGACTGAAGATTCTCCAGTTTTAGCAGCCGATAGAAGCAATGCTGCTGCCATCAAGACTTGGCAGATTAATGATGGCAAGGTAATGGCTGCAATGGTCAACAGCACTAAACCAACTATGATTATGAGTCTGTCCAAATTTACCACTGCTAAGGCTATCTGGTCACATCTGAAGGATCGATTTGTTCAGGATAGTGGTGCTCTTCTACATACCCTTATGCAACAGACTCATGTGATTGAGCAACATGATATGTCCATTGATGAATATTATTCAGCTTTTGATCGGATTATGAGTGCATTGACCTCCATGGTGCCCGCTTGTACCGCTGTGCCTTGTCCAGCCCACAAGTTCATTGACAAGTTCTTTACCTACAGATTTGTTATGGGAGTTCGACCTGAATTTGATTCCCTTCGTGCAAGGCTCCTTCACAGTTCAGATACTCTCACCATGGCTCAGGCTTTGTCCGAATTGCTTGCTGAAGAGACTCGTCTGAAGTCTATGTCCTCTATTACTGGTGTGAGTTCTCATAGTGTGTTGGCTGCTACTCAGAGGTCTAGGAACACTTTCTTTCCGCCTTGTGAACACTGCAAAAAGACCACTCATCGGTCTGAGAACTGTTTTGCTAAGTTTCCAGAGAAGCTGGCTGATTTTCGTGTCCGTCGTGCTACTCGTGGTCGTGGTACAGGACCATCTTCTAGAGGCTCAGTTGCGGTTGCTGCTACTTCATCTGCTGGTGATTTGTCATCATCTTGGGTTCTTGATTCTGGAGCTTCCTTTCATGTGACATCTGATAAGTCACGGCTGACGTCTACTACACCTGTCACCGAGGGTACTTCTGTTCAGACTGCTGATGGTACTTTATGTCATGTCACCCACAAGGGTTCTCTTTCTGATTCCACTTTTACTGTCCCAAATATATTTTTTGTACCTCAATTATCCATGGATCTACTATCAGTTGGTCAAATTACCGATCACAATTGTTTTGTTGGATTTGATGACTCATCTTGTTTTGTACAGGATCGCAAAACAGGGGATGTGATTGGGACTGGCCGTCGCCGTAAATCTTCGCCTCGCCTTTACATCTTGGACACCTTGCGCCTTCCTTCATCCCCTACAACTACACCTCATGTGCTCGCTGCTTCGGGCCCCACGACGTCATTCGCCCAGTGGCATCATCGTCTAGGTCACTTATGTGGATCCCGTCTGTCTACTCTAATAAAGTCAGGATGTTTAGGCTCTACTCATGTTGAGTCTAGTTTTCATTGTAAAGGTTGTCATCTTGGAAAACAAATACAACTTCCATATTTTACTAGTAATTCCCATTCTGCTAAACCTTTTGATCTAATTCACTCTGATGTTTGGGGTCCAGCTCCGTTTGTTTCTAAAGGTGGTCATAAATATTATGTCATTTTTATTGATGATCATTCTCGTTATACTTGGCTTTACTTCATGAAACGTCGCTCGGAATTGCCTTCTATTTACAAGTCCTTCACTCGCATGGTTCACACCCAGTTTTCTGCTACTATTAAAGTTTTTCGTTCAGATTCTGGTGGTGAATTCCTATCTGATCATTTTCGCCAGATATTGACCATAGAGGGTACTCTAGCTCAACTTTCTTGTCCTGGTGCTCATGCCCAAAATGGTGTTGCTGAACGCAAACACCGTCATATTATTGAGAGTGCTCGTACTCTTTTGATATCTTCTTTTGTGCCTTCACACTTTTGGAGTGAAGCTGTTTCCACTGCCGTGTATCTCCTTAATAGACAACCTTCATCAAAACTTTCTGGTAAATCACCGGGTGAAGTTCTTTTTGGGACTTCTCCACGATATGATCATCTTCGAGTGTTTGGATGTATATGCTATGTCTTGTTACCACCACGTGAGCGGACTAAATTGACTGCTCAATCTGTAGAGTGTGTATTCCTTGGATACAGTCCTGAACACAAAGGCTATCGTTGTTATGATCCATCTACTCGTCGTATTCGGATTTCTAGAGATGTGAGTTTCAATGAAAATCGCCCCTTCTTTCACAACCAGTCTACTCACTCCACCTATTATCCCACAGAATCTACTTCTTTCATGTGTCTTCCTTCCATTCCTCCATCTGAACCATCATCTTCTACATCCACATCTGATATTCTCATTCCCATAACACCACCTTCCACCTCCACGTCATCCACCTCTTTCTCTTCCAAACCACCTATCATCCAAACCTACATTCGTCGTTCCCGCTCTATCCCTACGGCTGGTCCTGATACTGATCCTGTACCTGAGTCTTGTACTAACAACTCTGAGTCTAATGATGTTTTTAATCAGGGATATCGTCTTCGTGATCGTGGTACTATTGAACCTCCAGATCGTTATGGTTTCCCTCGGACTGCTGTGGCAATTGTTGAACCCACTACTTATCAGGAAGCTTCTGGGATTCTTGAGTGGCAGCTAGCAATGATTGATGAATTGGCTGCTCTTGAACGCACTGGTACATGGGATATTGTTCCTTTACCCTCACATGTTGTTCCTATCACATGTAAATGGGTCTTCAAAGTTAAAACAAAATCCGATGGTTCCATTGAGAGGTATAAAGCTCGTCTTGTGGCTCGTGGTTTCCAACAGACTCAAGGACTTGATTATGATGAGACTTTTGCACCTGTTGCACATATGACTACTGTTCGAACCTTGATTGCAGTTGCAGCCTCATCTTCTTGGACTATCTCCCAGATGGATGTTAAGAATGCTTTTCTCAATGGTGATCTACATGAAGAAGTTTATATGCATCCTCCTCCGGGGGTTGATACTCCATCAGGGCACGTTTGTCGTCTCCGTCGTGCATTGTATGGGCTGAAACAAGCTCCTCGTGCTTGGTTTGAGAGATTCATCTCTGCCATCACAGCTGCTGGTTTTTCTTCTAGTGAACATGATCCTGCATTGTTCGTTCATGTCTCTCCAAAAGGCCGCACTTTACTTCTATTATATGTGGATGATATGCTGATTACAGGCGATAACTCAGAACATATTTCTCATGTCAAGCAGCATCTTAGTAAGGAATTTCAGATGTCTGATTTGGGTCCACTTAGCTATTTCTTGGGCATTGAAGTTCAGCAGACTCCAAAAGGTTTTTACCTGTCGCAGTCCAAGTATATACAAGACCTTCTTGATCGCTCTGGAATTACTGATACTCGCACAGCTGCAACACCAATGGATATTCATTTAAAACTTCGTCCGAAGGATGGGACACCTCTAGCAGACCCCACTCGATATCGTCATATTGTGGGTAGTCTTGTTTATCTCACCATCACCAGACCTGATATTGCTCATGCTGTTCATATGTTGAGTCAATTTGTATCTACACCAACTTCAGTTCATTATGGTCATTTGCTTCGGGTGCTTCGATATTTACGTGGGACACGATCCAGATGTTTACTCTATGCTTCTGATAGCCCCCTTCGGCTACATGCGTATTCTGATGCCACTTGGGCAAGTGATCCTGTTGATCGTTGTTCTACTACTGGTTACTGCATTCTTCTTGGATCCTCTCCTATTGCTTGGAAATCCAAGAAGCAAGCGGCCATATCTCGTTCCAGTGCGGAAGCCGAACTTCGTGCCCTTGCTACTACCACTGCTGAAATTATTTGGCTCCGCTGGCTATTGGCTGATCTTGGTGTCTCTTGTGACACTCCTACACCTCTGTTATGTGATAACTTGAGTGCTATACAGATTTCTCATGATCCAGTGAAGCATGAACTTACTAAACACATTGGTGTTGATGCATCATTTACTCGGTCTCATTGTCAGCAGAAGACTATTGAGCTTCAATATGTACCCTCAGAATCTCAATTAGCAGATTTCTTCACCAAAGCACAAACAAGAGCACAACATCAGTTCCACTTGATCAAACTCAATGCTTCAGATCCTCCATTTCCACATTGAGTTTGAGGAGGGGTGTTAAGGCCCATTAGGCCCAGGTCTACTGCCTATATATATATTATATAGTCCTTAGGGACTAATCATCATTTGTCAATCCTAAGGTTAGTAACATAATCATTTCTAAAACGACTTGTTTTTTGATACCGGAGGGAGTAACATAAAGAGCATTGTAGTTACTAATAGCTGGAAGAGTACTGCTGATAGAATGAGACCAAACAGTCTAAGCACTGATTTTTCACAAGTGTGTGCAAACAAAGGTATTGGTTGATGACTCCAAAAGCAATACATGGTAAAAAAAACTGGGAAGATTCAAGCATGATAGTATCACATCATGGCAATGGGATCATTTTTAACGGCCCCTACCCCCAATCCCAAAGAACAGCAGGTGGAGGAAACAATTCAAGTAGCATTGTTTGACTTCAAGAAATATACCATTTTTCAAGACTAATGATTAAAAAGGTGTCACCTTGGGATCTCGAAGATAATGAACTATTTCTTCAAGTTCAGATTTTGCTTCATCAACACCCTTTACATCACTGAATTTTGTAGTAGACTCTATGCTTGGTTGAACCTCTTCATTCAGACCAAGACCTACATTCAATCTATAAAGGGTTAATGGGCTGACTTGCCGTTCAAAAGATAATACATATCTTTCACAAAAATCAAACCTTTGCTGATTCCTCTATCCTCGATGAGAGCACCGATGCCCGAAATAAGAAGGAAAGTTAGTGCAATGCTTCGGAAGGTACGCCAAAGCTGATCCTTAAATTGACCTGTCTCTGCTGTGACCATGTGAATAGGTGCATTTGCAGTGCCAAGAGCTCCATCCTTTGTCAGTTGACCAGCACCAATTAAAGCTGGAATGCTACTAAAGCTTTCTTCCCCCCTTGTCAAGGAAACAACACCTGTACAAAAAATTCATAAATAGAGTTTTTAAGTCATGTTGAACAAAGGGCGTGCATTACCAACTTATGCCGCCCAGGCTTCACTACAGGAATTTGAACTATAGACTCATATACACAGAAGATTTGGATATGTTTAGATAAGAGCACAAAAATAAAGTATTATAGAGAGAACATGTTTCCCTGAATTATTACTCTAAAAATCTAATGTGTTTGCCTGCATATATAGTACAAAACAGCAATAAGTGGTTTAAGATTACCATTACTCTCACAATTCTCATTTTAGTAAACCTCAATGTCCAAGAATTTGGTAACACGTACAAAACTAGAGATCTCTCTTCAATTACTAAAGAGATTCGTGTTTTAGTTGTCCATCCAACACACGCATAAAACCTAAGTGTTTCTGTCGTCTCAGGCACCAAAAGCAGTTGGAGTTCATTATGGACGATGTGGCCTACAAGTTGGAGTCAGACATGAACATTGGGAAGAGAAAAGACTCGCATGAATATTCTCCGGTAGACTTGCTTACACCTCAAATTAACTCTGATAATTTTTATTCGGTGCTACATACAAAGCAAGCACAGACAGTGGATGAATTCATAAAGGAAGAGTACTAACCTATTTATTAGGTTAATTTTCAATCTCCTCTCATCACTGAATGCTGAGCCCACCATCGACCGATTCACATACCATGCAAGTCTAACCCCTCCTCACATTCATCTGGGGCAAAAGCAGGCCAGGCCCCACGGCGCTGTCCTGCACGCAGACAGCAGAGCTGGTGCTCAACTGAGTCAGCAAGCAGGAAGGCACGCGGGCCAGCAGCTATGATAGAACTGCATGTGCCAGGAAGCAGCAGCAGCAGCAGCAAAGCTGGCAGCTGGGTGTGCCCGGTGTGGCTGCCAGTACCTCCGGGGCTCCGGGCCATGCATGTGTGGTGTTTTCCACAACCACTAGGATTAGCAGACAGCTGCAGCAGGTTTTTTTGCCTTGGCGCGTAAGGGAAACAGGCAATAGCATCCATTCTACACAAGCCCAAAGTTAGCCAGGAGGATGGAATAAAGGTGCAGAGGTGGTTTTGGGGCTCCATGATATCAGGACATGTAAGCAACTCTACACTTTCCTAATAAAAATAATGAAAAAACAGAGAAACCCCATGGAAAACAATATCAGGTTTCTTTCTTGCACTCTCCTTTCTAATCAGACGTGCTTCCACACGTCTCCTTCCTCGCTTCAAAAAGGATATCTGTTACCACATCTCTTTCTCAAAACAGGTGCTACTAGCGAACACTGCCGTTGAAACACGTGATGTGAATGGCGTACACAACCAGGAGACAGCGCTAAGTTTTCAAGGGCCTTCGCCCATAGCAAAGCACGAGCATATTTACTAGTCAAAGTAAATCGGAACTACAGTAGAGCATAAAGTTTTTTTACAGCATATGCATTTGTTAACTGCTGTGGTTTATTCATAAGGATAGAAAAGAATTTGTATCCAAGACATAGGCATCAAAACCTACTAGCAGAGCATTGGATGTATCCATAATATAAGAACACCGCCACTATACAGGTGTTTTTCAAGTTATGCTACAATTGGAAAAATAAACAGTAGCTGCATTGCACATATAATGTAACAGAATGCAAAATTTTCTCAGCTATGAAATAAAGGAAATGTCTTAGGACTTTGGTACCTCTCTGCAGTGTTTTAAGCAAGGCACTCTCGTCCAGCCTATCAACCCTTACAAGAGCTTTTACATACTCCGAAAGTGCTGCGGGATTAGAATGTAATGAAGGATGGCTTTCAAATATTTGTATGACACGCTCCGGGTCACTTCTGTAAATCTCTTTAAGAAGAGAAGTTTGGCTTGGTGATTCTAGGTCTCGCACCCGGCGTGCAAGGCTACCGATGTAACTTGACTGGTTCCTCTCTTGCAAATTTCTAATTCTGGCACCTGGAGTGAGCAACAAGACCATATAGATGTCAAACAATGGCACTGAATAGTGGCACTGCATTGAAGAAAGTCATATAATATATACCAGATGCATGATAGCCATCACAAACAACTTTAGTGTGTAAAGAAAAATAATATATATAAAAATTTGGACAGCAAATGATATGGAAAGTCCTACAGTGAGCATGGTACCTTTAGGAAGATGCAAATGTCACACAGTTAGGCGGCAACATATTAATAGAGTAATAGGAAACAGATGCCCAATGATTGATTGTCACCTCCGTGTACCTGCAGTGATGTCACTTTGAAAAGCGCCCAAAGGGGAGGAAGCAACTAGTTCATTGTAGATTGCTTTTGTTGGTCGATGCCTTGCAATCTGTGACGGAACAGCGCGCACACACACACACACACAAACCTGGATCAGTTAAAGCACCAAACATTGATATGTATACATACATCAACAAGGATAGAACATAATAATATCACAGAGCCAATTATTTGATTACACATTTGTTACATAACATCTCAAAATTCATTATTCAAATGGGCTTGCCATCAATTTTTAGTTCTTACTGCTCTTCCTAAGAATTAGCTTCACGAAACGCAGAATTACAATATAGCAGTGTGTTGGGGCGAAGGCGAACACGCCTACCCCTCGCTCATCGACCTCTACATCAACATTCCGCAGGCCGAAGGCCGCGCCAGCAGGCCCCACCGGCCGGGCCGCGGACGTCGTCTGTGCGAAGGCCCAAGCGCCTCCTTCGCCCCGACAAGCCTAGGCGAAGGCCCCTGACGACTTCAAGGACCGGGTGATCGAAGCCGCGAAGACTACAAGGCTTTGTCCCCCTCAGCGCGAGAAGGGGCCCATGTGCAATTCGGCCCATGTCGTGGGACCACGCCCGCAAGTGCCATGTGGGCCGCGTCTGTAATAAAGCATGTTGTAATGACACACTGTACCCCCCCCCCCTATGAGGGAATATTCCGGGGATAAATTAGGTAACTGAGGGCCTAACTGTCCTTGACAAGGGCGGGCGGTCCCTCGGTTACCTATAAATCCCCACGTATTGTGCCAAAGCAAAGAGAGAGAACACTATTGCCTCGACACCCTGTGTTTAGAGGCATTAAACTACTCCCACCACTTCCCTATTGGATCCTGCTGTCCCAGGAGGCAGGTTCCAACACAGTGCAGATTATTCAATTGTGATCAGCAATTGTTACAGAACATCTCTATGTTCATTATTTAAATGGATTTGCAATCAGTTTTTAGTTCTTACTGTTCCGTCCTAAGAATTATTTTCACTAGACACAGAACGATAAATTGACAATACAGCATAGCTGATTAAGATTGTGAGCAACAATTGTCACAGTAGATCTCAATATCCATCATTAAATGGACTTGGCATCAATTTTTTTAGTTACTATTATTGTTATGTCCTAATAAAAAGTATAAATTAGTATCCCAGGACACAGAACAACACGCTAGATGACATCTCGACTTAAATCTAGAGTTTCCTGTAAATGCTCATACAGATACAGGCTATCACAATAATCTGACGACAGGTCATATAATAGACCATCCAGAATTTTAAACTTAAAGACAAGATTCTTTCGATTAGTAGCGGAATTAATAACGAATGCAAAACGCAAACTGGATCACTGTTTGGCCAAAATCAGTAGCCTCATCGCCTACATGTTTCATCAGCAGAGACATCCTCACAGACAGCTCCCAAGATAGCCATGTATACGAACAAGACATCTGCAGACGTTGTTCGTATGCGCAGAGCCTAACAACGCAGCTCGCAATCCCGCCCAGACACACAAGATCGAAGATTTGAGGCCACCACCGTATCTCAATACAACAATAAAGCGCGGTAACGAAGAAAAGGTCAGGCAGAACTCTCACCTGGGTGAGGACGCGCCGCCACGCCATGGGCCCGAATCCCTAGCCCAGCGCCACTCGGCCCACGGAGATTCCGAAGAAGAAGCGCCCACGCGGTCTGGGAGGACGGACGATCCCAACGGAAGCGAGCCTCGGAAGCGAGCGGTGGGGAAGCAGGATTTGGGGGTGGTCGGTGGCGGCGCGATAGAGGAGGGCGCGGGATGTGAGGGTGTAGGCGGCAGCGGCTTAGGTCATGGGCAAGCAGTCGAAGCTTCGAGGGCGTACAGGAAAAGTGAAGGAGAGGAAGACGACAGCAGTGAGAACGCCCTCGATTTTTTGTCTTTTTTAAATTGTTAGGCTGTATGCCTGTATCCGGCAGCACAAAGTGTATATGTGTCACACTCTTTACAAACAAAAATCGAATGTATAACATATATATAATAGAATTCATTTTTCATATATATGTTGTGCCACAAGTGTGATATATTAAAAGATAATACAATAAAAACGTAAAAAGAGTATAATAACTTTATTACATCATCCAAACTTAAAAATCTTGAACAATATTATCATCAAAGTACAAAAAAATATTATGGGTAATCTCTCACAGGAAGATGACCGGAGCGTCGCTGGACTCCATACTCGTCAACGTCTTTGTCAAAGTCTTCCTCATCACCTTCTGATAAAAATTTTAACAATAGGTGAACTCACTTACGGTGAGGGCTTAGCAAATGGGAGGAACTATGCAAGGTTAGTAAGGTAGGCTATGCTTACGTGGTAAGCATTTTAGTTGGTCAATATTTTATTAGCAACACCTAACTTACTATTTGTAAGTGTATCCCAAAACCCAATAAAATTATGAGCATAATGATTATATCTCAAAACACTTAAGTGAAACTATTTAAACAAACCATTTAAAAAACCACGGGATCACGATTTTGACTCCATCTTTAGGTTCAATTATCATGTGAGGGTACATGCTGCTCTTAACCATGATCACGGCTGACATATCAGTTTTACACTCTGCAGAGGTGGTACAACTTTACCCACATGACGTGTATCTCTTATTGTCGACGTTTCGGACCCCGGGGGACCCTCAACCGGGCCGACCAGTGAATTTTATCGTTGCGTGCCCCTGCCCAGATGGGTTGGCGCAAGATGGAACACAAGAGGGAAATGTGGCTCGTGTTATCTCGCACCAGGTGGTGCTCGTAGTAGGGGTTACAAGCGTTCGCGAGAGAGAGAGAGAGTGAGCCTGTTCGTTTGCTCGTCCCTCCGCGTGACCCTCCCGCATGAAGGCCCTGGACCTCCCTTTTATAGATGCAAGGAGATGGTCCAGGTGTACAATGGGGGGTGTAGCTTATGCGCTAACGTGTCTGGCAGAGAAGTGTCTGAGCCCTGTATACATGCCAACGTGGCTGTCGGAGAGGTGCTAGAGCCCTGTGTACGCGATAATGTGGCCGTCGGAGAAGTGCCTGAGCCCTGTAGAAGCACAGCTGGCGGTGCTGCTGGGATCCTGCTGACGTCTCCTTGCTTCCGTAGGGGGCTGAGAACCACCGTCGTTATGGACGCACGTGGGGAGCCATCATTACCTGTTACCGGGACGAGCCAGATGGGACGCCAGTCTTGTTCCCTCGTAGCCTGAGCTAGCTAGGGGTAGGGTAATGATGTATCCCCTGTGGCGCGGTCGGTCCGAGCCTAAGGTCGGGCGAGGCAGAGACTTCTCCTGAGGTCAAGGTCGGGGTCGGGCGAGGACGCGATTCCTCTCGAGGCCGAGGCCTAAGGTCGGGCGAGGCGGAACTTCCTGTTGCGCCCGAGGCTGAACTCGGCTGTTGTCAGCCTTACCCGGGTGGTTGGCACAGCAGTCGGAGCGGTGTGAGCGGTGCTGTTTTCCTGTCAGATCGGACAGTAAAGGGGCGAAGTGATTGCGGTCACTTCGACCTTGCCGACTGCGGCACGCGTGTCAGGATGAGATGTCAGGCGATCTTCGCATTGAATGCGCCTGCGATACAGTCGGTTGGTGAGGTGATTTGGCCAAGGTTGCTTCTCGACGAAGCTTGCCCGAGCTGGGCCTCGGGCGAGCCGAGGGTGCGCCCACTGCCTGAGGAGGCCCTCGGGCGAGGCGTGAATTCGTCCGGGACTACTGTTCCCGCCCGAGGCCGGGCTCGGGCGAGACGAGATTGCGTCCCTTGGTAGACGAGGCCTTGACCTGAACCGTGCCCATCAATCTTTGCAGTTTGTGCTGAGGGTGCTTACCAGCCGTGTTTAGGAGTGTTGGGGGGTACCCCTAATTACGGTACCCGATAGTAGCCCCCGAGCCTCGAAGGGAGTGTTGGTACTCGCTTGGAGGCTTTGCCGCATTTCTCTGTGAGGGGACCGACCTTTCTCGGTTATACTTTGCTCCGGTGGGTGCACGCGAGCGCACCCGCCGGGTGTAGCCCCTGAGGCCTCGAAGGAGTGGTTTGACTCCTCTAAGGTCTTAATGCTTTTCGTGATGCTTCGGTCGGCCTTGTTGTTCCCTCATGCGGCCTGACCGTAGCCCGGGTGCATGGTCAGGTTCCGAGTTTTTAGGCTGGTTTGTTGACGCTGTCAACGGTTTGGCCGTAGCCGGGTTGTGAGAGCAGCCCCCGAGCCTCTGCACGGAGCGAGAGGACGATCAAGGACTGTCTCGACTTTTATTATACGCCCCTTCGTCGCCTTTCCGCAAGGAGGAAGGGGGGAAAGCGCCATGTTGCCGTCGGAGGGCGCCGAACATGGTGTCTCTAGTGAGTTGCTAACGGGTGATCCGAGTGGACGCCCGTGCCCCGTTCGATAAGGGTCGGCTAGTGGCCCAGAGGCGCGCTCCAAAAGTACCTACAGGTGATTTGCCGGACCCGGACCCATTCAATAGGGTCCAAGGGCTCGATGCCTCCCTCTGGTGGGATTCTGTTACAAAATCGCTCCTACTGGTCTCAGAAATGTCCTAGGGTACCTCAGGAGCGTAGCCCGAGCCTCGGCCATGTAACGGACGTACCAGAGTCATCCCTCACTCTGCATGCTCTAGGGCGGCTGTCAAACCCTTCCGAGGGGCCAGCCTTTGAACCCCTGATCAGTAGAGGGCGCGGAGCCCAAGTGCTCTGGGGCAGCTGTCGAACCCTTCCGAGGGGCCAGCCTTCGAACCCCTGATCAGTAATGGGCTTGGAGCTCGAGTGCTCTAGGGCGGCTGTCGAACCCTTCCGAGGGGTCAGCCTTCGAACCCCTGATCAGTAATGGGCTCGGAGCCCGAGTGCTCTGGGGCGGCTGTCGAACCCTTCCGAGGGGCCAGCCTTCGAACCCCTGATCAGTAGGAGGGCTCGGGGGCCCATTTCCTTCGCCGAGAAGGATCCTTTTTGAAATATCCCCTTTCCCGGTCCCTGTAGTAAGAGAGAGAAAGAGGAAGAGGAAAAGGATATGAATTTAAATGGCGTGGCGTACCTTTTTTAACGCGGTCATCATGGCAGAGGTGAAACGACGCCCGCTTCGCCTGCCAAAGGTGTCGCTTGCCCTGCCGACGATTTAATGCGATGGGACGGGCGATTCGCGGGGCGGCCGTTGCGCGTGCGCGAGTCATTCGAGGACCGGAACACGGACGCGTCGTCTTCATGCCGTGGGAGAAGGCTCTCCTGCCGCTTCAGGAGGGGACGCGAGCCTGCAGGTGATTTGACCGCTGCTTCCGCCCGTCTGCTGCTGCAATTACTGCCGGTCCGCTTTTGGCCATGTCGACCGTCGCGCCTCTTCCCGCAGCTGACTGACCCGTGATCGTTGCACTCCATTGGCACTATTGGGTCACGCGCAGGGCTGCCTCGAGTCGCGGCACTGGTTCCGCAGTCGAGAAGACGCGGCATTGACGCGAGTGGCGGTGCGGTTTCCTTGCACGCAGTAACCGTTGCGCCGGTTGCATGACATGCGGGCCCGGGCCTTCACGCTGACCCACCGGATGCGATGAAGCCGAAAGGGTGCACAACGGTCCGCCCTTTGGCCCGCTGGTTTCGGCGAGGATGGGGGAACACTTATAACCACGGGGCGGTTACCTGCTTCGCGTGCAGCGGTTTGGCTTCTTCTGTTTCCGGTCCGCTCGCATGACATGTGGGACCCAGCCCTCGCGTCGGAGGGTGGGAACCCTGGAGCTCGTCGGTGGAGACTTTGCCCGTGACGCTTGGAATGCGAGTGGGGAGAGCCGCCTTTAAAAAGGGATCGATCCCCCGGGCAGTGGACATGCCTCCGCACTCCCCTCAAGCATTGCGCCCTTCCACCTTCCGAGCCCCTAGATGGGTAGCACCCGTGTTGCCTTCTTCTTGCTGCTGTTGGAGGAGCGCGACCCCGCGGGGGTTGGCGCTCTTCAGACATCGCTCGGCTTCAAGGATTTTCATCACGCGGCCCGGTTGCAGTCCCCCGCCGGCGGTCACCCAGGATGATGACCGTAGGCCTTGTGGTGGGGAGAAGCAAGTCGGGCTGCGGCCTCTGCCCCGCCCTCAGCTTCAAGGATGTTCATCATCCTCGCTATGGCGGAGGGCGAGCTGAGCCAGGGTTCTACCTCCCGCATGGGCCGACAAGCCGCCTCTTCCTTCAGCATTCAGGGGAGAGGGCGCTCACCGGCCTTGCGGAGGGGACGAACTTTGACAACGTGGGACCGGTCGGCCGCAAGCGTCGTCAGCTGCAGCGTGTCTGGCTCGCTGTCTTAGCTGGCTCTGGCGCGGCCTCCGACGCTGCCTCCTGCCGCTTGGTCCGGGCGTGGCCGTCCGTTGTAGGATCCCAAAAATTCAAATTTTGAAATATTCTCAAACTCGCTCTAAATTCAAAATGAATTTCAAATTTTGTTTCAAAATGTTTGTTTACAAGTTGATATCAACAAGTAAAATATAGTGGTCTATATTCTCTCCAAAATCCTACTCAAAATATCCTACAAATATTTTCCCTAGTGATCCCCTTCAAGTTCTTTCCAGAAATATTGCCTAGATATTCCACTGATATATCTCCAAGTATTTTCCTCCTAAGAAATACCTTCAGAATCATTTTTCAAGTCTCTACAAATATTTTCTTCATAACTTTCCTCATGCCCATACGTATATGTATGCCTCCGGTGTCATACGTTGAGCTTTACAAGCTAATTACACTCATATAAGACAAATCCATGCTAATCTCCCACTAATCCTGTCATCCTCCCCCTAATCCTCTCATCCCTTCCCCTAATCCCCCACCATGGCTATAAATAGAGGGGCAAGGGCCTCCTCTCATCCCACCCCAAGCCATTTCATGGCAACTCCCTCTCCCCCCCACACGCCCACCCCACTCCACCTCCCACACAAGCACCCACTAGCACAAGGATCGTTCGGTCGTTCTTCGATCGTTCGTCCCCTTGTTCTTAGTTTGTTCGTTCGTTCGATCGATTGTTCGTCCGTTCGTTCATGGTTCGTTCGTCCGTTCGTCCGTTCGTTCGATCGTTCGTCCGTTCGTTCGTCCAAATAATATTTTTCCTGCCGTTATGTTGCCGAAATTCCGATCGTTCGTTCGTTCGATCATTCGATCGTTCATCGTTCGTTCATAGTTCCTATTCATCGTTCGTTCATCGTCATTATTCACCGTTCATCGTTCGTTCATACGAACTATTCACCATCACTATTCACCGTTACTATTCATTGTTACTATTCATCGATCATCCGATCACCCCAAATTTCAACTACTCATCCATCATGCTGTCCAGTCCACCTAAGACCAGCTAGACCCATATTCCAGTCATACGAACTCCGGTGACTGTGATTTCATTCTAGTAGGGAACTTCCCATCTGGTCACCCATCCTAGATTTCTCCAAGTTGAGCACGCTTAACTTTGGAATTCTTTCAAGCCAGACTTCCAAAAAGAAAGACAAACCATGTTTGTATGGATATGTCTTCAATCCTATAAAACCTGGCCCAAGATACCACAACCCACTCGGACCAGAATACCACAACATTCCAGTTATTTGGGTCCCGCCTCACTGCTGTCTGATGTGACACAGTAGGTAGGAACAGTTTCTACCAACATAAACCTCTGCCCAAGAAAAGCCCAAAAATAATTCCTCGCACCCCGCTCAAAAATACATTTGTATTTTTTATTTTCCAAATATCTCTAAATATTCAAATTCTAGAATATTCAAAGAATATTCCTTTCCTTTTCTTTTTCTCCCTATGATTATAAAATCCAAAACTCCTCCATCCAAACTCAGATTTCAGTCATTCTTGTTTCTAAATTCTTATCATACTATTCCCTATCCAACCATGTCATCCCTTAAGCATGGTCCATATTCCAGAAAACTCCCAAAATACTCTTGTCCCATGTTCTGCCTATAACTCTCCTGTTCATACTAAGTCAGACGATTTATTCGTCACTATTCTCACCAACAGTGAACTTCACTGTGCTACACCACATACACCCAGCTATAAATACACCCAGCTACCCTCTCCCTCTCCACACACACTCAACACCCTCAGCCAAGGCAAACACCCCACCCACTCAGTTACTCCGCTTTACCGGCTACACGCATAGTGTCGCTTCGTCTCTAGTCCACCCTCCTGGTAAGCACCTTTGCTCCACCACCAGCAGTATCTCAACACCACATGACACATATTATACTCAAGACTCTACCCATCCATATATCGCTATTCTGACCACTATACTAAATATTTGTTGGTATACTTGTTGGTTTGTATGTTTGCTTGTTCATGTTGCATAGTTATCGGAGCGTTCGTGCCGTCTCGTGGAGGCTAGATCTGCAAGTCTACGCCAGGCAGTGGAGCCAGAAGCCAGTTCCGCGAGCTCCTCTTCCCCCTTCGCCGGATAAGCACGTCAAGCTCACTGGATGACTTTGATGCATAAATTACCTATGTTTTTCAACCACAACCCTCAGCCTATTATTTTATGCATGATATGATTTTGAGACAAGTTATTATGGTCACCCAGCCGCTTGCCGCAATCAATCCCTGATATATTTGTTACAAATGATTTGAGGAAAGGTGTGAGTTTTCAAAAGAAAATGCTTTTCAAAATGTGTACGATGAAGGGTTTTCACCCTTATCACCTTTGAGTAGGGATGATCAGGGACTCCCTGGTTTAGGGGAGGGCCTAAGGCGAAGGCTCAGCTGGTTTAGGTGTGAGCAGAAGGATTGTCCCCTCACATAAGGACCGGTTTGTCATCCTTCACTACCTGTACTCATGATACGTACAACCACTCGAGACTATGTGGGCAATCACTCAATCTGAACTCGTACGGTCCAACCCCAGGGTTATGAAGGCTGGGGAGCACCGGGAGGATAAGGAGGGAGAATGTTTTGTCCGGTTTGGGCATGGTGGTGGCCTGACTCCTTCTGGTATAACCGTTAAGGTTAGGACGTGCGATGAAAGAAAGAGATTCGGCATTCGGGTCTCATGACGGTGAGATCGCAGAAACCGGACTAGTGGGTAAAGTGTACCCCTCTGCGCAGAGTTTGAAAACCTATTCGAATAGTCCGTGTCCACAGGAATGGACGAGTCTGGTATGGTATGGCAATTAATGTTTTGTTTTCAAAAAAGGGTGTGTTTGAGAAAAGTGGTTTTTAAAAGGTCCGGCGGTTGAGCCGTGAGCTATGGTGGACGGGAAGTCCAGTAACTGTTTTTGAAAATGTAAACCGGTGGGAAACTGTTGAGATACCTGGATGGTTTAGTCCAGGGGATTTTATTCTAATATTGAAAAACTTCCTATTCCTTTTGGAGAGGATGCGCTTTGCAAAATACAAAATGTTTTTCAAAAACAACCCTGCATAAAATATTGTTGTTTCTGCAAATATCCTGAGCTCCACATATTCCATGCATTATATCTGATTTCCCCATTCCGCGGGTGAAGGTGGGCTGCTGAATACATTTGTACTCACCCTTGCTTATTTGTTGTTTTTCAGAAAAAAGGAGATCGGGTAAGAGTTACGACTGTTTCCAACCTTGCCTGTGGCTGTTGGACCGCTGATTTGCTTCGCTGCGTATATCGGGCTGCTTCAGCCCCACTCTGATGATATGTCTCGAGTTGTGGACCAACTCTTAAAGTTGTTCGCCACCTTTGTAGGTTAGTCTCGTTTAAGCAGATTTGGTTTCATCTGATGTATAAATGTGTTTACTAGCCTCCTGGGACTAGTAATTGTATCACATTTGAGTCCCAGAGGATTGGGGACGCTTCAGGTGGTATCGGAGCTGTTAGGTTGGCCGCAGGACGTAACCCTTAGCCTGATCAAAAGTTTTTGAGTCAAAACTATTTTCTTAAAAAAATCTTGCTCTCATCCCTTCATTTCAAAAATGTTTTCCCCCTTTCCTTCTCTCAGAAGTCAGATGGAGGTTCAGTGCCAAACCAGCTTGTGCCAGAATGAAGATGGTTTCCCCAAGTTGCTGAGAGCATGCACAGTTCGCCTCGGAATCAGGAGCCAGCCAGAGTATGATGGTCGTGAATTCGTTGAGCATGGCACAAAGAAGTGTGTCGTGACTGTATACATTGGATCTAGTCCGCACCATGTGGAATGGAGTGTCACTGCTTCTGGGCACATATTCAAAGACACCTGTCAAGTCGTCGCTCGCAAGGCATTGAGGGCCCTGTGTCAGATCTATGAAGAAGAAGTGGCCGACAGACCACTCAGATTCTTTCTGCCCTTTCAGAGAAACCGTCCCGTTTGGATGGCCAGGATGCGTGCATTGGAAGGTCAGCAGCGGCTTGAGGACGACCCCACAGTCGTGCACCTCACTGCATACCTGCTCACCCTAGATGCACAGTATGATTTCTTGGCTCGGCACCACCGTCAGATGATTGCCCAAGCAGAAGATGCAGAGAAGCGCACCCGTCAGCTCCATGTGGATCTCACCACAGCTCAAGCTCGTGCAACTGCCTTGGAAAGTCGTGAAGTCATTGTTGTTGAAGCCCTGAAGCAAGCCAAGGATGAGCATGTCCAGAAGCTGATGGAGGCCTACTTGGTAACCCATAACCAACGTAGAGCCTTGCGGATCCAAGAGCCCGCTTCATCCAACCCAGTTCAACCCAAGATAGTTGAAGATCCCCAGATTCGTGAAGGTCACCCGGTCTCTATCAGAGGAGAGAAGAAGGCTTGGGAACTCCCGAAAGGAGCCATAGTCTTGGAAGGAATTCCAGTCTTCCCTCAGGCTATGGTGAAGCAAGAGCACCCTGAATCCTCCCAAGATCCCCCACCGGAGTTGTTTGAGCCCCTTACCATGAAGAAGATTCCAGCACCATCCCTTGAAGTCAAGGAAGAAGCTGCAAGCACCCCGCCAGCACCGCCGCCCTCTGAGGAACTACAAGAGCCAGTCCAGCTTGAAGAAGAGTTCAACCCCGTGCTGCCATCTCAATCACCCCCAGAAGAAGTCATCATCATCAGCTCCCACTTGACCCATCTAGGAGATGTCTGAGATTGAAGTTGTGCGCAGCCTTGCCAGAAGAGAAGCTGCCATATCTGAGTTAGTTATGCCCAGTCCTCTGCGTGCATTGGGTAGTGAAGTTTTTCTTCACTTTGGCTAGAGCCCTGCATGTATGAGAGGTAATCGTGTAGACTCGTGTTTTGCAAAACTCTATTTGTGTGGCCCCCTAGGGCATTTCAAAATGAATTTTGCTTGATGTTTTCTTCCCTTTTGAGTGCATATGTGATGCTTTAACATTAGTGCTCATAAGTCCTGTTTATCATAGTTCTCAATTCAGGAGCCAAGCAATAGTAGTTATGCTTAGCCCCCAAATCTGAGTAGTCCATGCTTTGGAAAAACTCTATTCTTCCCTTATTCAAAACATTTGATTTGTTTGTGCTTATCATTGCTGAGCTTGTGTGTTTTCTTTCTTTTTAAGAAAGGTTTTCTCTAAAAACATAGATCACAAATTAGAGCTAATTCTCACCTTATGCTTCCATTCTCATCTTAACCCATCTCAAGAGAAAAGCACCTTACCCAAGAAGATATCAGGAAGCTTACCCTTGAAGCATGGAATAAGCTACAGAGGAACCTATCCAGTCGCTCAGTCAAAAGGATCGACCGTGAGAATCAAAGCACTACCCCTGAGTCAAGGTAAACAGAAAAAGAGGACAAAAGGAGTTATTACCATACAGAGAGGCAAAGATTCTTGGAACCAGAGACCACAAACATCAGGGTCATTGACCCCACCACTCACTCGTGCCTCTCGCACGCGTGTCCGCCTCCATGCACACTACCACCGCCCCACGCCCCTTTGCAGCGCACTACCGCCACCCACGCCCCCTTTTGCAGCGCACCCACCGCCATCGTTGCGGCAACAGGCCCCCCTTCCCCTTGTCGCACCTGCTGCCTTGTGTCACCTGCTCCATCACTACCACTCCACCCCCCCAAGCACCCCCACTCGCCTATAAACCCCCCTAGCTCCCTCAACTCCCATCTCGCTCAAAGCAAAGCACACTCTAGATAAATCCCCTCTGCCAAATCGCAAGCAACCCCATTTCTCACTCCCTCGCCCCTAAGATCACAATGCTTGGTGATTCTTGGGTTGAAGACTGTTGTACATGGTTCAACATCTTCAGTTTCCTCCTCTGTATGATGGTAATACTCTTTGATAGAATCCTCCAGTGGGAAGAGCAAAGAGAAAGAAAGGGTCAGTGAAAAGAAGATAGTGAAGAGAAGATGAGAAGAAGGTTCTCCCAGAATCAACCCTATGGCAGTCATCTCTCTGTAGCCTGGTCAAGCAGCAATAGTAGAAGAAGGCCCCGTAACACCCTTGTTATGAGGTACTTTAAGGAGTTCAAATCCCCAAGATTCAAGAGTTCTACCCTCATTCTTTTTAAGTGGGGTAGTGTTCCAGTAAGGTTCCTGCTATGGAGAAAAAGAAGAAGGCCTGTAGCAAGCTTGTGGAGGACCCGATCATCCAAGCATATAAGTTTCTGGATGAGAAGTGGTCACCCAAGTTTTGTTGATGAAGCACCAGAAGACTAATCAAGGAAGGAATCCATGTGGGAGTTCGCAAGAAAAAGGTTTGCGTGTTGGCATCAATGCTTCCTCAATAAGCTAAGCGAAACCTAGAAGCCTGAAGATGATGTTTGAGTAGCCAGAATCAGCGTTTGCAATCAGCAACCGGATGCTCCTGAAAGGCCAGATTTTGTTAAAGTTCCATCTCCTCGAAGAGTCTGCAAAGTGAAGATATGTAGCTGAAGTAAAGCTATACCCATAACCCTTCTAAGCCGAATCTCGAGGACGAGATTCCTTTTAAGTGGGGTAGATTTGTAGCATCCTTGTCGGGGACCATAATTAGGGGTACCCTCAAGACTCCTAATTCTTAGCTGGTAACCCCCATCAGCACAAAGCTGCAAAGGCCTGATGGGTGCGACTAAGTCAGGGATTGGTCCATTCGAGGGACTCGATCGCGCCTCGCCCGAGCCCAGCCTCAGGCAAGGGCAGCCGACCCCGGAGGATCTCCATCTCGCCCGAGGCCCCCCTCTAGCAACGAACAAACTTCCGGCTCGCCCGAGGCCCAGTCTTCACCAAGAAGCAACCCTGGCCAAATCGCCACGCCAACCGACCAAATCGTAGGGGCATTTAATGCAAAGGCGGCCTGACACCTTTATCCTGACGCACGTCCTCCAGTCGACAGAGCCGAAGTGACCGCAGTCACTTCGCCGCTCCACTGACCGGCCTGACAGAAGGACAGCGCCGCCTGTGCCGCTCCGACTGCTGTGCCACTCGACAGAGTGAGGCTGACAGGCAGTCAGGCCCGGCCTCAGGCACCATAGGAAACTCCGCTCTGCTCGACCCAGAGCTCGGACTCGGGCTCAGCCCCGGAAGACGGCGAACTCCACTCCGCCTGACCCAGGGCTCGGACTCGGGCTCAGCCCCGGAAGACGGCGAACTCCGCTCCGCCCGACCCAGGGCTCGGACTCGGGCTCAGCCCCAGAAGACGGCGAACTCCTCTCCGCCCGACCCAGGGCTCGGACTCGGGCTCAGCCCCGGAAGACGGCGAACTCCGCTCCGCCCGACCCAGGGCTCGGACTCGGGCTCAGCCCCGGAAGACGGCGAACTCCGCTCCGCCCGACCGAGGGCTTGGACTCGGGCTCAGCCCCGGAAGACGGTGAACTCCGCTCCGCCCGACCCAGGGCTCCGACTCGGGCTCAGCCCCGAAAGACGGCGAACTCCGCTCCGCCCGACCCAGGGCTCGGACTCGGGCTCAGCCCCAGAAGACGGCGAACCCCGATCCGCCTGACCCCAGGGCTCGGACTCGGGCTCAGCCCCGGAAGACGACGAACTCTGCTTCGCCCGACCCCAAGGCTCGGACTCAGCCCTGGCCTCAGCCGAAGGTCTCCGCCTCGCCCGACCCAGGGGCTCGGACTCGACCTCGGCCATGGAAGACAGACACAACCTCGACCTCGGAGGAGCCTCCACATCGCCCAACCTAGGGCGCGGACCGACCACGTCAACAAGAGGCGCCATCATTACCCTACCCCAAGCTGACTCAGGCTACGGGGAACAAGACCGGCGTCCCATTTGGCTCGCTCCGCCAGACAAGTAATGATGGCACCCCGCACGCTCTCTGACGACAGCGGCTCTCAGCCCCCTTACGGAAGCAAGATGACGTCAACAAGGACTCAATAGCCCCGACAGCTGTCCTTCCGCCAGGCTCCAGCGCTCCTCCGACGGCCACGACACCACACGAACTGGATGCCAAAACCTCTCCGGCTGCCACGATGGCATGTACTTAGGGCGCTAGCTCTCCTCCGCTAGACACGTTAGCACTCTGCTACACCCCCATTGTACATCTAGATCCTCTCCTTGCGCCTATAAAAGGAAGGACTAGGGCCCTCTTACAGAGGGTTGGCCGCGTGGGGAAGAGGATGGGACAGGCCCTCGCGTGAGACCGCTCGCTCCCCCTCCCGCGTGGACGCTTGTAACCCCCTACTGCAAGCGCACCCGACCTGGGCGTGGGACAAACATGAAGGCCGCGGGATTTCCACCTCTCTCTCTCGCTCCGGCTGCCTTTTCTTCCCCCTTCGCGCTCCATCTCGCGCCGACCCATCTGGGCTGGGGCACGCGGCGATATTTTCACTCGTCAGCCCAGGGACCTCCCGGTCTCGAAACGCCGACAGTTGGCGCGCCAGGTAGGGGCCTGCTGCGTGTTGACGAACAGCTTCCCGTCAAGCTCCAGATGGGCAGTCTCCAGCGACCTTTCCAGCCTGGGATGGTGCTCCGTTTTGGGAGTCTTGAGTTCATGTCCCTCGACGGCAGCTACGACATGGTACTGCTTCCCCCGCCGTGCAACAGCGACAATGGCGACCGACAGCCCGCCCGCCGGCGGCGGAATCGATGGCGTCTTCCCTGCGTGGTGGAAGAACGACATTCGAGCTCACCCCGCCCTCTCCCCCACCGACGGAGGAGGAGGCAGGGCAACCAAGGCCAAGCAGGAGGCGACACCTCGTCGGCTGTCGAGCAAGTCGACGGCGCCGGCACCCCAACGGGGGGCACGTCGGGCATCAACCTCGCGTTTGAGACGAAGACGAGCGTCGTCTCCCTGCAACACACCAATTCCGAGCAAACGGACGACGCCAGCACGCTCGTGAAAGGCTTGCTGGGCGTCACCCTCGTACCTGAGACGACGGTGCAGTCAGTCCCTGACATGACTTCATCACCGCCCGTCGACCAAGAGGTACCGACCGATTCCCATTTCACGCCTCTTGGATTCAGCCTCGACCCGCCGAGCGGCTTCGCTTTGGCGGGCGCTCTCGTAGAGGCGAGTCCGAACCCTCTGGGGTATCGTATGCGGTCACCCTGGGACCGGCTAACGGACGTCTCGACCTACGGGCCCTTGGGGTCCGAGGAAGATGACGAGCCCGACTTCTGTTGGGACTTCTCCGGACTTGGTAACCCCAGTGCCGTGCGGGACTTCATGACCGCATGCGACTACTGCCTTTCTGACTGTTCCGACGATAGCCGCAGCCTCGGCGACGAGGACTGCGGCCCAAGTCGCGAATGTTTCCACGTCGATCTAGGGGGTCCCTCCAAAGGCAACCATCTTGGTATGCCGGAGAACGGTGATCTCCCTAGGCCTGTGCCTCGCATTGACATCCTACGGGAGCTAGCTGTGGTCCCCGTTCCGGCGGGGGGTCATGACCCACAGCTCGAGCAAATCCGCGGGGTGCCGGCCAGGCTCGACGAGGGAGCAGGAGCACTTGAGCCAATCCGCCGGGACGTCGAGCAGGAATGGGCGGGCCAACCTCCGGCCGGAGAAATGCGTCATCTACCCCAGGGTATCCAGCACCGCATCGCCAACGATGTCAGGGTAAGGCCGCCACCCGCTTCCAGTGGGGTCGGCCAAAACCTGGCTGCAGCGGCAATGCTTCTCCGCGCGATGCCGGAGCCATCAACCACTGAGGGGCGGCGAATCCAGGGAGAGCTCAAGAATCTCCTGGAGGGAGCCGCGGTCCGACGGGCCGAAAGCTCTGCCTCCCGGAGGCAGGGGTACCCCTCGGAACATCGCGCCGCGACTTCTCGATTTATGCGGGAAGCCTCGGTCCACACCGGGCGCACGCGCAACACAGCGCCTGCGGCCCCAGGACGCCTCGGCAACGAGCACCATCACCGCGACCGTCGGGCCCACCTCGACGAGAGGGTGCGCCGAGGCTACCACCCCAGGCGTGGGGGACGCTACGGCAGCGGGGAGGATCGGAGTCCCTCGCCCGAACCACCCGGTCCGCAGGCTTTCAGCCACGCCATACGACGGGCGCCGTTCCCGACCCGGTTCCAAACCCCGACTACTATCACAAAGTACTGGGGGGAGACGAGACCGGAACTGTGGCTTGCGGACTACCGGCTGGCCTGCCAACTAGGTGGGATGGACGATGACAGCCTCATCATCCGCAACCTCCCCCTGTTCCTCTCCGACACCGCTCGTGCCTGGTTAGAGCACCTGCCTCCGGGGCAGATCTCCAACTGGGATGACCTGGTCCAAGCCTTCGCCGGCAATTTCCAGGGCACGTACGTGCGCCCTGGGAACTCCTGGGACCTCTGAAGCTGCCGGCAGCAGCCGAGAGAGTCTCTCCAGGATTACATCCGGCGATTCTCGAAGCAGCGCACCGAGCTGCCCAACATCACCGATTCGGATGTCATCGGCGCGTTCCTCGCCGGCACCACCTGCCGCGACCTGGTGAGCAAGCTGGGTCGCAAGACCCCCACCAGGGCGAGCGAGCTGATGGACATCGCCACCAAGTTCGCCTCTAGCCAGGAGGCGGTTGAGGCTATCTTCCGGAAGGACAAGCAGCCCCAGGGCCGCCCACCGGAAGATGCCCCCGAGGCATCAACTCAGCGCGGCGCCAAGAAGAAGGGCAAGAAGAAGTCGCAAGCGAAACGCGACGCTGCCGACGCGGACCTTGTCGCCGCCGCCGAGTACAAGAACCCTCGGAAACCCCCCGGAGGTGCCAACCTCTTCGACAAGATGCTCAAGGAGCTGTGCCCCTATCATCAGGGGCCCGTCAAGCACACCCTTGAGGAGTGCGCTATGCTTCGGCGCCACTTTCATAGGGCCGGGCCACCCGCGGAGGGTGGCAAGGCCCGCGACGACGATAAGAGGGAGGATCACCAGGCAGGAGAGTTTCTCGAGGTCCGCGACTGCTTCATGATCTACGGTGGGCAAGCGGCAAACGCCTCGGCTCGGCACCGCAAGCAAGAGCGTCGGGAGGTCTGTTCGGTGAAGGTGGCGGCGCCAGTCTACCTAGACTGGTTCGACAAGCCCATCACCTTCGACCAAGCCGACCACCCCGACCACATGCCGAGCCCGGGGAAATACCCGCTCGTTGTCGACCCCGTCAGCGGCGACGTCAGACTCACCAAGGTCCTCATAGACGGAGGCAACATCCTCAACATCATCTACACCGAGACCCTCGGGCTCCTGCGTGTTGATATGTCCTCGGTCCGAGCAGGCGCTGCGCCTTTCCACGAGATCATCCCCGGAAAGCGCGTCTAGCCCCTCGGACAACTCGACCTTCCTGTCTGCTTCGGAACACCCTCCAACTTCCGAAGGGAGACCCTCACGTTCAAGGTGGTCGGGTTCCGAGGAACCTACCACGCAGTATTGGGGAGGTCATGCTACGCGAAGTTCATGGCCGTCCCCAACTACACCTACCTCAAGCTCAAGATGTCGGGCCCCAATGGGGTCATCACCGTCGGCCCCACGTACAAACACACGTTCGAATGCAACGTGGAGTGCGTGGAGTACGCCGAGGCCCTTGCCGAGTCCGAGGCCCTCATCGCCGACCTGGAGAGCCTCTCTAAGGAGGTGCTAGACGTGAAGCGTCACGCTAGCAACTTCGAGCCAGCGGAGACGGTTAAGTCCGTCCCCCTCGACCCCAGCGGCGACGCCTCCAAGCAGATCCGGATCGACTCCAAGCTCAATCCCAAATAGGAAGCAGTGCTCGTCGACTTTCTTCGCGCAAACGCCAACGTTTTCGCGTGGAGTCCCTCGGACATGCCCGGCATACCGAGGGATGTCGCCGAGCACTCGCTGGATATCCAAGCTGGAGCCCGACCCGTGAAGCAGCCTTTGCGCCGATTCGACGAAGAAAAGCACAGAGCCATTGGCGAGGAGATCCACAAGCTAATGGCGGCAGGGTTCATCAAAGAGGTATTCCATCCCGAATGGCTTGCCAACCCTGTGCTTGTGAGAAAGAAAGGAGGGAAATGGCGGATGTGTGTAGACTACACTGGTCTAAACAAAGCATGTCCGAAGGTTCCCTACCCTCTGCCTCGCATCGATCAAATCGTGGATTCCACTGCTGGGTGTGAAACCCTGTCTTTCCTCGACGCCTACTCAGGGTATCACCAAATCAGGATGAAAGAGTCCGACCAGCTCGCGACTTCTTTCATCACACCCTTCGGCATGTACTGCTATGTCACCATGCCGTTTGGCTTGAGGAATGCGGGTGCGACGTACCAGCGGTGCATGAACCATGTGTTCGGCGAACACATTGGCCGGACGGTCGAGGCCTACGTCGATGACATCGTAGTCAAGACGAGGAAAGCCTCCGACCTCCTTTCCGACCTTGAAGTGACATTCCGATGTCTCAAGGCGAAAGGCGTGAAGCTTAATCCCGAGAAGTGTGTCTTTGGGGTTCCCCGAGGCATGCTCTTGGGGTTCATCGTCTCCGAGCGGGGCATCGAAGCCAACCCGGAGAAGATTGCGGCCATCACCAGCATGGGGCCCATCAAGGACTTGAAAGGCGTACAGAGAGTCATGGGATGTCTTGCGGCTCTGAGCCGTTTCATCTCACGCCTCGGTGAAAGAGGCCTGCCTCTGTACCGCCTCTTAAGGAAGGCCGAGTGCTTCACTTGGACCCCTGAGGCCGAGGAAGCCCTCGGGAACCTGAAGGCGCTCCTCACCAACGCGCCCGTCTTGGTGCCTCCCGCTGCTGGAGAAGCCCTCTTGATCTACGTCGCCGCGACCACTCAGGTGGTTAGCGCCGCGATCATGGTTGAGAGACGAGAAGAAGGGCATGCATTGCCCGTCTAGAGGCCAGTCTACTTCATCAGCGAGGTACTGTCCGAGACCAAGATCCGCTACCCACAAGTTCAGAAGCTGCTGTACGCGGTGATCCTGACGCGGCGGAAGTTGCGACACTACTTCGAGTCTCATCCGGTAACTGTGGTGTCATCCTTCCCCCTGGGGGTGATCATCCAGTGCCGAGAGGCCTCGGGTAGAATCGCAAAGTGCGCGGAGGAAATCATGGGCGAAACAATCTCGTTCGCCCCTCGGAAGGCCATCAAGTCCCAGGTCTTGGCGGACTTCGTGGCTGAATGGGTCGACACCCAGCTCCCAACAGTTCTGATCCAGCCGGAACTCTGGACCATGTTCTTCGACGGGTCGCTGATAAAGACAGGGGCCGGCGCAGGCCTACTCTTCATCTCGCCCCTCAGAAAGCATCTACGCTACGTGCTACGCCTCCACTTCCCGGCGTCCAACAATGTGGCTGAGTACGAGGCTCTGGTCAACGGGTTGCGGATCGCCATCGAGCTAGGGGTCCGACGCCTCGACGCTCGCGGTGACTCGCAGCTCATCATCGACCAAGTCATGAAGAACTCCCACTGCCGCGACCTGAAGATGGAGGCCTACTGCGATGAGGTTCGGCGCCTAGAAGACAAGTTCTACGGGCTCGAGCTCAACCACATCGCCCGACGCTACAACGAGACTGCGGACGAGCTGGCTAAAATAGCCTCGGGGCGAACAACGGTTCCCCCGGACGTCTTCTCCCGAGACCTGCATCAACCCTCCGTCAAGATCGACGACACGTCCGAGCCCAAGGCACCCTCGGCTCAGCCCGAGGTACCCTCGGCTCAGTCCGAGGCACCCTCGGCCCAACCCGAGGCACCCTCAGCTCGGCCCGAGGCACCCTCGGTTCAGCCCGAGGTACCCTCGGCCCCCGAGGGTGAGGCACTGCGCGTCGAGGAGGAGCAAAGCGGGGTCGCGCCTAATCAAAACTGGCAGACCCCGTACCTGCAGTATCTCCACCGAGGAGAGCTACCCCTCGACCGAGCCGAAGCTCGGCGGTTGGCTCGGCACGCCAAGTCGTTCGTCTTGCTGGGAGATGGGAAGGAGCTCTACCACCGCAGCCCCTCAGGCATCCTCCAGCGATGCATTTCCATCGCCGAAGGCCAGGAGCTCCTACGAGAGATACACTCGGGGGCTTGCGGCCATCACGCAGCACCTCGAGCCCTCGTTGGAAACGCCTTCCGACAAGGTTTCTACTGGCTGACGGCAGTGGCCGACGCCACTAGAATTGTCTGCACCTGTGAAGGGTGTCAGTTCTACGTGAGGCAGACCCACCTGCCCGCTCAGGCTCTGCAGACGATACCCATCACCTAGCCTTTTGCTGTGTGGGGTCTGGACCTCGTCGGCCCCTTGCAGAAGGCACCCGGGGGCTACACGCACCTGTTGGTCGCCATCGACAAATTCTCCAAGTGGATCGAGGTCCGACCCCTAAACAGCATCAGGTCCGAACAGGCGGTGGCGTTCTTCACCAACATCATCCATCGTTTTGGGGTCCCGAACTCCATCATCACCGACAACGGCACCCAGTTCACCGACAGAAAGTTCCTAGACTCCTGCGAGGATCACCACATTCGGGTGGGCTGGGCAGCTGTGGCTCACCCCATGGCGAATGGGCAAGTAGAGCGTGCCAACGACATGATTCTACAAGGACTCAAGCCTCGGATCTACAACGACCTCAACAAGTTCGGCAAGCGATGGATGAAGGAACTCCCCTCGGTGGTCTGGAGCCTGAGGACAATGCCAAGCCGAGCCACGGGCTTCACACCGTTCTTTCTAGTCTATGGGGTCGAGGCCATCTTGCCCACAGACTTAGAATACGGTTCCCCGAGGACGAGGGCCTATGCCGACCAAAGCAACCAAGCTAGTCGAGAAGACTCGCTGGACCAGCTGGAAGAGGCTTGGGACATGGCCTTACTACACTCGGCGCGGTACCAGCAGTCCCTGCGACGCTACCACGCCCGAGGGGTCCGGTCCCGAGACCTCCAGGTGGGCGACCTGGTGCTTCGGCTGCGACAGGACGCCCGAGGGCGGCACAAGCTCACGCCTCCCTAGGAAGGGTCGTTCGTCATTGCCAAAGTTCTGAAGCCCGGAACGTACAAACTGGCCAATAGTCAAGGCGAGGTCTACAACAACGCTTGGAACATCCAACAGCTACGTCACTTCTACCCTTAAGATGCTTTCAAGTTATTCATATACCTCGCTCCCACACAAAGTTTAGTCATCAAGGAAGGGTCAGCCTTGCCTCGGTAAAGCCCGACCCTCCCTCGGGGGCTAAAAGGGGGGAACCCCCTCTGCGTCGAATTTTTTCCTCGAAAAAAGATCCTTTCTGCTAGAATGTCTTTCGTGCTTTTCGACTACTTCGAAAGTGGATCCTGAAAACGACGGAGTACACGTAAGCAACCAAGGCTGACCGAGCCGAGGGACTCCTACGCCTCCGGGATACGGATACCTCACTCATCACCTTCTGCGATAAGTAACTCGCGTTCGGATAAGCGATTCCGCGGACTGAACAAGTCTTCACGCTCGAAAGCTCCTCTGTCGAAGCGATTCTTCGGGCCTTCTCGACTGCGTCGGTGGCAGAACCCTATGGACGGGCAAGGGTGCGCGTAAGCGGCAAGGCCGACCGAGCCGAGGGATTCCTACGCCTCCGGGATACGGATACCTCACTCATCACCTTCCGTGAAAAGCAACTCTCGCTCGCACAAGACAATTCTGTTACCGACGAAAAAGTCCAGATACTCGAAACAAGAGGAAAAGAAGCGCAGCTTTACAACACGGCGAGGGTGTGTTTGGGCCTCGGCGACCGCAAAAAACACACGCTACAAGATAATCCGATCCTGCAGGCTCGGATCTTGACGGTTGAAGGGAGCAGCAGCACCCTCGGCGTCGACTACACCTTCGGCGAGGCCCGACCTAGCCTCGGACGGCGACGCGGTCCGAGGATCCCCACTCTGAAGGACGACATCATCATCATGCCCGGGCCATCGCCGCCAGGGTCTTCTCCAAGAATCCGGCTCGAGCAGGCGGCTCGGCTGGTCGCCACGAGGTCTCGGCCAGCTGTCCTCCGAAGACATCAGCCCGTCCCGAGGCCTCGGCAGATCAACTCCGGTGTCGGTCCCGCTAACGGACGACCCGGCCAGGCTCCGGCCGACCAAGTCTTCTTTTCGAGCCAACTCTGCCTCTGTCCATGCTGACACCGCTACCCCTGGCTTCGGCTCATCGAAGAGCGGCCGAGGGGTTCCTTTAACTAAGCAAGAGAAGCCTCGGACAGTAAGGTCGACCGAGCCGAGGGACTCCTACACCTCCAGGATACGGATACCTCACTCGTCACCTTTGTACGGGGCGACTCACGCTTGGTGAAGCGGTTCAGGCAACCGACGGGCGAGTCTTAGTGCTCGAAAATGAGGAAAAAAACATGGCTCCGCGCCAAAAATACATACACGTTCAGACCCCAACTCGGCACACTCCCCTCCCTAGCACTGATGATGAAAATCCTTTAGGCTGAGGGAGGGGCAGAGGCCGCAGCCCGGTTTGCTTTCCCCCGCCATCGAACTGGAGGTCACCGTCCTGGGTGACCGCCGACGGAGGGGTGCAGCCGGGCTGCATGATGAAAATCCTTGAAGCCGAACGATGGCTGAAAGGTACCAACTCCCACGGAGTTGCGTTCCTCCAACGACAAGGCGGAAGGATTGCGGGTGTCCCCCATTCGGGGGCTCGGAAGGTGGAAAGACACGATGCATAAGGGAGCGCGAAGACATGGTCGCCTTCCAAGGGGGTCACCCTCCTTTTAAAGGCGACTCTCCCTACTTGCGTCCCCAGCCGTCGTGGGCTGAGTCTTCTCCAACACGCTCCAAGGTCCTCCCCCTACGGCGCGGGGGCTGGGTCCCACGCGTCATGCAAGCTGGCCCAGAGCAAAAGAAGCCAAACCGCCCCGTGTGGTGCATGCAACCGCCCAGCGGTTACGAGCATTCCTCTGCTTTCGCCCAGACCAGCGGGCGAAAGGGCGGGCAGCCATGCAGGCGGCATGCAACCGCGCTAAGTGGGCGCGCCCCTCCGACTTCCAACGCACCCAGCGCGGGGGCCCACGCCCACACGTCACGCAACCGGCGCGCCGGTCGCTACATGCAAGCAACTGCACTGCCACTCGCACCACTGCCACGCCTCCTCGACTGCGGAACCGGTACCGCGACTCGAGGCAACCCTACGTACGACCCAGCAGTGCCAGCCAGGCGCGACGGTCAATATGGCCAAAAATGGGTCGGCAGTAATGGCGGTGGCAGGCGGGCAGGAGCAGTGGTCACGTCGTCAGCCAAGCTTACGTCCCATCCTGGGGCAGTGAGAGAACCCTCTCTCACGGCGTGAAGACGGCGCGCCCGTGTTCCGTTCCTCGAACGGCTCGCGCACGCGCAACGGCCACCCCGTGAACCGCCCGCTCTGTCGCATTAGCTCCGCGGCGGGACAGGCGGCGCCTCAGGCAGGAGAAGCAAGTGACGCTTCGCCTTCGCCATAACGACCGCGTCCAAAAAGGTACGCCGCGTCATTCGGTTTCATATCCTTTTCCTTTTCCTCTTTCTCCCTCTTACAACAGGGACCGGGAAAGGGGGATACCCTGAAAAGGATCCTTCCCCGTGAAGGAAACAGGCTCCGAGCCTCCCTACTGATCAGGGGTTCGAAGGCTGGCCCCTCGGAGGGGTTCAACAGCCGCCTCAGAGCACGTGGGCTCCACACCCACTACTGGTCAGAGGTTCGAAGGCCGGCCCCTCGGAAGGGTTCAACGGCTGCCTCAGGCCACTCGGGCTCCACGCCCACTACTGATCAGGGGTTCGAAGGCTGGCCCTCGAAGGGTTCACAGCCGCCTCAGACATAGAGCGAGGGATGACCCTGGGTACGTTCGATACATAACCAAGGCTCGGGCTACGCTCCTGAGGTACCCTAGGACATTTCCGAGACCAGCGGGAACGATCTTGTAACGGAATCCCATCAGAGGGAGGCATCAAGCCCTCGGACCCCGTCGACAGGGGACCGGGTCCGGCAGATCACCCGCAGGTACTTTTGGGCGCGCCTCTGGGCCTCTAGCTGACACCTAACAAATGGGGCACGAACGTCCGCTCGGATTACCCGCCAGCAGCTCACCGGAGACACCATGTTCGGCGCCCTCCGAGGGCAACATGGCGCTTTCCCCCCTCCTCCTTGCGGAAAGGCGACGCAGGGGCGTATGTAAAAAAAGTCGAGTCTATCCCTGACCGTCCTCTCGCCCTGTGCAGAGGCTCGGGGGCTGCTCTTGCAAACCCGGCTCCGGCCAAATCGTTGACAGCGTCAACATACCAGCCCGAGAACTTGGGACCCGACCGTGCACCCGGGCTACGGCCAGCTCGCATGAGGGAACGACCAGACTAGCCAAAGCATTGCGCAAGGCATTAAGACCTCGGAGGAGTCAAACCACTCCTCCGAGGCCTCGGGGGCTACACCCGGCGGGTGCGCTCGTGCGCACCCACCGGAATAAAACGCAACCGAGAAAGGCTGGTCCCCTAGCAAAAAAGTGCGACAAAAGCCTCCAAGCGAGTGTTAACACTCCCTTTGAGGCTCGGGGGCTACTGTCGGGGACCATAATTAGGGGTACCCTCAAGACTCCTAATTCTCAGCTCGTAACCCCCATCAGCACAAAGCTGCAAAGGCCTGATGGGTGCGACTAAGTCAGGGATCGGTCCATTCGAGGGACTCAATCGCGCCTCGCCCGAGCCCAGCCTCGGGCAAGGGCAGCCGACCCCGGAGGATCTCCGTCTCGCCCGAGGCCCCCCTCCAGCAATGAACAAACTTCCGGCTCGCCCGAGGCCCAGTCTTCACCAAGAAGCAACCCTGGCCAAATCGCCACGCCAACCGACCAAATCGCAGGGGCATTTAATGCAAAGGCGGCCTGACACCTTTATCCTGACGCACGTCCTCCAGTCGACAGAGCCGAAGTGACCGCAGTCACTTCGCCGCTCCACTGACCGGCCTGACAGAAGGACAGCGCCGCCTGCACCGCTCCGACTGCTGTGCCACTCGACAGAGTGAGGCTGACAGGCAGTCAGGCCCGGCCTCAGGCACCATAGGAAACTCCGCTCTGCCCGACCCAGGGCTCGGACTCGGGCTCAGCCCCGGAAGACGGCGAACTCCGCTCCGCCCGACCCAGGGCTCGGACTCGGGCTCAGCCCCGGAAGACGGCGAACTCCGCTCCGCCCGACCTAGGGCTCGGACTCGGGCTCAGCCCCGGAAGACGGCGAACTCCGCTCCGCTCGACCCAGGGCTCGGACTCGGGCTCAGCCCCGGAAGACGGCGAACTTCGCTCCGCCCGACCCAGGGCTCGGACTCGGGCTCAGCCCCGGAAGACGGCGAACTCCGCTCCGCCCGACCCAGGGCTCGGACTCGGGCTCAGCCCCAGAAAACGGTGAACCCCGATCCGCTCGACCCCAGGGCTCGGACTCGGGCTCAGCCCCGGAAGACGACGAACTCCGCTTCGCCCGACCCCAAGGCTCGGACTCAGCCCTGGCCTCAGCCGACGGTCTCCGCCTCGCCCGACCTAGGGGCTCGGACTCGACCTCGGCCACGGAAGACAGACACGACCTCGACCTCGGAGGAGCCTCCACATCGCCCAACCTAGGGCACGGACCGACCACGTCAACAGGAGGCACCATCATTACCCTACCCCAAGCTGACTCAGGCTACGGGGAACAAGACTGGCATCCCATCTGGCTCGCTCTGCCAGACAAGTAATGATGGCACCCCGCACGCTCTCTGACGACGGCGGCTCTCAGCCCCCTTACGGAAGCAAGAGGACGTCAGCAAGGACTCAACAGCCCCGACAGCTGTCCTTCCGCCAGGCTTCAGCGCTCCTCCGACGGCCACGACACCACACGAACTGGGTGCCAAAACCTCTCCGGCTGCCACGATGGCATGTACTTAGGGCGCTAGCTCTCCTCCGCTAGACACATTAGCACTCTGCTACACCCCCATTGTACATCTGGATCCTCTCCTTGCGCCTATAAAAGGAAGGACCAAGGCCCTCTTACAGACGGTTGGCCGCGCGGGGAAGAGGACGGGACAGGCGCTCGCGTGAGGCCGCTCGCTCCCCCTCCCGCGTGGACGCTTGTAACCCCCTACTGCAAGCGCACCCGACCTGGGCGCGGGACAAACACGAAGGCCGCGGGATTTCCACCTCTCTCTCGCTCCGGCTGCCTTTTCTTCCCCCCTTCGCGCTCCGTCTCGCGCCGACCCATCTGGGCTGGGGCACGCGGCGACATTTTCACTCGTCGGCCCAGGGACCTCCCGGTCTCGAAACGCTGACAATCCTAAAAATTCAAATTCTGAAATATTCTCAAACTCGCTCTAAATTCAAAATGAATTTCAAATTTTGTTTCAAAATGTTTGTTTGCAAGTTGATATCAACAAGTAAAATATAGTGGTCTATATTCTCTCCAAAATCCTACTCAAAATATCCTACAAATATTTTCCCTAGTGATCCCCTTCAAGTTCTTTCCAGAAATATTGCCTAGATATTCCACCGATATATCTCCAAGTATTTTCCTCCTAAGAAATACCTTCAGAATCATTTTTCAAGTCCCTACAAATATTTTCTTCATAATTTTCCTCATGCCCATACGTATACGGATGCCTCCGGTGTCATACGTTGAGCTTTACAAGCTAATTACACTCATATAAAACAAATCCATGCTAATCTCCCACTAATCCTCTCATCCTCCCCCTAATCCTCTCATCCCTCACCCTAATCCCCCCACCATGGCTATAAATAGAGGGGCAAGGGCCTCCTCTCATCCCACCCCAAGCCATTTCATGGCAACTCCCTCTCCCCCCCACACGCCCACCCCACTCCACCTCCCACACAAGCACCCACTAGCACAAGGATCGTTCGATCGTTCTTCGATCGTTCGTCCCCCTGTTCTTAGTTTGTTCGTTCGTTCAATCGATCGTTCGTCCGATCGTTCATGGTTCGTTCGTCCGTTTGTTCGATCGTCCGTTCGTTCGTCCAAATAATATTTTTCCTGCCGTTATGCTGCCGAAATTCCGATCGTTCGTTCGTTCGATCATTCGATCGTTCATCGTTCGTTCATAGTTCCTATTCACCGTTCATCGTTCGTTCATTGTCACTATTCACCGTTCATCGTTCGTTCATACGAACTATTCACCATCACTATTCACCATTACTATTCATCGTTACTATTCATCGATCATCCGATCACCCCAAATTTCAACTACTCATCCATCATGCTGTCCAGTCCACCTAAGACCAGCCAGACCCATATTCCAGTCATACGAACTCCGGTGACTGTGATTTTCATTCCAGTAGGGAACTTCCCATCTGGTCACCCATCCTAGATTTCTCCAAGTTGAGCACGCTTAACTTTGGAATTCTTATTTCTCCAAGTTGAGCACGCTTAACTTTGGAATTATTTCAAGCCAGACTTCCAAAAAGAAAGGCAAACCATGTTTGTATGGATACGTCTTCAATCCTATAAAACCTGGCCCAAGATACCACAGCCCACTCGGACCAGAATACCACAGCATTCCAGTTATTTGGGTCCCGCCTCACTGCTGTCTGATGTGACACAGTAGGTAGGAACAGTTTCCACCAACATAAACCTCTGCCCAAGAAAAGCCCAAAAATAATTCCTCGCACCCCGCTCAAAAATACATATTTTTGATTTTCCAAATATCTCTAAATATTCAAATTCTAGAATATTCCAAGAATATTCCTTTCCTTTTCTTTTTCTCCCTATGATTATAAAATCCAAAACTCCTCCATCCAAACTCAGATTTCAGTCATTCTTGTTTCTAAATTCTTATCATACTATTCCCTATCCAACCATGTCATCCCTTAAGCATGGTCCATATTCCAGAAAACTCCCAAAATACTCTTGTCTCATGTTCTCCCTTAAGCATGGTCCATATTCCAGAAAACTCCCAAAATACTCTTGTCTCATGTTCTGCCTATAACTCTCCTGTTCATACTAAGTCAGACGATTCATTCGTCACTATTCTCACCAACAGTGAACTTCACTGTGCTACACCACATACACCCAGCTATAAATACACCCAGCTACCCTCTCCCTCTCCACACACACTCAACACCCTCAGCCAAGGCAAACACCCCACCCACTCAGTTACTCCGCTCTACCGGCTACACGCATAGTGTCGCTTCGTCTCCAGTCCACCCTCCTGGTAAGCACCTTTGCTCCACCACCAGCAGTATCTCAACACCACATGACACATATTATACTCAAGACTCTACCCATCCATATATCGCTATTCTGACCACTATACTAAATATTTGTTGGTATACTTGTTGGTTTGTATGTTTGCTTGTTCATGTTGCATAGTTATCGGAGCGTTCGTGCCGTCTCGTGGAGGCCAGATCTGCAAGTCTACGCCAGGCAGTGGAGCTAGAAGCCAGTTCCGCGAGCTCCTCTTCCCCCTTCGCCGGATAAGCACGGCAAGCTCACTGGATCCCTTTGATGCATAAATTACATATGTTTTTCAACCACAACCCTCAGCCTATTATTTTATGCATGATATGATTTTGAGACAAGTTATTATGGCCACCCAGCCGCTTGCCGCAATCAATCCCTGATATATTTGTTACAAATGATTTGAGGAAAGGTGTGAGTTTTCAAAAGAAAATGCTTTTCAAAATGTGTACGATGAAGGGTTTTCACCCTTATCACCTTTGAGTAGGGATGATCAGGGACTCCCTGGTTTAGGGGAGGGCCTAAGGCGAAGGCTTAGCTGGTTTAGGTGTGAGCAGAAGGATTGTCCCCTCACATAAGGACCGGTTTGTCATCCTTCACTACCTGTACTCATGATAAGTACAACCACTCGATACTGTGTGGGCAGTCAATCTGAACTCGTACGGTCCAACCCCAGGGTTATGAAGGCTGGGAGCACCGGGAGGATAAGGAGGGGGAATGTTTTGTCCGGTTTGGGCATGGTGGTGGCCTGACTCCTTCCGGTATAACCGTTAAGGTTAGGACGTGCGATGAAAGAAAGAGATTCGACATTCGGGTCTCATGACGGTGAGATCATAGAAACCGGACTAGTGGGTAAAGTGTACCCCTCTGCGCAGAGTTTGAAAACCTATTCGAATAGTCCGTGTCCACAAGAATGGACGAGTCTGGTATGGTATGGCAATTAATGTTTTGTTTTCAAAAAAGGGTGTGTTTGAGAAAAGTGGTTTTAAAAAGGTCCGACGGTTGAGCCGTGAGCTATGGTGGACGGGTAGTCCAGTAGCTGTTTTTGAAAATGTAAACCGGTGGGAAACTGTTGAGATACCTAGATGGTTTAGTCCAGGGGATTTTATTCTAATATTGAAAAACTTCCTGCTCCTTTTGGAGAGGATGCGCTTTGCAAAATACAAAATGTTTTTCAAAAACAATCCTGCATAAAATATTGTTGTTTCTGCAAATATCCTGAGCTCCACATATTCCATGCATTATATCTGATTTCCCCATTCCGCGGGTGAAGGTGGGCTGCTGAGTACATTTGTACTCACCCTTGCTTATTTGTTGTTTTTCAGAAAAAAGGAGATCGGGTAAGAGTTACGACTGTTCCCAACCTTGCCTGTGGCTGTTGGACCGCTGATTTGCTTCGCTGCGTATATCGGGCTGCTTCAGCCCCACTCTGATGATATGTCTCGAGTTGTGGACCAACTCTTAAAGTTGTTCGCCATCTTTGTAGGTTAGTCTCGTTTAAGCAGATTTGGTATCATCTGATGTATAAATGTGTTTACTAGCCTCCTGGGACTAGTAATTGTATCACATTTGAGTCCCAGAGGATTGGGGACGCTTCATCCGTCCACCACACGGGCGACTGTTGCGTCGTGCGCACCGGGGGATCGTCTAAGACGTCGTACGCCGCGCGGGCGGCGTTCGTGTCCTTGGATTGTCTTGTCCTCACTTCGGCACGTCGCCTCCGCGCGGAGGCTGGCGCCGGCCCGTCTGCGAGGACTTGAGTGGGGATCTGCCGGTGCAGGCTAGGGCGGCTGCCATTCATCGGCGTGGCGCTGGCGCGCAGGTGGCCGCTGTCGTCGGTGCTGAGGTGGTGGCAGTCAGAGGACGTTGTCTCCGCCGACGAGACCGTCGGCGGCACCTGCGGTCGGACCTCCGGCTCTTTGTCTTTGATGGCTTGTCCTCGCCCCTCGTGTGGAGACGTGGGCGAGGGCCTTTTTACAGCAGCGTTTGCCCTGAGGTCATCGTTGCTGCTGTTTAGCCGCCCGAGGCGGAGGTCGTTGTCGCTGCTGAGGCAGCGGTCGCCGGCAAGCCACCTGGAGTTTATTATCCCGCAGGCCCTCTGGTGTGGAGGTTGTTCATACCCGTGGGAGTGGAACCGGAGTCCCATTTGTAATGGTACCCTAAGTATGGGTGTTTGTTCATTGTGGCCGCTGAGGCCTGAACATTCGGGTATTTGAGCGTAATGTTGTGTTTCTTCCTCATTTCGAGCACTAGGACTCGCCTGTCGGCTAGCTGAACCACTTAACCGAGCGTGAGTTGCCTTGCGCGGAAGGTGACGAGTGAGGTATCCGTATCCCGGAGGCGTAGGAGTCCCTCGGCTCGGTCGGCCTTGCCGCTCAAGGCTTCTCTTGCTCAGTTTTAGAACCTTCGGCTGCTCTGCGATGAGCTGAAGCCGGAGGCAGCGGTGTCGGCGTGGACAGAGGCGGAGTCGGCTCGAAAAGGTTTCGTCGGCCCGGGAGCATGTGGCTTCCCAGGCCGAGGAGGTGCAGCAGCAGCGGCTGGAGCTTGGCCAGGTCGTCCGCTAGCGGGACCAACCCCGGAGTCACGCTGTCGAGGCCGTGAGCCAGGCTGAGGTCCTCGGGGGACAGCTGCCTGAGGCTACGGAGCGGCCAGCCGAGGCATCCGCTCGGGCCGGGACCCTTGCAGAGAGCCTGGCCGTGAGGGCCCAAGCGCGGTGCTGGCGTTCTCCTTCGAGGTGGAGATCCCTTCGCCCGTGTCGCCGTCTGAGGCCGGGCCAGATTCCGCCGAGGGTGGAAATGACGTCGAGGGTGCTGCTCCTCCCCCTGCCGATGTCTGAACTGTTGGATGTTCCAAGCGTTGCTGTAGACCTTGCCTTGATCGTTGGCCAGCTTGTATGTTCCGGGCTTCAAAATCTTGGCGATGATGAAAGGCCCTTCCCAGGGAGGAGTAAGCTTGTGGCGCCCTCGGGCGTCTTGTCGCAGCCGAAGTACCAAGTCTCCCACCTGGAAGCCTCGGGGCCGAACCCTTCGGGCGTGGTAGCGTCGTAGAGACTGCTGATACCGCACCGAGTGTAGTAAGGCCACGTCCCGAGCCTCTTCCAGCTGGTCCAATGAATCTTCTCGGCTGGTCTGGTTGCTTTGGTCGACGTAAGCCTTTGTCCTCGGGGAACCATATTCTAAGTCTGTGGGTAAGATAGCCTCGACCCCATAGACTAGAAAGAACGGCGAGAAACCCGTGGACCGGCTCGGCGTCGTCCTCAGACTCCAGACCACCAAGGGTAGCTCTTTCATCCATCGCTTGCCAAACTTGTTGAGGTCGTTGTAGATCCTCGGTTTTAGTCCCTGCAAAATCATACCGTTGGCACGCTCCACCTACCCATTCGTCATGAGGTGAGCTACGGCGACCCAGTCCACACGGATGTGGTGGTCCTCGCACAAGTCCAGGAACTTCTTCCTAGTGAACTGCGTGCCATTATCGGTGATGATGGAGTTCGGGACCCCAAAGCGATGGATGATGTTTGTGAAGAACGCCACCGCCTGATCGGACCTGATGCTGGTTAAGGGTCGAACTTCGATCCACTTGGAGAATTTGTCGATGGCGACCAGCAGGTGCGAGAATCCCCTGGGTGCCTTCTGCAAGGGACCGACGAGGTCCAGACCCCACACGGCAAATGGCCAGGTGATGGGTATTGTCTGCAGGGCCTGAGCGGGCAGGTGCGTCTGTCTTGCGTAGAATTGACACCCTTGGCAGTAGCGTACAATCCTAGTGGCGTCGGACACCGCGATCAGCCAGTAGAAACCTTGTCGGAAAGCGTTTCCCACGAGGGCTCGAGGTGCTGCATGGTGACCGCAAGCCCCCAAGTGTATCTCTTGCAACAGCTCTTGTCCTTCGGCGACGAATATGCATCGTTGGAGAATGCCTGAGGGGCTGCGGTGGTAAAGCTCCTTTTCATCACCCAGTAAAACGAACGACTTGGCGCGCTGAGCTAGTCGCCGAGCTTCGGCCTTGTCGAGGGGTAGCTCTCCTCGGTGGAGATATTGCAGGTATGGGGTCTGCCAGTTCTGGTTTGGTGCAACCCCATTCCGCTCTCCCTCGATGCGCAAGGCCTCACCCTCGGTGGCCGAGGGTACCTCGGGCTGGGCCGAGTTCTCGTCGGGCTCGGGCGTGTCGTCGAGTTACACGGATGGTTGATGTATGTCCCTGCAGAAGACGTTCGGGGGAACCATCGTCCGCCCCGAGGCTATTTTAGCCAGCTCATCCACAGTCTCGTTGTACCGTCGAGCGATATGGTTGAGCTCCAGCCCGTAGAACTTGTCTTCCAGGCGCCGAACTTCGTCGCAGTAGGCCTCCATCTTCCGGTCGCGGCAGTGGGAGTTCTTCATGACTTGGTCAATGATAAGCTGCGAGTCGCCACGAGCGTCGAGGCGCCAAACCCCTAGTACTCGGCCACGTTGTTTGATGCCGGAAAATGGAGGCGCAGCACATAGCGCACATGTTTCCCGAGGGGTGAGATGAAGAGCAGGCCCGCACCTGCTCCTGTTTTCATCAGCGACCCATCGAAGTACATGGTCCAAAGTTCGGGTTGGATCAGAGCTGTTGGCAATTGGGTGTCGACCCATTCAGCCAGGAAGTCCGCCAAGGCTTGAGATTTTATGGCCTTCCGAGGAGCGAATGAAATTGTCTCGCCCATGAGTTCCACCACCCACTTTGCTATCCTACCCGAGGCCTCTCGGCACTGGATGATCTCCCCCAGGGGGAAGGATGACACCACAGTCACCGGATGTGACTCGAAGTAGTGTCGCAATTTTCGTCGCGTCAGAATTACTGCGTACAGTAGCTTCTGGATTTGTGGGTAGCAGATCTTGGTCTCGGATAGCACCTCGCTGATGAAGTAGACCGGCCTCTGGACGAGCAGTGCATGCCCTTCTTCTCGTCTCTCGACTACGATCGCGGCGCTGACCACCTGAGTGGTTGCGGCTATGTAGATCAAGAGGGCTTCTCCCACAGCGGGGGACACCAAGATGGGCGCGTTTGTAAGGAGCGCCTTTAAGTTTCTGAGGGCTTTCTCGGCCTCGGGGGTCCAAGTGAAGCGCTCGGCCTTCCTTAAGAGGCGTTACAAGGGTAACCCTTTCTCGCCGAGGCGCGAGATGAAGCGGCTCAGGGCCGCAAGGCAACCCATGACCCTTTGTACTCCTTTCAAATCTTTGATAGGCCCCATGTTGGTGATGGCCGTGATTTTCTCCGGGTTGGCCTCGATGCCCCGCTCGGAGACGATGAACCCCAGGAGCATGCCTCGGGGGACTCCGAAGACACACTTCTCGGAATTGAGTTTCACGCCTTTCGCTCTCAGACACTTGAATGTCGTTTCAAGGTTAGAGAGGAGGTCGGAGGCTTTCCTCGTCTTGACAACGATGTCATCGACGTAAGCCTCGACCGTTCGGCCGATGTGCTCTCCGAACACATGGTTCATGCACCTTTGGTATGTCGCACCTGCATTCCTCAAGCCAAATGGCATAGTAGTATAACAGTACATGCCAAAAGGTGTGATGAAAGAAGTCGTGAGCTGGTCAGACTCTTTCATCTTGATTTGGTGATAACCTAAATAGGCGTCGAGGAATGACAGGGTTTCGCACCCAGTAGTGGAGTCCACAATTTGTTCGATGCGAGGCAGAGGGTAGGGAACCTTCGGACATGATTTGTTTAGACCAGTGTAGTCTACGCACATCCTCCATTTCCTACCTTTTTTCTTTACAAGCACAGGGTTAGCTAACCATTCGGGATGGAATACCTCTTTGATGAACCCTGCAGCCATCAGCTTGTGGACCTCCTCGCCTATGGCCCTGCGCTTCTCTTCATCAAAGCGGCACAGGTGTTGCTTCATGGGTCGGGTGCCGGCTCGGATATCCAGTGAGTGCTCGGCGACATCCCTCGGTATGCCGGACATGTCCGAGGGACTCCACGCAAAAACTTCAGCGTTTGCATGGAGAAAGTCGATGAGCACTGCTTCCTATTTGGGGTCGAGCTCGGAGTCGATCCGGACTTGCTTGCAGGCATCGTTGCTGGGGTCGAGGGCGACGGACTTAACCGCCTCAGCCGGTTCGAAGTTGCCAGCGTGGCGCTTCGCATCAGGCACCTCCTTGGAGAGGCACTCTAGATCGGCGATGAGGGCCTCGGACTCGGCGAGGGCCTCAGTGTACTCCACGCACTCCACGTCGCATTCGTATGCGTGTCGGTACGTGGATCCACTAGTAAGAATGTGATCATCAGTGACGATTTTCTAGTGACGCTGGTGACTTCAGTCACAGATTGATACATTTCTATGACCAAATTGACATCTTCGTCAACAATTACAAGGGACGAAGATTAGACTTGAATATTAAAGACGAAAATGAAAGGAACGTCATAGACGAAAATGAAAGGAACGTCACAGATTAATTTGGCTTGATCGGCTGACGTATTGATGAAATAAATTGGTCACAGATGAGTTTTAGTAAAAAAAACGGCCCACGTGTACACACCACTTGACGGCGTGGGATCCTTGGCCTACATGGGCCGCAGTTTTTTGGGACACAGCCCCCACCTGGCGACGCGGACCCGGCCCAGTACTGGAAGCGGCAGTTAGTTATTTGGCAAAAAAAAGGTGCACCCGCGGAGCTTCGAACCAAGGACCTGCGACTTGCGTTAAATCGTTGCTACCACCAGACTACGCACTTGTTTGTGTATATAAAGAAACTATCCGTCTGTTAACAGGTGTTCCCATCTGTCGTTATGTTAACAGGTTTTCCCAGCCGCCATTCTGCGATCTGCATGGTTTGCCTGTTCTGATTTTTCCTGCTGCGATCTGCGCTTCTGCGATCGGCCGTCAGGTTACGGCACACAACGACGCCGGCGTCTATCGTCGTCCGCTTGATCGGCAACTGGGTAGCGTCGCAGCGAACGAGCGATCTTGTCGCCTGATCCATTGATCCAACTGTGTTGGAAGAACGGCGTCGTCTGCAAATAGCGAGGCAGAGAAGCTTCAGGCGCAGCAAAGCAGCGGCGTCTTGCGCATAGCTACGGCGGGCGTGGACAGAACAGCGGCAGGGCGGGGAGAAAAGACAAGGTTTGATGTGTTGTGTTTTTGACAATAAGGTTCTATGTGCGTTTGAATTTTATTTCATATATGCATGTGTTTGATGTGGTTTTCAATTTTGTTCAATGTAATCATAGTTATGGAGTTAATGCAAGTTTTAATTTATTGTCAAAATAGATGGATAGAAGATGGGTTTATGGGAAACAATTCACACCTGCATATGTGAAAGGAGTTGAAGAGTTCATGAATTTTGTTACTGAAAGATACCCAGAAGACACAGACATTCGTTGTTCGTGCGTGAATTGTCTTAATCAAAGGTTGCGACCTCAGAGTGAAGTAGAAACTCATATACACATTTATGGAATGTCAGCTACATACACGAGGTGGATTCATCATGGGGAGTCGGTAGATACAGAAGTTGAGGGTATAGAGGAGGATGTCGAAGGATATGATAATGACTTTGGGATACATATGGATGTGGACGATGATGTTTACGATGATGATCATGGAGTACCTGAGATGATCGGTGAACTGTTTGCAGCGGCAGAGGCTGATGGAGAAGAGCCAAGATTTGCAGGAGTTCTTGGAGATTCAAAGAAGGCACTTAGTCCGGGTTCTAGCCATTCAAAATTTTCTTTTATGGTGAGGATGTTGTATATGAAGTCTCGTTATCGAATCAGCAATACAACATTTTCAGCAATGATGAAGCTGATGTCCGATGGATACCCTAACAGTGAGTTGCCAAAATCATATAATGAGGCCATGAAATATCTTAAAGAATTGGGCCTTGGATACGAAAACATCCATGTGTGCAAGAACAATTGTGTGTTGTTTCGGAATGTTAGTGCTAAATTGAATGAGTGCCTAGTATGCACGGAGTCTAGATGGAAAGATGAAACTGGTTCGAAGCGGGTTCCACATAAGGTTTTGAGGCATTTTCCACTGTTGCCAAGGTTGAAAAGAATTTTTGCTTCAAAACAAACTTTAGAGGAAACACAATGGCACAAGAAAGTGAGGAAGCCAGTCGCCAATGTGATGAGCCATCCAGCTAATGGGGAAGCGTGGAAGGACTTTGACCGAAAGTACCCAGGTTTTGCAAATGATCCGAGGAACCTGAGGCTAGCCTTAGCTACCGATGGATTCAATCCATTTGGCAACATGAGTACCCAGTACAGTATGTGGCCAGTGCTTGTGACACCGCTTAATCTCCCACCATGGGAATGCGTGAATCCAACAAACTGCTTTATGTCTTTACTCATCCCAGGTCCAAGATGTCCAGGAAAGGATTTTGATTTGTTCCTTGAGCCCCTAATTGAAGAACTGCTGAAGCTATGGAAGGGTGTCAAGACCTATGATGCATGTACTGGTAGGAAGTTCGACCTTCGTGCTGCTGTACTATGGTGTATACATGATTATCCAGCGCTGGCCACGTTATCTGGGCGAACAACAAAAGGGTATTATGCATGTATTTATTGCGACAAGAATCCATTGTCTATGGCAATAAGGAACAAGTTATGCTACATTGGACATCGTCGTTACCTTAAAAGGACACATTCATGGCGGAATAGCTTGGATTTCAATGGTAAGCGTGAAAACAAAGTTGTGCCTAGCCGGTTCACTGTGGATGAGGTCCTACAAGAGCTAGAGAAGGTGAAAGATGTCAGGCCAGGGAAGCAGGCTGACATTACTGGAAATAAAAGGAAGCGTAGTAGTGACGGTCCAAAGATTTATAGCCGGAAATCTGGGTTGTGGCAATTGCCATATTGGAAAGAGTTGATGCTTCCACATAATCTCGATGTGATGCACATAGAGAAAAATGTATGTGAAAATATTCTTTGCACACTACTTTGTATACCAGGCAAGTCCAAGGACACACATAATGCAAGGCTAGATTTGTATGATATGGGCATAAGACCTGAACTGCACTTGCAACAAGATGGCAACTCGGCCTGCAGGGCTCCACCTGCTCCATATGTGTTGGGGAAGGATCAGAAAGTCGAGTTTTGCAAGTTCCTCAAAGGTATCAAGTTTCCTGATGGATTTGCGGATAACCTAGCAAGATACATAAGTGAAGATGGTTCAAAGGTGGTTGGAAAACTGAAAACACATTCTTGCCACATACTCCTACAGAGAATCATAGCCGCTGGCCTTAGAGGACTGGTGAGGAAGGATGTATATGAAGCAATTGCAGAGCTGGGGACCTTCTTCAAGGAACTATGTAGTAGAAATCTACGGATAGATGTTGTGCAACGGCTAAAAGGAGATATTCCATTGATCCTATGCAAGCTTGAGAAAATCTTTCCACCTGCCTTCTTTGATGTCATGGTGCACTTGAGTGTCCATCTTCCCGATGAGGCAATGCTTAGAGGACCTGTTCAGTATGGATGGATGTACCCAATAGAAAGGCGACTAGGCACTTTGAAAAATTTTGTAAGGAACAGGGCTAGGCCGGAAGGATCAATTGCTGAGGCATATATGGCAAGTGATACCTTAACATTTTGTTCTAGGTACATGAAGGATGTTGACACTAGATTTAACCAGGATGATGATAGTGGTACAGAGATGCCATTGCCTAATGACATGTCTGTTTTTAAGCATGGTGCTACTCTTGTTGGAGCTACTAAGACTGAGTACATTGATGATGCTATCATGAATAAGTTAGTTTGGTATGTGCTACATAATGCTGATGAAGTACATGAATATTTGGCGTAAGTTAGTTTGGTATGTGCTACATAATTTATGTTATGTTTATTAAATTTGAAAATATGCTTATGAATAAAGTATGCCATGCAGTCTGTACAGGGAGGAGCTATCGCAGCAAGGTGCACGTCCAAATGATGTTGATCGAATGGTTCAACAAGGATTTGCAAAGTGGTTTATGTCCCATGTAAGTCACTAAACTTTTATGTTATAGGTTTACTAAAGTTTTGGGTATGCATATGTAATTGCTCAGCTGAGTAATTTTGTTGCAACAGGTTGAGAAGAAGCGTAATGAGAATCCAGAATTGGTTAGCGAAGGACTGTGGGCACTGTCATGTGGCCCAGCTCGACGAGTTAAGACTAGTACAGCTTGCAAGATTAATGGAGTGCGGTTTAGCACAGTGGATCGTGAGAAGTTCATGCAGACACAAAATAGTGGTGTAATGACTGAAGGTGAACATAATGGGGAGAACATAGATTTTTATGGTGTCCTTAAAGAGGTAATTGAGTTACAATATAACTCGAATTATCAAGTTCGTCGGTCGGTGGTTGTATTTCAATGCGATTGGTACAACCAAGTAGGAAAGACTGTGGGCATTCGAGATGACAGCCATTTCAAATCCATCAATGTGCAGTCATTTTGGTACAAGTCCGATCCTTTTATCTTGGTAGACCAAGCGAAAAAGATATTTTACTTGCAAGACACAACTCCACAATGTAAAGATTTCCGAGTTGTGCAGAAATTTGAACATAGGAATATTTATGATGTGGCTGAAAAATATGAGGGCAGTAATGATGTGCATCAGGATGATTATTGTTCTGATACAGACCATATAGTGCAAGAAGGTGATGATAATCAGGTTCTGCACAATGTTGAAGGTGGAGAAGCCAGTCTAATTGAAGGCAATTTAGAGGAACTAATAAGAAAAAAGAAGGAAGCTGCTATTATTCTTGAAGATAGTGAGGATGAGGAGGAAGATGATACAATGTTTCAATATTTTAATGATGGTGGCGACGACAACAATGATGACATGTCCATAGAAGATGAAGATGAGGATTTCTAGTATTGATAGTTGATGTAGGAACTGTTCAGTTCAGATTAGTACAGCATACTGAATGTGTGTCTGAAATTCAGTTCATGTTTAGATGATACAATGTATTTTCTGTATTTTCAGAACTGAATGTGTGTCTGAAATACTGAATTTGGGGTGAACTGAACTTGTGGTGAACTGAATGTGTATTCTGTATTTTCTGTATTTTCAGAACTGAACATCTGAAAATTTTCAGTTCATGTGATCTAAGCTGGGTTTATGGGAAACAATTTTCAGTTCATGTGATCTAAGCAAGTTTTAATTTATTGTCAAAATTTAAGCTGGGTTTTAATCTAAGCTGGGTTTATTGTCAAAACGGACCATCTGAAAATCTGAAAAATGACCATCTGAAAATCTGAAAAATGAAATGACCATCTGCTAGAAATGAAAACAGAAAACTGAAAATGCAGAACTCTGAACTGAACTCTGAAAATGAAATGACCATCTGGGCAGTTTAGAATCTGAACTTTGAACTTTGGACTGGGCAGTTTAGAATCTGATTTTTGGGGTGTTGATGGAGGTGTACTCTGAACTTTGAACTTTGGACTGGGCAGAACTCTGAACTTTGGCTGGGCAGAGTTCTCAGATTGCTTGTGAGGACTGGGCAGAGTTCTCAGAACACCCAGCAATCTGAACTGGGCTTGAAAATTTATGACATCCTGCAGAAGGCTTGAGTTATATCTCATTACATGTTAGCAACATCGACTGGTTGTAGTTACATATTCATTAAAATAGATAACCAACAAATAAAAATGGTTTTGGCAGAGCTGGTTTTGTGGATTTGAATCTGAACTTTGAACTTTGGACTGAGCTATATATCTCAGAGAACTGAACTTTGAACAAATAGATAACCAACAAATCTGAGCTGGTTTTGTGGATTTGAATCTGAACTTTGAACAAATAGATAACCAACAAATCTGAGCTGGTTTTGTGGATTTGAATCTGAACTTTGAACAAATAGATAACCAACAAATCTGAGCTAGTTATATCTCAGAGAACTAAGCTAGTTTTGAATCTGAACTTTGAACTTTGGACTGGGCAGAGTTTATAATCTGAACTGGGCAGCAGAGTTTACTCTGAACTGAACAATCTGAAAATGCAGACTCTGAACTGGGCATTCAGAACTCTGAACTGGGCGCTCGGTTACATCCTGGACAGAGAACAGTTTATGCTTAAATATAACTGCACTCTGTTACTAATGAACAAACGTGACTAGTCCAATGGTAACTCCTTGCTACTGTGAACCCTGGCGTCTTGTGTTCGAGCTTTGGGATAGGTAGGTTTTTTTTGGTTTTGTTTACATTTTTCAATCATTTTTGAATTTTTCTTTTATTTATTTACATGTATAGCACCAGTTTCTCCAAATCATTTCAACCTTTTTTGGGGGTGTTGATGGAGGTGTACCATGATGTTTTGTGCCGGTGCAATTTTTAGAACTAGTTTAACTATTAATGTAAGTATTTGTTATTTTACTAAAGAATAAGTGCTAAAAAACCTTAGGTAGCTAGAAAAATCTAGAAACTTGCATGTTCACTTCATTTTGGTGTACAATGTTGACAAAAAAATGCAATTTGTTCTGACAAAGTGGTGACATACATCCTACAAAAATGCATACAACCCTCATATAAGGCTAATTACTAAGTGAGACATGTTCATGCTTGTGATGGATCTATACTACCACTTTCTCCAAATCATTTTAAACTTTAATGGCATGTTTATTGAACCAACCTATGATGTTGTGTGCAGTTATGCATTTTTCAGACCTAGTTTACTAATTACTGTAATTATTTGTTGTATTTCGTAAAGATATTTGTTACAATACCATAACCTAGCTAGAAAAATCTAAAAACTTGCATGGACCATTCATTTTGGTGTACGATGTTGACAAAATAGTTTCAACTCATTCGGACAAAGTGGTGACACACATCCTAAGAAAGGCATACATCTCTCATATAAGGCTAATTACTAAGTGAGAGATGCTATTGCAAGTGAGAGATGTATAGTACCACTATGTCAAAAATATTTCAAAATATTATAACATGGTCATAAACCAAACTAATGTGTCCATGAATAGATAATTGCAAAAAAAACATAGAGATAAATAAAAAACAAAGAATTAATATAAAATGGTAGGCAAAACACAAAAAAGTCTCCTTGCAGGCGCTTGAACCTAGGAGCTCGGTCTTATAGTTAGCAGGTCAAACCATTGAGCTATGCACATGTTTTCGATATATACCCAGCACTAGTATACTTAAACGCATTAGCCTCCGCATTGCCAAACACATTGGGCGCCAAAAACATTTTCGCCGTCGTCACTAAAACAGACTCCGCTCTCGTCCTCTATCTCCCGCACTCCTCTTATTTCTCCCCCACTCTTCTTTCTCCCCCACTTCTCCAAACCTAATCGCCGCCGCCGGGACACGACGGCTGTCGACGACCTGCCCCCTCGACCAGGTACCTCACCGCCGCCGCTGGGACACATCCGTCGTCGATGACCTACCCCCTCGACCAGGTACCTCACCACCGCCCCCTTACCTCTCATCGCGTCGATGAGCTACGTCGTCGCCGACTTCACTCGCCGCATCCCGCTCTATCTCATTGCCATCCGCATTTCTCTCGCCCCTTCCACCTAACACGCCCCATCCACATTGCTCTCGCTAACCCCTAAACCCTAACATCGCTGGATTTGGGTCATCGCGACGACCTTGATGGTGAACAAAAGGAGGCACAGAAGTCAGAAAGGTCCAACCCCTAAACCCTAACCATCGCTAGATTTAGTTTAATTATTCATTCGTTGTTATCAGAGATATTGTAAATTGATTTATGTAATCATTATGCACTGATACAGTTGTGTTTGGTTCCTTACATTGTGTTATATGCAGTCACATCCATGTTTTAGTAGAGAACTTATGTTTCTAGTACTGGTAGACAAGGTTCAAGATAGCGCGATTAGGCGTGCGATTAGGCGCGGTTAAGCGCTGAGCAGAGGGTCAACGCATCGCTTACCTACTAAGCGTGCAATTAAGCGCTGGCACTGCTTAATCGTGCCCATTCGGCATGTTTAAGGGAGAAGAGGAGGGAGAGGAAGAGGAGGAACACCTCCGGGGTCAATCCAGCAGGCAGCAAATCGATGGATCGATGAGAGAGAGAGAGCGGACGGACCTACGATGGCTGCAGGCAGTAGATTGGTGAGAGAGAGGCGGAGCGGCTTCACGGTAGAGGTGAAGATCACACGAGGGAGGAGAGGCTTCGGGAGAGGGAGCCGGAGAGCGTACGGCACAGAGGAGGATAGGCTTCGGGAGAGGGAGGCGGAGAGCATAGGGCGGCGGCGCGGGGCGTGGAAGGAGGCAGCAGAGTACTAGGTCATCACGGGAGAGGGGTTTTGCGTTGAGCCTCCTGGCAGGTGGGCCTAGTGGGCTGCAGACTCATGAAGAGAGGAGGTGGGGGTTAAGGGCTGCTGCAGGGTGGCCCAATATCATGTATTTTTTTTCTCTTTTTAACAAAAATGATTAAGCACGATTAATCACGCTTAAGCATTTTCACCACCATACCGCTCGCTCAGCGCTTAGTGCTTTCTTGAACCTTGCTGGTAGAAAGAGATGAGAATATCTTCACTTTTTTGTTCATCAGCTTGTGTAAATCTACATCGCCTAATCAATGTACTAGCTAGTACTTTGAACATTGTTTAAGCCTGCATAAAGATTTCCACAACCAAACAGGGGAAACACTATAGTTATAGTGCAACCACAATTATGAACTTGCACAATCATAACCAAGCTTCATAATGACTGAATCTACACATCTTATCTATTTGCTTTTAGTCAAATCCTTCCCTGCAAATAGTAGTACCTCTTAGCTTTTAGTAAAATCCTTTACATTATCTAATACACACAGTATGCTTGTTCTTATCTATCTTGCAAGTAGTTCAACATGAGCGAACTTGTCGGCGTTTCGAGACCGGGGGGTCCCTAAGCCGACGAGTGAGTGTGCCGCGTGCCCCAGCCCAGATGGGTCGAGCGCGTGGGCGAGCGCGAAGGGGGGAAGCGAGGTGGCCGGAGACGGGCGTGAGAGAGGTGGAAATCCCGCGGCCTTCGTGTTCGTCCCGCGCCCAGGTCGAGTGCGCTTGCAGTAGGGGGTTACAAGCGTCCACGCGGGTGAGGGAAGCGAGCGGCCCCAAGAGAGCGCCTGCCCCGTCCTCGTCCCCGCGTGGCCAACCTTCTCTAAGAAGGCCCTGGTCCTTCCTTTTATAGGCGTAAGGAGAGGATCCAGGTGTACAATGGGGGTGTAGCAGAGTGCTACGTGTCTAGCGGGGGAGAGCTAGCGCCCTAAGTACATGCCAATGTGGCAGCCGGAGAGATCTTGGCACCCAGCTGGTGTGGTGTCGTGGATGTCGGAGGAGCAACGGAGCCTGGCACTTCCGAGGTGAATGGCTAGGGATCCACTACGAGGCCTTTACAAAGTTCCACTAGCTTCCGAAAACCCGCTACAGTTTATAGGAAGATCCAGTGCAGGAATCCCTTGCAGGACCGCCATCGCAGCAAAATCCTCCCGAGGGCCTCCCTACACTGACCTCTCCCCTACTGCCCTTGCCCCTTTCGGGTAAGGTAGTCTTCCACTAGCTTTCCTAATTAATCAGCCAAGGGCATCCCATACTACCCTTGTGGTAGCACTGTTTTCCCGGGTGGTCGCTCCATGTTCCAATTAACATAATGATCTTAACATGAACATTAAATAACAACTGATAACAAAAAGTGTAATCATGAATAATGTATCTCCATACCCAAAACCACATATAGCACTAGCAAGTACTACCCAGAAAGATCAGTGGTAAACAAGGTATAAAGATAGACAAACTAGGGTAACCTATTGGGTCCCATCAAAATTAACCTATGCAGATCATTATGATTAATCAGAACATGGCTGGGTAAAAAGAAGTGATCAAGGGCACAACTTGCCTGGGCCTTGAGATTCCAGGTACCAGGATGATCTTCAGATGACTCGTGACCTCGCACTAGTCGTAGCAATACAAACAAACAGTGTATAGGCAAAATTAACATTACACCAAACATAAGAACAAATTACACCTTAATAATATACATATTAAAATAAGATCATAGGAACAGGAATCATTAATTTTGGAGTTATAGATTTTAAGTTATGAATTTTCAAAGGTTTTATGTGTTTAAAATGAATTAAGTGAGAGATTAAATTTCTAATTGTATTCATGACCAAACAGAGGTTCTAGGTGGTAGATAATAAAATTACAAAGTTTTAGAAACTGGAATGGTTCAATTTGGAGCTAAAATGAATTTTCTATGAATTATCTAAGTTCTAGCATTTATTTATCTATTAAAAATCCATTTATAAATTATTTTCTCTGTTTTATAATACTTCTGGACTGGGCCTCAAATCCTGGAAAACACAGGGGGCACGGGGTAAAAATCTATAGACTCAGCGCATAGTAAAAATGGACGGCGGGTTGATTCCCTAAAAACGGAGGGGCTTTTCTGCATAAAAGTCGGGCCGAAGAGGTATCCGCACACCGTGGCCGCCCGATCGACTATCTGCGGCCACGATTAGATCCCGGTGCATAGACCAGCCCGCACACACCCAGGGTCCCTGGATCCTGAATCAACGCCCAGAAACGTGCCACACCCAGCTAAGCCCTGAGCCCGTCCGATGCAAGATCGACGGCTCAGTCCTTCGGGCCCCACCAGTCGGCGACCACGCAGAGCAACGCAGAGAGGGCCGCGCGGCGCGTGAGGCGGAGACGGGCCGAGCGACGCGGTAAAGGAAGTTGGGCCGAGACATGAAATTCGGCCCAGGCGCAGGTTTTTCTTTATCTTTTTCTTTTCTGTTTTAGTTTTGCAATTCCTTCCAAATTTCAAACTTTGGTTTTGAAATTCAAATCTGTTGATAAGTTTCACACACAAATTAAGTGCACAAATAAGAGTGTCCTTATGAAAAGTATGTATCTATTCTTGTTTCTTTATAGTATATTGTTTCCCTTTTCTTCCCTTTTCCTTATCTATTTTCAAATTCTAGATTTCAAAGTAGTTTTAAATTCCCAATTTCATTATTATGTTTTATTATTATTATAAATGCACATACAATTAAAACTCCATCATGAGTGCCAATTATGGTCCTATTTATTATTTTATTCACTTAAGCAAATGCTTTTAAATAGGGAGATGAGTCTTCCAATGTTATGAGAGTTCTAAAAATAAAAATTCTAATGCAAGACCTTTGAAAATTTTTACTATATTCTCAAAATGAGATTTAGGCTGTTACAAATCCTACCCCCCTTAAAAATAATCTCGCCCTCGAGATTTGTAAGAAAGAGGATATAGGAAGAGTGATTTGAAATCTAGCTTTTAGTTTCTAATTAGTTCAAAATCAAGAGTCTCTCTTTTTATTATTAATAAGTGATAGGAGAGCATGGGTAATATATGTATGTCCACTTTATTATGTAGGATAGAAGATGTCTTTAGGATATATATAGGTTTGGGTAAGAAAGAGCAGGATAAGAAAAGACTTCATCCAAGATTGTGGATCTTGACTCATCTTGGTGACCTCACTTGATCCTTGAAGACTTGAGTTGGTGCTCATCCTTCCTTGATGAAGTTGATCATCTTCTTCGGTCTTGTCTCAGTAATTAGGAGTTAGTGTATGTTATTGGGTGGGGAATATAGGTATGGATGAGATAGACTACATGATGTAGGTTACAAGTTTGTTTTAGGTAGGGGTTGATAGACTATGCAATCCATCATTACTCTATTGGTTGGGTTGTTATGTAACTTTATATAGGTCAAGTTGTTGGGTATGGCCAAGTTGATATAAGTCTCCAAATTAGGTTTAAGTAATTTAGGAGTATGGCCCTATCTTTTGTATCTGCATTAAGTAACTCAATTTAGCTTAGATCATATTGGATTAGATAGAGTTCAGATTAGGTTGGTATGACTAGATTAAACTAGTTAAGATTAGCTAGATCTGCCAGGGTAGGATAAATATTATTAGGATATGTTAGAATCTTTTAAGATAGGATGGATTATATGATATAGGTAGGCCATTGTTCAAGGATGAGTTGGTATAAGACATTAATTTAGGTTAAGATATATTTGTAGAGACAGTGTCTAACCTATATCACCAACTTGACTAACTTGCTAATAACTCACTTTAGATTGGGTCATATTTAGATTAGATAGAATCTGGATTAGGTTGGATATAACTAGATTAGACTAGATAATATCTAATTACTTTGGATTAGATCTTGGTTGTTACTCTAGAGTGGGATCAATATGCTAATTAGGGCAAGATGAATTCATAAGGATAAGGTAAAATCTTTTGAGGTTAGTTAGATCTGGTACGAAAGGTTAGAATCTTTTTCGAGATAAGATGAATTGGTTAGAATGAGAGTTTTTAGGATAAGATAAATCTCTTTAAGCTAGATATGTTCCAATGGGGATAATCTAGGCTGTCTAGTTATTTCATAAATATATTTTTTTATACCTATGTGTATATGCAGATGTAATTGTGGACATTACTCCACAACTCATCACACTCAATCAAAGATCCAAATCAGGCAAGTATCATAAGAACAAACATTCAAGTTTATAGATATCTATAAAAATAGTTTTGTTTTTGTTCCTAGGATTAGGTCTCCTATTCCTAAAGTCACTTTAAGTACGGGATTTCAAAGTGTGAAATCCACATTTGTCTTTAGAAGTGAAAAGGTAAGAGTAATCAGAGTAAAGCGGAAATAGATGAGAAAAGATTAAGAAAAGTTTCAGAAAGAATCAGAGTAGCAAAGGTAAGTAGATAATGGTTGTCCAGTTCTATCTAGGTTTCGTCCTACAGTCAACATTGCTCTGATACCACTTCTGTAACACCCGGATTTTAGGGGTCCAAAACCCGGGGTTAACATAAACACCAGGTATGCTGGGACCAAGTCTCAAACATATGATGTATAGTGGCACAGGATCGAATGTCACAACTTTATATATAACAGGAGTTCTATACAAAATAAATAATTACATTATAAGGAGACAACGGTCCAACAACCCAAAGTTGACTGGGAGACGACGACCTAGACCTCTCACGAACTCATCACATCATCCTCTATGAGCATCATCCTGCAGTACCTGGTCTTGACCTGTGGTGTATGTGAGACAGCAAGAGTGAGCTCACATACGTTCATCGCTCAACAAGTTGTGGGGAATAATGTGCATGAACTCGCCAAAGGTGGGAGCTCACGTGAAGTGTAAGGCTTACCAAAGAAGATGGTTAGAGCTGAGCATTGCTTTTAAAGTTGGTCAAAATTTTATTAGCAGTTACTAAGTATAAGTAAATACCAACCCAGTTAAATAGTAGAACAAAAGTAACAACTTCACCTGCAATGCAATGCATATGACAAATTGAATTTAGTTCCATAATTTAATCATGTGAGGGTCCGAGCTGCTCATGACCGTGAGCACGGCTAGTATACCAGTTTTACACTCTGCAGAGGTTGCGCATCTTTACCCACAAGTCGTGTATCCCATGTCGCCAGGGTTTGCAAGGCCCTTAGACACTTCCGAGGTGAATGGCTAGGGATCCACTACGAGGCCTTTACAAAGTTCCACTAGCTTCCGAAAACCCGCTACAGTTTATAGGAAGATCCAGTGCAGGAATCCCTTGCAGGACCGCCATCGCAGCAAAATCCTCCCGAGGGCCTCCCTACACTGACCTCTCCCCTACTGCCCTTGCCCCTTTCGGGTAAGGTAGTCTTCCACTAGCTTTCCTAATTAATCAGCCAAGGGCATCCCATACTACCCTTGTGGTAGCACTGTTTTCCCGGGTGGTCGCTCCATGTTCCAATTAACATAATGATCTTAACATGAACATTAAATAACAACTGATAACAAAAAGTGTAATCATGAATAATGTATCTCCATACCCAAAACCACATATAGCACTAGCAAGTACTACCCAGAAAGATCAGTGGTAAACAAGGTATAAAGATAGACAAACTAGGGTAACCTATTGGGTCCCATCAAAATTAACCTATGCAGATCATTATGATTAATCAGAACATGGCTGGGTAAAAAGAAGTGATCAAGGGCACAACTTGCCTGGGCCTTGAGATTCCAGGTACCAGGATGATCTTCAGATGACTCGTGACCTCGCACTAGTCGTAGCAATACAAACAAACAGTGTATAGGCAAAATTAACATTACACCAAACATAAGAACAAATTACACCTTAATAATATACATATTAAAATAAGATCATAGGAACAGGAATCATTAATTTTGGAGTTATAGATTTTAAGTTATGAATTTTCAAAGGTTTTATGTGTTTAAAATGAATTAAGTGAGAGATTAAATTTCTAATTGTATTCATGACCAAACAGAGGTTCTAGGTGGTAGATAATAAAATTACAAAGTTTTAGAAACTGGAATGGTTCAATTTGGAGCTAAAATGAATTTTCTATGAATTATCTAAGTTCTAGCATTTATTTATCTATTAAAAATCCATTTATAAATTATTTTCTCTGTTTTATAATACTTCTGGACTGGGCCTCAAATCCTGGAAAACACAGGGGGCACGGGGTAAAAATCTATAGACTCAGCGCATAGTAAAAATGGACGGCGGGTTGATTCCCTAAAAACGGAGGGGCTTTTCTGCATAAAAGTCGGGCCGAAGAGGTATCCGCACACCGTGGCCGCCCGATCGACTATCTGCGGCCACGATTAGATCCCGGTGCATAGACCAGCCCGCACACACCCAGGGTCCCTGGATCCTGAATCAACGCCCAGAAACGTGCCACACCCAGCTAAGCCCTGAGCCCGTCCGATGCAAGATCGACGGCTCAGTCCTTCGGGCCCCACCAGTCGGCGACCACGCAGAGCAACGCAGAGAGGGCCGCGCGGCGCGTGAGGCGGAGACGGGCCGAGCGACGCGGTAAAGGAAGTTGGGCCGAGACATGAAATTCGGCCCAGGCGCAGGTTTTTCTTTATCTTTTTCTTTTCTGTTTTAGTTTTGCAATTCCTTCCAAATTTCAAACTTTGGTTTTGAAATTCAAATCTGTTGATAAGTTTCACACACAAATTAAGTGCACAAATAAGAGTGTCCTTATGAAAAGTATGTATCTATTCTTGTTTCTTTATAGTATATTGTTTCCCTTTTCTTCCCTTTTCCTTATCTATTTTCAAATTCTAGATTTCAAAGTAGTTTTAAATTCCCAATTTCATTATTATGTTTTATTATTATTATAAATGCACATACAATTAAAACTCCATCATGAGTGCCAATTATGGTCCTATTTATTATTTTATTCACTTAAGCAAATGCTTTTAAATAGGGAGATGAGTCTTCCAATGTTATGAGAGTTCTAAAAATAAAAATTCTAATGCAAGACCTTTGAAAATTTTTACTATATTCTCAAAATGAGATTTAGGCTGTTACAGCGACCCGAGAGGTCACCTGACCCCTCGGCTGGAGGAGCTGAGGTGGCTGCGGAGGGCCAGGTCAGGGCGTCTGCTCCCCAGGGGCCGCCGCTCATACCGGCAGCGCGTGGGGGTGACCCTCAAGTCATCGCGACCGTGCCCGGGCCATCTGCTCCCCGGGTGTCCAAAGCAAGGGTGGCACCAAAGTTGCAGGCGAAGCGGATCTCGGCAGCTGTTTCGGGAGCCGGGATCCAAGAAACCTCCCCCCAGGCGCGGTGGATCATGGCCCGAAGTGGGTAAGTACCTCGGAATGTCTTCGTCTTGGCTTCCCATTCATAGGTCTCGGCCGTGATTTTCCCTTTCTCTTTTTTTTCTTTTTTATTCAGCAAGCGAAGCCATGGCCAGACCGACCTGTGTAACACCCTAAAGTTCAATCTTGTGAAGACAAGGAAAAATTCTCAAAGATTTTAAATCAAAACACCTTTCCTTAAAAATAATCATAATTTAGAAGCTTCCACTCATGAATATGTTAAAAATACATAATTAAAGATACTTAGATAATCTAAATTGCCTTTTGGGTTAGGATATATGAAAGAATTAGGGTTAAACTATTTCTTAATATATATAAGTCTACAATATAAATTTGATTTCCCTAGAATTAATAAGGTATGGGTTAATTTCTACTATATGATTGAAAGCTTGTCTAAAAGAACTAAAACATATATAAAATATGTTCTTGCACAGATATGGTTTGCAAATGAACTAGTCACAAGCTTGAATTTAAATTTGAATTCAAAATTTAAAATAGGAAAGAAAAGGGAAATAAGTGAAAGTGAAGGGAAGAACTAAGAAAAATACTACATAAAATAAAATAAAAATAAACACCCTTCACACTTATGTTATGAAATTATACCATTCAAACTGAGGACAATTTAATCACAAAGTTTGAATTTAAGTTTGAATTCAAATTGGATTTGAAAATGAAGAAAAGAAATAGAAAACAAAAAGGAAAAAGAGAAAAACCCTAGCTGGGCCAACTTCTCCACATTCGGCCCATCTCCACTCATCACACGCGCGCGGCCCAACTTGCTCCCGCCGTTCCTGCTCTCGCTGACAACGTGGGGCCCTCACTTCAGTCTCTCAGCCCGCGACCGCGCTGCCCTTCTCTGAGACTGCGATCTGGGCCCTCCTCGTCAGTCTCCCACACGCACGCTCGCTTGCCTTTCTCTTTCGCTGATCCGCGGGGCCCGCACGTCGGGTCGTCTTCAACAGCTTCGCCGAGCTCGCCGCAACAGCCGCGCGAACTCGCCGCCGGGGCTGTCATCCCTCGGACTTGTCACCTGGCTATAAATCACGGACCGCGACCCCTCCTCCTCATCCCATCCGAAACAGAAGCCCCATCGTCGGCGCGTGTTGAAGAACCGAGAAGGAGAGAGAGAGCGCCGCCGTGACGGAAATCCGCGCCTGCTACCGTTGTGGTCTCGGTTGGGGGTCTAGGGCCTTCGGCGGACATCACTGAAACTCATCGTGCACCAAACGCGGCAATTGGTTGACTGCATCGTCGGCAATTGCTCGTCGTCGCCGCGCTTCCATCTCCGCCCGCTGCTCGCCGTGGCCAGCAACAACCGGACACCAATCCACGGTAAGAAGCACCCCATCTAGTTCGCCTTGATCTCCTTTACACGTAGAACCCGTCAATTTTGGACTTAGGGCGCTTAGGCGTAGGATTGCGAGCGCGCCGGCGAGCCTCCGCCGCGGCTCTGGGTAGCTCCGCCGTGTCCAGGCATCGGCCGGAGACGATAACCGTGGGCCGTTGATCGCCCAACGTGCGGCTCAGATTAGAAAACGCGTAACGATTTGGTGGGTTTCGCGTCTGCCGTCGATATCCGATCGGATGGATCGGGTGGCTCTGGACAAAATTAAATCCGTGCCGTTGGATCGGGATCCGATGGTCGGGGTTGAGCGCAGATGTGTACTCACCGGGATCTAATCTGGTTCGTGTGTTTCGGATCGGACGGCCCCGAGTGCACCATACCCCTTCGGCCGCCAGTTTTGTAAAAGAAACCCCGAGAAACCGGGGAATCAACCCGCCGTCCACGTTCCCTGTTGACTGAGTCTCGGATCTTTTACGCCATAGCCCCTGTGCTTCTGTTTAATTGAGGCCCAGTCCAGTGAGTTATAAAATCAGGAAAATGAATTAGAAAATGAGTTTTTAATATAAAAATAATTCCTAGAATTTATATAATTCATAGAAAATGCATATGAATTCCAAATTAATCCATTCCACTTTCTAAAATTTTGTAATAATATTCTCTACCATTTAGAATCACTGTTTTGACATGAACTCTGTCAGAAAATTTATTTATCATTTAATCATATTTTAATCACATAAAACCTTTGAAAATCCATAACTTAAAATCTATAACTCCAAAATTAATAATTCTTTTTCCTGTGATCTTATTTTAATATGTAGATTATTGATATGTATTTTGCATATATGTTTGGTGTAATGTTAATTTTGCCTATACACTGTTTGTTTGTATTGCTACGACTAGCAGTGAGGTCACGAGTCATCTGAAGATCATCCTGGTACCTGGATTCTCAAGGCCCAGGCAAGTTGTGCCCTTGATCACTTCTTTTCACCTACTCATGTTCTGATTAATCATAATGATCTGCATAGGTTAATTTTGATGGGACCCAATAGGTTATCCTAGTTTGTCTATCTTTATACCTTGTTTACCACTGAACCTTTTTGGGTAGTACCTGCTAGTGCTTTATGTGGTTTTGGGTATGAAGATACATTATTCATGATTACACTTTTATTATCTGTTTATTATTACTGTTCATGTTAAGATCATTATGTTAATTGGAACATGGAGCGACCACCCGGGAAAACAGTGCTACCACAAGGGTAGTATGGGATGCCCTTGGCTGATTAATTAGGAAAGCTAGTGGAAGACTACCTTACCCGAAAGGGGCAAGGGCAGTAGGGGAGAGGTCAGTGTAGGGAGGCCCTCGGGAGGATTTTGCTGCGATGGCGGTCCTGCAAGGGATTCCTGCACTGGATCTTCCTATAAACTGTAGCGGGTTTTCGGAAGCTAGTGGAACTTTGTAAAGGCCTCGTAGTGGATCCCTAGCCATTCACCTCGGTAGTGTCTAAGGGCCTTGCAAACCCAGGCGACATGGGATACACGACTTGTGGGTAAAGATGCGCAACCTCTGCAGAGTGTAAAACTAGTATACTAGCCGTGCTCACGGTCAAGAGCGGCTCGGACCCTCACATGATTAATTTATGGAACTTAAATTCAATTTGTCATATGCATTGCATCGCAGGTGATGTTGTTACTTTTGTTCTACTACTTAATTGGGTTTGGTATTTACTTATACTTAGTAACTGCTAATAAAATTTTGACCAACTTTAAAAGCAATGCTCAGCTCTAACCATCTTCTTTGGTAAGCCTTACACTTCACGTGAGCTCCCACCTTTGGCGAGTTCATGCACATTATTCCCCACAACTTGTTGAGCGATGAACGTATGTAAGCTCACTCTTGCTGTCTCACATACACCACAGGTCAAGAACAGGTACCGCAGGATGATGCTCATGGAGGATGCTGTGATGAGTTCGTGAGTGGTCTAGGTCGTCGTCTCCCAGTCAACTTTGGGTTGCTGGACCGTTGTCTCCTTATAATGTAATTATTTATTTTGTATAGAACTCCTGTTATATATAAAGATGTGACATTCGATCCTGTGCCACTATACATCATATGTATGAGACTTGGTCCCAGCATACCTGGTGTTTATGTTAACCCCGGGTTTTGGACCCCTAGAATCCGGGTGTTACAGAAGTGGTATCAGAGGAATGTTGACTGTAAGACGAAACCTAGATAGAACTGGACAACCCCTACATACTTATCTTTGCTACTCTGATTCTTCTAAACTTATCTTAATCTTTTCTCATCTATTTCCGCTTCACTCTGATTATTCTTACCTTTTCATTCTAAAGACAAATGTGGATTTCACACTTTGAAATCCTGTGCCTAAAAGTGACCTTTAGGAATAGGAGACCTAATCCTAGGAACAAAAACAAAACTATTTTTATCTATGTGCTTGAGTGTTTGTTCTTATGATACTTGTCTGATTTGAATCTTTGATTGAGTGTGATGAGTTGTGGAGTAATGTCCACAATTGCATCTGCATATACATATAGGTATAAAAATATATTTATAAAATAACTAGACAACCTAGATTATCCCCATTGGAACATATCTAGCTTAAGAGATTTATCTTATCCTAAAAGATTTCATTCTAACCAATTCATCTTATCTTAAAAGATTCTCCCTTATCTTAATAGATCCATCTCATTTTAAAAGATACTCATCTTATCTTGAAAAGATTTTATCTCATCCTAATAAATCTAACTGACCTCAAAAGATTTTATCTTATCTTTATGGACCCATCTTATCCTAATAGGCATACTTATCCATCCTAGTTTATCAACCATGATCTAATGCAAGTTAATTAGACCTTATCTAGTTAAACTAGTCATACCAATCTAGTTTAGATCTCATCTAACCTAATATGATCTAATCTAAAGTGACATATCAAACATGTTAGATAATACTAGTGAAATAGATTAGACCTTGCTCCTATAAAAAAAAATGTGTTAACCTAAATTGGTGCCATAGACTAACTTGACCATACACAACTACTTGGCCATATGCAACTACCTTAACCATCTGATAGTTGCATAACCCCTCAATTTTAAACTAGCAAGAGATTCTATATTATCATAACATATCTAACTAATCTCAAAACATCCTAACATATTCTACCCTGCTGGACCTATCTAACCTAAACTAGTCTAATCTAGTCACATCCAATTTAATCTAGATCTTATCTTACCTAATGTGACCTGATCTAGTATGGTCTAATGTTATCTAACTTAATGTGGTCCACTTAAACAGATTAATGACACTAGTAGAAGAGATTAGACCCCACTAGCCATGTATTAACTTATCTTAGCACATTGGATCAATTCAACCATGAGCTAACCCAACCCATAGAACCAAGATGAATGGTATGACTTTTCTATTCCCACCTAATAACAAACAAACTTTTAAACTACATCTTGTAGTCTATCTCACCCATATATATCTCTCATCTTGACAGATTCTATCTTACCCTTGGATATTCACCTTATATGATTGGTTACCCCAATCTGGACATAAAACAAAGATTAAGTCCTACCAAAGAATCTTTAGATTATGACCAACTACTAGCTTATTCATTCCGCTTAGTGAACAATTTCCTTTGCAAAACTATTACCATACGCTTCTAACTTTCATGGTCAATACCAGGAAAGGAAAGATTATCACGTAACAACAAACAGAAAATGAATCCTCCAAATCCTCCACCTGTTGAAATCAATCAAGTGGTTGCTACCCAAAGACTGGTAATACAACAGTTAACAGACATGGTGACCGAGATGCAGAATCAGATAAGACAACAACGCGAGGAAATACGTCAGGCCCGCCAAGAAATAAGACAAGCACGGTTGGAGAGACAACAACAACAACCTCCACCACCACCACCAGCTTCACCAAGCTACATAGATATAAATTATGATGATTTGTAGGATCTAGATGTTACTTTAGTTAGTAGTTGATAAGATACTATTTCAGTAATAATAATAAGGTCCATTTGACCCTGTGTTTTGCTAATAAGATATGCATCATGCCGAGATTTTGTTTATGCATATGTGTTGAAACCATATGAACATATATCCTTTTCTTACAAATCTCGAGGACGAGATTATTTTTAAGGGGGGTAGGATTTGTAACACCCTAAAGTTCAATCTTGTGAAGACAAGGAAAAATTCTCAAAGATTTTAAATCAAAACACCTTTCCTTAAAAATAATCATAATTTAGAAGCTTCCACTCATGAATATGTTAAAAATACATAATTAAAGATACTTAGATAATCTAAATTGCCTTTTGGGTTAGGATATATGAAAGAATTAGGGTTAAACTATTTCTTAATATATATAAGTCTACAATATAAATTTGATTTCCCTAGAATTAATAAGGTATGGGTTAATTTCTACTATATGATTGAAAGCTTGTCTAAAAGAACTAAAACATATATAAAATATGTTCTTGCACAGATATGGTTTGCAAATGAACTAGTCACAAGCTTGAATTTAAATTTGAATTCAAAATTTAAAATAGGAAAGAAAAGGGAAATAAGTGAAAGTGAAGGGAAGAACTAAGAAAAATACTACATAAAATAAAATAAAAATAAACACCCTTCACACTTATGTTATGAAATTATACCATTCAAACTGAGGACAATTTAATCACAAAGTTTGAATTTAAGTTTGAATTCAAATTGGATTTGAAAATGAAGAAAAGAAATAGAAAACAAAAAGGAAAAAGAGAAAAACCCTAGCTGGGCCAACTTCTCCACATTCGGCCCATCTCCACTCATCACACGCGCGCGGCCCAACTTGCTCCCGCCGTTCCTGCTCTCGCTGACAACGTGGGGCCCTCACTTCAGTCTCTCAGCCCGCGACCGCGCTGCCCTTCTCTGAGACTGCGATCTGGGCCCTCCTCGTCAGTCTCCCACACGCACGCTCGCTTGCCTTTCTCTTTCGCTGATCCGCGGGGCCCGCACGTCGGGTCGTCTTCAACAGCTTCGCCGAGCTCGCCGCAACAGCCGCGCGAACTCGCCGCCGGGGCTGTCATCCCTCGGACTTGTCACCTGGCTATAAATCACGGACCGCGACCCCTCCTCCTCATCCCATCCGAAACAGAAGCCCCATCGTCGGCGCGTGTTGAAGAACCGAGAAGGAGAGAGAGAGCGCCGCCGTGACGGAAATCCGCGCCTGCTACCGTTGTGGTCTCGGTTGGGGGTCTAGGGCCTTCGGCGGACATCACTGAAACTCATCGTGCACCAAACGCGGCAATTGGTTGACTGCATCGTCGGCAATTGCTCGTCGTCGCCGCGCTTCCATCTCCGCCCGCTGCTCGCCGTGGCCAGCAACAACCGGACACCAATCCACGGTAAGAAGCACCCCATCTAGTTCGCCTTGATCTCCTTTACACGTAGAACCCGTCAATTTTGGACTTAGGGCGCTTAGGCGTAGGATTGCGAGCGCGCCGGCGAGCCTCCGCCGCGGCTCTGGGTAGCTCCGCCGTGTCCAGGCATCGGCCGGAGACGATAACCGTGGGCCGTTGATCGCCCAACGTGCGGCTCAGATTAGAAAACGCGTAACGATTTGGTGGGTTTCGCGTCTGCCGTCGATATCCGATCGGATGGATCGGGTGGCTCTGGACAAAATTAAATCCGTGCCGTTGGATCGGGATCCGATGGTCGGGGTTGAGCGCAGATGTGTACTCACCGGGATCTAATCTGGTTCGTGTGTTTCGGATCGGACGGCCCCGAGTGCACCATACCCCTTCGTCCGCCAGTTTTGTAAAAGAAACCCCGAGAAACCGGGGAATCAACCCGCCGTCCACGTTCCCTGTTGACTGAGTCTCGGATCTTTTACGCCATAGCCCCTGTGCTTCTGTTTAATTGAGGCCCAGTCCAGTGAGTTATAAAATCAGGAAAATGAATTAGAAAATGAGTTTTTAATATAAAAATAATTCCTAGAATTTATATAATTCATAGAAAATGCATATGAATTCCAAATTAATCCATTCCACTTTCTAAAATTTTGTAATAATATTCTCTACCATTTAGAATCACTGTTTTGACATGAACTCTGTCAGAAAATTTATTTATCATTTAATCATATTTTAATCACATAAAACCTTTGAAAATCCATAACTTAAAATCTATAACTCCAAAATTAATAATTCTTTTTCCTGTGATCTTATTTTAATATGTAGATTATTGATATGTATTTTGCATATATGTTTGGTGTAATGTTAATTTTGCCTATACACTGTTTGTTTGTATTGCTACGACTAGCAGTGAGGTCACGAGTCATCTGAAGATCATCCTGGTACCTGGATTCTCAAGGCCCAGGCAAGTTGTGCCCTTGATCACTTCTTTTCACCTACTCATGTTCTGATTAATCATAATGATCTGCATAGGTTAATTTTGATGGGACCCAATAGGTTATCCTAGTTTGTCTATCTTTATACCTTGTTTACCACTGAACCTTTTTGGGTAGTACCTGCTAGTGCTTTATGTGGTTTTGGGTATGAAGATACATTATTCATGATTACACTTTTATTATCTGTTTATTATTACTGTTCATGTTAAGATCATTATGTTAATTGGAACATGGAGCGACCACCCGGGAAAACAGTGCTACCACAAGGGTAGTATGGGATGCCCTTGGCTGATTAATTAGGAAAGCTAGTGGAAGACTACCTTACCCGAAAGGGGCAAGGGCAGTAGGGGAGAGGTCAGTGTAGGGAGGCCCTCGGGAGGATTTTGCTGCGATGGCGGTCCTGCAAGGGATTCCTGCACTGGATCTTCCTATAAACTGTAGCGGGTTTTCGGAAGCTAGTGGAACTTTGTAAAGGCCTCGTAGTGGATCCCTAGCCATTCACCTCGGTAGTGTCTAAGGGCCTTGCAAACCCAGGCGACATGGGATACACGACTTGTGGGTAAAGATGCGCAACCTCTGCAGAGTGTAAAACTAGTATACTAGCCGTGCTCACGGTCAAGAGCGGCTCGGACCCTCACATGATTAATTTATGGAACTTAAATTCAATTTGTCATATGCATTGCATCGCAGGTGATGTTGTTACTTTTGTTCTACTACTTAATTGGGTTTGGTATTTACTTATACTTAGTAACTGCTAATAAAATTTTGACCAACTTTAAAAGCAATGCTCAGCTCTAACCATCTTCTTTGGTAAGCCTTACACTTCACGTGAGCTCCCACCTTTGGCGAGTTCATGCACATTATTCCCCACAACTTGTTGAGCGATGAACGTATGTGAGCTCACTCTTGCTGTCTCACATACACCACAGGTCAAGAACAGGTACCGCAGGATGATGCTCATGGAGGATGCTGTGATGAGTTCGTGAGTGGTCTAGGTCGTCGTCTCCCAGTCAACTTTGGGTTGCTGGACCGTTGTCTCCTTATAATGTAATTATTTATTTTGTATAGAACTCCTGTTATATATAAAGATGTGACATTCGATCCTGTGCCACTATACATCATATGTATGAGACTTGGTCCCAGCATACCTGGTGTTTATGTTAACCCCGGGTTTTGGACCCCTAGAATCCGGGTGTTACAACCTGGCACCCCGGAAGGTCCTTAAGACGGCGTCGGTCTGGGCGGCCAGCGCCGCCCCGGGCCTTGTCGTTCAGCCGACCCTTTCGCAGGGCGTTTCACCGCAGGGGGCTCGGGCGTCGCCTGTCTCTGGGGAGCAGGTTCCCGAGGCGGGCTCTTCTGCCGAGGCGGCCATCGTGATAGGGGAGGCGGTTGGCGCCGACGTGGTCCCGAGCCCGCCTGTCGTGCCGGCCATGCTGGCGCCTGCCGCCACCGAAGTCGCCGCCGTCCCAGTCGGAGAGCGACTGGTTGCTGCCAGCGTCGGGATGGCTGATGCGTCGGTGCCCAGTGCCTCGGAAGAGGTGGGCGTGGACGCGCAATCCGTCCAGCCAGGCGGCAGCCTCGTCGCTGTGCGGCGGAGCCCCGAGGCCCGGCGCCAGTTGCTCCGATTCCGGACCCGCGAGGCCTCGGACCCTGTCTTCGTTCTCGACGATGAACAGGAGGACCAGTCCTGGGATGAGCTCCGCGAGCGTGCTAAAGCAACAGTGGGGTCGCTCCGGTCGTCGCTGGAGGTTCTCTGCAGGGACGTCCCCAAAATCCTCCAGGTAACGGTTTCAGGCATACCTTTTCCTTTCTGTGAGCGAGGCGTTCGTCGTGACGCCCCGTTTCCCTCCCCCAGGATCTGACGGATCGGAGCGCCGCCAAGTCGTCGTTCATCCGCCGCGAGGTCGATGTCTGGGGCTCGCTGTGATCCCTGAGAACCTCGCTCGCCGGGGCTACCGCGCGCCTTTCTCAGCAGGATGCCAAGATAGCGGACCTCCAGTTGCTCTGCGCTGACCTGAGAGCCAAGGCGGCAGCAACGCGCGCGGAGGCGCAACGGCAGCGGTCGGAGTTCGTCCAGGTCGTCGAGGAGCGGGACCAATCTCGGGGCCGGGCTGCCGAGGCCGAAAGCCGGGCTGAGACCCTCGCGGCCGACCTAGCCGCAGCCCAAGTCGCGGCCTCGGAGCAGCGTGCCCGAGCCGGAGGTATGCCCTTGCCGTCCCTGGTTCTTGTTCTTGTCTGTTTCTTCTGCTTGTGCTTGAGGTCTTTCTTCTGGTTGTTCGCAGAGCTCGAGTCCGCCCTTGACGAGTCCGCCAAGGCGCTCGCCGAGGCGCTTGCCGGAGCTGCCGAGCAGAGGGAGGCCGACCTCGCGGCCATGTCCGAGGCCGTCTCGGACGTTTATCGGATCCTTGGCCCCGGCGACGTCCCTTCAGGAAGCTCCCCTCAAAGCCGCCTTCAAGCCTTGGGTGATTACGCGCGCGGCAAAGTCCGCGAGGCGCTACACCACGGCGTCAGGCGGGCCTTCGCCGTGCTCGCTTCCCATTACGTTGTGGACCTGGAACGGGTCAGTGAGGGGTATTGTCTTCCTGACGAAGACGAAGCTGCCCTGGCAGAAGTTCAGCGGCTCGACGCGGTCGCCGCGGGTCCGAGCGCGGCGCTGGCGACCACCTTTGAGGCGGAGATCCTTCCTCCTGCGCCGTCGCCGGAAGCCGAGGTGGACCTTACCGACGGCGGGGGCGGAACTGAGGGTGCGGCTCCTTCCCGAGGTGGCGCCTGACTCTTGTTGGAACAGTTTCTGTTGGAAGTGCGCCTTACCGCGGCCGCCGAGGCCTAAACACTTTGTTTTTCTTGCATGAAGTCGTACTCTCCTTTCTTTCAATTTGCGCGTCCGGCCTAGCTCGTCAATAATAGGGTGACTTCCCGAGTTGGGTCATTTTTCGTGGCAGGTGATGAGTGAGGTGTCCCTAACCCGGAGGTATAGGAGTTCCTCGGCTCAGTCGGCCTCACCACTTACATGTACCCACGTTCGCTCCTCGGGACCCTGCTTCTGACATAGCCGGGAGAACGCCAAAGCCCCCTTTTGATCGAAAATTTTAGATGCGGAAAAGTACACCCAATCTCGACGCGGAGGGGCGCAGCCCCCGGGCGTCATCCGTGCAGAGGCCATTTGACGGGTCGGGCTCCTGCCCGAATATCTGGCGAGTGCTCGGCGACATTCCTCGGTATACCGGGCATGTCCGAGGGACTCCACGCAAAGACGTCGGCGTTTGCGCGGAGAAAGTCGACGAGCACTGCTTCCTATTTGGGGTCGAGCCCGGAATCGGTCCAGATCTGCTTGGAGGTGTCGCCACTGGGGTCGAGAGGGACGGCCTTAACCGTCTCCGCTGGCTCGAAGTTGCCGGCATGTCGCTTCACGTCTGGCACCTCTTTGGAGAGGTTCTCCAGGTCGGCGATGGGGGCCTCGGACTCGGCGAGGGCCTCGGCGTACTCCACGCACTCCACGTCGCATTCGAACGCGTGTTTGTACGTGGGGCCGATGGTGATGACCCCGTTGGGGCCCGGCATCTTGAGCTTCAGGTAGGTGTAGTTGGGGACGGCCATGAACTTCGCGTAGCATGGCCTCCCCAATACCGCGTGGTAGGTTCCTCGGAACCCGACCACCTCGAACGTCAAAATCTCCCTTCGGAAGTTGGAGGGCGTTCCGAAGCAGACAGGAAGGTCGAGCCGTCCGAGGGGCTGGACGCGCTTCCCAGGAATGATCCCGTGGAAGGGCGCGGCGCCTGCTCGGACGGAGGACAGATCGACGCGCAGGAGCCTGAGGGTCTCGGCGTAGATGATGTTGAGGCAGCTGCCCCCATCCATCAGGACCTTGGTGAGCCTGACGTCGCCGATGATGGGGTCGACGACGAGCGGGTATTTCCCCGGGCTCGGCACGTGGTCAGGGTGGTCAGCTTGGTCGAAGGTGATGGGCTTGTCGGACCAGTCTAGGTAGACTGGCGCCGCCACCTTCACCGAGCAGACCTCCCGACGCTCTCGCTTGCGATGCCGAGCCGAGGCATTTGTCGCATGCCCTCCGTAGATCATGAAGCAGTCGCGGACCTCGGGGAACTCTCCTGCCTGGTGATCTTCCTTTTTGTCGTCGTCGCGGGCCCTGCCACCCTCTGCGGGTGGCCCGGCCTTGTGGAAGTGGCGCCGAAGCATGACACACTCCTCGAGGGTGTGCTTGACGGGCCCCTGATGGTAGGGGCACGGCTCCTTGAGCATCTTGTCGAAGAGGTTAGCACCTCCGGGGGGCTTCCGAGGGTTCTTGTACTCGGCGGCGGCGACAAGGTCCGCGTCGGCGGCGTCGCGTTTCGCTTGCGACTTCTTCTTGCCTTTCTTTTTGGCGCCGCGCGGAGTAGACGCCTCGGGAGCCTCTTCCGACGGGCGGCCCTGGGGCTGCTTGTCCTTTCGGAAGATGGCCTCAACCGCCTCCTGGCCAGAGGCGAACTTGGTGGCGATGTCCATCAGCTCGCTCGCCCTGGTGGGGGTCTTGCGACCCAACTTGCTCACCAGGTCGCGGCAGGTGGTGCCGGCAAGGAACGCGCCGGTGACATCTGAGTCGGTGATGTTGGGCAGCTCGGTGCGCTGCTTCGAGAATCGCCGGATGTAGTCCCGAAGAGACTCTCCCGGCTGTTGCCGGCAGCTTCGGAGGTCCCAGGAATTCCCGGGGCGCACGTACGTGCCCTGGAAATTGCCGGCGAAGGCTTGGACCAAATCATCCCAGTTGGAGATCTGCCCCGGAGGCAGGTGCTCCAACCAGGCGCGAGCAGTGTCGGAGAGGAACAGGGGGAGGTTGCGGATGATGAGGTTGTCGTCGTCCGTTCCACCCAGTTGGCAGGCCAGGCGGTAGTCTGTGAGCCACAATTCCGGCCTCGTTTCCCCCGAGTACTTTGTGATAGTAGTCGGGGGTCGGAACCGGGCCGGAAACGGCGCCCGCCGGATGGCCCGGCTGAAGGCCTGCGGACCGGGTGGTTCGGGCGAGGGACTCCGATCCTCCCCGCTGTCGTAGCGTCCCCCACGCCTGGGGTGGTAGCCTCGGCGCACCCTTTCGTCGAGGTGGGCCCGACGGTCGCGACGATGGTGCTCATTGCCGAGGTGGCCCGGGGCCACAGACGCGGTGTTGCGCGTGCGCCCGGTGTAGACCGAGGCTTCCCGCATGAATCGGGAAGTCGCGGCATGAGGTTCCGAGGGGTACCCCTGCCTTCGGGAGGCAGAGCTCTCGGCCCGCCGAGCCGCAGCGCCTTCCAGGAGATTCTTGAGCTCTCCCTGGATTCGCCGACCCTCGGTGGTTGATGGTTCTGGCATCGCGCGGAGGAGCATCGCTGCGGCTGCCAGGTTCTGACCGACCCCGCTGGATGCGGGTGGCGGCCTGTCCCTGACATCGTTGACGACGCGGTGCTGGAAACCCTGGGGCAGGTGACGTATTTCTCCGGCCAGGGGTTGGCCCGCCCATACCTGCCCGACGTCCCGGCGGATCGACTCAAGCACTCCTGCTCCCTCGTCGAGCCTGGCCTGCGCCCCGCGGACTTGCTCGAGCTGTGGGTCGTGACCCCCCGCCGGAACGGGGACCACAGCTAGCTCCCGCGGGATGTCGGCGCGAGGCACCGGCCTAGGGAGATCACCGTCCTCCGGCATGCCGAGATGGTTGCCTTCAGAGGGATCCCCTAGCTCGACGTGGAAACATTCGCGGCTTGGGCCGCAGTCCTTGTCGTCAAGGCTGCGGCTGCCGTCGGAACAGTCGGAGAGGCAGTAGTCACATGCGGTCATAAAGTCCCGCATGGCACTAGGGTTGCCAAATCCAGAGAAATCCCAACAGATGCTGGGATCGTCATCTTCCTCGGACCCAGAGGGCCCGTAGGTCGAGACGTCCGTCAATCGGTCCCAAGGCGATCGCATACGAAACCCCAGAGGGGTTGCACTCGCCTCAACGTGAGCGCCCGCCAAAGTGAGGTCGCTAGGCGGGTTGAGGCCGAGTCGAAATGACGTAGGATGGGAATCAGTCGGTACCTTTTGGTCGACGAGGAGCGACATAGTCACGTCGGGGACTGATTGCGCCGTCGTCTTGGGTACGAGGGCGACGTCCTGCAGGCCCTCCGTGAGCGTGCTGGCGTCGTCCACTTGCTCGGGATTGGCGTGTCGCGGGGGGATGGCGCTCGCCTTCATCTCAAACGCGAGGTCGACGCCCGTCACGCCCTCCATTGGGGCGCTGGGGACGTCGATTCGCTCGACAGCCGACGGAGCGCGGCCTCCCGCTCGGCCTTGGTTGCCCCGCCTCCTCCTTCGATGGCGGGGGAGAGGACGGGGCGAGCTCGAATGTTGTTCTTCCACCACGCGGGGAAGACGTCGTCGATTCCGCCGCCGGCGGGCGGGCTGTCGGCCGCCATTGTCGTCGTCGCGCGGCGGTGGAAGGAGTATCATGTCGTAGCTGCCGTCGAGAGACATGAACTCGAGACTCCCGAAACGGAGCACCGTCCCGGGTTGAAGAGGTCGTTGGAGACTGCCCATCTGGAGCTTGATGGGAAACTGCTCGTCAACACGCAGCAGGCCCCTACCTGGCGCGCCAACTGTCGGCGTTTCGAGACCGGGGGGTCCCTAAGCCGACGAGTGAGTGTGCCGCGTGCCCCAGCCCAGATGGGTCGAGCGTGTGGGCGAGCGTGAAGGGGGGAAGCGAGGTGGCCGGAGACGGGCGTGAGAGAGGTGGAAATCCCGCGGCCTTCGTGTTCGTCCCGCGCCCAGGTCGGGTGCGCTTGCAGTAGGGGGTTACAAGCGTCCACGCGGGTGAGGGAAGCGAGCGGCCCCAAGAGAGCGCCTGCCCCGTCCTCGTCCCCGCGCGGCCAACCTTCTCTAAGAAGGCCCTGGTCCTTCCTTTTATAGGCGTAAGGAGAGGATCCAGGTGTACAATGGGGGTGTAGCAGAGTGCTACGTGTCTAGCGGGGGAGAGCTAGCGCCCTAAGTACATGCTAATGTGGCAGCCGGAGAGATCTTGGCACCCAGCTGGTGTGGTGTCGTGGATGTCGGAGGAGCAACGGAGCCTGGCGGGGGGACAGCTGTCGGAGCGGTTGGGTCCTTGCTGACGTCCCCCTGCTTCCGTAAGGGAGCTGAGAGCCGCCGTCGTCACGGGGCTAGCGGGGCGCCATCATTGCCTATCTGGCGGAGCTAGCCAGATGGGACACCGGTCTTGTTCTCTGCGGCCCGAGTCGGCTCGGGGTAGGGTGATGATGGCGCTTCCTGTTGACGTGGCGGGCTTGTGCCCTAGGTCGGGCGACGTGGAGGCTCCTCCGAAGCCGAGGTCGAGTCTGTCTTTCATGGCCGAGGCCGAGCCCGAGCTCCTGGGTCGGGCGAGGCGGAGGTCGTTCGGCAGAGGCCAGGGCGGAGTCCGACCCCTGGGGTCGGGCGAAGCGGGGTTCGTCGTCTTCTGGGGCCTAGCCCGAGTCCGAGCCCTGGGTCGGGCGGAGCGGAGTTCGCCGTCTTCCGGGGCCTTAGCCCGAGTCTGAGCCCTGGGTCGGGCGGAGCGGAGTTCGCCATCTTCCGGGGCCTTAGCCCGAGTCCGAGCCCTGGGTCGGGCGGAGCTTCCTATGGCGCCTTTGGCAAGGCCTGACTGCCTGTCGGTCTCACTCTGTCAAGTGGCACTGCAGTCGGAATGGCGCAGGCGGCGCTGTCCTTCTGTCAGACCGGTCAGTGGAGCGGCGAAGTGACGGCGGTCGCTTCGGCTCTGCCGGGGGCGCACGTCAGGATAAAGGTGTCAGGCTACCTTTGCGTTAAATGCTCCTGCGACTCGGTCAGTCGGCGCGGCAATTTAGTCAGGGTTGCTTCTTAGCAAAGGCAAGGCCTCGGGCGAGCCGGAGATGTGTCCGCCGTTAAAAGGGGGCCTCGGGCGAGACGGAAACCCCTCGGGGTCGGCTGCCCTTGCCCGAGGCTAGGCTCGGGCGAGGCGTGATCGAGTCGCTCGTATGGACTGATCCCTGACTTAATCGCACCCATCAGGCCTTTGCAGCTTTATGCTGATGGGGGTTACCAGCTGAGAATTAGGCGTCTTGAGGGTACCCCTAATTATGGTCCCCGATAGAACTGCTTATGAGAGAAGACGGGATAAACAAGTGGAGGAGAATATAAAGAAGATGCAAGATTTGGGTCTGAACAAATATACTTCTGTTCTAAATAATTCTGTCTCACCATCTGCATCAACAAAGGGGAAACATGCAGCAAACAAGATAAATAATAGTTCAGATTCGGATTCATATGTCTCTTTCTATCTCCTTGACGATGATGATCAAGGAGATACTGATGATGACAGTGAATATTATGAGCAGCCAAAACCCCTGGCAATGAAGGTGCTCCTTCTATCTTCAAAGTAGTGGATGCCAAATAGTTGCATTGCATTTCAATGTTTTTAATCTGGTGTTTAATATATGCTCATGCTTTTATATTCATCTTCTTTATTTCATACCTCTTAATTAATATATGGTCTTGCTTTTAAATGCACATGACTATTTTTTTGTGGACAGTATCCTAGAAGAGGTAGAAACACAACCCTTGCTTCAAAGAAGAAGATAGACCCCAACATGGCTCTCGGCATTAGGTTCAGCAAGAGAGTGAGGGCAGGTGCACAACCAGAGGAGCAATCTTCAAAAAGGCTTCACTCTACAGAGACAGATGGCCACAATGTACAGGAACCAACAGATGGAAATGATCACATACCAAACAGCCCTACTACACCTGGACTTGCTGATCATTTCAACAGAGCTACAGAGGAAGCCATGGCATCTGCTGCTCATGACAGTACAGGTGATGCTGAAGGCAACAACCGTACTACACCTGGACTTGTTGATCATTTCAGCAGAGCTGAAGAGGAAGACATGGCATCTGCTGCTCATGACAGTACAGGTGATGCTCAAGCCAATGTAGCTAGAGATGAAGAAACTGAAGGCAAGTTCTATTTTTTCAGTCAAATAAGGCATCTCTTTTGCTGATTTGCATGAAACAAAACAATTTCATTATTCAATAAAAGCGAATTATATTTTGTAGCTCCTACACAGCGAGCACCAAGGAGACCCAGAGCAGCAACCAAGGGAAAACAACTGGACAGGATGACTAAAGTTATGCAAAGGAGACTGCCCATAGCTGTTGAGGAAGGCAAAAAAAGGCCACATGAACCTGTTCAAGCTGCCAAGTTTGCATCAGAGGCTGGCATCATTATTCGGGAAACCATGCCTATCCTAACTCATTGGAAAGATTACAAGGACGACCAGAAATACTACAACAGCTTTGTGTCACAGCTAAATGTAAGTGCATTACTGATTCTATGGTTCACTTGTATACTGCTTAACCTGAATTGACTAACTATGGAATTGTCATATGCATAGGGGCGCTTGTCCGTTAACACTGAGGACAAGGCAACAAAGGAAGCTTGCACCGATATGCTACGCTCTGCGGTAAAAAACCAGCGTTATCGGCTCAAGCAGAAATACTTCAATGGTGTACCTGCAAATGAGATTAGCACAACTTCTCCTGTATCTTACATGACTGATGAACAGTGGAGGGCATTAGTTGCAAAGTGGTCTGATCCAAAGAACATGGTATGGGTATCTTGTCATATATTATTCTTTCACTATACGTTTGCAAAGGATCTTCGCATATTGAACCTATGATCTAATCTGACATGTTCATTCTCTTGTAGGAAATAAGTGAAAAGAACAAGCAGAACCGCAGTCAAGTCAAGTTTCATCAGGCTACGGGTTCTCGCTGCTATGTGGCACACTTACATGCATATGTAAGTAACTATTACCTTGTACTACTACCTGCACTTTTGCACTCAACTTCTATTGCATTTGATCTGAGCAAACTTCGCTGTGATTGTTTATCCACGAAACAGAAGCAGAAGAGAAACCGAGAAGAACCCAGCTTAGATCAGACTGAAGAACTAGATGCGGTGGACGCCTTCAAGACCTGTCATACCAGCTCCAAACGTGGCCTGAGTGAACCGGCAAGAGAAGCACTTGTAAGTTCATTTGTTTGCTTTATTTAGTGTAATTTTTATGAGATCATATGAGGGAGGCTGGCTGTGGGTCGATGGAACGAAGGGGAGTGAGATCGATGAGTGAGATCGCCTGTCCCATCCCAGGGGAGTTCAGATCATAGTCTATTTTGTCTGCCATTTGTCTGCCATCAAATTTCTGAAATGAAAGTAAATATCATAGTCTATTTTTTGTAGGACCCGTGCACTAGAAATGTATAGGTTTTAGAGTCTTTGTTAAGCAAATCTGCTATAATTTGTAACTGTTTTCACATTATTTTTCATAGTCTATTTATAGAGTCTTTCAAATGTATAGCTTTTAATTTGCCATCAAATGTATAGCTTTTAAGCAAATCTGCTATAATTTGTAACTGCTATAATCTGCTATAATTTGCCATCAAATGTATAGCTTTTAGAGTCTGTCAGTCTATTTTTCATAGTCTTTGTTAATGCCTTGTAGGACCCGTGCACTAGAAATGAAAGTCACTGTTTTCACATTATTGTCAGCATCTTGCTGTTGCTCATTAGCATTAACATGTAACTGTTTCTGTCCATGATATTTCAGTCTCATATGGAGGCTTTGAGGGCTGAACCTGTTGCTGAAGGTGAGATGCCAGCATCCAGTGTGCACCTTGTGTCGAAGGTGCTGTCCCAGAGCAGCTCACACCAATTCCTGAAAAGCGTCGGCATCAAAACATCGGCAACCTCCAAGGCATCATCATCAAATCATAGTGAGCTTCGGGAACAACTTGCAGCTGAAGCGACGGCTGCTGTTCAAGGTGAACTCGACCAGCTCAGGAAGAAATGTGAAGAAGCTGAGGAACAACAGGCGAGGACACAAAGGGAGTTGGAGGAGTACAAGAAGATAACAGAGAAGAACGGCAAGGAGATGGAGGAGACCAATGTGCTCATCAAGAAGCTCTTGTCCTTGCATGGTAACTCTTCTTCGACATGAGGGCTGCTAGTCAGAGCTGCTGTTTTTGGCCTGTTCTTTGACATGAGGGTACCCAAAAACTCTAGTTGCTCGTGGGTGTCAACTTTTGATTATATGCTGTTATGTTTGTGCAAACTCAACTGAAATGTGAAGTCAAGTGGTGATGCTGTGAACTGAGTTTAGTGTTGTCCACTTAGTTTGTATGCGCACTGGAATACTAGTTGTATTCATCTATGGAATATGGAATTGTGTGCTCATTCCTCTGTTCTAGTATATTTTGCAATTTCCAATAAAATTATTCTCTGCACATCTGTGACCAAACTGGTGGCATATAATAAAACATATGCCACGTCAGCTGCCACTGTACTAGCCACGTCAGCATTGACGTCAGCGCTGACGTCAGCTGCCACGTCACTAGCCACGTCAGCGCTGACGTCATACGCATCAGCACCTTCCAAACGGCTGTTAATGACCAAACCACGACTCTATCTGTGACGATACCGTACCGTCACAGAAACCAAACGGCGTTAACAACGCCGTCAGTTTGCTCGGGCAGACGGCGAATTATGACGGAAAAGTGCCTTCCTCTATGACCACAACTGATCGTCATAGAATGAATTCACTTCCATGACAACGCGGCTTTCGTCACAGAATGTATACACATCGATGACGAAACTGGGTAGTCCGTCACAACACAACAAATGTGACGCGACCCCTATGACCAAATCGAACTCGTCACAAATTCGTCACAAACCTTTATCTGTGACGATATATACACATGCAGTGACGCAATACGAACGTCATCGATGATAAGATCTCTACTAGTGATCCGACGGTGATGACCCCGTTGGGGCCTGACATCTTGAGCTTGAGGTACGTGTAGTTGGGGACGGCCATGAACTTGGCGTAGCACGGTCTCCCCAGCACCGCGTGGTAGGTCCCTCGGAACCCGACCACCTCGAATGTGAGGGTTTCCCTGTGGAAGTTGGAGGGAGTCCCGAAACAGACGGGCAAATCGAGTTGCCCAAGGGACAGGACACGCTTTCCGGGGACGATCCCGTGAAAGGGCGCCGCACCGGCCCGAATCATGGACAGATCGATCTCCAAGAGCCCGAGGGTCTCGGCGTAGATGATGTTGAGGCTGCTGCCTCCGTCCATGAGGACCTTGGTGAGCCTAGCGTTGCCAATGACAGGATCGACAACGAGCGGGTACCTTGCTGGGCTCGGCGTAGATGATGTGTGCTCATGCAAGAAGGACACGTGATTGCTTATGCTTCTCGTCAGTTGCGGAGACATGAATTGAACTACCCCACTCATGACTTGGAATTGGCAGCCGTTGTGCATGCACTTAAGATTTGGAGACATTATATCATGGGGACCAAGTGCCAAGTGTATACGGATCATAAGAGTTTGAAGTACATATTCACTCAGAAGGATCTCAACCTTAGGCAACGCCGTTGGTTGGAGCTTATCAAGGATTATGATTTGGAGATTCACTATCACCCGGGCAAGGCAAATTTGGTTGCAGATGCCTTGAGTCGAAAGGAGCATGTTCATTCAGCTATTGTTGCCCAGCTACCCGATGAGATTGTTGAGGATTTCAGGAGACTTAACCTGGGGATAGTTGCTCACACTGAGGGAGTTACTATTGATGTGGAACCTACTTTGGAGCAAGAGATCCGCAAGGGACAAATTGGTGATGATAAGATAAAAGAGATTAAGGATCTGATTACTGAAGGTCGAGTTCCGGAATTCACGGAAGATGAGCAGGGCACTGTATGGTTCAAGGACAGGATATGTGTTCCTGATATTAAAAGCCTTCGAGAGACCATTTTAAAAGAGGCCCATGATTCGGATTATTCTATTCATCCTGGTAGTACCAAGATGTATCAGGATTTGAAACGGAAATATTGGTGGTATGGATTGAAAAGAGATGTTGCTGCACACGTAGCTATGTGCGATGTATGTCAAAGAGTTAAGGCTGAACACCAGAGGCCAGCTGGATTATTGCATCCACTGAAGATACCCGAGTGGAAATGGGAAGAGATTGGTATGGATTTCATTACTGGATTGCCTCGCACCCAGAAAGGATATGATGCTATATGGGTGATTGTGGATAGATTGACTAAAGTGGCTCACTTTATTCCTGTGAAGACTACTTATAAAGGTTCTCAGCTAGCAGAGTTATATATGGCTCGGATTGTGTGTTTACATGGAGTACCAAAGAAGATCGTGTCTGATCGAGGTTCGCAGTTTACCTCAAGGTTTTGGAGAAGTTTTCATGAGAACATGAGCACGAAGTTGAATTTTAGTACGGCTTATCACCCTCAGACGGATGGACAGACTGAAAGGACAAACCAAGTATTGGAAGATATGTTGAGAGCATGTGCCCTTCAGCATGGAGGAAGTTGGGATAAAAGTCTACCTTATGCTGAGTTCTCATATAATAATAGTTATCAGGCCAGTCTGAAGATGTCACCTTTTGAAGCTTTATATGGGAGGAAGTGCAGGACTCCTCTATATTGGGATCAGACTGGAGAGAGACAGTTCTTTGGGCCTGAACTGATTCAAGAAGCAGAAGAACAAGTTCGTATAATTCGAGAGAATTTGAGAGTGGCTCAAACCAGGCAGAAGAGTTATGCTGATAATAGAAGGAGACCACTGGAATTTGAAGAAGGAGATTATGTGTACCTCAAGGTGTCACCACTGCGTGGAATGAGGAGATTTAAAGTTAAGGGCAAATTATCCCCTCGCTACATTGGACCATTCTTGATCTTCAGGAGAGTTGGGGGGATGGCATACCAACTCGAGTTACCTACTAGTCTATCGGATGTGCATAATGTGTTCCATGTATCCCAACTGAAGAAGTGTCTCCGTGTTCCCGAGGAACAGTTACCAATGGAAGAGCTCAGTGTTCAAGGTGATTTGACTTACACGGAGTACCCCATCAAGATTTTGGATACATTAACTCGAGTTACAAGAAATAAGGTGATAAAGATGTGTAAAGTACAATGGAGTCACCACAGTGAAGATGAAGCAACTTGGGAAAGAGAAGAAGAGCTTCGCATAGATTTTCCCCACCTTTTCTCTAGTTCTTCTTAAATCTCGAGGACGAGATTATTTTTAAGGGGGGTAGGATTTGTAACACCCACTTTGTAATTGCTAGATAAAACACCAATAGAGAAACATTTTCTCTTTATGTGAGTTTGAGCTATATTCATCATCATATGAGAACACCATGTCCAAGAACAATTAATAAAAGACATGCTACTAAATTGTTGCATCATGCTGGATATTTTATTTGTGTGTGTACTTTGTGACAAGAAAAATATTAAATATACAAATGAGAAATTAAATCCTAAAATAATCCTAGGATTAAGAAAAGAGAGAAAGAAAAGATTATAAAAATTAGAGGAAAGTAAATGTATGAAAGAATACATTTTGTCCCCCACTAATATTTTTTTTTAAGTGTTTAACCCAGTTAAGAAGATCACAAACAAGTTTGAATTCAAATTGGGATTTAAATTTGAAAATAGGAAATAAAACAGAAAAAGAAAAAGAAAAGGGGGGACATACCTGGGCCCTGGCGCCATTTCGGCCCAATAGGCAAATCCACCAGCGCAGCCCAAACCTTCTCCCTCCTCCTCGCGCGCGCGTCCGCATAGACACTGACGGGTGGGCCCACGTTCTCAGCCTCAGGTCTCCCGCGCGACTAACGCTCTGTCTGGCTGACCGCTGGGGCCTACTTGTCATCCCCTTCGCCCTCGCCGTCAACGGACTCCGCGCGCTTCGCATCGAACTCGCCGGGGATCTCGGAGCTATTGCGACCCGTCCCTATCCCGACCTGGGTATATGACCTCCGCGCCGCGTCCCTTCTACCTCCTCGGTGATTTCTCAAACTTCTTGCCACCATAATCGCGTCGCCGCGAACATCACGGGTGAAACCCGCCGCCGCCGTGCCTTTCCCTCGTTCGCCGTCGATTGGAACCGTGGGGAGGACCGGGGGTCATAACCGGAGTACACGGAGCTTGCGCGGGTGATCTGTGGACCTCGGAGGGGGAAACACCGTCGGGAATCGCTCACCGGCGTACGACGACTGCATCGCGCCGCAAGTCACCGTGGATTGGGTCCTTGCGTGCGCCATCCTCGGTGAGCATGCCTTCCTTTGCTTCGCGCTGTTCTTCGCTACGCATATCATAGAGCGGATTAGAGAGTAGCTGTAGGATTCATCGGGCGGGTGTTGACCGGCGATGGCTCCGCCGTGTGCTGTCATCGCGCCGCCGTGTCTGTTCGCCGTAGGAGCTGGCGATGGGGGCGACGCGTAGAAACCGTCGATCTCTGGCTTAACGGTTAGGATTAAATCGATCGCGTACCCTTTCGCCCAATGAACGCGAGTCATGGATCGTCCATCCGATGGCCAGGATGGGTCATAGCTGCGGACCGTTGATTCTTGATCCAAGGGGGCTCAATGTCATACCGGTTCGGATTGGCCGTTTTAATCTGGGCCGTTCAGAATGGATCCAATGGCTCTAGATTCGCGATACCCCTTCGCGGGCACAATAGTCAAAAGAGACCCTCTGTTTTATTAAAATCAACCCGCCATCCATACTCACTATGCACTGTGCCTTAGGAATCTTACTCCGAGCCCCCTGGGTTTCTCTGGATTTGAGGCCCAGTCCACTGCTGTATTAAAATGAGTAAATGAATTAGAAAATGTATTTTTAATACAAAAATAATTGCTAGAACTTTATAAATTCATAGAAAATCCATTTTTAGTCCAAATCACTTCATTCCAGTTCCTAAAATTTTGTAATTTTATCCCCTTTCACTTAGTGTCTCTGTTTTAGCATAAAAACAGTAAGGAAATTTATTTATCACTTAATCCTATTTAATGCACATAAAACCTTTGAAAATCCATAACTTAAATTCTATAACTCCAAAAATTATGATTCCTGTTCCTAGGGTTTTATTTTAATATGTAGAATATCTCTGTGCATTTTGTTTATATGTTTGGTGTAATGTTAATTTCTCTATATGCACTGTGCTTGTTTGTATTGTGGCGAGTAGAAGAGCCCGTTGCTGAGGATACTGGTGAGCAGCAAGTTGAAGTAGCTGAGCAGGAGCTCATTGAAGGCAAGTTGTGCCCTTGACCACTTTTTACCCAATAATGTTCCTTAATATCACATACTCATGCATAGGTTAATTTTGATGGGACCCAATAGGTCACCCTAGATTGTTTATCTCATTACCTTGTTTACCCCTGAATTACCTGGGTAGTTTTTGCTATTGCTTTACATGGTTTTGGGATAATTATTTATTACCTCTATGTTCCAATTCTTGTTGTTATTCTGTTTATGTTCATGTTGTTATCATTAATGTTAATTGGAACATAGAGCTTAACTTGAGAACCACGTGCCACCACAAGGGTGGAATGGGACGCCCTTGGCTGATTAATTAGGAAAGCTAGTGGAAGACTACCTTACCCGAAAGGGGCAAGGGCAGTAGGGGAGAGGTCAGTGCGGGGAGGTCCCTGGTTGATTTTGCTGCGATGGCTATCAGCCAGGAACCCTTTACTGGATCTTCCCATAAACTGTAGCGGGTTTTCGGAAGCTAGTGGAACTTTGTAAAGGCCTCGTAGTGTTGCCCTGCCGTGCTTCCTAGGTAGAGGTATATGGGATTCATGACCCCTTGGCAGATGGGTAACATGACTTGTGGGTAAAGGGTACAACCTCTGCAGAGTGTAAAACTGGTATACTAGCCGAGCTCGCGGTCATGAGCAGCTCAGGACTCTCTGATGTTTAAATTATGGAACTTAAATTCAATTTTGTCATTTGCATTGCATGGGTTTGTTATTAAACTTGTTCTATTACTTCACTTATGGTTTGGTATTTACTTACACTTAGTAACTGCTAATAAAATTTTGACCAACTACTTAAAAGCAATGCTCAGCTCTAACCCCTGTCATTGATTAAGCCTTACACATCACATGGACTCACACCTTTGTGAGTTTGTGTCCACTGGTTCCCCACAACTTGTTGAGCTATGATCATGTGTGAGCTCACCCTTGCTGTCTCACACCCCCCCCCCACAGGAGATGATCAGGTGGTTCAGGAGGAGCTGCCTAACACTGAGGAGTTCGATCTGATCTAGGTGGCGTTTCCAGTCGACATTGGCGCCGACGATCCTTAGTTCGTTTTATCTTTATTATTTTATTTTGTAATAAGTCTTCCGCTATGTAATAAATACTCTGATGTTAATGACATTTATCTCTATACACTCTGTTATTATATGTGTTGTCTTCTTGGCGCATGTATGAGATGCACCCGGCTTTGTTCTTTAAAACCGGGTGTTACAGAAGTGGTATCAGAGGAAATGTTGACTGTAGGACGAGACCTAGATAGAAATGGACAAACTCTTACCTACTTATCTCATTTTGATTCATTCTACACTCACCTTACTCTGATTCTTTCTACACTTATCTTAATCCTGTCTCACCTTCTACTGTTCTACTCTGATCATTCTTACCTTTTCTACTCTGAGACAAGATGGATTTCAAACCTTGGAATCCCTACCCCTATGACATTTTTAAGAGATAGGGAACCTAAGACAAAATTAAACCTATTTTCTCTATTTAAAAATGTTGTTTGATTGTTCTGATGATCAATGCCTGATTTGCTTCTTTGATTGATTGGAATAGTATAGATGGACATCTTAGCATGTACCAACATAAGGTAATTGAATTAGCTATGGTAGGAAATATTAATCTGCTTAGCTAATAAATCCCCCAAAGTAACATGATTGTAATTACTGCCTTGACTACTGCTTTTTCTTACCATATGTATCTAACTCAGATGGTCAATACCAGGAGGGGTGGTGGAATTGACTTGCCTCCTAACCAACACACTCGAAGACAACCTCAGCCACAACCTGCGGGGATGAATCCCCCTAATCCTCCACCGGGCGGAGTTGACCCACTGGTTGCTGCTCAGATGGCAATGATGCAGCAAATGGCAGATACTATGGCGGATATGCGTGCTCAGATGCAACAAGAACGCCAGGAGATGCGACAAGAAAGAGAGGATATACGCCAGGAGTTGCGCCAGGAGCGAGATGAGATACGCCAGGAAAGGAGGGCGCAACAACAGCAGCTGCAACAGCAAATGCAACAACAACAGCAACAAGTGCCACTGCCTCCACCTCCACCACCACCAGTTCCACCCCGAGACAAGCATAGGGAGTTCATGAGCCATAAGCCACCCACATTTGCAAGCTCACCTGATCCACTGGACGCAGATGATTGGCTGAAAGCAATTGAGAAGATGCTGAATATTGCGCAATGCACGGACCGGGAGAAGGTTTTATATGCTTCTGGACGTCTGATTGGTCCTGCAGCTGACTGGTGGGATTCTTATACTGCTGCCCACGATGCTGCTGATACTATTACCTGGGCAGAGTTCAGTACGTAGTTCAGGAACTATCATATTCCAGCTGGTATGATTAAGATCAAGAAGAAGGAATTTCTGTCGCTGAAGCAAGGGAGTATGTCCGTCAGCGAGTACAGAGACAAGTTTATTCAGTTATCCAGATATGCCCCTGAAGAAGTTGCTGAAGACGAGAGGAAGCAGGAGCATTTTATTGAAGGACTTAATGGACCCTTGCAGTATGCTCTGGTGGCACACACATTTCCATCATTTCAGAGGCTGCTTGATAAGGCACTGGCTATTGAACACAAGCGTGTTCAACTGGGAGATTTGAAGAGGAAGGCCATATCTCAGGGTCAAGGAAGCAGCAGTGTTCGGCCTCGCTACAGTTCACCACAGGGAACACCGACTCGACCCGGAGGACCACGCCCAGTTCCGCGATCACCACTGAGGACTCCACCTCCTCGACAGGCTACCCCTACTGGCACCCCGACGAAGTTTTCAGGACAGAGTCCGGGCACTCAATGTTACAAGTGTGGGAAGATTGGTCATTATGCAAATGTCTGCCCACAGAGGATTGCTACTACTCCAGTTCAGAACAGGCAGCAAACTCCAGGAACTGGCAAGGGATATTCTATTGCCAAGGTTAATCAAGTTAGCGTTGATGCTACTCCAGATGGAGGGGACCTCGTAATTGGTATGTTTTATGTTAATGCAATTCCTGCAACCATATTATTTGATTCTGGTGCTACACATTCATTCATGTCTGCTCGTTATGCCAACACAAATGAAATACCACTGCTAAATATGAGAAAACCCCTGATAGTAATTACACCTAAAGGGCATGTTGAGGCAAATCAAATGACACGTAGATTGACATTAACTATTATGGGTAGAGAATTTGGAGCTACTGCTATAATATTGGAGTCAAGCAGTATAGATTTAATCCTTGGTATGTCATGGCTAAGAAAGGCAAAGGCCGTTATAGCATGTGGTAGAGGTACCGTAGAACTCACTACTACTAAAGGAGAAAGGTTTCAAGTTAACATTGCAGTAACCTCCTCATCTATGCGTGCAATGTTCTTCATGCCTGAGGAATTTGTTGGTGACAATATCCGGGTGGTTAGAGATTTTCCGGATGTCTTTCCAGAGGAGTTACCAGGAATGCCACCTGATAGAGAAGTTGAGTTTGTTATTGATCTCTTACCTGGAACCGCCCCTATTTCTAAACGGCCATACAGAATGTCCGTAGAAGAGTTGAAGGAGCTTAAGAAGCAGTTAACTGAGTTACAAGAGGCTGGGTACATTCGTCCGAGTTCCTCACCTTGGGGAGCACCGGTCTTGTTTGTACAAAAGAAGGATGGATCGCAACGGATGTGTGTGGATTATAGATCTCTTAATGATGTTACAGTGAAGAACAAATACCCGTTGCCCCGTATCGAGGATTTATTTGATCAAATGAGAGGAGCAAGAGTATTTTCGAAGATTGATCTCCGATCCGGTTACCATCAGATGAGGATTAGACCATCGGATATTCCCAAGACGGCTTTCTCGACTAGATATGGATTATATGAGTTCACAGTTATGTCGTTTGGATTGACTAACGCACCAGCCTATTTTATGAACTTAATGAACAAGGTGTTTATGGAGTATTTGGATAGATTCGTCGTGGTATTCATCGACGATATTCTTATTTATTCTCAGAGTGAAAGTGATCACGAGGAACATCTGAGGATGGTGCTACAGAAGTTACGAGATAATCAACTCTATGCTAAGTTCAGCAAGTGCGAGTTTTGGATTGGCGAAGTGCCATTTCTTGGTCATATTATTTCTAATGGAGGAATAGCTGTGGATCCTGCTAAGGTTAAGGAGATAATGGAGTGGAGAGTACCCACTACAGTTACTGAGATTCGGAGTTTCTTGGGATTAGCAGGCTATTATCGGAGGTTTATCGAAGGATTTTCTAAGATTGCTAAGCCGATGACTTCGCTTTTGGAGAAAGGAAAAGAATTTAAGTGGGACGAGAAGTGTCAAGACAGCTTTGATCTATTGAAGAAGAGGTTGATGTCGCCACCAGTATTGGTTATGCCAGATCTACAGAAGGGATTTGACATCTATTGCGATGCATGTGGCCAAGGCTTAGGATGTGTGCTCATGCAAGAAGGACACGTGATTGCTTATGCTTCTCGTCAGTTGCGGAGACATGAATTGAACTACCCCACTCATGACTTGGAATTGGCAGCCGTTGTGCATGCACTTAAGATTTGGAGACATTATATCATGGGGACCAAGTGCCAAGTGTATACGGATCATAAGAGTTTGAAGTACATATTCACTCAGAAGGATCTCAACCTTAGGCAACGCCGTTGGTTGGAGCTTATCAAGGATTATGATTTGGAGATTCACTATCACCCGGGCAAGGCAAATTTGGTTGCAGATGCCTTGAGTCGAAAGGAGCATGTTCATTCAGCTATTGTTGCCCAGCTACCCGATGAGATTGTTGAGGATTTCAGGAGACTTAACCTGGGGATAGTTGCTCACACTGAGGGAGTTACTATTGATGTGGAACCTACTTTGGAGCAAGAGATCCGCAAGGGACAAATTGGTGATGATAAGATAAAAGAGATTAAGGATCTGATTACTGAAGGTCGAGTTCCGGAATTCACGGAAGATGAGCAGGGCACTGTATGGTTCAAGGACAGGATATGTGTTCCTGATATTAAAAGCCTTCGAGAGACCATTTTAAAAGAGGCCCATGATTCGGATTATTCTATTCATCCTGGTAGTACCAAGATGTATCAGGATTTGAAACGGAAATATTGGTGGTATGGATTGAAAAGAGATGTTGCTGCACACGTAGCTATGTGCGATGTATGTCAAAGAGTTAAGGCTGAACACCAGAGGCCAGCTGGATTATTGCATCCACTGAAGATACCCGAGTGGAAATGGGAAGAGATTGGTATGGATTTCATTACTGGATTGCCTCGCACCCAGAAAGGATATGATGCTATATGGGTGATTGTGGATAGATTGACTAAAGTGGCTCACTTTATTCCTGTGAAGACTACTTATAAAGGTTCTCAGCTAGCAGAGTTATATATGGCTCGGATTGTGTGTTTACATGGAGTACCAAAGAAGATCGTGTCTGATCGAGGTTCGCAGTTTACCTCAAGGTTTTGGAGAAGTTTTCATGAGAACATGAGCACGAAGTTGAATTTTAGTACGGCTTATCACCCTCAGACGGATGGACAGACTGAAAGGACAAACCAAGTATTGGAAGATATGTTGAGAGCATGTGCCCTTCAGCATGGAGGAAGTTGGGATAAAAGTCTACCTTATGCTGAGTTCTCATATAATAATAGTTATCAGGCCAGTCTGAAGATGTCACCTTTTGAAGCTTTATATGGGAGGAAGTGCAGGACTCCTCTATATTGGGATCAGACTGGAGAGAGACAGTTCTTTGGGCCTGAACTGATTCAAGAAGCAGAAGAACAAGTTCGTATAATTCGAGAGAATTTGAGAGTGGCTCAAACCAGGCAGAAGAGTTATGCTGATAATAGAAGGAGACCACTGGAATTTGAAGAAGGAGATTATGTGTACCTCAAGGTGTCACCACTGCGTGGAATGAGGAGATTTAAAGTTAAGGGCAAATTATCCCCTCGCTACATTGGACCATTCTTGATCTTCAGGAGAGTTGGGGGGATGGCATACCAACTCGAGTTACCTACTAGTCTATCGGATGTGCATAATGTGTTCCATGTATCCCAACTGAAGAAGTGTCTCCGTGTTCCCGAGGAACAGTTACCAATGGAAGAGCTCAGTGTTCAAGGTGATTTGACTTACACGGAGTACCCCATCAAGATTTTGGATACATTAACTCGAGTTACAAGAAATAAGGTGATAAAGATGTGTAAAGTACAATGGAGTCACCACAGTGAAGATGAAGCAACTTGGGAAAGAGAAGAAGAGCTTCGCATAGATTTTCCCCACCTTTTCTCTAGTTCTTCTTAAATCTCGAGGACGAGATTATTTTTAAGGGGGGTAGGATTTGTAACACCCACTTTGTAATTGCTAGATAAAACACCAATAGAGAAACATTTTCTCTTTATGTGAGTTTGAGCTATATTCATCATCATATGAGAACACCATGTCCAAGAACAATTAATAAAAGACATGCTACTAAATTGTTGCATCATGCTGGATATTTTATTTGTGTGTGTACTTTGTGACAAGAAAAATATTAAATATACAAATGAGAAATTAAATCCTAAAATAATCCTAGGATTAAGAAAAGAGAGAAAGAAAAGATTATAAAAATTAGAGGAAAGTAAATGTATGAAAGAATACATTTTGTCCCCCACTAATATTTTTTTTTTAAGTGTTTAACCCAGTTAAGAAGATCACAAACAAGTTTGAATTCAAATTGGGATTTAAATTTGAAAATAGGAAATAAAACAGAAAAAGAAAAAGAAAAGGGGGGACATACCTGGGCCCTGGCGCCATTTCGGCCCAATAGGCAAATCCACCAGCGCAGCCCAAACCTTCTCCCTCCTCCTCGCGCGCGCGTCCGCATAGACACTGACGGGTGGGCCCACGTTCTCAGCCTCAGGTCTCCCGCGCGACTAACGCTCTGTCTGGCTGACCGCTGGGGCCTACTTGTCATCCCCTTCGCCCTCGCCGTCAACGGACTCCGCGCGCTTCGCATCGAACTCGCCGGGGATCTCGGAGCTATTGCGACCCGTCCCTATCCCGACCTGGGTATATGACCTCCGCGCCGCGTCCCTTCTACCTCCTCGGTGATTTCTCAAACTTCTTGCCACCATAATCGCGTCGCCGCGAACATCACGGGTGAAACCCGCCGCCGCCGTGCCTTTCCCTCGTTCGCCGTCGATTGGAACCGTGGGGAGGACCGGGGGTCATAACCGGAGTACACGGAGCTTGCGCGGGTGATCTGTGGACCTCGGAGGGGGAAACACCGTCGGGAATCGCTCACCGGCGTACGACGACTGCATCGCGCCGCAAGTCACCGTGGATTGGGTCCTTGCGTGCGCCATCCTCGGTGAGCATGCCTTCCTTTGCTTCGCGCTGTTCTTCGCTACGCATATCATAGAGCGGATTAGAGAGTAGCTGTAGGATTCATCGGGCGGGTGTTGACCGGCGATGGCTCCGCCGTGTGCTGTCATCGCGCCGCCGTGTCTGTTCGCCGTAGGAGCTGGCGATGGGGGCGACGCGTAGAAACCGTCGATCTCTGGCTTAACGGTTAGGATTAAATCGATCGCGTACCCTTTCGCCCAATGAACGCGAGTCATGGATCGTCCATCCGATGGCCAGGATGGGTCATAGCTGCGGACCGTTGATTCTTGATCCAAGGGGGCTCAATGTCATACCGGTTCGGATTGGCCGTTTTAATCTGGGCCGTTCAGAATGGATCCAATGGCTCTAGATTCGCGATACCCCTTCGCGGGCACAATAGTCAAAAGAGACCCTCTGTTTTATTAAAATCAACCCGCCATCCATACTCACTATGCACTGTGCCTTAGGAATCTTACTCCGAGCCCCCTGGGTTTCTCTGGATTTGAGGCCCAGTCCACTGCTGTATTAAAATGAGTAAATGAATTAGAAAATGTATTTTTAATACAAAAATAATTGCTAGAACTTTATAAATTCATAGAAAATCCATTTTTAGTCCAAATCACTTCATTCCAGTTCCTAAAATTTTGTAATTTTATCCCCTTTCACTTAGTGTCTCTGTTTTAGCATAAAAACAGTAAGGAAATTTATTTATCACTTAATCCTATTTAATGCACATAAAACCTTTGAAAATCCATAACTTAAATTCTATAACTCCAAAAATTATGATTCCTGTTCCTAGGGTTTTATTTTAATATGTAGAATATCTCTGTGCATTTTGTTTATATGTTTGGTGTAATGTTAATTTCTCTATATGCACTGTGCTTGTTTGTATTGTGGCGAGTAGAAGAGCCCGTTGCTGAGGATACTGGTGAGCAGCAAGTTGAAGTAGCTGAGCAGGAGCTCATTGAAGGCAAGTTGTGCCCTTGACCACTTTTTACCCAATAATGTTCCTTAATATCACATACTCATGCATAGGTTAATTTTGATGGGACCCAATAGGTCACCCTAGATTGTTTATCTCATTACCTTGTTTACCCCTGAATTACCTGGGTAGTTTTTGCTATTGCTTTACATGGTTTTGGGATAATTATTTATTACCTCTATGTTCCAATTCTTGTTGTTATTCTGTTTATGTTCATGTTGTTATCATTAATGTTAATTGGAACATAGAGCTTAACTTGAGAACCACGTGCCACCACAAGGGTGGAATGGGACGCCCTTGGCTGATTAATTAGGAAAGCTAGTGGAAGACTACCTTACCCGAAAGGGGCAAGGGCAGTAGGGGAGAGGTCAGTGCGGGGAGGTCCCTGGTTGATTTTGCTGCGATGGCTATCAGCCAGGAACCCTTTACTGGATCTTCCCATAAACTGTAGCGGGTTTTCGGAAGCTAGTGGAACTTTGTAAAGGCCTCGTAGTGTTGCCCTGCCGTGCTTCCTAGGTAGAGGTATATGGGATTCATGACCCCTTGGCAGATGGGTAACATGACTTGTGGGTAAAGGGTACAACCTCTGCAGAGTGTAAAACTGGTATACTAGCCGAGCTCGCGGTCATGAGCAGCTCAGGACTCTCTGATGTTTAAATTATGGAACTTAAATTCAATTTTGTCATTTGCATTGCATGGGTTTGTTATTAAACTTGTTCTATTACTTCACTTATGGTTTGGTATTTACTTACACTTAGTAACTGCTAATAAAATTTTGACCAACTACTTAAAAGCAATGCTCAGCTCTAACCCCTGTCATTGATTAAGCCTTACACATCACATGGACTCACACCTTTGTGAGTTTGTGTCCACTGGTTCCCCACAACTTGTTGAGCTATGATCATGTGTGAGCTCACCCTTGCTGTCTCACACCCCCCCCCCACAGGAGATGATCAGGTGGTTCAGGAGGAGCTGCCTAACACTGAGGAGTTCGATCTGATCTAGGTGGCGTTTCCAGTCGACATTGGCGCCGACGATCCTTAGTTCGTTTTATCTTTATTATTTTATTTTGTAATAAGTCTTCCGCTATGTAATAAATACTCTGATGTTAATGACATTTATCTCTATACACTCTGTTATTATATGTGTTGTCTTCTTGGCGCATGTATGAGATGCACCCGGCTTTGTTCTTTAAAACCGGGTGTTACAATCTCCAAGAGCCCGAGGGTCTCGGCGTAGATGATGTTGAGGCTGCTGCCTCCGTCCATGAGGACCTTGGTGAGCCTAGCGTTGCCAATGACAGGATCGACAACGAGCGGGTACCTTGCTGGGCTCGGCACGCAGTCAGGGTGGTCGCCTTGGTCGAAGGTGATGGGCTTGTCGGACCAGTCTAGGTAGACTGGCGCTACCACCTTCACCGATCAGACCTCCTGGCGCTCCTGCTTGCGGTGCCGAGCCGAGGCGTTCGCCACTTGCCCACCGTAGATCATGAAGCAGCCGTGGACCTCGGGGAACTCCTCTTCCTTGTCGCCCTCTTTCTTGTTGTTGTCTTGGCCTTTGCCATCTCCCACCGGGGGCCCGGCCTTATGGAAGTAGCGCTGAAGCATGACGCATTCCTCAAGGGTGTGCTTGACGGGACCCTGGTGATAGGGGCACGACTCCTTGAGCATCTTGTCGAACAGGTTGGCCCCTCCGGGAGGCTTCCGTGGGTTCCGGTGCTCGACAGCAGCGACGAGATCTGCGTTAGCGGCGTCGCGCTTTGCTTGCGCCTTCTTCTTGGCCTTCTTCTTCGTGCCACGCTGGGCGGACGCCTCGGGGACGTCTTCCTGCTGCCTTCCCTGAGGCTGCTTATCCTTCCGGAAGATGGCCTCGACCGCCTCCTGACCAGAGGCGAACTTGGTGGCGATGTCCATCAATTCGCTCGCCTTGGTGGGAGTCTTGCGCCCCAGTTTGCTCACCAGGTCTCGGCAGGTGGTGCCGGCGAGGAACGCACCGATGACGTCCGAGTCGGTGATGTTGGGCAGCTCGGTGCGCTGCTTTGAAAACCGTCGGATGTACTCTCGCAGGGATTCCCCTGGCTGCTGGCGGCAGCTTCGGAGATCCCAGGAGTTCCTAGGGCGCACGTACGTACCTTGGAAGTTTCCAGCGAAGGCCTTGACCAGGTCATCCCAGTTGGAGATCTGCGCAGGAGGCAGATGCTCCAGCCAGGCCCGGGCAGCGTCAGAGAGGAACAGGGGGAGGTTGCGGATGATGAGGTTGTCGTCGTCCGTCCCTCCCAGCTGGCATGCCAGCCGGTAGTCCGCAAGCCACAACTCCAGCCTTGTCTCCCCCGAGTACTTGGTGATGGTAGTCGGGGCCCGGAACCGAGCCGGGAACGGCGCCCGTCGTATGGCCCGACTGAAGGCTTGCGGTCCTGGTGGTTCGGGCGAGGGACTTCGATCCTCCTCACTGTCGTAGCGTCCTCCGCGCCTGGGGTGGTAGCCTCGGCGCACCCTCTCGTCGAGGTGGGCTCGACGGTTGCGATGGTGTGGCCCATTGCCGAGGCGACCCGGGGCTGCAGGCGTCCCGTCCCGCGTGCACCCGGTGTGGACCGAGGCCTCCCGCATGAGTCAGGAAGTCGTTGCACGATGCTCCAGGGGCACCCTTGCCTTCAGGAGGCAGAGCTTTCGTCCCGTCGGACCGCAGCATCCTCCAGGAGATTCTTGAGTTCTCCTTGGATACGGCGCCCCTCGGTGGTGGATGGCTCCGGCATTGCTCGGAGTAGTATTGCCGCTGCAGCTAGATTCTGGCCGACCCCGCTGGAGGCCGGGGGCAGCCTTGCCCTGGCATCGTCAACGATACGGTGTTGGACGTCCTGGGCCCGATGACGCGCTTCTCCGGCGAGTGCTCAGCCTGCCCACTCCTGCTCGATGTTTTGCCGGAGCTGCACATGTTGCCCTGCTTCCTCGTCGAGCTTGGCCTGCATCTCGCGGATTTGCTCGAGCTGTGTGTCCTGACCCCCCGCAGGGACTGGGACCACAGCTAGCTCCCGCGGGATGTCAACGCGAGAATCAGGCACAGGGGGATCGTCATCCTCCAGCATACCGAGGTTGTTGCCTTCGTCGCGATCCCCCAGATCAACGTGGAAACATTCGCGACTTGGGCCACAACCCTCGTCGTTAAGGCTGTGGCCATCATCAGAGCAACCGGAGAGGCAGTAGTCACATGCGGTCATGAAGTCTCGCATGGCACTGGGATCACAGAGCCCGGAGATATCCCAACCGGAGTCGGGGTCGTCTTCTTCCTCGGAACCCGGGGGCCCATAGGTTCAGACGGCCATCAGTCGGTCCCAGGATGACCACATATGGTACCCCGGAAGGTTAGGATATGCCTTTACGAAAGCGCTCACCAAAGTGGGGTCGCTTGGTGGATCGAAACTGAATCTAAAAGGCACAGGGTGGAAAACGGACGGTACCTCTTGGTCGATGGACGGTGGGGAAGTCGCGTCGGGGACGGACTGCACCGTTATCTCAGGTACAAGGCTAACGCCTAGCAAGTCCTTTGCGAGAGTGCTGGCATCATCAGTCCGCTTGGGGTTGGCACATTGCGGGGAAACGACTTCCGTCGTTGTCTCAGGTGCGAGGACAACGCCCGACATGTCCCCCACTGGGGTGCCGGCGTCGTCGACTCGCTTTGGACCGATAGCCGACGAGGTGCCGCCTCCTACTTGGCCACGGTTGCCCCGTCTCCTCCTGCGGCGAGGAGGGTGACAGGGCAAACCCAGATGCTGCTCTTCCGCCACGGGGGGAAGACGTCGTCGAGTTCGCCACCGCCGGGCGAGCTGACGACCGTTGTTGTTGCTGTCGCGCGGTGGGGGGAGGAGTACCATGTCGTAGCTATCGTCGATGGACATGAACTCGAGACTCCTGAAGCGGAGCACCGTCCCGGGCTGAAGACTACCCATCTGGAACTCAACGGGAAGGTGTTCGTTAACACGCAGCAGGCCCCTACCTGGCACGCCAACTGTCGGCGTTTCGGACCCCGGGGGACCCTCAACCGGGCCGACCAGTGAATTTTATCGCTGCGTGCCCCTACCCAGATGGGTTGGCGCAAGATGGAACACAAGAGGGAAATGCGGCTCGTGTTATCTCGCACCAGGGGGTGCTCGTAGTAGGGGTTACAAGCGTTCGCGCGAGAGAGAGAGAGAGAGTGAGCCTGTTCGTTTGCTCGTCCCTCCGCGCGACCCTCCCGCATGAAGGCCCTGGACCTCCCTTTTATAGATACAAGGAGAGGGTCCAGGTGTACAATGGGGGGTGTAGCTTATGCGCTAACGTGTCTGGCAGAGAAGTGCCTGAGCCCTGTGTACATGCCAATGTGGCTGTCGGAGAGGTGCTAGAGCCCTGTGTACGCGATAACGTGACCGTCGGAGAAGTGCCTGAGCCCTATAGAAGCACAGCTGGCGGTGCTGCTGGAATCCTACTGACGTCTCCTTGCTTCCGTAGGGGGCTGAGAACGACCATCGTTATGGACGCACGCGGGGAGCCATCATTACCTGTTACCGGGATGAGCCAGATGGGACGCCGGTCTTGTTCCCTCGTAGCCTGAGCTAGCTAGGGGTACGGTAATGATGTATCCCCTGTGGCGCGGTCGGTCCGAGCCCAAGGTCGGGCGAGGTGGAGACTTCTCTTGAGGCCGAGGCCGGGGTCGGGCGAGGACGCGATTCCTCCCGAGGCCAAGGCTGAGGCCGAGACTTGGGGTCAGGCGAGGCGGAGACCTCCTCCCGAGGCCGAGGCCTAAGGTTGGGCGAGGCGGAGCTTCCTGTTGCGCCCGAGGCTGAACTCGGCTGTTGTCAGCCTTACCCGGGTGGTTGGCACAGCAGTCGGAGCGGTGTGAGCGGCGCTGTTTTCCTGTCAGATCGGACAGTAAAGGGGAGAAGTGACTGCGGTCACTTCGACCTTGCCGACTGCGGCGCACGTGTCAGGATGAGATGCCAGGCGATCTTCGCATTGAATGTGCCTGCGATATGGTCGGTTGGTGAGGCGATTTGGCCAAGGTTGCTTCTCGACGAAGCCTGCCTGAGCTGGGCCTCGGGCGAGCCGAGGGTGCACCCACTGTCTGAGGAGGCCCTCGGGTGTAACACCCTAAAGTTCAATCTTGTGAAGACAAGGAAAAATTCTCAAAGATTTTAAATCAAAACACCTTTCCTTAAAGATAATCATAATTTAGAAGTTTCCATTCATGAATATGTTAAAAATACATAATTAAAGATACTTAGATAATCTAAATTGCCTTTGGGTTAGGATATATAAAAGAATTAGGATTAAACTATTTCTTAAATATATATAGTCTAGAATATAAATTTAATTTCCCTAGAAGTAATAAGGTATGGGTTAATTTATTTCTACTATATGATGGAAAGCTTGTCTAAAAGAACTAAAACATATATAAAATATGTTCTTGCACAGATATGGTTTGCAAATGAACTAGTCACAAGCTTGAATTTAAATTTGAATTCAAAATTTAAAATAGGAAAGAAAAGGGAAATAAGTGAAAGTGAAGGGAAGAACTAAAGAAAATACTACATAAAATAAAATAAAAATCAGAATAAACATCCTTCCCACTTAAATTATTAAATTATACCTTTCAAACTGAGGACAAGTTATTCACAAAGTTTGAATTTAAACTTAAGCTCAAATTGGATTTGAAAATGGAGAAAAGAAAATAGAAAATAAAAAGAAAAAAGAATAAAAATCCTACATGGGCCGCTTCCCTGCTATTCGGCCCAACAACCGAATTAATCCCGCGCTCGGCCCAACTCCACGTTCGACGCGCGCCGACAGGAGGGCCCCACCGGGCAGACTCACGCGCGCGCGCGCGCTCTCGCTGTTTCGCTGGCATGTGGGGCCCCTGCCCAGTCGCTCTCACCCGCGTTCGCTCCTCTCTCCCTCTCCTCCTCTGGTCCGCGGGCCCCGCTTGTCAGGACGTCGCCCTCCTCACAACGGAACCCCGAGCTTGACGGAGCCGCGCGCTCGCCGCCGAGTATCGCGCTCCTACCGGTCACCGCCTCCCCCCTCGCTCGGACTTTGCTCCGGGTATAAAAGCTCACCAAGCTCGCCTCCCTCCCTTCATCTCCCCACTGCCAGCCACCATCGCCGAGAACGCAGAGAGAGAACGTGTGGCCGCCGCCGTCAACCCGGCCCTGTATCGCCGGTGGGTGGCCGGGGTGGTGTCGGGTGTGTTCGACGGTGCGTGGGGATCGTCTGCGTGAAGTATTGCGCTCGGTGACCCGTTCAATCGCCCGGAATTGCTCGTCGGAGTCCATCCTCCGCCGCCGATCCGCACCACACCGTGGCCGGGCCCCTGCACTGCGCATCCTCGGTAAGAAAGCCATCCCTCGTGATCGCTTTGATTTCCGCATGGTAAATCTCGATTCAATTTGGAGCTTAGCACTTGGGGAACACCAATTTCACCTCACCGGAGTTCAATCGGGGGAGAATCGCGGCGGCGCCGCCGTCTTGGTAGGTCGGGGGGGAGAAGAGGGACTCGCGCCCGTCGATTCGGCGATGAACGGCTACGATTAGATCACGGCGTACCGATTCGCCCTGTGAGATCTGGACCGTAGATCGGGCGATGTGCGGATAGAAGTAGACTTGGAGTATTTAAAATCTGCACCGTAGATCTTCCATCCGACGGTTACGGTCGCGTACCGGTTCGCGGGGCTCGGGTTATAATCTGGGTCGTTGATAACGGATCGGACGGCTCATAATAGATCTTACCCTTTCGGCCATGACATTATGCAAAAGAAACCCCGACCTTTTAAGAAAAGAACCCGCCGTCCAGGGACCCTGTTCCCTGTGTCACGGAAAACTTACCCCGAGCCCCCTGCACTTCACAGAAATTGAGGCCCAGTCCACTGCTGTTTTAAAATGAGTAAATGAATTAGAAAATGTATTTTTAATACAAAAATAATTGCTAGAACTTAGATAATTCATAGAAAATTCATTTTAGCTCCAAATTGAGTCATTCCAATTCCTAAAATTTTGTAATAATATTCTCTACCATTTAGAATCACTGTTTTGACATGAACTCTGTCAGAAAATTTATTTATCATTTAATCATATCATAATCACCTTAAACCTTAGGAAAATTATAACTTGAATTCTACAACTCCAAAATTAATGATTCCTGTTTCTATGATCTTATTTTAATATGTATATTATTAAATGAGTATTTTGTTCTTATGTTTGGTGTAATGTTAATTTTGCCTATACCATGTATGTTTGTATTGCTACGACTAGCAGTGAGGACACGAGTCACCTGAAGATCATCCTGGTACCTGGATTCTCAAGGCCCAGGCAAGTTGTGCCCTTGATCACTTCTTTTTACCCACTCATGTTCTGATTAATCATAATGATCTGCATAGGTTAATTTTGATGGGACCCAATAGGTTACCCTAGTTTGACTATCTTTATACCTTGTTCACCACTGAATCTTTGGGTAGTACTTGCTAGTGCTATATGTGGCTTTGGGTATAGAGATACACCTTACTATTCATGATTATACTTTTGTTATCAGTTGTTATTTATGGTTCATGTTAAGATCATTATGTTAATTGGAACATGGAGCGACCACCCGGGAAAACAGTGCTACCACAAGGGTAGTATGGGATGCCCTTGGCTGATTAATTAGGAAAGCTAGTGGAAGACTACCTTACCCGAAAGGGGCAAGGGCAGTAGGGGAGAGGTCAGTGTAGGGAGGCCCTCGGGAGGATTTTGCTGCGATGGCGGTCCTGCAAGGGATTCCTGCACTGGATCTTCCTATAAACTGTAGCGGGTTTTCGGAAGCTAGTGGAACTTTGTAAAGGCCTCGTAGTGCTACCCTGCCTCACTTCCTTGGTAGAGGTGTATGGGATTCATGACCCCTTGGCAGATGGGTAACACGACTTGTGGGTAAAGATGCGCAACCTCTGCAGAGTGTAAAACTGGTATACTAGCCGTGCTCACGGTCAAGAGCAGCTCGGACCCTCACATGATTAATTTATGGAACTAAATTCAATTTGTCATATGCATTGCATCGCAGGTAAAGTGGTTACTTTTGTTCTACTATTTAATTGGGTTGGTATTTACTTATACTTAGTAATTGCTAATAAAATTTTGACCAACTTTAAAAGCAATGCTCAGCTCTAACCATCTTCTTTGGTAAGCCTTACACTTTATGAGCTCCCACCTTTGGTGAGTTCATGCACATTATTCCCCACAACTTGTTGAGCGATGAACGTATGTGAGCTCACTCTTGCTGTCTCACATACACCACAGGTCAAGACCAGGTACTACAGGATGATGCTCATGGAGGATGCTGCGATGAGTTCGTGAGAGGTCTAGATCGTCGTCTCCCAGTCAACTTTTGGGTTGCTGGACCGTTGTCTCCTTATAATGTAATTATTTATTTTGTATAGAACTCCTGTTATGTATAAAGATGTGACATTCGATCCTGTGCCACTATACATCATATGTTTGAGACTTGGTCCCAGCATACCTGGTGTTTTTGTTAACCCCGGGTTTTGGACCCCTAAAATCCGGGTGTTACAGAAGTGGTATCAGAGGAATGTTGACTGTAGGACGAAACCTAGATAGAACTGGATAACCAATACTTACCTTTGATACTCTGATTCTTTTCTAGACTTATCTTAATCTTCTTCTCATCTATTTCCGCTTACTCTGATTATTCTTATCTTTTCACTTCTAGAGACAAATGTGGATTTCACACTTTGAAATCCTGTACCTAAAGTGACTTTAGGAATAGGAAACCTAATCCTAGGAACAAAAACAAAATTATTTTTTTTATGGTTATCTATGTATTTGAATGTTTTGTTCTTATGATACCTGTCTGATTTGGATCTTTGATTGAGTATGATGGGTTGTGGAGTAGTGTCCACAATTGCATCTGCATATACACATAAGTATAAAAATATATTTATAAAATAACTAGATAACCTAGATGATCCCCATTAGAACCTATCTAGCTTAAGAAATTTATCTTATCCTAAAGGATCTCATTCTAACCAATTCCTCTTATCTTAAAAGGATTCTCCCTTATCTTAATAGATCCATCTCATCTTAAAAGATACTCATCTTATCTTGAAAAGATTTTATCCTTATCCTAATAGATCTAACTGGCCTTAAAAGATTCTATCTTATCTTTATGGATCCATCTTATCCTAATAGGCATACCTATCCACCCTAGATTAAACAACCATGATCTAATGCAACCTAATTTGATCTTATTTAGTCAAACTAGTCATACCAATCTAACCTAGATTCAATCTTGTGTAATAGATCCATCTTATCTTAAAGGATACTCTATTACCTTAATAGATTCATCTTACCTTAAAAAGATTTTATCTGGTCCTAATAAATCTAACTAACTTCTAAAGATTCTAACATATCCTAATAATATTTATCCTACCCTAGTAGATCTATCTAACCTAAACTAGTCTAATCTAGTCACATCCAATTTAATCTAGATCTTATCTTACCTAATGTGACCTGATCCAGTGTGGTCTAATGTTATCTAACTTAATGTGGTTCACTTAAACAGATTAATGACACTAGTAGAAGAGATTAGACCCCACTAGCCATGTATTAACTTATCTTAGCATATTGGATCAATTCAACCATGAGCTAACCCAACCCATAGAACCATGATGAATAGTATAACCTTTCTATTCCCACCTAATAACAAACAAACTTTTAACCTACATCTTGTAGTCTATCTCACCCATGTATATCTCTCATCTTGACAGATTCTATCTTACCCTTGGATATTCATCTTATATGATTGGTCACCCCAATCTGGACATACAACAAAGATTAAGCCCTACCAAAGAATCTTTAGGGTATAACCAGCTACTAGCTTATTCCTTCCGCTTATTGAATAATTTCCTTTGCAAAACTATTACCATATGCTTCTAACTTTCATGGTCAATACCAGGAAAGGAAAGATTATCACGTAACAACAAAAAAAAATGAGTCCTCCAAATCCTCCACCTGTTGAAATCAATCAAGTGGTTGCTACCCAAAGACTGGTAATACAACAGTTAACAGACATGGTGACCGAGATGCAGAATCAGATAAGACAACAACGCGAGGAAATACGTCAGGCCCGCCAAGAAATAAGGCAAGCACGGTTGGAGAGACAACAACAACAACCTCCACCACCACCACCAGCATCACCAAGCTACATAGATATAAATTATGATGATTTGTAAGGTCTAGAAGTTACTTTAGTTAGTAGATGATATGATATTATTCTAGAAGGAACAATAAGGTCTATTGACCCTATGTCTTGTTAAAGAAATATACCTCATGCTGAGATTTCTTTGTTTGTGCATATGTTCCGAGAACAATATGAGTATACATCCCTTTTCTTACAAATCTCGAGGACGAGATTATTTTTAAGGGGGGTAGGATTTGTAACACCCTAAAGTTCAATCTTGTGAAGACAAGGAAAAATTCTCAAAGATTTTAAATCAAAACACCTTTCCTTAAAGATAATCATAATTTAGAAGTTTCCATTCATGAATATGTTAAAAATACATAATTAAAGATACTTAGATAATCTAAATTGCCTTTGGGTTAGGATATATAAAAGAATTAGGATTAAACTATTTCTTAAATATATATAGTCTAGAATATAAATTTAATTTCCCTAGAAGTAATAAGGTATGGGTTAATTTATTTCTACTATATGATGGAAAGCTTGTCTAAAAGAACTAAAACATATATAAAATATGTTCTTGCACAGATATGGTTTGCAAATGAACTAGTCACAAGCTTGAATTTAAATTTGAATTCAAAATTTAAAATAGGAAAGAAAAGGGAAATAAGTGAAAGTGAAGGGAAGAACTAAAGAAAATACTACATAAAATAAAATAAAAATCAGAATAAACATCCTTCCCACTTAAATTATTAAATTATACCTTTCAAACTGAGGACAAGTTATTCACAAAGTTTGAATTTAAACTTAAGCTCAAATTGGATTTGAAAATGGAGAAAAGAAAATAGAAAATAAAAAGAAAAAAGAATAAAAATCCTACATGGGCCGCTTCCCTGCTATTCGGCCCAACAACCGAATTAATCCCGCGCTCGGCCCAACTCCACGTTCGACGCGCGCCGACAGGAGGGCCCCACCGGGCAGACTCACGCGCGCGCGCGCTCTCGCTGTTTCGCTGGCATGTGGGGCCCCTGCCCAGTCGCTCTCACCCGCGTTCGCTCCTCTCTCCCTCTCCTCCTCTGGTCCGCGGGCCCCGCTTGTCAGGACGTCGCCCTCCTCACAACGGAACCCCGAGCTTGACGGAGCCGCGCGCTCGCCGCCGAGTATCGCGCTCCTACCGGTCACCGCCTCCCCCCTCGCTCGGACTTTGCTCCGGGTATAAAAGCTCACCAAGCTCGCCTCCCTCCCTTCATCTCCCCACTGCCAGCCACCATCGCCGAGAACGCAGAGAGAGAACGTGTGGCCGCCGCCGTCAACCCGGCCCTGTATCGCCGGTGGGTGGCCGGGGTGGTGTCGGGTGTGTTCGACGGTGCGTGGGGATCGTCTGCGTGAAGTATTGCGCTCGGTGACCCGTTCAATCGCCCGGAATTGCTCGTCGGAGTCCATCCTCCGCCGCGGATCCGCACCACACCGTGGCCGGGCCCCTGCACTGCGCATCCTCGGTAAGAAAGCCATCCCTCGTGATCGCTTTGATTTCCGCATGGTAAATCTCGATTCAATTTGGAGCTTAGCACTTGGGGAACACCAATTTCACCTCACCGGAGTTCAATCGGGGGAGAATCGCGGCGGCGCCGCCGTCTTGGTAGGTCGGGGGGGAGAAGAGGGACTCGCGCCCGTCGATTCGGCGATGAACGGCTACGATTAGATCACGGCGTACCGATTCGCCCTGTGAGATCTGGACCGTAGATCGGGCGATGTGCGGATAGAAGTAGACTTGGAGTATTTAAAATCTGCACCGTAGATCTTCCATCCGACGGTTACGGTCGCGTACCGGTTCGCGGGGCTCGGGTTATAATCTGGGTCGTTGATAACGGATCGGACGGCTCATAATAGATCTTACCCTTTCGGCCATGACATTATGCAAAAGAAACCCCGACCTTTTAAGAAAAGAACCCGCCGTCCAGGGACCCTGTTCCCTGTGTCACGGAAAACTTACCCCGAGCCCCCTGCACTTCACAGAAATTGAGGCCCAGTCCACTGCTGTTTTAAAATGAGTAAATGAATTAGAAAATGTATTTTTAATACAAAAATAATTGCTAGAACTTAGATAATTCATAGAAAATTCATTTTAGCTCCAAATTGAGTCATTCCAATTCCTAAAATTTTGTAATAATATTCTCTACCATTTAGAATCACTGTTTTGACATGAACTCTGTCAGAAAATTTATTTATCATTTAATCATATCATAATCACCTTAAACCTTAGGAAAATTATAACTTGAATTCTACAACTCCAAAATTAATGATTCCTGTTTCTATGATCTTATTTTAATATGTATATTATTAAATGAGTATTTTGTTCTTATGTTTGGTGTAATGTTAATTTTGCCTATACCATGTATGTTTGTATTGCTACGACTAGCAGTGAGGACACGAGTCACCTGAAGATCATCCTGGTACCTGGATTCTCAAGGCCCAGGCAAGTTGTGCCCTTGATCACTTCTTTTTACCCACTCATGTTCTGATTAATCATAATGATCTGCATAGGTTAATTTTGATGGGACCCAATAGGTTACCCTAGTTTGACTATCTTTATACCTTGTTCACCACTGAATCTTTGGGTAGTACTTGCTAGTGCTATATGTGGCTTTGGGTATAGAGATACACCTTACTATTCATGATTATACTTTTGTTATCAGTTGTTATTTATGGTTCATGTTAAGATCATTATGTTAATTGGAACATGGAGCGACCACCCGGGAAAACAGTGCTACCACAAGGGTAGTATGGGATGCCCTTGGCTGATTAATTAGGAAAGCTAGTGGAAGACTACCTTACCCGAAAGGGGCAAGGGCAGTAGGGGAGAGGTCAGTGTAGGGAGGCCCTCGGGAGGATTTTGCTGCGATGGCGGTCCTGCAAGGGATTCCTGCACTGGATCTTCCTATAAACTGTAGCGGGTTTTCGGAAGCTAGTGGAACTTTGTAAAGGCCTCGTAGTGCTACCCTGCCTCACTTCCTTGGTAGAGGTGTATGGGATTCATGACCCCTTGGCAGATGGGTAACACGACTTGTGGGTAAAGATGCGCAACCTCTGCAGAGTGTAAAACTGGTATACTAGCCGTGCTCACGGTCAAGAGCAGCTCGGACCCTCACATGATTAATTTATGGAACTAAATTCAATTTGTCATATGCATTGCATCGCAGGTGAAGTGGTTACTTTTGTTCTACTATTTAATTGGGTTGGTATTTACTTATACTTAGTAATTGCTAATAAAATTTTGACCAACTTTAAAAGCAATGCTCAGCTCTAACCATCTTCTTTGGTAAGCCTTACACTTTATGAGCTCCCACCTTTGGTGAGTTCATGCACATTATTCCCCACAACTTGTTGAGCGATGAACGTATGTGAGCTCACTCTTGCTGTCTCACATACACCACAGGTCAAGACCAGGTACTGCAGGATGATGCTCATGGAGGATGCTGCGATGAGTTCGTGAGAGGTCTAGATCGTCGTCTCCCAGTCAACTTTTGGGTTGCTGGACCGTTGTCTCCTTATAATGTAATTATTTATTTTGTATAGAACTCCTGTTATGTATAAAGATGTGACATTCGATCCTGTGCCACTATACATCATATGTTTGAGACTTGGTCCCAGCATACCTGGTGTTTTTGTTAACCCCGGGTTTTGGACCCCTAAAATCCGGGTGTTACATCGGGCGAGGCGTGAATTCGTCCGGGACTACTGTTCCCGCCCAAGGCCGGGCTCGGGCGAGGCGAGATTGCGTCCCTTGGTAGACGAGGCCTTGACCTGAACCGTGCCCATCAGTCTTTGCAGTTTGTGCTGAGGGTGCTTACCAGCCATGTTTAGGAGTGTTGGGGGTACCCCTAATTATTGTACCCGACACTTGTAGTCTGGGTTGTATGGACCCTTAAACACTGCTGAGGTGAATGACTAGAGATCCACTATGAGACTTTCATAAAATATCCTTAGTACAAAATCACCCACTAAGATTTCCATGTCAGTATTGGTGACCCTCTGGGCGAGGTAACTTAGCCAAGACTATCACCCCATGTCAACGTGAGCTGCCACCAAACCACTGTCGCCACCTCTTGCCCATCTTTCAGGTAGAGTTGCTAGGCACTGAGTCTATAAAGCTATTTACCAAAACCAGAGCCATGATAGCACTCGTGGTTGCACTGTTTTCTGGGTGGTCACTCCATGTTCCGTTTAATACATCATGATCTTGTTTAATCATCGGATTAACAACAATATTATAAATTTTATCTCCGGAACAATAATATCTTTAAAAAGAGTGACATCGTAATGATAAGGTTTGAGCAATAGCATAATTACTAAGTATAGTATCAAATCTCAGGTTAATCAAGGAATAGGGTTGGTATTTCTAGGTAATCCTATTTAAGCAAAACCCATCAAATTATATACGTATCCAAAAATAAATCTTTTTGAATGTGTTATTTGGGTACAATAAGAAATGTATAGGGAGAATCCACTTGCCTTGATCAAAAGTGTCATACGTGTCGTCTTCAAACGTATTTGGGTCCTCTACCACGAAATCAGCTTCTAATATAGATTCGTACACCGTACATACAAAAAGAAAATATACACCAATAAATAAACATATACCATTACATAAATAAACATACACCATTACACAAATAAACATATATCATACAAATCATACCTATAAAGGAAGATGTCTAAAATAGAACTTGATTGGTAACTATAATATAAGTCTAATCACATCGACGTCCATCTCATTTGCTATGACATAAAATACTAATTAGTTTATGTTGACTTTTTCTTAGAGAGGACTATATGGTCAATTGATTAAGGATTGAGCATTTCATATAAACTCAGATTATCATACGTGAAATGCTATTCCAAACTTTATGGTACTAGATTAGTTATTTCTATCGAGAATCATTTATAAGACAACTAACCTATAAATCATTTAAAGAATGATAAAACTGCTAGTAGACATGATCAATAGTCATTTTATTTCAACATCTCTTTTAAGAAAGGTACACCTAAAATATATTTTATTATTTTATCATAAAAGCATGAACATTAGTTGATTTATTTTAATGTTTCTCCTAGGAATACTCTATATCATTATTAGTATTGGTAGGCGATATGTATACCTATATATATTTACACACATTTATATGTACTTAGTGTATAACATTGTTTTGTGCCTTATAACGAAAGACTTTTAAATGACTAATTATTTAGTACTTTTAATTAAGGAAAATAGTCCATAAATCCTTGGCATTTCACACTAGGGAATCTATGCATATATCGATTATAGATCGAAGTTCAAGAACCTTCAAGTCAAAGAATATCTTGAGGAGGAAGGCATCAAGCACGAGTTCTCCGCTCCCTACACACCATAGCAAAATGGTGTAGTAGAGAGGAAGAACAGGACGCTAATTGACATGGCGAGGACAATGCTTGTAGAGTACAAGACGCCTGAGCGGTTTTGGTTGGAAGCTGTGAATACAGCTTGTCATGCCATAAACCGGCTCTATCTGCATCACCTCCTCAAGAAGACATCATATGAACTCCTAATCGGTAACAAATCCAATGTTTCCTATTTGTGTATTTGGGAGCGAATGCTACATCTTGGTAAAGAAAGGTAGACATTCGAAGTTTGCTCCCAAAAGCGATAGAAGAGTTTTTACTAGGTTATGACTCAAATACAAAGGTGTATAGGGTCTTCAACAAATCATCAGGATTAGTTGAAGTCTCTAGCGATGTTGTATTTGATGAGACTAATGGCTCTCCAAGAGAGCAAGTTGATCTTGATGATGCAGATGAGGATGAGGTTCTGACGACCACAATACGAACAATGTCGATAGGTGATGTGCGACCACAGGAGCAACAAGAGCAATATCAACCTTCTTCTTCTACATTGGTGCATCTCCCAACTCAAGATGAAGGGCTGGATCAAGGGGGAGCACATGAAGAACATGATAAGGAGGAAGAAGCACCACAAGCTCCTCCAACTCAAGTACGAACAACTATTCAAAGAAATCATCCAGTGGATCAGATTCTAGGTGATATCAGCAAGGGAGTAACCACTCGCTCATGTTTAGCTAATTTTTGTGAGCATTACTCGTTTGTTTCTTCTATTGAGCCTTTCATGGTAGAAGAAGACTTGCAGGATCCAGACTGAGTGTTGGCCATGCAGGAACAGCTCTGAAAGGATCACAATGGCCAAGAGGGGGGTGAATTGGGCTTTTCTAAAAATCAACAACAATTAAACACTAAGCAAGAGCCCAATTTCACCCTACAACTAGCAATAAGAGAATACTACTAGAAATACAACAATACTAAGACAATGCTTCAACTACTTGCTAAACAAATAAACAAGGTAAAATGCTTGAATTAAATGTGGAATGTAAAGCAAGGTTTAAAAGACTCCTCCAATTTTTTCCCGAGGTATCGAAGAGTCGGCACTCTCCCCTAGTCCTCGTTGGAGCACCCACGCAAGGGTATCGCTCCCCCTTGGTCCTCGCAAGAACCAAGTGCTCACTATGAGATGATCCTTTGCCACTCCAGCGCGGTGGATCCCTCACGACCGCTTACAATCACGAGCCGGGTCACCAACAAATCCTCCAAGGTGATCATCGTGCTCCCAAGGCCACCAAGCCGTCTAGGTGATGCCGATCACCAAGAGTAACAAGTCGTAGACTTTCACTTGGCCAAGAGAAGCCTAATGCATGTGGTGTGTGCTCTAGGTAGCTCTCACTTGCACTAATGAGGTCCTAACGCGAGATTAAGATTTTCTAATTACCTCACTATGCTTTGTGGTGCTTGCAATGCTCTAGCAATGTATGGATGTTAATGTGGGCAGCAAGACATTCAATATGGTGGGTGGAGGGGTATAAATAGCCCCACCCACCAAACTAGTTGTTACCAGAACTTTCTACGCATGGGCGCACCAGACAGTCCGGTACGCCAACGGTCACTTCCAACGACTAGTTCTGATAGCTAGCTGTTGGGCAGATGGGTACACCGGACAATGAACAGTCACTGTCCGGTGCACACTGGACAGTCCGGTGTGCCGGCTAAAAATCCAATTCTCAACTCGTTGCTCTCGGGTTTCTGTGGGGGGAGAAGCTCTTCCCCAGGCCAGATTGGCCCCACTGTCAGAGGGCGCACCGGACAGTCTGGTGCCCCTAAGACATAAACCCTAGGTTCTATTTTCTTCTGATTTTTGAATCTGTTTTCGTTCTAACTCGTGAGTGTGTTATAGAGTGACACCTAGCACTAGATGTGGGTGTGAATATGCACCAACACTACACTAGAACTCTCTTGGTCAAACTACTCATCGACAACCCCTCTTTATAGTATGGCTAAAATAAAATAGAAGACCTAACTCTATACCGAGTGTCCGCAACTCCTTCGACACTCGAAATACGAAGACCTTCATCTTTTAATTCATTGTTTCAGTCGTCGCTTCAAGTTCTTATCTCGGGGATTGTTTTCACTGTTGTAGTACATCTTCCAATAATGCGACCTAACTTACCATTGTCTCTGCAAAAGACATGTTAGTCACATATAATATTACGTTGTCATTAATCACTAAAACCAAACAAAGGCCTAGATGCTTTCAATCTCCCCCTTTTTGGTGATTGATGACAACCCTACAAGAGTGTGAGAGTAGTTTATTTGTTTTCTGTCAATAGAGAAGATGGTTAGTCATACTCAGTATTTTTTGACAGAAAGATACGTGTAAATCATAATAAGTATAGGCACATGAAAGTCTCCTAGAGGGGGTGAATAGGCAAATCTGAAATTTATAAACTTTAAGCACAACTACAAGCCGGGGTTAGCGTTAGAATTAAATTCAAGTCCGAAAGAGAGGGAAAACAAATCAACAAAGAAATAAAGCGGATGAACACGATGATTTGTTTTACCGAGGTTTGGTTCTTGCAAACCTACTCCCCGTTGAGGTGGTCACAAAGACCGGGTCTCTTTCAACCCTTTCCCTCTCTCAAACGGTCACTGAGACCGAGTGAGCCTTTCTCTTCAATCAAATGGGACACTTAGTCCACTACAAGGACCACCACAACTTGGTGTCTCTTGTTTTGATTACAAGTGAGTTGGAAACAAGAATAGAGGAAGAAGAAAAGCGATCCAAGCGCAAGAGCTCAAAAGAACACAAAGGTCTCTCTCTCTAGTCACTAATTTGTTTGGATTGATTCCGGACTTGGAAGAGGATTTGATCTCTTTGTTTGTGTCTTGGAATGAAGTCTAGAGCTCTTGTATGAGGTTTGATGACTGAAAACTTGGATGCATTGAAGAGTGGTGGTTGGGGGGTATTTATAGCCCCAACCACCAATATGGCCGTTGGTGAGGGCTTCTGTCGTATGGCGCACCGGACAGTCTGGTGCACCAGCCACGTCACCCAACCATTAGGGTTCGACCGTTGGAGCTTCTGACATGTGGGCCACTGGACAGTCCAGTGGTGCACCAGGCAGTCACTATTCACTGTCCGGTGCGCCTTCTGCGCCTGCTCTGACTTTTGCACGCGCAGTCACGCACTGTTGATCACTGTTCACCTTTTGCAGACGACCGTTGGCGCTGTTAGCCGTTACTCCACTTGGCACACCGGGCAGTCCAGTGCTACACCGAATAGTCCGGTGAATTATAGCAGAGTGGCTCCCCAAATTCCCGAAGCTAGAGAGTTGGAGAGAATCCACCCTGGTGCACCAGACCAGGGCAGCCTTCGGTTGCTTTGCTCCTTTCTTTTTGAACCCTTTGTTTGAACTTTGTATTGGTTTATTGTGAACCTTTGGAACCTGGAGAACTTATGATCTAGAGCAAACTAGTTAGTCCAATTATTTGTGTTGGGCAATTCAACCACCAAAATCATTTATTAAAAGGTGTGAGCCTATTTCCCTTTCGATCTCCCCCTTTTTGGTGATTGATGCCAACACAAACCAAAGCAAATATATAGGTGCAGTAATTGAAGTAGTTTGCAAAAGGTAAGTGCAAAGGTTACTTGGAATTAAACCAATTTACATTTCATAAGATATGCATGGATGCTTTCTTCTATTTTAACATTTTGGACCAAGCTTGCACCACTTGTTTTGTTTTTGCAAATAGTCAAAGGTAAATGAATAAGATTTTGAGAAGCATTTTCAAGATTTGAAATTTTCTCCCCCTGTTTCAAATGCTTTTCCTTTGACTAAACAAAACTCCCCCTCAATGAAATTCTCCTCTTAGTGTTCAAGAGGGTTTTAGATATTAATTTTGAAAGAGGTCATACCAATTTGAAACTATGTCAAAAATAAGATACCAATTGAAAAACTTCTTTAAATTCAAATTGAAAGACTACATTTTTGAAATTGGTGGTGGTGCGGTCCTTTTGCTTTGGGCTAATACTTTCTCCCCCTTTGGCATGAATCGCCAAAAACGGATACTTGTGAGTGAAATATAAGCCCTTTTACTTTCTCTCCCCCGTTGGCAAATAAGATATGAGTGAAGATTATACCAAAGTGGAGAGCGGTGCGGAGTGACGGCGAAGGATGAATAATTCGATGGAGTGGAGTGGAAGCCTTGTCTTGGCAGAAGAACTCCATTTCCCTTTCAATCTATGACTTAGCATGAAATACACTTGAAAACCACATTAGTCATAGCACATGAAAGAGATATGATCAAAGGTATATAAATGAGCTATATGTGCAAAGAATCAATCAAAGTTCCTAGAATCAAGAATGTTTAGCTCATGCCTAAGTTTGGTAAAGATTTTCTCATCTAGTGGCTTGGTAAAGATATCGGCTAATTGTTCTTTGGTGCTAACATATGCAATCTCGATATCCCCCTTTGTCGGTGATCCCTCAAAAAGTGATATCGAATGACTATGTGCTTAGTGCGGCTGTGCTCAACGGGATTATCCGCCATGCGGATTGCACTCTCATTATCACATAGGAGAGGAACTTAGGTTAATTTGTAACCATAGTCCCTAAGGGTTTGCCTCATCCAAAGCAATTGCGCGCAACAATGACCTGCGGCAATGTACTCGGCTTCGGCGGTAGAAAGAGCTATAGAATTTTGTTTCTTAGAAGCCCAAGACACCAGGGATCTTCCCAAGAACTGACAAGTCCCTGATGTGCTCTTTCTATCAATTTTACACCCTGCCCAATCAGCATCTGAATATCCAATTAAATCAAAAGTGGATCCCTTGGGGTACCAAAGGCCAAACTTAGGAGTATGAACTAAATATCTCAAGATTCGTTTCACGGCCCTAAGGTGAACTTCCTTAGGATCGGCTTGGAATCTTGCACACATGCATACAGAAAGCATAATGTCCGGTCGAGATGCACATAAATAGAGTAAAGATCCTATCATCGACCGGTATACCTTTTGATCTACGGATTTACCTCCCGTGTCGAGGTCGAGATGGCCATTAGTTCCCATGGGTGTCTTGATGGGTTTGGCATCCTTCATTCCAAACTTGGTGAGTATGTCTTGAATGTACTTTGTTTGGCTAATGAAGGTGCCCTCTTGGAGTTGCTTGACTTGAAATCCTAAGAAATACTTTAACTCCCCCATCATTGACATCTCGAATTTTTGAACCATGATCCTACTAAACTCTTCACAAGTAGATTTGTTAGTAGACCCAAATATGATATCATCAACATAAATTTGGCATACAAACAAATCATTTGCAATAGTTTTAGTAAAGAGAGTAGGATCGGCTTTGCCGACTTTGAAGCCATTAGCGATAAGAAAATCTCTTAGGCATTCATACTATGCTCTTGGGGCTTGCTTGAGCCCATAAAGCGCCTTAGAGAGTTTATAGACATGGTTAGGGTACTCACTATCTTCAAAGCCGAGAGGTTGCTCAACATAGACCTCTTCCTTGATTGGTCCATGAGGAAGGCACTTTTCACGTCCATTTGGTAAAGCTTAAAGCCATGGTAAGTAGCATAGGCAAGTAATATACGAATTGACTCAAGCCTAGCTATGGGTGCATAGGTTTCACCGAAATCCAAACCTTCGACTTGTGAATATCCCTTGGCCACAAGTCGGGCTTTGTTCCTTGTCACCACACCATGCTCATCTTGTTTGTTGTGGAAGACCCACTTGGTTCCTACAACATTTTGGTTAGGACGTGGAACTAAACGCCATACCTCATTCCTCGTGAAGTTGTTGAGTTCCTCTTGCATCGCCAGCACCCAATCCGAATCCCTTAATGCGTCTTCCACCCTGTATGGCTCAATTGAAGATACAAAGGAGTAATGTTCACAAAAATGAGCAACACGAGATCGAGTGGTTACCCCTTTTGAATATCGCCAAGGATGGTGTTCACGGGGTGATCTCGTTGTATTGCTTGGTGGACTCTTGGGTGAGGCGGTCTTGGACCCTCATCATCTTCCTTGTCTTGATCATTAGCATCTCCCCCTTGATCATTGTCCTCCTCTTGAGGTGGCTCCTCTTGATCTTCATTTTCATCATCTTGAGCTTGATCCTCATCTTGGGTTGGTGGAGATGCTTGCATGTAGGAAGATGGTTGATCTTGTGCATGTGGAGGCTCTTCGGATTCCTTAGGACACACATCCCCAATGGACATGTTCCTTAGTGCGACGCACGGAGCCTCTTCATCATCTAGCTCATCAAGATCAACTTGCTCTACTTGAGAGCCGTTAGTCTCATCAAACACAATGTCACAAGAAACTTCAACTAGTCCAGTGGACTTGTTAAAGACTCTATATGCCCTTGTGTTTGAGTCATAACCAAGTAAAAAGCCTTCTACAGCCTTAGGAGCAAATTTGGATTTTCTACCTCTTTTAACAAGAATAAAGCATTTGCTACCAAAGACTCTAAAATATGAAACATTGGGCTTTTTACCGGTTAGGAGTTCATATGATGTCTTCTTGAGGATTCGGTGAAGGTAGAGACGGTTGATGGCGTAGCAAGCAGTGTTGATTGCTTCCGCCCAAAACCGATCTGAAGTCTTGTATTCATCAAGCATGGTCCTCGCCATGTCAAGTAGAGTTCTATTCTTCCTCTCCACTACACCATTTTGTTGAGGTGTGTAGGGAGAAGAGAACTCATGCTTGATGCCCTCGTCCTCAAGGAAGCCTTCTATTTGTGAGTTCTTGAACTCCATTCTGTTGTCGCTTCTAATCTTTTTGATTCTTAAGCCGAACTCATTTTGAGCCCGTCTCAAGAATCCCTTTAAGGTCTTCTGGGTTTGTGATTTTTCCTGCAAAAAGAACACCCAAGTGAAGCGAGAATAATCATCCATAATTACAAGACAATACTTACTCCCGCCGATGCTTATGTAAGCTATCGGGCTGAATAGATCCATGTGGAGTAGCTCAAGTGGCCTGTCGGTCGTCATGATGTTCTTGTGTGGATGATGAACACCAACTTGCTTCCCTGCTTGACATGCGCTACAAACCCTGTATTTCTCAAAATGAACATTTGTTAGTCCCAAAATGTGTTCAACCTTTAGAAGCTTATGAAGATTCTTCATTCCAACATGGGCTAGTCGGCGATGCCAGAGCCAACCCATGTTAGTCTTAGCAATTAAGCAAGTGTCGAGTTCAGCTCTATTAAAATCAACTAAGTATAGCTGACCCTCTAACACTCTCTTAAATGCTACTGAATCATCACATCTTCTAAAGACAGTAACACCTATATCCGTAAAAAGACAGTTGTAACCTATTTTGCATAATTGAGAAACAGAAAGCAAATTGTAATCTAAAGAATCTACAAGAAAAACATTGGAACTAGAATGGTCAGGAGATATAGCAATTTTACCAAGTCCTTTGACCAAACCTTGATTTCCATCCCCGAATGTGATAGCTCTTTGGGGATCATGGTTTTTCTCGTAGGAGGAGAACATCCTTTTCTCCCATGTCTTGTGGTTTGTGCACCCGCTATCAATTATCCAACTTGAGCCTCGGATGCATAAACCTACAAAACAAATTTAGGCCTTGTTCTTAGGTACCCAAACGGTCTTGGGTCCTTTCACATTAGAAACAAGCACCTTGGGTACCCAAACACAAGTCTTTGAGCCCTTGTGTTTGGCCCCAACATATTTGGCAACTACTTTGCCTGATTTGTTAGTTAAAACATATGATGCATCAAAAGTCTTAAATGAAATATTAGGTTCATTTGATGCAATAGGAGTTTTCTTCTTAGGCAATTTAACATGAGTGGATTGCCTAGAACTAGATGCCTCACTCTTATACATAAAAGCATGATGAGAGCCAGAGTGAGACTTCCTAGAATGAATTCTCCTAATTTTGTGTTCGGGATAACCGGCAGGGTATAAAATGTAACCCTCGTTATCCTGAACCATGGGAGCCTTGCCCTTAACAAAGTTAGACAGTTTCTTAGGGGCACTAAGCTTGACATTGTCTCCCTGTTGGAAGCCAATGCCATCCTTAATGCCTGGGCGTCTCCCACTATAAAGCATGCTTCTAGCAAATTTAAATTTTTCATTTTCTAAGTCATGCTCATTAATTTTAGCACTAAGTTGAGCTATGTGATCATTTTGTTGTTTAATTAAGGCTAGGTGATCATGAATAGCATCAACATTAATATCTCTACATCTAGTGCAAATAGTAACATGCTCAACGGTAGATGTAGAGGGTTTGCAAGTATTTAATTCAACAATCTTAGCATGTAAAATAGCATTCTCATCTCTAAGATTGGAAATAGAAACATTGCAAACATTTAAATTTTTAGCCTTAGCAATTAATTTTTCATTTTCACTCTTAAGGCTAGAGAGAGATGCATTCAATTTGTCAATCTTAGCAATCAAATTAGCATTATCATTTCTAAGGTTGACAAGAGAATCATCACTAACATTTAATTTCTCAACCTTAGCAATCATTTTATCATTCTCAAATCTAAGGTTGGAAATAGTGTCATGGCAAGTGCTTAGCTCACTAGTTAATTTCTCACATTTTTCTATCTCCTGAGCATAAGCATTTTTAACTTTAACATGCTTCTTATTTTCTTTAATTAGGAAGTCCTCTTGGCTATCCAAGAGTTCATCCTTCTCATGAATAGCACTAATCAATTCATTCAGCTTTTCTTTTTGTTGCATGTTTAAGTTGGCAAAAAGGGTGAGCAAATCATCCTCATCATCACTAGAGCTAGTCTCATCACTAGATGTTGCATATTTAGTGGAAGCTCTAGATTTTACCTTCTTCTTTTTGCCGTCCTTTGCCATGAGACATTTGTGGCCAACGTTGGGGAAGAGAAGGCCTTTAGTGACAGCGATGTTTGCGGTGTCCTCGTCGGAGGAGGAGTCGGTGGAGCTCTCGTCGGAGTCCCACTCCCGGCAAACATGGGCATCGCCGCCCTTCTTCTTGTAATACTTCTTATTCTCCTTCCTTCTTCCCTTCTTGTCGTCGCCCCTGTCACTATCACTTGATAATGGACATTTAGCAATGAAATGATCGGGCTTACCACATTTGTAGCACACCTTCTTGGAACGGGGCTTGTAATCTCTCTCCTTCCTTTGCTTGAGGATTTGGCGAAAGCTTTTGATGATTAAAGCCATCTCCTCATTGTCGAGCTTGGAGGCGTCGATGGGAAGCCGACTTGACGTAGACTCTTCCTTCTTCTCCTCCGTCGCTTTGAAAGCGACGGGTTGCACCTCGGATGTAGAGGTGGCGCCTTGCTCGATGATTTTCTTGGAGCCTTTGATCATTAATTCAAAGCTCACAAATTTTCCTATCACTTCCTCGTGAGACATTAGTTTATATCTTGGATCACCACGAATTAATTGAACTTGAGTAGGATTAAGAAAAACGGGTGATCTAAGAATAACCTTGACCATTTCATGGTCATCCCACTTTGTGCTCCCGAGGTTGCGCACTTGGTTCACCAAGGTTTTGAGCCAGTTGTACATTGCTTGTGGCTCCTCCCCTTGATGGAGCATGAAGCGACCGAGCTCCTCCTCGATCGTTTCTCTCTTGGTGATCTTGGTCACCTCGTCTCCTTCGTGCGCGGTCTTGAGCACGTCCCAAATCTCTTTGGCACTCTTCAATCCTTGCACCTTATTATACTCCTCTCGACTTAGATAGGAGAGGAGTATAGTAGTGGCTTGGGAGTTGAAGTGCCGGATTTGGGCTACCTCGTCCGAGTCATAGCCTTCATCCCCCACGGATGGTTCCTGCACACCAAATTCAACAATGTCCCAAATACTAGCGTGGAGTGAGGTTAGATGGTGCCTCATTTTGTCACTCCACATACAATAATCTTCATCGTCAAAAACCAGTGGTTTCCCTAGTGGGACGGAAAGTAAAGGGGTGTGTTTGGAAATGTGAGGATAGCGTAAGGGAATCTTACTAAACTTCTTGCGCTCATGGCGCTTAGAAGTGACGGAAGGTGTGTCGGAGCCGGAGGTGGAGGGCGACGAAGAATCGGTCTCGTAGTAGACCACTTTCTTCATTTTCTTCTTCTTGTTGCCACTCCGATGCGACTTGACGCGGGGAGGTGACTCCTCTCTCTTCTTGTTGCCGGACTCCCCCGATGGAGCCTTCCCGTGGCTTGTGGCGGGCTTTTCGTCGATCACCATCTCTTTCTTGGTGTGAGCTCCCAACATCATTTCGAGCGGTTAAGCTCTTAATGAAGTACCGGGCTCCGATACCAATTGAAAGTCGCCTAGAGGGGGTAAATAGGCAAATCTGAAATTTATAAACTTTAAGCACAACTACAAGCCGGGGTTAGCGTTAGAATTAAATTCGAGTCCGAAAGAGAGGGAAAACAAATCAACAAAGAAATAAAGCGGATGAACACGGTGATTTATTTTACCGAGGTTTGGTTCTTGCAAACCTACTCCCCGTTGAGGTGGTCACAAAGACCGGGTCTCTTTCAACCCTTTCCCTCTCTCAAACGGTCACTTAGACCGAGTGAGCCTTTCTCTTCAATCAAATGGGACACTTAGTCCACTACAAGGACCACCACAACTTGGTGTCTCTTGTTTTGATTACAAGTGAGTTGGAAACAAGAATAGAGGAACAAGAAAAGCAATCCAAGCGCAAGAGCTCAAAAGAACACAAAGGTCTCTCTCTCTAGTCACTAATTTGTTTGGATTGATTCCGGACTTGGGACAGGATTTGATCTATTTGTTTGTGTCTTGGAATGAAGTCTAGAGCTCTTGTATGAGGTTTGATGGCTGAAAACTTGGATGCATTGAAGAGTGGTGGTTGGGGGTATTTATAGCCCCAACCACCAATATGGCCATTGGTGAGGGCTTCTGTCGTATGGCGCACCGGACAGTCCGGTGCACCACCGGACACTGTCCGGTGCGCCAGCCACGTCACCCAACCGTTAGGGTTCGACCGTTGGAGCTTCTAACATGTGGGCCACCGGACAGTCCACTGGTGCACCGGACTGTCCGGTGCGCCTTCTGCGCCTGCTCTGACTTCTGCGCGCGTAGTCGCTCACTGTTGATCACTGTTCACCTTTTGCAGACGATCGTTGGCGCTGTTAGCCGTTACTCCGCTTGGCACACCGGACAGTCCGGTGCTACACCGGACAGTCCGGTGCTACACCGGACAGTCCGGTGAATTATAGGGGAGTGGCTCCCCAAATTCCCGAAGCTAGAGAGTTGGAGAGAATCCACCCTGGTGCACCAGACACTGTCCGGTGGCACACCAGACAGTCCGGCGCACCAGACCAAGGCAGCCTTCGGTTGCTTTGCTCCTTTCTTTTTGAACCCTTTGTTTGAACTTTGTATTGGTTTATTGTGAACCTTTGGCACCTGTAGAACTTATGATCTAGAGCAAACTAGTTAGTCCAATTATTTGTGTTGGGCAATTCAACCACCAAAATTATTTATTAAAAGGTGTGAGCCTATTTCCCTTTCAGCGCATACACGTCATAAGTTTCTTGTTCATATAAGAATGAAATGAAATCGATGAACAAAAACTGAAAGACTGGTGATAACATCTTCGGTGAAAGCACAATACACACACAGTTAATAATAAACATCGAGAGCACATTATAGACTTTGTGAGTTAAGCGTCATACAAAAGTGGAGCTAGTACAGAGAGTATCAAGCAAATATATTACATCAAAATACAAAAGGCACTCTTACTAACTCCCTAACTCCCCCTAGCTGTCACAACTCTCATATCTCTCCCCTTTGGTGTCAAACACCAAAAGGGTTACCCGAACCTACAACCTAGAGGAGGAAGGAGGAGGCAGGGGCGCATCCGGTAGCGGTCAAGGAAGAAGCGCAAACGCAAGCTGGGGGTTGGAGTCAGTCTCGGATCTAGGATCTGCATTAGAAGTTGGAGCTGGTACTGACTCTGACAGAGGTTGCGCTGCAGGATCCGCCGGAGCAGAAGTGGTCATGGACACCGCCACAGCAGCAGTGGTAATAGCAGGCACTGGTGGCACTGGCGGTTGAGCACTGATGGTTCCGATGACCGGCGACGAGAAGTCCAGAGTGACCGACCAGAATGGAGAGGGAGAAGGACCAAAAGGAGGAAGTGGGGGTCCTGCCTGAATCGCTGGCACAACGGTTGCCTGAAGAGCTGGAGGAGGGGCAGATTAAACTAGTGGCAACTGAACACCGGTATGCTAAAGGATATGGGTCATAAAAGCTCGGTGCTTAGCCTTGTCTGCCAAGAGCAGCTGAACACTACTACAGTAAACCTCTATACAGGCGGTCCAGTTAGCCTCTACATAGGCGGTTCCAGGAACCGCTTGTGGTGCACCGCTTGTGATGTAAAACAACATCATAGGTGGTCAATCAAAAACCGCTTGTGATAGACACACATCACAGGTGGTTCTATCTAAAGGAACCGTCTGTGATAGACACACATCATAGGCGGTTTCTTATCCTAGCCGCTTGTGTTAGACACACATCACATGCGGTTTCTAATCCTAGCCGCTTGTGTTAGACACATACCACAGGCGGTTTTAAATATAGGTGTCGGCGTTTCGGACCCCGGGGGACCCTCAACCGGGCCGACCAGTGAATTTTATCGCTGTGTGCCCCTGCCTAGATGGGTTGGCGCAAGATGGAACACAAGAGGGAAATGCGGCTCGTGTTATCTCGCACCAGGGGGGTGCTCGTAGTAGGGGTTACAAGCGTTCGCGAGAGAGAGAGTGAGCCTGTTCGTTTGCTCGTCCCTCCGTGCGACCCCCCCGCATGAAGGCCCTGGACCTCCCTTTTATAGATGCAAGGAGAGGGTCCAGGTGTACAATGGGGGGTGTAGCTTATGCGCTAACGTGTCTGGCAGAGAAGTGCCTGAGCCCTGTGTACATGCCAACGTGGCTGTCGGAGAGGTGCTAGAGCCCTGTGTACGCGATAACGTGGCCGTCGGAGAAGTGCTTGAGCCCTGTAGAAGCACAGCTGGCGGTGCGGCTGGGATCCTGCTGACGTCTCCTTGCTTCCGTAGGGGCTGAGAACCACCGACGTCATGGAGGCATGCGGGGAGCCATCATTACCTATTACCGGGACGAGCCAGATGGGACGCCGGTCTTGTTCCCTCGTAGCCTGAGCTAGCTAGGGGTAGGGTAATGATGTATCCCCTGTGGCGCGGTCGGTCCGAGCCCAAGGTCGGGCGAGGCGAAGACTTCTCCCGAGGCCGAGGCCGGGGTCGGGCGAGGACGCGATTCCTCTCGAGGCCAAGGCTGAAGCCGAGTCTTGGGGTCGGACGAGGCGGAGACCTCCTCCCGAGGCCGAGGCCTAAGGTCGGGCGAGGCGGAGCTTCCTGTTGCGCCCGAAGCTGAACTTGGCTATTGTCAGCCTTGCCCAGGTGGTTGGCACAGCAGTCGGAGCGGGGCGAGCGACGCCGTTTCCCTGTCAGATCGGTCAGTGAAAGGGCGAAGTGACTGCGGTCACTTCGACCTTGCCGACTGCGGCGCGCGTGTCAGGATAAGGTGTCAGGCGGTCTTCGCATTGAATGCGCCTGTGACACGGTCGGTTGGTAAGGCGATTTGGCCAAGGTTGCTTCTCGACGAAGCCTGCCTGAGCTGGGCTTCGGGCGAGCCGAGGGTGCGCCCACCGCCTGAGGAGGCCCTCGGGCGAGGCGTGAATTCGTCCGGGACTACTGTTCCCGCTCGAGGCCGGGCTCGGGCGAGGCGAGATTGCATCCCTTGGTAGACGATGTCTTGACCTGAACCGTGCCCATCAGTCTTTGTAGTTTGTGCTGAGGGTGGTTACCAGCCGTGTTTAGGAGTGTTGGGGGTACCCCTAATTACGGTACCCGACAATAGGTTCGACTGTATTTCAATATATAGATTCCAGATTCATATGTAGATTCCAGATTCATATACAGAATTAATAACAGATTCATACACATATCAAGTTCCATACACAGATCCATACACAGATCAAGTTCCATACACAGATTCATACAAATATCAAGTTCCATATACAACTCAACAACTCAACATCTCAAGTTCCATATACAACTGAACATCTCAGGTTCCAAACTAAAGATCTAAACACTGTGTGATATCGTGTACAAACTTAGTTCTGGGAATTGTTGCAAATTTTCATTTGTATTATAGAATAGCCCTTGTTGATGAAGAACTTCACGGCGCATAAAGTAAAGCAAGACTTTTACAACCTTAGCCATGCAGACGGAAACCATATCTCTTTCTAACCATTCAGCATTGATCTTGGATTTAGGAACCTGCAATGAAAGCAAAAAGCAAGCAGTGCTGAGAGTAATGTGATGAGCAACAATATAACATAAAAATTGCAACATAGACAATGATAGCGAACTTACATCCTCACGATTGACCATGTAATGGAAGGTGACACAACACCATTCGCATACATAATAACCTCACAGGACAGTACCCGGAGGTTGTTTGTCACCATATGGAAATAATGATATTGACAAATTAGGCTTGTCCTCTGGATGTTCGCCGCCAAGATCTTTCCAATAAAAACGGTATGCACTGCATATAAGAATAACATTGTGAGATTAAGAATACATTTGTTAAGTTGTAATAAGTACAAGTGTGCAATAATAATCATACTTCTCTAAAATCTTCAAGAAGTCATTATACGCAGCCTTTTCCATTCTCAGTGAGTCGAAGACCACGACTTTACCATGCTTTGGAAAGATCATGATACAAATGTAGTGGTCACTATATAGACATAGACGAAAACATATGTTAAGATCACGATTGCCATAATTTGTAGTTCAAAACCATGTCGAGAACTTGCTTAAAGTGGTGCGGAGCTATTATTAAGTCCTTGCCATGTTGTACATGATTATACATGGCTCGTCCAATGTATGCCGCCATTACCTTCATTTTCTTTCTCTGATTTTGTTTGACGGCTTTCTCAAATTCATCATCATCCAAGTCTTTGTATTCTTCTCCATGTCTCCGAACAACTTCTTTGTAGCGAGCTTGGGATATCATCAACGGGTCAAGAAACCCTGTCTTAAGTTGTTTTTTCTTATCATCCATGTATTGCTTCCTACGTGTAAAAAGTGTTAATCGTTAGACTCTCGTTTATGTGTGCGTGTACAAAACTAATAAATATGAAAGTTTAGAGGTACTTACAAGCAAAATAGGGTTAAGTAGTTGGTTTCCATCCTTTGTCGGTGGTGCAACGACCACAGATCGTCAAAGAATAAATGCCACACAGGATCTATATTATCTTTGCTCCAAAATGCATCTTCTGGCACAACAAATGTGAAGTCCTCGAGTTTGTATTTGTTGCTAGCCACCATGTACCACTCATGCATTCTAATCTCCGGAGTCGACAACTTAGAAAGTTGCACCGTCGTCAAGAACGGTCTCCCATTCACAAATTTAGGAGGAACAACCTCCTTCTTGTATATCGGGATATTGATTTTAAGACGTAATGATTCTCGAGTATGAATCATTCCATCTTCTTCCCATACTTCGAAATTGTCAATTTGGGACTATGTGTGTACTCCTCGAGATGCTGATTCCGCTTTTGATTGATCTTTCATAACTCTCTGCAATTTTTGCAGGTAGCGTGTCACTGATTCTGACGGTTTCTTGACATTGTCAGTGGTGATTCGCCGATGAATTTTCTTTGAAGTAGTTGGCCCTTCAACATTGGTGTCAACCTTTGCTTCCTTTTTGATTTTTGCGTCGACATTCTGCGAAACAATTTTGTCTACGTCCCCCTCGTCGAGTTCCTTCGCAAGAGGTGATATGATTGTTTCAACGGTTTTTGTGGAGGTCGATGCTATATTTTCCTGCACCATGGGGTATGGAATGATCGAACTATCTTTCTGTTGCATTGGTGTTGAATTCGGCGTTGGTGACTTATGACGCGATAGACGGCTTAAGATCGGCTCATCACCTAACTTGATGTCGCGTCGATGCCAAAGGACCAACTCGTTCATTGCCTCCTGCAAAGTTATGATCCCCTCAGCTGGAAAGTCTATCTCCCAATCTTCACAACCATTGTCTGTGATCTCTAGAACTTAAACCACAACATAGTGTGGCAGGACAGGATTATCCTTGTAGTTAACAAGTCCTGGTTTTACCAGACCAGTAGCAGCTTGTTTTGTTTTTGTCCCAGATCGATTGATTGGAATATGAAGAAAGCAAGGCTTGTCCTCAACAATATCGTCTATAGGGTACTTGGTGCCCGATACGAAGTCTTGCACAGATCCTACGCTGCTAGGGACTAGAGGTGGACTCATGTGGCCTGGCTTGAGTTCACATGATATGCATTCTATTTTCTTCATTTTGTTCATCACGTCATTAACAACCTTTTGTACCCTTTCATCAATAGTCTCTTCAAGGGTCCTTTTTGACTTCTCGTGTTTCCTATATGACGCCGCATACTCTGGAAACACCTCTCTCTAGGAAATCTTAGAAGAGATTCCCCGAGCCCGTCCAGTGTGTTCAGGATTGCCTAGTGCTGTAGTTAGTATGTCATTCTCCCTCCGAGGCTTAAATTCGCCCTTGTTTCTCTTTTCTGCATATTCTTGAATTTTTGTCGAAACTTCGCCTACCAATTCTGGATGCAAAAGTTTGCCGTCCTCAGTCAAACCTGCCCGACCTAAGATCCAATGAATAGCTCGCTCATCGATATCTTTCAATATTGGGTCCAAAATGTCGTTAGCTATAGCTTCCTCGATTATCTTGTTCCACTGCACAACTTTATGGTGATATCCGGTTGACCCCAGGCAATGGGGGTGTTTGTTCATCTTCGCTCTCTAAGAATTAGTTTTGCCCAGTTCTTTGGCCTTCAGTTCGGTCTTCTGACGAACAAATTCCTCCCACTGAGCTTGAGTGATTTTCCCCATTTTCTTGGGCGGAGGAACCTTATTCTTATTAACAAAATCCCTATTCATCTCGGTCTTCCACCCACGAAACATCTTGGACATAGCAGAGAGCATCGACTTCCTTACTGCATCCTCTATGCCTTCTGGGACCTTGAATGACTCAGACAACTTAGCCCATAGCTTATTGCGGGTGTCTTCATCTAAATCCTTCCATTTCTGAAGTGTGATTGGCACTATATCTCTAATAGTAGACCCGCAGGAATTTCAAAACTTTGTAACCACGTCAAGTGGTTCTTCAGGAAACCCCTCTAGATTGAGTTTTGTTACGTACATAACTGCACCTTCTTTCATCTGATTGGGACCTCGTCGCCCTCATTTCCGCTTATGTGAAATGGATGATTCAGGCATCGGAGCATCCTCCGTGTTTCGTGTAGAACATGCATCCTCTTTCTTCTCTTCATTTGAAATCTATATATTGAAACAATTAAGTGCTCTTAGCAGCCCACCTAAGAGAAAAGAAGCGCACAGATGAAGCTGGGGCGGCTTTAAATTTTGTGACCACACATCCGGATAGAGTACACCGGCTCACCATCGTCTGGCCCCTTAACAAGCTCACAGACGTCCCCAGCCCAAAGGTCGTTTGCTGCCACCAAATGTTTCCAGCCCTCGGTGAAGCCCACAAATAACGGGCAGTGGTGGTAAATGACAGGCCATAATCTCTTCTTGGGGTCCTTCAGCATTATAACATCACAGCCATGCCTTCTCTGTCTAACTGTATTGGAAAGTGCACTTCTGTCTGCTCCACGCTTCCCGACCCGATTCAGGCATTCAGTCGAAGCCATTCTCCATAAGTCCCAAACAGATATGTGCTTCCATGGTTTTTGGCAACTGTCCTAGCCACCAAATGTTTCTAGGAGCTTATTCTATACACTCATGAACAACAAGGGGAAAACAAAAAATTGAGAAAAAAGCATTAGCTGTCCTAAAGGATATGGACACAAGGTCCAACTTTCTTCTTGAAGGCACTAGTGCTCAACTACTACCATCTATAATAAATTCAACTAGATATGATAAGAGGAGTTGTGGAACTTCTTCTGTAGTGCGAAAGTTCCCTCCAAACTATGATAAAGAACTTATCAATGACATGGTTCAAGTATCAAGTGTGTATGATAAAAGATTATTAGAGATGCACCTTTACAAATATGTGCCTATAATAAGCGATTACTAGAAAAGTAGATTTATCAATATGTGTTGCATGTCTATGATGATGTATGACGTAGATTTTACACGTCTATTATGAAGGTAAGACGTGTCTAATCAGATAATATGTCATAATGTATGCTGAGTATGACATTAGTACAAATTAATAGGGCATATAATGATAGAAAATGATTTAAGTCATTTGTTGATATATCATACCAATCCACATATTCTCTCTGCTGTTATAACATGCCACTAGCACAAATAATTCAACAACATTATCTGTTATTTCTTATTCCAATCCACACATTCTATCTAGTTTCTTTGCCTCTACCTCATCTCTTCCTCCAGTCTCCTAGCAGCGCGTGCAGGCACAAGTAGGCTACACTGCCAAGCATGGTTGCACTATCTGGTGGGCATGGCCAACACTAGTTGAAGAGGCCTCCCCGCTAGGCATGGAACCCTGATGGTCACATATGTCCGCGTCAACAGCGATAGCAGAAGATGGTAGCCAACTGCACGACGACCAGCGCCACCAGGCTCTTGAAATCGATGGCATGCATGGAGAAGGAGGGTGCTCTTCCCAAAGTGCTCGGGGACGGCGGCGCTCGCGGTGCTCGGGGACGGTGGCGCTCGCGGCGCTCGGGCTCGGGGACGGCGGCGCTCGGGCTCGAGGACGGCGGCGCTCGGGCTCGGGGACGGCGACGCTCGGGCTCGGGGACGGCGACGCAGTTGATCAGCCTGGCGGCGCAACACTGTGTCAGCTCGGGCGGGAGTTAGCTAGGGTTCCTGCCGGAAGCAGCAAGCCTTTTATAGTGTACACACATCGCAGGTGGATTTTTAGAAAAATCGCTTGTGATATAAACATCACAGGCGCTTTTTTATTCGAACTGCCTGTGATAGATTAACTTCACAGGTGGTCGGAATAAAAAAGCGCCTGTGATGTTATATATCACAAGCGGTTTTTCTAAAAATCCGCCTGCGATGTGTGTACACTATAAAAGGACTAGCCCACGGGTTCCAGAACCCTATCTCCCAGAACAGTCACAGCACTGTAGCGACGACGGGTGTTTTTTGAGATCTACAGGGAGAAGGTTTTGTTTTTGAAGTTATTGATTGATTCCAAGAGTTTATGCATATATATGATCTCCGTTTGTTTTCTTTCTCATTTTGATGCGATTTTTTGCCTCAATTTTGTAATATAGACCGAATTTGAAGAAAAGCTTACGAATTCCAAGATTTGGACTTGTAGTTGATCTAATTTAAAGATTCTTTAGAAACACAGTTGTCTCACCTCAAGGTACCTATTGCTGCAATGTTGTTTCATTTTCATGCACATCAATTCGTTTCATGTTTTATGGATGAATTCAATTAATTAATGATTTTATTGATGTTAATCAATATAGGGATAGGTAATGGACCGAGGTTGGATGTACAATGTGCCAAGACCACATCCGTCGTACATTCGAAATTTGAGAAGCTTTATTGAAGCAGCCAACAAGCACACGAATTTGCAAAAGAGTAAGGAGATATTATGTCTGTGCATCGATTGTGATAATAAGGTAGCTTGGAGAGATATAGGAGTAATCCAATCACATCTGTTGAAAAGAGGGTTTAAAAACAATTACACGATATGGACAGAACATGGTTGTCGGAATTTTAGATAAAGTGGATTCTGTGGATGCCAATCAAAATTTTGAAGAATTTGATTGTGAAGAGATGTTGCGCCATATGGAACCAGAAATGTTGAGTTCTGTGGGATCACAGAAGGCCAGAAGGGGTTGTCTAAAATGGAGGGACTGGAAAGTGCCTCAAAAGAACTTTTATATGATGAATCAAAGGGTTGTGACAAAGAGTTTACTACACTGCGTACAGTTCTAGAACTTCTTAAGTTGAAGGCTAGCGTCGGATGGTCCGATACTAGCTTCACAGATCTTTTGAATTTTCTGTTCCAATTACTACCAAAACCCAACAAACTACCAACAAGCACTTATAAAGCGAAGAAGCTTATATCTCCCATAGCTCTGGGTGTGCAAAAAATTCATGCTTGTCCGAACCATTGTATTCTGTATCGTGGCGATTTTGAGACCGCAACAAGATGCCCAGTTTGCAATGTCAGTCGATACAAGAAGAGCTACAATCAAGAGTGTGTAAAAAAATTCCTGAAGAAAAATAAAAACAAGATATCCACTATTTGGACCTGAAAGTGACGATGACACTTTTGATGGCATGGATGGGAAAAAGAAGTCAAAGATCCCAGCTTTGGTGATGTGGTATCTTCCAGTAATTGATCGCTTGAAACGTTTGTTCTCAAATCCTAGGGAGGCTGAGCTTATGCGTTGGCATGCTGAAAATCGCAAGCAGAGTAACAAACAGATTTGACACCCTGCTGATGCATCACAATGGAAAATTTCGATCTTATGTATCCTGAGTTTGCCAAAGCAACCAGAAATGTAAGATTTGCTTTGGGTACAGATGAAATGAATCCATTTAGTGAAAAAATAAGTGTACATAGCACCTGGCCCGTGACTTTAACGATGTACAACCTTCCATCATGGCTGTGTCACAAAAGAAAGTACATTATGTTGACTATTCTTATTCAAGGTCCAAAATCAGCTGGTGTTGATATTGATGTGTTCCTAGAACCTCTAATAGAAGATATGACAAAGCTCTGGAATGAAGGAGTTCGAATATGGGATGAGTATTGCCATGAGTATTTCAACTTAAGAGCAATTATATTTGTTACCATCCATGATTCTCCCTGTGGCGCCACACTATCAGGGCAAAAGACTAAAGGAAAGAATGGTTGTGTAGTGTGCGTCGATGGAACTGCTTCCATGTACCTTAAATCATCCAAGAAGTTGGTGTTCATGGGACACAGATGGTTCTTGATGAAGCAGCATAAGTACCAAAAGATGAAAGAGGAATTTAACAATGAACTAGAAAGTGAAGGTGCACCAAAGCCTTATAGTGGGAAACTTGTTTTTGAAATTGTAAAGAACATTCATGTTGTATTCGGAAAGGAAAAAAACAAAGGAGAAAAGATAAAGAGAGCTGACCCTTCAACTTACACAACTTTCAAGAAGCAATCAATTTTTTTCAAGTACCTCCCATACTGGAAGGATATGGAAATTTGCCACAACATTGATTTGATGCATGTAACAAAGAATGTTTTTGACAGCATCATTGGAACCTTGTTGGGCATGCCGAGTAAGACAAATGACGGACTTAAATCACGCAATGATCTAGTAGATCTTCAAATCAGATCGGAACTTCATCCAATGGATAGTGGCAAAGGGAAGCCTTACCTCCCCCCAGCTAGCTACAACTTGTCAGTTGAGGAGAGAACAAAGATTTGCAAATGTTTGCGTGGGGTCAAAGTGCCCACAGGTTTCTCATCCAATATCAGCAAACTAGTCAGGATGAAGGACTTGTCTCTATTTGGCTACAACTCTCATGACTGCCATGTAATGATGACAGTGTTCCTCCCAATTGCGGTAAGAGCCCTCGAAACAGAGCATATCAATGTTGTCATCACACACTTGTGTTACTTTTTCAATGCGGTTTCACAAAAAGTAATAGCTTTAGAAGACTTGGACTATCTAAAGGCATACATCATCGAGACTATGTGCAAGCTTGAAATGTGTTTTCCTCCATCATTTTTTGATATGCAAGTACACCTAATCATACATCTCGTGGATAAGATAAAAATATTAGGGCCACTATATTTACATCATATGTTTCAATTGGAGCGATACATGGGAGTATTAAAAGGTTATGTGCAAAATAGCGCTCACGCAGAGGGTTCAATCATGGAGGGATACACTACAGAAGAAGTGATTGAGAGCTGTATAGATTACATCAGTGACGGAACAATGATAGGTGTGCCTATACCTAAACATGAGGGTAAACTATGTGGGAGAGGGAGAATGGGCAGGAAAACTTTTCGCGTTGAGGATTACAAGCTAGTACATTGTGCTCATGGTAGTGTACTACAACATCTCACGATAGCCGAGCCTTACATAGAGGAACACCTGGATGAGCTTCGTAAAGAAAATCAGAACCGCACAGAGGACTGGATCATGAGGGAGCACAAACATCGTTTCAACGAATGGTTAATGGACAAAAACATCCCATTCGGAGACTCTTTGGAAGAGAAAACAATGAAGAATTTGGCTTCTGGGCCATCGTGTTTTGTGACATCATGGCAAGCATATGACATCAATGGGTACACATTCTACACTAAATCAAAAGACATGAAAAGTGTTGCACAAAATAGCGGTGTTCGTATCGATGCTTTTGACCTACAGGGACAGAAGACCACATATTTTGGATTCATAGAGGAAATATGGAAACTTGATTATGGCCCAAGCATGAAAATACCCTTACTTAAGTGCCAATGGGTACAACATCCTGTGGGGGTGACAGTGGATAACTACGGACTCACACTGGTAGACTTAAAGAAAGTAGGATATAAAGATGACCTGTGGGTTCTCGCCGAATGTGTTGCACAAGTGTTCTATGTACTCGATCCAGCAGATGAGAAGATGCATGCAGTTATTTCTGGAAAGCAAAAAATTGTTGGAGTTGAGAATGTGGGAGACGGAGATGAGGAATACAATAAGTATGAAGAGATGTTTGTTTTTAACGGTCCAGAGAGAATCAAGCGTGTGGAAAAGAAAATTGATAAGAACTTAAAGCCATACATGCGGAAAAATGGTAGTTCATGAAAAATTGTATGAATCAAATTGTATTTATTAGCATGTATGATCGACTATGCATTGTGGTTGCCAATTAATTTAAAATCTCGCTAGTTATCTATTGTGCTATTAAAATTCATTTAAATTGTATTTGCGTATTTTTGTTAAAAATTAAAATATTAATTCAAGCTCAATGCATATTTTTTGTATTTACATCAATAAAATCATTCAAGCTCAATGCATATTTTTTGTTAAAAAGAAAAATATTAATATGGTAATCAAACCACAAGCGGTCCGAAACAAAAACCGCCTGTGATACGAATCGTGCATCACAGGCGGTTTTCTCATTACAGACCGTTTGTGAAACAAATCGAGCACCACAAGCGGTCCGAAACAAAAACTGCTTGTGATACTAATACATCACAGGCGGTCCGAAAGCCTGGGACATCCTAGGCGGTTTTCTATCCAAACCGCATGTGATGTAAAAAGCCTACCGCTTGTATAGAGCCAAATTGTACTAGTGAACATTGCAAACATTTAAATCTTTAGCCTAAGCTATTAATTTTTCATTTTCACTCTTAAGGCTAGAGAGAGATGCATTCAATTTGTCAATCTTAGCAATCAAATTAGCATTATCATTTCTAAGGTTGACAAGAGAATCATCACTAACATTTAATTTCTCAACCTTAGCGATCAATTTATCATTTTCAAATCTAAGGTTGGAAATAGTGTCATGACAAGTGCTTAGCTCACTAGTTAATTTCTCACATTTTTCTATCTCCTGAGCATAAGCATTTTTAACTTTAACATGCTTCTTATTTTCTTTAATTAGGAAGTCCTCTTAGCTATCCAAGAGTTCATCCTTCTCATGAATAGCACTAATCAATTCGTTCAACTTTTCTTTTTGTTGCATGTTTAAGTTGGCAAAAAGGGTGAGCAAATCATCCTCATCATCACTAGAGCTAGCCTCATCACTAGATGTTGCATATTTAGTGGAAGCTCTAGATTTTACCTTCTTCTTTTTGCCGTCCTTGCCATGAGACATTTGTGGCCGACGTTGGGGAAGAGAAGACCTTTGGTGACAGCGATATTTGTGGCGTCCTCATCGGAGGAGGAGTCGGTGGAGCTCTCATCGGAGTCCCACTCCCGGCAAACATGGGCATCACCGCCCTTCTTCTTGTAATACTTCTTCTCCTTCCTTCTTCCCTTCTTGTCGTCGCCCCTGTCACTATCACTTGATAATGGACATTTAGTAATGAAATGATCGGGCTTACCACATTTGTAGCACACCTTCTTGGAACGGGGCTTGTAATCTCTCCCCTTTCCTTTACTTGAGGATTTGGCGAAAGCTTTTGATGATTAAAGTCATCTCCTCATTGTCGAGCTTGGAGGCGTCGATGGGAAGCCTACTTGACGTAGACTCTTCCTTCTTCTCCTCCGTCGCTTTAAAAGCGACGGGTTGCACCTCGGATGTAGAGGTGGCGCCTTGCTCGATGATTTTCTTGGAGCCTTTGATCATTAATTCAAAGCTCACAAATTTTCCTATCACTTCCTCGGGAGACATTAGTTTATATCTTGGATCACCACAAATTAATTGAACTTGAGTAGGATTAAGAAAAACGAGTGATCTAACAATAACCTTGACCATTTCATGGTCATCCCACTTTGTGCTCCCGAGGTTGCGCACTTGGTTCACCAAGGTTTTGAGCCAGTTGTACATTGCTTGTGGCTCCTCCCCTTGATGGAGCATGAAGCGACAAAGGCGTGTCAGAGCTGGAGGTAGAGGGCGACGAAGAATTGGTCTCGTAGTAGACCACTTTCTTCATTTTCTTCTTCTTGTCGCCACTCCGGTGCGACTTGACGCGGGGAGGTGACTCCTCTCTCTTCTTGTTGCCGGACTCCCCCGATGGAGCCTTCCTGTGGCTTGTGGCGGGCTTTTCGCCTGTCACCATCTCTTTCTTGGCGTGAGCTCCCGACATCACTTCGAGTGGTTAAGCTCTTAATGAAGTACCGGGCTCCGATACCAATTGAAAGTCACCTAGAGGGAGGGTGAATAGGCAAATCTAAAATTTATAAACTTTAAGTACAACTACAAGCCGGGGTTAGCGTTAGAATTAAATTCGAGTCCGAAAGAGAGGGAAAACAAATCAATAAAGAAATAAAGCGGATGAACACGGTGATTTGTTTTACCGAGGTTCGGTTCTTGCAAACCTACTCCCCGTTGAGGTGGTCACAAAGACCGGGTCTCTTTCAACCCTTTCCCCCTCTCAAACGGTCACTTAGACCGAGTGAGCCTTTCTCTTCAATCAAATGGGACACTTAGTCCACTACAAGGACCACCACAACTTGGTGTCTCTTGTTTTGATTACAAGTGAGTTGGAAACAAGAATAGAGGAAGAATAAAAGCGATCCAAGCGCAAGAGCTCAAAAGAACACAAAGGTCTCTCTCTCTAGTCACTAATTTGTTTGGATTGATTCTGGACTTGGGAGAGGATTTGATCTCTTTGTTTGTGTCTTGGAATGAAGTCTAGAGCTCTTGTATGAGGTTTGATGGCTGAAAACTTGGATGAATTGAAGAGTGGTGGTTGGGGGGTATTTATAGCCCCAACCACCAATATGGTTGTTGGTGAGGGCTTCTGTCGTATGGCGCACCGGACAGTCCGGTGCGCCACCGGACACTGTCCGGTGCGCCAGCCACGTCACCCAACCGTTAGGGCTCGACCGTTGGAGCTTCTGACATGTGGGCCACCGGACAGTCCAGTGGTGCACCGGACAGTCACTATTCACTGTCCGGTGCGCCTTCTGCGCCTGCTCTGACTTCTGCGCGCACAGTCGCGCACTGTTGATCACTGTTCACCTTTTGCAAACGACCGTTGGCGCTGTTAGCCGTTACTCCGCTTGGCACACCGGACAGTCCGGTGCTACACCGGACAGTCTGGTGAATTATAGCGGAGTGGCTCCCCAAATTCCCGAAGCTAGAGAGTTGGAGAGAATCCGCCCTGGTGCACCAGACACTGTCCGGTGGCACACCGGACAGTCCGGTGCGCCAGACCAGGGTAGCATTCGGTTGCTTTGCTCCTTTCTTTTTGAACCCTTTGTTTGAACTTTGTATTGGTTTATTGTGAACCTTTGGCACCTGTAGAACTTATGATCTAGAGCAAACTAGTTAGTCCAATTATTTGTGTTGGTCAATTCAACCACCAAAATCATTTATTAAAAGGTGTGAGCCTATTTCCCTTTCAGCGCATACACGTCATAAGTTTCTTGTTCATATAAGAATGAAATGAAATCGATGAACAAAAACTGAAAGACTGGTGATAACATCTTCGGTGAAAGCACAATACACACACAGTCAATAATAAACATCGAGAGCATATTATAGAGTTTGTGAGTTAAGCGTCATACAAAAGTGGAGCTAGTACAGAGAGTATCAAGCAAATATATTACATCAAAATACAAAAGGCACTCTCAACTAACTCCCTAACTCCCCCTAGCTCTCACAACTCTCATATCTCTCCCCCTTTGGTGTCAAACACCAAAAGGGTTACCCGAACCTACAACCTAGAGGAGGAAGGAGGAGGCAGGGGCGCATCCGGTAGCGGTCAAGGAAGAAGCGCAAACACAAGCTGGGGGTTGGAGTCAGTCTCGGATCTAGGATCTGCAGTAGAAGCTGGAGCTGGTACTGACTCTAACAGAGGCTGCGCTGCAGGATCCACTGGAGCAGAAGTGGTCATGGACACTGCCACAACAGAAGTGGTAATAGCAGGCACTGGTGGCACTGGCGGTTGAGCACTGACGGTTCCGACGACCGGCAATGAGAAGTCCAGAGTGACCGGTCAGAATGGAGAGGGAGAAGGACCAAAAGGAGGAAGTGGGGGTCCTGCCTGAATCGCTGGCACAACGGTTGCCTGAAGAGCTGGAGGAGGGGCAGACTAAACTGGTGGCAGCTGAACACCGGTATGCTAAAGGATATGAGTCATAAAAGCCCGGTGCTCAGCCTTGTCTGCCAAGAGCTGCTGCTGAAGAGTGTCTTGACGGTCCTGAATAGTCTGAAACATGGATAGCATCCGTTCGAACATCTGCTGCTAGATAGCTGCTTGTCAAGCCTGCTCGGCTGCCAGATGAGGCTGCTGCTGTGTAAGAGACTGAAGTATCGCAGCCAGAGCAGGATCAATAGCAGGAGGGGCAGCAGGGGCAACACTGGAACTCCCGACCTCATGATCATGTGAGCGAGGAGGCATAGGAGGCGGTGGCGGGATCCCAAAGTCATCATCAGCAGCAGCAGAAGCAGCATCGATAGTTGTACCCTGGGTCTCAAACTGTCTGAATGCCTCATCCTCAGCCTGTATATCTGGTACTAGATCTGGGACTGGGACTGGGTCCTCAGGGGCTGGACGATATGAACCAAACTAGAGGCGTGAGGCCTCGAGTGTGCCCTAGAACTGAGTGACCTGATCAGCTGCGCAAAGATATGACAGAGGTAATGCGCATACGGCAGCTAACGACGAGAACGGAGACCATCCAAAACAGTGTCCTCGATCTCACAGATAAGAAAGTCATCCACGTCAAACTCAGTGTGTGAGATCAAGGCACCAAGTATCCATAACTGAATGTGTGTGGTGGCCTCTCTGTAACCCATCCTAGGTAGTAGTGTCCATCGCATCAGCTCATACAGACACTTTATTGCAGCGGTGAAGTCGGCTGGAGAGCGTCGCGACCCATCTGTGAAAGGTCTAAACAGGGCCGCGATGTGAGCAGTGGCCGGTGCAACTCCACCGTTAGGGCGACGAGGGGGATCTGAGGTACCATAGCATAGACTATGGAGCCGAGTCAACGACTCTGGGAATCCAAATAGCTAGCGTATCTAGCTGGCATGCAATGTGACATCCTCTCTCTCGAAGCGAAACCTCATCCACTGATGATTCGGGTCTATCCATACTGTAGCATGAAATACTCTGACCCACTCCTCAATATATATGCCACTCGCTGTCAGTAGAGAAAGAAGTCCTAGCAGATAGGATAGATGCACCTCTAAATCGGCACCGGCTACTAGCAGAAAGGCAGGTAGATCCAATAGTCAGTGCGCTCGTAGGGCGATCTGCGCTGACAACTGTGCCCGGAAGAAGGACTCCTGAGTCCTGGTACTGAAAAGAGCTGCCGCTGCAGGGTCCCTCTGAGCTGGCACTTAGGACTCCATGGGTACGTGTCTGAACCTATGTACCCGGGTTGTAGTGGCATGATGAAGATCAAGCAGTCGAGGATCAGCAGCTAACGGCCGCACCTCTGTCTTGTCTCGCTCCCTGAAGCGAGGGTGGTGGAATGAGTGGAGCGGAAATGGGAGCGGGAGGGGGAACAGTGGAAGCTGCAGCGGTGGAGGTGGTGGGTATGGCGGAAGTGGTGGATGGCTTTAGAGCGACAGGAGCTGATGCAGTGGGAGGTGGAGTAGTATCTCTGGCTGAGGGTGTAGAGGGAGCGGAGGAGCGAGGCCGAGACGCGAGGCGACGAACTTTGTAGGAAATCTGGTCTGAGGAGATCTGCAGCTGGCCACCTTGCTCTGCCTTCTCTGCTGATGCTGCCACTGCAAGTGCTGCACGGGCGGCTCTGTCTGTCCACCGCTTCTTCCGGCCTTCCTGTTGCTCTAGGTACATTGTCTTGCCCTTAACCTGCCTGAAGGGGCGAGGAGGGTTCTCATCGTCTCCTCTCCCTAGCGCTGACACATTCTTCGTGCGCACCATCCTAGCTTGAGTGCTGCATAAGTGAGTGAAATGCTAAGCACGAGTAGATAGCAGCTGATAAGATCATAACTGAAGTGATAAGTACCTGGAAACCTCACGAGAGAGACAGAATCCAGGCAGGATATGAGACAAGCACACAGGCAGGCGAGATCACTGAAATGACAGAAGAGGTGAGCACGTATTAGTCACATAGTCATAAGTATATGAAATGTGAATAAATACATACACATATATTTATGACACGAAAACAAAGTGATTTGGAGAAACAAAGGTCAAAGGACGTGAGAACGACGTTTGAGCAAGGAATTGTGCCATAGAAGGTTTGAAATTCGAAATGGGGCATGAAATGACTTGAAATTGAGCCGATACTTAACGAGTAAGTATATATGAGTGAATATGAGTGAAGTGTGCGCTTGGTTTCAAATTTGGTGGAGAAAATGAAGTTTGCGCACTCGGCTCAGAATCAATCGCTATAAATGGGAATTTGTGGAAAATCATTGTCTGGGATATCGGATTGGCGTGAAATTTGGCGAATATGTTACTTAAGGTGTCATGAAAGTGCTGGAAAAATCTGGGATTGATTTGAGTAAGTTTGAGTGGCTTGGGCATTTCACCGAGCAAGTGGTGTGCGGGGTTTTGGAACGAGGGTGAAATGGCTTGTTTGTGTGTATGAAACCCTCCCAAGGGAGCTCAAGACCTGTAGAGGAATTCAAAAGACACACAGGGACACACACAAGTGCTTGGATCTACTGATTTCACAAGAATTTGGATTTGATTGCAAAAGGGTGGGAAACTTGAGCTAAGCTCACTACAGAGAGAAAGAAAAAGGGGAGAAAAGGAGATTGCTGCTCACAGAGTGGGGTGAGGGAGGCCGAGCTTGAGTTTGGAGGACATAGCCGGAGCTTGGCCATAGTGATCGTCGGCGGTGAGGGGTAGAGAGAGTCGCCAGAGCACAAGAAGGTCATAGAGCAGTGGCAGGAATGAATCAGCCTAGCTCGGGGTCGGGCTGGAATCCTTTTTAAAAATGCTTCATGGGCACACCGGACAGTCTACAGTGCTTGTCCGGTGCACACCGGACAGCGCAGTATAGAAGGGGATCCGCGCGCGCCCAACCGGTGCACCGGACAGTGCACAGTGCAATGTCTGGTGAGCCCAGACAGAGGGAGTTTTGAAATTTTCTAGCTAATTTGAACCAAACCAAATCCCAACTTATAACCACACAAAAGAACACATGTTGGGACAGATATTGGTACCCTCACATATTCTCTCATACTTTTCAAAATATTTTGCCATAGGCTAAATAGTTTTTAGAGAAATAGTCGAATGGTGAGATTTGCATTGTGGTTTTGCACTAGGGGTTTCATGAACGACTTGAGTTTTGAATACTCTCCCTAAGTGCAGTGCCACATGCATGTCTCAAGAACCAACAATTGCATAGTTAATGAAATTTTAAGTACTAAAAAGCTTAAATGCTAAGACTTGTCAAGTTTGAGCCCGAGTTAAGCTTTTTCACTCACTTTGTTGGCGATTATCTTAACTAAGTTAGACAAGCCCTAGATGCAATACAAGAAATTTAAATATGCAATGTAGGCTTGATAACACCATTTTTAGATTTAAATGAAATTTCTTAGATCAAAAATATTTAACTCATTCCTCACCATACAAAAGCTGGTTTTAACTAGTGGCTTTGTGAAAATGTCCTTCCGATCTCACTCTTTCTAAAATAATATCTCCTTTAGCAACATGATCTCTAAGGAAGTGATGACGGATATCAATGTGCTTGGTGCGAGAGTGTTGTACAAGATTATTAGTAATTTTAATAGCACTCTCATTATCACACAACAAAGGTACCTTTTCTAGAACTACACCATAGTCTAGAAGAGCTTGTTTCATATAAAGAATTCGTGTGCAACAAGCACCCGCAGCAATGTATTCTGCTTCGGCGGTTGACAAGGCAACACTATTTTGCTTCTTAGAAGTCCATGAAACTAGTGATCTCCCAAGCAAATGGCATCCCTCAGATGTGCTTTCTCTATCAATTTTGCAAACGACATAATCCAAATCGGAATAGCCAATTAAATCAAAACTAGCTCCTTTGGGATACCAAAGGACAACGCTTGGGGTGTGCTTGAGATACCTAAGAATTCTTTTAACAGCGCGAAGATGAGCTTTCTTAGGATTTGCTTGAAATCGAGCACACTTACAGACACTAAACATGATATCGGGCCTAGATGCGGTAAGGTACAATAAACTACCAATCATGGAACGGTAGAGAGTTTGATCAACCGGGTTATCTCCCTCATCTAGGTCGAGACGTTCGTTGGTAGGCTTGGGTATCTTGATTGGTTTGTGCTTCTCCATGTTGAATCTTTTCAATGAGTCTTTGGTATACTTCTCTTGTGAGAGGAAGTTACCATCTTTCATTTGCTTGACTTGAAATCCGAGGAAGTACGTCAGCTCACCAATCATAGACATCTCGAACTCCTTCGACATCAACTCACCAAATTCCTTGCAATGATAATCGTTTGTCGAGACAAATATTATATCATCAACATAAACTTGACAAATGAAAATACCACCGTTATGTTTCTTTGTGAATAAGGTTGTGTCGACAGTCTCGATCTTGAAGCCCTTTTCGATGAGGAAGTTGCAAAGACGCTCATACCAAGCCCTTGGAGCTTGCTTTAACCCATATAACGCCTTGGACAACCTGTAAGCGTGATAAGGGTATCTAGGGTCTTCAAACCCGGGTGGTTGCTCAACATATACAAGTTCATTTATGAAACCATTTAAAAATGCATTTTTTACATCCATTTGATAAAGCTTTATGTCATAGCATGATGCATATGTAAGTAGGATACGTATGGCTTCAAGTCAAGAAATCGGTGCAAAGGTCTCTCCAAAATCTAAGCCTTCAACTTGAGAGAAGCCCTTTGCAACGAGTCTTGCCTTGTTCCTTACAATCACACCTTGATCGTATTATTTGTTTCTGAACACCCATTTTGTTCCAATGATCCTTGCATCTTGTGGAGGCTTCTCCAGCGTCCAAACTTGGTTGTGGGTGAAGTTGTTTAATTCTTCATGCATGGCATTCACCTAGTTCGGATCCTGTAGCGCCTCATCTATACATGTAGGCTCAACTCAAGAAACAAAAGAGTGATGTTCAATAAATGAAGCATGTTTATGAGAACGAGTGATAACCCCTTGTGCAGGACTTCCAATGATTTGATCTTGTGGGTGTGCTTGAAGCAGTGAGGAGTTTCTATTCTCAACCACTTAGGAAGAAGGTCTTGGAGCATCAACATCTTCAGCTTGTACCCTTGCTTGTTCATGAGAGACAAATGTATCTTCATTTGCATGCCTCTCATCTTTATCATCATCATGTGGTACATTTGATGAAGGAGGCCTGTCAATATTTTGCACCTCTTCTTCATCTTCTTTTGGTTTGATGGCTCTAATTGGCATGTTCTTCATGGCTTCCCTAAGTGGCTCATCACCTACATCATCAAGATTTTCAAGTGCTCCTTGGGAGACATTAGTCTCATCAAACTCCACATCATATGTTTCTTCTACCATGCCAGTGGCATGATTGAGTACTCGATATGCTTTGGATTTTGATGAATAACCAAGTAGAAAACCAATATCACAACGTCTTTGAAACTTCCCTAGGTGATGGTGTTTCTTGTAGATGTAGGATTTGCATCCAAACACCCAAAAGGAGACGTCTGGCTTTTTCCCATTTAGCAGTTCATAGGGAGTCTTCTCAAGTAGCTGGTGAGGAAATAACCTGTTTGATGCATAGATTGCAGTGTTGACAGCTTCAACCCAAAACCTCTCTGGTGTGTTATACTCATCAATCATTGTCCTTGCAAGAGTGATCAAGGTCATGTTCTTCCTTTCAACAACTCCATTTTGTTGAGGTGTGTATGTTGCTGAAACTTCATGCTTGATCCCAATCTCATCACAATATTTACGTATGTTGGTGTTATCAAATTCTTTTCCGTTGTCACTTCTAATTTTCTTGATCTTGCAATCAAATTCATTTTGAGCCTTCTTGACAAACTTCTTGAATATAGATGCAACTTCAAACTTATCATGGATAAAGAACACCCAAGTGTATCTTGAAAAGTCATCAACAATAACCAGAAAGTAGAGGTTGCCACCTGCACTTGCATAAGTTGTTGGTCCAAATAGATCCATGTGAAGCAGTTCTAGTGGCCTTGATGTTGACATAAAAGCTTTTGTAGGATGTGTGTTAGCAACTTGCTTTCTAGCTTGACATGCACTACAAGGCTTATCCTTTTCAAATACGACATCCTTTAGTCCTCTAACCATGTCTTTCTTTAATACTTTTTTGAGTGTGCTCATTCCAACATGTGCATGCCTTCTATGCCATAGCCATCCAAGTGATGCTTTGGTAAAGAGGCAAGTTCTTAAGTTTGCATCTTCAGAGGTGAAATCCACTAAGTAGAGATTGTTGTATCTAAATCCTTTGAACACCATTGACTCATCATCCATTTTTGACACAACAACCTCTGTTGGAGTGAATAAGCATTGGAGGCCAAGATCACATAGTTGACCCACTGATAGTAAGTTGAAGCTCAAAGGTGCAACCAAGAGAACATTTGAAATTGAAAGATCATTTGAAATAGCCACCTTGCCAAGTCCTTGAACTTTTCCCTTTGAATTATCCCCAAAAGTGATTTTATCTTGTCCATCAACATTATCATCAAGTGAGGTGAACATCTGTGGGTTGCCAGTCATATGTTGAGTGCATCCACTTTCAATAACCCAATGACTCCCACTGGTCTTGTAGTTCACCTACATCAACAGATAAATCAAGCTTCAATTTTGAGGGCCCTATTTTGCATAGGACCAGTGACTTTCTCAATCAAAGACTTTGCAACCCAAATTTGTCTAGGTCTACTCTTGCTTGGTGGACCTAGGAATGTAACTTTGACTTTTCCATTTGCTACTTTTCTTAGAACATAATGAGCATTGAAAGCAAATGGTCTTGAGTGTTTTGGCAAGGGAGTTGGTGGTTTGGCTTTGCAATTGTGGGCAAAATGTACTTCTTTTCCACACTCAAAGCATTTGATAGGCTTATGAGTCTGTTTTGCCTTGTATTGATTTGTTGCTTTCTTTTGCACAAAAGAATTATATCCAATACCACTCTTGTTGTTTTTCATGACAGTGTGTTCATGAGCAATTCATTTTGAAGGTATTGGCCTTTGTTGAACTTTTGCACACTTGTGGCAAGATGTTCATTTTCATTCTTAAGTTTCTTGACCTCATTTCTAAGCCTTTCATTGTCCACTGCCAACTCAATGTTAAAGTCATTGCTCTCTATGCCAACTGTTGGTCCTTGTTCTTAGATGCTATACATTAAGAACAAAGCAACACAATTGTTATTTATTAGTGACATTCGTCCTTCAAAGCATTATCTCCTTTAGGATATAATGATCTCTAGGCGAAGGTCAAGAAGGACATACCTTCATCATTTCAATAGGCACGGATGTAAACACAGACATATAAAACGCAAAGGGAACATGAATAATCATTTTGAATTACTGGACTATTCACATTCTTATTATATAAACATAAACAAACATCAATTGATATTTGAATTACATTTGTACCTTCGGTTTGACAGAAGGTAAAAGGCAAGAGTGACGCGTGAGCGATTACCAGTCAGCATGTCCAGTACGATGTTACTGTTCATCTATTTATAGGCACAGGACGCAGCCTGGGCAAAATTACATTCATGTCCTGACATTTACTGTTAGCCAAAAGGCAAGTTGTCGAGGGCCAAGCAGTCTTTTCCCCTTTAGGTCGGTTTCATCATCCATCACCGTCCTTGTACCAAGCCGAAGCTTCTCCATCCACAACTTCGGAGCTGGTTCCTCCTTCTTCCAGATCACGCCTTTCATGCCATGCATACCTTCATCTCAAAGCCGAAGCTTCCTGTGACAGAATACCATACTGGGAAACATGTTAGTTGTATTTTTGAGGACCTTCAGAAGAGGAAGCCCCCCAACACCAACCTTTCCTCTAGTAGTTGCATCAGTCAAATATCTCTTCAATTTCTGATTGTCTAATGTCAAGACTTCAACTTTTCAGTCAGTTCATCATGAAGACTAGTTTGATCATCTTGGCTCAAATCATCACATGAGGTTGCTACATCAATCTTAACAACAGGGTTAATAACCTCATGTGTATTGCAAGATAAAAACTCATTTGCAACAAGAAGATTATCATGGTTAATTTTAATTTTGGTATAGTCTTCCTTAATTTTTACAAGTCTATCTTTCAACTCCCTATTTGCTTCATTTAATTTGTCACACTTATCCTTAGCATCTTTTAGGGAGGATTTAAGCTCATTTACAGTGGATGACATAGTTTTGTTTTCTTCTTTCATCTCATCACTAGCTTTTACAACTATGTCATATTTGGCAGTTAAAAATTCATTTTCATCTTTTAACTTATTACATTTAGCCTTTGACTTCATAATGATTTGAGTGTATTCCTTAAACAAGTCAGCTAATTCATCATAAGAAGGTGAAGCAAATCCATCATCACTATCACTACCACTATCATCAATAATATCATTATCAATTTGTACCTTCCATTCACCTTTAGCCATGAGGCATAGGTGAGAAGTGGATGAGGGTGATGGTGGTGGTGAAGAGAAGTCCCCAGCGATAGCGACAACTTTTTCATCATTTTCTTCTTCACTTGAATAAGACCCGCTTGAGGACTCAATGTCAGTGAGCCAGTCACCAACAATGTATGCCTTTCCATTTTTCTTTTTATGGAATCTTTTGTGCTTCCCATCCTTTCTCTTGAAGAATTTATTTTCCTTTTTCTTGTCATCACTGTCATCATCTTTCTTGCCCTTGAACTTGTTCTTCTTGGGCTTGTTGCATTGATGAGCAAGATGACCAAGCTCTCCACAATTGTAGCAGTCCATTTCAGAGATGGGCTTTCTTTTACTGGAGAAGAACTTCTTCTTTCTTGAGTCAAACTTGATGCCTTCTCTATTGAGCTTCTTTAACATTTTGGTGGTCTTTCTCACCATCAAAGCAATGTTAGCATCAAGATCATCATCAACTTGAGGATTCCTCCTCAATTTGCACTTTAGTTTTTCCTTTCTTTTCTTGATTGGCTTTGAGAGTCAAGTCTTTTCTCTTGGAAGATGACTCATCCTTGTCATTTATGTGCATGTACATTTCATGAGCATTGATCTTTCCTAATATTTGTGTAGGAATAGCAACTGAAAGATCCATCTGATGTAGCACTGTGACAATGTGTCAATATTTGTCAATTGGAAGGACACTGAGAATCTTTGTCACAACATTCGGTTATGAAATTTGGGTGAGCCCCAAGCCATTTACTTCCTATACAAGAATGTTAAGGCATGAGTACATAGCATTTGTATTTTCATTTGCAAGCATCTCAAAAGAATATAATTTTCTCATTGCAATATGATATCTCTCCTCACGCTCACTTCTAGTCCCTTCATGTAGAGCACAAATATCCATCCACAAATCATGAGCATTTCTATGATTTCTAACTCTATTAAAGACATCTTTGCAAAGGCCTCTAAAAAGAGTGTTTTTGGCCTTAGCATTCCATTTTTCATAATTAAACCCTTCTCCTACAAGATTTGCGGGATCTCTTGGTTCGGGGAACCCTTGTGTGGCGACTTTGTAGACACCAATGTCTATAGCCTCTAAATAAGCTTCCATACAAATTTTCCAATATGGAAAATCTGTAATATCCCAAAAAAAATGTTGACCCAAAAGTTGATCTTCGGTGAGTGGATATGGGAAAAAGGGTTGTGGGCCGTTGGATGCTGCATCAGAAGTCATCTGAGGCGTCACTTCTTTTCTCCCACAAAATAAACCCTAGGTGGCCACCCTCTTCCCCTTCTTGGCCGCCACCCCCTCCCCTTTCTTGGCCGCCTCACTTTTCCCCCTTGGCTGGTCGCCCCCTCTCCGCCCATTGCAGCAGCCCTCCAATACTTCTTCCTCCCTAGATCTCCCCCCCCCCCCACGCAACAAGGATCGAGAAGAGGAGGAACAAGATGGATTGAAGAGGAAGAGAGGATCAAGAAGATGTGCTACCCCCATCTCTTGCAGATTTTTCTTAGGGAAAACCCTAGGTAAGGATGGGATCCTTGTTTCTCCCTATAATTATGTGCTTTTGGAGGTTGTGGATCATGTGGATTGAAGGATTAGAGGTTGGATTAGGTGTGGGGTTAGGTTTTGATTTCGAATTTAATTTCTGCAGAATGGCAGATTCGACAGTTTCTGTTCATACTAGTTTTCCGTGATCTTAGTGGCCTCAAAAAAATAAAAAGTCTATATATGAGTCGTAGATAATTTGTAGATCTTTCCGTGGCCGTGAAGAACACCTCAATCGGACTTCAGAACAGAAAGTTATGACAGTTTGATTATAGCAGTTTTTCAGTCTCATAATTCTGTGCAGAATCTGTTCTCTTAAGAGTTAGGCAATTTTATCAACAGAATTAAACTGTGGGTTGGTAAAAGAAGTTGTAGATAATTTCATAATCTTTCCAGATTGTTAAAGAGTGCATTCATATGATTTGTGAAACTCCAGTTATGTTTGTTTTACTGTGGCTGTTCCTGTTTGCCTGACAAAAATGAGTGGGTCTGTTCACTGGTGGGTTTCATCTAGTAAATGGCCGAATTGGCTCTTCCAACTATGGAGACTTTTGTAGAGGGATAAAAGTTCTTACTTCCAGCAGAATTGCATAATTTTTGGTTCAGTAGTTTGGGAGATATCGAATTTTAAAGTTAACCATACTGCTGTCTAAAACAGATTCAGTCAGTTATCTTGTCAGATGTTTTAGAACTTGTAGATGGCAGAATTTAATTATCCATTGAATATTGAAGTTGTAGAGTATTTTGTGTAGATACTGCTAGAGTATTTGTTTGATATCACCGTTGTTTTAATTTTAAAGATACAAAATTAACAAACAGCGCTGCTGCTGTATGACATGTGGTTCAGGGTGGGAGTCTTTCCACTGGGTCTTGGTTTCAAGTGTAGGAGTGTTTTGTTGATTGATGGCAAATGTTTGTGAAATATTTGTACTAAGTTTTATGCCCTCTAGCAGGTGGCTACACTCCAGATCATGTCTAGTACATTTCTTCTTCTTCGATGAAGGCAAGTGAATGTAGCGGTGGTTGCTTCCGTTCTGACCTGTTATTTCTATTGCCTACACTCTAATATTCAGAAGTATTGGATTCTTTCATAATTGGACTCTATGGTGATGCTTTACTTGCTTGCATTATACTGATGCTCGATCATATATTGATGATGATTATGATTCGAGTATGATTCATGAGATTAATTCACACCCCTGAAGGTAAATGAAGTATTATTTGAGGTTGGTATTGTATCTGAAGGTAAATGAAGTATTATTTAAGGTTGGTATTGTATCTTAAGGTAAATAAAGTATTATTTGAGGTTTGTATTGTATCTGAAGGAAGTGAAGGTTATTGATAAATGCAGCATGCCATATACATTGCATGACTCATTTGCATCTGAAGTTTTGTCGTGACCTATGGTCCGACCGTACCGGTACAATTTAGCATCGTACGTTGCCCGAGGAGGGGTACGATGCGGCTTCATACCCTTAGAGGTATGAAGGCAGAGGACATATGCATTGCATTCATATGCATTCATTGAAGTGATATTTGCAGATGATGTGGTTTTATACTCTCAGAGGTATGAAGATAGAGTACCTACACATTGCATTCCTATGCATACATTGAAGTGATATTTGCATGTATTGTTGACGCAGGGAAGTGTTATAGAACCTATTGTGGTTGTTCGAGGAAATGAGATGGTATTGGTTATAGTGGGACTACTGAGTTCCATATCTACAAGTATTTCTGATTTTAATTGTGACTCTTTTAAAATGTTGATGAATTCAATTTGTGGTTTAAATATCTCGTCAAAATTATTCGCTTGCTGAGATGTTTCATCTCACTCTTGCATTACTCAATGCAGGTGCTTGTTGCTCATCAAGGGAAGTGGGAAGTAGCAGCACATCCACTTTCACTCTTATAATAACGCTGCTTAGGCGCAGTCACGATTTAATTAGAAGCTTCTTGTCAAAGGATGTTTGTTTCTAACTAGTTGTGCGCACTGGATAATTTAGCTCATGCCGTTATGGTTGTCTTCCCATTGCTAGCAGATTATTAATGTCTATTATGTTTTCTTATCATGATATCTATTTATACTTTGTTGCTTCCCCGTTTAGGCCATTTTCAAAGGAGATGCTGTCGAAATTTTATATACGAATGTTAGATGTGTAGTTTAGTAGCATTCTAGGGTGTTTGTGGATCCCGGGGTGTTACAAAATCATCATCATAAAAAATGGGAGGAGGTCCATCCCCACCAGACATCACTACTCTAGTGGTTAAGCTAATCTAAGAGCAACAAGCCTCTGATACCAATTGAAATGATCATGATGCTCTAGAGGGGGGGGTGAATTGGGCTTTTCTAAAAATCAACAACAATTAAACCCTAAGCAAGAGCCCAACTCTACCCTACAACTAGCAATAATAGAATACTACTAGAAATACAACAATACTAAGACAATGCTTCAACTACTTGCTAAACAAATAAACAAGGTAAAATACTTGAATTAAATGCGGAATGTAAAGCAAGGTTTAGAAGACTCCTCTAATTTTTTCCTGAGGTACCGAAGAGTCGGCACTCTCCCCTAGTCCTCGTTGGAGCACCCGTGCAAGGGTATCGCTCCCCCTTAGTCCTTGCAAGAACCAAGTGCTCACTATGAGATGATCCTTTGCCACTCCGGCGTGATGGATCCCTCACGACCGCTTACAATCACGAGCCGGGTCACCAACAAGTCCTCCAAGGTGATCACTGTGCTCCCAACGCCACCAAACCGTCTAGGTGATGCCGATCACCAAGAGTAGCAAGTCGTAGACTTTCACTTGACCAAGAGAAGCCTAATGTATGCGGTGTGTGCTCTAGGTGGCTCTCACTTGCACTAATGAGGTCCTAACGAGGGATTAAGATTTTCTAATCACCTCACTATGCTTTGTGGTGCTTGCAATGCTCTAGCAATGTATGAATGTTATTGTGGGTAGCAAGACATTCAATATGGTGGGTGGAGGGGGTATAAATAGCCACACCCACCAAACTAGTTGTTACCAGAACTTCCTGCGCATGGGCGCACCGGATAGTTCGGTGCGCCACCGGTGCACCAACGGTCACTTCCAACGGCTTGTTCTGACAGCTAGCCGTTGGGTAGATGGCACACCGGACAATGAACAGTCATTGTTCGGTGCACACCGGACAGTCCGGTGTGCCGGCTAAAAATCCAATTTTCAACTCGTTGCTCTCGGGTTTCTGCGAGGGGAGAAGCTCTTCCCCTGGCCAGACTGGCCCCACTGTCAGAGGGCGCACCGGACAGTCCGGTGCCCCTAAGACAGAAACCCTAGGTTCTATTTTCTTCTGATTTTCAAATTCGTTTTCGTTCTAACTCGTGAGTGTGTTATAGAGTGACACCTAGCACTAGATGTGAGTGTGAATATGCACCAACACTACACTAGAACTCTCTTGGTCAAACTACTCATCGACAACCCCTCTTTATAGTACGACTAAAATAAAATAGAAGACCTAACTCTATACCGAGTGTCCGCAACTCCTTCGACACTTGGAATATGAAGACCTTTATCTTTTGATTCGTCGTTTCAGCCGTCGCTTCAAGTTCTTATCTCGGGGATTGTTTTCACCATTGTAGTACATCTTCCTGTAATGCGACCTAACTTACCATTGTCTCTGCAAAACACACGTTAGTCACATATAATATTACGTTGTCATTAATCACTAAAACCAACCAGGGGCCTAGATGCTTTCAAGCTCAACAACTTCAAGAGAAATGAAGTTTGAAGCCTGGTGCCACGTCCGAAGCAAAATGTTATGGGAACCAAGTGGGTGTTCCGTAACAAGCAAGATGAGCACGGGGTGGTGATAAGAAACAAGGCTTGACTTGTGGCAAAAGGGTATGCCCAAGTCGCAGGTTTGGGTTTTGAGGAGACTTTTGCTCCTATAGCTAGGCTAGAATCAATTCGCATATTATTGGCCTATGCTACTCACCATTCTTTTAAGTTATTTCAAATGGACGTGAAGAGCGCCTTCCTTAATGGACCAATCAAGGAAGAAGTGTATGTGGAATAACCCCCTGGCTTCAAGGATGACAGGTATCCCAACCACGTCTACAGGCTCTCTAAGGCGCTCTATGGACTTAAGCAAGCCCCAAGAGCATGGTATGAATGCCTTAGAGATTTCATTATTTCTAGCACTTTCAAGGTTGGGAAAGCCGATCCTACTCTCTTTACTAAGACTTGTAATGGTGATCTTTTTGTATGCCAAATATATGTCGATGACATCATATTTGGTTCTACTAATCAAAAGTCTTGTGAGGAGTTTAGCAGGGTGATGATGCAAAAATTCGAGATGTCTATGACCGGTGAGTTGAACTACTTCCTTGGATTCCAAGTGAAGCAACTTAAGGAAGGGACCTTCATCTCCCAAACAAAGTACACTCAAGACTTACTCAAGAGGTTTGGGATGAAGGATGCAAAGCCCGCAAAGACACCGATGGGAACAGACATGCACTTGGACCTCAACAAAGGAGGTAAGTTCGTAGATCAAAAGGCATATCGGTCTATAATAGGTTCTTTGCTTTATCTTTGTGCTAGTAGACCGGATATTATGCTAAGTGTATGCATGTGTGCTAGATTTCAATCCGGCCCCAAGGAATGTCACCTTGTGGCCGTTAAGCGAATTATTAGATATTTGGTTTCTATGCCTTGCTTCGAGATCTGGTATCCAAAGGGGCCTACCTTTGACTTAATCAGATACTCAGATTCTGACTATGTCGGGTGCAAGGTTGATAGAAAGAGCACATCAGGGATTTGTTTGTTTCTGGGAAGGTCCCTAGTGTCTTAGAGCTCTAAGAAACAAACTTCTGTTGCCCTATCCACCGCTGAGGCCGAGTATGTTGCCGCAAGACAATGTTGCGCGCAACTACTTTGGATGAGGCAAACCCTCCGTGACTTCGACTACAATCTGAGCAAAGTCCCACTCCTATGCGATAATGAGAGTGCAATCCGCTTGGCGGATAATCCCGTTGAACACAGCCGCACTAAGCACATAGACATACGACATCACTTTTTGAGAGACCACCAGCAAAGGGGAGATATCGATATATTCCATATCAGCACCGAGAACCAGCTAGCCGATATCTTCACCAAGCCTTTAGATGAGCAAAGGTTTTGCAGGTTGCGTAGTGAGCTAAATGACTTAGATTCGCGTAACTTGGATTGATCTATAGCATATATGTGTTTTATGCCCTTGATCATATTACTTTAAGCATTAATGTATTTACTTGCTTATTTTTAATGCTTGTTGGGGGCCTTCGTCTTCCGAAGGTCCTCAAAAACACGACTAACATGCTTTCCAAGTATAATATACTTTCACAGGAACCTCCGGCCTTGAGATGAAGGTGTGCACGGTATGAAAGACGCGGTCTGAGAGAAGGATGAACTAGTTCCGAAGCTACGAATGAAGAAGCTTCGGCTTGGCGCAAGGGCAGCGATGGAGAATGGAACCGACCTAAAGGGGAATATACTACCCAGTCCTCGACAGATTACTCTTTAGTCAGTAGTAAGTGTCAAGAACACGTATGTAATTTTACCCAGGCTGCGTCCTATGCCTATAAATAGATGAATAGTAACACCGTACTGTTCATGCTGACTTGTAATCACTTGCACGTCGCTCTTGGATTCTTGCCTCCTATCAAGCCGAAGGTACAAATGTAATTAATATCATTAATACATGTTCATGATTATATAATGAGAACACAAATAATCTAATGATCTAATGTGATTATTCATGTTTTTTCTATGTTTCATATGTTTCTGCTTTCATTATTACATACTAAAATGATGAAGGTATGTCCTTCATAACATTCGTCTGAAGATCATTATATCGCATGGGAGATAATGCTTCGAAGGACGAAGGTCTTTAACCATTAACATTTGTGTTGCCTTGTTCTTGACTCATAGCATTTGAGAACAAGTCCCCAACAGTGCTCAAGTTGTACAAGTCATCCCCGGACTTCACAAGTCCTTATGCAAATGATGCACATGTTTAGCGGGAGGATGTGCTACAACTTGACTCCTTTAAGACTAACTTGTTTGTTGAGCAATTTTGATATAGTCTCAAAGTTGCATTGAAAGGGAAAAAGTGAACTTGGACAAAGAAAGGGCTTCCACTGCATTCCGGTATCAATGTATTTTGTCCCAAGTTCTTACTTGTGTTCTCATTGTCTTTTGCTCTTATTTGACATTTTGGTGAAGCAATGGGGTTAAAGGACCAAAAAGATCTCATGTTTTGGTGCTTAATACCAAAGGGGGTGAAATTAAGGCCAAAGCAACTAGATCAGCCAATCACTTGTGGATTTCAAAAATTCAAAAATTGTAGAGTTAGACTCTTTGTATTTTATCAAAACCCTCCTATTATAAAAATTGTTCTCTTATGGGGGGGAACTTGATTATGGAAAAAAGGGGGAGTTTTTTTTTGCAGTTGTTCAAATTTACTCTTGAACGAGCTCTTGATTTGCCAAAACAAGTGTTTTTGACATAGTGATAGGAAAAAGAATTAGTTTTGCAAAAATAAACCAAGTGGTGGCAAAAGTGATCCAAATATGTCAATCCTATAATAATCTTATTGGTCTTCAATTTGACATAAATTTGCATTTTTGAGCTCTTCTAGATATGCTAGTTCAAAATGAGTTGCTTTTTTATGTGTTGGCATAAATCATCAAAAAGGGGAGATTGAAAGGGAAATGTGCCCTTGGGCCATTTCTATATTGTTTTGGTGATTAGATGCACAACACACTATGTGAGAACTAACATAATGTTGGGCAAAGATATATCTAGATGGATCAAGTATGAAGGTAAGTTCTAGACACTTAGTCATTTGTTTTAAGTGCTAAACATGCTTGTCTAAGTGTCAGGAACTCAATTAAGTCAAGCCAAAGGGAGCAAAAGACGTTTAGATGAAACAATCAGACTTGCACCAGATGCGGGTGCACCGGACACTGTCCGGTGCCCAGGCTGACGAGGCGACGAACTCACTGCTCTCGGGAATTGCCAAGGATGCTACGGCTAAAATTCACCGGACTATCCGGTGCACCGACAACGTTTGAGCCAACGATCGGCATCGCAATCAGCGCGCAATCAACGGGCGACGCGTGGCCAGAGCCAACGGTCACCAGGCCGCACCAGACTGTCCGGTGTGCCAAGGGTACCGCGACTGCAACAGTCGGCTTTGCCAAACAAGGAAAGAAATTGTGCACTATTCATATCCGGTGCGCCCATGGATAGAAGGCAAGAATTGCCTACCAAATGGAGCTCCAACGGCTCCTAGCTGCCTTGGGGCTATAAAAGAGACACCTAGGCGCATTGAGCAACACACCAAGCCTCCATCGAACATCCTAAGATGCATAGACTCCGCAATCACGCATCCGATTCGTTGTGTTTGAGATTTGAGCACTTGTTGAGCTGTGAACTCTCTGTGTTGTGTTTGTGTGCTCGTTTCTTGACTTGTGTGTGTGTCGTTGATGTGACTCTAGCTCTTGCGTGTGTTTCTATTCCCTCCCTTACTCTTATGGTTTTTTGTGATCAATATTGTAAGGGTGAAGGCTCCAACTTGTGGAGATTCCTCACAAAGGGAAACATCTGCTATAAGGAAGAAAACTGTGGTATTCAAGGTTGATCATTAGATCACTTGAGAGGGATTGAGTGCAATCCTTGACCGAAGGAGGTCACCACAATGTGGAGTAGGCATTGTCCGAACCACGAGATAAAATCATCGTGTCTCTTATGCCTCTTTTCATTGTGATTGATTTCTTTTCAGAGTTCTCACTAAATCACTTGTGCTATTTTTCCTAAGTTCAATACTCATTTTAAAGGAACAATCAAGTGAAGAGTTCTCTCTATATTTACAACATCTTGGTTTTGACCTCACTAACATTTCATAAACCGGGCTTGTGTTGTTTTAGTGTTGAATTTTATAGGATCACCTATTCACCCCCTCTAGGTGCTCTCATGGAGCCCTCAGCATTTTTCCAAGAGCAGCTTGTTTGCTGGGCTGCCAGCCTGGGCACCGAACACTGTCTAGTGCACCGCATGGTGGTGCAAGTTTGGTTGGACTTAGCCAAAGTTCTCCAATCCAATTTCTCTCAATTTGAAGGTTCCTAGCACTTAGTAGAATAATGTTAGTACCAAAAACAATTTACTAAGGCTAGAAGCATACCTTGCTTTTGTATTTGTATCTCTTTGGCACTTAGCTTATTTCAAACAAAAGAATATGTGTTGAGCATCTAATCACCAAAACATTTATAGAAATGGCCCAAGGGCACATTTCCTTTTCAGAAGTGTCTCCCTTCAGGGGCTTTTCTTTCTTTTCCCCGGGTTCGGTGATGTCTGTCCTTCCTCCTTTCGAGCAGCTGTGGTGGCTATCTCTTCGCGAGGTGTGCCACCTTTGGGCGTGGCCCGTTCCCACTTTAGGTGGGGCTTAAGTGAGTGTTTGCCCATTGTTTCCTTCGGGCTTTTCATCCTGGGGCCCTTGCTTCGAATCGGGTTTGCTGATGGGTCATCTGTTGGCTCATCATGGCTAGAACTGTTGTCTCTCGGGAGAGCTAGAGGCTTCTAAGGTCGTGGTCTAGCTGCTCCGGTCACAACTTGCCGAGTCCAATGGCTGGGTGGCTAGTAAGGCACTTATCCACTGCTTCTTAGAATCCTCGGTGTTTTCCTTGTTGAAAGCTCCCTTGTGGGTTTTGGTGGTTTGAATGACAACCCAATTAAAGGACTAATATGTGTTGCTAAATGTTGAACATGTTCTTAGTACAAAACTTATAAGGTTCAACACAAGTGAGCAAGTGTGATGGTCCAAAGGCTGAGATGACTATGGTAATGGACGTCACTAGTCAAGATAAAGGATGAACATTGATTATGTGAGAATAAATGTGCATGACTTGGAGTCAGTTGGATTGAACCAAGGACGAAGGCACGAGATCTTCGAGGTACTAGAGCAAGGGAGAAGGTCAAGGTGATTGAGGTACCTAAAGCCAAGGTGAAGAAGAGGCTCTACAGAAGTCAAGGATAATCAGCTGAGGAAGGTCATGGTACTTTGAGAATTGCAACATGAGGGTGTGACTTGGAACCATTGAGGTAGTTCCTATGGTTTATGGTTCAAGTCATAAGGCTCAAGATCATAGCCCAAGAAGATGGATATGGTCACTAGAAGAAGGAAAAGTATCAAAGTAGAACCTAGAATTAACCCAAAAGAGCTAAGTTCACTCTGACCTTTAGTTTTGGTTATTCCTATGTTTGGATATGTTATATGTGACCATTGCAGGGTGTCGGAGCTCATAGATACCTATAATGGTCAAGTCGTGGAGACTTGGAGTTTTAAAGTCCAACCCCTACCTAAAACAGGCCGAAAAAGGCAAAACAATGAAGAAGGTTAAGTATGCAAGGTTTGAGCATTTAACTAAGCTGCATACACCTTATATTATGCACATGGCACTTTGTTTTTTTCTCTCTAACCATGTTTGTAGAGAATGTGTCATTTGTGGCTTTGTTTGAGGTGAAACAAAAAAAAGTTGTGAAAAGTTGTGAAGGAGATGAGTTTCCAACACTTGGTTCATTTGATTATGTGCTAATATTGTGTATCTAAGTCGTAGGGAAGCTCTCGAAAAAGTTCAAGTCAAAACAGAGAAAAATCGGGAGTTCAACTGTAATCCTCTCTGGTGGATACTGGCTCAACTGGTTTTTGACCTGGCTCAGCTGGTTTTTGTCCTGGTCCAACTTTGCTGCTCAGCCAGGGCTTCAGCCGGGTTCCTCACTGATGGAAACCGGTTCGGCCGGTTTTGGACCGGCTCAGCCGGTTTTGCACATATTTGTTTCCAGATCCTGTCCCTGTTTCCTCTCTAGTGATTGGTGTCACACCCGGATTTAAGGGGCAAACCCGGGCGCAAATCAAATGTGTGCTAGGATCAAGTTTCACACATATGATGACTCATGGTACAGAAACAAATGATCATACAAAGACAACGATCCAGCAACCATAGTTGACTGGGGGACAACGGCCTAGAGCTCACACGAACTCATCGCGACATCCTTCATGCTCCTCATCCTGCGGTACCCGTTCTCGACCCGAGGGGGGATGTGAGTACAGCAAGGGTGATCTCACATACGTTCATCGCTCAACAAGTAGTGGGGAATAATATGCATGAGCTCACTTACAGTGGAGCTCATGTGAAGTGTAAGGCTTACCAAAGAGGATGGATAAAGCTGAGCCTTGCTTTTAAAGTTGGTCAAGTTTTATTAGCAGTTACTAAGTATAAGTAGATACCAACCCGAATAAATAAAAGATCACAATTAATAATAACATTCATAATGCAGTGCAAATGATAGATTAAGTTTAATTTCATAATCTAATCATGTGAGTGTCCGAGCCGCTCATGACCGTGAGCATGGCTGATATACAAGTTTTACACTTTGCAGAGGCTGCACATCTTTACCCACAAGTCGTGTTACCCATTTGCCACGGGGTTGTACGGACCCCATACACCTCTATCGAGGAAGCGAGGCAGGGTAGCATCACGAGGCCTTTCCAAAGTTTCACTAGTTCGAGAAAACCCACACCCACTACAGTTTCTGGAAGAAGGAAGCATAGGAATCCCTCGTCCGAAATGCCATCGCGACAGTTCGACCCGAGAACCTCCCTATACTCTGCAGCGACGCCTCCCCTCTTGAATGTTTCGGGTAAGGTAATCTCTCCCTAGCTTTCTTAATTACTTGGCCAAGGGCGTCCCATTCCACCCTTGTGGTAGCACTATTTTCTCGGGTGGTTCTCCATGTTCTAATTAACATGATGATCTTGTCATAAACAATAATTAAAGCAACATCATAATTCAAATGTAACATTAATCCCAAAACCAAGTAGAGCAATAACAAATCAACCCAATAGTTCTTTTGTTTGCAAGGTGTGGGATGAACAATACTAGGGAAACCTATTAGGTTCCATAAAATTAACCTGAGCATGTCACCGTGATTAACAGGAACATTATTAGGTAAAGAGAAGAGTGATCAAGGGCACAATTTGCCTTAGACTCGAGATTCCTAGGTACCAACTTGGTCTTCAAGTGACTCATAACCTCGCTGCTACTAGTAGCAATACAAATAAACATGATATAGGCAACATTAACATCACACCAAACATAAGAACAAACTGCATAATAATGTTCTACGTATCGTAACGAGAGCGTAGGTTCGAGAATCACTAAATTTGGAGTTACGGTTAAAAGGTTATGATTTTCCGAATGTTTAGGTGTTAGATGTAAAATAATTTAGGTGTATAATTCTAACATATACTTCATAACAAAATAAGGTTACCAGAAGATAAACAATATTATTATGAATTTAATGCAACTGGAATGGATCAATTTAGAGCTAAATTAAAGAAGTTATGAATTTATTAAGGTCTAGGAATTATTTTCTATATTAAAATCATTTTCTGATTTGTTTTATTAACCTGAGATCTCATTTGGATTGCGGGTATTAATTCAGAAAAGCCCATGGTTCGAATCCTAAATTTCAGGGCCCTTTCGCAATTATTCTACCATTACTATGGACCGCCGGTTTATATCAAGAAATGCTAGGGACTCTAGCAAAAAGGTCGGACCAAAGGGGTACGAGACAAGTTGTGAGGAAGATTATCTCCATTGTGAGGAAGATTATTGTCGAGGGCGGTAATTAGGGACACACTGATTATCCCCCTAACAAACACACTCAGAGAAATAAGGACTAAACATTCGAATGGTGATAACTAAGACACCTACCACGAGACTGAGACGCCCCCCGAGGGTCCCCTGTCTCGAGCAGGGCTCTGCCTCGCCCGAGGTCGAAACCACTCACTCCGCCTCGTCCGAGACCGCCTCAACCCAGTCCGTCTCGCTCGAGCCAGCCTCAAGCAGATAGGACAAGGGCACTCGAAAATAGGCAGGGGACAGGTGCATTTAATGCATGTGCCAACCCACGTCGTGGCAGCGGAGCACAGTGCTGGACAAGACAGCGATCACGTCTAGCACAGCGGTATGATTACGCCTGTGCCAAACAGTGCGGGCACGCCGCCTGACGCCCTCCGATGGGACGCCCAATACGACAAGCCGAGTGGGCGAGCCTTCGGGTGCCACCTCTCCATTGCCCGATCCCAAGCTCAGCCCTCGGGCAAGTTCTCCGCCTCGCCCGAGCTCGGCCTCGGCCACCGTCTACGCCACGAATCTCGTAGACAGCCACTCCGACGACTGTAGCGCACGTCGAGAGATGGCTCGACTAGCACCTCGGGAAGACTTCCGCATCAACCAAGCAGGGGCTCTGATCTCGATAAGTGCTACAGGGAATCTCGAGGTCATCAAGCGCCAGGACGATGACGTGCCCTGTAAGCAGCCTTTGGCCCATACCCCGGGTCTGTTTACAACCACTACGACATGGCGCGACCTCTCCCTCTAGGGCTTAGGCGTACGAATAACCCCTCGGTCTCAGCCTCAGCTCTCTACGGGAAGTTAGCAGGCATGAATCTACTGCACGGTTCGTCGTCACGTCAGATGCCAGGGCATCTCTCCTTCGAGTACAAGACTCGGCTTCACTGCGGACGCTCCCCTTGGTGTATAAATAGGGCAGTGGTCCCTCCATTGAGAAGGAGATACACACATAGACGAGTTCTTGCTTTCTCACTTTGTCTTAGACATTGGCACTTGCCTCAATCATCTCTAGGGACTTGGGGACTTCCCCTCTCTCGTTGTGCCTGCAAACCCCTACTACAAGCACCACTGTGCGAGTAATATAATCCTCATCCCCTCCACTGGAAGTAGGGCCTCGAGAAGCCCGAACTACGATAACCGCTTGTGTCATCTCGCACACCATCTAGAGCCGGCCACGCGACACATTACTGGTTGGTTAAGGATCTGTGGTCGAAACACTGACAATTATCTTCCTGCCACCTCAACAAAAATATGGGAGCATCATCACAATTCTTCACAACATGGAAGACTTGAGTCAAATGACCCCGACCATTGTGATCGGAAAGATTGCGACATTTGAAATGTCGTGTAAAATGGATCGGCAAGAAGAGCCAACTTCTTCAAGACCATATGATTTTGCATGTGATGAAAGGAAAGGAAAGAAGAAGGCTCCCACTCCAAGCTCCTCAAGTGAAGAAGAGGAAGAAGAAGAAAGTGATGATGATGATGAAGATAATCAACCATCAACATCATCCTCCGAGGACGAAGAAACAATCCGACGCTTTAGAAAGGTAATGGGGATGATCTGCAAAATTAGTATAATGGGTGTGCCTCTACAGGTCGAGGATCTTCTCTTTAACATTGACAGGAAAAATCAAATAAAGAGAGGATGCTTCACATGCGGGGAGAAGGGCCACTTCAGGGACAATTGTCCAAATATGGCCGAACCCACAAAGGGGAGGAGCAAAGGCAAGGCGCTTACTAGTGTAAAAACTTAGGATGACTTTTCAAGCGAAGATGAATCTACAAGGACACGCAACCACTGATCCTCATCGCGATCATCACGCAAGTGCCTTATGGCAAGAGGTAAAATGAGTATTCCACCCCCTAGTGATGATAGCAGTAGTGATGATGATGAAGGTGAAGGAAAGCCCTCCTTAGATGAGCTTGCGGAAGCTGTTAATTTTTTTGAGGATGACTGCACTAAATAAAAGGCTCAACTTAAAACTTTGAAAAATAAGTTGATTGGCTCTCAAAATGATCATAAGTGTTTGCTAGAAAAATTTCAAACATTTGCAAATTTAAATTGTGAGCTATCAACTAAAATTGAGCAATTAGAATCTAGTGCTCCATCCTTAGCTACCGATGAGAGCCTCATTAAAAAGAATGAAAAACTTAAGGCTAAGTTAGCTAGCTCTCAAGAAGCCATTGAAAACTTGCTAGGGAAAATGGAAATTCTTAGCATACATAATAATGAGCTAACTACTAAGCTAGAAAACATTGGTAGCACCCCAGGAGCATCTTTAGTTGAAATATCTGAAATTATTAAGAAAGATGCTTCTACATCTTGCTTTGATTTAGTTGATGATTCTAACCCCTGCAATCAAGTTCTTGTTAAGAATGTTGTTATAGAAACATGTTCGGATGAGATTGTAATGGAGAATGAGCAATTAAAGCAAGAGGTGGCTCACCTTGGCAAGGCCTTGTATGACAAGAAAGGCAAAGTCAAACAAATCCAACCTCCTCAGGATAACAACACTGTGGGAGTGAACAAGCCTATGGAGGGAGAAATTGTGATTTGTAGGCTATGCCACAAGGAAGGCCACAAGTCTTACCAATGCAAGGGAAAGATCGGGGATAACCAAAAGCAAAATCTTAAGCAAAAGCCAACAAGCTAAATTTGAAACACCTACATCAACAAGGTGGACAAAAAGGATGCTACACCATATTTGACCAAAAAGAAAAAGAATGGAAAGGTGATAGCAATCAAGGCCAACAAACATGCTAACAAAAGAAAAGGGGCCAAACACATCTTGGTGCCAAAGGAGATTATGTCAATCATGAAAAGCACAAAGAAGGTTTGGATCCCGAGAGGGAAGTGAGAAGTCCGAAGGACTTTAGGGAATTTGGAGACTTGGCATATTAGGATGTATATCATGGGATGTATCATATTGGATCAAGTCTATTGCCAAGTGGTTTAGTGAATACTTTGGACCCATATTCCCCACCCATGACAAAGGTAACTATATTTATTGTATTTCCTATTTTTAGATATGTGTATCTATTCTCATGTATTTAGTTTTACCTTACATACCTAGTTTTACATGTGATATTTACTTTTGATATTAACTGCATGCATACTAGGTCAATCATATGGTAGAAATGCTCGCTTTCAATTCATATTCTTGAGCAAGCCTACATGGTTTAAAATGTTTAGTTAAGCTCGACACATAACTTATTCAACATTCATAAGTAAATGACATTAATTCTTCAAAGTTTATATCCTACTAGTGGTATTCTCCAAATGGTGTCATTTTGACTTATATGTGCCAATGCTTGGATTATAAATAATTTGCCCTTTTGATGTCAAAACCAAAGTGCATGTCTCCTACAAGTATTCAAAACTTGTATGCACACTTTCAGGGGGAGGTTACTCTATAATCCAAGTGTTGGGGACTTGTTCTCAAATGCTTCGGATTAAGAACAAGGCAACATAAAAAGTGTTAAACGTTAAGGCCCTTCGTCCTATCGAGCATTACTCCCTATTGGGAATAATGAGTTCCGGACGAAGGTCAGAAGAAACATACCTTCGTAAATTCATCAAGTAGTAACGAAGGACTCATAAAAAGCATGAAATGTAAATCGTGGAATCATCTCTATTTTATTAACACAAAGGAATAGAAATGATTATGAATTACAAATGTACCTTCGGTCCTGAGAGAAGATAAAAAGTACAAGCGTGACGCAAATGTCAAGTCAGCGTGAACAGTACGGGAGTACTGTTCATCTATTTATAGACGCGGGACGCAGCCCACATGAAATTACATCCATGTCCATTACATTTGTTAATAGCCTACGGAAATCAGTCAAGGTCCACGCAGTCTTTTCATCTTTAAGTCGGTTCCCCCCTCAGCAATTGCGCCGAAGCTCTCCTGCGCACAGCTTCGCCTGCGCTCGTCCTTCGTCTGGTTCAAGCTTCGTCCCGATCGTGCTTCATATTCATAGTTCTGAGCCCGAAAACACCTGCTCACATAATCCACTTGGAAAACATTGTCAAATCATGTTTTTGAGGACCTTCGGAGGACGAAGGCCCCCAACAGTAGCCCCTCGCAATATTAATTTGTTTGACAATAAATTCAGATTGCGATATGGACGAAGGCCTTAAGCCGAAGGTCCGAAAAAACACCTTCCCTTTGCTAGAATAGCAATATTCACTGACAAGCGGGGTCATTTAATTTTCAACGCCCTGGGCGTATAAATAAGAGCACACCGCCAACTCATTTGGTACGCATACTTGCCTTTTGCTTCGGCCCACTAAAATTTTTAGCGCTTGTTCATTAAGATTTGCTGCTCTTTTTGATTTCGAAGCTTCGGCCTCGGGAACAATTTTTAGCGTTCCCGAAGATGTCTGAAGGCAAGAAGACCCCTGCTGAGATGAAACTGAAGATCCCTGCTGATACGAAGCTGAGTCTCGAGGAGGAGAAGAATCTGGGGTTCTTGATAGCGATGGCAGAGACCAATACAGAGAAAATCACGAAGGAGATTCTCGAAGGTTTGTCCGAGGATACTGATGACAGCGACAGCTATGATGTGGAAAGTGGTGGGGAAGAGGCCGAAGATCGACCGTGGCGACCAAGTCACTCAGTTTTTGGGAAAACGACCATCAAGCAGAGTCACATTGATAATATGAGGGGGCGATATTTCCGAGACATATCTATCGTGAGAGCTGATGCCGGGGAAAAGACTTCTCCCACCCCCGAAGAGGATGAAGTTGTGATTTTCCGAAGCTTCCTCAGGGCTGGGCTTCGATTCCCCCTGAGCAATTTTGTTGTTGAGGTACTGAAAACATTCCAAGTCTACCTTCATCAACTCACTCCTGAAGCTATTATAAGAATGGGGATTTTTGTCTGGGCTGTAAGAAGCCAAGGTTTGGAACCAAATGCTAAAAGCTTCTGCAACATACACGAGTTATTATACGAGACGAAACCCTGGGGAAAAGAGCAATACCACAACAACTTCGGGTGCTACAGCTTCGGCGCCCGCTCCGGGTCAAGCTGCCCTGTGCCGACCTTTCGGAAGAGGTGGCCCGGAGCCTGGATGACTGAATGGTTTTATGTGAAGAATGATCTAACAGCTCAAGAGAATGTGAAGAGTATTATTATGCACCCAATCTGACAACGCTTCGGCCTTCGAAGGCCGAAGGTCGAAATGGACGAAGCCGCCGAAGAATGCCAAAGAGCCTTCGGGGTAGTCTGCTCGTTTATTGGGACAAGGGACTTGGTCCAAGAACACATTGCCTTCAGGGTATGGCCACTTGCAGAAAAGTGGGAAATGCCGAAGGAAACCATCAAAGAGTCCGACGAAGGCGGACTAGTCAGATTAAAGTATACATTCAAATATGCAGATAAATTTATTGAACCTGATGATGACTGGCTGAAAAGCATTGAAACATTAAGTGATGAATTACTTGGGGCATATTCGAAGGCTGAAAATACTGCACTATCAGCAGCCTTCGGAGGCCGAAAAAAGAAGAGACTGAATCGAGTGTTTGATGCAGTCGGGTTCTTCTACCCTGATTATTGTTATCCCATCCGAAGGCAAAAAAGGAAAAACACAACCTCTGAAAAAGAAGAAGCTGGAACCGCTCCTATCGAGCCAGAACCAAAAGGAAAAAGGTTGAAGGTCCTCACACACCGACCACGCCATATTGAACTAGCTTCGGTGCCTGAGTTTACTGGAGAAACTTCTTCGGCTGCCGAAACTGAACAGCCAACCTTGCTGCCAAAAATTGCAGAGATGGCCGAAGCACCATCGACAGAAAAAATGGAAGAAGCGAAAAATCTGACTAAGGAAAAAACATCAGAAATTTTGAGCCCTGTAGTAGATGTCGAAGCAGCAAAAATCCAAAAGGGTCCAATGGTGACCCCAAAAAGGAAGAGAATGGTAAATGTACTAGATGTCTTGGAGACAATTAAGTCTTCAAGCACAACTTCAAAAAAGAGTGCTGAAATTGCTGAAGCTTCCTCTGAAGCTCCGACGCAACAAGCTGAAGCTGAAACTGGGCCTTCAGAGCCCTTCAAGGAACAAACTTTGGAAGCCGAAGCAATTAAAATACCAGAACCAATTTTAATTGAAGAGACTGACACTGCCATCCCCGAAGCGCCTGCCAGCATGTGTGATTACATCATACGACATGCTTCGGGAAAAAAACTATCTGAAGAAGAAACTTATGAAGCTAAGCATTATGCAAAGGAACTAAAATATCCAAAGGGGGCAGTAATATTCAATGGGACAAGTGAAGACGACTTTTTATACTGCCTGCCTGACAACAAAGAGCTCTCTGTCTGCCGAGAAATGGCCAGGAGTATTGGCTTCCCGAAGCTTGAATCTGGATTAAGCGCCATGACGAAAGAAGATCTCGCAGACAGTCTTGCGTACAACAGCCTGAAGGTACAAGAATTTAACGCTTGAAAAGAGAACCCCCTTATTTTTTACGCAACTCGTTCCTTTTTTCTTATATGAATTCTTCTTCGTATAGGGCCTGATCCTAAGCAACGCGCTAAGAGCGCAAAAGAGCGCCGAAGATGAAAGTTATGAAATTGCATTTAATAATTTACGCTCTGAAGTTATCAAACTGAGAAACGAAGCTTTGGAAAAAGATAAAATTCTGCTTACATTGGTAGATAAAGTGAAAAAAGACGAAGCTGCTTCAAGGGCCCAGACCGAAGCTCAAAAACGCGAGATTAAAGAACTTCAAAAACAGCTGGCTAGAGCTAAAGAGGAGCGCGCGCTTGAGGAAACGAAACGAGAACTTAGTGATTTTATGGTCAGCAAATTGGAATCAAGAATTAAGGAGCTTCGGTCATCTCAGGGGAAATGCTATGTTAAATCTATAGAATGTGTGAATAAAATTAAAGCCAGCTTTGCCAGCGTCGGCGCCTTTTCCAGCGAAGAAAATTTTTCTCGAGGCAATCCCGAAGATCCGTTGGAATGGATTAGCCACGAAGCAGAGGCCTTCGAAGAGATTCTGAACAGTCGCGGCGATATCTGCGCTTTTTCGGGCGCCAGAGGAGTTGCTTCTGTCTTAGAGAAGAAAGGCTGTGATCATGTAAAATTTCTAGCTCAGTCCGAAGCTGCCTTATCTTCCGAAGACATTAAGGACCCCTCGGCCGAAGCAAGCGTGGTTGGCGGCAAATTTTTTACAGATATCTGGAACGACGGCGGCCGAGAAATGGCGCAAGAGATCATCCAAAGAAGCGAAAAAGGCATACATGATGCTAGAAAAGTAGCAGAAGCTGCCGAAGGGAGTACGGAGCCTGAAAGACAATTAGGTACCAATTAGTCATTCTTGTTGCGTTGTAATTTTCATTTCAAACTCCGCACATAGTTTGCATTATTGATGAAGAAGTGTTCTCTTCCCTCAGAAGCTGCTGGGTCAACTGCCGACCCCCACACAAAAGGAGATGAAGAAATCAAACAAATGGCCGAAGCTATCATGAACAAAGTTGTTGATCAACTTCTAAATGAAGTCGCCGAAGCAGTGTTAAGAGAAGACTAGATGCTATTAGAAGAAACATTTAAATTGTGGTCTATGTAATATTTTGTACATTTGGATGTAATATACAAGTTTCTTTCTATTATTCAATTCTTTACGATGCATGAAACTGTACATACATACCATTTTTGAGCCTTCGGCGAAAAAAACACCTTCCCTTCTTTTCATGCTTCGTGAAGAAAACACTCTTCGTTAAAATTATCCTGATAAGACACATCCATGGTTCGTAAAAGCATCCTCCGAAGCTATTTTCCGAAGATCATCATCATGTTCCCTCGTGACTTTGCACGATTTGCACTTTCTCAAATCATTCCTTCGAAGGTTAATACTGTGTGCCCTTCTTTTGCCGTATGCAACATGATGTATGATGCTTATGCTATGCGAAATGATGTGATGATGTTATGCTATGCATGTGACATTTGTTCCGAAGATACTCATAAAATATATTCATAAGCTCTGCATTCCCTTAGGAACGTCTTTGGAGCTTCTTCGTCTTTTACTTAGACGATCTCAGCGTTGACTTTTCGCTATAAGCCTCCCTTAGGAGCTTCTTCGCCCTTTACTTAGGCGGTATCAGCGTTGACTTTTCGCTGTAAGCCTCCCTTAGGAGCTTCTTCGCCCTTTACTTAGGCGGTATCAGCGTTGACTTTTCGCTGTAGGCTCTGCATTCCTTTAGGAACGACTTCTGAGCAGAAAACTTACACTGCGCTCCCTTTGGAACGGCTTTTTGTGACTTCACAAACTTACTCTGCGTTCCTTAGAACGACTTTCTGTTATTCCGAAGGATTTTTAATTCGAAGGTCCTCCTTGGTAACGGAGAAAATTTTAAGCTTCAGCAACTTGGGCTTGTGGAGCAAATAGATTTTCTTCGTGGAAAACAACGAAATTATTACATGGAAACTATCAATGTTTTTTGCTTCACAGAAAATAAAACTGAATAGGAAAGACTGCTATCAAAGGTAGGATATGTGTCAATAAATATGCTTCGACTCTGGCACAGTGCTGTTGACTGTGCGAGCTTCGGACTGCTCCCTGAAGTCCCTCTGATGTGGAGCGTATTGACTCCCTTCTGGCTGTTGACCTTGCTGCAATGGAGGTGGGGGCGGAAGCTGCTGCCAGGAAGCTTGAGGTTGACTTGCCGAAGCTACAGAAGCTGCAGGGTGGTTGTCTATGTATTGTGGGACATAAGGCGGATGATACGAAGCAGTATGCATGACCTGCTTCGGCTGAGCTTGTTGGGATGCTGCTTCGGCAATTTCCTTTTGCTTCTGGATTGTAATATGGCACGACCTAGTGGTATGGCCCTTGCCTTCTCCACAGAACAAGCAAAACAGCCTCCTTGGCTGATCTCCGAATCTTCCGCCGAAGCCCCTGGCGCCTCTGCCTCTTGGAGCTGGTGGCCGGAAGGAAGTTTGTTGTTGCCCCGAAGCCTGTGATGAGCATTGTGGTCTATTCTGACTCCCCTTATCGTCATTCTGAGTGTTGTGGATAGAACGGACATGTCTCGGGTAGTATCTTCCTCCTAAGCCCCTGGTCATTTCAGAAAATCTGAAGGCCTCCTCCCTTCTTTGACGAAAGTCATTGTCAGCACGAATGTACTCATCCATCTTTTGAAGCAATTTCTCCAGAGTCTGAGGAGGCTTTCTAGCAAAGTATTGAGCTGCAGGCCCAGGACGAAGCCCCTTGATCATGGCTTCGATAACAATTTCATTAGGCACCGTTGGTGCCTGTGCCCTCAATCGTAAAAACCTTCGGACATACGCCTGAAGGTACTCTTCGTGATCCTGGATACACTGGAACAGGGCTTGAGCTGTGACCGGCTTCGTCTGGAATCCTTGAAAGCTGGTCAGTAACATATCCTTCAGCTTCTGCCATGAAGTTATTGTTCCTGGCCGAAGGGAGGAATACCAGGTCTGAGCAACATTCCTGACGGCCATAACGAAAGACTTCGCCATGACTGCAGCATTGCCCCCGTACGAAGACACCGTTGCTTCATAGCTCATCAAGAATTGCTTCGGGTCGGAGTGACCATCAAACATGGGGAGCTGGGGTGGTTTATAGGATGGAGGCCAAGGTGTAGCCTGCAGCTCAGCAGACAGAGGAGAAGCATCATCAAAAACAAAATTTCCCTGATGGAAATTATCATACCAGTCATCTTCGTTGACGAAGCCCTCCTGATGAAGGTCTTTCTGATGAGGCCTTCTGTTCTGCTCATCGTGAGTAAGATGGCGGACTTCCTCAGAGGCTTCGTCTATCTGCCTTTGCAACTCAGCTAGGCGGGCCATCTTCTCCTTCTTCCTTTGTACTTGTTGGTGTAGCATTTCCATATCCCTGATTTCTTGGTCTAGCTCTTCTTCCTGAAGTGTCGGGCTGACAGCCTTTCTCTTCTGGCTTCGGGCCTCCCGAAGAGAGACGGTCTCCTGGTTGTGGTCCAGCGGTTGCAGTGCTGAAGCCCCAGTCGCTGAAGCTTTCTTCGGCGCCATAGCTTCCGAAGGTGTTCAAAAAAAGCTCGAAGTGGAAGTGAGTTCACCGGAGGTGGGCGCCAATGTTGGGGACTTGTTCTCAAATGCTTCGGATTAAGAACAAGGCAACATAAAAAGTGTTAAACGTTAAGGCCCTTCGTCCTATCGAGCATTACTCCCTATTGGGAATAATGAGTTCCGGACGAAGGTCAGAAGAAACATACCTTCGTAAATTCATCAAGTAGTAACGAAGGACTCATAAAAAGCATGAAATGTAAATCGTGGAATCATCTCTATTTTATTAACACAAAGGAATAGAAATGATTATGAATTACAAATGTACCTTCGGTCCTGAGAGAAGATAAAAAGTACAAGCGTGACGCAAATGTCAAGTCAGCGTGAACAGTACGGGAGTACTGTTCATCTATTTATAGACGCGGGACGCAGCCCACATGAAATTACATCCATGTCCATTACATTTGTTAATAGCCTACGGAAATCAGTCAAGGTCCACGCAGTCTTTTCATCTTTAAGTCGGTTCCCCCCTCAGCAATTGCGCCGAAGCTCTCCTGCGCACAGCTTCGCCTGCGCTCGTCCTTCGTCTGGTTCAAGCTTCGTCCCGATCGTGCTTCATATTCATAGTTCTGAGCCCGAAAACACCTGCTCACATAATCCACTTGGAAAACATTGTCAAATCATGTTTTTGAGGACCTTCGGAGGACGAAGGCCCCCAACACCAAGTCTTTGAGACTAATACCTGTTTTCAAGTCTATTATGTGTAGTAGTCTCATTGAAGGAAAATGGAGCCCTGGAGAAAGACAATAAACTTCCACTGTAAATGTACAAGAATTTTCATTTGGTTCTACAAGTGCTTCCATCCAACGATTGGTGTCATTTACATATCTTCTCCAGACTTTGATTAGACTAAATTTCATATTATATGCTTCCCATGTTGCTATAAATGCATATGTTGTCAAAATATATCTGTTACCTATGCATAGGGGGAGTTAGTCTAATCAAACCATAACTTGCATCTCTCTTTCCCATATGCTTTTCCTAAGTAGAGGATCTCCGTCAGGGGGAGTATTTCTTCGTCTATGACCAGGGGAGAATATTCTTTCAAAGGGGAGAATACTCTTTTAGGGGGAGCAGTCTTTTAGAACTTCAATTAGTAAAATCTTTTAGAGGGCAAGTCTTTTTGCTTCCTATATGCTTTTAATGTCTTCATTTTCGGTGGTTGATGCCAAAGGGGGAGAAGTTTTAGGGTCCAAAGCAACGAAAAATATATCAAACACTAAATACCAAATTAAATTTTTATCTTACAAGTGGTTTTGGTTCATCAAGTATCTTTGGTCTAAAATAGGAAGCATGTGAATTATGGAGTTAGGGAGAGGCTTAAGTCCATAATCTCACCTTATGGGGACTTTCATGCATCCTAGCAAGTAGATTGCATATTTTCATTGAAATGTTGTTATATTTGCTTGCTTTGGTTGTGTTGTCATCAATCACCAAAAATGGGGAGACTGTAAGGAAAATGAACCCCAAGCCATTTGGCTAGAGGGATTTTGGTGTTTGATGATCAACATAACCTGTGAACTAATATGTTTGCCACTGTTTGTATTTATAGTTCACAGGATGCGAAGAGGATTGGACTAAGGCACTGAGGATGCAACACCTCAAAAGAAGACATAAAAGAAGCATAGAAGTCCAAGACTCAAGAACAAAAGAAGCCCAAGGAAACAACGAAGAAATCCATGAAGTGGGCAGTCAGCCAGCGCACTGGTGGCACACCTGACAGTGAACAGTAACCTGTCTAGTGTGCACCGGACTGTCCGGTGGGACACCGGGCAGTCTGCGCAGAGAGGCCCACAACGGGCGCTCTCAGGTTGTAGCACCGATCTATCCAGTGTGCACCAGACAGTCTGGGTAGCGGTCGGATCCAACGGTCGAATGCTACAGACCCCAACAGTTGGCTGACGTGGCAGGGCACCAGACAGTGAACAGTGCATGTCCGGTATGCACCGGACTGTCCGGTGCGTCCGTCGTCAGAAAGTTGCTGCTTCTGTCCAACGGTTATAATTAGGGGGAGGCTATAAATACCCCCAACCGGCCATTTCAAGGTGTGGGAGCCCAAGAAACATACCAAGGCATATTGTAGACATTTCTAAGTGCTCAAACACCCAAGTGCTTAATAGAATCACTCGGTGATTAGCATAGGTGCTTTGCGAAGTGCTTAGGTTAGTTAGACTGCTTATGCGCTTGCTCTAGATGAATCCAAGTTAGTTGAGTAAGTTTAGAAAAACCACACAACCCATCGGCTCTTGCGCGAGCCGTTGTAATTGTATCGAGTGGGGCAAGAGTCTTGCAAGACCGTGACAACCGTGTTTGTGTCACGACTCACGACCGCCACCGTGTATCGGAGGGAACAAGGCCCATGACGTTTTGGCCGGAAGCTCGATAGTGGAGACGACGGGGAGCGTTCGAGAGGAGCCAGAAGCGGAGCACCACTTGCGTGTGGAGAAGGCCCACGGGTCTCTACGGAGTTACTCGACCGAGGTGCTTGGCCCTCGCGTGGGCTTCCCTTTGTATAGGGGCACCAACGATGATTAGTCGGGACCTTGCGTGGTTCCAGATACCTCGGTAAAAATACCGGCGTCATCCACGAGAGTTTGCATCTCTACCTTACTCTTTACCTTTCGCATTTACATTAAGTATTTAAGTTTCAATCTTGTCTTTTGTTTAGATTATTTGGATTGAAACTTAGCCTTTGAGGTAGAGATAGCAACACTATAAAACCTAGTTTGCACATTCTAGATTATTTATTTACATAGGTTTTGCTCTAGAGATTTATTTGTGGCCTAGTTTAGAGAAAGTTTTAGAAGTCCTAATTCACCCTCTCTTAGGCGTCACCGTTTCCTACAACGGAGCCTGCCTATGTCCGTGATGGGGATTACAATTAGCGTCTCCTTGACCGTGGAGCTCGAGACTTCACCGAGGCACGGTAGTAGCTCTTGCCACCTTGCAGCTACACATCTGTGGTAACTTTGAGAATGCCATCGGTCCATTTGAGAGTTCATCTAATGTGGTTCAGGGCCCATTACTGGGTGATTTCGACGTTGCTGCGAACGTCACACCGACTCATATAGTTGTCGATTCCGTTCGACTGGAACCAATGGATCGCTGCCTCTATTCGTGATAAACCATGAGTCAGATTCTCCTAGGACTCAAACATGAGCTGGTGACACCCTTAATGTTTCATATGTTAGGGTCTTGGCCGCTAGTGTGCCCATCTTGGGCTGCCCCTTACCCAATTTTCGCCGGAGCGACCGCGAGCCCTTCGTGGCTCGGTCTTCGAACTCCAGAATTCATGGTTGTCTTGTTGTGAGTTTTTTTTCACTCTTTGGACCCTGCTAAAGGAATTTGAACGAGTTTGGGTCCTTACCGGAAAGCGATCCCTTGACGTCCGTGAACGTGTTCGGGTCCTTGCCGGAAAGCGATCCCTTGGCATTCGTCTAGTTCTTTAGGTCAGGGCGTTCTCGAAGGGTGGCTCGGTCGGTTCTGGCTCCCTTTGAATTTCTCGAGACCCTGCATTAGCCGGGCAGACAACAAAGAGGTATTAGCGTGTCTGTGTTTGCTCAGAAGGGTATAAATGTCACACCGACTGGAAGGACAAAAAATTGTTAGCAAGAGAGGCTAGTTCTTAGGTACTGCTCCCCTCCCCCTCTCGCTCCTGAGCCCTTAAGGCATCCAGCCTAGGGTCAGGAGTAGGTTGGTTTAGGAGCGTCGAAGTCTTGATATGGATAGAATTGACGCAGTTGCTCGATGTTCCATGTGTTGGGAAGCGTCCTCCCCTTCTTGTCCTTCAGCTTGTAGGTGTTTGACCGAAGTACCTCTCCAACTATGGATGACCCCTTCCATGGTAGAGACAGTTTGTATCGGTCTTTGTTAGTCTGGACTTGCCAGAGTACCAAGTCTTCTACTTGCAAAATCCTTTTTCGAACGCGACAGCCGTGGTACCTTCACAGTGCTGGCTGGTACCTTGCCGACCGCAAGAGTGCTACATTGTAGACTTCATCGAATTGGTCCCGCGTGTCTTCCAAGTTTTGCGTAGAGGCTCACCCTTGGGGTGCTGTATTTGAGGTCAGTGGGAAGCATTAGTTAAAAAATATAGGAAAACCGTAGGATTTTAAAAAAGATGTTGACATAAAGGATGTCTCAGTTTACTGTGAAAATGACTTTGTTCAAAAAAAAGTTTACTGTGAAAATGCCTTTGGTGGAGGACCCTCGGCCCCCTATACTGAAAAAAAATCTGTGAAAATGCGTGTCACTTCTTCGGGCCGTCTCGGACAGTCGGACACGCATGGCTGCTTGCAAATCGCACCTCCTGGGGGAGTACTGGTTAAACGGGTCCAAATCTCGGACCCGCAAACGGACCTCACCCACCCGTTCCTCCATCTCCGCCTCTTGCCGGCGATGGCACCGGCGCCGGCAGCGGCCTCGGCGGGGCGGAAGTCTCATGTCACCGTTCTCCTCCTCTACGTAGTGTGCGGCTTGATCCTGCTGCTTCTCCTCGCCTCCTACTCGCCCCGCCTCCAGCCCCACGCCCACGGCCGCAGCCTCCACCGCCGCCTCAAGCTCCACCCAAAGAGCTCCCTACCATCCGACGCTTCCTCCGGTGGGAACGGGGGGCAACAGAAGACGCAGCACCAAAACCACCATGCGGCCTCCTTCGACCCGACCATCGCCGAGCTGGAGCGTCGGCTGGACGACAAGGAGTGGGAGCGCGAGCACTACAGCCTCCTCCACGGCGGCGAGCCGGATGACCATATGAAGGAGTGGGAGGAGTTCCTCAAGGAGGAGGAGGACTTCATCAACGACGACGACCGATTCAACATCGCCGACCGTATCCGCGCGCTCTTCCCCAAGATCGACGTCGCCCCGCAGGACGGATTCGTCTCCCTCGACGAGCTCACCGCCTGGAACCTCCAGCAGGCCAGGGCTGACCAGCACCACCGCTCCGCCAGGGAGATGGAGCTCTACAACAAGAACGGCGATGAGATAGTCTCATTCGAAGCCTTCAATGCTCTGCGCCAAGAATCCCATGGTAACATTGCCAAAATACTCTACTTTTGTTTCTGCGTGAACAGGGCCGTGCCTGAGATTTTAGGAGCCCTGGACAAAAGCTTATATAGAGGCCCTTTTGACCTCTATATATGTACCCTTTTGACATCTATATATGTAAACACACTTTGATGGACCACACATTAAACGCAATTAGCTACTCCTGCCTATGGTATACGTGTACACGTACGTGCAAAGGTCGATCGTCGATAGCGTGTCCCGGCGTTTGCAGTCCTATCTAGATTGTCCAGTCCTTTGTCGACGTGGTGGTGGCACTGGCGACAAGAATTAGGTTTTCTAGATATATTATATTCTGAGTCCTGATTTGGGAACTGGTTTACGTGAGCAGGCCAGTAACCATTTCCGGCTTACGTTACGTGAGCAAGATGGTAGAGGCTGGGTTGCCCGTTTACGTGAGGAGGATAGTAGGTCATAGTAGGGATGACAATGGGTACCCAAAACTCGAATACTCGACGGATTTTACCTAATTATAAGGAGTGAGGAGGATAGCAGGTCATAGTAGGGGTGACAATGGGTACCCAAAACTCGAATACTCGACGGATTTTACCTAATTATAAGGAGAGTATGAGATGATTTCTTTACCCGTGGGTATGTTAATGAGTACTACCCATACACGTTAGTAAAATTATCTGTGTGGATATGGGTATGGGTAAAACTCTATACCCGTGTATATATATGGATAATCCAACGGGTAGAATTGTTTTATAGGTACAAGTATGGAATGCTACTACCCAATGGATATATACCCGTTGCCATCCATAGGTCGTAGCATTAGACGGTTGGGCTAACCAAGCTAACACCATTTGAGTTTATTAAATAACTAAGTACTATACTTAAGTATATATTTGAGGGCCCCTAACATTTTGGGGGCGCTGGGCGGCCGCCCACCTCGACCCCCCTCAGGTCCGGCTCTGTGCGTGAAGCAATAAGTGTAGCAATGTTGTCTCCGCATGAAGCAATGAGTGTAGAAATGCAAGGAAAGGATTCCTGCTATCACTGTATTTTCCTACGTTGGTTTGCTGATCGCTCGGTTCATGTTCTGCAGGAGAGGGCAATATGCTTGGGTTCGAATGGTGGAAGGAGGATCATTTCAATGCGTCAGATGCAAACGCTGATGGTTTCCTTGATAAAACTGAGTTCAATGAGTAAGCATTCGTTTCAGTAGTACCAAACGTCAACTTTCTTAGTAATATGGTTCTTCATTATTTCCTGACATCTGCCTTTTTATTTTCCTTACAGTTTCCTTAATCCAAGTGATTCGGATAATCCCAAAATCATCAATTTGCTCTGCAAACAAGAAATAAGGTGCATGCTTTGTCAGCTTTACATCTATTTTCTATCCTACTTTACATTAATTTTAGCAGCATATGTGTCATGGATTTGGAGTGGTTTAATCTTGGGTTTAGCCTTAAAAGGGTACATAAACTTTATACAAATCAATTATTGGCTTCAGAGTCCTGAATCCTGAATCCTCGAGCCATCAAAATATATGTTTGTGAAATTTGTTTCAGGCTTAACATTTTCATGCTGTAGCAGGCAACAGGGTTTAACCACTAGTGATTAGTGAAACGACTTTTTAGTTATATGCCAGGGCAATACTTAATAATTCCATTGCTCACGAGAGACAAGCAGTAATATGCATCCTAATAATCTGAATTCTAGATAGGTTCCACCTAACATTAGCCCAAGTCAAGGACCAAAAATCATGATCATACACTAAGATGACTTACATGTACTTAGGGGTGGTAATGGATCACGATCCAAATGCCTCTTCACAAAAGTTAAGGCCCTTAAATAATATTAGTTCAAAAATGAATAAGAATAGAGTCCGACCCTAATCCGATTCGATCCTTAAAATTTGCAGTGTAAAGTTTATAGCCCATTACCACCCCTACATGTACTAAAGATGGCATAACCCTTCAAAACTAAGGTGTTGGTTCACTGATGAGTGGGCCATGAGGTCATAGAGACATCGCTGAAACTGTCTATCTTTGATTATGTTTTATGAAATCTGGGGAGCATTTGTTCTTACCATTGCAATCTTTCTTATCCTGTCGTTTTGACTATGTCACATGCAGTCTAATTAGTATCCTGTGAGGCAAGTTCAACTACGTGTCTTATGTTGAAAATTGCTGTTCACATGTCTGAACTGTGTGGACAACAGTTTCTGCATCGGACACATTGAAAGAAGTTTTTTTTGACCTTTTACACTAAACAACCCTGCCCTGCTACTGTTGTGGTTGAAAACCCCTTATTAAGTTAAAAATGCAAAAGAAGCTCAGTTGTTGTGCCACATCATCATATTGTTAAGTTGCTCCCTGATAGGATCTAGATGGCTAGAGGGAGATGAATAGCCTATAAAAGTTTCTCTAATAAAAACTTATCATAAGAATTAAGATAATACTTATATGCAGAAGCGTAATAAGTAATAGAGAATACTTCACAATATGATTATGAAAATAATATGTAATAGCAGGTGTAAATCGAAGCGCTAACCACACAGGGTAAGAGGTAGAGACAATTTTATCCCCAAGATTTGGTTGCTTGCTGGCAGCCTACGTCCTCATGCGGCGAGTCTAACCTTAGATGATTCACATGCATATCGATGCAATAAGCCAAGGCCCACATATGGTACCGTGACAATCGCTCTAGGAGAGCACTCCAACAAGCCACCATTTCACTAAAGGGGTGTTTGGTACTTTGGTTTGTAGGGGCTAATTTTTAGTCCCTCTATTTTATTCCATTTTAGTCTCTAAATTGCCAAATACGGAAACTAAAACTCTGTTTGAGTTTCCGTATTTAGTAATTTAGAGACTAAAATAGAAAAAATGGAGGGACTAAAAATTAGTCCATAGAAACCAAACACCCCTTGAGTTAGTCTTCGTGAATCTACCGTAGGGATAATCACAAGAGCCCCTTACAATTCGTTGATCAGAGCTGTCAATAATCACCAACGCCGCTCAACTATCCTCTGCTGCACCAATGTCGCTCAACCATCCCCTGATTAGTGGGATATGATCCTGTTTATCTATGTGCACCAGGCTCATTGCCATATGCGCCTGTAATTGTCTCTGCTAACAATACTAAACCTTCTATAACTTACAAACTAGACATCTCTATATTGAACCCATGGAAATGAACAAACTAGGCTCTCAGGGATAAAGATGTTTTGAGGCATAAATAAATCACTTGAAGCAAAAGAAACTAACACACCTGAGTAAAGCATGTTGCTTTGATTAAAACACCAAAGAACCTATTGAATGATCCATCATGTCTGGAAACTTGGAAGTTATTGATTTTTGTGTCACTCTAATGAGTTTTTAAAGGTGGATAACTGGATATTCTTCCATCATTAACTATTTATGTGCACTATAGATAGGCTAGCGCAGTGGTGAGGAACCTTCCCACTGAGCCAAAGGTCCTAGGTTCAATGCAGTCTCTCTGCAAAAATACAAGGGTAAGGATTGTCTCGGTAATTCTTTCCCGAGACCCCATTTATGTGGGGCCTTCAGCACTAGGTGACTAGGTCTATCCATTAGAGCACACTTCAGTTTCTTTGAGTTTATGTTTGAAATTCCTTACTATGCCATATCCAGGCAGAGGGATAAAGATGGTGATGGAAAGTTAAACTTTGAAGAATACTTTACTGGGCTACATGACCATATACATGGTTATGATGACGAGAATGCAGATATTTCCCAAATTGGGAACATAACAGTTGCGAAGGATCGGTTTTTCAAACTTGACAAAGATAATGATGGGTATGCTAGTGCACATATTTGCAGTTTATAACAGAATTTTGTATTACCTTCAACCCTTCTTCAATTGAGAAAACCTTTTCTGCAGGTTTATTTCGGAGCATGAACTAGAGCCTGTTCTTGATAAGCTCTATCTTTCTGAACGCTATTATTCTAGACAGCAAGCCATCCATGCTATTTCAGAGGTTTGGTTCATATTTCCCCCTTTTGCTTCTTTTTGTTGTTCTTTGAGATATCAGAATATGGCCCCATGGTCTAGCTAATATACACAAGTCATGTTTCCATCTGTTATTCTACTTCAAGGTGTATATAGATTCTACGGTCATGCTTATGTGCATAATCAGATGGCATAGTTTGTTTAATTTTTACTTTATAAGTTTCTTTTTTGAACCATTGAATCTAGAGATGCATTTTCTAGGAGTTGCTAGGACTTGTGTACCATCACGAGTGTATATGAGTTGCCTGTTCCTATAGTTCAGAAATTATTTCAAACTTGTCTGCAGGCCCAACAGAAGTTTTCATGTTGGTTTCTCCTAATTAATCCATGCAAAACAACGTGTGGGTTTATAATTACTAACCAGTTAAACTATTTGTCACCAGCTATTATCACCAAAAATAATGCAGGTAATGTCTATATCGCACTTTGTGTGTGTTATGGACGTTCTAAATTACACAAAGAAGGGTCATCAAAGCCATTGACAAGATTAGGAGAGGTTTCCTCTGGAAAGGCCGCAAAAATACCAATGGTGGGCACTGTTTAGTGGGTTGGCAGAAGGTGTGTGTACCATTGACTTTGGGTGGTTTAGGTGTTCCAAATCTTGAAGTTATGGGCTGGTCCCTCAATTTGAGATGGTTATGGTTGAAGAAAACACAACCTGAGCGGCCGTGGGCTTTCTTGGATGTCCAAGTTCATCCCAATGCTGCTGCACTTTTTGCTGCATCGGTTCAGTCAGTTGTGGGCAGTGGAACTGACACCAAATTTTGGACTGATCGCTGGCTGCACGGTAAAAGAATTGCAGATTGGGCTCCTTCGCTGTTTGCAGCTGTTAACAAGAAGGCTGTGAGGTCAAGAACAGTCCAGGAAGCAATTAATGGTAGCAGTTGGGTTCTTGACATTAGGGGCAATTTATCCTCTATGGCTTTCTCCGAATTCTTCCAGATCTGGGATCTTGTTCGGGAGGTTCAACTGTTATCAGATGTTCCAGATCAGCACATATGGACACCTTCCCCCTCAGGCTCTTACTCGTCCAAATCGGCGTATGATCTTTTTATGATGGGAAGGGTGGGTTTTGCGCCTGCTGAGCTTATTTGGAGAAACTGGGCCCCTCCAAGATGCAAGTTCTTTCTTTGGCTCGCGACTCGAGATAGGTGCTGGACTGCAGATCGCTTGGCAAAGAGGGGTTTGGACCATCCTGTTCAATGCCCCCTTTGTGATCAAGAGGATGAAACGGTGCATCATCTTTTAATCTCTTGTGTCTTCTCTAGGGAAGTGTGGTTTAGGATTTTCTCCCTGGTTAATCTGCGGCAGTTCTCCCCCGCGAGGGATGATTTGGTTTTCCAAGATTGGTGGGCTAACTTGGAGGCCAAGGTCCCTTATGCGCTGCGCAAAGGGATTAACTCCCTTGTGATGTTGGTGGCATGGTGGCTTTGGAAGCAGCGGAATAATTGTGTGTTTGAGGGGGATGCTCCTAGTGGCAACCAGATTATTCAAAATATCAAAGACGACGCTCAGAGGTGGTGTCTCGCGGGTGCCAAAGATCTGGGCACCATCTGGCCTTAGTTTAGGAGCAGTTTTGGCTGTTTTTATTTTTATTTTTATTTTTATTTTTTATTTTATTTTTATTTTCTTATATTTTTTTGTTGTTTCTCTGTACTCTGGTCTTCTTTAGACCATTGGTTTTTCTTCTATCTTAATATATCTAATGCGCAGTTCTCCTGCGCGTTTTAGAAAAAAAAAAGATTTAAGGGCGAACCCGGGCGTGTCTCAAATATGTGCTAGGATCAAGTCTCTTTTTTCTCGAAAGCGCAGGAGAACTGCGCATCATTATATTAAGTAGAAGGAAAGGAGGGTCCAAAATAGACCCCAGTACAAAAACAAACTCCCCTAAGGAGGTTTAAAACAAAGAAAAAGAAAACAATCCATAATAAACAAATACAACCCTACAACAGGCAGCTAGGTGCCACTGATGGTTGCGGCTAGAAAGGAGAGACCCTTAGCTCCTACCATTTCCCACAACTGTTGTTCCTCCCTTGCCTGACAAAGAGCTGCGGAAACACTAGAGGAAATTCCATCAAAGACAATTCGATTCCGATGATTCTAGAGAATCCAGGCTCCCAAGGCAATAAGAGAGTTGAGACCTCTCATAGCCATATCTCCAGAACCTTTGTCAATCTTCTCCCACCATCCCATAAATGACGCAGTACCAGGAATAGGAGCCAGATTTTGTAGTCTGAAATGGCGCATCAGCAGGAACCAAAATTCCCTCGCAAAAACACAAGAAACCAAAATGTGATCCAAAGTTTCAGACTCCTGGTCGCACGGACACCTCTCCGGATGGTCGAGTCCTCTCTTTGCCAACCTATCTGCTGTCCAACGTCTATTTAGCACCGTCAGCCAAAGGAAGAAGTGGCATTTAGAGGGGGCCCAAGTTTTCCAAACTCTTTCATAGTGACCGAAATGAACAGACCCGGTGAACATCATATGCAGCCTTAGCAGAATAAGCCCCATTTGCAGCAATACTGAATGTATGTTTATCTTCCGTATCTGGCAGCAGCTCAAAATCTGAAATCAAATTCCAGAGATGAAGATAATCCACTAAGACTCCCACCGAGAGAGATCCTGTAATATCTGAGATCCATCTTCTATCTGTCAACGCCTCCTGAACCGTTCTTCTGTTAGTGATTCTTTTCGGAATGACATCAAATAATCTAGGAACCAGATCTGCAGTTTTCTGCCCATTAATCCATTTATCAGTCCAGAACAAAGTATTAGCACCATTACCAACCTTTGAAGTCAACACCATCGAGAAGAAAGCCCTTGCTTTGTCTGGAACTTGGATAGGTAGGCTGCACCAAGGTCGGTTAGGTTCAGTCTTTTGGAGCCAAAGCCATCTCATGTGCAGGGCCCAGATAAGTTCCTTGAGACTAGAAATGCCAAGACCGCCTAGCTGGAGGGGTCTACAGACTCTACCCCAGGCAACCAGACAGTGACCACCTCTGGCCTCCTTGCGCCCCCTCCATAGGAAACCTCTTCTAATCTTGTCGATGGCCTTGATAGCCCAAGGGGGGATATTTACCGCCATAGCAAGATAAATAAGCATTCCGGTAAGCACATACTGAACTTGCACTTTTCTGCCCGCTCTTGTCATCAAATCTGCTTTGCAACCTGGGAGTTGATCAGCAATTCTATCCACAATAGGCTGCACCTGATCCTTGGTGAGATTTTTCAGGGACAAAGGCAGCCCCAAGTATTTACAAGGAAAAGTTGAGATGCCACATGGGAGGAGATCCTGAACCATTTTCAACTCCACATCCCCACACTGAATGGGATAAACACTAGACTTTTGTTCATTGTTGCGGAGACCTGAAGCTTCACCAAAAAAGATGTAAGATATCTAGAGTGATAGTAATATCCGCAGCCGATGGGTGTAAGAAAAGTGCCACATCATCTGCATACATAGATACCCGATGCAGAGGTTTTCTGGGGGAAAGATCCATGAGCAGACCTGCGTGTTCAGCTCTAGAAAACAGTAGACCAAGAACATCCATTACTAGAATAAAAAGCATGGGGGAGAGAGGATCCCCTTGTCGGAGTCCTCTCCGATGCTCAATATGTCCTGGAATGCCATTCAGAAGCACCTGAGTGATAGAGGAGGAAAGAAGCCCACAAATGATGTCCCTCCAAATCTGTCCAAAGCCAAGATGCTTCATAACTTCGATGAGGAAAGGCCAAGAAACCGAGTCAAAAGCCTTAGTAATATCAAGCTTTAGGAGAAGACGTGGCCTTTTCAGTTGATGGAAAAGTCTAGCCGTTTGTTGGACCAACATGAAATTATCCTGAATGAAACGTCCCTTAATGAAGGCACTCTGAATCGGAGACACCATATCATTCAACTTTTGACTTAACCGGTTGGCCAATAATTTTGTAATCAACTTTGCAGCACTATGCACTAAGCTGATTGGCCTAAAATCTTTGACATGCACAACCCCATCATGCTTTGGGATTAAAGTAATGTAGGCCGAGTTCAACAAGCCAAAGTTGTCAAACTTCCTGTTCCAAACCGCAGAAATGGCTGCCATAAGGTCCATCTTGATAATGTTCCAACAAGATTTATAGAAGCGCCCAGTGAAACCATCGGGACCTGGGGCCTTGTCATTAGGTAAACTCCTAATTGTATTCCAAAGTTCAAGTTCTGTAACAGGCTCATCAAGATGTGCAAGATTGCATATAATGACTCATGATATAGAAATCAATGTCACATCTTTATTATATATAGGGGCTCTGTACAAAATATCTAAATAAAATACATTATATGAAGACGACGATCCTCCGCAACCATAGTTGACTGGGAGACGACGACCTAGATCTCTCCGAACTTATCGTAACATCCTTCATGCTCATCATCTTGGTGGCACCTGTTCTTTGACCTGGTGTGATTATAACAAGGGTGAGCTCACATACGTTCATCGCTCAGCAGGTGTGGGGAATAATGTGCATGAGCTCACTTACGATGAGGGTTCATGTAGTGTAAAACTTATTAAGACTTATTAAGAGAAATGATTAAGGCTGAGCATTGCTTTTAAATAAGTTAGTCAAAATTTTATTAGCAATTACTATGTGTAATTAAATACCATCTCAATTAAATATTTGATCAATATAAAAATATCATATAGAAAATCCCACAATGCAATGCATGACATGTTAAGTTTAATTCCATAAATTACTCATGTGAGGGTCTGAGCCGCTCATGACTGTGAGCACAACTGATATACCAGTTTTATATTCTGCAGAGGTTGCACATCTTTACCCACAAGCCGTGTTACCTATTTGCCAAGGGATTGCGACTTCTCATTCATCTCTACCGAGGAGACGCAGGGTCCCACTACGAGGCCTTTACAAAGTTCCACTAGCTTCAGAAAACCCGCTACAGTTTCATTGAGAAGGGGTGATATAGGAATCCATTGTCCGAAAAGCCATCGCAACATGATCGATTGGAGAACCTCCCTATGCCGGCAGCTCCTTATACCGCCCTTGGCCCTTTCGGGTAAGATAGTTTTCCACTAGCTTTCCTAATTAGTCAGCCAAGGGCATCCCATACCATCCTTGTGGTAGTACTGTTTTCTCGGGTGGTTCTTCATGTTTCGATTAACAAGATAATCTTATCATGAACAATAATTAAGCCAACAATACTGATAAAGCATGATCATAAATCATATGTAATATTAATCACAAAACCAGGTATAACATAATTACTACCCAATAATTTATTTGTTTGCAAGGTATAGGGTAAACAAACTAGGCAACCTATTAGGTTCCATCAGCTTAACCTAACAGTGCCACGGTGATTAACCGAACATTATTAGATAAAAAACTGTGATCAAGGACACAACTTGCCTTTTTGGTGCAAGTCCAGGTATTTCTCCAAGTTGGGTTTCAGGTTTCTCGTTACATCGCTTCTATTCGCAACAATACATACACTAAAGATGGAAACAAAACACACAATAATATTCTATGTGTCGCTACGAGGTCGTAGGTTCGAGAACCACTAAATTTGGAGTTGCAACGCAAAAGATATGAATTTTCTAACTTTAGGGTTTTATTTATATAAAATTATTTTCAGAATTAATTTATACAATTCCAGCTACCCTAGGATTGGGGGTACTATTTCTATAAAGGTTAGGGGTTAAGCTGCAAGTTCTAGGACTTATTAGTAATAGTTTTACTACTGAGATGAATTGCGGGTTAATTATTGAGTCTATCAGGGTCTCCTTATAAAAACTGCTCGCTGGCTTTACTTAGATCGCTCTCGATCCATCCGATTCACAATCTATGGTCACAATTTTAAAACAAGAAGAGGTATGTTGAATCTAATCTTGGCCGTCTATCGTGGATCCCATGTCCAAGATACCTTCTACCCTGCAGTCTCATCGACGATGACTCATAGCACCATGGCCCCGCGACGGCGGGCATTGCTGGTAGGGTTATCCTGGCTATCCAGTGGCCGTTCTTTGTGCTAACGAATGCTACCTAATGCGGACAAACTAATGAATAATACCAACGCAACGTACCAGCGTTTGAGGTGATGATCGATTTGGTCTATGGCACGGTGGCACTCTTCAACATTGGCGAGAAATTCACAGCGCGCCGGTCACCCTTCAAGCTCGAGGACGCTCAGCCAGACCCCAGGAACTATGGAGATCGCCATTGTCTCCTCCCGAACACCATGTTGTCCACAACAGCGTGATTCCCTCACAGCGGCTTTCTCTCTGTTTTTCTCATGGCCATGATGGATCACGGCGGACCTCTCTCCTCTCTGCTCACTAATGGCGAAGGCTCGGGAACTCGGGATGCTATGGGAGGAGGGGAGATACGGCCCCAGGTTTTATAGCCAGGTTACGTGAGCCCGACGAATCTCGTAACAGATTTCTGTTACGCGACGCACGCCATGCGACAGGCTGGAGCTCGGAGATGTATCCGCCTAGCGGGGGCCACCGGCCAGGGACTGACCCCCTAAGCGCCAGCGTGGTTGGTGGGAATGGCCCGTTGACCCCGCAGTCGACGGTCGACACACTTATTCCTGCGCGGATGCGGGCATGGGCCACGATTTGGTGATGGGCCGGTGCAGGAGTGGGTTGGCGTGGTGAGATGGGCCGCGAGGTGGGATTTGGGCCCATCGCAGGTTTGGTTCTGCCCCCTTTCTTTTTTTTCTGTTTTTATTTCTATTTAAATTTTAAATCAAGTTCAAATATGAGTTGGAGTTTTGACCACATATTAAATGCACAAACAAAAATGACAGCATGAATGCAAAAGCGTAAAATTTTAGTCTGAATTATTTATTCATTATCTTGTCACTATCTAGTTCACTTAAACAAATTGCTTCTAAATATAAAATTTATACACCCAAAATATATGTTTTAAGGAAATAAGTTCTATTGCATAATATTTACTAAAAGATAGTTTAATCTAACCTTTTTAGAGAATCTCTGAATATATTATCCAAAAGAATGATTTAACTTATATAAGATCTTTCCATTTAATCTTTTATTATGAACTATATTTATTTTTAGGAGATGTGACTTAAAAAAGTGAGAAACTTCTTATTAAATGATATTTTGGTTCAAGTCCTTTGGAGAAACTTTTATGATTCCTAAAATAGGATTTTGGTGTGTTACAGAAGCCTAAAACATTCAAGAGAAGGCCTTTATTTAGGAATCAGATAGTTATACGATGTATGTAAGTCTTGTTCTATTTTCTTTGAACACACATGAGAGCTGCATATCTTCTTTATAATAAGAAGCAAAGTACAAAGGTCCAAAGTAGACCGACACAAACAAAACAAGCTAGCTCACGGTGGCCAAAAGCGAAGATTAAAAAAAAGATGGATTCATTAGTAAAAGATGGATTTATTAGTAAAACTAGACAAACGACCGACCTAATTAGTAGAAGGGGCTGAAAGGTAGAGCAATCTTTTAGCTCCAGCCATCATTCACACATCCCTTTCTTCACCAAAGCGACACAAGCATCAGCCATATTAAGCGAGAGACCTTCAAACACACAAGTATTTAATTTCCAGATTGTCCATGCACCTAGAATGACCATGGTGTTAAACCCTTATGGCCTTATTGACCCTTCAAGCAGCTCAGCAGCCCGTCTCCACCACAAAAAGAACTTGTATTCCTCCACGTGTGGCGCCAGCCGCCAGGGGCTGACACAGGTGAGGAGAAGATGGTCATTGGTCTCAACATCTTGATCACATAAGACATCGCTCATGATGTGGGAGACCTTTTCGGGCCAATCTGTGAGCAGTCCAACATCTATCATGAGCCACCGATCACAAGAAAAAAACTGCACTTAGGGGGAGCCCAAGTCCGCCGAACTTTCTCACATGGCTGGAAAGTAATACATCCAAGGAAGAAGCCTTCATAAGCAGAGGGTTCCGTATTTGGTGCCTAGGGCTTTAGGTTTAAATGCTAAAGAAGTATTGTATAGAGAATGCCAAATTAACAGATTATTACTGAGTGCAGTAGGCTACAATCTGCTAGCCTGTCCCGTAACTGCATCTTTCCTTCTGCTTGTAGCCTCAATGGCTGTTTGATATTCTTTGTGGCAATTTGAATGTGGTCAACCAAAAGGACAGTGTTATCCTAGCAACATCCTCTTCAAGTAAGTATTCATGTGATATGCCGCTTTTCCGGGAGATGACATGTACGGTTTTTGCTTCGCCATATAATGCAGGCAGACAAAGATCATGATGGGAGGCTGACTTTGGAAGAGATGGGTGAGAACCCATATGCATTTTATGGCAGTGTTTATCTCAGCAGCGACGACGACGACGAAGACTACTTCCACGATGAATTTCGCTGAGACCAATGTAGGTGGTCACTCCCACACTTGTCTTTGTTCACTCTAGCATGAAAGTTTTCACGTGCCTGTCCAATTTTGCTGCCCTTTTTTTTTTGTTGCTCCGTGACTAAAGTTCATCTTCGTCGGCAGATTGTTACTATCCTGACACACGCAAGGAACACAGCTGACGAGCATCAAGGTGCGCACAGAGGTTCGGAACGTCTAGCATACTATGTGTGATGCCCGGGCTGGGCTGGGCTGCGGACAGCATGGGAGAGCTTAGAGTTAGGGCCATGGAGTGAGGAACTAGTTTTTAGCCGCTTGGTTCTTCAAGTTGTTTGTGTTAAATGGAACGACGACAGCATCCTAGTACCGGCCAGGCCCAGCAGTGATGGATGTTACGCGGCAAGTTGAGCCACCTTTATCTAGGCTGAGCTGCATTGGTCTCCATCCTGATGTTCCTGCAGCAGGGGAAATGTAGTTCAGGAGAACAATGAGTGGAGGAGCGTCATCTCTGTGGCGAGCGGTTCCAGAAATCTAACGGGAACGTGTTGTTTGGTGTCCGAAATATATGTGTGTATGTGTGTATGCTATAAATTCAATTATTTCTGGCAGAATGTCGCAGTCTAGCGAGCTGGCCCATCCCACTGAGAAACATTCCATCGGCTGCATGAGTGCGCCATGGACGGGAGATGGATGTGCCGAATTATTGGGGGGAAAGGTTTCACTTTATTCGTGCCTAGTCATCAGTGTCATCAGTACGGAGGTTGCAGCGTATCCACGTGGTCTGCCACGTCATGTGAATCCCAGCCGTGGCGCAGGTACATTCTCGCTGGGTCTTGAACTGGTAATAAAAGATATTTGGCTCTCGATTTAAATTTTTGGCGGCTAGATGACGTAACGTTCCGAGGGCTTCAGCTCGGTGAATCGTTGGGCTTGGCATCGAGTATTCTCAGGCCCTATTTGCATCCAGGTAGCAACCAAAACTGTTTTGATTTTTGCAGTGCTCAGTGGTAAAGAGAGAACAGAGAAAGACAAATGACTGGAATGGCAGAGAGAGATTCTTTATTGTATAGATCTCCATATATATACATGTACAAGAGTGTATCTCTGACCCTTGGATTAACAACTGCATAATGGACGGTTGGATGGGCTTTGATCAATATACATTATTTTGTAACACTCCCCCTTGATCAACCCAAAAACCGTTTGATCATCTGCAATTTGTCTTATCTCCTCAAAAACCCTGTGGGAAAAATAAGGAGTACATAATACCCTTTTGGATAATGAGAATAATCTCACATAGTCTCCAAAAGAAAATATGCTTGTAATCATCATGTATAAAAACCCCTGTGGGGAAAATTAATGATGAAGCATATAGCTTTGTTGATATTACCTCGTTAAAAACTTTGGATGAGAAAACCTTAGCAAGGCAAAACTCATACAAAGAAAAGAGTGTAATATGATGGTTCAATACAGGTCATATATTATGGAGAATTACTCCCCCTGAACCTTGCAAGCACTTAAGTCTTCTCATACCAATCCCCTCAACACATTTCTGAAATGTAGAGTATGGTAGAGATTTTGTGAATAGATCTGCAAGATTATCACAAGACTTTGTTTGCAAGATGTTTATATCCCCTTTTTCCTGAAGTTCATGGGGATAAAACAGTTTAGGAGAAATATGCTTATTGATATTACTCTTGATATAACCTGTATCCATCTGAACAACACAAGCTGAATTATCTTCATAGATAATTGTTGGTGAGTCAAGAGAACCAATACCACAAGTTGTGAGTATATGATTCACCATTCTACGAAGCCATACACATTCACGTGATGCTTCAAATAATGCAATTATTTCAGAATGGTTGGTGGACGTGGTCACCAAAGTCTGTTTAGACGATTTCCACGAAATGGCAGTTCCACCTTGTAAGAATACGAATCCTGTTTGCGATCGGCCATTGTGGGGATCAGATAAATAGCCAGCATCTGTATACCCAATTAAACTAGGATCATTACTTCTTTTGTAAAAGAGTCCTAGATCCTTTGTGCCATTTAGATATCGGAAAATATTCTTAATGCCAACCCAGTGCCTTTTTGTGGGAGCAGAACTGTGCCTTGCTAACAAATTTACTGCAAAAGCAATATCCGGCCGGGTATTGTTAGCTAGATACATCAATGCACCAATAGCACTGAGATATGGGAATTCCGGTCCCAATATCTGTTCTTCATCATCCCGTGGTCTGAATGGATCTTTCTTTAAATCCAAATATCTGACCACCATAGGAGTCTTTGAAGGATAAGACATATGCATATTGAATTTTTCCAATACCTTTTGGGTATATGTACTTTGATGTACAAGGATTCCAGAAGGTAAATGCTCAAGTTGTAGACCTAAGCAGAATTTGGTTTTACCCAAATCTTTCATCTCAAATTCCGTCGTTAAATGATGACGTGCTTCATCAATATCAAGTTTATTTCCTATGATGTTAAGGTCATCAACATAAACTGATATGATACAGAATCCCACTTTGGACCTTTTGATGAAGACGCACGGACAATCATCATTTTTCGTGTATCCCTTACTTAAAAGGAATTCACTCAATCGGTTGTACCACATTCTGCCCGATTGTTTTAAGCCATATAATGACTTCTGCAACTTTACGCAATACATGTTGTGCTTTGCCTTTGGATTCGGTACATCTATTCCATCAGGAACTTTCATGTATATATCAGAATCCAGTGACCCATAAAGATATGCGGTCACTACGTCCATTAACTGCATAGATAGACGATTTTGTACTGCCAATGATATTAAATATCGGAATGTTATTGCACTCATGACTGGTGAATAAGTTTCGTTGAAATCAACGCCGGGTCTTTGCGTAAACCCTTGTGCTACTAGCCTTGCTTTGTATCTCACTACCTCACCATTTTCATTTCGTTTTCGAATGAAAACCCACTTATATCCCACAGGGAAGATATCACGTGGTGTAGGTATTACAGCCGAGAAAACTTCTCTTTTGTAAAGCGAGGCTAACTCCGCTTCAATTGCTGCCTTCCATTTGATCCAATCCGAGCGCTTGCTGCACTCTGCCATGGTCTTAGGATCTAGATCATTTTGAAGGTCCTCAGCAATCTGCTCGGAGAAATATATGTCGACATTTGTAGCTTTTCTGTCATATGTTTCACCAGTCTCAACATAGTTGATGGAAATTTCATCATTCCTTAGAGACTCATCAGAATTTCCCAAATTGATGTGTCTAGGATTTTCCGATGTCCCAACCTCGGTTATGTGCACATCCGAGCTGGGTTGTGGATCATCACAATCCACTTGATACATTGTATCATTTTGGTGTCCTTTTGCATTCACTATTATTCTTTGCTTCTTAGCAACAGAACAGCGCTTATTTACCATACTTCTCCTCTCTAGGAGTTGAGTGGCCTTATTCGGTACTTCCACTCTTTCTGGTGCATTCCTAGCAGGAATGAATGATTTAGTGACACCTTTGTAATTAGTGAATGCATCTGGCAGTTCATTTGCAAGTCTTTGCAAATGTATAATTTTCTGAACTTGTAGTTCAGTTTCTGAAGTACGTGGATCATAACCTGGAACACATTGAGTATTCCAATTTATTTCCTGGCATTCTTTTTGGTACTTGAATTCTCCCCCTAATGCCGGGAAATGTTCCTCATCAAAGATAGAGTCAGCAAAACGGGCTGTAAATAGATCCCCTGTTAAGGGTTCTAAATACTTAATGATCGACGGAGAATGAAATCCCACATAGATCCCCACTTTCCTGTGTGGGCCCATAGCTGTTCTCTGAGGTGGTGAGATTGGAATGTATACACAACATCCAAATTTGCGTAAATGGGAAATACTTGGAGGATTTCCACGTACCATTTGTATTGGGGATGTTGAATGGTATGCAGTTGGTCGTAATTGTATAAGGTCAGCAGCGTGCAGAACTGCATGTCCCCAACACGACGAAGGCAATTTGCAATTCATCAATAATGGCCTTGCTATGAGTTTAATCCTCTTGATTAGTGACTCAGCCAAACCATTCTGGGTATGGACATACGGTACCGAGTGCTGTACTTGAATCCCCAGCGCCATACAATAATCATTGAATGCCTGAGATTTGAATTCAGCAGCATTGTCCATGCGGATTGAACTAATCCGATGTTCAGGAAAATTTGCCTTTAACTTGATAATTTGAGACATTATCTTGGCAAATGCATGGTTGCGTGTTGATAGTAAACACACATGTGACCATCTTGTAGATGCGTCAATCAGTACCATGAAATACCTGAACAGCCCAGAAGTTGGCATAATTGGCCCACAAATATCTCCTTGAATCCTTTCAAGGAATTTAAGTGGTTCAGCTTTAATTTTGAGATATGATGGTCTCAAAATAAGTTTCCTAGTTGCACATGCGGTGCAAACAAAATCCTTAGATTTGGGAAAACTTGTTGTAGGCAAATTATGACCAATTGAATTGCCTGTAATTTTCCTCATCATCCCTATGCCAGGATGACCAAGTCGATCATGCCAAATCTGGAATGCATCAACATCTTGGAAAATTACCTTATATGCAACATGTGCATTGCTCTTAATGTATGTATAGTACAACCCTGACGTGAGTGATGGAATTTTCTCGCATATGCGTTTGCCATATTTATTCGGCTTTGTCAAGAAGAGAAACTCTGCTTGATTTTCATCATGGGTTTCAATATGAAAACCATTTTGCCGGATATCTCTAAAACTTAGGAGGGTACGTGTGGAATCAGGATACAATAATGCATCCTCGATCACAATTTCAGTGCCCATGGGGAGGGTAATAGTTGCTCGACCAGAGCCAACTATCACAGCATCGCGTCCGGCGATGGTCAAAACTTTCCCATCTCTTTTCTTAAGAGTCTGAAAGTATTTGATCTCCCTAAGTATAGAGTTTGTGGTACAACTGTCCACAAGGCATAATTCCTCTTCCGTCGAGTTGTCATCATTATGCATCTATACATAAAGATTCTGAATAAGAATTTTATGATGCAACTTAGTACTATACAGAACATGATATAAAATATCACAATGTCGAAACCATATTACAATAATGGTATGGCGACTCAACCAATGAGTTCGCACTACACACAGGACCCAACACTGGTCTTGTAGAGTGTGTTACATCTCAAAACATGAGATTGTATACCTCTACTTATTACAACAACATTATAAAGACAGTATAGAACAACCACACAAGCCACAGTGATCATGCTCAAATCTCCAAGCATGAGAGATTTATGCCAAATCTCCAAATGGATCCTTTGACATATACTCAATGATCATATCATCAGATTCATCTTCTTGCAGAAGTGGAGGCTTGTTGTCAACCACATTGGGGTGCTCTTTAGTAAGAGTGTTCTTCAGATCACCAGAAGCCAGTGAAGAACTTCCAACCTCAATTGGTGCTTCAGTAGAATTGAAATGAGCCTCAAAAGCAGGCTTATCAGACTTTGGCTTCTTTAGGGATTGTTGATACAAAAGAACAAGGTGCTTAGGGCAAGTGCAATCCCTAGCAAAATGGCCCTCAGTACCACATTTAAGGCAAGCTCTATTGCCCTTAGATGGTAGAGGCTTGCCATTTCCTTTTCCTTTTCCTTTACCTTTCTTGTGGAATTTGTTCTTATTGAATTTGCGAGGTCCAGAAGGATTCTTGAAGTTTTTCTTGAATCCTTTCTTATTCCCAGTCTTATGCACATTGAAATGTACCTCAGGCAGAGGGGCAGACCCAGGAGGGCGCTGCTGAGCATTCTTTAAAAGAAGCTCATGATGCTTTTCTGCTTGGGTTAATGTGTGCATAAGTTGAGAATATTTCTGGAAATTGCTAGAGCGATACTGCTGGTGCAATATCCTGTCCTCTGGAAGCATGGTTGATAGAGTCTTCTCTATTTTGTCTGCTTCAGTGGGCTCTTTCTCGCAAAACTTCAATTTAGAACAAATGCTATGAAGAGCATGGTTATATTCTGCAACAGATTTAAAATCTTGCAGTCGAAGGTGGTTCCACTCATGGTTGGCTGATGGCCATATGAGCTCCTTCTGCTGTTCATAGCGCTCTTTGAGAGCTTTCCACAAGTTGTGAGGGCATCTCTCCATAAGGTACTCTTGCTTAAGGTCCTTATGGATATAAAGCCTCAAAAGGAAAAGTGATGTGTTCTTTTTAACCTCATTCACTGGATCAGTACCAGTGATGGGTGCTGCAATGGCATCAACGATCCCACGAGAAGCAAAAGTTATTTCAATATCTGAAGCCCAAGTTGGATAGTTATGCCCATCAAGGGCGAGTTCCTCGAACTCTTTGGTTGACATGTTCCTACAGTCATTACCATGGACATCCATTAATTTACGTATAAATTAATAGTCACAATGGTGATGTTGTAAGCTCAATATGCAAAAATTCTTAAAATTACATATGTAACGAGTTCCTTGAAGGTTCCAAACCTTCCCATTGAATAAGTACTTTGAATTTTAGTAAGCATAGTATAGATAATCCTCAAATTAATGAGGTAGATCTAGTAGTGGGCAAGAAACTTGCTGCCTAAAAGCACGGTCTCTGGGCTGATAAGTTCACGGATGAACAAACCGCAGCCAATGCTTAGGTCTCCACTACCCATGCTCTACTAATTATCAAAGTAAAATTCAATGACCCTTACATGTGATATGAGTTTCCTGAAGGTTCCAAACCTTCTAATTGAATAAATACTTTGAATATTAGTGAGCATTGTATAGATAATCCTCAAATTAATGAGGTAGATCTCCTAGTAGTGGGCAAGAAACTTGCTGCCTAAAAGCACGGTCTCTGGTCAGATAAGTTCATGAATAAACAAATCGCAGCCAATGCTTAGGACTCCACTACCCATGCTCTACTAATTATCAAAGTAAAATTCAATAACTCCATATCATGTTATTTTGGATAGCACATATAGGTAGTCATCCCAAAAGATGTAGACCTCATAGAGATAGGCATTCCAAATGTTGCCACAAGCACGGTCTCTGGGCTACTAAATTCTATAAAAGAATTTAGTGCAGCCTATGCTTAGGACTCTATCTCCCTGTGCTCTTTATCCAAAATAATGTAATTTTATTTTTTTGCATGAGTTTTATTAAGTCTGAACTTAATAAATGCTATATTTATATGCAAACATAAATGAATGAGTAAATAATAGCAAGTAGAGATATGTGAATTATTAATGTAAAACAGACAATAATTCACAAACTAAAATCTGCTATATGTACAATAAAACAGATATGTCTTTACAATATATGCAGTCTAAATAACGAATTTAGACGCCTAAGGTAACTTTGCACTGAAATTACATATAAAACAGAGTCTTATACTAAATTCAGAACTTAAAAATGATAAAACAGGCTATATTAGGCCCCTGAAAGTAGCCCAGGCGGCCTGCTAGGCGGGCCAGGCAGCGGCCTGGTGGCCTGCACGCCGGCCCAGCCTAGCTGGCCGGCCCAAACGGCCCATCAGGGAGCCAGGACGCCTTATATTAAATGGGGCGGCTAGGGTTTCAAACCCTAACCGCCCCTACCCTGTTCAGCCGCCGCCGCCATGCCTCGGTGGGAGCCGCGCCTGGGTCTGCTCGCGTGCGCCGGCCGAGGGCCTCGCCATGCGCGCCTGCCTGGGGCTGCGCCGAGCGCTCCCTGGAGCCCGCGCCCGCGCCTGGGAGGTCGCGCCCGCGCCTGACGCCCGCCTGCGCGCCTGCCGGGGCCGCGCCGAGCGCTCCCTCGGGAGCCCGCGCCCGCGCCTGACGCCCGCCTGCGCGCCTGCCGGGGCCGCGCCGAGCGCTCCCTCGGGAGCCCGCGCCCGCGCCTGGGAGGTCGCGCGCCTGCCGGGGCTGCGCCGAGCGCTCCCTCGGGAGCCCGCGCCCGCGCCTGGGAGGTCGCGCGCCTGCCGGGGCTGCGCCGAGCGCTTTGGTCGGGGGCCGCCAGCGGCCGCGCCGAGCAGGCTAGCGGCCGCGCCGAGGAGGACGCGCCGAGCCGCGCGCCTGGCCGCGCCGGGCCGTGCGCTGGGGGCCGGCGGTTGCCGTGCCGCCTGGCCGCGCCGCTCCCCATCCCCTCCCCCAAACGGCCGACGCGGCGGCCTGATCGAGGGCCATTAGGCCCTCCCGTTGGAGGAGGAAGACGAGGCCATCCTTTTTGGGCGATGGCCAGTGAGGATGACGCGTCCGCGTGGAGCATCGACGGCGCGCGGGGGTTGTCCACGACGTGCAGCGATCGTACCGACGACCACAGGCACTGGTGGAGATGGCGAACGACGAGCAACTGCCGCTGCAGTGGGTGGAGGCGGTGGTGGTGCCGCCAAATCCACATCCATGGGGGCCGATGCAGACGATCCCGCGTCAAACACCGGCGCCGGTGGCGATGGGGACGCAATGGGGAGTCCGCACTCCACCACTGGCAGTGGAACCACCGCTGTCCATCCATGGAGAACGCAGAAGTGCACATTTTGCACTTGCACACGGCGTTCAGGGATCGCGTGCACCGGTGGAAGCGCTGCGGCTTGGGCAGCGGCGTACGCCTCCAACATCGAATCATCAAGAATGTGCAGAACTTCGCGCATACGGCGTATGCGCATGGAAACGGTATGCTCCATACCTTGCTGTTGATGTGAAGATCGATCTTGTTGTTCTTGTGAAGAACAGCGTGTTCTTCCACTTTCCCTTCTCTGAATTCTCCTTGAGACAGTGCTGATAACGTGTTTTGATTTTTGCAGTGCTCAGTGGTAAAGAGAGAACAGAGAAAGACAAATGACTGGAATGGCAGAGAGAGATTCTTTATTGCATAGATCTCCATATATATACATGTACAAGAGTGTATCTCTGACCCTTGGATTAACAACTGCATAATGGACGGTTGGATGGGCTTTGATCAATATACATTATTTTGTAACAAAAACCATCCAGCATGTCCCTGCCTTTGTCGATTAAACAGGTCAAGTCCCCCCCCGGTATTTGCATGCAAGCAGACTAGCCCACTATGCAAGCACTCTAGACAATTATCACATAATTTATTCACGGCGCTATTCTTTCGGTGGTACATTCTCATCTAGGTCTAGAAATTGTGCCGGACTAGGGCTTCAGGCTAAATAGACTTAATCGAGAAGGCCCTAAAAACTTTCGAGTCATATCGTGTCAGTCTAAACTGTAGAAACATTGACCTACCTCGGCTCTAAAGCACTGGACCTTCATCGGGCCGTGACGGCCTAAACCCGGCTCATATATTTTAACCACGTAAAGTCCTATGCTTACTAAATTAAATAAATTAAACATTACGGGCTTTATCGTACTAGAACTCGCTTAAGTCTGGTCCATACGTGCGGGCCATGCCGATACGCCAAAAATTAAGGCTCGACTAGCCTTGCCTTCGGGTCATGCTAGCTCGACCCAAGAACTTCGTGTCGTGTCATGCTTTGATCTCCTGATTTTAGCTTGTGCTCATGCTGGCCCAAAAAGTCCGATCGATGTTCCCATCACTAGTCTCATCTATCGATATCTATCCTCTGTTTCCTAATGTGCTGCTTCTGCTCGACGTGTACTAGAATAGGAAGGGCATGTTTGGTTCCATATGACTAAATTTAGTCTCTCTTTTAGTCCCTTGTAGAGACTAAACTGCCAAACACACAGACTAACAATATGTTTGGTTTGAGGAATGAGGTATTACATCATCTTCTCACTCATCACTTTCTTGTTTGGTTTGTGGAAAGGAATATGTTGATCTATCACCATTTCATTCTTCATAGGCTAATAATTAGTAATAATATGAAGAATGAGTTCATTCCAACAAATTTATGGAATGGACTTATGATTATGCACTACCTTATTTAGAATGGATTCATTCTTCAAAGTTCAAACCAAACACTCCATAAATGAAGGGCTAAACTCTTTTAGTCTCCAGTCCCTTGAGGTGTGACTAAAATGGACTAAAAGCCTATTCTAGATAACATTTATCCCTCGTTATTGTCTATGCCCTCATTAATTACTTGCGGCAAGGGATATTTTGGTTTTTGTTCATCTATTTTAAGGGTCTTTAGTCCCCTTTAGTTCTTATAACCAAACATGATAGGGACTAAGATCCCGTTTGGTTCCATGGGACTAAACTTTAGACCCTCCCCTTTAGTCCCTTTTAGTCCTTAAATTGTTAAATGCAGGGGCTAAAAGAGAGAAAACCTATGGTTTAGTCCTTTTAGTTTTTGTGTTTAGCAATTTAGGGACTAAAAGGATTAAAAGGGATTGACTAAAATTTACTCCCAGATATGACCTAGAGTTTAACCATTGGACTAAAATCAAGGACTAATGGAACATGCCCGAAGTCATTTTATCTTTCTTCTCAGACACAGGCCCCTTTTGTTCCATGGGACTAAACTTTAGACCCTCCCCTTTAGTCCCTTTTAGTCCTTAAATTATTAAATGCAGGGACTAAAAGAGAGAAAACCTATGGTTTAGTCCTTTTAGTTCTTGTGTTTAGCAATTTAGGGACTAAAAAGGACTAAAAGGGATTGACTAAAATTTAGTCCTAGAGAACCATATATGACCTAAAGTTTAACCATTGGACTAAAATCAGGGACTAATGGAACATGCCCGAAGTCATTTTATCTTTCTTCTCAGACATAGGCCATGTTTGGTTCTATTAGTCCTAAAACTAAAGTCTATGCTTGTAAGGCACATTTCCCTTTCAACAATATGTAGTAATACATGGCAACTGCATATGGTTTTATATTAATATACTTTGTTATTGTCGGCGTTTCGGACCCGGGGGACCCTCAACCGGACCGACTAGTGAATTTTGTGTCACGTGCCCCTGTCCAGATGGGTTGATGCAAGATGGAACACAAGAGGAGGGATAAGGCTTATATTATCTTGCACCGGGGGTGCTTGCAGTAGGGGTTACAAGCTTCACGAGAGAGGGAACGGGTCCTAGGCCTCCTGAGGAGTCTAGTGTTGCGGAGTGGAGCTCGATGTTTGAGTGAGTCCGTCTCCGTTGCCCTTGCTGCCCGTCCCCCCCAGAAGGCCCTAGGCATCCCCTTTTATAGACACAAGGGGATGGTCCAGCTGTACATATGAGGGTGTAGCTATGTGCTAATGTGTCCGACGAAGAGGTGCTTGAGCCCTGTATGAAGCATAGCTGGCGGTGTGGCCCTGGGTCCTGCTGACATTTCTTTGCCTTCGTAGAGAGCTTATGGACTATTGACGTCATGGACGCATGCGAGGAACCATCATTACCTGTTGCTGGAGTAATCTGGATGTGACTCCGGTCTTGTTCCTTCGTAGCCTGAGGCGGCTAGCTAGAGGTAGGGTAATGATGTATCCCATGTAGCGTAGTCGGTCCAAGGTTGGGGTCGGGCGAGGCGGAGACCTTCTCCCGAGGCCGAGGCTGAGGCCGAGGTCGGGGTCGGACAAGGCGGAGACCATCTCCCGAGGCCGAGGTTGAGGCCGAGAGTGCATTCATCCCTTTTGTGAGTTTTGGTGATTTGGATAACAACACATTTAAAGGTCTAACAAGTTTGTTAAGTGTTGAACAGGAAATTCAATATGATGAACATACTTGAATAGTGTATAATGATCAGTGAACAAGGGTCAACACAAGGTCAAATAACCAGTGAGACAATGCAAATGGATATAATATGGTATCTATATTGGTTTGAATATATGGACAAGACCTGAGAAATCACTATGCATAAATATGATCATAATAGAGTTTGAGGTGATTAAGAGGATTGGTCAAGCCAAAGTGAATAAGATATGAGGAATCGTGAATTGGCTTGACCATATTACTATTAGTCCATATATGAATATATGAGAATCAAACTAGAGCTTGATTGATCTTAGCAGTTATATCTAGATGACATTCAAGCAAGGTTCACAATATTGAAGAAATGATTCTCTCAATGGATGCTCAATAGGATGTGACTCAAGAATGGCTTGATAGGGTGAAGATAGCAAGGAAAGGGCTTCAAGGAACTAAGCGAAGGTGAAGGCCAAGCGACGGCTTGTAGACCGAGGTACCATGGCTAAGGTGAAGAAGAGAGTACTTGCACTAAGTCGATGAACTAATCAGCTATGAAGAGTTACAACATGTTGATGCATCAGTAAGGTGACTTGAAGCCATGATTTGAACTCATATATGGTGAAATGGTACAAGTCATAGGCTCGATTTGTGTTTGCTTCAAAAGGTGAGACAAAGATGTTTGTGATCCTTATGAAGCAACACCATGGAGAAATCACACTTGAGACACCAATGACTCAAGGAGTTTACTTAATTTAATTTTATTTAACTTGAGTATAGGAATCGTCGTACTATCAAGGGGGATCCAAAAAGAAGGTTGGTGTTGGTACTAAAGCTCAAAAATCCTTGATCCAAAACTTCCATTTTACCCTTGTTAATCCTTAGTGAAAGTATGTAGTACAACCTTTTAAAGTCTATCTTGGCCAAAATTGCTCTTTGGAAAAAATAGGTTCAACCGGTTTTAAAACAGGTTCAACCGGTTTTTGCACTGTTCACCTTTTTGAAAATACTGGTTCAGCCGGACACTCAACCGGACACTCAACCGGTTTTTGTCTGGTGGAAACCGGTTCAACCGGTTCTAAAACCGGTTCAACCGGTTTTTGCACTGTTCACTTTTTTCTGCCAGTCTGCTGTGTCAGCCAAAAAGCTGTGCGCAGCTTTTTGAAAACCGGTTCAACCGGTTTTGGGACCGGTTCAACCGGTTTTTGGGCAGAAAAGTCAAAAACGGCTAGTTTTGGAGCCCCACCTATATATACTCACTCCTACCTCTCTCCCCACAGTAGAGCACGCACAAAACTCCATTTCTAACCTGAGAAACACCTCCCACTCTCTCACACACACCTCTTGCCTCTCCCATTTCAAATCTTTGGAGAGAAATCTTTGAGTGAGTTTGAGAGCTGTGGTTTTTGTGCTTCATCTCCAAATCTCTCTTGCTCTTCTTGATTCGAGCTTTGGTACTACATCGAGTTCTTTGTGGATTCATTACTCTTGGAGCTTCTAGCTCCTAGACGACTAGGTGTCTCTTGTGAGTCTCCAAATCTTGTGGAAGACCACAAGAAAGTTTGTATTACCCGCTCGTTTGAGCAAAGATTAGTGTGTGGGCTTGACCTTTGTGGTCGGCAAAGGGAGGATTAGGGTTGAAAGAGACCCGGCTCTTTGTGGGCGCCTCAACGAGGAAGTAGGGCACCTTGGTGGTGTGACCGAACCTCGGGATAAATCTTGTGTCTCTTGTGTTCTTGCTCATTGTGTTTGTTTGTGTTCTTCATTCTCTCACCATTCCGTGGAAGATTTGTTCATATCTTTTTGGTGTGTGGATTTTGAGAAGTGCCCTTCTCAGATCTACTACTTTGAACCCTGTGGATCATTTAGAACATCTTATTTCCAAAGTTAACTGGGTGATTTTCGAGATCAATTCAGTTTTACCCAGTTTGCTTCTAGTTTTTGTTGAAAAAGTTTTAACTTGCCTATTCACCCCCCCTCTAGGCAACTTTCAGGGTCGGGCGAGGCGGAGACTTTCTCCCGAGGCCGAGGCTGAGGCCGAGGCCTAGGGTCGGGCGAGGCGGAGCTCCCTGTTGCGCCCGAGGCCGAACTCGGGAAAGGCCGTGACTCACTGTTGTTAGTCTTTCCCTGGTGGTTGGCACAGTAGTCGGAACGAGGTGAATAGTGTTGTTTGCCTGTCAGAACGATCAGTAAAGGGACGAAGTGACTGCGGTCATTTTGACCTTGCCGACTGTGGCGCGCGTGTCAAGTGATCCCTGCATTAAATGCGCATGCAATACGGTCGGCGGTAAGGCGATTTGGCCGAGGTTGCTATACGACAAAGTTTGCTCGAGCTTAGCCTCGGGCGAGCCGGGGGTGCGCCTGCTGCCTGAGGAGGCCCTCGAGCGAGGCGTGATCACGTCTGGGACCACTGTTCTTGCCCGAGGCCGGGCTCGGGTGGGACAAGATCGCATCCTTTGGTAGATGAGGTTTTAACTTTGCGCTGTGCTTACCATCCTTTACGGTCTATTTTAAAGATGTTTTTCAGTCATGCTTAGGAGTATTGGGGGTACCCCTAATTACGGTACCCGACAGTAGCCCCCGAGCCTCAAAGGGAGTGTAGGCACTCGCTTGGAGGCTCTACCGGATTTTTTGCAAAGAGACTAGCCTTTCTCGGTTATGTTTTGTTCCGATGGGTGCGCGCGAGCGCACCCATTGGGTGTAGCCCCCGAGGCCTCGGAGGAGTGGTTTGACTCCTCTGAGGTCTTAATTCTTCTTGTGATTCCTCGGTCGGCCTTGTTGTTCCCTCATGCGGCCTGGTCGCAGTCCGGGTGCATGGTCAGGCTTCGAGTTTTTAAGCTGGTTTGTTGACGTGGTCAACAATTTTTCCGTAGCCTAGTGCGAGAGCAGCCTCTGAGCCTCTGCACGGAGGGAGAGGACGATCGAGGACCGTCTCGGCTTTTTATTGTATGCCCCTTCGTCGCCTTTCCGCAAGGAGGGGGGAACGCGCCATGTTACCCTCGGTGGGCGTTGAACATGGTGTTTCCAGTGAGTTGCTAGCGGGTAATCCGAGTGGACGCCCGAGCCCCGTTCGATAAGGGTCGGCTAGTGGCCCAAAGGCACGCTCCAAAAGTACCTGCAGGTGATTTGCTAGACCCGGACCCATTCGATAGGGTCCGAGGGCTTGGTGCCTCCCTCTGGTGGGATTCCATTACAAATCGTTCCCGCTGGTCTCGGAAATGTCTTAGGGTACCTCGGGAGTGTAGCCGGAGCCTTGGCTGTGTAACGGACGTACCCAGGGTCTGCGAGGGGTTCTTGGGGATTGACCCCCACTGGGACCAGTGGACCCATCTCTTTTGCGCGGAGTTTTTTGATGCGTCGACGGATGTGAAGAAGGTCCGTATGGTGGTGCGGGCTGGTGGCTGCACCCTTCAACTGAGGTCGGGGCGCGCACCATAGTACATCCCCGCCTCCCTTGTATCTTCGAACAAGGGGTGGCAGAACCGGTGGTTTTATCTCCGGAACGACGACGGGATGCTTCCGCCGTATTCTCAACGAGTGGTGATCGCCGCCGGTGATAACTGGCGCTGAGGGGCCACTCGCGAGAACCAGGAGAAGCTCTAGCCCATTCTCCGTGCCCTGCAGAAGTTACAGGCTGAGGGCCTTACCGCTGCGGGGGTCGTTGCCGCTATCCACCGCTGGAGGGTGCTCCCATTGGCAGAGCGGCGGTTGCGGCTCTCGGAGATGAAGCCAGGGATTGATTTGGAGGGTTCACCGATGTCCTCGACCTCCCTCACCGCCGACGACCTCCTCAGACGGGTAGCGGGCACGGTAGGGAGGCTGGACGCTGGTGTCCTTAGCCAGCCCCCGATACGTCCCGATCATGGGTATGTGTCCCTGGTAAGTGTCCAACCCTCCTACTGTTTTGCGTCGTGTTTCTTACGTCTTTTAGTTCTTACTGTTGGGATTTTCGTTCGTCCCTAGGGGTTGAGGGGTTTTAAACTCTCCCGGCCACCGGTCCCAGAGGACACGGCGGGCCGAACCGCGCGTAGGCTCGCCGCGGAGAAGGATAAGGAGAGGAAGGACGCGGAAAGGGCCCGAGCTCGCGAGAGGATGCGAGCTCGGGAGGCCTTGGAGGAGCGTCATCGGAGGCAAGCAAGGGATGGGCTCCCGTTGGAGTCGTCGCCGGACACGCCTGACGACGACGATGATGATGACGAAGATGACGATATGGCGGCCTGGCTTGGCCTCAGTCCAGATCCGAGGCTGGGCCAGAGGTCGTCAAGCCAGCCTCCAGGTGGGCTGGCGCCACCAGAGTTTGGGGCCGGGACGCCGGGGTCCCGGTCCGAGGAACGGAGGCGGGCCAAGGGGGACTTGACCCCTTGGCCGAAATAATCGGGGTGACCCCGGGGGTCAGGCCGAACCGCATGTCCCCTAAGAGCAGGTGCCCGTGCCGGCCGTATGGGAAGCTGGTCCCTTGGCTGTCGTGACGTCGCCGGGGCAGGTCGCCCCCTCGGTGCCTCGGGCGTTCGAGGTGGAAGCGGCGTCGAAGCCGGCTGCGGCACAACCCCCGGCAGCGCCTGTGGAGACTGGGGCCCGAGGGGTCTCCCCGCAGGCACGATTGGCCTTGCCCCGGAGCGGGTAAGTATCCGAGGGTACCCCTATTTCCGTTATTTCGCGGTGTGTCTTGAATTTGCCCCTTCTCCCTTTCAGTAAGCGGAGGCAGGGCTCGGCTGGACTGGCCCCCACGAAGGCGCTTAAGATGGGGCCGGCCTCTGCAGCCGGAGTTGCGGCATGCCATGCTGGTTGGTTGGCCTCCGCGCAAGGCGCCCTCCGGCGGGAGGCCCAAGCGGCTTGGGCTGTCATGGGGCAAGCCTCCCAGGTCGAGCCCCCTGTTGGAGCGGCCATCGTGCCGGGGGAGGCCGTTGACGTGGCCACGGCCCTGAGTCCGCATGTCTTGTTGCTGGCGCCGGCATCGATTCCTGCCGAGGCCATTGCTGACTCGTCCGCGGAGCCGCCCGCCACCGCCGATGTTGAGATGGCTGGGGCGCCTCTGCTCTCGGTCACCTTCGATCTCCCCATTTTCGACCATGAGGAGGGGGCAGATGTTGTTCCCGAGGTCGGTGAGCAGAGGCTTGTCACCTTGGCCGAGGAGAGGCCCGACACGTCGACTGCGGCGGTGCCCGATGCATCGACTGCAGGGGGACCCAGCGCCTCGGTCACGGGGCGTGCAGAACCGTGGCCCGTCTTGGGGAGCGGCGGCCTTATCCCCACGCAGCTCAATCCCAATGAGTGGTGTGGGCAGCCGCTCCTGTTCTGGAGCCGCGACACCTCGGAGCCCCTCCTTTCCCTTAATGATGAGTTGGAGGAGCAGTTCCGAGGTAATTTCCATGAATATACCGAGGCGGCAATGAGGTCGCTCCGGACGACCATGGAAATCCTTACTAGGGACGTTCCCAGGGTCTTCCAGGTAAGGATTTAGGCGTACGCCTCGCATGATCAGGGCACTCTTTGTGATATCCTATTTTTCTTCCTCAGGAGCTTACGGACATGAGCACTGCTAAGTCGTTGTTCATCCGTCGCGAGAGCGACGTTTGGGAGTCGCTGTGGTCCTAGTGGGCCGCGCTTACGGAGGCGAATGAGCGCCTCACCCAATGGAGCGCCGAGGTGGCGGACCTTCGGCTGCTCTGTGATGAGCTGAAGTCGGAGGTAGCGGCAGAGCGGACAGAGGCGGCATCGGCACGAACGGAGGCTTCGTCAACACGGGAGCAGGTGGCCTCCCAGGCTGGGGAGATGCAGCAGCGGCGGAGGGAGCTCGACCAGGTCACCAGCGAGCGGGACCAATTCCGGGGCCAAGCTGCCGAGGCCGTGAGCCGGGCTGAGGCCCTTAGGGGACAGCTGGCAGAGGTTACGGAGCGGCTGGCCAAGGCGACCGCTCACGCCGGGACCCTTGCGGAGGGCCTGGCCGTGGCCGTCGAGTCTGCCTGGTCCGCCCAAGCCATGGCCTTGCAGCAGCGTGCCCGGGCCGAAGGTATGTTTTGCCTGCTTTGCGACTTTGGTTTAGCTTCATCCTTTTCCTCGTGTCTGAAGAACATCGTTCGGCTGTCTTCAGGGTTCGAGGCGGCTCTCGACGAGTCCGTCAAGAACTGCAAGGCACTTGCCCAGGCGGCTGAGCAAAAAGAGGCCGACCGCATGGCCATGTCCGAGGCCATCTCAGCCTTCTACCGGACCTTTGTCCTCGACGACGTCCCCTCGGCCAGCTCCCCCTAGAGTTGCCTGCGGGACTTGGGCGGCCACGTGCGCAGCAGACTCCGCGGGGCGCTGCACCACAGCGTTAGGCGGGCCTTCGCCGTCCTTGCCTCCCACTACGACGTGGATTTGGAGCGGGTCAGCGAAGGCTACTTGCCTACCTGATGATGAGGACGCCGCCCTGGCGGAGGTCCAAAGGCTTGATGCGGCTGCCGAGGGCCCAGGCGCAGCGTTGGCTTCCTTTTTTGAGGTGGAGATCCTTCCGCCTGGGTCACCGTCCGAGGCCGGGCCAGATTGCGCCGCAGGTAGGAACGACGCCGAGGGTGCTGCTCCTCCCCCTGCCGACACCTGAGCATGTGGGGAACAGTTTATTCTAAGTATGTGTATGTTTCTCGCGGCCGCTGAGGCCTAAACATTTTCAATGTTAGAGTATAAAGTTGTGTTTCCTTTCCTCTTGTTTCGAGCATTAGGACTTGTTCAGTAGCAGAGTCACTTATCCGAGCGTGAGCTACCCTTCGTGGAAGGTGACGAGTGAGGTATCCGTATCCCGGAGGCGTAGGAGTCCCTCGGCTAGGTCGGCCTTGCCGTTCAAGGTCTCTCTCGCTTGTTTTTAGGATTCTGTTATTTATATAGTCGAAATGGCACAAAAGTCGTTTTATACCCGAGCGTTAGGACTTATTCGGTAGCAGAATCACTTATCCGAGCGTGAGCTGCCTTTCGCAGAAGGTGATGAGTGAGGTATCCGTATCCCGGAGGCGTAGGAGTCCCTCGGCTCGGTCGGCCTTGCCGTTCAAGGTCTCTAATGTTGTTTTTTTGGATTCCGCTATCGATATAGTCGAAAGGCACGAAAGTCGTTTTGGTAGAAAACTTTTCTGAGGAAAATTTTGACGCAGAGGGGGTTCCCCCCTTTTCAGACCTCGAGGGAGGGTCGGTTTTTGCTGAGCCAAGGCCGATCCTCCCTTGACAGCTAGACTTTTTATTTGTACATGTAAAGGGACCGAGGTACATAAACAACTTGAAACACTTTAAGGGTAAAAGCGACGTAGCTGTTCGATGTTTCAAGCGTTGCTGTAGACCTCGCCTTGATCGTTGGCCAGCTTGTATGTCCCGGGCTTCAAAATTCTGGCGATGATGAACGACCCTTCCCAGGGGGGAGTAAGCTTGTGGCGCTCTCGGGCGTCTTGTTGTAGCCGAAGCACCAAATCTCCCACCTAGAAGCCTCGGGGCCGAATACTTTGGGCGTGGTAGCGTCGCAGAGACTGCTGATACCGCACCGAGTGTAGTAAGGCTACGTCCCGAGCCTCTTTCAGCTGGTCCAATGAATCTTCTCGGCTGGTTTGGTTGTTTTGGTCGTCGTATGCCTTTGTCCTCGGGGAGCCGTATTCTAAGTCCGTGGGTAGGATGGCCTCGGCCCCATAGACTAGAAAAAACGGCGAGAAACCCGTGGCCCGGCTCGGCATCGTCCTCAGACTCCAAACCACCGAGGGTAGCTCCTTTATCCACCGCTTGCCAAACTTGTTGAGGTCGTTGTAGATCCTTGGTTTTAGCCCCTGCAAAATCATGCCATTGGCGCGCTCCACTTGTCCATTTGTCATTGGGTGAGCTACGGTGGCCCAGTCCACACGGATGTGGTGGTCTTCGTACAAGTCTAGGAACTTTTTCCCAGTGAACTGCGTGCCATTGTCAGTGATGATAGAGTTTGGGATCTCGAAGCGGTGGATGATATTTGTAAAAAACGCCACCGCCTGCTCGGACCTGATGCTGGTTAAGGGTCGGACTTCGATCCACTTGGAGAATTTGTCGATGGCGACCAGCAGGTGCGTGAAGCCCCCGGGTGCCTTCTGTAAGGGACCGACGAGGTCCAGACCCCACACAACGAACGACCAAGTGATAGGTATGGTTTGTAGAACCTGAGCAGGCAGATGTGTTTGTCTCGCGTAGAATTGACACCCTCGACAGGAGCGTACAATCCTAGTGGCGTCGGCCACTGCGGTCGGCCAGTAGAAACCTTGTCGGAAAGCGTTTCCCACGAGGGTCCGAGGTGCTGCATGGTGACCGCAAGCCCCTGAGTGTATTTCTTGTAACAGCTCTTGTCCTTGGGCGATGGATATGCATCGTTGGAGAATGCCTGAGGGGCTATGGTGGTACAACTCCTTTTCATCACCCAGTAAAACGAACGACTTGGCGCACCGAGCCAGTCGCCGAGCTTCGGCCTTGTCGAGGGGCAGCTCTCCTCGGAGGAGATATTCCAGATACGGGGTCTGCCAGCTTAGGTTTGGTGTGACCCCATTCTGCTCCATCTCGACGCGTAGGGCCTCACCCTCGGCGGCCGAGGGTACCTCAGGCTGGGCTGAGGTCTCCTCGGGTTCGGGTGCATCGTTGAGTTTGATGGATGGTTGATATATGTCTCTAGAGAAGACATTCGGGGGAACCGTTGTTCGTCCCGAGGCTATCTTAGCCAGCTCATCTGCAGTCTCGTTGTACCGTCGAGCCACATGGTTGAGTTCTAGCCCATAGAACTTATCTTCCAAGCGCCGAACTTCGTCGCAGTAGGCCTCCATTTTCTGATCGCGGCAATGAGAGTTCTTCATGACTTGGTCAATAACGAGCTGCGAGTCACCACGGGCGTCGAGGCGCCGAACCCCTAGCTCGACAGCGATGCGCAACCCATTAACCAAGGCCTCATATTCGGCCACGTTGTTTGACGCCGGAAAATGGAGGCGTATTACATAACGCACATATTCTCCGAGGGGTGAGATGAAGAGCAAGCCCGCGCCTGCTCTGGTTTTCATCAATGACCCGTCGAAGTACATGGTCCAAAGTTCAGCCTGGATTGGGGCCGTTGGCCACTAGGTGTCGGTCCATTTAGCTAGGAAGTCGGCCAAGACTTGGGATTTTATGGCCTTCCGAGGGGCAAATGAAAGTGTTTCCCCCATGAGTTCCACTGCCCATTTTGCTATCCTACCCGAGGCCTCTCAGCACTGGATGATCTCTCCCAGGGGGAAAGATGACACCATAGTAACCAGATGAGACTCGAAGTAGTGTCGCAGCTTCCGCCGTGTCAGAATCACTGCGTACAGTAGCTTCTGGATTTGCGGGTAGCGGATTTTTGTCTCGGATAGCACCTCGCTGATGAAGTAGACTGGCCTCTGGATGAGCAGTACATGCCCTTCTCGTCTCTCGACAACAACCGCAGCGCTGACCACCTAAGTGGTTGCGGCTACGTAAATCAAGAGGGCTTCTTAAAAGGGAAATGTGCCCTTGGGCCATTTCTAGTATAGTTTTGGTGATTAAGTGCCGAACACATATTGAGTGAGTAATCTTGTGCCAAATGATTGATGAAGTGCAAATCAACAAGAAGGTATGATTCTAGACTTAGTACATTGGTTTTTGTGTACTAATATATTTGTCTAAGTGCTGGAATCAGAGAAAAGAGAAGAAGAAAAGATCTTGGCTAGAACAGCCAAGACTTAGCGCAGTCTGGCACACCGGACTGTCCGGTGCGCCAGGCCAGCCTCTGGTGAACAGGCCACTCTCGGGAACTGACGGCGGTGTACGGCTATAATTCACCGGACTGTCCGGTGGTGCACTGGATTGTCCGGTGAGCCGTCTGCGGCGAAGTCGTCGCTCTCGGGAATCGTTCAACGGCGTACGGCTAAAATTCACCGGACGGTCCGGTAAGACACCGGACTGTCCGGTGAGCCAACGGTCGACTGCGCCAGCGGTCGGCCGTGCAATCCGTGCGTGACGCGTGGCCGCGCCAACGGTCGGCAGGGGGCACCGGACTGTCCGGTGTGCACCGGACAGTGTCCGGTGCACCAACGACTCCATTTCTGCAACGGTCGACTGTTCTATTTTTGGAAGGCAATCTGCACCGGACTATGAACAGTCCCTGTCCGGTGGTGCACCGGACTGTCCGGTGCGCCACCCGACAGAAGGCAAGAATTGCCTTCCCAGATTGCTTCCAAGGCTCCTAGCTGCCTTGGGGCTATAAAAGGGACCCCTAGGCGCATGGAGGAGTACACCAAGCATACTTTGAACATTCTAAGACTCTCACACTCCGTCTCGGCACACTCGATTGATTTTCTTAGTGATTTGAGCTCCGTTCTAGTGGTGAACTTGTTGCATTTCATTTGAGATCAAGTCTTGGCCTATGTGTGTGCGTATTACTGCGGATTTGTGTGTGTTGCTTCCCTCCCTTACTCTAGTGCTTTTACATTGATATTTGTTGTAAGGGCGAGAGACTCCAACTTGTGGAGATTCCTCGCAAACGGGAAAAGTGATAAGAAAAAGGAACACCGTGGTATTCAAGTTGATCGTTGGATCACTTGAGAGGGGTTGAGTGCAACCCTCGTCCATTGGGACGCCACAACATGGAGTAGGCAAGTTTTGTACTTGGCCAAACCACGGGATAAACCACTGTGTCTACTGTGTTATTTCTCTCTGTGGTTTCTGTGTTTCACAAGTACTCCTCTCCAGCTACTTGATTCTATTGCACTAATACTTAACTTAGTTTTTGTGGCAATAAGTCTTAAGTTTTTACAGGATCACCTATTCACCCCCCTCTAGGTACTCTCAATTGGTATCAGAGCCATTCTCTTCACAAAAGGGACTAATCGCCCGAAGAGATGGATCCTAAGGGAAAGGGGATTGTGGTCAACGATAAGGAGAAGGAGTCCATCTTCAACGACCCAAGGGACGACAAACCTACTGACTCTGGCTTGAGTCATAAGAAGAAGGACGGGAAGAAGAAGAGGCGTATCAAGAAGATCGTCTACTACGACAGCGACGAGTCCTCTTCTTCCCAAAGAGACGACAACTACGACGAGAAAAAGAAACCGGTCAACTCAAACTTTTCTTTTGATTATTCTCGTATTCCGTATAATTCCAATGCTCATTTGCTTTCTATTCCTCTTGGTAAACCTCCTCACTTTGATGGAGAGGACTACGCTTTTTGGAGTCACAAAATGCGTAGTCACCTCTTCTCTCTCCATCCTAGCATTTGGGAGATAGTAGAGAATGGAATGCAATTTGATAGTACGGATAACCCAGTATTCATTAACGAACAAATTCATAAAAATGCACAAGCTACCACTGTTTTGTTAGCTTCGCTGTGCAGGGATGAATACAACAAGGTGAGCGGCTTGGATAATGCCAAGCAAATATGGGACACCCTCAAGATCTCGCATGAGGGGAACGATGCCACCATAATCACCAAGATAGAGTTGGTGGAGGGCGAGCTGGGAAGGTTCGCGATGATCAGGGGAGAGGAGCCAACGCAAACGTACAACAGGCTCAAGACCCTAGTCAACAAAATCAGGAGCTATGGGAGCACGAGATGGACGGACCACGACGTCGTCCGACTTATGCTCAGGTCTTTTACTGTCATTGACCCTCATCTTGTGAATTCAATTCGTGAAAATCCTAGGTACACAAAGATGACGCCCGAGGAGATACTCGGAAAATTTGTGAGCGGGCGGATGATGATTAAAGAAGCCCACTATGTGGATGATGCTCTCAATGGCCCAATGCCCGTCTACGAGCCTCAACCTGTCGCTCTCAAGGCAACAAGTAGCAGGGAGATGCTACCTAGCAAGGTGGCGCAAGTTGAGGCGGCCGGGCTTAACGAGGAAGAAATGGCCCTCATCATCAAGCGCTTCAAGACGGCGCTAAAGGGTCGCAAGGAGCATCTCAACAAGAGCAAGATGAAGGGAAAGCGCTCCTGCTTCAAGTGTGGTAAGACTGGTCACTTTATTGCTAACTGTCCCGATAATGATAGTGACCAGGGACAAGAAAAAGGCGGGAAGAGGGAGAAAAAGAAGTCTTACAAGAAGGCAAAGGGCGAGGCTCACCTCGGCAAGGAGTGGGATTCGGATTACTCTTCGTCCGACTCCGACGACGAAGGACTCGCCGCCTCGGCCTTCAACAAGTCGTCTCTCTTCCCCAACGAGCATCACACCTGCCTCATGGCAAAGGAGAAGAAGGTAAGTGCTCGAGATACCTCTACATGTGCTTCTTCTAGCAATGAAGAGTCTAGTGATGATGAGGTAGACTATTCTAGCTTGTTTAAAGGTCTAGATAGAACCAAGATAGAAAAAATAATGAATTGATTGATGCATTAAATGAAAAGAATAGACTTTTAGAAAAACAAGAGGATCTCTTATATGAAGAGCATGATAAATTTGTAAGTGTGCAAAAGTTTCTTGCTTTAGAGGTTAAGAGAAATGAAATGCTTTCTTGTGAATTGTCTACTTGTCATGAAACTGTGTCTAATTTAAAGAGTATTAATGATGATTTAAATGCTAAGCTAGAAGTAGTAAATAAATCTAGTTCTTGTGTGGAACATGTTGTGATTTGCAATAGGTGTAAGGATTTTAATGTTGATGCTTGTAGTGAACATTTAATTTCCATTACTAGATTAAATGATGAAGTGGCTAGTCTTAATGCCCAACTTAAGACTAGCAAAAATGACTTTGATAAACTAAAATTTGCAAGGGATGCCTACACTGTTGGTAGACACCCCTCTATTAAGGATGGGCTTGGCTTTCGAAGGAAAGCCAAGAACTTAACAAGTCAAAGGGCTCCCATCTCCGCCAAGGAGAAAGGGAAGGCCCCTATGACTAATAATGTTCAAAGGAATCATGCTTTCATCTATAGTAATAGAAACTTTTCTAGAAATGCTCATAGAAGTTATGCTTATGATTCACATGCTATGATTGCTTCGAGTTCCTCTGTTGCGCATGGTAGAAATATGCCTAGGAAAAATGTTGTTCATGTGCCTAGGAAAGTAAGTAATGAACCTTCTATAATTTACCATGCTTGCAATGCTTCTTTTGCAATTTGTAGTAAGAATAAGAAAGTAATTGCTAGGAAGTTGGGGGCTAAGTGCAAAGGAGATAAGACTTGCATTTGGGTCCCTAAGGCTATTGTTACTAACCTTGTAGGACCTAACAAGAGTTGGGTACCTAAAACCCAAGCCTAATTTGCCTTGCAGGTTTATGCATCCGGGGGCTCAAGCTGGATTATCGACAACGGATGCACAAACCACATGACGGGGGAGAAGAAGATGTTCACCTCCTACGACAAGAACAAAGATTCTCAAGATTCGATCATCTTTGGAGACGGGAATCAAGGCAAGGTTAAAGGACTAGGAAAGATAGCTATTTCATCCGAGCATTCCATATCTAATGTGTTCCTAGTTGAATCGCTCAGGTATAACTTGTTATCTGTTAGTCAACTATGTAATATGGGTTACAATTGCTTATTTACCAATGTAGATGTGTCTGTCTTTAGAAGGAGTGATGATTCATTAGCTTTTAAGGGTGTACTAGACGGCAAACTCTACTTAGTGGATTTTTCGATAGAGGAGGCCGGTCTAGATGCATGCTTAATTGCTAAGACTAGCATGGGCTGGCTGTGGCATCACCGTCTAGCACATGTTGGGATGAAGAACCTTCACAAACTTCTAAAGGGAGAACATGTGTTAGGTCTAACAAATGTGTTTTTCAAAAAAGATAGACCTTGTGCAGCTTGTCAAGCAGGTAAACAAGTGGGAAGCGCTCATCACAACAAGAATGTGATGACTACATCAAGACCTCTGGAGCTACTGCATATGGACCTCTTCGGACCCGTCGCCTACCTTAGCATCGGGGGAAGTAAGTATGATCTTGTTGTAGTTGATGATTTTTCCCGCTTCACTTGGGTATTCTTTTTGCAGGATAAATCAGAAACCCAAGGGACCCTCAAGCGCTTTCTAAGGCGAGCTCAAAACGAATTTGAGCTCAAGGTGAAAAAGATTAGAAGCGACAACGGGTCCGAATTCAAGAACCTTCAAGTGGAGGAGTTCCTTGAGGAGGAAGGAATCAAGCACGAGTTCTCCGCTCCCTACACACCACAGCAAAACGGTTTAGTAGAGAGGAACAACAGGACGCTTATAGACATGGCGAGGACGATGCTTTGAGAATTCAAGACGCCCGAGCGGTTTTGGTCGGAAGCTGTGAACACAGCTTGCCACGCCATAAACCGGGTCTACCTTCATCGCCACCTCAAGAAGACGTCGTATGAACTTCTAACCGGTAACAAACCCAACGTGTCTTATTTTTGTGTATTTGGGAGTAAATGTTATATTCTAGTGAAGAAAGGTAGGAATTCAAAATTTGCTCCCAAAGCTGTAGAAGGGTTTTTACTAGGTTATGACTCAAATACAATGGCGTATAGGGTCTTCAACAAATCATTGGGTTTGGTTGAAGTCTCTAGCGACGTTGTATTTGATGAAACTAATAGCTCTCCAAGAGAGCAAGTTGATCTTGATGATATAGATGAAGACGATGTTCCAACGGACGCAATTCGTACCATGGCGATTGGAGATGTGCGACCACAGGAACACCAAGTGCAAGATCAACCTTCTTCCTCAACAATGGTGCACCCCCAACTCAAGATGATGAACAGGTTCCTCAAGAGGAGGCGTGTGATCAAGGGGGAGCACAAGAAGACCAAGTTGAGGAGGAAGAAGCACCATGGGCCCCTCCAACTCAAGTTCGAGCGATGATTCAAAGGAATCATCCTGTCGACCAGATTTTGGGTGACATAAGCAAGGGAGTAACCACTCACTCTAGATTAGCTAATTTTTGTGAGCATTACTCTTTTGTCTCTTCTATTGAGCCTTTCAGGGTAGAAGAGGCCTTGCTAGATCTGGACTGGGTGTTGGCCATGCAGGAAGAGCTCAACAACTTCAAGCAAAATGAAGTTTGGACACTGGTGCCACGTCCCAAGCAAAACGTTGTGGGAACCAAGTGGGTGTTCCGCAACAAATAGGACGAGCACGGGGTGGTGACAAGGAACAAGGCTCGACTTGTGGCAAAAGGTTATGCCCAAGTCGCAGGTTTGGACTTTGAGGAGACTTTTGCTCCTGTGGCTAGGCTAGAGTCAATTCACATTTTGTTAGCCTATGCCGCTCACCATTCTTTCAGGTTGTTCCAAATGGACGTGAAGAGCGCTTTCCTCAATGGGCCAATCAAGGAGGAGGTGTACGTGGAGCAACCCCCTGGCTTTGAGGATGAACGGTACCCCGACCACGTGTGTAAGCTCTCTAAGGCGCTCTATGGACTTAATCAAGCCCCAAGAGCATGGTATGAATGCCTTAGAGACTTTCTAATTGCTAATGCTTTCAAGGTTGGGAAAGCCGATCCAGCTCTTTTCACTAAGACTTGTGATGGTGACCTATTTGTATGCCAAATTTATGTTGATGACATAATATTTGGTTCTACTAACTAAAAGTCTTGTGAAGAGTTTAGCAGGGTGATGACACAGAAATTCGAGATGTCGATGATGGGCGAGTTGAACTACTTCCTTGGTTTCCAAGTGAAGCAACTCAAGGATGGCACCTTCATCTCTCAAACAAAGTACACACAAGACTTGCTCAAGCAGTTCGGGATGAAGGACGCCAAGCCCGCAAAGACTCCAATGGGAACCGACGGACATGTCGACCTCAACAAAGGAGGTAAGTCCGTTGATCAAAAGGCATACCGGTCTATGATAGGGTCTTTACTCTATTTATGTGCTAGTAGACCGGATATTATGCTTAGCGTATGCATGTGTGCTAGATTTCAATCCGACCCAAGGGAGTGTCACCTTGTGGCCGTTAAGCGAATTCTTAGATATCTAGTTGCTACGCCTTGCTTCAGGATCTAGTATCCAAAGGGGTCTACCTTTGACTTGATTGGATACTCAGACTCCGACTATGCTGGATGTAAGGTTGATAGGAAGAGTACATTAGGGACGTGCCAATTCCTAGGAAGGTCCCTGGTGTCTTGGAGTTCTAAGAAACAAACTTTTGTTGCCCTATCCACCGCTGAGGCCGAGTACGTTGTCGTAGGACAGTGTTGCGCGCAACTACTTTGGATGAGGCAAACACTTTGGGACTTTGGCTACAATCTGAGCAAAGTCCCACTCCTATGTGACGATGAGAGTGCAATCCGCATGGCGGACAATCCTGTTGAACACAGCCGCACAAAGCACATAGACATCCGGCATGACTTTTTGAGAGACCACCAGCAAAAGGGAGATATCGAAGTGTTTTATGTTAGCACCGAGAACCAGCTAGCCGATATCTTTACCAAGCCTTTAGATGAGAAGACCTTTTGCAGGCTGCGTAGTGAGCTAAATGTCTTAGATTCGCGTAACTTGGATTGATCTAGAGCATACATGTGTTTTATGCCTTTGATCATGTTCTTTTATGCATATTATTGTTTATCTATGGTGCTCAAGTTGTGCAAGGGATCCCTGGACCTCACAAGTCCTTGTGTGAATGATGCACATATTTAGGGGGAGAAATGCTACAACTTGACCCTTTGAGACTAACCGTGTGCTTGAGTTTTCTTAATTTAGTCTCAAAGGTGATTGAAAGGGAAAAGGTGAACTTGGACCATGCAAGACTTCCACTGCACTCCGATGAGAGGGTAATTTACTCCAAGTTCATCTCCATGCTCTTATTGCCTTTTTACTCTTAATTGACTATTTTGGTGAAGCAATGGGGTTTAAGGGCCAATAATGATCCCGTTTTGGTGCTTAATGCCAAAGGGGGAGGAATTAAGGCCAAAGCAAATGGATCAGCTACCACTTGAGAATCTTGAAAATAGTAGAGTTAGAACTTTTGTTTTGACAAAATACTCTTATGTGCAAAATTTGGCCTCTTGTGGGGAGAATGTAGGATTATGGGAAAAAGGGGGAGTTTTTGGCTCTTGATCAATTTTTCTCATGGAATACCTCTTTTTATGCCTAAACAAGTGTGTTTGAACTAGAGATAGGAAATTGAGTTTGATTTCGAAAAACAAACCAAGTGGTGGCAAACAATGATCCAAATATGCCTAATTTGAATAAAAAACAATTCTTGTTCTCAATTGCTTTGATGTTGCACTTCCTTTTAGTTGCTTTTTGATGTGTTGGCATAAATCACCAAAAAGGGGGAGATTGAAAGGGAAATGTGCCATTGGGCCATTTCTAGTATAGTTTTGGTGATTAAGTGCCCAACACGTATTGAGTGAGTAATCTTGTGCCAAATGATTGATGAAGTGCAAATCAACAAGAAGGTATGATTCTAGACTTAGTACATTGGTTTTTGTGTACTAATATATTTGTCTAAGTGCTGGAATCAGAGAAAAGAGAAGAAGAAAAGATCTTGGCTAGAACAGCCAAGACTCGGCGCAGTCTGGCACACCGGACAGTGTCCGGTGCGCCAGGCCAGCCTCCGATGAATAGGCCACTCTCGGGAACCAACGGCGGTGTACGACTATAATTCACCGGACTGTCCGGTGGTGCACCGGACTATTCGGTGAGCCATCTGCGGCGAAGTCGTCGCTCTCGGGAATCGTTCAACGGCGTACGGCTAAAATTCACCGGATGGTCCGATAAGACACCGGACTGTCCGGTGAGCCAATGGTCGACTGCGCCAACGGTCGGCCGCGCAATCCGCGCGTGACGCGTGGCCGTGCCAACGGTCGGCAGGGGGCACCGAACTGTCCGGTGTGCACCGGACAGTGTCCGGTGCGCCAACGGCTCCATTTCTGCAACAGTCGACTGTTCTATTTTTGGAAGGCAATCTGCACCGGACTATGAACAGTCCCTGTCCGGTGGTGCACCGGACTGTCCGGTGCACCACCCGATAGAAGGCAAGAATTGCCTTCCCAGATTGCTTCCAAGGCTCCTAGCTGCCTTGGGGCTATAAAAGGGACCCCTAGGCGCATGGAGGAGTACACCAAGCATACTTTGAACATTCTAAGACTCTCACACTCCGTCTCGACACACTTGATTGATTTTCTTAGTGATTTGAGCTCCGTTCTAGTGGTGAACTTGTTGCATTTCATTTGAGCTCAAGTCTTGGCCTGTGTGTGTGCGTTTTGCTACGGATTTGTGTGTGTTGCTTCCCTCCCTTACTCTAGTGCTTTTACATTGATATTTGTTGTAAGGGCGAGAGACTCCAACTTGTGGAGATTCCTCGCAAACGGGAAAAGTGATAAGAAAAAGGAACACCGTGGTATTCAAGTTGATCGTTGGATCACTTGAGAGGGGTTGAGTACAACCCTCGTCCATTGGGACGCCACAACGTGGAGTAGGAAAGCTTTGTACTTGGCCGAACCATGGGATAAACCACTGTGTCTACTGTGTTATTTCTCTCTGTGGTTTCTGTGTTTCACAAGTACTCCTCTCCAGCTACTTGATTCTATTGCACTAACACTTAACTTAGTTTTTGTGGCAATAAGTCTTAAGTTTTTATAGGATCACCTATTCACCCCCCTCTAGGTGCTCTCACTTCTCCCGTAGCGGGGGGCACCAAGATGGGCGCATTAGTAAGGAGTGCCTTTAAGTTTCCGAGGGCTTCTTCGGCCTCGGGAGTCCAAGTGAAGCGCTCGGCCTTCCTTAAGAGGCGGTACAAGGGCAATCCTTTCTCGCCAAGGCGCGAGATGAAGCGGCTCAGAGCCGCAAGCCATCCCATGACCCTTTGTACTCCTTTCAAATCTTTGATGGGTCCCATGTTGGTGATGGCCGCGATTTTCTCAGGGTTGGCCTCGATGCCTTGTTCGGAGACGATGAACCCTAGGAGCATGCCTCGGGGGACTCCGAAGACACACTTCTCGGGATTGAGTTTTACGCTCTTCGCTTTTAGGCACCTGAATGTTACCTCAAGGTCAGAGAGGAGGTCGGAGGCTTTCCTTGTTTTGACAACGATGTCATCGACGTAAGCCTCGACCGTTCTGCCGATGTGCTCTCCGAACACATGGTTCATGCACCTCTGGTATGTTGCACCTGCATTCCTCAAACCAAATGGCATAGTGGTATAGCAATACATGCCAAAAGGTGTGATAAACGAAGTCGCGAGCTGGTCGGATTCTTTCATCTTGATTTGGTGATAGCCTGAATAGGCATCGAGGAAAGATAGGGTTTCTCACCCAGCAGTGGAGTCCACAATTTGATCGATGCGAGGCAGAGGGTAGGGAACCTTGGGACATGCTTTATTTAGCCCAGTGTAGTCTACACACATCCTCCACCTCCCACTTTTTTTCTTTACAAGTACAGGGTTAGCTAACCATTCTGGATGGAATACCTCTTTGATGAACCCTGCAGCCATTAGCTTGTGGACCTCCTCGCCTATGGCTCTGCGCTTTTCTTCATCAAAACGGCGCAGGTGCTGTTTCACGGGTCGGGCTCCGGCTCGGATGTCCAGTGAGTGCTCGGCGACATCCCTCGGTATGCCCGGCATGTCCGAGGGGCTCCACGCAAAAATTTCAGCGTTTGCGTAGAGAAAGTCGACGAGCACTGCTTCCTATTTGGGGTCGAGCTCGGAGCCGATCCTGACTTTCTTGCTGGCGTCGTTGCTAGGGTCGAGAGAGACAGATTTGACTGCCTCGGCTGGCTCGAAGTTGCCGGCGTGCTGCTTCACGTCGGGCGCCTCTTTGGGGAGGCAATCCAGGTCGGCGATGAGGGCTTCATACTCGGCGAGGGCTTCGGCGTACTCCATGCATTCCACGTCGCATTCGTAAGCGTGACGGTACTTGGGTCCGACGGTGATGACTCCCTTGGGGCCAGGCATCTTGAGCTTGAGATAAGTGTAGTTGGGGACGACCATGAACTTGGCGTAGCACGGTCTTCCCAGCACCGCGTGATAGGTCCCTCGGAACCTGACTACCTCGAAAGTGAGGGTTTCCCTTCAGAAGTTGGAGGGAGTTCCGAAGCAGACGGGCAAGTCAATCTGTCCGAGGGGCAGGATACGCTTTCTGGGTGCAATCCCGTGAAAGGGTGCTGCACCAGCCCGGATCTCGGACCAATCAACCCCCAAGAGCTCTAGGGTCTCAGTGTAGATGATGTTGAGGCTGCTGCCTCCGTCCATGATGATCTTGAAGAGCCTAACGTTGCCAATGATAGGGTCGACGACAAGCGGGTATCTTCCTGGGCTCGGTACGTAGTCGGGGTGGTCGCCTTGGTCGAAGGTAATGGGCTTGTCAGACCAGTCTAGGTAGACTGGCATTACTACCTTCACCGAGCAGACCTCCCGGCGCTCCTGCTTGCGGTGTCGAGCCGAGGCATCCGCCATTTGCCCACCGTAGATCATGAAGCAGTTGTGGACCTCTGGGAACTCTTCTTCCCTGTCGCCTCCTTTCTTGTTGTTGCCTTGGTCCTTGCCGTCCTCCGTCGAGGGTCCAGCCTTATTGAAGTAACGCTGGAGCATGTCGCACTCTTCAAGGGTGTGCTTGACGGGACCCCTGTGATAGGGGCACGACTCCTTGAGCATCTTGTCAAACACGTTGGCCCCTCCAGGAGGCTTCCGAGGATTCCTGTGCTCGGCAGCAGCGACGAGATCCGCGTCAACGTCGTTGCGTCTTGCTTGCGCCCCCTTTCTGGTCTTCTTCTTCGTGCCACGCTGGACGGGCGCCTCGGGGTCATCTTCCTTCTGCCTTCCCTGAGACTGCTTGTCTTTCTGGAAGATGGCCTCGACCGCCTCCTGACCAGAGGCAAACTTGGTGGCTATGTCCATCAATTCGCTCGCCTTGGTGGGTGTCTTGCGCCCGAGTTTGCTTACCAGGTCCCAGCAAGTGGTGCCGACGAGGAATGCCCCAATGACGTCCGAGTCAGTGATGTTAGGCAACTCGGTGCACTGCTTTGAAAACCGTCGGATGTACTCTCACAGGGATTCCTCTGGCTGCTGGCGGCAGCTCTAGAGATCCCATGAGTTCCCAGGGCGCACGTACGTACCTTGGAAATTTCCAGTGAAGGCCTTGACTAGGTCGTCCCAGTCGAAGATCTGCGCAGGGGGCAGATGCTCCAGCCAGGCCCGGGCAGCGTCGGAGAGAAAAAGGGGGAGGTTGCGGATGATGAGGTTGTCGTCGTCCGTCCTTCCCAACTAGCATGCCAGCCGGTAATCCGCAAGCCACAACTTCGGCCTTGTCTCCCCTGAGTACTTGGTAATGGTAGTCGGGGCCCGGAACCGGGCTGGGAATGGCGCTCGTCGTATGGCTCGGCTGAAGACCCGCGGGCCTCGTGGTTTGGGTGAGGGGCTCCGATCCTCCTCATTATCGTAGCATCCCCCGCGCCTGGGGTGGTAGCCTCAGCACACCTTTTCCTCGAGGCGGGCTCGACGGTCACGGCGGTGTTGCTCGTCGCCGAGGTGATCCCGGGCTGCAGGTGTCGTGCCTCCTGTGAGCTCGGTGTGGACTGAGGCCTTGCGCATGTGTCAGGAGGACGCTGCGTGATGCTCCGAGGGGAATCCTCGCCTTCGGGAGGCGGAGCTCTCGGCTCGTCAGGCTACGGTGTTTTCTAGGAGGTTCTTGAGTTCGCCCTGGATACGTCGCCCCTCGGTGGTGGATGGCTCCGGCATCGTTCGAAGCAACATCGCCGCTGCAGCTAGGTTCTGGCCGGCCCTGTTGAAGGCCGGGGGCAGCATTGCCCTGGCATCGTCAATAATGGGGCGCTGGACGTCCCGGGCCTGATGACGCGCTCCTCCGGCGAGCGCTCGGCCTGCCCACTCTTGCTCGAGGTTTTGTCGGAGCTGCACAAGTCGCCCTGTTTCTTCGTCAAGCTTGGTCTGCATCTTGCGGAGTTGCTCGAGCTGTGAGCCCTGACCCCTCGTAGGGACCTGGGCCACAGCTAGCTCCCGCGGGATCTCAACGCGAGACGCAGGTGCAAGGGCGCCGTTATTTCCTGGCATGCCGAGGTGGTTGTCTCCGTCATGATCTTCCTAATCGATGTGGAAGCACTCGCGAGTTGGGCCGTAACCCTCGTCATCAAGGCTGTGGCCATCGTTAGAGCAGCCGGAGAGGAACCAGTCACATGCGGACATGAAGTCTCGCATGGCACCAGGATCACGGAGTCCGAAGAAATCCCAACTGACGTTGGGGTCGTCCTCTTCCTCGGAACCCACGGGCCTGGAGGTTGAGATGGCCGTCAGTCGGTCCCAAGTTGACCACATATGGTACCCCGGAAGGTTAGGATATGCCCTTACGAAAGCGCTTACCGAAGCGGGGTCGCTTGGTGGGTCGAAGCTGAATCTAAAGGGAACAGAATGGAAAACTGACGATACCTCCTGGTTGGTGGGCGGCGGTGAAGTTGCATCGGAGATGGAATGTGTCGTTATCTCAGGTGTGAGACTAATGCCTGACAAGTCCCTCGCAAGGGTGCCGGCGTCATCAGTCCGCCTGGGGCTGGCGTTTTGCTGGGAAGAGACACCCGTCGTTGTCTCAGGTACGAGGATAACACCCAACATGTCCCCCGCAGGGGTGTCGGCGTCGTCGACTCGCTCTGGTCCGACAGCCATCGAGGTGTTGCCTCCTGCCTGGCCATGGTTGCCCCATCTCCGTCTCCTCCGGCGAGGAGGGTGGCGGGGTTGACTCGAGTGTTCCTCTTCCGCCACGGGGAGATGTCGTCGTCGAGTTCGCCTCCGCCGGGTGAGCCGACGACCGTCGTTGTTGTCGTGCTGTGGGGGAGGAGTACCATGTCGTAGCCGTCGTCGAGGGACATGAACTCGAGACTTCCAAAGCGGAGCACCGTCCCGGGCTGAAGAGGTTGCTGGAGATTGTCCATCTAGAACTCAACGGGAAAGTATTGTCAACACGCAGCGGCCCCTACCTGGCGCGCCAACTGTCGGCGTTTCGGACCCCGGGGACCCTCAACTAGACCAACTAGTGAATTTTGTGTCGCGTGCCCCTGTCCAGATGGGTTGATGCAAGATGGAACACAAGAGGAGGGATGAGGCTTATATTATCTTGCACCGAGGGTGCTTGCAGTAGGGGTTACAAGCTTCGCGAGAGAGGGAACAGGTCCTAGGCCTCCTGAGGAGTCTAGTGTTGCGGAGTGGAGCTCAATGTTTGAGTGAGTCCGTCTCCGTTGCCCTTGCTGCCCATCTGTGGGGGACAGATATCCCCCGGGTCCACTGGAAGGATGAAAGACCTCACGAAAGGCCCAAGGGCCCAATAAATCGTAAGGTCACTCCTTCATGGGCCTAGGGAGGAACGACCAGTGAAGCAGATCGACATAAGGCCAGATCAATGCAAGCCTGGAAGGCCCGACAATATTGAACAAGCAACCACAACAGAAGACCCGACTTTCCCGCGTTAGAGACGCATACAACAGAACCAAGCGAGGATAAGTTGGCAGAATTATAGGAAGATAGACTCGATCAGTTCACTATCTCTTCGATGTATATCGTTATCCCATCCGCATGTAATGCCTCACGGTCGAATATATAAGGCCTAGGGGGCACCCCTTCAGATCAATCCCAACTCTACTACAACTTAGCCATCCACCTCAACTCTCTACCTTGTAACCCATTACACAAAGCATACTCGCCAGGACGTAGGGTGTTACGCATCTCAAAGCGGCCCGAACCTGTAAACACTGTCCATTGTCTTTCGTGCATCTGGCACGAACCATTCAGCTACAGTTGGCGACACCGTCCTACTCCTAAAACACCTTGAGGGGCAACCCCAGGTGTGCGGTCGGACCCAAAACACCGACAGCTGGCGCGCCAGGTAGGGGTGTGTCGACGATCTAAGCTAGCTCAATGGTCGTCACCTTCCACAGCAAGATCACCCTCCGTCCCGGATCCATGTTCTGCTTTGGAACGATCTCATCCATAGCAGACGAAGAGGGAACTCTACACCGCATTGCAGATCCGCCAAAAAAGAAATCTCCTCTAACAAACTCCGAAAATACCGGAGAAGCGCAACCTCCAGCTCTCCGAAAGAAGATCGCCACGACAGCCGCGCCATTCTACCCCGACGTTCTTTTCATCGGGAGAGTGGAGTCGCCTCCCATCTCCAACGACGAGCCGACCGCGCCTGGGGAAGAACCACCTCAGCAGGAGTCCCGTCGACGAAGAAATCGACGCCGAAACATCCGGCGACATCACGAGGCCGGAGAACGAGATCCGGAGCAACCTGTCTCGCGAGACGAGGTCTCGGAGATGGGAGAAACTCCGGAGGAACGCGTCTTCAGAGAACGAAGGAACTCCCGACGGCGTGATCGCCGACGAGCTCAGGAACAAGACGAGCAAGACGCAAGGCAGCGCCGGGAAAATCCACTCTTCGGTCGCAACCTGAACCCCGACTTCGCCCGAGCCATGAACACGCCGAGTGAAGTCGGAGGAGTACTAGCTCGGATAGCTGATGGACTCCCTCGGACTCCCGACGCCGAGGGCTATCGACGCCTGTTCACCCAAGCAGCCAACCATCTTCTACCTCTCGCTCACCCGCCGAACGATCTGCAACACGCCATCAACAGTCACCGAGACGCGTGGAGCTCCATCAATGCTTTGCGCGAACGACGACAAGAGAACGAGATCCGCCGCCGGGAGGAGTACGACAGGGATCATGGCATCCCAACTCGGAGTCAAGCCACCAGAACCGAGTCAACGACGGCCTCGACTGGCGGTACTACCCGGGGACGGTCGAGGAACCTCAACAACTACTCCCCTCCCCGGGACAGACATCATCTCCGACGACAGGAGGACACGTGTGGAGTGTCTGCCCTTACTCCGCGCCTTAGGGCCATTCAGTGGCCCCCTAACTTCAAGGTATCCAATGTCGACAAGTATGAACCTAAGCAGGATCCAGGAGGCTGGCTGGCCGTCTAACACCACCGCCGCTCGAGCCACCGGAGCATCCGAGGACGTGATGACTGCATACTTACCCATTGTCCTCGGGCAAGACGCACTACAATGGCTATGACATCTACCCCGACACTGTATCGATGACTGGAGCGATTTCAGCCGACGTTTCACCGCCAACTTTCAGTCCCTCTCCGACAAACCGGCGCAACCATGGGACCTCAAATCCATCAAGCGCCGGGGGGACGAAACTCTCCGGTCGTACCTCAAAAGGTTCCAGACCATGAGAAATCGTATCCCCGAGGTCACAGAGGTGGCTGTGATCGAGGACTTCTATAGAGGATCCAATGACTCGGCCTTCGTCCGAGCCATATTGCAGAAAGTGCCGACTACCTCTGAGCAGCTGTTCCGGGAAGCCGACCTCTACATCACCGCCGACGAGCGAGCTCAAGACCTCATCATAGGAGCGAAGCCCGCACCGGCAGCACCACGACGCGACACGAACCAGCAACCCGACAAACGCTGGGAGAAGAGACCGCGCGAAGAGGTGCATGCCGCCGGACCACCTGCCTCTCGCGCTCGGGGAGGACCCCGCGGAGGCGAGCGTACGCTGGACGACATCCTCGACGCCCAGTGCCCGTAGCACAAGGACATGCGCCACACTCTTCGGAACTGCAGGGACTTCAAACACTCCGTCGGGCACGACCGACCCTTCCGACCTCTACCTCCTCCTCCACCGCGGGGAGGACCAGAAGAACCACGACAACCCTAGCAGCAGGAGGAGGGAGGAGGAGGAGCCTTCCCGCGCGTTGACAGGGAGGTCAACATCATCTTCGGCGGACACAGATCGTAGGAGAACAGAAGACAACAAAAGCTCAACGATCGCCAGATACTGGTGGCAACCACCGGTCCTCCCGCTCTGTACCGATGGTCGGAGCACCCGATCACCTTCACTCGGGCAGACCAATGGCTCAACTTCAACCACCCAGGCAAATACCCGCTCCTCGTCGATCCGGTGATCCGAGAGAGCAGGGTGAAGAAGGTGTTAGTGGACGGGGGGAGCAGCATCAACGTCACCTTCCCCTGGACACTCTGAGGCTTGGGAGTTCACCTCAAAGAGCTCCACGAGTCAGACACTCCTTTCTTCGGCATCGTGCCGGCTGAAGGGGAATACCCGCTGGGCCACATCTACATGCCCATCACCTTCGGAACTCCGGAGAACTACAGAACCGAGTTCCTGAGGTTCGAAGTGGCGAACTTCGACTGTGGGTACAACACCATCATCGGGAGGCCGGGATTGGCAAAATTCATGGCCATTCCGCATTACACGTACATGATATTGAAGATGCCGGGACCGCAAGGAATCATAACTGTGCGTGCTGACCTCCAAGGCGCCATAGAATGTTTCCGAGTGGCCATCCAGGCGGCCCTCACCACCAAACCGTCGGCGACTTCTTCAATACAGGCAAACTCTAAGCCTGAGGAAGACCTTACCACACCAGCAAATGAAGCTCAAGCCATGACCTCTATGCGACCGACTAAAGAAACCAAAAGAATCAACCTTGGATTCACTGATGAGCGCAAGACTGCCATCATCAGCTCCAGCCTAGACGATAAATAGGAAGGCGCGCTCGTCCGGTTCCTGCAAGATAACCGAGACGTATTCGCATGGCAACTTGCGGATATGCTGGGAGTCCCGAGAGAACTGGCCGAGCACAAACTGAAGGTCTATCCCCAGGCAAGGCCGATCCGGCAAAAACTACGTCGCTTCACGCCCGACAAGAGAGAGGCCATTCGCGCTGAGCTGGCTCGCTTGGTCGCGGCTAGGTTTATTAGAGAGGTGATACATCCCGAGTGGTTAGCCAACCCTGTTCTTGTACTCAAAAAGAATAAGGTGGATTGGCGCATGTGCGTCGACTATACGGATCTCAACAAACATTGTCCAAAGGATGCCTTCGAGCTCCCTAGGATAGATCAGGTGGTAGACTCCACCACTGGATGTTCTGTGCTGTCTTTTCTGGACTGCTATTCCAGGTACCATCAGATTAGTTTGGCAAAGGAAGACGAGGAAAAGACAGCGTTCATCACTCCCTTCGGTGCTTTCTGCTATACCTCCAAGCTGTTTGGCCTCAAAAACGCTGGAGCGACTTATCAGAGAGCCATTCAAACATGCTTAGCCGATCACTGGGGCAAGCGTGTGGAATCCTACGTAGATGATGTGGTAATCAAAACGGAGAGCTCGGAAAACTTCATCAAAGACTTACAACTGGTTTTCAACAGTCTACGGCGGTATCGATGGAAGCTTAATCCCGAAAAATGTGTCTTTGGGGTACCAGCCGGAAAGCTACTCGGATTTATTGTCAGCCACCGGGGAATTGAAGCTAATCCAGATAAGATTGAAGCTATCATGAAAATGGAAGCACCACGATCACAAAAGAAGGTTCAGCGACTTACTGGATGTATGGCAGCTCTGAGCCGATTTATATCCAGACTGGGAGAAAAAGGTTTACCATTTTATAAGCTACTCAAGAAAGTGGATAAGTTTCAATGGACTTCAGAAGCGCAGGAAGCTCTAGATGCACTGAAAAAATTCTTAACAACGCCACCAGTACTGAAGCCGCCACGGCGGGCCACGTCAACTCAACCAGCTGAAGATCTGCTGCTGTATATCTCTTGCACGACTCACGTGGTAAGCACCGCGTTGGTAGTCGAGCGAGCAGAAGAAGGACATGCCTACCTAGTACAACATCCTGTTTATTTCATCAGTGAAGTTCTGGGTCCCTCGAAGAAGAAGTATCCTCAAGTCCAGAAGCTGTTATATGCAGTACTTCTAACTGCCCGCAAGCTACGTCACTACTTTGACGACCACAGAGTCATAGTAGTCACCGGTTTTCCGATAGGGGATATTCTTCACAACAAGGAAGCCATTGGCCGAATAGCCAAGTGGGCCTGTGAACTGGGATCTCATGACATCGAATTTCGACCTCGCACTACCATCAAAACTCAAGCGTTGGTTGACTTCGTGTCAGAATGGACTGAACAACAAGTACCAGATAACCCAGAGACTACAGAAGTATGGCGAATGTATTTTGATGGCTCGCTGAAGCTGCAGGGAGCAGGTGCAGGAATTCTCTTCACGGCACCTGGAGGCGAGCACCTCAAATATGCCCTCCAGTTGCTATTTCCAGCCTCTAACAATGCAGCCGAATATGAAGCTCTGATCCATGGACTGAACATCGCTGTATCATTAGGCATCAAGAGACTGATGGTATATGGAGATTCTCTGGTAGTCATAAGCCAGATAAACAAAGAGTGGGACTGTTCGAGTGATTCAATGGGAAAATACTGCACTGCCATCCGAAAACTAGAAGATAAATTCGAAGGCCTGGAATTTCATCATGTAGAAAGGGATCGAAACACGGCCGCCGACGTATTGTCCAAGCTAGGATCCAGTCGAACTCAGGTCCCACCCGGAGTCTTTGTGCAAGAAATACTACAGCCGAGCATCTCAATGGATCAAGCAGAAGAATGTAATATCGTGGATCAACCGGAGTCAGACTCTGATGACTGGAGAAGGCCGATCATCAGATATATAAAGAATGAAGAGGAACCAGATGACAAAAATGTAGCCGAGCGTATCGCTAGACAGTCAGCCCACTACACACTCATTGGGGAGACATTATACAAACGGGGCGCGTCAGGCGTCCTCATGAAGTGCATTCTCTCATCTACTGGGAAGCGACTTCTAGATGAGGTCCACGCTGGGCAATGTGGAATACACGCAGCATCCAAGACGCTAGTCGAGAAGGTCTTCAGGTCAGGATTCTATTGGCCAACCGCGAAAAGCGATGCAGCCGAGTTAGTGCAGAGGTGCGAAGCTTGCCAGTACTTGTCAAAGCAGCAACATCTACCAGCACAGCAGCTGCAGACCATACCAGTAACATGGCCGTTCGCATGCTGGGGACTGGATATGATTGGACCTTTCAAGAAAGCTCAAGGAGGATACACTCATGTACTGGTAGCAATCGAAAAATTCACCAAATGGATAGAATTCAAACCCATTGCTTCTTTAACCTCAGCCAAGGCCGTGGAATTCATACAAGACATAATATTCAGATTTGGAATACCAAACAATATCATAACAGACTTAGGATCCAACTTCACAAGTTCAGAATTCTTCGATTTCTGCGAGCAAAAGAGCATTCAGATCAAGTATGCTTCGGTAGCGCACCCAAGGGCCAACGGGCAGGTCGAACGAGCTAACGGGATGATATTGGAGGCATTCAGGAAAAGGGTCTTCGATAAGAATGAAAAGTTTGCAGGGAAGTGGATAAGGGAATTGCCCTACGTTGTTTGGAGCCTAAGAACTCAACCTAGCCGAGCTTTGCATGGAAACACCCCTTTCTTCATGGTCTATGGGTCAGAGGCAGTATTACCCGCCGATCTCAAGTTCGGGGCACCGAGGTTGGTCTTCAAAAGCATAGCAAAAGCCGAAGCTACTAGGCTAGAGGACATTGATGTACTCGAAGAAGAACGGTTGAATGCAGTAATTCAATCAGCACGATACCAGCAGACTTTGAGACGCTATCACGACAAGGCCGTGCGACAACGATCCTTCTCAGTGGGAGATCTCGTCCTCTGCCGAATTCTAATGGGGGAGGGACGGCACAAGTTGTCGCCCTTATGGGAAGGACCATTCATAGTAGCAGAAGTCACTCGGCCAAGGTCATATCGTCTCACTTAGATGGACGACACAGAAATCAGGAACTCCTGGAATATAGAACACCTCAGGAAGTTTTACCCCTAGCTGAATTTCAAAAGCTACCGGGACGACAATGTACTCTGTAGAATGGGAAATATGTCATCAATAAAAAAGGCTTCAAGAATACTCAGTTTGCTCATGATGGACGTGCATTCTTACTTAACTCAGGGTGACCACTATGCCCTTCTAACGGAGCAATCGGCTTAAGTCGACGACGACTTAAGATGGTGCAACATGCTTGCGCCTACTTAACTCAGGGTGACCACTATGCCCTTCTAATGGAGCAATCGGCTTAAGTCGGCGACGACTTAAGACGGTGCAACATGCTCGCGCTTACTTAACTCAGGGTGACCACTATGCCCTTCTGACGGAGCAATCGGCTTAAGTCGGCGACGACTTAAGACGGTGCAACATGCTCGCGCTTACTTAACTCAGGGTGACCACTATGCCCTTCTAATGGAGCAATCGGCTTAAGTCGGCGACGACTTAAGACGGTGCAACATGCTCGCGCTTACTTAACTCAGGGTGACCACTATGCCCTTCTAACGGAGCAATCGGCTTAAGTCGATGACGACTTAAGACGGTGCAACATGCTCGCGCTTACTTAACTCAGGGTGACCACTATGCCCTTCTAACGGAGCAATCGGCTTAAGTCGGCGACGACTTAAGACGGAGCAACATGCTCGTGCTTACTTAACTCGAGTTTCCCGTACAGGGGTGATCTCTATATCCAGTAAACAAGTTTCAAAATCATCACACAGCGTTTTACTACTGCAAGTTTACGTATTACAGAACTCTAAAACAATAGGAGAGTAGCAATATCATTCAGATGTTGAACTAGTGTCCTCTAGCAAGCATCCGATCATGATAACCGCGCACTTAAAGCGCACAATGTCTCTCTATTTTGCAATATCTTTCTCAGGAGCAACCGACGAAGACGGGCGACTTGAGGAATCGGGAGCAGCATTCACATCAGCCCTTATGTCGTCGGGAACAACTACGCCGGGTCTCCTCATCAAGATTCGCCCCGCGCGAATGGCTTTATCCATAGCCCTGTCGCGCTGGGCCCTCAGAGTAACGGAAGTTTCTTCAGCAACTTTGATGGCCAGCTGAGCGGTCTCCAGCTCCTGGGCGATGGACTTCTTGGAAACGCGCAGTTCCTTGATAGCAGCATCCTTAGCCGATATCAACTGCCTGAGACGGATCACGTCATCCGTGGATTCCTGCAGCCTACAGCGAAGATTATCTAACTCCTCCATGGTGAAACAATGACTCCTTTCCAGAATGGTCAACGAGTTGCTAGAGTCATGATACAGTCTGTCCAGATTATCGCGAGAAGCAACAAGGGCACGTTTTTCTTCCTGCGCGCAAGAATCAACTCCTTCAAACATCAGGCCAGCAATAAGAACACAACAATACAAGACGCAGTTTCACAAGTCACCTTTTCAGAATCAAGCTGAACGCGAAGAGTAGAGTTCAGCGTGTTAGCAGTATTTAGAGCAGCAGAGACCTGGGCCAGCTCAGTTTGGCTTTGGGAATACTTTTCCTCAAAATCAGAACACCGCTGGACCAGTTCAGCCTGGCCTTGAGAATGTTTTTCTTCAAGAACAGAAATCTGCCGAGCCATGCCTGGCGAGAAAAAATCAAGCAAAGGGGGTCAAAATGTGAAACAATTCAATAAGGCAGACGAAAGGAATCAAAAGAGCACTAACTAGCATTCGCCGCTTCCAAGTCAGAGACACGCTGTTGAAGCAACACCGGATTCCAACGTGCCAGAGACGAAGCTCCTTTTGGAACAGACACACCTTGCGACTTCAGCTGACTAGCCATCCCGTCCACCAATGCCTGATATTGAGAACAGATAAATGTAATAACAGCAGTTCATGTGGTATAAAAGTCAAGCTAAAATATATCACAATACCTGGAGGTTGGAGAAGAACGAAGGGACTCCCAAATCGTGAGAGATCAATTGATGGTCTGGCATAAAGTCGCCACCCGACGCAGCTTGCAATGAACCAGCAGGGACCAACTCAGTACCATCAACAGAGCCCAAAACTTGGTCAGCGGGAACGCTAGCCTCTAAGGCGACTCCCTGACCAGAAATTTGGGCCACCACCATGCCACCAGAGTGTGGAGGAGATCCGACGTGAACATCCATGGAAGTACAAGAGGGAGACCCCGCTCGGACACCCTCGGGGGCTAGGTCATAGCTCGCGCTGCCCACTTGAGCCGGATCGTCTCCGGCAACACCCTCGGGGGCTGGGTCGTGACTTACGCCTCCCACCCGAGCCGAATCATCCCCGGCAACACCCTCGGGGGCTGGGTGAGCGTTAACACCATCCCTGAGGGTCAAGCTCTCTGCGGCAGCCGCCTCTAAGGCTGAAGGCCCCTCAGTTACTTCCATGAGAGCAAGACGATCAAAGTCAGTTTCCTGGCCCTCAAGACCGCGCTCTAAGGTCGATGAGGCGCGGGACGCTGCCCGGGATGACCCCAACCCGGCGTCGAACACATCAGCACAAACATCCATCGCGTCACCATCCGCTGGCTATGATAATAGGTCCTCTGGAACCATATCTTCTAGAGTCCGATCAAAGTTCGCCAGAGATAACTCCTGTAGACCGATGAGGGCTGACAGAGCAGGAGAAGGAACCCCACTACTTTCCCCACTAGCAATATACTGCCGATTGTTCTTCCGAGTCAAAGGGACCTCATTTTCTTCCTCCCCGTCATTTTCATCAGCAACACACCCATTGGGGTCAGCGACAGATGGATCACACCCATTGGGGTCAGCAACAGAAATACCACACCCATTGGGGTCAGCGTCAGTAAATTCAGGCACGGGAACTTCCTCAGCAGCAGGAATCGAAGTACCAGCGCCCCGATCCAAACTAGATACTTGTCGAAGACGTCTCTTTTTCTTTTTCTGGTCATTAGCAGAAGGATCAAGTTGATTGGCTCGGCAAGGACGTCTCGGGCGAACACTGACAGGTCTCTGAACATCCAGGGTTGTACCAGCTTCTGGGAGAGGCGCCACCGCCAATGTCCCAGCAGGAGCAGCATCAGAAGAATCTTCGGCCAGCATATCAAGCATAGCACTTATTTCTGCATCATTAGGATCCAATGGCACCTCAAAGTGGACTTGCCGTTCATCTCGGGAATTTCTCCAATTGAAGCAACAAAAGCACTAACTTCTTCTGCAAAGGGTCGTACTCTAAAGCCCAAACTGCCGTCAGCAACAGGAGGATTCGACACAAAATGAGTAAAAGCCTTGGAAGGAGGCAGGTTCCAGGCCGAGTATGCGATAGGGGCACCAACATTGGACACCTTGCCTCTAAGTATCATTTCAAGCCGGCTCACCAAGTCTACAGCAAGAATTCTTCTATTGGTAACCCGGGTTGAGTCAGCTAAACCTCGGTACAAGTAGGCTGGGTATGCCCTATCCTTCAACGGTTGAATGTTCTTAAAGACAAAATCGGCAACCACAGCCTCTGCAGTCAGACCCCTCTCTTTCAGCAGTCCAACTTCAGCTAGCAAAGCCCCTGCCTTAGCCACCTCCTGATCCGTGGGGGACTCGGTCGAACTCAGAGTGCGAACATCTGGCTGTCTCCCCGACCGTGGGGGGAGAGAGTTTCCATGGTTCTCAACAATAAACCATTCCAAGTGTCATCCCTTAATACTGTCCTTGAGAGGGATTTCAAGATATTCAGTCTTCCTCCCACGACGCATCTCCAAACTAGCACCCCCAACCAGCTGGTGCTGCCCTCCGGCCATCCCAGGGCGACAGTGATACAGTACTTCCACAATCCAAAATGTGGCAGCACGCCAAGGAAAGCTTCGCATAAATGAACGTAAATGGAAATTTACAGAATGGAATTGGGATTCAGATGGGTCAAATTAAGACGATAGAAATCAAGGAGACCGCGGAAAAAGGGAGAAATCGGGAGAGCAAGACCGCGGAGAAGAAAAGGAACATAAATCACAGATTCATGGGTATCCTCTGTCGGAACAGTGACCCCGTGGCAAATCCGCCAAGAACAGAGCTCCCTCGGGGGAAGAACCCCGATGGACACGAGATGGAGAAGGTCAGGCTCGGAGACAACAAACATATGGTTACCTGCGAAAGGCAACTGACTGTTGGGGTCGATTTGAGGAATCACTGCAGCGGAGGAGCTCGAGGCCTTTCGCTTGGGCGCCATCTCAACTCCACTGATGAACGGATCAGGAGCCGAATTGCAGAGAGGATCTAGAGGCAAGAAAGCAAGAACTAGGGCGCGGAAAGCAGAGGCGGCTGAAAGCGTAGTACTTATGGGATATTCCCGAGTCAGATACCGTTTCCAAAAAACGCTGGTATGCCACATCATCACTCGGCTATTATCCTCAAAGTGGCCGACGCAGCCAGTTCTAACTCAGCTGTTATTTCTAAAACACCGATGTTACCACCAGTCACTCGGCAGTTATCTCTAAAACTCCGACGTCGTCTTCAAGTCACTCGGCAGTTATCTCTAAAACACCGACGTCATCGTAAGTCACTCGGTAGTTATCTCTAAAACTCCGACGTTGTCTTCAAGTCACTCGGCAGTTATCTCTAAAACGCCGACGTCATCTTCAGTCGCTCGGCGGTTATCTCTAAAACTCCGGCGTCGCCTTCAAGTCACTCGGCGGTTACCTCTAAAACGCCGACGTCATCTCCAGTCGCTCGGCGGTTACCTCTAAAACGCCGATGTCATCTCCAGTCGCTCGGTAGTTATCTCTAAAACACTGACATCATCGTAAGTCACTCGGCCGCTACCTCTAAAAGCGCCGACGCGGCCATCAGTCATTCCGGCGCTGACATGGCTTCGTTATCACTCGGACGCTATTTCAAAGGCGTAAATGTGACAATAATAGCTCGGCCATCACCCCCAAAAGCGTCAATATGATGCCCGAGTTATTTAATCGCTATTCCAAAGGAATCAATTTCACCAACAAGGCGGGCGGAGGAATGATTCAAGAACTCCAAGTTATGCCACAAACATAACAGATAGAGAACATCACGGGCAATAAACATCACGATAGAGATCAACTGAATACAAAGCTAAATAATTGACACAGAGGAGGCGAAATGATTCTTCATTAAGGGAAGTTACAATACTTATAAATCAACTCATGATGAGTTGATACTTCCCTACTACTACTACTACTACTACTACTACTACTACTACTACTACTACTACTACTACTACTACTACTACTACTACTACTACTACGCTACACTATACTACTCTACATTACTAAATACTACTACATTATTTCACTATACTATACTAACATCTAAAAGACCAGTGGCATCTAGCCACTGGCCCTGCTGCTGCCGCCGTTGCCGCCCCTACTGCCGCCGTCGCCGCCCCTGCCGCCGCCGTCACCGCCGTCACCGTCGTGGCCGCCATCGCCTCCGTCGTCGTCGTCGTCGTCGCCTTCACCATCGCCGCCACCGTCCTCCTCGGACGAGTCCTCCTCTTCCGAGGAGTACTCCGACTCATCCGAGCCCGCGAGCCCAGAGCGCTCGACGGCCCGGATATAAGACCAGACCTCTGCAGCAAGCCCCTGGGAGTCGTCTGAATCGTCAGACGACTCTGGGGGAGAGACGGGAGCCAGAGACCCCTCGGACTCGGAGGAGAACTCCTCCTCCGAGTATTCCGAGTTGCCAAAATCCTCCGAGGGAGGAGTCGGCTCGCGCTTGCGTTTGTTGCTCTTGCCCATGGTGGAAGCGAAAGGAGAGGAAGAAAGCAAGCCGTGGAGAACAGCAAGAGATGTGAAAAAAACAGAGAGGCAGAGGCACTATTTATAGAAGAAGAAGGCAACCGCTCACCTCCTACCACGATCACTGAACAGTCGCACAATATTCAATATACACTTCAACCCGTCTGAAGATGCGTCAGACAGCTGACGCCGTTTCACGCAACGCAACACCCATTGGGACTCCAGTCAACCGCGCGGGCGAAATGATTACACCCGCCGTCACATCACATTACTACTCAGAAGCAGCCGGCTAAAATACTCAGCGTACCAAGCCGTCCCTTACCCACACCCATTGGGGGGGACGCCCAGGAATTATCGGTATATTTTTCAAAACTGTCACACCCGTGCAGGGCATGCAATGAATACCTCAAGACAAAAATGAGATATCAGTAAGGATCAAAGGAAAGCCAAATATAGCTGGTGAAGTACAAAATCTGACCAACAGAAGCGACGTGAAGACTAGCCAGGGAACGTCCATCAAATGTCCAATCAGTCGCAGAGCAAATAAATTGCACCACCTAGCAAGATATGGGCGGATCACGAGCTCGGCTGCAAAAGACAAAATATATGCTGACCTCTTAAGCACAATATCGATGACATAATGTTGACTTCTAAGGCATTCGGAAAAAGAAAAGATAACCCTCAGCAAAATGACACGAAATGAAGACCTTCGAGAGGATTATTCTAAAAAATCCACTCAAAGCTCGGGGGCTACACCCATTGGGTGCACCTTCGGTGCACCCCATGAATCACCATTTCAAGCCAAGATAATACCGACTTCTAAGGCATAAGGCAAGATTAAAGACAAGGCTGACCTCCAACCAAAGCGCAAGTGGGAAATAAAAATGATCTCTGATGAAGACCTTCGAGTGGATTATTATCCAAAATCCACTCGAAGCTCGGGGGCTACACCCATTGGGTGCACCTCCGGTGCACCTAATGAAGTTTAGGGTCCTGTAATACGAAATGCCGACCTCCAAGGCATGAGTACGAGACAAAACTCCAGATTTCGAGTGAGCAAAGCCGAAGGAGACAGTAAGAAATCGTTTTCTCCAAACTGCCCGGAAAGCATTTCTTGTCATAAACAAAGACCGCGAGCTGGACCTAGGATCTTTGGGCTGATTATCTCAAAATCAGCCCGAAGATCGAGGGCTTGTGGGGGACAGATCCTCCGGGTCCACTGGAAGGATGAAAGACCTCACGAAAGGCCCAAGGGCCCAATAAATCGTAAGGTCACTCCTTCATGGGCCTGGGGAGGAACGACCAGTGAAGCAGATCGACATAAGGCCGGATCAATGCAAGCCCGGAAGGCCCGGCGATATTGAACAAGCAACCACAACAGAAGACCCGACTTTCCCGCGTTAGAGACGCATACAACAGAACCAGGCGAGGATAAGTTGGCAGAATTATAGGAAGATAGACTCGATCAGTTCACTATCTCTTAGATGTATATCGTTATCCCATCCGCATGTAATGCCTCACGGTCGAATATATAAGGCCTAGGGGGCACCCCTTCAGATCAATCCCAACTCTACTACCACTTAGCCATCCACCTCAACTCTCTACCTTGTAACCCATTACACAAAGCATACTCGCCAGGACGTAGGGTGTTACGCATCTCAAAGCGGCCCGAACCTGTAAACACTGTCCATTGTCTTTCGTGCATCTGGCACGAACCATTCAGCTACAGTCGGCGACACCGTCCTACTCCTAAAACACCTTGAGGGGCAACCCCAGGTGTGCGGTCGGACCCAAAACACTGACACCGTCCCCCCCAGAAGGCCCTGGGCATCCCCTTTTATAGACACAAGGGGATGGTCCAACTGTACATATGGGGGTGTAGCTATGTGCTAACGTGTCCGGCGAAGAGGTGCTTGAGCCCTGTATGAAGCGTAGCTTCCAGTGCGGCCCTGGGTCCTACTGACGTTTCTTTGCCTTCGTAGAGAGCTTGTGGACTATTGACGTCATGGATGCATGCGGGAAACCATCATTACCTGTTGCCGGAGTAATCTAGATGTGACTCTGGTCTTGTTCCTTCGTAGCCTAAGGCGGCTAGCTAGAGGTAGGGTAATGATGTATCCCCTGTAGCGTAGTCGGTCCGAGGTCAGGGTCGGGCGAGGCGGAGGCCTTCTCCCGAGGCCGAGGTCGGGGTCGGGCGAGGCGGAGACCTTCTCCCGAGGCCGAGGCTGAGGCCGAGGTCAGGGTCGGGCGAGGCAAAGACCTTCTCCCGAGGCCGAGGCTGAGGCCGAGGCCTGGGGTCGGGCGAGGCGGAGCTCCCTGTTGCGCCCGAGGCCGAACTCGGGAAAGGCCATGGCTCACTGTTGTTAGTCTTTCCCTGGTGGTTGGCACAGTAGTCGGAACGGGGTGAATAGTGTTGTTTTCCTGTCAGAACGATCAGTAAAGGGGCGAAGTGACTGCGGTCATTTCGACCTTGCCGACTGCGGCGCGCATGTCAGGATAAGGTGTCAGGTGATCCCTGCATTAAATGTGCATGCGATACGGTCGGCGATAAGGTGATTTGGCCGAGCTTGCTATACGACAAAGTTTGCCCGAGCTTAGCCTCGGGCGAGCCGAGGGTGCGTCTGCTGCCTAAGGAGGCCCTCGGGCGAGGCGTGATCGCGTCCGAGACCACTGTTCTTGCCCGAGGCCGGGCTCGGGTGGGACGAGATCGCATCCTTTGGTAGATGAGGTTTTAACTTTGCGCTGTGCTTACCATCCTTTACGGTCTGTTTTGAAGATGTTTTTCAGTCATGCTTAGGTGTATTGGGGGTACCCCTAATTACGGTACCCGACAGTTATGTATCTATTATCTTTAATATTTGATAACAAAAAGTCTATGAAGTTTAGAAACTACTATATGAAAGGGAAATGACCTTAACTATTTCCTCGGATTGGTTTTGGTGCTTGATGACTATCACAACCTTATGGACTAACAAGTTTGCCTAGTCTTTAATTCATATGTTCATAAGTGCAACAATTCAGATTTTATGGCAGAAACAGTCCAAAACCAACCAAAATGGGTAAAACTTGGAATAGAAGAACTTTGCCTAGTTCTATACTTTGTATAAGTTGTATACACCCCTAGGAACTTAATTGACTCATACAAAGAGGTTGGATTGGTCAGTTTCAACGAAACACACTTTTGGACCTAGCAAAATCAGGAATATAAGTTAGAGAGAATGAAATAGCCAAATTTCATGACTTAGACTAGTTGATAAGTCACTAGATATGTTTGTCGAAGCCATAGGAACACCAAAATTGTTTGAAGAAGATATGTCAAAGTCTACCAAAATTGGTCTGTAAAGAGGCACACCAGACCGGTCCGGTGTTGCACCGGACCGAGTGCTCAAAGGGGTTTCAGATTGGCTTTTCTCAGCTGGAGCAGCGGACCGGTTCGGTGGCTATCCGGACCGAGTATGTAGGGAGCATGTAAAAATGCACTTCGGAGGTTGGCGCACCGGTGGCACACTGAACCATCTGACATCGCCAACGGCCGGCTTTGCCAGACAGAACGGCTACCTACAGACACATTCTGACAAGGTCGGGTGGTGCACTAGACCACCACTATAGAGGGTCTGGTGCACCACCCCGCATAGCACTTTTCAACCATTTACTCCAACAAATATTTTGGGTGGTTGGAGGCTATAAATACCCCCAACCAGCACATTATAGACACAAGCACTACTTCAACCTACTATATACATCAGGTGCAACACTTCCCACACATTCAAATCCATTCACACGCAACATTCATCCGATTTGAGTTTGAGAGACTTAGCGGCTAGTGCATTCGAGTGTTGCAAGTTTTTATGATCTTGATTTGAGTTTTGTTCTCACTCCCCCTCCCCCATTCTCATTGTTGTAAAACAAAGCAAGAGACGTTGTTCTTTGTGTGGAGTTCCTTGCGGGACTTGGTGTCCCTATAAAGTTAAAAATTCTATCTGATATGGATGATCTAGAAATGATATATTTTATTCTTTTTATACATCTTAACGTAATATAGATTAGAACTTAAAATTGAACATATTAGTAATTGTTCGAGATTTTTTTATGACTTTTGGTAGTTTAAATATACAGCCATTACATAAAAAGCTCGATTTGTCTACAGTTTCTGCCACATACTGCACTACTGCATAGTGACGTGCATTTATTATTAAACATGTACCACATCAAATGTAGTGGGACTGCATCATTATCATTATGCATACTTTATACTCCCTCACGTTTTAGTTAAAAATTAACTAATGGACGACAAATATTTAAGAAGTCATGCAAGTCTGGCATATATCTTTCAAACTAACATTAAACATGACAGTAACGAAATATGTGTTTTTATCTCTAGAATGAGAGAGGAGATCGACGTATATCTATGGTGTACCAACCGGGTAGGTGATGCAGTAGAGGGTACATATATATAAAGAAAAGGGGGTTGATCAGAGAGTGGGTGGAGGGAGAGAAAGTGGTAGTATCTGCTGCATTTGTAAGGTGACAAAGGAAAAGACAAGAAAGGTCGGCACGAGCGTGGGTTTGCTATTTGCTGCTGCTAGTAGGGGTGAAAACGGGTAGGGTACCCGAAACGGGTACCGGATACGGGTACCGAAACGGGTACCGGATACGGGTACTGATTCGGGACCATTTTTCGGATACGGATACGGGTATTTTTTTATATTCGGGACGGATACGGGTAATACCCGGATAGTACAGCTTCGGATTCGGGTCGGATACGGAGCGAGTACTACCCGGTAAATACCCGGATATTCGGGTCGGATACGGGTACCCGGAATTCGGGTACCCGTTTTTTCTTTTTCTACATAATAATATAGTTATAAAATCATAACTTTTACATATGAAATCGGATGAAGATAAAGTTTATATAAAAATTGTAGAGCTCGAAGAGATCTATAACTTTGTAGTACAACACATTTTTGTTTAAACATATCTTTAGACCAAAATCATTGAAATAATGTCTAAATTTATATCAAAATAATAAACTTTATCATTTTCATGTGGGGACTTAAGATTATATCCATGTGGGAACTTAAGATTATCTTTTTATAAACTATTTATTAATATTGGTAACTTATTTGCAATTTCCGGTCGACGCTACAATATTTTTATGAATTTAATTATATTTTAATGATTTTCTACAACAAGAAATTAATAATACACCAAATAGTCTAAAAATCATGAATTTTTATGGGGACACAACATATATCCACATATAGTTCTCAAAAACATTTGGACTATAAAATCCACAAGATGTTGGTGTTTCTTCCATTCCGCTCCCACTTATTGCGTGAGTTACACGTGAAATCATTTTATGTATCGAAGTTTCAACATAATTAATATTTCACTTATCATTTTCACGCGGCGACTTGAGGTTTTATTTGAATAGAATGTTTATTTGTTTTGGTAAGCTTTTTGCAATTTTGGATCAAAACTAGTGTATTTATGAATTTTAATTATATTTTGATGATTTTATGTAGAAAGAAATTAATAATGTATAGATAGCCTCAGGAATCTATGAAATTATACGAAGGTACAACATATGGCCACATATAGTCATAAAAAATAATGGGACCATAAAATCCACAGGATGTCAACGTTTCTTCTATTTTATTTTCACTTATTGCGTGAGTTACACGTGAAATCACTCTAAGTATCCAAGTTTCAACATAATCAATACTTCACTTTACCATTTTTATGTGGAAACTTGAGATTATCTTCTATTAAATGTTTATTAGTATTAATTTACTTGCAATTTCGTGGTCGAACAAGAATATTTTTTATAACCAATTAATGTATTATCCGACAAGTATCCGATATCCGATCAAATAATATCCGTATTTGTCACTTATCCGCCCGGATAAATATCCGGTCCCTGTATCCGTATCCGTCCCATTTCTAACTATCCGTATCCGATCCCGAATCCGTTTTAAATATATTAGGGTAGGATACAGGATAAGCTAATATCCGTCCGTATCCGCCCGTTTTCACCCCTAGCTGCTAGCTACGCGAGTGTGGTGTGTTTTGTGCTGCGTGTGTGATCTATCTAGTGAGCTGTGTGGCAAGTGGACAAGTGCACGCTTGCTTGCAGAGGACCGTCGTCGTGTGCTCCTCCTCGTCTCTGACTCTTATCTATGTACTCGCTCACAGTTCCAGCGAGTGAGTACTTGGGCATTTCTCCTGCTGCCTGCTGCTGTTGATTCAATCAATTTGTACTGGGCTGTAGTATTCTCAAAAGAATGAACTGTGTCGTAGTGCATATAGTAATTGATGATTGCTCAAAAAATGGATGTCAGACAAAAAGGAAAAAATGTTTCTTTTTTTTATTATTTTTAACACGTTTCTTTGAGAGGGCGAAGAATGCACAGCCTTTTGCATCTTTGTTAGGATCCTGGCTCTCTCTTTTGCCTTCTCCGTTCTCCCCTTCCCCTAAAAGCCAGCAGCGAGTAGATACTAGATAAAAGCCCGGGTCGGTTGTGGTGACACTGGCCTTCTTCCCCTTTGCTTCTCTTCTCTGCCGCTAGGGAGGTGCTGACACTGTTCCTCTTCCAGTCTTCCCTCATCCTGCTCTCTCCCATGTCCTCCTCCTCCGGTCCTCGGCGGCCATGACTGCTGCGGCCTCTTCCGTCCGTCCCTGCGCGCTGCATGGCTGCTGCCAGCTCTAGATACATACTCCTAGCTAGGCAGCTGTTGCCTTCACCTGCTGCCGCGCGCTGCTCGATCGACTGCACGTCTTCACAGTTCACACCACAGAGAAGAGTGGAGAGAGAAAGCCAAGAAGCCGGCAGGGGAGAGTAGGGAGAGAGAGAGGGGAGGAGTAGTCGTGTGATAGAAAGAATCTGGAATTGCTTTCCCTCTCGTTTTGTCCCCCCTGCGCCTCCTTGATTATTGTGTTGCTTGCTGTTCCTCCCTGCCTGCTTGCTCGCTGCTTCGGCTTGGAGGCCTTCTCATGCATCAAACTCCTTAACATCTCTCTCTCCCCCTCTCCCATACATACCCCCTTGTCTGATGCCTGCTTCTGCTTCTGCTTGCCCCATCCTCCTTCATCCTTCACGAGTTCGTCTCTCGATTTATTGTCTGCCACACCTCCCTTCAGCTATCTTCCCCTAGCTAGCTAGGTACCAGTAGTGTGTGTGTGTATAGATAGATTTGTAGATATAGACACACACAACAAGTGCAAGATCAGGCGAAAGCTACTAGCCGCCCTTGCACTCCATTCGTCGTCCTTGGGTTCTCCTCCTCACCTAGGTACTATGTTCCACCATCAGCAGGAGCTCTTGCAGGCAGAAGCTGCAGCGGCAGATCGGGAGAGCAGCATGTCCAACCTCACCTCCTCCGCGTCCGGCGGCCCCAACGCGGCGCCTGCTGCTGCTGCTGCCGCTGCCCCGCCGGCGCCGGCCTCCGGCAACAACAAGCGAAAACGGAGCCTCCCAGGCAACCCCGGTAGGTGGTAGACGATCTTGTCTTTTCTCTTGTATATGACCCGATTAGGCTTGCGTTGCGACTGACGATGATACGGACCGGTGGCATGTCATCTTGGTGATCGTCATCATCAGACCCCGAGGCGGAGGTCGTGGCTCTCTCCCCGGCGACGCTGATGGCGACGAACCGTTTCGTGTGCGAGATCTGCGGGAAGGGGTTCCAGCGGGACCAGAACCTGCAGCTGCACCGGCGCGGCCACAACCTGCCGTGGAAGCTGAAGCAGCGCGGCACGGGCAAGGAGGCGCAGCGGAGGAAGGTGTACGTGTGCCCCGAGGCGTCGTGCGTGCACCACGACCCCGGCCGCGCGCTGGGCGACCTCACCGGCATCAAGAAGCACTTCTTCCGCAAGCACGGCGAGAAGAAGTGGAAGTGCGACAAGTGCTCAAAGAAGTACGCCGTCCACTCCGACTGGAAGGCGCACTCCAAGATCTGCGGCACCAGGGAGTACAAGTGCGACTGCGGCACGATCTTCTCCAGGTATATAACTCTCCGATCACTCTCTGTGTTTTTTCTTTGGGGTGCTCGGTCATCGTCGTCTCTCTTTCTCTCGTTCTTGCTAGCTAGCCCATCTTCCATTGCGATTTTTGCGACTGCAATTGCTGCCGGCTCCAGATGCTATGCATGTTAAAGTTGCAGTGAGCGCGTAGCTGAAGCTGACTCCGGTGTGCACACTGGTCAACCCTGATCCTCTCTTCTTTCACACTTGAAGATCGTCGATCGAGGGAAGGGGTTCGATTAGCTCTTTGATGCTTTGGTTGGGAGGAAGTGTGGTGTGGTGATTAGATTAGCATGTGGGTGGTGATAGATATTAGATAGGGCACTGATTAGAGGAGAGGGAACGATATGTCAGCCAGGCTAGGCTTGATAACAATCATAGGATGGAATGGGAGCTAGCTCTAGTAGAGTAGACACCACCAGTGCTGTACCGGCTGACCAACTGCACTGGCTTGGTTTTTCTTGGCTTCTGCTTGCTTGCAGCAGAAACCAGCAATGCATCAGAGGAGGAAGATTGTACTGGTGTGTGCAGCAAAACGGAACCCAATGTCAATACTCCAGCTTCTGCTAGCTTGGGGGCATGTGTGTGTCCTTATCGTGTGCGTGTGATTCATTTGAGAGAGGACCAATCACCGAAAAGCTACGGGGGCATAGGGCTGAGAAAAAGAGATCCGCGAACCTCGGCGGTGAATCTCCTTTGCAGAGCCGGGGGTGGCTTTCCATCTCCTTCTCTCGCCCCAATGCTGCCTGTGCTGTGCTACTCCCTATCCATTCTGCCTAATTGCCCTACTAGAGAGCTAGCTGCATGACTACACGCACTGTCCTCCTCTCTCCTGTGTCCCTTCTTCCACGGGTGACTGGGTTATAATAGTCTCTCTCTTCAACACCAGTCATACACGCCAGCATTGCGTTGCGCTAGCGGTAGCCATGTCTGGTGGTGAACAAGGAATCAAACGGGATGTATGGAGCTTTTGCTTTTAGCTTTCTCTTTTCCTTTTTGTTTCTGAGCGAGCTCTGATCACGGGCGGGCCGCGGGCTACAGGTACATGACGGTAAAGATTTTTGGATCCTCTTCGTTTTCTTCTCTGATTTCGCGTCGCATGCGAATGCAGGCGGGACAGCTTCATCACGCACCGCGCCTTCTGCGACGCGCTCACCGAGGAGAGCGCCAAGGCCATCGGCCTCAACGCCATGGCGGCCGTGCCGGCGCACCACCACCACCCGATGCTCTTCTCGCCGCCGCCCACGCACGTCATGCAGCAGGACGTCGCCCTCCTCCAGGAGCACGAGCACCACCACCAGGAGGTCATGCAGCAGGAGCACTGCAACTACGCCATGAAGACGGAGATGCCGCCGTGGCCGGGGATGACCTACGACCACCCGCTGCTGCAGCCGCTCTGCAACGCCGCCGCACCGGCACCGCAGAGCTCGGCCACGTCCACGCCGCCGCCAACGACGACGCAGCTTCCCGCTGCCTACGCGCACCTATCGGCCACGGCGCTGTTGCAGAAGGCGGCGCAGATGGGCGCCACCGTCGCCGGCGCGGGCTACACCCAGATGGCGGGGCCCGCGACAAGCGCCACCTTCGGCCTCGGCCTCCCGGACCTGCAGAATGCCCAGCAGCAGCATCAGGACGGCGGGATCATGGCCGGGCTCGCGAGGACAGCCTCCCACGGCCGCGGCGGCGAGGAAGGCGGCGGCGGAGGCGGAGGTGGAGGCGACGGCATGACCAGGGATTTCCTGGGCCTGCGCGCCTTCTCCCACCGTGACATCCTCGGCCTCGCCGGCTTGGACGCCTCGTGCATGGGCGCCATTATCAGTGCCAGCGCCAGCATGAGCTGCTACGACGAGCCACAGCAGCGTGCACAGGCTCAGGCAGAGCAGCAGCAGCAAAGCAGCAACGAGCAATGGCACAGCATGGGCAGCCATCATAGCTAGGTCGATAAAGCTACTTTCTTCTTCCTCTCGCCAGCCGTCATCGGTACGTCGCCATCGCTGCCGTCGCTGTGCAGAGGCAAAGCTAGCTAGGGCCGGCCGCTCGGTGCACCGTGCCTTTTGCTCATCTTTTGCTTCTGTTCAGGATATCATCTCATGTGGTAACCACGCAAGCGATCAAACCGTTCCGATCAAACTCTAGCCCGGTCCAAGGATGGTGATACAGAGGTACGCAGGGAGTTGTTGTATAATTTTTTTTTTTTTGGGTTGGCGAAGAGATCGGCCAACATGTAAGCTAAGCTCCAATCAAGGGAAGAAAACCATAGCTATATGTGACAGTAATAATACATGCATGCATTCATCATCTCTAAAGGTTGGACATTGCTTCTAATGTAGTAATAGATCATGGTCCAGATGTCTCTCTTAACAATAAGCTATGATTCTAAATAAATTTTAGTTCAAAAATAAATATAAATAGAACATGATTCTAATCTAATTTGATTTTTAGATTTTATAGCGTAAAATTTAAAGTCATTTACCGTCCATAATCTCATGTGTGCAGTTTTGGTGGTATAAATGTTTCTTTTTTTTCGAAAAACGGCACGGTATTTGGTGACACGACTGTGGGGAGAGTAGATGGTGTGGATGAACTGGGCACAGCACAGACAGGCCAGTAGAGCTAGGTGCATTCTTGGGTCTACGAGACATGTGTGTGGCCTACAGCCTACTGGCCGTGATATTTTTATTTAAAAAAAAAACCTATGCATGTGTGTGCCTGTCTGTGTACTGTGTCGTGCAATCAGGCCACGTACTGGGCAGTGCTGGCTACTGTTCACCCGTGACAAGGTTTTGTTGGTATTGGACATATCGGGTCATGGGCACGCATTATTCCATGCAGGATTCACGGAGCGAGAGCGAATATTGGAAAGGTCACAACTGTGTGTGTATATATAAAAAAAAATAAAGAACTGCTGTGCAATTAAGTTTCCACTACGAGTCTACGACCGATATAAAACTAAACTGTTACAAGTCATAAAAAATTAAAAGTAATTATATATATACTCTATAAAGCCAAATTTTAAGTTTTAGTTTATTCTATTAATTAGATTACACGAGAGTTGTACAGAAAACTTAATTACAACACACAAAGTTTTTGCTTGCAACTTTAGCATCTGTAACATGAATTTTGTTCCCTTTTTTTTGTATGTTTTGTCCATCGTGGTTTTAAGAGTTGTTTTAAAATTTCATTTTTTTGGTTGCATTGTGTTATTTAACAGACGCGGAGCCACGTTAGGGCAGACATAAAAATCGTTAAAACTGTGTATTTTTTTGTAAAAAGACCAGTACATATTATTGTATGTTACAGATTTTGTAATATGTGTGTATGTATATACACCATATATGGCAACCATGACCGGCGCGTTGACGCCATCTTTGTGGGATGAATATAAGATAAAATGTTGCGGGAATTAAACGGGGTGCAACTCTAGTTAAAATCTATTGGGTCAAAATAAATTAGATGTGCTACATATGAAATATTTTAAAGAAGCAAGATACCACAAATGGTAAGACGTTTACATATAACTAGCATTGTCTAATTTTGAAGTATTAGACTAAAGCAATCTACTTAAGCACTGACACACAATCTTTTTTAAGAGAATAAATAATTATATTCAAATTTGGCAAAATACATCCCAAAATTACATATGAAAAAGGATCTAAACTAAAAAAATAAACAAAATTATATTTTGTGCTTTCATCATCGATCTTCTGTGGTGGTCTTGGTCGATGCAACCGATGTTTTGGATGAACTAAACTCTGTCGAACATCGAACGGTCCTTAAGATTAATCCCTCGACCAACAGTTTTTTTGGACGTGTCGCAAGATACAACGTTCTAGAACCAAACTGAAACACATCTAAATTGATATTCAGAAGAACGAATATACACGATTAAATCGCCCTGTACAATACAAGTAGGGAACACCTCTAAGCCTTAATCCATTAGGGTTGGACGCCTATTTTTCTCTCCTGATCATGGAAAATGAGGTTGGTGGCCCAAATTATATACAAAAGAACCTAAAATAAAAAATGAACAAAATCCTATCGAATTCTTTCATCTTCATTTTTCCTAGTGGTCTTGGTCGACGTGGTTGATGCCTCAAATGGGGAAATTCTGTCAAACAACGAATGGTCCTTATAACGAACCCCTCAACCAACCCAAAAACTTTTGGTATGCCATAAGGTACAATGTTCTAATAATAAATCTTTGTCCACGGAACACAAAGATTGATTCGCATGTGCGTTGGACATTTACATAACTATAATTATAGTATATGTACTATATTAATTTACATAACTACATGTAAACACAAGACATGAAGCGGGGAGAAGGGACTCACTGGTCAGAAATGTAGACGGCGAGGCGCGGGGAGGCGGTGACGGCAGCGCGTAAGAAAACAATGATCACGGGCCCATACAATAGCGCTATGTAAGTGTTCTTTGCTGAGTGCCTGCGATTTAGCACTCAGCAAAGATTTTTTTTAGTTTTAAAATATACTTTGCCAAGTGCACTAGATCTGGCACTTAGCAAAGACGTTTTTGCCAAGTGACCACTGACAAGCACTCAGCAAAGACGTTTTTGCCAAGTGACCACTGACAAGCACTCGGCAAAGAGAGGTTTAATATTTTTAAATAAACTTTGCCGAGTGTCTACCGGTCGACACTCGGACTCGGCAAACTATGTTTTGCCGAGTGTTTATGTTGGACACTCAGTAAAGTATATATTTTTTCTTTTCTCAACCAAACTTTTTGTGGCATGTCCCAAAACTTTTATAATTGTTCCTACACTATGCATAATTATAAAAGTGTTTGCTATAACTATTAGATTTTGTTCGTTCAATTGAATTTCCTAGGATAATTCAGATTTGAACTGCATGCCACTCGAAAAATATAAAACCGTGAATGCAAAAATGGTATCCATGTTATTTAGCATAAGTTACAGCCGATTTAAGGAACAGACCGGAATTTTCGAGCATCATGCTCATTAAACTTGACCATGAACTTGTTATCCAGTTGTTTAAAAATTTATAAAACACAAACAAAGTCAGAAAATCATGAAACTTGTCCACATGTCATGATATCATATGTAGATGTTGTGATAAAAATTTGAGATTGTTTCGAGAAATAAATCTATCATTCGTCAGCTATAGATGTTTGCTGACGGCACTTTGCCGAGTGTCGCCTTTCGCTGAGTGTTCGGCGCGAGGAGGCGGTGACGGCGGCGGCGTAAGAAAACATTGATCACGGTGCCATACAACAGCGCTATGTAAGCGTTCTTTGCTGAGTGCCTGCGATCTGGCACTCGGCAAATATTTTTTAAATTTTAAAATATACTTTGACAAGTGTACTAGATCTAGCACTCGACAAACACATCTTTACCGAGTGACCACTGACAAGTACTCGGCAAAGAGAGGTTTAATATTTTTAAATAAACTTTGTCGAGTGTCTACCGGCCGACACTCGACAAACTATGCTTTGCCGAGTGTCTATCTTGGACACACAATAAAGTATATTTTCATTTTTTTTCTTTTTGCAACCAAACTTTGTGTGGTATGTCCCAAAACTTTTATAATTGTTCCTACACTATGCACAATTATAAAAGTGTTTGCTATAACTATTAGATTTTGTTCGTTTAATTGAATTTCCTAGGATAATTCAGATTTGAACTGCAAGTCACTCAAAAAATGTAAAATCTCGAATGCAAAAATGCTATACATGTTATTTAGCACAAGTTACAGCCGATTTAAGGAGCAAACCAGAATTTTCGAGCACCATACTAATTAAACTTAATCGTGAACTTGTCATCCAGTTGTTTAAAAATTTATAAAACATAAACAAAGTTAGAAAATCATAAACCTATCGAGAAAATCCATCATTCGTCAGCTATAGATGACTGTTGACAGTATTTTGCCGAGCGTCATCATTCGCCGAGTGTTCGACACTCGGCAAAGCGGTCTTTGCCGAGTGTCTTCTTGTGTCAATAGTCCTGATCACGGTAAATGTGGTCATTACCGTGAGTAGGACTTTGCTGAGTGTAGCTCTCGTCAAAGATGTCTTTACTAAGTGTCCGATAAAAAACACTCGGCAAAGCGTTGAGCACTTGACAAAGAGCCGAATTTCAGCAGTGAAGTTGAAGCTACTTTAGCTGAATTCGCGCCAACTTAAGCTATGCCGAGTTCAGCATAGGATACTCTGATTCTCGAATCCGCGCCAACCACCGGGAGCGCCGGAATCATTTTATTATTATTATTTATATATATGAGTGGTACGCTGTACATATATCTTTTCCAGTGAAACAGATTAAAAAATATATATGTTGCATGCTTTATATTTTAACTTTGTTTGTTGTTGTTAAAGAAACAGCAAGTCAAGTCGGCAGACGGATGATGGACTGATGATGATTATATAATATAATATAATATAATATAATATAATAACAAACCGTCGAACAGCAGGTGCGATGCATTATGTAATGTAATCTCTGCCGAGCATCGTCATGGCGGGCGCTGCTTCCAGCTAACCCCTAAAAAACAAACAAAAGCAGAGGTTGGCCGAGGCTGACCGGAAAGGTTAGCTGCTCATCACTTAATTAGTTAATTAATTAATCAGGGGCTTAACCAATTGGATTCGATTACCTAAACACGAGGCAATCTGAACAGAGGGCACGCTTTTTGGCGCCATCATGTCGCTGGCTGCATCCACCGATCCCTGTCCCTGCCCCTGCCCCTGCCCTGCGACTGATTATAGTAGTAGTAGCTAATTATTGGTGTTATAAACAGCTAATTAGTCTGGGGAGGAGAAAATGCGCACGGCTGATTAGCAAGCAGGGAGAGGGGGGGGGGCCTAGAGATGGCAACGGGTGAAGACCCGCCGGTTTTACGATCTTGACTCGGCCCGGTTAGACTAAAAACTTCTCGCTTTAATACTTCTATTCGTGCACGGGTATAATTTCACGCCCATATTCAAACACAGCGGATATTCTATACCCGATGGGTATCCAGACCCGTTTAGGGCTTGTTCGGTTATTTTCAATCCATACAGATTGGAGGGGATTTTGACTTACCAGAGATTGAGACCCTCTCAATCCCCCTCAATCCATATGGATTGGGGTAGAACCGAACAAGCCCTTAGAGTAGTGGAGTTGCGAGTCTGCCCAACTTAGTTTAGGAAGAATAGTGAGCGTCGAGCGGCAACATCTGGCCTTTTGTCTTCCATCTTCCAGATGCGGGCATGCTGTGTGCCTGCGTGCATCTTGGTCATTTGAATTGCACATTAACGAAGAGTCGCGTTACAGAAGCTTAAAGCTTCAGATGTGCTTTACTATTTTGGCTGGTTGTTTGACTACTGCTATCATGTGTCTCAAAACATATATGTAGCATATAGTTGTACTCTGAAGCCAGGAGCCCGAGACAAATCATTGAGCTAAGCCAAAATTTTATAGAATTGCTGGCTATATTCCAGGGCATTTTATACACATGTGTACACGGCCCGGAACGAGTTTAACGAGTATGTACCCATACTTGTTCTACCCGTTAGGTTCTCTTTTCCTTCTGTCAACAGACCCTGTGGGTATATAATTGTGACCAAACCCATTCTCTAATAGAGTAATTAGTCGTCGGTTAATGGGTAACGGGTCCCGTTGCGGAGGGACGGGCACGCAGTGGTTCGCTGTCTGCTGCCTGCTGGCGTCGCGTCAGCAGCTGGGGTACTATACAAGTACGGAGTATTATTCAGCAGCTGCGGTCGGCGTCAAGACAAGCGTCAAGGGGCCGGACATTCCATGTGCCACCTCATCTCCCACGCTTAAAATTAACTCTCGTGCTGTTTTTTCCCCTTCCTCCCACCTCCTCGAGTCCGGGTGATCACAGCATGCAGGGATCGGAGGAGCCCAGTTAATTCGCTGGGTGCACCATGGACAAACGGATACCACCAGTACGTACCACGAGCAATCGTATGTATGTATTCACTCCGTGTCTTATGTATGTAGTGGTTTGCTACAGTTTTTATATACTTAAATATAACTATTGTTTATTTTTTAAACAGTAAGGTACATGTGGTTTGGCGGTTAACCCTAAATTTCTGAAGTAAGGGTTGAGTTCGAGTAGTTGCTCTACACTATTTTTTACGTAGTGTGGCGTGTAGGGCGTAGGTTCTTGATAGATTAATATAGATGTATGTATGCTCTGATCTGCTGGCTTTTTTTTATCAGCACATCATCATCGACAGATCGCAGAGCATGCAGCAAAGGTGTTTTGGCATCGATCCAGAGAAAGATCAGATCCAGACTCGGGACTTTTTCCCCCAACGCAACAAGACCACAGGGAAGATCCCCATGACCATGAGCAACAACAGCAAACATCATCAGGCAGCCAGGAGTAAAGTAAGGAGCAGAATACAGGGTCAAGAAAGGGGGATGGCCGGCCGGCCGGATGGATGTGCAGTAAAGCACAGCACACAGCGCGAGCTACATGGGAGACTAGAAAACGCCCCAGGCTAGCTAGTCTCCAGAGGTGGTCCGGAAACCCATGATTAGCTACCCAAAAAAAAAAATCTCTCATACGTTGCTTCATCTTGACCTGAGCCCACGCATGTCTCATCTGATTTAAACGTGCAATTAAGTAGTTCAGAAAAGGGAAGAAATGACACATTTTGGTTCCAGGATTTTTTTTAAAAAAATATATTCATTTCTTAGTTCGGTATGAATAAAATAAACTGTAGTACTACATGTTATTGCAGCGGTCTGATGTGACAAGGCTGGGAAAGAGACATAAAACAAAGGCTATTGTTTCACAACCAACGGCCAAAGCAAAGACAGTTTTAAAAAAAGAGAACAGTGACGTAGTACTCCACACAATACGTACGGGAGCCCGGAGCCATCCTCAGAGGCTTCTTCTCAGGAACCGGCTGTTCCTGTGCATGAATCCGTAGTGTTCATATAAAACCAGCATATATATATTTCATGCTTCTCTTGCATACAATTAATTATGCCCATGCAATTAATTGTGTTTTCCTTCCAAAAACATGGGGCCTCTGCCGCTGTGCTCTCACATCTTACTACCTGTCTTCTCGTGTGGTTGGTTCAGTAGTCCAATATCATTCATAACCGACTAAAAACAGAAAGGAGCGTTCGTTCAGTGTGGAGCTCGACGCAGGTGTGTGGTAGAGCTCGCTCAGTGACGACTAGGGGAGGCAGCAGACCTGACAGGACGGCTTCTCCTTACTGTGAAAAGCGAGCAGTAGCATTGTTTGAAGACAGCCCAAATGTTATCTTTTTTTTAATAATAACAAGCCTTTTCTTTTAAAAAAAATAAAATAAAACGTGTGTGTTCAAGTGGAAACATGTAGTTGCAAACGTAAATTCTGCACAAACAGCGAGAGAAAGTGATAAGTTTGGTACGCCCAGATTCCCAGGAACCTATCCAGATGGACACACGTGGATGAACCTATCCACCCAGTTCGATCTCATGACGTGAAGTACAGAGTACATGTTGAGGGCGCACAAGTCGCTCGGACCATAATTTCGACTCAGTCGCTTTCCATTCCTTTCGAGGGTCACAGTACTGACAGTAATGCTTGGCAAATCAAGATAACCACCACACACACATCGGCCGGGATTCTTGGTAAATAGAAAACGACAGCCTGGCAAATCAAGATAACCACCACACACAACCCAACCCTCCTTCCACACGAGGGCACGATACGTGGAATTACTGACGAGAGGAGACACAGACCATTTTCAATGACCAGGGTAATTTTCAGTGGCCGAATCCCTTCTCCCTCCCTTTACTCTCCCGACACGTCACGGCCGACGTGTAATTAGTGCCTTATTTTCGGCGGCGCGTCAGGGCCGACGAAAATTAAGGTTTTTAAACACCCAGCAATGCAACTTTCTTTTCTCTTTTCTTCTCCCTCCCTTCTCTCCCGACGCGTCTGCTGCTCCGGCCTCTCTCCGCCGCCGCCGCATGCAGCCGCCACCCCCAACATGTTCATCAATTGTTACTGTAGTGAGAGGGTAATTTTCGTTCAAAGGAACTGTTGGGGCCATGCTTCGTTGCGCCGAAGGTCTTACACGAAGAAGCAGCTTCAGCTGAAGTTGTCCCCAGGAGATGGCCGAAGGTTCCTCTTCATGAAGCTTCGGCATTACAAACCGACATAGAGATAGAATGACCTTTTAATCCATAAAGGTCTGAGTCAATGTTGTAAACTTTTATGAGGGGCATAATTGTAATTCGTCACAGGCTGTGTCCTGTGTCTATAAATAGATGAACAGTACCCCCGTACTGTTCACGCTGACTTGTATTCACTCGCGCGTCACGCTTGGACTTTTGCCTTCTGTCAAGCCGAAGGTAAAAATGTAATTCAATATTGTTCAAGTGCATTCATGATCATATGATTAAATGATATTAATGATGACATATGATTATTCATGTTATTTCTCATGTCTCATATGCTTCCCCTTTCATTGAGATTTACTGTAATGTCGAAGGTACGTCCTTCATGACCTTCGTCTGAAGATCATTATATCCTAAAGGAGATAATGCTCTGAAGGACGAAGGGCATTAATCATTAACCTTTTTTTTGTGTTGCCTTGTTTTTAATTCATAGCACTTGAGAACAAGTCCCCAACAGGAACTGGACACCACCATTATCATACGATGGACCGAACAAACCCTGACTGTTGTAGCGAGAAACAGCGTCACACAGTCGTCACCTGGTCATGTGACGACGCCCAGGCGTAGAGGGAGTGATGAGGGACACAACACAATGCAACTCACATGCCTGCTTGCATGGCAAAGCTGCAGTGATGAATCATCATGTGAACCCCCCTCTCAGTGACCATGCATGTGAACGTAAATTCTGAAACGACGATGCAGCAGCTAGCACTGCACCCGCAGTCGCAGAGATTTCGACAGCAGACAAGTACTCCAGCGCGGGGACACACTTGAGACGACGAGGCAACAGCCACACAGTACTCCAGCTAGCATATACCTGCTGGGGCCTTCGGCATCTGCTGCTATGGCGTTGGCGTTACCACAATCTTTTCAGCTATATATTTCGCAGCTAATTCTCAACCCAAGAGATAGGAACGGAGATCCCGGGGGTATTATTGCATGCACGCAAGCCCCAGACAATGCACTGCACCAGGCTAATGCTGGTCGCGGGTCGCCAGCATAAGTCTGCCACAGATGTGTCCCGGATCATGATGATGATCCAAGACTAACTAAACAACAGCCCCCGATAGCTGCCTGCCTGCCTGCCATTCTCCTGTGGGCAAACGGACGTAAATTAGCGCTTGCATGGAGCAATAGGAATAATCTGAGTTCCCTGGCATGGAAAAACCAAGTTGACAAGATCACTCTTCGTCTTTCCTCAAAACTCTTGCTAAGGGCAAGGCAGAAGCTTGATACCAAAGCATGCAGCTGGAGAAATCGGACCCCACGCACAGTAAGGACTAGTTTGGGAGTTCAAATACTAGAGGGGATTGGAGGGGCTAAAATCCCCTTCTTATTTAAAATTGAATAAGGAGGGGATTTTAACCCCTCTAATCCCCTCCGATTTTATAGCTCCTAAACTAGCCTTAAGTTTTTAAGGCGAAGCATCTTTATTCAAATGACAGACAACTCAACAGAAAGAAATGTACGGAACAACCCACCGAGGTGGGGGGAGGTGCCTCACAAAACAGCCGCTTGCTGGCAAACCGAATAATTACACATCAAGTCCCGTTGTGCTACCTCGTGACTGGAGGTTCAACTTTTCCACGACATCTAAGCAAAGGTACGGTATAAATCACGTCAGATTTCTGTATCAAAGCTGTGGATTACCCACAAGGAATCAACTAAACAAGCCCTACTGTCAGTTAAAGGATACTGTTAGGCTGTGTCCTCTACACTAGCCGGTTAACAAGAACCAGGGTAGAGTTAATCCAAACCATCTGATTAATGCACGCCTTTGATCGCGGGCTTTCCTGACCGTGGTTGCAGCCCTCAGTCACACGACGCCATATAAAAGAGATTAAGGGGGGCGACGTGTTTAGCCAACGCTAATCGCTCGACCTAAAACCCTAATAATCCACATTCACAATGAGGCCCCTATCGCCTAGGAGTGCATAGTGACCGGAAGAGCGTGTGCAACAGGAGTAGATGGTGGATGTGGGGAACAATGGTGCCCCAAACGGCATCCAGATCCGATCCCCTGCCATCTGTGCAGGGAACTTAGGATCCTCCGCCTCAACCTCAATTGCAAGGAGATGGCCATGGAGGAGGCGGGAGCGCTTTGCAAGACGCGACGCCATCGATGCCACAGCGATGAACAACAACAACGGCTGTATTTGAACCCTAACTTCTCAGTAGATTAGATCTACTCAACATAGATGTTTTCCCCGAGTACAGATTGGTATTCTAATGGCTTAGGTATGATACTAGACACCACAGTTTCTGTCAATGGTATAAAAGCGCCTAAGTAACCTAGATCTCCTAATTCGCACGTGATTTGAGATCAAATAAGAAGGGGCATAGGTCACGTGATTGAGCTCGGTTATCATCATTGCTCAATCACACCAGAGGAGATTAAGAACAGAGATGCAACAGAGAGAATTTGTTCGCAGGTTAGGGTTTCCTAACCCCAAAATCTTAAGATTCGGTTGAATATCAAAAGACTCAGAGAGTCTCGGACTAGGATTCGGTGAACATAGAGTTTAAGGTTTTCGGATTAGGGTTCACAAACCATAAATCCAAAACATTTTGCGTCATAGAGACCGCACAAAGGGCTCGGGATCCGAAGATCCACGATCAAGAATCAGTGAAAGAATAGAAGCCGTCGAGTAGAAACATTAGAGTTAGAAGACCCTAACTGTTTTCCCCACAAAACGAACGGGTTGAAGTGCATATGTGCAGTGTCCAAGAACTCATAGAGTGCATGGATCGAATCCATCATATAAAAACACAAAAGGGGACCGGATTCACATCAGCAGAACCTCCAAAACTGGATCCCAACTTTATAATAGATCCATTTCATACATACATTCACACAGAGAGGGATTCGAGTAAGGATGGGAGGATCCGGGCATACAAAGTTCAACGGCGGTGGCACATAAATCGTATCTTACCTTGCCAACTGGGTAGACCATCGCTGGTGTAGGAAACGGGTGACGCCTAAGAGGGGGGTGAATTAGGACTTCTAAAACTTTTACCAAACTAGGCCACAAATAAATCTCTAAAGCAAAACCTAAATAATCAAACTATAATGTGCAAACTAGGTTTTGTCTAAGTGTTGCTATCTCTATTGCAATGGCTAAGTTTCAATCTAAACTATATAAGTATAAAAGACAAGATTGAAACTTAAATGCTTAATATAAATGCGGAAGCTTAAAGGGCAAGGTAGAGATGCAAACTCTCGTGGATGACGCCGGTATTTTTACCGAGGTATCCAGAACCGCGCAAGGTCCCGACTAATCCTCGTTGGCTCTCCTACGCAAAGGGAAGCCCACGTGAGGGCCAAACACCTCAGCCGAGTAACTCCATAGAGAGCCGCGGGCCTTCTCCACACGCAAGTGGTGCTTCGCTTTTGGCTCCTCTCGGACGCTCCACGCCATCTCCACTATCGAGCTTCCGGTCGAAAATGCCGAGGGCCTCGTTCCCTCCGATACAAGGTGGCGGCCGTGACACAAACGCGGTTGTCGCGGTCTCGCAAGACTCTCGCCCCACTCGATACAATTACAACGGCTCGCGCAAGAACCGAGGGGTTGTGTGGTTTTACAAAACTCACACAACTAACTAGGGTTCACCTAGAGCAAGCGCTAAAGCGGTCTAACTAACCTAAGCACTTCGCAAAGCACCTACTCTAATCACCGAGTGATTCTATTAAGCACTTGGGTTTTTGAGCTCTTGGAAATGTGCACTATATGCCTTGGTATGTTGTTTGGGCTCTCACACCTTGGAATGGCCGGTTGAAAGTGTATTTATAGCCCCCAACATAAATCTAGCCGTTGGAGAAAAGCTGTTGCTGTCTGCGGCGCACCGGACAATGCATTGTTCAGTGTCCGGTGCGCCTAACTGTTGTCCTACCACGGCAGGTGACCGTTGGCACTGCAGGCTTTTCACACCGGATAGTCTGGACTTCACACCGGACAGTCCGGTGGTCTTCTCTCCACAGTGCCACTTGGAACTAGCCGTTAGGGCTACTGTTCCTAGTGCACCAGACAGTCCGGTGCTCCTCACACAAACAGTCCACAGACAACACTCCTTTCTTCTCTTGGACTTCACTTGATCTTTATAATGTCTTCTTTTGAGGTGTTGCTTTCCTCAATGTTTTGGTCCAAGTTACTTTAGCATCCTGTGAACTACAACACAAACACTAACAAACACATTAGTTCACAGGTTGTGTTAATCATCAAACACCAAAACTCATTAAGCCAAATGGCCCGGGTCCATTTTCCTTACAATATCCCCCTTTTTGGTGATTGATGACAACACAACCAAAGCAAGCAAATATAATAAACATTTGAATGAAAATATGCAATCTACTTGCTAGGATGCATGTTTGTCCCCACAATGTGATATTATGGACTTAAGCCTCCCCCTAACTCCATAATTCACTTACTTCCTATTTATACCAAAGAAGCAAAACCACTTAAAAACACTTGAAGAAATAAAATTTTAAATTGGTGGTGTTTGGTGTTTGATACAATTTTCATTACTTTGGTCCCTAAACTTCTCCCCCTTTGGCATCAACCACCGAAAAGGAAGACATTAAAAGCATGTAGGATGCAAATAAGACTTGCCCTCATAATGGATTTGTCAATTGATACCAACTGTAGGATACCAATTGAAACACCAAATTGTTACTCCCCCTAAATGAGTGTTCTCTTTAGAAAGAAATTTCTCCCCTTTTTAGAGGCGAAGAAATACTCCCCTTGACAGAGATCTTCTACTTAGGAAAAAGCATGTGAGAATAGAGGTGCAAGACATGATTTGATTAGACTAACTTCCTTATGCATAGATAGCAGAATATGATTTAACCACTTATGCATGTATAGCAACATGGAAGTATAAGATATGAAATATAGTCTAACCAAATGCTAGAGAAGACATGTAAGTAAGACTAAATGTTGTCTCAAAGTTACCAATTGAATCCAATGGCAGACCATTTGAAGACAAGTGGTAGACTTGTGAGACGTAAGAGTTCTTGTAGATTTGCACTGGAAGCTTGTTGTCTTTCTCCAGGGACTTCATTTTCCTTACAATGAGACTATTACATGAAATAGACTTAAAAAAGGTATTAGTCTCAAAGTCTTAGATTATAAAGTAATCTCCCCCTAGATGTGTGCATACAAGTTTTGAATACTTGTAGGAGACATGCACTTTGATTTGATATCAAGAGGGGCAAGTTATCTATAATCCGAGCTTTGGCACATATAAGTTAAATGATACTAATTGTAGGATGTAAGATTTTTAAAGCATTAGTGTCATTTACTTAGGAATGTTCAATAAGTTATGTGTCGTGCTTAACTAAACAGTTTAAACCATGTAGGTTTGCTATAAATATGAATTAAAAACAAGCAATCCTACCTTGTGATTTACCTAGTATGCATGCATTTTGAAAGGGAAATAGGGTTAACCTTTTACCATAATTAATTTTGGTGGTTGAATGCCCAACACAAATATATGGACTAACTAGTTTGCTCTAGAATACATGTTCTACAGGTGCAAAAAGGTTCAACACAAACCAATAAATATTCAAGTTAGGGATCAAATTCAAAGGAGCAAAAAGAAACTTGAGTGTGCTGTGGACTGGCGCACCGGACTGTCCGGTGTGCCACCGGACAGTGTCCGGTGCACCATGTCCGTACAAAGATGAACTAGCCATTCTTGGGAAAACTGGGTCACGCTCCGCTATAATTCACCGGACTGTCCGGTGTGCCACCGGACTGTCTGGTGTGCCAGCGGAGCAACGACTACTCGCTCCAACGGTCGACTGCAAAAGCAAATGACAGATGAATAGTGCACGTAGAGTCAGAGGCACACCGGACAGTGAACAGGACCTGTCCGGTGGCGCACCGGACTATCCGGTGCCACAAGAGGACAAGCTCTCAAACGGTCGACTGAGTCAGAACCCTAACGGTTGGGTGACATGGCGGCGCACCGGACAGTGTCCGGTGACGCACCGAACTGTCCGGTGCGCCCATCGACAATAGCCTCCCCAACGGCTTCTTTGGTGGTTGAGGGCTATAAATACCCCCCAACCACCACAACTCCAAGCATCCAAGATTTCTGAGTATCACATTCATTACAAGAGCTCTAGCATTCACTCCTAGACACAATTCAAAAGATCAAAGCCTCTCCAAGTCCCAAATTCATCTCAAACACCTAGTGACTTGTGTGAGAGAGATTTTGTGTTCTTTCGAGCTCTTGCCTCTTGAATTGCCTTCTTTCTTTCTCTTTCTTGTTCTCAAGCAACTTGTAATCAAAGCAAGAGACACCTAAGTGTGTGGTGGTCCTTGCGGGGTCTAAGTGACCCATTTGATTAAGGAGAAGGCTCACTCGGTCTAAGTGACCGTTTGAGAGAGGGAAAGGGTTGAAAGAGACTTGGTCTTTGTGACCACCTCAACGGGGACTAGGTTCCTTAGAACCGAACCTCGGTAAAACAAATCACCGTGTTCATCCGCTTGATTCGCTCTTGATTTGTTTCCCCTCTCTCCTAGACTCAGATTTAATTCTAACGCTAACCCCGGCTTGTGTTTGTGTTTTAAGTTGTAAATTTCAGATTACGCCTATACACCCCCTCTAGGCGACTTTCAATTGGTATCAAAGCCTGGTGCTTCATTAGAGTCTAACAACTCGAAGTGATGTCGGGAGATCACGCCAAGAGGGAGATCGTGACCGACGACAAGCCCGCGAGCTCGGGGAGAATCCTTTCAAGGGAGTCCGGCCACAAGCATAAGGAGGAATCCTCTTCCTCCAACAAGACCCATCGGGGAGGCGACAAGAAGAAGAAGATGAAGAAAGTGGTCTACTACGAGACCGACTCATCGTCGCCCTCGAGATCCGGCTCTGACTCATCGTCCACTACTTCTAAGTACCATGAGCGCAAGAAGTATAGTAAGATGCCCCTCCGCTATCCTCGCATTTCTAAACGCGCTCCTCTACTTTCCATTCCATTAGGCAAACCACCATATTTTGATGATGAGGACTATTGTATGTGGAGTGATAAAATGAGGCATAACCTAACCTCACTCCACAAAAGCATATGGGATATTGTTGAGTATGGAGCGCAAGTACCTAAGGTAGGGGACAAGGACTACGACTCGGACGAGGCCGGCCAAATTAGGCACTTTAACTCCCAAGACACAACTATACTTCTCGCCTCCTTGTGTTGAGAGGAGTATAATAAGGTGCAAGGGTTAAAGACGGCCAAAGAAATTTAGGACATCCTCAAGACGACGCACGAAGGGGACGAGGTGACAAAGATCACCAAGCAGGAGACGATCGATGGGGAGCTCGGTCGTTTTGTCCTCAACAAAGGAGAAGAGCCACAAGCAATGTATAACCGACTCAAAACAATGGTGAAGCAAGTGCGCAACCTCGGGAGCACCAAGTGGGATGACCATGAAATGGTCAAGGTTATTCTAAGATCCCTTGTTTTTTGCAATCCTACTCAAGTGCAATTAATTCATGGGGATCCTAGATACAAATTTATGTCTCCCGAGGAAGTGATAGTAAAGTTTGTGAGCTTTGAACTAATGATCAAAGACTCCAAACACATCGTCAACTTGGAGCAAGGCGCCTCCTCCACACCCGAGGTGCAACCCGTCGCATTCAAGGCGATAGAAGAAGAGAAGAGGGAGTCTACACCAAGTAGACTTCCAATCGGCGCCTCCAAGCTTGACAACAAGGAAATGGCGCTCATCATCAGGAGCTTCCGCCAAATCCTCAAGCAAAGGAGGGGGCAAAGACTACAAACCCCGCTCCAAGAGGGTGTGCTACAAATGTGGTAAGCCCAGTGATTTTATTGCTAAATGTCCAAATTCAAGTGATAGTGACAGGGGCAATGACAAGAAGGGGAAGAAGAAGGAGAAGAATAGGTATTACAAGAAGAAGGGCAACGATGCCCACGTGTGTCGGGAATGGGACTCCGACGAGAGCTCCATCGACTCCTCCGATGAGGATGCTGCCAACTTCCCCGTCAACAAGGGACTCCTCTTCCCCAACGTCGGCCACAAATGCTTCATGGCGAAGGACGGCAAAAAGAAGAAGGTACAATCTAGAACCACCCCAAGTATCTACATCTAGTGATGAGGGTAGTTCTAGTGAAGATGAAGATGATTTGCTCACCCTTTTTTACCAATCTTATCATGCAACAAAAGGAAAAATTAAATGAATTAATAGGAGCTATTCATGAGAAGGATGAACTCTTGGACAGTCAAGAGGAATTTCTTATTAAAGAAAACAAGAAGCATGTTAAGGTAAAAAATGCTTATGCTCAGGAAGTAGAGAAAAATAAAAACTTGACTAAGGAGTTTAGCACTTGCCATGATTCAATTGTCAGTCTTAGAAATGAAAATGCTAGTCTAAATGCTAAGATTGATGAATTGAATAATGCAATTTCTAGCCTTAGAAACGAAAATGCTAGCCTAGTTTCTAAGGTTAAAGATTTAATTGTTTGCAATGATTCCATTTCCTATCTTAGAAATGAGAATGCCATATTACATGCTAAGATAGAAGAATGAGATGTTTGCAAACCCTCTACATCTACTGTCGAACATGTTTCCATTTGCACTAGATGTAGAGACATTAATATAGAAGCTATGGATGATCACCTTGCCATGATTAAACAACAAAATGATCACATAGCTAAATTGACTACTAAAATTAATGAGCATGAGATTGAAAATGAAAAGTTTAAATTTGCTAGAAGCATGCTCTATAATGGGAGACGCCCTGGTATTAAGGATGGCATTGGTTTCCAACAGGGAAGCAATGTCAAGCTTAATGCCCCTAAAAGATTGTCTAATTTTGTTAGGGGTAAGACTCCTATGGTTCAGGATAATGAAGACTATATTTTGTATCCTGCTAATTATCCTGAGCACAAAATTAGAAAAATTCATGCTAGGAAATCTCCTTCTGTTTCACACCATGTTTTTATGTATAAGAATGAGGCATCTAGCTCTAGGCATACTACACATGTTAAAATGCCTAGAAAGAAAATTCCTACTGCATCAAATGAACATAACATTTCATTTAAAACTTTTGATGCATCTTATGTGCTTACTAACAAATCAGGCAAAATAGTTGCCAAATATGTTGGGGGCAAACACAAGAGCTCCAAGACTTGTGTTTGGGTACCCAAGGTGCTTGTTTCTAACGTGAAATGACCCAAGACTGTTTGGGTACCTAAGAACAAGGCCTAAATTGTTTTGCAGGTTTATGCATCCAGGGGCTCAAGCTGGATAATTGATAGCGGATGCACAAACCATATGACAGGGGAGAAGAGAATGTTCTCCTCCTATGAGAAAAACGAAGATCCCCAACGAGCTATTACATTCGGGGATGGAAATCAAGGTTTGGTCAAAGGTTTGGGTAAAATTGCTATATCACCTGACCATTCTATTTCCAATGTTTTTCTTGTAGATTATAACTTGCCTTCAGTTTCTCAATTATGCAAAATGGGTTACAACTGTCTTTTTAGTGATATTGGTGTTACTGTCTTTAGGAGTGATGATTCAGTAGCATTTAAGGGAGTGTTAGAGGGTCAACTATACTTAGTTGGTTTTAACAAAGCTAAACTTGACACTTGCTTAATTGCTAAGACTAATATGGGTTGGCTCTGGCATCGCCGACTAGCCCATGTTGGGATGAAGAATCTTCACAAACTTCTCAAGGGAGAACACATTTTAGGACTAACAAATGTTCATTTTGAGAAAGACAGAGTTTGTAGCACATGCCAAGCAGGAAAGCAAGTTGGCGCCCATCATCCACACAAGAACATAATGACGACTGACAGGCCGCTTGAGTTACTCCACATGGATTTATTCGGCCTGATCGCTTACATAAGCATCAGCGGGAGTAAGTACTGTCCAGTTATTGTGGAGGTTTATTCTCGCTTCACTTGGGTGTTATTTTTGCAGGAAAAATCACAATCCCAAGAGACCCTAAAAGGACTCTTAAGACGGGCTCAAAACGAGTTCGGACTAAGGATCAAAAAGATAAGAAGCGACAATGGGACGGAGTACAAGAACTCACAAATAGAAGGATTTCTTGAGAATGAGGGCATCAAACATGAGTTCTCTTCTCCCTACACACCTCAACAAAATGGTGTAGTGGAGAGGAAGAATAGAACTCTACTGGACATGGCGAGGACCATGCTTGATGAGTACAAGACACCAGACCGGTTTTGGGCGAAAGCAATCAACACTGCTTGCTACTCCATTAACTGGCCCTACCTTCACCGAATCCTCAAGAAGACATCATACGAACTCCTCACTGGTAAAAAGCCCAATGTTTCATACTTTAGAGTCTTTAGAAGCAAATGTTTTATTCTTGTTAAGAGAGGTAGAAAATCTAAATTTGCTCCTAAGCCTGTAGAAGGCTTTTTACTTGGTTATGACTCAAACACAAGGGCATATAGAGTCTTCAACAAAACCACTGGATTAGTTGAACTTTCTTGTGACATTGTGTTTGATGAGACTAATGGCTCCCAAGTGGAGCAAGTTGATCTTAATAAATTAGATGATGAAGAGGCTCCATGCGTCGCACTAAGGAACATGTCCATTGGGGATGTGTGTCCTAAGGAATCCGAAGAGCCTACACAAGCATAAGATCAACCATCATCTTCCATACAAGCATCTCCACCAACTCAAGATGAGGAACAGGCTCAAGATGATAAGGATGAAGATCAAGAGGAGGACAATGATCAAGAGGGAGATGAGGAAAATGAAGACAAGGAAGATGAGCAACAAATTCAGGGTCAAAGACCGCCAACCCAAGAGTCCACCAAGCGATTCAAAGAGATCACCCCATCAACTCCATTCTTGGTGACATTCATAAAGGGATATGTTGGGGGCTTGTTCTCAAATGCTAAGAATTAAGAACAAGGCAACATAGAAAATGTTAAGTGTTAAAGTCCTTCGTCCTCCAAAACATTATATCCCTTCAGGATATAAAGAATTTCGGACGAAGGTTACGAAGGACGTACCTTCGTGAGCATAATAGCAAGGGACGAAGCATTCATATCATATAAATCATGAAGTATGAAATAAACATTTAAATATTATCATAGAATCATTTCCATTTTTATTATCATGAATGAATGAATATAAATGACTTCAAATTACAAATGTACCTTCGGTCCTGAGGAAAACAAAAGTACAGGTGTGATGCGAAAGCCAGTAGCAGGTTCGCGTGAACAGTACAGGGGTACTGTTCATCTATTTATAGACACAGGACGCAGCCTGTGACGAATTACAATTATGCCCCTTACAAAAGTTTACAACATTAACTTAGACCTCTATGGATAAAAAGGTCATTCTATCTCTATGTCGGTTTGTAACGCCGAAGCTCCATAAAAAGGAACCTTCGGCCATCCCCTGGGGACAACTTCGGCCGAAGCTGCTTCTTCGTGTAAGACCTTCGGCGCAACGAAGCATGGCCCCAACAGTAGCCCCTTTCGCGGCGCTAGATCGTTTTTCGTAACGAGCTTGATCCGTGAAAAAAAAAACCTCTTAAGCTTCGGGAAGCCGAAGGTCCAAAAAACACCTTCCCTGAGCTCGTTGCCGAGAAACGATTCAATTCCCGAGCTCGTGTCGGTCCCACCTTGCAGAGTTACTGTTTGATCTTTGCGGTCCACTGCGCAGCGAGTACAAGTGACTGCCCGCCTGGTGTAAAAATCCTGCCGCTTCGCCTTCTTACCTGCAGCACTATATAAACAGACGAGTAGGTGTGAAGTTACCACAGCATTCATTGCTATTTGCACTGTTTTGCTGCCAAAATTTTTAACTATAGCCGAAGCTTGATCCTCAAAATCGAACGAAGGTCCATCTCGAAGTCTGCTTCGTCAGAAAGGAAAGCTTCGGGAAAAAAGGAAAAAGAAAAGAGTGTTTTAACTTCCCCAAACTCAGAATCAAATGGCCAGAGTGCGATCTACTGCCAGAGTTGAACATGAAGGAGACGAAGCCGAAGGTTCGAATACTGTGCCCATCTCCGAAGCAATGCAGCGTTCCGGACTGGTGATTGCGGAAGAAATGCCCGCTGCCGAAGCAAACCCGACAACTGCCGAAGGAGAAGAGAACATTGAAGAAACTGACTCCGAAGATGACTATCGCATTGCCATGCCCAGCAAGCCCAGCCACCTAGACTTCGGAAAGTCGACTGTTTCAAAGGCTGATCTCGCCAAGATGGTGAAGGCAGGTTATTTCAGTGAAAATCAGAAGAAGCTACTTCGCTTCGGGGGAGAAGAAACTACCCCGAAGCCAGAGAAGGACGAGATTGTTATTTTCAAGAGCTTTTTAAAGGCTGGGCTGAGATTCCCTCTTCATGGAATTATTGCAGATGTATTGAAAAAATTTGGTATTTACTTTCATCAATTGACTCCTAACGCTATCGTTAGGCTTAATGTTTATATCTGGGCCCTCCGAAGCCAAGCAGTGGAGCCATTTGCCGACAGTTTCTGTCGAGTTCATGAGTTACATTATCAAACAAAGGCCAGAAAAGATGGGTTACATGACAACTTCGGCTGCTACAATTTTGCCTACCGGAAGACAACAAAGTGTCCTGTTATCAGCTACCGAAGCAAATGGCCAGCAGGCTGGAAATCTGAGTGGTTTTATGTGAAGGTTGACGAAGATGAAGAGAAATCGGTACAAAGTCCACTTGATTTAATCTTCGGAGAGACAAGGCCACGGTGCCACATGACATTGGAGGGTGCCACCTGGGCTGCACTAGGTGAGTTTGAAATTATTTCAGAGCATATCGGTACCAGGGATCTGGTTCAAGAATTCTTGGCATTCAGAGTCTTCCCTACTCTGAAAGAATGGGAAATGCCCAAGCTAGAAGGGGAGAAGAAGAAGGGGGAACTTGTCCGGCTGCCTTATCACTTCAAATTCAAGAAATACTTTAAAAAGCCTTGCCAAGAGTGGCTGGACACAGTTGAGGTGATGTGCAACAAAATTCTTGGGAATTATTCCAAAAAAGAAGATCAACTGATGACAGCAGCCTTCGGCACCCGTCCGAAGCGAAGGCTGAACCGAGTGCTTGATGCCCTGGGCTTCGAGTACCCTGACTATGAACGGTTGAACAAGGGTGCCGAGGGCCAAAAAAGAAAAAGAGTGGCCGAAACTTTAAACAAGGATGAAGAAAAACCAGCAAAAGAGAAGAAAATTCCCAAGAAGAGAAAAATATCAACTCCAAAGCGAAAATTATCCGATGAAGAGGGGTCCCCCGCACCACCTTCTACCAGCGACGTGGAGGAAATTTTAAAGGTAATGACTGAACCCGTGCCCACGAAGCTAAGTCCATTAGGGCCTCAACTGACGAAGCTTTTTCGAAAGGTGGAAGAGCCGAAACAAACGAAGATAACCAAACCAAAGCGACAAAGAATTATTGCAGTAACCGAAGTTATCGACAAGACGCCGCCGAGGGCGTCAATTCAGAAAACACCAGCTGTTGAGGGCACAACAAACGTTGAAGTCGCACCTTCAGAGGTCGCGGCTACCGAAGCCGCTACAGCCGAAGATGTGAACTTAGAAACTACCATTGAGGACATCAACAAAATTTTGCAAGACATGGCTGCAGAAGAAGCTGCTACCGCTGCTGAAGAAACCATGGCCACAGTGCCTGGGAAGGGGAAAGAAATAGCCGAAGACACTTCGGACGACGAAGCCTACACATTTCAAAACTTAGTTGGGCAAAAACTGTCGAAGGCCGAAATAGAAGAGCTCAAGGAATATGCCAAATCTTGCGGATACAAGCCAGGAGCTCTTCTATTTGGAGGCATTGATGATGAAAAATTGGGCTGCATTCGTGATCAGGCTGGGGCTAAGGTCATCGGTATTCTATCAAAGAGTATCGGTTTTCCGAAGCTAGAAACAGATATCAGCCGCTACCGACGACAACATATCGTCGGCAGCTTATTTTATTCCAATTTCAAGGTAAACGACCTTTTCTCTGGCCTTTATTGCTTTTAATAATGAAAATGTTACTAACGAAAGTTGTTTCTGTGCAGAGCATGCTACTGAGCAAAGCTCTGAAGATGCAACAAGATCTAGAGGATAAGAAACACGAAGCTATAATTGAAAATCTAGAGAACAAGATAAAAGAGCAGTCAGCCATTATTGAAAAGAAAGATTTTGAACTCCAATCAACTGAAGGCTTGTTGGCAGAGACTGAAGCTAAAGTATCAGAATTGAATTCGAAGCTTATCTGTCAATCAAAACAATTTGAACAGGAGAAGCTAGAGCTTAATTCGAAACTTGAAGCCGAAGTCCAGACCAACTCAGACTTGAAGAAATCATTAACAAGCCTTCAAGACAAGTGCTTGAAATTTAGCAATAATTGTATTGAACGATTAAAAAAGATCTTTTACTCTGTTGGAGCCAGCAGCGGAAAATTTAACCCTTCAGCGGAAAATTTACCAAAAGCCTTCGATCATATTAAAGCTGAAATTGAAGAACTTGACGAAGTTATAGCCGGGCACGGTGACTTCTGTGCCTGGGTAGCTTCTCGGGGTACCGCTGCAGCGTTCCTGAAGGCCGGCTGCGAGCATGGAAAAATCGTCAACAGGCCCAACTTCACCCTGTCTCCATCAATCCTGGACGATATTACTGACCTCGCCCGAAGCATCTCAAATAGATTTATAAAAATGATATGGACAAAAGGCGGGCGGGAGAAGGCTGGAGACGAAGCTCGAAGTCATCTTGAACCAGTAAGAAATGATACTTCGTACTTACCTTCTCCTTCACACTTGATTTTTACCCACGATACCTTGATTCATGTAGGATGACGAAGCTGAAGATGATACTTAAAGAATACGCCGCCGAAGCGGAAACCTGACGAAGATTAGTAGGAGTAGACTAGAAAAAACTCAGGAGAATTTGTAACGACTTTTTGTAAATACAATTAAACTGTTCTCAAGGAACTTTGTACATACCTTGCAATATATTCTTACCCTTCTATTGAGGCGCTTTGATGTGGACGAAATTAGTATTTTGAGCCGAAGGCGAAAAAACACCTTCCCTTCTTTTCGTACAGAACGAAGCATAAAAGACCAGTTCTTCTTTTTGCCGAGGCTTTTCTTTTTTGTACACAACGAAGCATAAAAGACCAGTTCTTTTTGCCGAGGCTTTTCTTTTTTGTACACAACGAAGCATAAAAGACCACTTCTTCTTTTTGCCGAAGCAACCACTTAGGAACATAAATGCTATGAATGAATGCTTATGAATGCAAATGCTATGATGTAATGTAATGTGCGAATGAATGTCCAAAGCATACGTCCAAAGCCACACTCTCAGCCATTATTTCCTTAGAAACAACCACACATCAGCTCTGCATTCCCTTAGGAACGACTTTGGAGCTTCTTCGCCTTTTACTTAGACGGTATAAGCTCTGCATTCCCTTAGGAACGTCTTTGGAGCTTCTTCGCCTTTTACTTAGGCGGTATAAGCTCTGCATTCCCTTAGGAACGTCTTTGGAGCTTCTTCGCCTTTTACTTTCGGCGGAATCAGCGTTGACTTTTCGCTGTGAGCTCTGCATCCCCTTAGGGACGTCTTTGGAGCTTCTTCACCTTTTCAGTTTCGGCACTCGATGGTGCGTTCTCAGTTTTTACATTTACATTTTTTGGGGGATTTTGCTCTTATAAAACTAAAAAGGAAATTACACATGATGGCCCCATTAAAAACCTTTCTCCCCCTTTAGAAAGGAAAAGGGTGCCATGAAAAAAGAAAAGAAAAACATAAAAAGTTACATCAAGTTATACATAATATCGCCGAAGCTCATCCGCATTCCAAGATCTTGGAATTTCGTTGCCATCCATGTCCTTTAATCTGTACGATCCAGGCCTTGACGAAGATACTACTAAGAAAGGTCCTTCCCATTTCAACTGTAGCTTGCCCACTGTGTCTGGGTTGGCTACTCTCCGAAGCACCAAGTGACCCGGCTCAATATTTTTTAACCGGACCTTTCTATCTCGCCACTTGACTGTTTCAGCTTGATATTTATTGATATTCTCCACGGCCTGAAGCCTGATCCCCTCTAAAGCATCTTTTTCCACAAGGCAAGCATCTTCGGGACCTGATTCTGCCGAAGCTACTACTCTTATTGACCCAGCTTTAGCTTCTTCCGGAGTTATTGCTTCGTCACCGAATAATAATTTGAATGGGGTAAAGCCTGTAGACCTTGATGTTGTTGTATTGTGGCTCCACGCCACTTTGGTCAACTGATCTGGCCACTTTCCCCTGGGTTGATTGAAGATTAACTTCATTATTCCTGTCATTATAATGCCGTTGGCCCTTTCAACGAGCCCATTCGACTCTGGATGCCTGACTGATGCAAAATGGATCTTCGTTCCAATTTGATCACAGAAGTTTCTGAAAGCTTCGGAGTCGAACTGCGTTCCATTATCTACAGTGATGGCCTTCGGTACCCCGAAGCGACAGACAACATTCTGCCAGAAAAACTTTTGGACAGTGGCCGAAGTTATTGTGGCTAATGGCTTCGCCTCAATCCACTTGGAAAAATACTCCACAGCCACTATAACATACTTTAGATTTCCTTGAGCCGGTGGTAATGGACCCAACAAGTCAAGGCCCCACCTTTGCAATGGCCAGATGGGTTGTATCAGCTGTGTCAAAGACGAAGGTTGCTTTTGATCTCTTGCACATTTCTGACAACCTTCGCACTTTTGAACTAACTCCACTGCATCCGAAGCTGCCTTCGGCCAATAAAACCCTTGGCGAAAAACTTTTCCAAGTAACGGCCTAGATCCGATGTGGGATCCACACAGGCCTGCATGTATTTCTTTCATTAATTCTACACCTTCGGTTCTAGACAAGCATTTGAGCAGCGGGGCACAAACTCCATGTTTGTATAATTCCCCTTCTATCATGACATACGGACGAGCTCTTGCCTCTATTCTTTTATTGTAAGCTTCGTCATCTGAAAGGAACTTACCCTGAAGGTAAGAGATTATTTCAGTTCTCCAATCTTCGCTGTAAACAGGAGATATGTTGAGGACTGCTCTTTCGAGAAGCTCCACTGAAGGTGCCTTTATTGTTTCGAAGAACACATCCGAAGGTAACGGCAGCCCCTGTGCTGCAGACTTGGCTAGCAAATCAGCATGCTCATTTTGTCCTCGAGGGATATTCTTGACAGAAAATCCTTCGAAGGATGCTTCGATCCTTCGGACCGTGTCTAGATATTTTTCAAGCTTCGGATCTTTAGCCTTACAACTTTTGTCAATATGACCCGAAACAACCTGGGAATCAGTTTTAAGAATCGCCCTTCTGATTCCCATTGCCTTTAATTTCCGAAGGCCCAGGAGCAGGGCTTCGTACTCAGTAATATTGTTTGTACAGCTGAAGTCAAGTTTTGCTGCATAACAAGTTTTAACCTTGGATGGTGAGACCAACACAGCAGCTGCACCTGCTCCGAAGGTTCCCCAAGAGCCATCACAAAACACTGTCCACACTTCGGCATCTTTATTTGCTTCTTCATCCTGAGCCCCTGGCGTCCAGTCGGCAATGAAATCTGCCAATGCTTGAGACTGGATCGAGGATCTATGCACATAATCAATGTAAAATTCATTGAGCTCTGCAGCCCATTTTCCAATCCGTCCAGTAGCTTCTCTATTTCTTATGATATCCTTCAACGGCTGCGAAGAAGGAACAATAATATTGTATGCCTGGAAATAATGCCGAAGCTTCCTGGATGCTATTAAAACGGCATATAATACCTTCTCCAGCTCTGTATAATTTTTCTTTGATATGCTAAGGACTTCAGATACAAAATATATTGGGACCTGCTTCTTGACTTGGCCATCAAACTTCTCCTGGACAAGTGCCGCACTTACTGCTGAGTGCGAAGCTGCCACATATAACAACAGAGGAGCCCCTGGCGTTGGTGGAGTTAATGTTGTTAGATCTATTAAGTATTGCTTCAGCTCTTCGAAGGCTTTCTGCTGACTTGGGCCCCATTGAAAGACTTCAACTGACTTCAGCACCTCGAAGAATGGTAAATTTCTTTCTGCTGATCTGGATATAAATCTGTTGAGAGATGCCAACCTTCCTGTCAATCTTTGGGCCCCCTTTCTTGTGGTTGGTGGCTCCATTCGAAGTATAGCTTCGATTTTATTTGGATTAGCTTCGATTCCCTTTGTTGAAACCAAGCATCCAAGAAATTTCCCCTTCTTTACTCCGAAGACACATTTTTCTAGATTCAGCTTCAGACCAGCTTGCCTGAAGCTGGCGAAGGTCTCCTGCAGATCAGCAATATGATTTTCTTGCTTCGTGCTTTTTACAATGATGTCATCGACATAAGTCAACACATTTCTGCCTATCTGAGACTGGAGAACCTTCGCCGTCATTCGGCTGAAACTTCCTCCAGCATTTTTGAGCCCCTCAGGCATCCGAAGATAGCAATATGTGCCACTTGGGGTTATGAAGCTAGTCTTCGGCTCATCTTCCTTCTTCATCCAGATTTGATGATAGCCTGAGTAGCAGTCCAGGAGACTCATGAGCTCTGAAGAAGCTGCTGCGTCGACTAAAGAGTCTATCCTTGGCAGCGGGAATTCATCCTTCGGACAAGCCTTGTTGAGATCTGTGAAATCGATACACATTCTCCACTTGCCATTGGCTTTCTTCACCATAACAGTGTTAGCTAGCCACTCTGGATACTTTACTTCTCTGATAACTCCTGCACTGAGGAGTCTTTTTACTTCATTGCGAGCCCCTTCGGCCTTGTCATCAGACATTTTCCGAAGCCTCTGCTTCCGGGGTCTGAAGGATGGGTCAACATTGAGCGAATGTTCAATAACATCCCGATTTACTCCACAGAGATCATTAGCTGACCATGCAAAAACATCTTTGTTGTTGAATAAAAACCTTATCAAGGTTTTCTCCTGGTCTTCAGATAATTGCGAGCCCAACAGCACCTTCTGCTCTGCTATGTCCTCACACAATAGCATGGGCTTCGGCTGATCTGCTGAAGCTGCTTTCTCCCTTCTGAATTTGTACTGTTCACAAGCTTCAGCTCCATCTATGTTATGGATTGCTTTGGAGTCAGTCCAGCTTCCTTCGGCCCTTCTAGCAGCTTCCTGGCTTCCATGAATAGCAATAGGCCCTTGGTCCGAAGGTATCTTCATGCAGAGATAAGCTGGGTGAAGAATTGCTTCGAAGGCATTAAGAGTACCGCGACCAATGATAGCATTGTAAGGATACTCCATGTCAACAATATCAAACACAATTTGCTCAGTCCTTGTGTTGTTAACAAATCCGAAGGTTACCGGCATGGTAATCTTCCCAAGTGCTACAATCTGCCGCCCTCCGAAGCCACAAAGAGGGTGCGTAGCATCATGAATCTTGTCTTCGGGCTCTTGCATTTGTCTGAAGGCTTTAGCAAATATAATGTCAGCTGCACTGCCTGTATCAACTAAGACATTGTGGACCAGAAATCCTTTGATCACGCAAGAGATAACCATGGCATCATTGTGAGGATAATCCTTAAGCTGAAGGTCTTCCTGAGAGAAAGTAATTGGAATGTGGGACCATTTTGACTTGATGAAGGGTCCCTGCACTCCAACATGCTGCACCCTTCTCTGAGCCTCCTTCTTCTGCTTCTTGTTAGCCAGCTCTGAGCAAGAACCGCCTGTTATCGGGAGCACCATCTTCGAAGCCGAAGCAGCTCCAGCGTGATTGTTGAACGAAGCCATCAGCTCAGAAAAGTGGAAGTGAGTTCACCGGAGGTGGGCGCCAATGTTGGGGGCTTGTTCTCAAATGCTAAGAATTAAGAACAAGGCAACATAGAAAATGTTAAGTGTTAAAGTCCTTCGTCCTCCAAAACATTATATCCCTTCAGGATATAAAGAATTTCGGACGAAGGTTACGAAGGACGTACCTTCGTGAGCATAATAGCAAGGGACGAAGCATTCATATCATATAAATCATGAAGTACGAAAGAAATATTTAAATATTATCATAGAATCATTTCCATTTTTATTATCATGAATGAATGAATATAAATGACTTCAAATTACAAATGTACCTTCGGTCCTGAGGAAAACAAAAGTACAGGTGTGATGCGAAAGCCAGTAGCAGGTTCGCGTGAACAGTACAGGGGTACTGTTCATCTATTTATAGACACAGGACGCAGCCTGTGACGAATTACAATTATGCCCCTTACAAAAGTTTACAACATTAACTTAGACCTCTATGGATAAAAAGGTCATTCTATCTCTATGTCGGTTTGTAACGCCGAAGCTCCATAAAAAGGAACCTTCGGCCATCCCCTGGGGACAACTTCGGCCGAAGCTGCTTCTTCGTGTAAGACCTTCGGCGCAACGAAGCATGGCCCCAACAGGATAACTACTCGATCTCGAGTCGCATATTTTTGTGAGCATTACTCTTTTGTTTCCTCTATTGAGCCATACAGGGTAGAGGATGCATTAAGAGATTCAGATTGGGTGGTGGCTATGCAAGAGGAGCTCAACAACTTCACGAGGAATGAGGTATGACATTTAGTTCCACGTCCTAATCAAAATGTTGTAGGTACCAAGTGGGTATTCCGCAACAAGCAAGACGAGCATGGTGTGGTGATAAGGAACAAAGCCCGACTTGTGGCCAAAGGTTATTCATAAGTCGAAGGTTTGGACTTTGGTGAAACTTATGCACCCGTAGCTAGGCTTGAGTCAATTCGTATATTACTTGCCTATGCTACTTACCATGGCTTTAAGCTCTATCAAATGGACGTGAAAAGTGCCTTCCTCAATGGACCCATCAAGGAAGAGGTCTATGTTGAGCAACCTCCTGGCTTTGAAGATAGTGAGTACCCTAACCATGTCTATAAACTCTCAAAGGCACTTTATGGGTTCAATCAAGCCCCAAGAGCATGGTATGAATGCCTACGAGATTTTCTTATCACTAATGGCTTCAAATTCGGAAAAGCTGATCCCACACTCTTCACTAAAACTGTTGAAAAAGACTTGTTCATATGCCAAATTTATGTTGATGATATCATATTTGGGTCTACTAACAAGTCTACTTGTGAAGAGTTTAGTAGGATTATGGTTCAAAAATTCGAGATGTCTATGATGGGGGAGTTGAAGTATTTTCTAGGATTTCAAATCAAGCAACTCCAAGAGGGCACCTTCATCAGCCAAACAAAATAGATTCAAGACATACTTACGAAGTTTGGGATGAAGGATGGAAAACCCATCAAGACACCCATGGGAACCAATGGGCATCTCGACCTCGACACGGTAGGTAAATTCGTAGATCAACAGGTATACCGGTCGATGATAGGATCATTACTCTATTTATGTGCATCTCGACCGGATATTATGCTTTCCGTATGCATGTGTGCAAGGTTCCAAGCCGATCCTAAGGAATTTCACCTTAGGGCCGTGAAAAGAATCATGAGATATTTAGTTTACACTCCTAAGTTTGGGCTTTGGTACCCCAAGGGATCCACATTTGATTTAATAGGATTTTCTGATGCCGATTGGGCAGGGTGTAAAATTGATAGGAAGAGCACATCAGGGACTTGTCAGCTTCTGGGAAGATCCCTGGTGTCTTAGGCTTCAAAGAAACAAAACTCAGTAGCTTTTTCCACCGCCGAAGCCGAGTATATTGCAGTAGGTCATTGTTGTGCGCAATTACTTTGGATGAGGCAAACCCTTAGGGACTATGGCTACAAATTGAGCAAAGTCCCTCTCCTATGTGATAATGAGAGTGCAATCTGCATGGTGGATAATCCCGTTGAACACAGCCGCACTAAGCACATAGACATCCGGTATCACTTTTTGAGAGATCACCAACAAAGGGGGGATATCGAAATTGCTTATGTAAACACTAAAGACCAATTAGTCGATATCTTTACCAAGCCATTAGATGAGAAAACCTTTAGCAAACTTAGGAATGAGCTAAATATACTTGATTCTCGGAATTTTGATTGAAACATTGCACATATAGCTCATTTACATACCTTTGATCATATCTATTTCATTTGGTACATATACATTTTCTTATTGTTCTTGTGCCAAGGCTAATACTAATGTGTTTCTATGAGTATTTCTTGTGTTAGTCTTAGATTGAAAGGGAAATGGAGTATTTGGCAAAGACAACGCTTCCACTCAACTCCAATGGTATTATTTAACTTTGCCGGTATTCCGCCATTTCTCCAATTGGTATAATCTTTCACTCATATTTATTTTATCAATGGGAGAGAAGATATGATAGGGCTCCAAGGTTCTCCGTTTTTGGCGCTTACTGCCAAAGGAGGAGAAAATATTAAGCCTAAAGCGAAAGGACCGCACCACCACCATTTCAAAAATTTTCAAAATAAAGATTTAATTGGTTTCATAAATGTTTGTTTTTCAATTGATATCAATTGATATCTATGCTTATGAAAATAAGATTTCAAATTGGTATCTAATTGGTATTTTCAAAGTCCAACTCAAAAACCCTCTTGAAAGCTAAGGGAGAATTTCATTCAGGGGAGCTTCTATTTAGTCAAAGGAAAAGCATTTGAAATAGGGGGAGAAATTTCAAATCTTGAAAATGCTTCTTGCTATCTTATTCATATACCTTTGACTACTAGCAAAAGAATTTTGAAAAGACTTTGAAAAAGATTTGCAAAAACAAAACATGTGGTGCGAAAGTGGTCCAAAATGTCAAATAAAAGAAAGCAATCCATTCATATCTAGTAAGTTTATCAATTGGTTTAATTCCATGTAACCTATGAACTTGCCATATGCAAACTAGTTCATTTCTGCACTCTATATATTTGCTTTGGTTTGTGTTGGCATCAATCACCAAAAAGGGGGAGATTGAAAGGAAAATAGGGTTAACCTTTTCCCACAATTAATTTTGGTGGTTGAATGCCCAACACAAATATATGGACTAACTAGTTTGCTCTAGAATACATGTTCTACAGGTGCAAAAAGGTTCAACACAAACCAATAAATATTCAAGTTAGGGATCAAATTCAAAGGAGCAAAAAGAAACTTGAGTGTGTTGTGGACTGGCGCACCGGACAGTGTCCGGTGCACCATGTCCGTACGAAGATGAACCAACCACTCTCGGGAAAACTGGGCCGTGCTCCGCTATAATTCACCGGACTGTCCGGTGTGCCACCGGACTGTCCGGTGTGCCAGCGGAGCAACGACTACTCGCTCCAATGATCGACTGCAAAAGCAAATGACAGATGAACAGTGCGCTTAGAGTCAGAGCCACAGAGTCAGAGGCGCACCGTACAGTGAACAGGACCTGTCCGGTGGCGCACCGGACTGTCCGGTGCCACAATAGGACAAGCTCTCCAACGGTCGACTGAGTCAGAACCCTAACAGTTGGGTGACGTGGCGGTGCACCGGACAGTGTCCGGTGGCGCACCGGACTGTCCGGTGCGCCATCGACAGCAGCCTCCCCAACGGCTTCTTTGGTGGTTGAGGGCTATAAATACCCCCCAACCACCACAACTTCAGGCATCCAAGATTTCCGAGTATCACATTCATTACAAGAGCTCTAGCATTCACTCCTAGACACAATTCAAAAGATCAAAGCCTCTCCAAGTCCCAAATTCATCTCAAACACCTAGTGACTTGTGAGAGAGAGATTTTGTGTTCTTTTGAGCTCTTGCCTCTTAGATTGCCTTCTTTCTTTCTCTTTCTTGTTCTCAAGCAACTTGTAATCAAAGCAAGAGACACCTAAGTGTGTGGTGGTCCTTGCGGGGTCTAAGTGACCCGTTTGATTAAGGAGAAGGCTCACTCGGTCTAAGTGACCGTTTGAGAGAGGGAAAGGGTTGAAAGAGACCCGATCTTTATGACCACCTCAACGGGGACTAGGTTCCCTAGAACCAAACCTCAGTAAAACAAATCACTGTGTTCATCCGCTTGATTCGCTCTTGATTTGTTTTCCCCCTCTCTCCCGGACTCGGATTTAATTCTAACGCTAACCCCGGCTTGTAGTTTGTGTTTTAAGTTGTAAATTTTAGATTACGCCTATTCACCCCCCTCTAGGCGACTTTCACATTTAAACAAAAGTAAATACCAAATGTAATACTAGCTAGGCATGAAAGGTAAAACTAGATACAAGAAAATAGATACGCATATCTAAAAATAAGAAATACAATAAACCTAGTTACCTTAGTCATGGGTGGGGAAATTTGGGTCCAAAATATTCACTAACCTACTTGGCAATAAACTTGATCCAATATGATGTATCCCATGATATACATCCCAACTTTTCCAAGTCTCCAAATTCCCCGACATCCCTCGGACTACTCACTTTCCTTTAGGGATCCAAACCTTCTTGGTGCTTTTCATGGTTGAAATTATTTCCTTTGGCACCCAGATGCGTTTGGACCCATTTCCTTTGTTGACTTGCTTGTTGGCCTTGATTGCTATCACCTTTTCATTCTTTTTCTTCTTGATCAAATATGGTGTAACAACCTTTTTGTCCACCTTGTTGATGTAGGTTTTGGAGAGTTTGCTTGTTGGCTTTTGCTTGAGCTTTTGCCTTTACTTATCCCCGGTCATCGCCTTGCATTGGAAAGACTTGTGGCCTTCCTTGTGGTATAACCTACAAATCACGGTTTCACCCTACATAGGCTTGTTCACTCCTGCAGTGGTGTTATCTTGTGAAGGTTGGATTTGTTTGGCTTTGCCTTTCTTTTCATACAAAGCCTTGCCAAGGCGAGCCACTTCTTGCCTTAATTGCTCATTTTCCTTTGCAACCTCATTCAAACATGTTTCTACAACAATATTCTTAACAATAACTTGGTTGCAAAGGTTAGAATCATTAATTAAATCAGAGCAAGAAGTAGAAGCATCTTTCTTAATAATTTCAGGAATTTCAACTAAAGATGCCCCTAGGGTGCTACAAATGTTCTCTAGCTTTGTGGTTAGCTCATTATTGTGTATGCTGAGAATTTCCATTTTTTCTAGCAAATTTTTAATAGCTTCTTGGGAGCTAGCTAGCTTAGCCTTGACTTTTTCATTCTTTTTAATAAGGCTATCATCGGTAGCTGTGGATGTAGCACTAGACTCTAGTTGCTCAATTTTAGTTGATAGCTCACTATTTAGGTTTATAAAAGTTTCAATTTTTTCTAGTAAACTTTTATAACCATTTTGAGAGCTAATCAACTTATGTTTCAAAGTTTTAAATTGAGATTTTTGTTTAGTGCAAACATCCTAGAAGAATTTAACGGCTTCCGCAAGCTCATCTACGGAGGGCTTTCCCTCACCTTCATCATCAGTACTACTTTCATCACTAGAGGATAGAATGCTCATTTTACCTCTTCCCATAAGGCATTTGCGTGATAATCGTGATGAGCGTGATGAGGACCTGTGGCTGCGTGTCCTTGGAGGTTCATCTTCGCTTGAAGAATCATTCCAAGTTTCGACACTTGTTAGCGCCTTGCCTTTGCTCCTCCCCTTTTTAGGTTCGGCCATAGTTGGACAGCTGTCTCTGAAGTGGCCCTTCTCCCCGCATGTGAAGCATACTCTCTTTCTTTGCTTTTTCCTGTCAATGTTAAAGAGAAAATCTTCTACCTACAGGGGCACACCCATTAGATTAATCTTGCGAATCATCCCCATTACCTTTTCGATGCGTCAGATTGTTTCTTTGTCCTCGGAGGATGATGTTGATGGTTGATTATCTCCTTCATCATCACTTTCTTCTTCTTCCTCTTCTTCACTTGAGGAACATGGAGTGGGAGCCTTCTTTTTACCCTTCCTTTCATCACATGCGAAAGCATATGGCCTTGAGGAAATTGGCTCCTCTCCCTAACACATTTTTCGCGACATCTCAAAGGCCACGATTTTCCCAATCATGATGGTCGGGGTCATTGTACTCAAGTCCTCCATGTTGTGAAGAATGGTGATGATGCTCCCATATCTTTGTTGTGGTAGCAGGGAGATAATCTTCCTCACAATGTCCGCATCACCTAGCTTATTAATGCCAATAGAATTGATCTCATTGATGATTAGATTCAAACGAGAATACATATCTCTAACGAGCTCATCATCTTTCATAGCAAAAGAATTATACTCGTTTAAGACTAGGCAATGTTTTTGCTCACGGACATTGGATGTGCCGTCGTGGAGCTCATGCAATTTTAGCCAAATCTCATTAGCAGTTTTCAAAGTAAAAACTTGAATGAAAAAATCCATGCTAAGAGATTCATACAAGGAATTTTTGGCTCTAGCATTTAAATGAATTTCTTTTTCTTCACTCGTGGTGGGTTTCTCGGGATTTTTAGGAGGTTTCATCCCGTCACGAGTGACTCTTCAAACACCTAGATCAATGGCCTCTAGGTAACAAGCCATTGTAGCACTATAATATGGGAAGTTAGTGCCGTCGAAGTGTGGTGGCCTATGGGTATCCATCCCTTCCTCTAAAAAGTGTCGGCTCTTTTAGCGGTGAAGCTAAAGAGTTTCAAATAAGCCAAACCAGGCTCTGATACCACTTGTAGGAAACGGGTGACGCCTAAGAGGGGGTGAATTAGGACTTCTAAAACTTTTATTAAACTAGGCCACAAATAAATCCCTAGAGCAAAACCTATGCAAATAATCAAACTATAATGTGCAAACTAGGTTTTGTCTAAGTGTTGCTATCTCTACCGTAATGGCTAAGTTTCAATCTACACTATATAAGTATAAAAGACAAGATTGAAACTTAAATGCTTAATATAAATGCGGAAGCTTAAAGGGCAAGGTAGAGATGCAAACTCTCGTGGATGACGCTGGTATTTTTACCGAGGTATCCGGAACCGCGCAAGGTCCCGACTAATCCTCGTTGGTGCCTCTACACAAAGGGAAGCCCACGCGAGGGCCAAGCACCTCGGTCGAGTAACTTCGTAGAGAGCTACGGGCCTTCTCCACGTGCAAGTGGTGCTTCGCTTCTGGCTCCTCTCGGACGCTCCTCGCCGTCTCCGCTATCGAGCTTCTGGCCGAAAACGCCGAGGGCCTCGTTCCCTCCGGTACACGGTGGCGGCCGTGACACATACACGGTTGTCGCTGTCTCGTAAGACTCTCGCCCCACTCGGTACAATTACAACGGCTTGCGCAAGAGCCAAGGGGTTGTGTGGTTTTACAAAACTCACTCAATTAACTAGGGTTTACCTAGAGCAAGCGCTAAAGCAGTCTAACTAACCTAAGCACTTCGCAAAGCACCTACGCTAATCACCGAGTGATTCTATTAAGCACTTGGGTGTTTGAGCTCTTGGAAATGTGCACTATATGCCTTGGTATGTTACTTGGGCTCTCACACCTTGGAATGGCCAGTTGGAGGTGTATTTATATCCCCCAACACAAATCTAGTCGTTGGAGAAAAGCTACTGCTCTCTGCGGCACACCAGACAGTCCGGTGGTGCATCGGACAGCGCACTGTTTAGTGTCCGATGCGCCTAATCGTTGTCCTGCCACGGCAGGTGACTGTTGGTGCAGCAGACTTTTCACACCGGACAATCCGGACTTCACACCGAACAATCTGGTGGTCTTCTCTCCACAGTGCCACTTAGAACTAGCTGTTAGGGCTACTATTCCTGGTGCACCGGACAGTTCGTGTGTGGCACCGGGCAGTCCGGTGTGCCAGCGGACAGTCCGGTGCTCCTCGCACAGACAGCCCGCAGGCAACACTCCTTTCTAAAAGTCGCCTAGAGGGGGGTGAATAGGCGTAATCTAAAATTTACAACTTAAAACAAACTAAAGCCAAGATTAGCGTTAGAATTAAACCCGAGTCCAGGAGAGAGGGGGAAAACAAATCAACCAAGAAATAAAGCGGATGACACGGTGATTTGTTTTACTGAGGTTCGGTTCTAAAGAACCTAGTCCCCTTTGAGGTGGTCACAAAGACCGGGTCTCTTTCAACCCTTTCCCTCTCTCAAACGGTCACTTAGACCGAGTGAGCTTTCTCCTTAATCTCACGGGTCACTTAGACCCCGCAAGGACCACCGCACACTTGGTGTCTCTTGCCTTGCTTATAAGTCACTTTGGAACAAGAAAGAGGAAGGAAGAAAGCGATCCAAGCAACAAGAGCGCAAAGAACACAAACAATCTCTCTCTCAAGTCACTAGATGAGTGGAATGAGTTTGGGACTTGGAGAGGCTTTGATTCTATTGGAAATGTGTCTTGGAGTGAATGCACTAGCTCTTGTATTGAATGAGATGTCTGAAAAACTTGGATGCTTGGAGTGGTGGTGGTTGGGGGTATTTATAGCCCTCAACCATCAAGTAGCCGTTGGGGAAGTCTGCTGTCGATGGGCATACCGGACAGTCCGGTGCGCCACCAGACGCTGTTCGGTGCGTCAGCCACATCACCCAACCGTTAGGGTTTTGGAGCAGTTGATCGTTGGAGGCTTGTCTTCTAGTGGCACCGGACAGTCCGGTGCCGCACCGGACAGGCACTGTTCAGTGTTCGGTGCGCCTCTGACTCTGCGCGCACTGTTCTTCACTGTTCATCTGAATTCTTCAGCTTTTGCAGTCGACCGTTGTGCGAATAGCCATTGCTCCGCTGGTGCACCGGACAGTCCAATGGCACACTGGACAGTTCGATGAATTATAGCGGAGAGGCGCTGGAGAAACCCGAGAGTGGCGAGTTTGGAATTGTACGGTCCAGGTGCACCAGACACTGTCCGGTGGCACACCAGATAGTCCGGTGCGCCAGACCAGGGCACACTCAAGTTTCTTGCTCCTTTGAATTTGAACTCTTTCTTCAATCTTTTATTCGTTTGAGTTGAACCTTTATGCACCTGTAGAACATATATTCTAGAGCAAACTAGTTAGTCCATTATTTGTGTTGGGCATTCAACCACCAAAATTAATTATAGGAAAAGGTTAACCCTATTTTCCTTTCAATCTCCCCCTTTTTGGTGATTGATGCCAACACAAACCAAAACAAATATATAAGTGCAGAAATGAACTAGTTTGCATAATGTAAGTGCATAGGTTACTTAGAATTAAACCAATTTATAATTTCACTAGATATGCATGGATTGCTTTCTTTTATTTAACATTTTGGACCACGTTTGCACCACTTGTTTTGTTTTTGCAAATTCTTTTGGAAAATCTTTTCAAAGTCTTTTTTGCAAATAGTCAAAGGCATATGAGTAAGATTGTAAGAAGCATTTTCAAGATTTGAAATTTTCTCCCCCTGTTTCAAATGCTTTTCCTTTGACTAAACAAAACTCCCCCTGAATGAAAATTCTCCTCTTAGTGTTCAAGAGGGTTTTACCAATTTTTGTAAATACCAATTGAACAAGATCAAATACATTTAGATACCAATTTAAAAAATTCTTGAAAATTTTGAAATTTGTGATGGTGCGGTCCTTTTGCTTTGGGCTAAATACTTTCTCCCCCTTTGGCATTAGTCGCCAAAAACAGTCTTTGAGAACCCTATTTATTTTCTCCCCCTTTGGTAAACAATATATGAGTGAAAGATTATACCAAATTGAGAGTGTGGTGGAATATCAGCAAGGGTAAATAATACCGATGGAGTTGAGTGGAAGCGAAGTCTTTGCCGAGTACTCCTTTTCCCTTTCAATCTAAGACTAACACAAGAAATACTCATGGAAACACATTAGTCTTAGCTTTGGCACAAGAAGAATAAGAAATAAGTAAATGTACCAAATGAAAGAGATATGATCAAAGGTATATAAATGAGCTATGTGTGTAATGTTTCAATCAAAATTCCGAGAATCAAGAATATTTAGCTCATTCCTAAGTTTGCTAAAGGTTTTCTCATCTAGTGGATTGGTGAAGATATCAGCTAATTGATCTTTGGTGTTAACATAAGCTATTTTGATATCCCTCCTTTGTTGGTGATCCCTCAGAAAGTGATACCGAATGTCTATGTGCTTAGTGCGGCTGTGTTCAATGGGATTCTCCGCAATGCGGATAGCACTCTCATTGTCACATAGGAGAGGGACTTTGCTCAATTTATAGCCATAGTCCCTGAGGGTTTGCCTCATCCAAAGTAATTGCGCACAACAATGGCCTGCGACAATATACTCGGCTTCGGCGGTGGAAAGAGCTACTGAGTTTTGTTTCTTTGAAGCCCAAGACACTAGGGATCTCCCTAGAAACTGACAAGTCCCTGATGTGCTCTTCCTATCAATTTTACACCCTGCCCAATTGGCATCGGAATATCCTATTAAATCAAATGTGGATCCCTTGGGGTACCAAAGCCCAAACTTAGGAGTATAAACTAGATACCTCATGATTCTCTTCATGGCCCTAAGGTGAACTTCCTTAGGATCGGCTTGGAACCTTGCACACATGCATACAGAAAACATAATATCCGGTCGAGACGCACATACATAGAGTAAAGATCCTATCATCAATCGGTATACCTTTTGATCTACGGATTTACCTCCCGTGTCGAGGTCGAGATGCCCATTAGTTCCCATGGGTGTCTTGATGGGTTTGGCATCCTTCATTCCAAATTTGTTAAGTATGTCTTGAATGTACTTGGTTTGGCTGATGAAGGTGCCGTCTTGGAGTTGCTTGATTTGAAATCCTAAGAAATATCTCAACTCCCCCATCATAGACATCTCGAATTTTTGAACCATGATCCTACTAAACTCTTCACAAGTAGATTTGTTAGTAGACCCAAATATGATATCCTCAACATAAATTTGGCATACAAACAAATCATTTTCAACAGTTTTAGTAAAGAGAGTAGGATCGGCTTTACCGACTTTGAAGCCATTAGTGATTAGAAAGTCTCGCAGGCATTCATACCATGCTCTTGGGTCTTGCTTGAGCCCATAAAGTGCCTTTGAGAGTTTGTAAACATGGTTAGGGTACTCACTATCTTCAAAGCCGGGAGGTTGCTCAACATAGACCTCTTCCTTGATTGGTCCATTGAGGAAGGCAACTACAACAGTGCAGTATTGGCAGAGTTGTACATGTCCCGGATCGTTTGTCTTCACGATATGCCAAAGAAGATAGTGTCAGACAGAGGAACACAGTTCACCTCTCATTTCTGGCAGCAGTTGCATGAAGCTTTGGGTACACATTTAAATTTTAGCTCAGCCTACCATCCGCAAACAGACGGTCAGACTGAAAGAACTAATCAAATCCTTGAAGACATGTTGAGAGCCTGTGCATTGCAAGATCAGTCCGGATGGGACAAGAGGTTACCTTATGCAGAGTTCTCCTATAATAACAGTTACCAGGCCAGCTTGAAGATGTCACCATTTCAGGCGCTTTATGGAAGGAGTTATAGAACTCCATTGCAATGGGATCAGCCTACAGAAAAGCAAGTGTTTGGGCCAGACATTTTGCTCGAAGCTGAAGAGAACATCAAGATGGTTCGGGAGTTCGAAGATAGCGCAATCAAGGCAGCAAAGTTATGCAGACACAAGAAGGAGAGAGCTTAGTTTCAAAGTCAGAGATTTTGTCTACCTGAAAGTATCGCCGATTAGAGGAGTCAGAAGATTCGAAGTCAAAGGCAAGCTAGCACCCCGCTATGTTGGTCCGTATCAGATTCTCACAAAGCATGGAGAAGTGGCCTATCAGCTCAGTCTGCCAGAAGGTTTGTCTGCAGTGCATGATGTCTTTCATGTGTCTCAGTTAAAGAAGTGTCTGCGTGTGCCAGAAGAGCAGTTGCCAGTGGAAGGTCTGGAAGTCCAGAAGGACTTGACCTACATAGAGAAGCCAGTGCAGATTCTTGAGACTGCTTACAGAGTCACCCGGAGGAAAACTATCAGAATGTGCAAAGTCAGATGGGATCACCACTCTGAGGAAGAAGCAACCTGGGAGCGTGAAGATGATCTGATGGCCAAATACCCTGAACTCTTTGCTGGCCAACCTTGAATCTCGAGGGCGAGATTCTTTTAAGGGGGATAGGTTTGTAACGCCCTGAATTTGGGGGTAGAATTTTTTCTCTTCTTTTTACTCACCAAATTCAGGCGTTACTCTCTTTTCTCTTCTGTTTCGCTTCTTCCTCCCAATTTCAAAGCAGTATAGTGACCGGTGTCCGTATTGCGTGTGTACAAAAACTAAGTTGACATGAGTGTTGCATCATGCCGATGCATATTTCTTTGTCTGATGTCGTGTATAAACACGTGTGTTGCTTAGTCTCGTTTTGGATTTTGTTTCGCGATTGGATTCTGATCTGTGGTTGTGCGTGCCACGGGATTTTGACCCACGGTGCGACCCAGCCCAACCCGACCCAGCTCGGCCCGGCCTTGGCCCGCGCGCCCCTGGCGCCCTGCCCCTCCCTATGCAGCGCCCCTCCCCCTCCCCTAGTCTCTTTCCCCTCATTCAATTCTCCCGCGCACAACTCCCTCTCTCTCCCACCTCTCTCTCTTCTCCGTGGTGCCCTAGGGTTTGGAGACGCTGATCGCTGGATTTGGATCCCCGTGGTGAGCCCCCTCCTCTCTCTCTCTCCCCTTCCTCTTCTTCCTCCTCTCCCCCACCCCCTGCGCCTCCCCTGGCCACCGCCCCACGCGCCCCTGGCCGCGCGCCCCCGCGCCCTCCCTGGCCACCGCCCCGCGTGCCCCTGGCCGCGCCCCCGCGCCTGCTCGGCAGCGCGCCCCGCGCCCTCCCCTGGCCGCGCGCCCTCCCGGCCATGCCCCGCGCTGCCTCTCTTGGTCGTGCCCCACGCCCTCCCCGGTCGCGCCCCACGCCGCCTTCCCTGGCCACGCCCCCGCGTGCCTCCCGGGCCGCGCGCCCCGCGTGCCTCCCCGGCCACGCCCGCGTCACCTCCCTGGTGTGCCCTCGCGCCGCCATCCCCGACCGCCGCGCCCTCCCGGCTGCCGTGCCCCTCGGCCGCACGCACCCTGCCGCGTCCCTGGCCGCGCGGGCAGTTTTAGTAAACAACATTTAAATGTTAGTTTGATTAGTTTAAATTTGATTTAATGAACGTGCTGCGTCGCGTGCTTCGTCGCGCGGCAAATTATTTTGATTTTAGATTCTATTAATGTGTTGCGTCGCGCGTCTCGTCGCTCGACGATTCATCTTAATTTCAGATTATTTAATGTGTGGCGTCGCGCGTCTAGTCTCACGATGTTTCGTTTTAAATTCAGTTTAGATGGCGTATGTCGTTGTGTGTTTCGTCGCACGACGCTTAACGTCTCTTTATAATTAACGCAAGTGTCTCGTTGCGTGCTCCATCACGCGACAGGTCGTTTATTTCTTAATTCAATTTAAGTGTTGTGTCGCGCGTTTCGCCGCGCGGCAATCCTTTTAATTTATCTTTATCTGCTTATAATAATTAAACATGGAACATGATTTTACCCTATGCTTAACGCCATGAGTATTTTAATTTATAATCGTGTGATGTGATCGCTCGTCGGCCGTAGCCTCGACCGTTACTTTCCCTTTCTCACTTAGTCATAAGTGTGAGCCCTGCGTCGAACGTCTGTTTATTTATTGCATTCTATTGTTTGGTGTACTGTTTCTTTGTATTAAATTTGTGGAATGTATGTTTGAAACTCGTATAGATAACGGTCAGTTGGCGGAGTCCCAAGGAGTTGCAGGTGAAGACCCTGAGCAGCAGCTGGTTGGTGAAGGCAAGTGTCCCTTGACCCATCTATGTCCTACTCATTCTTATAATTCATTCCCCGCATTTATACAGTTTATACCTGTCGGGGACCATAATTAGGGGTACCCTCAAGACTCCTAAATCTCAGCTGGTAACCCCCATCAGCACAAAGGTGCAAAGGCCTGATGGGTGCGATTAAGTCAAGGATCGGTCCATTCGAGGGACGCAATCACGCCTCGCCCGAGCCCAGCCTCGGGCAAGGGCAGCCGACCCCGGAGGATCTATGTCTCGCCCGAGGATCCCCTCCAGCAACGGACACACCTTCGGCTCGCTCGAGGCCCAGTCTTCACCAAGAAGCAACCTTGGCCAAATCGCCATGCCAACCGACCAAATCGCAGGGGCATTTAATGCAAAGGTGGCCTGACACCTTTATTCTGACGCACGCCCTCCAGTCGACAGAGCCGAAGTGACCGCAGTCACTTCGCCGCTCCACTGACCGGTCTGACAAGAGGACAGCGCCGCCTGCACCGCTCCGACTGCTGAGCCATTCGACAGAGTGAGGCTGACAGCAGCCAAGTCTGGCCCTAGGCGCCATGGGAAACTCCACTTCGCCCGACCCCAGGGCTCGGACTCGGGCTCAGCCCCAGAAGACGACGAACTCCGCTTCGCCCGACCCCAGGGCTCGGACTCGGGCTCAGCCCCGGAAGACGACGAACTCCGCTTCGCCCGACCCCAGGGCTCGGACTCGGGCTCAGCCCCTGAAGACGACGAACTCCGCTCCGCCCGACCCCCAGGGCTCAGACTCGGACTCGGACTCAGCCCCGGAAGACGACGAACTCTGCTTCGCCCGACCCCAAGGCTCGGACTCGGGCTCAGCCCCGGAAGACGACGAACTCCGCTTCGCCCGACCCCAGGGCTCGGACTCGGGCTCAGCCCCGGAAGACGACGAACTCCGCTTCGCCCGACCCCAGGGCTCGGACTCGGGCTCAGCCCCGAAGGACGACGAACTCCGCTTCGCCCGACCCCAGGGCTCGGACTCAGCCCCGGCCTCAGCCGACGGTCTCCGCCTTGTCCGACCCGGGGGCTCGGACTCGACCTCGACCTTGGAAGACAGACTCGACCTCGACCTCGGAGGAGCCTCCACCTCACCCAACCTAGGGCACGGACCGACCACGTCAACAAGAGGCGCCATCATTACCCTACCCCGAGCTGACTCAGGCTACGGGGAACAAGACCGGCGTCCCATCTGGCTCGCTCCACTATACGAGTAATGATGGCGCCCCGCACGCTCCATGACGACGACGGCTCTCAGCCCCCTTACGGAAGCAAGAGGACGTCAGCAAGGACTCGACAGCCCCGACAGCTGTCCTCCAGCGCTCCTCCGACGGCCACGACACCACACGAACTGGGTGCCAAAACCTCTCCGGCTGCCACGATGGCATGTACTTAGGGCGCTAGCTCTCTTCCGCTAGACACGTTAGCACACTGCTACACCCCCCATTGTACACCTGGATCCTCTCCTTATGCCTATAAAAGGGAGGTCCAGGGCCCTCTTACAGAGGGTTGGCCGCGCGGGGAAGGACGGGACGGCGCTCGCGCAAGGCCGCTCGCTCCCTCCCGCGTGGACGCTTGTAACCCCCTACTGCAAGCGCACCCGACCTGGGCGCGGGGCTAACACAAAGGCCGCGGGTTCCACCTCCCACGCCTGTCTCCCTCCGGCTGCTCTCCCCCCTTCGTGTTCCGCCTCGCGCCGACCCATCTGGGCTGGGGCACGCGGCGACAATTTACTCGTCGGTCCAGGGACCCCTCGGGTTTCGAAACGCCGACAGTTGGCGCGCCAGGTAGGGGTCTGCTGCGTGTTGACAAACAGCTTCCCGTCAAGCTCCGGATGGGCAGTCTCCAGCAACCTCTCCAGCCCAGGACGGTGCTCCGTTTCGGGAATCTTGAGTTCATGTCCCTCGACGCAGCTACGACATGATACTCCTTCCCCCACCGCGCGACAGCGACAATGGCAGTCGACAACCCGCCCGCCGGCGGGGAAATCGACGACGCCTTCCCCACGTGGTGGAAGGACGACATTCGGGCTTGTCCCGTCCCCTCCCCCGCCGACGGAGGAGGAGGCGGGGCAACCAAGGCCAAGCAGAAGGCGGCACCTCGTTGGCTGTCGAGCGAGTCGACGGCGGCGGCGCCCCAACAGAGAGCGCGTCGGGCATCGGCCCCGCGTCTGAGACGAAGACGAGCGCCGTCTCCCCGCAACACACCAACCTCAAGCAAACGGATGACGCCAGCACGCTCGCGAAGGACTTGCTAGGCATCACCCTCGTACCTAAGACGACGGTGCAGTCAGTCCCTGACGTGACTTCGTCACCGCCCGTCGACCAAAAGGTACCGACCGATTCCCATCTCGCACCTTTTAGATTTGGCCTCGACCCGCCAAGCAACTCCGCTTCGGTGGACATTCTCATAGAGGCGAGTCCAAACCCTCTGGGGTATCGTGTGCGGTCACCCTGGGACCGGTTGACGGCCGTCTCGACCTACGGGCCCTCGGGGTCCGAGGAAGATGGCGAGCCCGACCTCTATTGGGATTTCTCCAGACTTGGTAACCCCAATGCCATGCGGGACTTCATGACCGCATGCGACTACTGCCTTTCCGACTGTTTCGACGGTAGCCGCAGCCTCGACGACGAGGACTGCGGTCCAAGTCACGAATGTTTCCACGTCGATCTAGGGGGTCCCAGCGAAGGCAACCATCTTGGTATACCGGAGAATGGCGATCCCCCTAGGCCCGTGCCTCGCATTGACATCCTTCGGGAGCTAGCTGTGGTCCCCGTCCCGGTGGGGGGTCATGACCCATAGCTCGAGCAAATCCGCGAGATGCAGGCCAGGCTCGACGAGGGAGCTGGAACGCTTGAGCCGATCCGCCGGGACATCGGGCAGGAATGGGTGGGCCAACCTCCGGCCAGAGAAGCACGTCATCTCCCCCAGGGCATCCAGCACCGCATCGCCGACGACGTCAGGGTAAGGCCGCCACCGGTTTCCAGTGGAGTCGGCCAGAACCTGGCTGCAGTGGCAATGCTTCTCCGCGCGATGCCGGAGCCATCAACCACCGAGGGGCGGCGTATCCAGGGAGAGCTCAAGAATCTCCTGGAGGACGCCGCGGTCCGACGGGCCGAAAGCTCTGCCTCCCGAAGGCAGGGGTACCCCTCGGAACATCACGCCGCGACTTCCCGATTCATGCGGGAAGCCTCGGTCCACACCGGGCGCACGCGCAACACAGCGCCTACGACCCCAGGTCGCCTCGGCAACGAGCACCATCACTGCAGCCGTCGGGCCCACCTCGACGAGAGGGTGCGCCGAGGCTACCACCCCAGGCGTGGGGGACGCTACGACAGCGGGGAGGATCGGAGTCCTTCGCCCGAACCACCCGGTCCGCAGGCTTTCAGCCGCGCCATACGACGGGCGCCGTTCCCGACCCGGTTCCGAACCCCGACTACTATCACAAAGTACTCGGGGGAGACGAGACCGGAACTGTGGCTCGCGGACTATCGGCTGGCCTGCCAACTGGGTGGAACGGACGATGATAATGTCATCATCTGCAACCTCCCCCTGTTCCTCTCCGACACCGCTCGAGCCTGGCTGGAGCACCTGCCTCCGAGGCAGATCTCCAACTAGGACGACCTGGTCCAAGCCTTCGCCGACAATTTCCAAGGCACGTACGTGCGCCCTGGAAACTCCTGGGATCTCCGAAGCTGCCGCCAACAGCCGAGAGAGTCTCTCCGGGACTACATCCGGCGATTCTCGAAGCAGCGCACCGAGCTGCCCAACGTCACCGATTCGGATGTCATCGGCGCGTTCCTCGCCGGCACCACCTGCCGCGACCTGGTGAGCAAGCTGGGTCGCAAGACCCCCACCAGGGCGAGCGAGCTGATGGACATCGCCACCAAGTTCGCCTCTGGCCAGGAGGCGGTTGAGGCCATCTTTTGGAAGGACAAGCAGCCCCAGGGCCGCCCACCGGAAGATGTTCCCGAGGCGTCAACTCAGTGCGGCACCAAGAAGAAAGGCAAGAAGAAGTCACAAGCGAAACGCGACGCCGCCGACGCGGACCTTGTCGCCGCCACCGAGTACAAGAACCCTCAGAAACCTCCCGGAGGTGCCAACCTCATCGACAAGATGCTCAAGGAGCCGTGCCCCTATCATCAGGGGCCCGTCAAGCACACCCTTGAGGAGTGTGCCATGCTTCGACGCCACTTTCACAAGGCCGGGCCACCCGCGGAGGGTGGCAAGACTCTCGACGACGCTAAGAAGGAAGATCACAAGGCAGGAGAGTTCCCCGAGGTCCGCGACTGCTTCATGGTCTACGGTGGGCAAGTGGCAAACGCCTCGGCTCGGCACCGCAAGCAAGAGCATTGGGAGGTCTACTCGGTAAAGGTGGCGGCGCCAGTCTGCCTAGACTGGTCTGACAAGCCCATCACCTTCGACCAGGCCGACCATCCCAACCATGTGCCGAGCCCGGGGAAATACCCGCTCGTTGTCGACCCCATCATCGGCAACGTCAGGCTCACCAAGGTCCTCATGGACGGAGGCAGCAGCCTCAACATCATCTACGCCGAGACCCTCGGGCTCCTGCGGATCGATCTGTCCTCGTTCCGGACGGGTGCTGCGCCTTTCCACGGGATCATCCCCGGGAAGCGCGTCCAACCCCTCGGACAACTCGACCTACCCGTCTGCTTTGGGACGCCCTCCAACTTTCGAAGGGAGACCCTCATGTTCGAAGTGGTCGGGTTTCGAGGAACCTACCACGCAGTGTTGGGGAGGCCATGCTACGCCAAGTTCATGGCCATCCCCAACTACACCTACCTCAAGCTCAAGATGCCGGGCCCCAATGGGGTCATCACCGTCGGGCCCACGTACCGACACGCGTACGAATGCGACGTGGAGTGCGTGGAGTACGCCGAGGCCCTCGCCGAGTCCGAGGCCCTCATCGCCGACCTGGAGAGCCTCTCTAGGGAGGCGCCAGACGTGAAGTGCCACGCCATCAACTTCGAGCCAGCGGAGACGGTTAAGTCCGTCCCTCTCGACCCCTGCAACGACGCCTCCAAGCAGATCCGGATCGGCTCCGAGCTTGACCCCAAATATGAAGCAGTGCTTGTCGACTTTCTCCGCACAAACGCTGACGTTTTCGCGTGGAGTCCCTCGAACATGCCCAGCATACCGAGGGAAGTCGCCGAGCACTCGCTGGATATCCGAGCTGGAGCCCGACCCGTGAAGCAGCCTCTGCGCCGATTCGACGAAGAAAAGCGCAGAGCCATAGGCGAGGAGATCCACAAGCTAATGGCGGCAGGGTTCATCAAAGAGGTATTCCATCCCGAATGGCTTGCCAACCCTGTGCTTGTGAGAAAGAAAGGGGGGAAATGGCGGATGTGTGTAGACTACACTGGTCTAAACAAAGCATGTCCGAAAGTTCCCTACCCTCTGCCTCGCATCGATCAAATCGTGGATTCCACTGCTGGGTGCGAAACCCTGTCTTTCCTCGATGCTTACTCAGGGTATCACCAGATCAGGATGAAAGAGTCCGACCAGCTCGCGACTTCTTTCATCACACCCTTCGGCATGTACTGCTATGTTACCATGCCGTTTGGTTTGAGGAATGCGGGTGCAACGTACCAGCGATGCATGAACCATGTGTTCGGCGAACACATCGGCAGAACGGTTGAGGCCTACGTCGATGACATCGTAGTCAAGACGAGGAAAGCCTCCGACCTCCTTTCCGACCTTGAAGTGACATTCTAATGTCTCAAGGCGAAAGGCGTGAAGCTCAATCCCGAAAAGTGTGTCTTCGGGGTTCCCCGAGGCATGCTCTTGGGGTTCATCGTCTCCGAGCGGGGCAACGAGGCCAACCCGGAGAAGATCGTAGCCATCACCAGCATGGGGCCCATCAAGGACTTGAAAGGCGTACAGAGGGTCATGGGATGCCTCGCGGCTCTGAGCCGTTTCATCTCGCGCCTCGGCGAAAGAGGTCTGCCTCTGTACTGCCTCTTAAGGAAGGCCGAGTGCTTCGCTTGGACCCCTGAGGCCGAGGAAGGCCTCGGGAACCTGAAGGCGCTCCTCACGAACGCGCCCATCTTGGTGCCCCCCGCTGCCGGAGAAGCCCTCTTGATCTACGTCGCCGTGACCACTCAGGTGGTTAGCGCCGCGATTGTGGTTGAGAGACGAGAAGAGGGGCATGCATTGCCCGTCCAGAGGCCAGTCTACTTCATCAGTGAGGTACTGTCCGAGACCAAGATCCGCTACCCACAAATTCAGAAGCTGCTGTACGCGGTGATCCTGATGCGGCGGAAGTTGCGACACTACTTCGAGTATCATCCGGTAACTGTGGTGTCATCCTTCCCCTTGGGGGAGATCATCCAGTCCCGAGAGGCCTCGGGTAGAATTGCAAAGTGGGCGGTGGAGATCATGGGCGAGACGATCTCGTTCGCCCCTCGGAAGGCCATCAAGTCCCAGGTCTTGGCGGACTTCGTGGCTGAATGGGTCAACACCCAGCTCCCAACAGCTCCGATCCAACCAGAGCTCTGGACCATGTTTTTCGACGGGTCGCTGATGAAGACGGGGGCCGGCGCGGGCCTGCTCTTCATCTCGCCCCTCGGGAAGCACCTACGCTACGTGCTACGCCTCCACTTCCCGGCGTCCAACAACGTGGCTGAGTATGAGGCTCTGGTAAACGGGTTACAAATCTCCATCGAGCTAGGGGTCCGACGCCTCGACGCTCGCGGTGACTCGCAGCTCGTCATCGACCAAGTCATGAAGAACTCCCACTGCCGCGACCCGAAGATGGAAGCCTACTGCGATGAGGTTCGGCGCTTGGAAGACAAGTTCTACGGGCTCGAGCTCAACCACATCGCCCGACGCTACAACGAGACTGCGGACGAGCTGGCTAAAATAGACTTAGGGCGAACAACGGTTCCCCCGGACGTATTCTCCCGAGACCTGCATCAACCCTCCGTCAAGACCGACGACACGCCCGAGCCCGAGAAGGCCTCGGCCCAGCCCGAGGCACCCTCGACACAGTCCGAGGTACCCTCAGCTCGGCCCGAGGCACCCTCGGCTCAACCCGAGGCACCCTCGGCTCGGCCCGAGGTACCTCGGCCCCCGAGGGTGAGGCACTGCGCATCGAGGAGGAGCGGAGTGGGGTCACGCCTAATCAAAACTGGCAGACCCCGTACCTGCAATATCTCCACCAAGGAGAGCTACCCCTCGACCAAGCCGAGGCTCGGCGGTTGGCGCGGCGCACCAAGTCATTCGTCTTGCTGGGAGATGGGAAGGAGCTCTACCACCACAGCCCCTCGAGCATCCTCCAGCGATGCATTTCCATCGCCGAAGGCCAGGAGCTCTTACAAGAGATACACTCGGGGGCTTGCGGCCATCACGCAGCACCTCGAGCCCTTGTTGGAAACGCCTTCCGGCAAGGTTTCTACTGGCCGACGGCGGTGACCGACGCCACTAGAATTGTTCGCACCTGCGAAGGGTGTCAGTTCTACGCGAGGCAGACCCACCTGCCCGCTCAGGCTCTGCAGACCATACCCATCACCTGGCCGTTTGCTGTGTGGGGTCTGGACCTCGTCGGCCCCTTGCAGAAGGCACCCGGGGGCTACACGCACCTGTTGGTCGCCATCGACAAATTCTCCAAGTGGATCGAGGTCCGACCCCTAAACAGCATCAGGTCTGAACAGGCGGTGGCGTTCTTCACCAACATCATCCATCGCTTTGGGGTCCCGAACTCCATCATCACCGACAACGGCACCCAGTTCACCGGCAGAAAGTTCCTGGACTTCTGCGAGGATCACCACATCCGGGTGGACTGGGCCGCCGTGGCCCACCCCATGACAAATGGGCAGGTAGAACGTGCCAACGGCATGATTCTGCAAGGACTCAAGCCTCGGATCTACAACGACCTCAACAAGTTCGGCAAGCAGTGGATGAAGGAACTCCCCTCGGTGGTCTGGAGTCTGAGGACAACGCCGAGCCGAGCCACGGGCTTCACACCATTCTTTCTAGTCTATGGGGCCGAGGCCATCTTGCCCACAGACTTAGAATACGGTTCCCCGAGGACAAGGGCCTACGTCGACCAAAGCAATCGAGCCAATCGAGAAGACTCACTGGACCAGCTGGAAGAGGCTCGGGACATGGCCTTACTACACTCGGCGCGGTACCAGCAGTCCCTGCGACGCTACCATGCCCGAGGGGTTTGGTCCCGAGACCTCCAGGTGGGCGACCTGGTGCTTCGGCTGCGACAAGACGCCCGAGGGCGGCACAAACTCACGCCTCCCTGGGAAGGGCCGTTCGTCATCGCCAAGGTTCTGAAGCCCGGAACATACAAGCTGGCCAACAGTCAAGGCGAGGTCTACAACAACGCTTGGAACATCCAACAGCTACGTCGCTTCTACCCTTAAGATGCTTCCAAATTATTCGTACACCCCGTTCACACACAAAGCCTGGTCGTCAAGGAAGGGTCAGCCTTGCCTCGGCAAAGCCCGACCCTCCCTCGGGGGCTAGAAGGGGGGAACCCCCTCTGCGTCGAAATTTTCCTCGAAAAAAGAAAAAAAAATCTTTTCTGCCAGAATGCCTTTCGTGCTTTTCGACTACTTCGAAAGTGGATCCTGAAAACAACGGAGTACACGTAAGCAGCCAAGGCTGACCGAGCTGAGGGACTCCTACGCCTCTGGGATACGGATACCTCACTCATCACCTTCTGCGATAAGTAACTCGCGCTCGGATAAGTGATTCCGTGGACCGAACAAGTCTTCGCGCCCGAAAGCTCCTCTGCCGGAACGATTTTTCGGGCCTTCTCGACTGCGTCAGTGACAGAACCCTATGGACGAGTAAGAGTGCGCGTAAGTGGCAAGGCCGACCGAGCCGAGGGATTCCTACGCCTCCGGGATACGGATACCTCACTCATCACCTTCCGTGAAAAGCAACTCTCGCCCGCACAAACAATTCTGTTGCCGACAAATAAGTCCGGATACTCGAAACAAGAGGAAAAGAAACGCAGCTTTACAACACGATGATGGTATGTTTGGGCCTAGGCGGCCGCAGAAAACATACACACACTACAAGACAACCCGATCCTGCAGGCTCGGACGTCGACAGTTGAAGGGGGCAGCAGCACCCTCGGCGTCAACTACACCTTCGGTGGGGTCCGACCTAGCCTCGAACGGCGACGTGGTTGGAGGATCTTCACCCCGAAGGACGACATCAGCACCACACCCGGGCCATCGCCGCCAGGGTCTTCTCCAGGAATCCGGCTCGAGCAGACGGCTCGGCCGGCCACCCTGAGGCCTCGGCCAGCTGTCCCCCGAAGACATCAGCCCGGCTTGTGACCTCGGCAGCTCAACACCGGCGTCAGTCCCGCCAGTGGACGACCCGGCCAGGCTCCGGCCGACCAAATCTTCTTTTCAAGCCAACTCTGCCTCTGTCCGTGCTGACACCGCTACCTCCGGCTTCGGCTCATCGAAGAGCGGCCGAGGGGTTCCTTTAACTAAGCAAGAGAAGCCTCGGACGGCAAGGCCGACCAAGCCGAGGGACCCCTACGCCTCCGGGATACGGATACCTCACTCGTCACCTTCGCACGAGGCGACTCACGCTTGGTGAAGCAGTTCAGATAACCAACAGGCGAGTCTTAGTGCTCGAAAATGAGGAAAAAACACGGCTCCACGCCGAAAGATACATACATGTTCAGGCCCCGACAGCCACAATGAACAAAAGACCGGCACACAAGTGCCAATACAAACGGAACCCCGGCTCCACCTCCGCAGGTACGAACAACCCCACACGATTGGGGGGTCTGCGGAGCAACAGAAGACCGACGAACGGCTCGCCGTCGCCCGCCCCAGGAGTGGCGACGACGACGACTTCTGCTCCGGGGGGCCGAACAACAGCGATGACCTCAGGGCGGATGCTGCTGCCATGAGGCCCTCGCCCATGCCCTCACTCGAGAGGCAAGGACGGGCAGAAGGCCGTAGAGTTGGAGGTCAGTCCGTGGGCGGCACCGGCTAGCTCGTCGGCGGAGAAACCTCTTCCGGCTGCCGTGGCGGAAGGCGGCGCCGGGAGCGGCTCCGAAGCCACTCGGCTCAGAGAGCCAGGCACGCGGCAGCTGCCAACGCCACGAACGGCGAACGCCCTTCCCCCCAATCACTGAGGGAAGGAGCGGGCCGCCGCCCGCGCAGGGACCGACCCCAACTCGGCACACTCCCCTCCCCAGCACTGATGATGAACATCCTTGAAGCTGAGGGTGGGGCAGAGGCCGCAGCCCGGTTCGCTTCACCCCACCATCGAACTGGAGGTCACCGTCTTGGGTGACCGCCGGTGAGGGGATGCGGCTGGGCTGCCTGATGAAAATCCTTGAAGCCGAACGATGGCTGAAAGGTACCAACTTCCTCGAAGTTGCGTCCCTCCGACGATAAGACGGAAGAATTGCGGGCGTCCCCCATCCGGGGGCTCGGAAGGTGGAAAGACACGACGCATAAGGGAACGCGAAGACATGGTCGTCTTTCAAGGGGGTCACCCTCCTTTTAAAGGCAGCTCTCCCCACTTGCGTCCTTAGCCGTTGCGGGCTGAGTCTTCTCCAACACGCTCCAAGGTCCTCCCCCTACGACACGGGGGCTAGGCCCCACGCGCCATGCAAGCTGGTCCAGGGCAGAAGGAGCCAAACCGCCGCGCGCAGAGCATGCAACTGCCCAGCGGTTACAAGCATTCCCCCACTTTTGCCCAGACCAGCGGGTGAAAGGGTGGATAGCCATGCAGTCGGCATGCAACCGCGCCAAGTGGGCGCGCCCCTTCGACTCCAACGTGCCCAGCATGGAGGCCCAGGCCCACACGTCATGCAACCGGCGCGCCGGTTGCTACGTGCGAGCAACTGCACCGCCACTCGCACCACTACCGCGCCTCCTCGACTGCGGAACCAGTACCGCCACTCGAGGCAACCCTGCGTATGACCCAGCAGTGCCAGCCAGGCGCGACGATCAATACGGCCAAAAATGGGCCGGCAGTAATGGCGGTGGCAGGCGGGCAGGAGCAGCGGTCACGTCGTCAGCCAAGCTTACGTCCCACCCAGGGACAGTAAGAGAACCCTCTCTCACGGCGTGAAGATGGCGCGTCCGTGTTCCGTTCCTCGAACGGCTCGCACACGCGCAACGACCGCCTCGCGAATCACTCGCCCTGTCGCATTAACTCCACGGCGGGACAGGCGGCGCCTCAGGCAGGAGAAGCAAGCGACGCTTCGCCTTCGCCATAATGACCGTGTCGAAAAAGGTACACCACGTCATTCGATTCCGTATCCTTTTCCTTTTACTCTTTCTCTCTCTTACAACAGGGACCGAGAAAGGGGGATACCCCAAAAAGGATCCTTCTCCATGAAGGAAACAGGCCCCGAGCCTCCCTACTGATCAGAGGTTCAAAGGCTGGCCCCTCGGAGGGGTTCAACGGCCGCCTCAGAGCGCTTGGGTTCTGCGCCCACTACTGGTCAGAGGTTCAATGGCCGGCCCCTCGGAAGGGTTCAACGGCCGCCTCAGGCCACTCGGGCTCCGCACCCACTACTGATCAGGGGTTCGTAGGCTGGCCCTCGAAGGGTTCACAGTCGCCTCAGACACAGAGCGAGGGATGACCCTGGGTACGTTCGATACATAACCAAGGCTTGGGCTACGCTCCCGAGGTACCCTAGGACATTTCCGAGACCAGCGGGAACGATCTTATAACGGAATCCCATCATAGGGAGGTATCGAGCCCTCGGACCCCGTCAAAAGGGGACCGGGTCCGGCAGATCACCCGCAGGTACTTTTGGAGCGCGCCTCCGGGCCTCTAGCCGACTCCTAACAAATGGGGCACGGGCGTCCACTCGGATTACCCGCCAGCAGCTCACCGGAGACACCATGTTCGGCGCCCTCCGAGGGCAACATGGCGCTTTCCCCCCCCTCCTCCTTGAGGAAAGGCGACGCAGGGGTGTATGTAAAAAAGTCAAGTCTGTCCTTGACCGTCCTATCGCCCTGTGCAGAGGCTCGGGGGCTGCTCTCGCAAACCCAGCTCCAGCCAAACCGTTGACAGCGTCAACATACCAGCCCGAGAACTTGGGACCCGACCGTGCACCCGGGCTACGGCCAGCTCGCATGAGGGAACAACCAGACCAGCCGAAGTGTTGCGAAACGCACTAAGACCTCGAAGGAGTCAAACTACTCCTCCGAGGCCTCGGGGGCTACACCCGGCGGGTGCGCTCGCGCGCACCCACTGGAACAAAATGCAACCAAAAAAGGCTGGTCCCCTTGCAAAAAAGTGCGGCAAAAGCCTCCAAGCGAGTATTAACACTCCCTTCGAGGCTCGGGGGCTACTGTCGGGGACCATAATTAGGGGTACCCTCAGGACTCCTAAATCTCAGCTAGTAACCCCCATCAGCACAAAGCTGCAAAGGCCTGATGGGTGCGATTAAGTCAAGGATCGATCCATTCGAGGGACGCGATCACGCCTCGCCCGAGCCCAGCCTCGGGCAAGGGCAGCCGACCCCAGAGGATCTACGTCTCGCCCGAGGACCCCCTCCAGCAACGGACACACCTTCGGCTCGCCCGAGGCCCAGTCTTCACCAAGAAGAAACCTTGGCCAAATCGCCACGCCAACCGACCAAATCGTAGGGGCATTTAATGCAAAGGTGGCCTGACACCTTTATCCTGACGCACGCCCTCCAGTCGACAGAGCCGAAGTGACCGCAGTCACTTCGCCGCTCCACTGACCGGTCTGACAAGAGGACAGCGCCGCCTGCGCCGCTCCGACTGCTGAGCCACTCGACAGAGTGAGGCTGACAGCAGCCAAGTCCGGCCCTAGGCGCCATGGGAAACTCCGCTTCGCCCGACCCCAGGGCTCGGACTCGGGCTCAGCCCCGGAAGACGACGAACTCCGCTTCGCCCGACCCCAGGGCTCGGACTCGGGCTCAGCCCCGGAAGACGACGAACTCCGCTTCGCCCGACCCCAGGGCTCGGACTCGGGCTCAGCCCCGGAAGACGACAAACTCCGCTCCGCTCGACCCCAGGGCTCAGACTCGGGCTCAGCCCCGGAAGACGACGAACTCCGCTTCGCCCGACCCCAGGGCTCGGACTCGGGCTCAGCCCCGGAAGATGACGAACTCCGCTTCGCCCGACCCCAGGGCTCGGACTCGGGCTCAGCCCCGGAAGACGACGAACTCCGCTTCGCCCGACCCTAGGGCTCGGACTCAGGCTCAGCCCCGAAGGATGACGAACTCCGCTTCGCCCGACCCCAGGGCTCGGACTTAGCCCCGGCCTCAGCCGATGGTCTCCGCCTTGTCCGACCCGGGGGCTCAGACTCGACCTCGACCTTGGAAGACAGACTCGACCTTGACCTCGGAGGAGCCTCCACCTAGCCCAACCTAGGGCACGGACCGACCACGTCAATAGGAGGCGCCATCATTACCCTACCCCGAGCTGACTCAGGCTACGGGGAACAAGACCGGCGTCCCATCTGGCTCGCTCCACTATACGAGTAATGATGGCGCCCCGCACGCTCCATGATGACGGCGGCTCTCAGCGCCCTTACGGAAGCAAGAGGACGTCAACAAGGACTCGACAGCCCCGACAGCTGTCCTCCAGCGCTCCTCCGATGGCCACGACACCACACGAACTGGGTGCCAAAACCTCTCCGGCTGCCACGATGGCATGTACTTAGGGCGCTAGCTCTCCTCCGCTAGACACGTTAGCACACTGCTACACCCCCCATTGTACACCTGGATCCTCTCCTTACGCCTATAAAAGGGAGGTCTAGGGCCCTCTTACAGAGGGTTGGCCGCGCGGGGAAGGACGGGACGGCGCTCGTGCAAGGCCGCTCGCTCCCTCCCGCGTGGACGCTTGTAACCCCCTACTGCAAGCGCACCCGACCTGGGCGCGGGGCTAACACGAAGGCCGCGGGTTCCACCTCCCACGCCTGTCTCCCTCCAGCTGCTCTCCCCCCTTCGCGTTCCGCCTCGCGCCGACCCATCTAGGCTGGGGCACGCGGCGACAATTTACTCGTCGGTCCAGGGACCCCCCGGGTTTCGAAACGCCGACAATACCTAAGGATTGACTAGCTTTTGTTTATCTTGTCCTTGTTTACCTATTTTGGTTGGGTTATTTCAGTTTAGTTATATGCTAGTGCTTCACATTAACCAATGAACATGATGAGATTATCTATGATACGCTATTTTCCCTTTTGATTATGGTGATGGTACTATGACATTTAAGGGAACTCGAGATGTTTCTCGAGTGTCTCTCCGTAAGGACTGGTTCGTTGGATGACCGCTCGGGAAAACAGTGCAACCATGAGGGTGGAATGGGACGTCCTTAGCTGAATAATTGGAGGAACTGACACTACAACACATGTGACCTTCTATGACATTTAGATTACGTCACAAACAATGGTATTTGTGTCATAACATAAATGGTTGTGACGACTTTATGACAAAAACACTGTCGTCACAGAAGTGCCGTGTTAAAGCACCTTCTATGACGAATGGTTAGGAAACGTCACAGACTTAATGACGACCACACATTTTCGTCATTAAATCTATGACACTCCACATCGTCATAGATGAGGGGGAAAACGTCATTAAGTGTAGTACTGGACCGGTTGCCACGTGGCGATATGACATGGTAGGTGACGTGGCAATATGTTATGATGGATATATGCGTCATAAATAAGCTTACGTGGATGCTGATGTGGCAATAACTTTGTGACAATAAATTTCGTCATGGCGTGGTAGATGACGTGTCAAATAAATTATGACGCAATGTTTTGTCACAAAACACTTGTATGGTCGATGACATGGCAAGTGACATGGCAATCATATTGTGATATTTTGGTTCATCACTAAATACAATGATGCTACAACCATCCAAAAGATAATGCATATATTTCACATTCATCCAAAGTCACAACTTTTTGCAACATCCATATATTTCAAGCAAAAACACACAAAAGAACATTGTTCATAAGTCTTTAACCAGACATGTACTAAAACTCTATAGTAAGAGAACACATATAATAGATTGTAAGTTGCAGTTCCATATAGCAAACATAAGGATAAAAGGTGGTCCACAATTTTGTGAGATGTGTCTTCAGGATGGTTGACACTAGCATCTGAGCAAGCATGCTTAAGGATTGACCTGATCACGACTAATACTTAATATCTGTCGCAGTAGGATGCTATTTTCTGCTAAGGACTTCTTTAAATCTGCAATCTCAGTTGATTGATTAGCAATGGTTGCCTCAGATGATTCTGACTTGGCCTTTAAGGTATCCATATCTTCTCGAAGTCCATCTTTTTCTCGCCTCTCATTGTCCAATTGAGACTGAAGTTCTTGTATTCTTGCTGAAACAGTCCCTGTGTTGCTTCTCTTGGAGGAGGGCAAAAAGCCAGCATTGTGAAGAAATTTACTTGAACCAGGCAGAACATTGAAAACAACTTCTGTTGCAGACTTTGCATGCTGTCCATCTTCTACTGGTGTTGCCACCATTGCTTCCATATCATCCTAGCATAAGTATTAAAACTTAATATAGTATAATACATAGTGGAAAGTAGTAAAAAAGAGATAAACATGTACTTACTATAGCTTTTTGAACAACTTCACTAAATCCTTTTTTCTTGCTACAATGCATCTCCTTGAAAAGATCAATTGCACTAGGTTCGACATCTTTATATTTTTCTTGTCTCTGAAATGTAGTCAAATAAATTTGATCAGCATGGAGATGAAAACATATTAATTTGAGTGAAACAATTTGATAATGTGCTCATCAATGTATACGCTAAAAAACAAGTGAACATGTTGGAAGACAATTGGCACACAACAGTGGACAATGCCATGAATAGGATAATGTGCTTCATCCATGTGTATACGCTAAAAAACATGAACCAGGAACTAGGAACAATGCTATAAATACACACTGCATTGAAGCGATTGTATTGGTACCAGTAGCCATTTATACAATAACCAAGATTGTGAGAAGCAACAAGTTCCTCCAAACATAACACAATTAGTTTCTTACCACTACATAAGCTTTTGCAACGTATGATTGAGATCCTGTGCACTGTGGAAATTGCACCTTCTCACGATTAAGTTTGTTCTTCACACAATTGTTCTGTATGTAAAATACAATTGTAAGGTAGACAAATAGCGATGATAAATTAATAGATTATGTTTATGAATATACAATCAACTTTAGTCATAAATCGAGTGCAGCTTGAAACATAGTTTCATAATTGTAGGAGTTATCTTTTCATCATAAATCCAGAACAAGAACAAAATACTTTTAGAGGATAATATGGACATTGAAAAGCATATATGACACTTCAATAATTTTGTCTTGGGTTACATAAATATTGAGTGAAGGTAAATAATAAGTCTGTCAACTCATATAAGTCACTGAAATGGTTGCTTGGTTGTTGTTCTTTCAGCGAGTAAGACAGAAAACATGTTGAAACTGAAACAGTTGTTGAACAATTTGTTGTTCAAACTGAACTGGTTGCTGCTTCTTGCTGACCAGAAAACAATTTTTGGTGTGCTTGAAAGTGAACTGCTTGCTGTTGAAAATGAACTAGTTGCTGCTTGCTGTTCTTGCCAATAAAAATTTTCAGAAATCATGTTGCTTGCTCCTAGCATCAGAATTCTTGATGTTTCATTTCTTACAGCATGACAGCAAGCAACACATTCATTTGATGGAAGAACATTAAGCAACACCTTTACCAACAGCAAGCAAAACTGCTCATTTTACAGGCCACAGCTAAATGGTTACTGATAATGATCAATACATGCCACAACTAAATGGTTACTGAGCTATTGGAGGTGGAATCAACCACTAGGTTCTCAAATAGTGCTAACAAAGAACAATTTTCCCAAGAAAAAGAAACGTTGCATTCCAAACACTTCATAAATAAAAATATTATTTATATAGAGGGAAAAGTGGAGTTTGATCGCAAATACCTTGTGGTTTGGGCTAGACCACATTTGTACCAACTCTCTCCATTGATCATCAGTCATACATGAAACAGGTGATGTAGTCCTCACTTGATTTGCAGGAACTCCAGTGAAGTACTTTTTTCAGCCTATACCTCATTTGGCGTTGTCCACCCTTTAGCATATCAACACATGCATCTTTTACTGAATTACTGTCAACATCCATGGTGAATTGACCCTAGCAAAGAAGTGGTGACTCTATGATACTCAATTGAAAAAGGACAATGAACTGTAACTAAACAAGTGAGGGAAAATGACTTACAGCAAGCTTCCCAATGTAGTCTGTAATTTTACCCTCATTCTCTTGCTTCTTGTACTCCTTCCAGTGTGGAAATATTGGAATGTGTTGCCTCAGTATGATCCCACCCTCCGATGCAAACTTTGCAGCCTGAATAGGTGGTTCTGGCCTTCGCTTTCCATCAGAGATTTGGATTGGAATCTTAGTGCCTAACCCTCTGCTCAAGGATTCAAGTTGTTTGCCCCTACTTCGTTGCCTTGGTACCAATTCTGGTTATTAACATCATAAAAGGCAAAAAGATATTAAATTTTCAAACTAGCAAGAAAAAATCTAGTGAATGGTAAAGATCATATGGGTTCTGGTGCATCTAAGCATTTTTTGTACACAGAGCAGAACATACAGTAATATCTGGACAAATATACAACTTCATTGCTCTATCCTTGTTCTATGTTTAACAACCCAATAATAAAAAACCAAGCATTAGTTGCATCTATTACCTACACATGCATTCTAGATAGCTACTACATATCATGAGGTTGATAGATTAATTTATTTTAGAAATTGAAGATAAGTTGATACACTGATTGAATATCAAATAATCACTTGCCTTCATCTGTATTGTGGTCATTGACCTCAGCTTGTATGGGAGAAGTAGGTTGTGCAGCAGTATTCAGGCCTTCGGTGTAATCTTCCTCAGTGGCAACACTTGAAGTGAAATGTGTTGCGGTAGTCAAGTTCTGTGTGGATGCTTGGTTTGTGGTGGCTCGTGAACTAGCATGTGTAGTAGTAGTTAGGCTTAAGGAGGATTGTTGGTTTATGGCAGCACTCCTTTGCCTAGTGAATCTAATTTCTTGTCCAGGAACATCAAGGGCCACAACCCTCTTAGATCCTCGTGTTCCTTGCGTAGTTTTGTCAGCAACATGAGTGGGGTTGTGGCCATGTACACCTTTTGCAACATGGGAATCCTATAGGTATAATACAATAATCATGCATATCAATTTATTTGCAAATGCATGTGTAATGATATATAACATGAGGAAAGAAATAGATGAATTAGAAACTTGTTTACTTCCTCTTGCTTAGAGCCTTCACTGTCCTCGCCGTCAAACAAAGACCCTGATTCCTGAGGACCATCATATTTGCTCCTTGCTCTTGTGGCAGTCATCATTGTGCGTAACTGATTAATCCCAAGTCGTTGGAACATCTGATTATTCCTCAGCACATTCTCTGCCCTCTGTTTCTCATAGTCAGTAGGATTGATTTCTGTAAATTAATGACATCATTTCATAAATAATAAATAACTCTGAAAAATCAAAGTCAAATGCATGTACTGACCCACAAGAGCACAATAGCAAAAAAGAAAACTGAAAAAACATTAGAAAAGAAGGAATGAAATCCCAATTTGAAAATGGATGGAATGATCACTATATACTGTATTAGTACAAAGAAACCACCTTTGAACTAGGTAAACAATATTGAAGATTAGATACACACCTTTGAACTAGGTAAACAATCTTGAAGTTTTGCTAATATTAATTGAATGTTTTGCTAATGTTAATCAAGTAATAGTGCTCACTAATAAATGATAAGGATTTAATTACTGATTATAATCTGTTGTTATTGGCTAAAGTGAGACCACACACTTATGTTTTTGGCTTCAGTTTAGTTGTAAATTAATCTGCTACAACACAACAATAAATCAGAAATCTGCTACAACCATAGATCGCTAAGTGTTTAACACTAGAGTGCGTGTGCTGAAAGCATGTAATAAGGTGATGGTACTACTACAACAGGAGGCCATAAGGAGAGAATGAAGAGCGAGTGAGGGACAGTGAGAAGGCATCCTCAGTTGCAATGCATCAGATCCATTACACTCGCACCCCGACTTGCTTAGAAATCCATCGATTAATCCCCCTCCCACTCGTGCGTGTGCTGAAAGTAGGTAATTTGGATCTCTCTTTTTCCTTAACTTTCGAGCTCCAAAATTTATAGCTAAACTGCTATAGCTTAATGCAAGTGGTTTAATATGTGGTCTAAAATTACTTCTACAATAGGAGATAATTATCCACCTCCTCTTGATACTAACCTGGTAAATCTTATCTATGTTTGGAAAGCTTGAATTAAATATGCATGATTTATATGTCACCCCAGTTTCGTCAAACAATGTTTACAGGTAATGGCAGTTATGTCAATGTGGACTAGATTGCAGCCAGTTTACGCTGCAAACATGTGGAATGAAGCCCTAAACAAACGACTTGGCACTGAGGTTGTAGAATACTGTTAATACTTATTCTCCCTCATTGGGTATTGGGCATTCACAAGATTATTTTGATTCAAGCTAGTGTAAGGTTAAAACAATGCTAAATTTCTGTTAAACCTAGGGTACAAGAGCGATTGAAATTTACCAGCTGGTGGGGGTTCCCTTGTGCTTCGTATTCCCTTCCTCCCTGGAGCCATGTTTGCTTCGGATCTGCTGAAGGATGTGCCCGCCGCCGCGCGTGCAAGTGGAGCCCCGTCGCCACGTGTGCAAGTGGAGCACCGTCGCTGCCCGTGCAGACGAACTGGTGAAGTCGTCTCGCTGCCGCCCGTGCAGGTGGAGTCCCGCCGCTGCCCGTGCAGATGAACCGGTGAAGTCCCGCCGCCCTAGCAGGTGACCTGGTGAAGTGCCGCCTCCGTCGTGGTATGGGGAGGTGGGTGCGCAGTATGGGGAAGCTGAGGAGATAATTTTGTGCCAAGGAGATAATTTCGTGGTCGTGGGACGTGGGGTGCGGATTCCGCGTTTACAAAATGCAAAAAAAAAGTTTTGTAATTAATCAAAAAAAGAATTTGCCACTACATCGAGGATTCGAACCTAAGCGCTCATGCATCGTGAGAAGATGCTCATACCACTGCACTAATTGACTCATTTGTTTGTTTTTGCTTCAAAGGTGTAATTTAATACATTTGTTTGTTATTTGCTTCAAAAAATAGTGAAACTTGGCATGGAGGCTTAATTTGGTTGTAGTTGATTGCGATAAAAAAATCAAAGGATCATACAAAAGTTAGTTTGTAGATTGTGCACAGATGCTCATCTCTCTCATTAAGATTCATAGCATTGGAGTAGGATTTCACGATTTGAGCCATATTTCGTACTCGTGTTTGTGTTTTTTCTTCAAAAGTGTATCATTTGTTTCTTCTAACCGCTGTAAACTTACTTCCACTGATGATCTCCCTTCTTGGATTATTTATACATTTCTATGATTTAATGACTTTCCAATCCGAGAAAAATAAATAAATACCAAAGGTGGTCAAAAAATAGTGAAACTTGGCATGGAGGCTTAATTTGGTTGTAGTTGATTGCGATAAAAAAATCAAAGGATCATACAAAAGTTAGTTTGTAGATTGTGCACAGATGCTCATCTCTCTCATTAAGATTCATAGCATTGGAGTAGGATTTCACGATTTGAGCCATATTTCGTACTCGTGTTTGTGTTTTTTCTTCAAAAGTGTATCATTTGTTTCTTCTAACCGCTGTAAACTTACTTCCACTGATGATCTCCCTTCTTGGATTATTTATTCATTTCTATGATTTAATGACTTTCCAATCCGAGAAAAATAAATAAATACCAAAGGTGGTCAAAAAATAGTGAAACTTGGCATGGAGCCTTAATTTGGTTGTAGTTGATTGCGATAAAAAAATCAAAGGATTATACAAAAGTTAGTTTGTAGATTGTGCACAGATGCTCATCTCTCTCATTAAGATTCATAGCATTGGAGTAGGATTTCACGATTTGAGCCATATTTTGTACTCGTGTTTGTGTTTTTTCTTCAAAAGTGTATCATTTGTTTCTTCTAACCGCTGTAAACTTACTTCCACTGATGATCTCCCTTCTTGGATTATTTATTGATTTCTATGATTTAATGACTTTCCAATCCGAGAAAAATAAATAAATACCAAAGGTGGTCAAAAAATAGTGAAACTTTGCATGGAGCCTTAATTTAGTTGTAGTTGATTGCGATAAAAAAATCAAAGGATTATACAAAAGTTAGTTTGTAGATTGTGCACAGATGCTCCTCTCTCTCATTAAGATTCATAGCATTGGAGTAGGATTTCACGATTTGAGCCATATTTCGTACTCGTGTTTGTGTTTTTTCTTCAAAAGTGTATCATTTGTTTCTTCTAACCGCTGTAAACTTACTTCCACTGATGATCTCCCTTCTTGGATTATTTATTGATTTCTATGATTTAATGACTTTCTAATCCGAGAAAAATAAATAAATACCAAAAGTGGTAAAAAATAGTGAAACTTTGCCTGGAGCCTTAATCTGGTCTTAGTTGTTTGCCATAAAAATCTGAGGATTATACAAATGTGCATAATGTATCCCGAAACCAATACAAATTAATTTCTAAGTAAACAGCCGCTGTCCGTAGTTGGCACATTAGTTTTTCTTCTAAAAAAAGTGGCGCGAGATGACACCTGTGGGAGAGTAGACGCGGTAAACAGCTGCTGTCCGTGGCTGGCCCACGCGTCAACGAGTACGAGAAGCACTTCTGTCCCCCACCGTCCCCTATAGGATTCAGGAACCTTCTTCTTCACTGGACCAATGCGAGTTGTTCCCCAAATCCACTGTCGCGCGCCATTGCCGCTCAATCTCCGCTCACATCCACCCAGAAGCACTTCTGTCCCCCCCCACCGCCCCCTCAAACCCCCCCGTAGGCGCTGCATCCATGTTCACGTCGCTTGAGGAGGTGAGTAGTCGGATCTGGCTAGGTGAGCAGTCGCGCGCCATTTGTTTTTTCTCGTGAGCGCCCTCTGCCATCCCGCCTCCTCCTGGTAACGCGCTGCTCAAGGTACTCGACATCTCTCCCCCGTCCTTGGTGTCCACCGCAAAGGACCTCCGCTCACCCTTCTGTTGGTGCACTGTAGATTACTGGATCTGGTGAGTCACCGTTCAGAGTTGGGTTCCTGTTCCTGGGGCGCTTCTTCTTACGTTCGCAGGCGGAGCGTCCGTGGAGGAGGCGGCGGGGTATTGATGGAAGTGGTACCCTTGATGGACAGGTTAGTCTCGATTCCTGCCATTTGCATAACCACAGTAACTTGTAGCTGCCAGGAAAATACACAAACACTAGTCGTTTGTTTTTGGGATTCAAAGTCAAATATAGATAGTGTTCAATGCGTTGGGTATATATCTATGGATATATTTATAAGAAATCCAATTTGTTTATAGGATTCAAACCTGGTTAGTGCCGAATGTGTTGAATATTTATATATATGACATATATGTATCATAAATCCAATAATGAGTATTTACATACACAACTGCATATGCTCTCTCTAGATTCACTGGTTGCCGACCTATTTTAAGCAAATTCTATCACCACAAGCATCTAAAGAGATTTTCCCCTATATTTATTAGGCCTTTATAAAAATTTGCCTATATTGGTCTCTTAAGTAATGTTAGTGACCACTTAGTAGCAGTAGCAACCCGATTGTTTTGTTGGAATCTGTGCTGATTATTTGTCATGCTACTCATCGTCGCTATCATCATCTTCGCCGTTATGGATTGTTCTCTCTTCATTATCACTAGCATATTGCAGAAATGTTTCATCTTCTTCGTCTTCAAATAAATCTTCAGGTTCATCCTCCCTTTGTCTATGAAGGTCTTCAACTATACTTGCATGAACAGTAAAAGAATTTTCACCGCCCAACGCATCAATGTCCATATTGACATCATAATCTTGAATATGAAAATCAACACACTCATCATCTTGGTATGACAGTTCCACACCCTTTGATATTTCATCACTTGAAATTTCATCCACATTCCACAAATGCCTATGTGAGAATTTTTGAACAACTCGCCAGTCTCCACGATATTTGGTATCTTCCAAGTAAAACACCTTTGTCGCCTGCGTGGATAGAATAAAAGGATCATCCTTGTACCAAATACATGCATGGTTGATGCTTCTAAAGAATCCATCATCTTTCATCCTTGCCCTGTTACTACACGTATCAATCCAATCACACCGAAATAGAACCACTGACCGATATCCGTTAGAGTCTGCATTGTACTGCAGCTGAATTATTTCTTTCAAGCAACCATAAAATTCAATATCTTCTCCATTATGTGTGCCATCAACCATAACTCCACTATTCTGTGTCCTTCTATTTCTCTCACGCTCAATAGTGTGGAACCTTACACCACCAACAATACATGCTGAAAATATTCTTACTCGCAGATCTGGCTGACATGACAAAGCGTATAGGTCACCACTTACATCTTTACCATTCACAAATCGTAGAGTTGCAATCTGTACACAGAATTCCCCAAGATGGTTAAAACAACTTCAACCACTAAAAATGGTTTAAGAAAATATACAAGAACAACTCACATGGTTCTTAAACCAGGTACCAAATTGTTTCTCAATGGTTTTTTCAATATCTTGATTTCCTTCATTATCTAGCTCCTTTCTGTATAACCTGGAAAGCATTTTTTAAACAAACAATTATCACATCAAATTAGTAGGTTTGTAGTCAAATGAAGCAAAATTGTGGATATGAAGACATACTCTATATATTGTTCAACCTCCGCACAATTGTTTAACACATACCAAACCATCTTTTCATATATTTTTTCTTGGTATGTAATCCTATGCCCTCCGAGTAAATCGACTCCATGTTGGAAAACAGATAAATCACCCGTGCTCATATCAACACGCTCTCTATTCCTACCCTCCCAATTATGTCGTGTGTTGAGATCATCAAAATATCGTGAACAAGCAGTCAAGCATTCATTAGCAACATATGCTTCAGCAATTGAGCCTTCAGGACGTGCCATGTTCCTCACAGAATGCTTTAAAGTATATAACCGTCTTTCGACGGGGTACATCCAACCATATTGCACTGGGCCTCTCAAGATAGCTTCATCAGGTAAATGGACAGTCAAGTGAACCATGACATCGAAAAATGCAGGAGGAAATATTTTCTCAAGCTTGCATAGAACAATTGGGATTTCATATTTCATTCTATGCAAAACATTTAACTTCAATGTCCTAGCACATAATTGCTGAAAAAATTTACCTAGTTCAGCAATTGCTATGTACATGTCATTATCCATGATTCCTCGAAGAGCGGCAGGTAAAATGCGTTGCAGTATTATATGACAATCATGAGTTTTTAACCCTTGGAGGTTGCAACCATCAGCTGTAATACATGTTGCTAGGTTAGAAGCATATCCATCTGGAAACTTTACACTTTTTAGAAAGTCATAGAAAGCAAGCTTTTGCTTTTTATCCATTGTGTATGGAGCAGGTGGAGCGCTATATGAATCTCCATCACGCTTCAAGTGCAAAGATTTTCGTATGCCCATGTCTTCCATATCAAGCCTAGCATTGGTACTATCCTTCGACTTCCCGGGTATACCTAGTAATGTACCAAGAATTGACTCACATATATTTTTTTCGATGTGCATCACATCAAGGTTATGTCGCAGCTTCAACCCTGTCCAGTAAGGCAAATCCCACAAACACGACCTTTTCTTCCAACATTGGCCATCATTTGCATCCCGCTTTCTCTTCTTGTTTTGAGTATGTTTTCCTGGTCTAACATCCTTGACATTGTCCAACTGTTGCTTCAATTCAACCTCACTAAATGCTTCTGGCTTGTCACGGTTTTCAACTTTCCCATCAAAGTCTTTCTTTTTTCTCCATGGATGATCCTTTTCAAGGAATCGTCGATGCCCAATATAGCAAATCTTATTCCGTATTCTCCTAGAGCATGGATTTTTGTCACAATGCAAACAAGCATAATAGCCTCTGGTGACTCTACCAGACAATGTGCTTAGCGCTGGATAATCATGTATGCACCATAGCACCGCAGCATGTAGAATAAACTCTTTTCCAGCTCTTGCATCAATAGTATTGACACCCAACCAAAGATCTTGCAACTCGTCAATTAGTGGATCTAAAAATACATCAAAATCCTTTCCTGGGCATTCTTTGCCAGGGATAAGTAGACACATCATGAAGTTTGATTGCTCGACACATACCCATGGAGGAAAGTTGTATGGGATAACAAAAATAGGCCACATACTATAAGAGGAGCTCATTTTCCCAAATGGATTGAAACCATCTGTTGCAAGCCCAAGCCTGATATTCCTAGGATCTTCTGCAAACCAACCATGTTTCTTATCAAAGTCCTTCCATGCCTTACCATCCGCGGGATGGTTGAGCTCATTTTCCATAACTTTCCTCTTCAACTTATGCCATTGTGCCTCCTCAGATATTTTTTTCGAGGAAACATCCTTTTCAACCTAGGAATCAAAGGAAAATACCGAAGTACCTTTTGAGGACTCTTATTTATACCTTCACCATCTTTCCATCTAGATTCTCCACAAACTGGGCATTCATCTTTTTTTGCATAATCCTTCCGAAACAAAACACAATTATTTCGGCACAGATGGATTGACTCATATCTGAGTCCTAATACACGAATAAGTTTCTTTGCTTCATTATAAGATGTTGGAAGGCAACATTGTGGGAATGACAATGATAATAACTTCAAAATTGCATTGAATGCCACATTGCTGATCCGATAAAATGACTTGATATGCAGTAACCGAACCACAAAAGAAAATTTCGTGAATGGTGAACCTGGGTGAAGTGTCTGCTTCATCTCATCTAACACAACTGCAAACATGGACTTCCCTATACCTTCTTCAGATGTGAATAACTCATGCACCATTTCTGGTAATCTATCATCAGGGTTATCTTGTTCATACGCATTCATACTACCATCCTCATTCAAACTAGGTGGTTCATTTAGATGGACAACATTTTCATGTAATCTACCTGTCAATAGTAGCTCTCCATGATGTATCCATGTTGTGTATGTGCTCGCCATCCCATTAATATATAAGTCATCCTCTACTTGTGATTTATGTTTAGAAATTTGATTCAAGCACTGTCGACATGGGCATAAGATCTCTGTGACATCAGGAAACCGCTCTTCAACAAACTTCATGAACTCATCCACCCCGGCTAGATACTTGTTGCTGAAAAGCCTAGAATTGATCCAAGATCTGTCCATCTGTCATACATTGAAATAATAAAACACTACAGGTGAAACAAATAAAAAATCCTAAAAACCATTACTTGACACTACAATATGCCCAACGCTAGCAAACTTGATATTTGTAGCTCTAGTTAAACAAATACATATAGTTCACTGTTAGAATGGTAGGTCAATGTTCTCTTCTCCTTTTAAATTACTAAAATGGTACTAAAAAACAGAATGAATACTCAATTGTGACTCACGTTTGATTTATTTGCAAGTGACACAATTGGCAAAATGGGTCACTCTAGAGCCGCTCTTCAAAATAGTTGTGTGAACTACTGAACTGAAGCTTGTTTTGTGAACTTGTGTGTGATCTGAACCAGTGTTCAGTCTGTGAAACCTGTATTGGTGAGGGGCTGCTCACTGTGACCATCAGGGAAACCTATGAACTTGTGTGAACTGAAGCTTGTTTTGTGAACTTGTGTGTGAACTGAACCAGTGTTAAATCTATGAAACCTGTATTGGTGAGGGGCTGCTCATGTGAGCATCACGGAAACCTATGAACTTGTGTGAACTGAAGCTTCTTTTCTGAACTTGTGTGTCAACTGAACCAATTGTCAGTCTGTGAAACCTATTCACTTTTGTGTGTGTACCAGTGAACATCACATAAACCTGTGAACTTATGTGTAAATTCTATGAATCTGTGTACCTGTGAACTTGGGTGTGAATATGTGAGACCTGTGTGAAATCTGAAACCTTTGAACTATTGTTCTGTCTGTGAAACATGTTAAGTTTTTATGTGTAACCTGTAAACTAATGTGAAATCTGAAACATGTACTATATTAGTCACTAACCTGTCAACTTGTGCAGACACTGGTTCCCTTGGCTAGACAGATTTCAAACTGAATATGAGGTTGTCTCTATCAGCAGCAAGGGAAGAAAACTTGACGGTTAATCCTGGAAGATGGCGAGTGCTCTATCTTGGAGACTTGGAAGATGGCGAATCTTGGAAGAACAATCAAAAGGATGGTAAGATTAATGGTTTCAGCCCCAACATTAGGCCACAAGTTCTGTTCCTGCACCTAGATGGATGGATCACGGATCATACTATCCATTAGGAGTAATACCTAGGACAGTTTTCATTATGGCATATGGTACTTATGATCTACAAACCTTTTGATGTTTCTTCTCTCTTGTACGGCAGGAAACACCTTGCCACGGTAATAGCGCCAGAACAGCCGTCGACGGCTTCAAGCTCCTACTTGTGTTTCCGGCGTTTGGCTGTTGCGGCTGTATGGAGTCAGCAAGCATGTACGGCTGTAACAAGGCTGGAGTCAGGCGACGGCTGTACTGCTGGACTAGGCGGCGGCTGTACTAGGACCTAAATTGATGTTAGTCGGTGGGCTGTACCATACTGATTTGTACCTCACGTGTGTATATGGACCTGGTCGATGTGGGCTTTTTTAGGCACAATAGATTGCAACATAACATGTATGGGTGTAGACATATATGGATCTAGACATTATATTATATATTATATTTATTCTTCATGTTTATATTATATATTATATTTATTCTTCGTCATTATATTTATTTTTGATCTGAATCGAAATTCTTAAAAATCTTGATAGACATAAATTATGCAATAAATATATGCAACTATTGTCGGGAAAAATAATAGGACTCAATTGAATACTCTTCAATTGAAGTGGGCTCTTAGTCAAAGACGCTAGATGGCTCAAGAATTAAAAGATGCGTAAAAAATTTGGCCTTGCCTCTCCACGTCTATAAAACAGTGGCTTGACCATATGGGTAGGTGCTATGGATTTGTCATCGTGGGTAAGTTAGTATATTATGGGGTCAAAACAAGGTCATATGAGGCAAAATCCTATAGATTAGCTATATACTAGAGGCCCTTTAATATAAATAGATGAAAAATTAAAAAGTAATTTAATGTGTAACATCAATAAGCACCTCATGCAGAACCCATTTAGCCTTGGTGGACCTCTCATTACATCGATTATATAATATTTCATTTTAAATATTCTATCTCATATATCGATTAATGAGCTTGTCATACAATTGTCACAAGTCTGATGTACAGCAAAATATGACGATTTATTCTCATGACGAACCCATATTGTCATGGATCATCGTCACCAAAAGTATGTTACAATGAGTTATGACAGTTTTAATGACGATGGTTAATTTTTTGTCATTAAACTTAAACGTCTCATTGATATCGTCATAAACAGAGCGATCTAATGACAATTCCCACTAGTGTCATCGCATATTCGTCATAGAAGGTCATGTGTGTTGTAGTGTGAGGTATAGTTCGCTTTGCCGTCATGCCGTCAATGGGGCTCGGTGTATGCGGCTCACTCTGCCAAGGTTGGTTTGCCTCTTGGGGAGGAGTGCGGTACATTTAGGAAACCTAACGGGCGGCTACAGCCTTAGGGAATCTTTATAAAGGCTACGTAGTGAAACCCTGCCTATTCACCTTGGTAGTGTTTAAGGGTTTGATCGGCCCGAGGCAAGAGGGAATCACGACTTGTGGGTAAAGTGCGCAACCTCTGCAGAGTGTTATGAAACTGATATATCAGCCGTACTCGCGGTTATGAGCAGCCAAGGAAGCTCCATTGATTAGAGATACTTGATCAGAGATGTATGGTTTGCAGGTGGTGATGAGGATGATGATTTTGGTTATGCCTATGGTAATGGTAAGTGGTATTATTTCCGTTTGGAAAGGGTACATTGGGTTAATAACTTGGATTAATATTAAAACCTGGCTCTCTACTAGTAATAATAATCTGACCAACTAAAAGCAACTGCTTGACTTAACTCCACATAAAGCTAGTCCAGTACAGCCAAACGGGACATATTGTTGAGTATGTTGATGTGTACTCACCCTTGCTTTACACACCAAACCCCCCCTCAGGTTGTTCGCGTTGCAACCACTGCTCAGGTGAAGATGAAGTCGTGGAGGAGGACTTCCAGGAGTTCCAAGAGTACGATGAGTTCTAGGCGTGGGTTAGCGGCAAACCCCCAATCGGCTGCCTGTGTAGGCCGTGTGTATCTACGTTTCTTTTCCGCACTTTGATTATTGTTAAAGACTATGTGGATGTCTTGGACATCATGATGTAATCGACTATTATTACCCTTTTATGTTGTTATTTGAGCACTGTGTGATGATGTCCAGTTATGTAACTGCTGTGTACGTGAATTGCTGATCCTGGCACGTACATGGTTCGCATTCGGTTTGCCTTCTAAAACCGGGTGTGACAACCACTTTCTTCATCATCTTCTTCTTGTCGCCTCTCCGATGGGTCTTGTTGGAGGAAGAGGATTCCTCCTTTTGCTTGTGGCCGGATTCCCTTGAGAGGGTTCTCCGCGAGCTTGCGGGCTTGTCGCCGGTCACGATCTCCCTCTTGGCGTGATCTCCCAACATCACTTCGAGTGGTTAGACTCTAATGAAGTACCGGGCTCTGATACCAATTGAAAGTTGCCTAGAGGGGGTGAATAGGCATAATCTAAAATTTACAACTTAAAACAAACTACAAGCCGGGATTAGCGTTAGAATTATACCCGAGTCTGGGAGAGAGGGGGAAAACAAATCAACCAAGAAATAAAGCAGATGACATGGTGATTTGTTTTACCAAGGTTCGGTTCTAAAGAACCTAGTCCCCATTGAGGTGGTCACAAAGACCGGGTCCCTTTCAACCCTTTCCCTCTCTCAAACGGTCACTTAGACCGAGTGAGCTTTCTCCTTAATCTCACGGGTCACTTAGACCCCGCAAGGACCACCACACACTTGTTGTCTCTTGCCTTTCTTACAAGTCACTTTGGAACAAGAAAGAGGAAGGAAGAAAGTGATCCAAGCAACAAGAGCGCAAAGAACACAAACAATCTCTCTCTCAAGTCACTAGATGAGTGGAATGAATTTGGGACTTGGAGAGGCTTTGATTCTATTGGAAATGTGTCTTGGAGTGAATGCACTAGCTCTTGTATTGAATGAGATGTCTGAAAAACTTGGATGCTTGGAGTGGTGGTGGTTGGGGGGTATTTATAGCCCTCAACCACCAAGTAGCCGTTGGGGAAGTTTGCTGTCGATGGGCACACCAGACAGTCCGGTGCGCCAGCCACATCACCCAACCGTTAGGGTTCTGGAGCAGTTGACCGTTGGAGGCTTGTCTTCTAGTGGCACCGGACAGTCTGGTGCCGCACCGGACAGGCACTGTTCAGTGTTCGGTGCGCCTCTGACTCTGCGTGCACTGTTCTTCACTGTTCATCTGAATTCTTCAGCTTTTGCAGTCGACCGTTGTGCGAATAGACATTGCTCCGCTGGTGCACCGGACAGTCTGGTGGCACACCGGACAGTCCGGTGAATTATAGCTGAGAGGCGCTGGAGAAACCCGAGAGTGGCGAGTTTGGAATTGTACGGTCCTCGTGCACCGGACACTGTCTGGTGGCACACCAGACATTCCGGTGCGCCAGACCAGGGCACACTCAAGTTTCTTGCTCCTTTGAATTTGAACCCTTTCTTCAATCTTTTATTGGTTTGAGTTGAACCTTTATGCACCTGTAGAACATGTATTCTAGAGCAAACTAGTTAGTCCATTATTTGTGTTGGGCATTCAACCACCAAAATTAATTACAGGAAAAGGTTAACCCTATTTCCCTTTCACTTTCTTCTCTTGGACTTCACTTGATCTTCATAATGTCTTCTTTTGAGGTGTTGCTTTCCTCATTGTCTTGGTCCAAGTTACTTTAGCATCTTGTGAACTACAAACACAAACACTAGCAAACACATTAGTTCACAGGTTGTGTTAATCATCAAACACCAAAACTCATTAAGCCAAATGGCCCGGGGTCCATTTTACTTACAACTGGTGCCTAACCGACGGTGGCGCGCCCGCCCGTAGGACATGCTCGCCAGCAGTGAAGCCCACCCCCCATATAGCCGGTTAAATTCACCAACATCGAAGAAGACAGGAAGTGGGTGGAGAGGATGAAATTTCTAGAGACAGAGAGAAGAGTCGGCGAAGAGCCGACCGAGCAACCGCGACGGGGGCTGAAATGGGCTAGGGTTTCTGCCCTCCCCGAAATCCTCGTGTTATATACCAATGCAACAGTACACAGACGCATCAGAGACATCGGATCCTGGTTCAGTGGCTAGGATTAAGGAAGGGGCGCGGGCACGCCAAAATGGCGGCCCGGGGCCGCCCACACCTCCTCAACCGGCTGAAAGGCCATAGTGAGCTAGGCCAAAATGGCCAACAAGGGCCGATTGGCCCTTTTCTTTTTTCAGGTGATTTAAAATTGCATTATTTATTTCCTAAAAAATAAAAGAGAAAAGAAATTAGTAAAATAATGAAGAAATAAGAAAAAATATAAATATTTTTTGAGATATAGAAATTTACAGAGATATTTATGGGCAATTTTATTTTTGTTGTATACTTTAATTATTTTTTTGCAACTTTTCGTATACCAACGTGTATTAATTATCATTTCATTGCATAGAATTCAGAAAATTTTGTGGTGATTGAATATTTTAAACAACGTTAAATATTGTTGCCACATTGTTTATACAAGTATTATATTTTCTAGATCATCCAACGATGGTTTAGAATTTTTAGAACCAAAATTTTTTGTTTACCGGACATGGTTATTATTTGACCAACGTTGAATAATTAATTCATGCAAGCCCTATGTTTCAATATTTTATTTTAGATGTCCTAAATATTTTTTGTTCTATTTTGTAAAGGTGCATCCACTGCCTTACTAATGCGACAGGTAGCAAACATTTAACCGCTAGATGGTAGTAATTACCACTCTTGGCAGGAGGACATAGAAATGGTAACCATAGTGGGTGATATAGATTACTCACTAAGGTTTGAAAAAAACCACAAAGTCCATAGTGGACTCACCTCAGTACGACCATAAGACGTTGCAATACAACATTGATAAGGTCAAGTGGGAGAGGTCAAACACAAAGTGCATGATCACCATTAGGAATCTCATTAAGGATCCCATTAAGGGTGCTATACCAGAGTGTGAGACAACCTAGGAGTATCTCGAGAAGATAGCTTCTCATTTTGCGGGGTCCTCCAAGGCATATGCATGTTCTTTGATGATGGAGTTTGTCAATGCTAAGTATGATGGAAATGGTGTCAGACCATTTATTTAGAAGATGATCTCCATCGTTACTAAGCTAAACAAATACCACGGGCAACCTATGCACGTGGAGTTTGTTGTGTTTATGATCGTGAATTCTCTTCCAAAGGAATTTTAGACTTTTCATGTTCAATACAACACCAGTGTTAAAGACAGGTGGAATGTTGACCAACTTATTATAGGATTATGGGGATGCTACACTAGTACAAAACAAAATTTTCAACCCCATAAACCAATAACTACTATTGTTGTTATAGGTCATGGAATTACAACTAGACGTGCAGGACAGTGGAAGCCGTCTCGATGTAGACGAATGCTCGAGTAGTGTCGTGCAGTCGCCGATGTCCTTCACACGTCCTCACGCGGTTTGTCCTAGTGCTCCAGATGCATCACCTTCGAGGTATCCACACGTATAGGGAGGAAGTGCCGCGTACCGAACTGCTAGGTTCGTGATGGTGGCTTGGCGAGGGTGAGAGGGGTGCGACTGCTAGTTTGTTGATGACAAATTAGGTTAACCCTAACCTCGCCCCTGCCCTCATTATATAGGCGTTCTAGTAGGCTTCTGACTCCGAGAACCATCAGCAACCCTAAAACCTAGTCTAAGGTTCTCCACAATAGCAAAGTGACTCAACAACACCTAATCAACAAGAACTCGAAGGTTCTCCACAAATCCACAAGAGAAGGAAGGGGAAGAACACAAGAGCAAAGTGACTCAAAATTTCAGCAAGAATGAAAACCGAGATTGAGAGCCAACCAAAGCCGTGGACGGAACCGACCACCCTTCCTCAGATTAATCGTTGCAAATTACAAGTCACAGACGCGAAAGTTCAAAGCGTTGTGGATTTCCTAGCTAAACTGGTGAAAACCTAGAGAAGAAAACTAAGAGTTCTAAACAAGAGCCAAATGAAACTAAGCCAAAAGAGAGATGACTGAACCATAAGCATGTTCCTCTATTTATAGAGAGTTATTTCCATTTCCTAAACTACCCCTATTTACATAGAGTCTATCCACTCTCCAAGGGGCAAAATAGACCAACTCCTAGGTTTTTGATCCAACGGCCACACGCCACACGAAGTTGCTTCGCCTTGACGCACCCTTCGCTGTAACGCCACGTGCCACCATCGATTCTCTCTAGAACCGCCACCGCCGAGTTTTGAGGCCAAACCTGGTCAAAACCCGTCATCCGTAACATGGGGTGTTCTGAGGCTCAACCACCAAAATTGTCGTGAGTATCGCACCATGTGTGCGTCCCCCACGTCCTAGACACATGTCCCGCCGCTCTGTGACTGAGCCGACAACACGACCTGCTCCGCCATGTCCTCACATGAATGCATGTCCTAGGTGTCAGCCACCACGACTAGTCACCCAGCGACTTCGGTCCCTCATTCAAGTCCCGGCGCTCGTCCTTCATCGCTCCTAGTCCATCGACATGAACCCGCATGACCTTCATCTTTGCCATCGACCACCGTACTTGTGTTTCACACCTGCACACCAGAAGTCGACCGACATGGTTTCACAACATAATCTCATGTCCCGATCAGTTCACAACTCAACCCGAGACGCTACCCATTGACAATCACTCATCATCAACCCGAACCACAAGGGACAAGTCAACCTTGTGTTTGCACTCTCTTCTTCACCCTAGCCATGGTCGCTCGAAGCCCTTTCCTTGCTTGTCTTCGCCCTATCTCCAAGTCATATCACATTAAAAACCAATTTAATTGGTTTATCCTTCATTTCTTCACATCTTCTTCCAACAAAGATCACTCAACATTGCATGATTTCTCTTTAGCTTGATTAGTCCCTCGACAAAATACAAATACTTACTTCTTCACCTTAGCATGGGTACCTCGGTCCTCTTAACCTTCTCCTTTGCTTAGTCTCCTCAAACTCCTTTTCCTTGCTATCTTCACCTTATCAAGCCTTTCTTAAGTCACACTACCTTGAGTTTACATTAAACATCCTTCTTATTTTGAATATGATCGGTTGCGAAAGGGCCTCTAGCCGAGTTGGTTAGGTGGTCTGAGTAGCACTTCTTAGGTCCTGAGTTCGAATCCCAATGGGAGCGAATTTCAGGCTGAGGTTAAAAAAGGTCACTCGCTGGTTCCCCTGGTCATGTTCACATGAGATGGACTGGCCTATGGGGGCAGATCCTCGTGTAGGGACTAGGAGGGCTCAAAGCACGAGTAAAAATCTAGCCTATAGGGGGGCGGACCCTCATGTTGCACGGGGGACCAACTTTCGTGACCTTTCTCGGTCGGAGCTCTGATTGAGCTTCTTCTTAATATAATACCGTGGGGGCGATCTTTCCCCTACCGACCGAGTTTTGAATATGATCAATGTCCTCCAAATTTCTTTGCCCATAAGCAAACCTTATTTGCATGAGACTTCTCCACTTCATCCTAATCTTAAGTCTCATTTTGATTCTACCAACTTGTTTGCTTTCTCATCTAGCTTGTGATATCCCAAATCCATATATATCCATTTGTTCTCTTTTGTAATATCCCCAATATTGCCTTGTGTTGAATTGTTGCATCCTTCTCACTCTTATTTTGAAGTATATCCTTTATACTTAACTTTCCTATTCAACACTTAGTAAATTGGTTAGTCCTTTATTATTGTTGTCATTCAATTCGCCAAAACCCACAAAGGGTTTGATGCACTTTCACACACAACCACTTTGATGATTATGAAGCCCAAGTTTAGAGAGATCCTTAGTATGCTTGAAACAAACAAAGGAAGATTTGATTTGATTGAGAGGGAGCACGAGAAGGAGATGAAGTCCTCATATACCATTATTTGCTTTGTTGAACCATTATTTGCTTTCTTATGTTGAACCAATATCTGCTTGTCTTGTTATTATAATTTACTTATGCTGAACCATTATGTTCTTGTGTTGAATATTCCATTTTTGTTGTCTTTTAAACAATATTATTCTTATACTGAGTCGTTATGAGCTTGTGTTTGGATAATCCATTATTTGTTTGTTGTTGTATCATCCATTTTTTGCGCGTTTTAAATCATGTGTGCTTATGTTGTGTAGATGGATCCGAATATAGCAAATGCAGGAAAAGGACAACATGCATTATTATTATTATGGAATGAATTATCGCAACATGCAACCATCCTTGGAAACTTCAGTAATCTCTACAACGAGTGTTACTTTCACAAAGGTGAATATAGATCACTAGATGCCCTAGAAAGTGTTTTTCAAGGGATCATGAGGTTGATGAATCATCCCAGACAATTTTATAAAATGTTTCATATGAGCTTCGAAGTTTTTATGGCACTTCATAATTTATTGGTCTCGCCGTGTGGGTTGACATCAATCCGCAATGTTACATCGGTTAAGTCTTTAGCATTATTCTTGTCGGTTGTTGGAGGGTCCTAATTATTTCCCCAAGCTAAGAACCGGTTTGTTCGCTCAACATGGACAATCCATATGAAGTTTAAGAAGGTCAAGAAGTGTTTGCTATAAGTGCTATAGATGGATCATATGTGAAGGTCATAATGCCTACCGAGAAGGTGATAAATTACGCTTGTTGTCATAAATATACATCACATTATATACTTGCCACATGCGAGTTTGACATAAGATTTATTGTGATGACCAGTTGGCCAGATTCCACACATGACATGAGAATTCTTATTCATGCATTAACTAATCTTCATTTATTTCCTATACCTCCTAAAGGTAATACTCCATCTGTTTACAAATATATGATACCGTTGACTTTTTTTAAAACTTTGACACTCGTCTTATTAAAAAAAGCTTGAGTTATTGTTTATTTTGTTGTGATTTGTTTTATCATTTAAGGTTGTTTAAGTATGACTTGAAATTTTATATTTTTAAATAAATATTTTAAATAAGACAAGTGATCAAAGTTTTAGAAAAAAATCAACTGCGTTATATATATTTATAAATAAAGGTAGTATAATACATTATGATACCCAAAAAAATTCTTTCATATATACCTAAAATGGTAACCTACTTATTTTCAAACAAATACTACCTCATGAATTCCGATTATCCAAATCGAATCGGATAATACCTTGCAAGAGGAGCACATAGCATCTACATCGTCGAGGCCGTAGGAGCGTGATCATGCGTACGGCTGCCACCGCACCGACCAGGGCAAGCAAAGGCAACGCGTCGTAAGTCCAACAAGTATCATGACAGTATCATCACAGCGTCGCAAAATAAAATGGAAGAAGGCATATCCTACAGATGGCCAGGACTGAAACCACCCAAAAAAAAGTTTCACAATAAAAATCCATACATGGACTGCTGCTTGCGCGGGGGCTCACCTTCAGCAGAGTGCTAACCATAGAAAGATCACGATACGAATCTGTGTTACAGAAAACATCCACGGCTGCTACGAGTGAGATCTAGCTAAACTGAGATTCTGTGCCTGCCTTTGGCGATTCTCCGGGCAATCACCTTGCGCCCACTCTTGGTCGATTTACTGCAGAACCAATGTAACAAGGACATCAGGGCACTGAACCACAATCATGCCAGATAAACTACCTTCCTAATCTAAATGATGAGGTGCCAAAGGCAAACATGAACGGAAACAGAATTTGATAATACCAACTTGAAACCCATCTTCCTTTTTCAATGGACGAGGGAAGCAAAATAATGGCCAGGGAAAAGCTAGAGAGACAGACCGCGTAAGAAATCCATGGGTTCTTTTCCGCTTGATTGTACTGGGCTGGTAAGTTCTTTTCGGGAGCAACTGAAAGGGGTCATTAGGAACAGGATCCTCGACTACAAATTGCAGAACAAAAGCAACGGATTAGAAAAAGACATCAAACTAACAAAAATAAACAGTCTTAGGATAGCAAAAGGAGACTTGGGTAATTGAGTATTTCTACTGCACTTTCTACCAGACTTAATTTCAACATAAATCATAGCAGAATTTCCTAAGCTCCACACAATCTCAGTTTTAGGCTGTCAAATGATCCACAAACAATTTATGCAGAGTATCAAACTTTAGGTTCTGCCACCTACTATTGAAGGAACAAAAAGGCATCAAGGAACTTTACATACTGAGTATTGTATTGCAAGCAACGTGTTCTTATATGCGTAAGAGCATCAATAACACTAGAAACGTGACTTCTCAAGGTTGATCAATCACTTAGTAACTTTCAACACAAGCCAGATAAAGGTAACACATCAGCATTGATGAAGGCAACCATGACTTTTCAGAAAACAATGCCCCCAAATAAGGTAACTGTATGAAATCTTGGCAATTCTTCCCAAGTCCGCAAAAAATAAAGCTTAATAGTGAAATGGTATAACTGCAAATCACAGAAAATGCGCATTACAACAGAAATCATGCGAGTTTCGAGTAGTCACACACTACAATCTCTATATTCAACGACACTACAATCTCTATATTCAACGAACGGTTTATGAAAAACATTGATCCAGTCCCCCCTATTCCCCATTTCTGAAACTGGCAGTGACTAGCGATCCGAGCCCAACTTCAATACTCAATCGCGGCCCAATCTATTCATGAGTGCGTGTGTGTGAGAGAAGCTGTACCGTCGTCGATGAAGAAGCGGAGCGAGGGAAGTCCGCAGGGGAAGGATATCTCGCCGGGGAGCGAGCTCAGCCTGGCGACGGTCTCCGCCTCGTAAGCGTCCACCCCCGCCGGTGCCGGCGGCGGGACGTGTGGCTGCAGCCTGGCTAGCGGCAACCCGGCGCGGGGTATGGACGAGGACGGAGACGCGAGAATGCGGCCGAAGAGGGATGATCCAACCCGTGCAAGGGTCTTCGCCGCCGACGCCATCGCCGATCAACCCTAGCCTCGTCCTCCCCCTGCTCCTCCACTGCTACGTTGCCGCATTTTTTTTTTTTTTTTGGAGAAACTATTCCCTCATCGCACTTGGGCTGGAGAGCTATGCTGAACTCTGTGTGCCTCCAATGGGCCGAATGACGATGTTGAAAAGGCCCGTTTCAAGAATTCTGGGTTGATCGGATTTGTTTGCTTTGTGGCGTTTCGCTGAAAGAGCGACTGGGGCGCTGGGCACAGCATATTGCCTGCTGCCAGTACTAGCTGGCGTGCTGCTGACTGTATCGTGGACGGCGTCAAAGGTCAACATGGGCTGGAGCCAGCTGGCATAAATAGCATACTCAATGTAGTGTACTATTAGTTGTCGTTTTAATAAGGTTTAAGTCAAATTTATAAACTTTTAACTACAAATAACTATTTTATTATTTAGTTTTGAAATCTAATATTTATATGCACGAATTTGTCTTAAAAGCAATTTTATAAAAGTATAAATGTATTAAGAGTTTATTTATATTTTATCAAAAAATTATCGGTCAAAGTTATATTTTAGAGACCGTGTCGCTGTCCTAAACAACAACTAATAGAAAATCAGAGAGAGTATTACACAATCGCAACCATTTTGTTTGGATCGGATGGAATGGATCAAACATTCATCCAAGAAGCAAGGTGCTGAAGCTCCTTTGATACGGTAGTATGGTACACTCCTATATCTGATAATTATATGTTTGTTCATTTGAAGATTGATTACCCTTTGAGAACCTATCAAGTGCAAACTAACCATTTGCCATGTAAATGCTTACGATAATTTTTTAAAACACCCCTCTCGACGTGCACCTAGAGATGATAATTTAATCCGCAAACCCGAAACCAGGTGGGTACCCGACTCGATGGGTGCAGACATGGGCAGAGATTTTGACCCACGAGTGCAACCCGCAACCGATCCGAAGTTTCGCAAGTGTGGGTGTGAGTTTCTATTTTCAATCAGCGGGTGACCCGCACCCGACCCGAAAATTGGTCCATTCTTTATTTTGCGCAAAATGTTTAAGATACAATAATAATTATTTTGAATAAATAATTTGTCTAATGGTTCATAAATGTTGTGTTGCTGCTCAACATGAGAAGGCTAGACATAACTCAATTGTTATTGGTACTTAATTGCTTATAGTTGAATTATTGTTTAAACGTGTACAATGAGTAAAACTCGTGGGTGACCTGAAACCCGACGAGTTCGGGTGCGGGTTTAGAATTGCACCCGCGGCTGCGATAATGGGCGGGTTTAAGTAGACTTCACGTGTGTGATCGCAGGTGGATTTTATGCCACCCAACCCGAACTCGACCTATTGCCATCCCTAGATACACCAGCTTACAAAACGATCCTTCCACCTCCTCTAGCATATTTTTAAATATACCCTCTCATCTCCATCAACTTGTTGATTTACATGATTTGCATCAAGTAATTCGTTTGCAACTGATATATTTTCGTTTTGCGCAAACCATATATAGTCGTGACTCGTAGCTACCATGCCAAGTGGTCGTCATCTTCAAGTTGGACTGATCTACGGTTTGTTTGGATTGAGACGATAATTACTATCTATTAAAAATAGTCTAAATTAGGTCTAGTATATCTAAATAGGGGGACTAATTGATGAAATAATTTTTAATAGATACATGCTTTAATTAATTATTAGCTAATTATGTTAAAGGATTGAATCATGGGATCAGAGGGGTGAATGAAGCCAATAAAAATTCTGTGCTCAGACAATTTTAACATACTTCCCAATGCTACATCGCTACATCCAAACCTTGAAAACTTCAAAAGACATAAAAAAACATGTATATACATATAAGCGCGAGCCATGCCGGCCCGACACGTCTAAACCCATTAGTTGATGGGTCGTGTCGTGCTGACCCAGCATGTCGCACCTCTGGCCCAAGCATGGCACAAATGAAGCCATGTCGTGTTGGGCTAGCATGAGTCCCTTGCTTGACCGGGATGGGAAGGGAAATGACCAAAAATGGCCTGAAAATAGTATTCGCAAGGGATCGAACTGAGGCGGGGTGACTCCAGGCACACAATTCTAACCAAGTGAACCAAGCTTTATTTGTGTTTAAACCATTATAGTTGCTTCTAATATACATACATATGCACTAGAAAATAAAAAAAATATATTAATCAGGTAGTTCTTGAGCTAACACATGGTGCCATGCCAACGGCCATGGCCACGAATAACGGGTTGTGTTGGCCCAGGCCCGCCAACCATCGAGTCGTGCAATGATCGTGACGAGCCAAAAAAACGTGTCACAAGCCACCCACAGACACAACCCGTTTGGACATATATAGTGACAACTGGTGGCTAAATGTTCTTGGTGATGACTGAAGAACACAGTGAAGAACTCAAAGCGGCTACAATTGTGTTTGCAAGGAAAACCTTCCAAAATCGAGAAATTGAGTGCTTAACTTCGTAGGAGTTGAAGAAAATGCTCAGATAAAAAACATATCAATCAACTAGTGATTTCATATTTTTAAAAATATTCCTGAATCATACACAAGTTCAACAAAATAAACCAAACAAAAAACAGACACCAAAAAGTCTAGAACTTCCCGAAACAATGTCATTCGTTCTAGTTGTTTTCACCAGGCCGAAATTTATGTTACAAAATGCAAAATCGATCTGAACAAACTCTGTTTTAGCTGAAATTTGCACACACCTTAACAAGAAAGTTTTAAGTGTGACAACAAAATTTGATCTAAAAATGTAACTTCAAATTCATATAAAAATATGATTTTGAATCAAGGTTTTCTTAAAATGGAGCAAGCGATTGGAAAATCGTGCTCTTGGTAGATCAACCCATATTATTTGGTGGCAATGATCCTAAGATCATGCTTAGTAGAGCGTGCATATGGTCGTGCAAAATATTATTTGCGCTATAGATTGTAATGTTTATAGAGTGGAGTTTAAAATAGTGAGTGTGATAGGAAGGCTAATGGAGATGGCTTAAGAGGTTCTAGCATGTTTCTATCTAGTCCAAATGATCGCAAGAACTAAAATTCTTAAAATCCCTCAAAACATCAAAACGAAGAGCTCATGAGAAGAAATCAAAGAGAGGACTTCAAGCTATCAAAGATGTAAAGGGAGATACCTCAGAAATATATCACATGAGGTCATAGTGTGGTTAAGGGCACACTTCCCAAATCACAAGAACATGTGTCAATATCAAGAGCGCATATGGATCTCCTAACACAGGAAAACAAAGAGAGAAAAATTAAAGGCTAGAGAGATGGTTAGCTATGCAACCCATCCCATTATTTTATAGTGTTTTTCTCTTTTCTAAACTATCCCTAGATACATAGGGCTTATCCACTCAACTTGGCAAAAGGACCAACTCTTGATATATTGATCAGACGACCACACTCTTTTCACGAAGTTGCTTCGTTTTGATGCACCCTCCATGATGACGTCGCATGTAACACCCTAAATTTGGGGTATAAAATTTCTTTTCTAAAACCCATCAAATTCAGGTGTTACTCTCTCAGTTCTTTGTTTTCCTTCTCTTTTTCCTAAAAATAGAGAAATTATTTTGTTTTATATATCTGTAAGCCTAGTAAAATGAAACCATAAAAAGAATCCTTGATTGTTGCATATCATGCCGAGTTTTTCTTATGCCGAATTGTTGTGTTCGTGCATCAATTCAAACTCATTAAATATATTTGAATCTTTGGTTCAAATACTATATTTAGATTTGAATAGGAATAAAAAGGAAGAGAAAATAGCAAAATGGAAAAACAACAAAGAAGCCCACCTTTCTTTCTCTCACCCTCTCGGCCTGCGTCGGCCCAACCTCCCCCGCGACCCAGCACCTTCCCCTCCCCGGCCTGCCCGCGGCCCACTCCGTGCCCCAGCAGCGCCAGCCCAGCGCGCCCCTCATCGCGTGTCCCAGCTTTCGGCCGACCCACCTAGCTCCAGCGTTTCCCCCCTGCAGCCCAGCGCTCCCACCCAGTAGCGTGTGGCCCACCTGCTCGGCCCAGTGAGCGCCCCCTTCCCAGGCCGCCAGACCAACTCGGCCTAGCGACCAGGCCGCGCCCCAACCCAGCCAACACGCGTGCAGCGGCCAGTGCCCACCGCATGCTAGTGCCCAGCCGCCCCAGCTCATGTTCTTCTTCCCCGGGACTCCACCCACGACGCAAAACGCATGGCGCCCACTCTCCCCACGTCTCGGCCATTCCAGGGAGGATCCCAAAAACCTGCTCGTCCCTTTGTTGAGAACTACGTTACCACGGATCACCAGATCCGCTTCCTTCCCTCCCGTCAGCAGTAGAGACGTAAGAAGCTGTAGAAGACCCATCTCCCTTCCCATAAGCACGACAGACGAAGCACGACAAAGAAAACACACGCGACACAAGATATAGGGTTGGGCCTCTGGCCTCTTTCTGATCTATCTCTGTATTATGAGGGGTGTCCAGGTTCCTTATATAGAGATGTGAGACCCCTCAGGGGCAAAGCAGGTATTTGCCCACATAACCCTAACTAGGGTTACTTAACACTCCCCCTTGGGCGAATACCGTGACCAACACATGCTTCGTTAAAACTCCGAAAAACCCAGTAGGAAAAATGTGGAGAAAGAGTGCATGGTGATACAAATTTCATTTGCACTTTGTTACCTCATTAAAAACCTCATGTGAGAAACTTCAAGAAAACTCACCAAGGGAAAAAGAGTATAACAACTGTCATCGGGATAGATTTCGATCCTTTGGGATCTAGATTCTATCGAATCTTCTACAAGGGCTAACTTTAGAAATGTGCTCCCCCTTATCCTTGCAAAACCGTATCAATAAGGCAAAACATCTTCCTGTAGAAGTATATGCACATAAAGATTTAGCAAACAGATTGCATATCCTTGCAAGGGCTATTTCAGGAACTTTACCTCTACTCACTTCTAGGATATACGAGGTAAGTGCATGTATCAATATAAATAAGCCACTTTGACTGATTGTGTTCGATCGACTAGATCTATATATTTGATAGAAAGTTCCATAAAGGTTCACATATTGATCATCAAGCTCATGCCTTCAGGGCATATAATATGACATTTATTGTCTCACGGTTGTGATCAATATAAGCATTCACTCCCACTAACGATGACATCTGTCAAAGTCGTTATCCCTCATAACTCAAGCATATTCTTCAAGATATATGTCTCATTGTTCATCTGGAATAACGAGAATAGATGAGGTTGGGGTGCTATCATTTTCTATCTTACACCACAATTTATACATAGTTGTGCAAAGCAAATAACATGTCCTTCAATAGGACTTAGGGGATAATATAGTTGCAATAGTACATATTCTAAATATGACTGTCGGGTACCGTAATTAGGGGTACCCCCAATATTCCTAAGCATGGCTGAAAAACATCTTCAAAACAGATCGTAAAGACTGGTAAGCACAGCTCAAAGTTAAAGCCTCATCTACCAAGGGACGCGATCTCGTCTCGCCCGAGCCCAGCCTCGGGCAAGAACAGTAGTCCTGGACGGATTCACGCCTCGCCCGAGGGCCTCCTCAGGTAGCGGGCGCACCCCCGGCTCGCCTGAGGCTAAGCTCGGGCAAACTTTGTCGTATAGCAACCTCGGCCAAATCGCCTTACCGCCAACCGTATCGCATGCGCATTTAATGCAGGGATCACCTGACACCTTATCCTGACACACGCGCCTCAGTTGGCAAGGTCGAAATGACCGCAGTCACTTCGCCCCTTTACTGATCGTTCTGACAGGAAAACAACACTATTCACCCTATTCCGACTACTGTGCCAACCACTAGGGTAAGACTAACAACAGTATGTCACGGCCTCTCCCGAGTTCAGCCTCGGGTGCAACAGGGAGCTCCGCCTCACCCGACCCTAGGCCTCGGCCTCAGCCTTGGCCTCGGGAGAAGGTCTCCGCCTCGCCCGACCCTAGGCCTCGGCCTCGGGAGAAGGTCTACGCCTCGCCCGACCCCAGGCCTCAGCCTCAGCCTCGGCCTCGGGAGAAGGTCCTCGCCTCGCCCGACCTCAGCCTCGGTCTCGAGAGGAGTCACAACCTCACCCGACCTCAGCCTCGGCCTCAGGAGAAGTCACCGCCTCGCCCGACCTCAGCCTCGGACTGACTACGCTATAGGGGATACATCATTACCCTACCTCTAGCTAGCCGCCTTAGGCTACGAAGGAACAAGATCGGTGTCACATCTAGAATACTCCGGCAACAGGTAATGATGGTTCCCTACATGCGTCCATGATGTCGATTGTTCTCAGCTCTCTACGAAGGCAAAGAAACGTCAGCAGGACCCAGGGCCGCACCGCCAGCTATGCTTCTATAGGGCTCAAGCACTTCTCCACCGGCCACGTTAGCACATAGCTACACCCCCATATGTATAGCTGGGCCATCCCCTTGTATCTATAAAAGGGGATGCCCAGGGCCTTCCCAGAGAGGAAGGGGGAGGAAAGGGGGCTAACTTAGACGACTCACCTCAAGGCTAAACCCTCTCTTGCGAAGCTTGTAACCCCTACTACGAGCACCCCGGTGCAAGATAACATAAGCCTCATCTCCCCTCTTGTGTCTCATCTTGCATCAATCCATCTGGGCAGGGACACGCAGCGTCAAATTCACTGGTCAGTTGAGGGTCCTCGCGGGTCTAAAACGCCGACAGTTGGCGCGCCAGGTAGGGGGTCCAACTGCATGTTGGCAATACTTTCCCGTTGAGATCCAGATGGACAATCTTTAGCAGCCTCTTCAGCCCGGGATGGTGCTCCGCTTTGGGAGTCTCGAGTTCATGTCCCCCAACGGCAGCTATGACATGGTATTCCTCCCCCCGCAGCGCGACAACCACGACGGTCGTCGGCTCGCCCGGCGGAGGCGGACTCGACGACAACATCTCCCCGTGGCGGAAGAGGAACACCCGGGTTTGCCCTACCACCCTCCTCACCGGAGGAGGAGGAGACGGAGCGACCATGGCCAGGCAGGAGGCAGCACCTCGTCGGCTGTCGGACAAGAGCGAGTCGACGATGCTGACACCCCTGCGGGGGACATGTCGGGTGTGATCCTCGCACCTGGGACAACGACGGGTGTCGCTTCCCAGCAACGTGCCAACCCCAGGTGGACTGATGACGCCGGCACCCTTGCGAGGGACTTGTCGGGCATTAGTCTTGCACCTGAGATAACGACACATTCCATCTCCGATGCAACTTCACTGTCGTCCACCAATCAGGAGGTACCATTAGTTTTCCATCCTGTTCCCTTTAGATTCAGCTTCGACCCACCAAGCGACCCCACTTCGGCAAGCGCTTTCGCAAGGGCATATCCTGACCTTCCGGGGTACCATATGTGGTAAACTTGGGACCTACTGACGACCGTCTCAACCTCCGGACCCGTGGGTTCCGAGGAAGAGGACGACCCTGACTTCAGTTGGGATTTCTCCGGACTCCGTGATCCTAGTGCCATGCAAGACTTCATATCCGCATGTGACAACTGCCTCTCCGGCTGCTTTGACGATGGCCACAGCCTTGACAATGAGGGTTACGACCCAACTCGCGAGTGTTTCCACATCGATCAGGGGGATCACGACGAAGACAACCACCCCGGCATGCCAGGAAATGACGATGCCCCTGTGCCTGCGTCTCGCGTTGAGATCCCGCGGGAGCTAGCTGTGGCCCGGGTCCCTGCGGGGGGTTAGGGCACACAGCTCGAGCAACTCCGTGAAATACAGGCCAAGCTCGACAAAGAAACGGGGCGACTTGTGCAGCTCCGACAAAACCTCGAACAAGAGTGGGCAGGCCGAGCACTCGCCGAAGGAGCACGTCATCGGGCCCGGGACGTCCAGCGCCGTATTGTTGACGATGCCAGGGCAAGGCTGCCCCCGGCCTTCAACGAGGCCAGCCAGAACCTAGCTGCAGCGGCGATGTTACTTCGAACAATGCCAGAGCCATCCACCACCGAGGGGCGACGTATCCAGGGCGAACTCAAGGACCTCCTGGAAAATGCCGCAGCCCGACGAGCTGAGAGCTCTGCCTCCCGAAGGCGAGGATGCCCCCCAGAGCATCACACAGCATCCTCCCGACACATGCGCGAGGCCTCGGTCCACACCGACCACACAGGAGACGAGACACCTGTAGCTCAGGATCGCCTCGGCGACGAGCAACACCACCGCGATCGTCAAGCCCGCCTCGAGGAAAAGCTACGCCGAGGCTACCACCTGTAATACTCAAAATTGGGTACAAGAAATACATGGTGATTTCCTTATTTTATGTGCCTTATTTGCATCATGAAAAGAGCACATATAAAATGAAGAGTGATTAAATCAAACCAAAGACACTAAGGTAAAAGAAAGTGCATCTCGTTGGAGTTTTATTGTTTGTGTATTAAATAAAATAATAATAATAAAATAATAATTCTAAAGGTTGAATTGATCCCTAAATTAAAATTTAGGGTTTTGGAAAGGAGAAGAAGGAAAAATAATATGAAAAATATAAATAATATATATAAATAAATATATCCAGAATTAATACCCCTAAATCCACAAACATAAGTTGTAGTGATGAACTTAAATTTGAATTCAAATTTGGATTTGAAAATAGAGAAAAAGGAAAAGGAATAGAAAATAAAAAGAAAAAGAGAAGGGAACTCACCTGGGCCGACTATACCTAATTCGGCCCATTTGGCCAACTCTGCGCACGGTCAGCCAGCCCAACTCCACTCCTCGCGCACTGCCTCACTGTCAGTCGGCCCCACTCTCCAGCATGCTCCGCGCGCGCTCCGCTGTTCCCTGGCCGGCTGCCTTGCGGGACCCGCTTGCCAGCCGCAATCGATCAGCTTCGCGCCGCGGGTTCCACTGGCAGTTCGCTGACTCGTGGGACCGCCTCGTCAGTACCCGTTCAACAGAATGAGCCCGTCTTCTCCGCGCGCCACCCGCTCTCCCGGGCATGCCGCGCCATGCCGAAGATTTTGGAGCCGTTGACACCAGCGCGCCTACAAGTATTCTAGCCCTCAACCTCGCCCGCTCGTGCCCCTATTCCTCCGCCACCGGCTCCCCGTTTCCCCCTCACTGCGCGAACCGCGCCGCTTGTGACACGGTCGCCCGCCGCCGTGGGCTTGTCTCTGCACAGACGATTGAAGGCCAGGGTGGCGTCGGGGTTGTTCGTTGGTATGCTCCGGTCGCTTGCGTGACGTATTGAGCTCAGTGACCCATCCAATCGTCCAGAATTTCTCACCGTCGTCGGTAATCCGTCGTGCTCTGTGGGCAGAGGTCTGTGCCGCGCGATTCACAGTAAGTCCTCCCCATTTCGTTTCGCCTTACTCCCAGCATCGTGTTGATCACCACGGGTAGGGGGATTAGCGCCCGATGCGTCGTATTGGGATTCACCGGTGAGGTCTCTGCCGTGGAGGCCTGTGTGCTGCCGCACGCGGCTGCTGGGGTTGTTGTAGCTGGGGGATGGACTGGGGGCCGTCGGATGACCATCGTACGTCTGCGATTTGAGCTGGAAAACGATTGGGGTTGATTAGATCTGAACCGTTGGATCGCGATCCGACTATCTTGATTAGATCCGAGCACGTGTTACTCTGGGATCATTTGGACCGTTGATGTTGGATCCGGCGGTCGGGGGGAATCGTGGGAGTGTAACGCGCGTGCTTCTAATCTGGGCCGATCATCCCAGATCGGACGGTCGAAAACCCTAAATACCCTTTCGTCGTGCGTTTTTCTTAAAGAACCCCTATTGTTTATAGAAAACAACCCGCAGTCCTCAGAGTACTGTGCTCTATGTCTCGGTAAACTTACACCGAGAACCCTGTGTTTTCTAGGAATTGATGCCTAGTCCAGAGCCCGTTTAAATGTATAAATAAATTAGTAAATGTATTTTTAATACAAAAATAATTCCTAGAACTTAGTTAATTCATAGAAAATTCACATGAACTCCAAATTACTCCATTCCAGTTCCTAAAATTTTGTAATTTTTTTGTCTATCACTTAGAGTCTCTGTTCGGTCATAAAAACAGTAAGAAAATTAATTTATCATTTAATCCTATTTCAATCACATTAAACCTTAGGAAATTCATAACTTGAAATCTATAACTCCAAATTTAATGATTCCAGTTCCTATGATCTCATTTTAATGTGTAGATTTTTACTGTATATTTTATTTTCATGTTTGATGTGATGTTAATTTATGCTATACTATGTATGTATTGTGTTGATGCGAGTAGACGAGCAAGCCACTGTGGATTCTGAGACTCAACAAGTAGAAGTAGCTGAGCAGGAGCTCATTGAAGGCAAGTTGTGCCCTTGATCACTTACTTTTCCCAGCCATGTTCTTATTAATTTTAATGATCTGCATAGGTTAATTTTGATGGGATCCTTTATGTTACCCCAGTTTTGGTTATCTTTATACCTTGTTCACCCCTGAAATATTTTTGGGTAGTACCTGCTATTGCTTTATGTGGATTGGGTATGGAGATACACTATTCATGATTACTCTGTTATTATCTTGTTATTATTACTATTCATGTTAAGATCATTAAATTAATGGGAACATGGAGCGACCACCCGGGAAAACAGTGCTACCACAAGGGTTTAATGGGACGCCCTTGGCTGATTAACTAGGAAAGCTAGTGGAGGTCTTCCTTACCCGAAAGGGGCAAGGGCAGTAGGGGAGTGGTCAGTGTAGGGAGGTCCTTGGGTTGATTTTGCTGCGATGGCGGTCAGGCGAGGGATTCCTGCACTGGAGCTTCCTATAAACTGTAGCGGGATTTCTGAAGCTAGTGGAACTTTGTAAAGGCCTCGTAGTGTTACCCTGCCTCGCCTCCTCGGTAGAGGTGTATGAGATTGGCCGTCTCTTGGCAGATGGGTAACATGACTTGTGGGTAAAGATGTGCAACCTCTGCAGAGTGTAAAACTAGTATACTAGCCGTGCTCACGGTCATGAGCGGCTCAGACCCTCACATGATTAATTATGGAACTTAAATTTAATTTGACGTTTGCATCGCATTTGGGATCATTTTACTATTACTGTTCTTTATTATTATTAAGGTTTGGTATTTATTTACACTTAGTAACTGCTAATAAAATTTTGACCAACTTATAAAAGCAATGCTCAGCCTCAGCCTTTATTTCGTTGATCAGCTTTACACTTCATGAACTCCCACCTTTGGTGAGTTCATGCCACATTATTCCCCACGACTTGTTGAGCTATGAACGTATGTGAGCTCACTCTTGCTATCTCACACCCCCATAGGATAAGAACAGGTGGTCGAAGAGGAGCCGCCTAACACTGAGGCATTCGACTTGATCTAGGTGGCGTTTCTCAGTTGACATTGGCGCCGACGATCCTTAGTTCGTTTTACATTTATTCTTTTACTTTGTAATAAGTCTTCCGCTATGTAATAAATACTCTGATGTTTTGTGACATTTATCTCTATACACTCTGTTATTATATATGTTGTCTTCTTGGCGCATGTATGAGATGCACCCGGCTTTGTCCCTTAAAGCCCGGGTGTTACACCACCCCAGACGCGGGGGACGCTATGACAGTGAGGAGGATCGGAGCCCCTCGCCCGAACCACCAGGTCCGCGGGTCTTCAGCCGGGCCATACGACGGGCGCCGTTCCCAGCCCGATTCCGAGCCCCGATTACCATTACCAAGTACTCAGGGGAGACGAGGCCGGAGTTGTGGCTTGCGGATTACCGGCTGGCGTGCCAGTTGGGAGGGACGGACGACGACAACCTCATCATCCGCAATCTCCCCCTTTTCCTCTCCGACGCTGCCCGGGCCTGGCTGGAGCATCTGCCTCCTGCGCAAATCTTTGACTGGGACGACCTAGTCAAGGCCTTCGCTGGAAATTTCCAAGGTACGTACGTGCGCCCTGGGAACTCGTGGGATCTCCAGAGCTGCCGCCAGCAGCCAGGGGAATCCCTGTGAGAGTACATCCGACGGTTTTCAAAACAGTGCATCGAGTTGCCTAACATCACCGACTCGGACGTCATCGGAGCATTCCTCGCCAGCACCACTTGCCATGACCTGGTAAGCAAACTGGGACGCAAGACGCCCACCAAGGCGAGCGAATTGATGGACATAGCCACCAAGTTCGCCTCTAGTCAGGAGGTGGTCGAAGCCATCTTCCGAAAGGACAAGCAGCCTCAGGGAAGGCAGAAGGAAGACGTCCTCGAGGCGTCCGTCCAACGTGGCACGAAGAAGACCAGGAAGAAGGCGCAAGCAAAACGCAACGCCGTTGACGCGGATCTCGTCGCTGCTGTCGAGCACAGGAATCCTCGGAAGCCTCCCGGAGGGGCCAACGTGTTCGACAAGATGCTCAAGGAGTCGTGCCCCTATCACAGGGGTCCCATCAAGCACACCCTTGAAGAGTGCGACATGCTCCGGCGTTACTTCAATAAGGTTGGACCCTCGACGGAGGGTGGCAAGAACTAAGGCAACAACAAGAAAGGAGGCAACGGGGAAGAAGAGTTCCCAGAGGTCCACAACTGCTTCATGATCTACGGTGGGCAAGTGGCGAATGCCTCGGCTCGACACCGCAAGCAAGAACGCCGGGAGGTCTGCTCGGTGAAGGTAGCGACGCCAGTCTACCTAGACTGGTCCGACAAACCCATTACCTTCAACCAAGGCGACCACCTCGACTACGTACCGAGCCCAGGAAGGTACCCGCTTGTCATCAACCCTGTCATCGGCAACGCTAGGCTCTCTAAGGTCCTCATGGACGGAGGCAGCAGCCTCAACATCATCTACGCCGAGACCCTAGAGCTCTTGGGGGTTGATCGGTCCACAATTCGGGCCGGTGTAGCACCCTTTCACGGGATTGTCCCCGACAAGCGTGTCCTACCCCTTGGGCAACTTTATTTGCCCGTCTACTTCGGAACTCCCTCCAACTTCTGCAAGGAAACCCTCACTTTCGAGGTAGTCAGGTTCCAAAGGACTTATCACGCGGTGTTGGGAAGACCGTGCTACGCCAAGTTCATGGCCGTCCCCAACTACACGTACCTCCAGATCAAGATGCCAGGCCCTAAGGGAACCATCACCGTCGGATCCACATACCGCCACGCTTACGAGTGCGACATGGAATGCGTGGAGTACGCCGAAGCCATCGCCGAATCCGAAACCCTCATCGCCGACCTGGATTGCCTCTCCAAAGAGGCGCCCGACGCGAAGCGGCATGCCAGCAACTTCGAACCAGCCAAGGCGGTTAAATCTGTCTCTCTCGACCCCAGCAATGACGCCAGCAAGAAAGTCAGGATCGGCTCCGAGCTCGACCCCAAATAGGAAGCAGTGCTCATCGACTTTCTCCATGCAAACGCCGAAATTTTTGCGTGGAGTCCTCGGACATGCCAGGCATACTGAGGGATGTCGCCGAGCACTCACTGGACATCCGAGCCGGAGCCCGACCCGTGAAACAGCACCTGCGCCGATTTGATGAAGAAAAGCGCAGAGCCATAGGCGAGGAGGTCCACAAGCTAATGGCAGCAGGGTTCATCAAAGAGGTATTCCATCAAGAATGGTTAGCTAACCCTGTACTTGTAAAGAAAAAAAAGGGGGGAATGGAGGATGTGCGTAGATTACACTAGGCTGAATAAGGCATGTCCAAAAGTTCCCTACCCTGATCAAATTGTGGACTCCACCGCTGGGTGCAAAACCCTATCTTTCCTCGATGCCTATTCATGCTATCACCAAATCAAGATGAAAGAATCCGACCAGCTCGTGACTTCTTTTATCACACCTTTTGGCATGTATTGTTATACTACAATGCCATTTGGCTTGAGGAATGCAGGTGCAACATACCAAAGGTGCATGAACCATGTGTTCGGAGAGCACATCGGCAGAACGGTCGAGGCTTACGTCAATGACATCGTTGTCAAAACAAGGAAAGCCTCCGACCTCCTCTCTGACCTTGAGGTGACATTCAGGTGCCTAAAAGCGAAGAGCGTAAAACTCAATCCCGAGAAGTGTGTCTTCAGAGTCCCCTGAGGCATGCTCCTAGGGTTCATCGTCTCCGAACGAGGCATCGAGGCCAACCTGGAGAAAATCACGACCATCACCAACATGGGACCCATCAAAGATTTAAAAGGAGTACAAAGGGTCATGGGATGCCTTGTGGCTGTGAGCCGCTTCATCTCGCGCCTTAGCAAGAAAGGATTGCCCTTGTACCGCCTCTTAAGGAAGGTCGAGCGCTTCACTTGGACTCTCGAGGCCAAAGAAGCCATCGGAAACTTAAAGGCACTCCTTACTAATGCGCCCATCTTGGTGCCCCCCGCTGCGGGAGAAGCCCTCTTGATTTATGTAGCCGCAACCACTCAGGTGGTCAGCGTTGCGGTCGTAGTCGAGAGACGAGAAGAGGGGCATGCACTGCTCATCCAGAGGCCAGTCTACTTCATCAGCGAGGTACTATCCGAGACCAAAGTCCGCTACCCGCAAATCCAGAAGCTACTGTACGCAGTGATTCTAACACGGCGAAAGCTACGACACTACGAGTCTCATCTGGTGACTGTGGTGTCATCCTTCCCCCTGGGAGAGATCATCCAGTGTCGAGAGGCCTCGGGTAGGATAGAAAAATGGGCAGTGGAACTCATGGGGGAAACACTTTCATTCGCTCCTCGTAAGGCCATAAAGTCCCAAGTCTTGGCAGACTTCCTGGTTGAATGGGTCGACACCCAATTGCCGACAGCCCCAATCCAGGCCGAACTTTGGACCATGTACTTCGATGGGTCGCTTATGAAAACCGGAGCAGGTGCCAGCTTGCTCTTCATCTCACCCTTCGGGAAACATGTGCGCTACGTGATACGCCTCCATTTTCCGGCGTCAAACAACGTGGCCGAATATGAGGCCTTGGTTAATGGGTTGCGCATCGCCGTCGAGCTAGGGATTTGGCACCTTGATGCTCGTGGTGACTCGCAGCTCGTTATTGACCAAGTCATGAAGAACTCTCACTGCCGCGATCAAAAAATGGAGGCCTACTGTGACGAAGTTCGGCGCTTGGAAGATAAGTTCTATGGGCTAGAACTCAACCATGTTGCTCGACGGTACAACGAGACTGCGGATGAGCTAGATAAAATAGCCTCGGGACGGACGACGATTCCCCCGAATGTCTTCTCTAGGGACATATATCAACCATCCGTCAAACTCAACGACGCACCCGAACCCGAGGAGACCTCGGCCCAGCCTGAGGTACCCTCGGCCGCCGAGGGTGAGGCCATGCGCGTCGAGATAGAGCAGAATGGGGTCACACCAAACCTAAACTGGCAGACCCCGTACCTGCAATATCTCCTCCGAGGAGAGCTGCCCCTCGACAAGGCCGAAGCTTGGCGACTGGCTCGGCGCGCCAAGTCGTTCATTTTACTAGGTGATGAAAAAGAGTTGTACCACCGCAGTCCCTCAGGCATTCTCCAACGATGCATATCCGTCGCCCAAGGACAAGAGCTGTTACAAGAAATACACTCGAGGGCTTGCGGTCACCATGTAGCGCCTCGAGCCCTCGTAGGAAACGCTTTCTGACAAGGTTTCTACTGGCCAACCGCAGTGGCCGATGCCACTAGGATTGTACGCTCCTACCGAGGGTGTCAATTCTACGCGAGATGGACGCACCTACCCACTCAGGCCCTACAGACAATACCTATCACTTGGCCGTTTGCCGTGTGGAGTCTGGACTTCGTCGGTCCCTTGCAGAAGGCACTTGGGGGCTTCACGCACCTGCTGGTCGCCATCGACAAATTCTCCAAGTGGATCGAAGTCCGACCCTTAACCAGCATCGGGTCCGAACAGGCGGTGGCGTTCTTTACAAATATCATCCACCGCTTTGGGATCCCAAACTCCATCATCACTGACAATGGCACGCAATTCACTGGGAAAAGTTCCTAGACTTCTGCGAAGGCCACCACATCCATGTGGACTAGGCCGCCGTAGCTCACCCAATGACAAATGGGCAGGTGGAGAGCGACAATGGCATGATTTTGCAGGGGCTAAAACCAAGGATCTACAACGACCTCAACAAGTTTGGCAAGCGGTGGATAAAAGAGCTACCCTCGGTGGTTTGGAGTCTGAGGACGACGCCGAGCCGGGCCACGGGTTTCTCACCGTTTTTCCTAGTCTATGGGGCCGAGGCCATCCTACCCACGGACTTAGAATACGGCTCCCCGAGGACAAAGGCATATGACGACCAAAACAACCAGACCAGCCGAGAGGATTCATTGGACCAGCTGGAAGAGGCTCGGGATGTAGCCTTACTACACTCAGTGCGGTATCAGTAGTCTCTGTGATGCTACCACGCCCGAAGGGTTCTGAGAGCACCTAGAGGGGGGGGTGAATAGGTGATCCTGTGAAAACTTAAAACTTAAGCCACAAAAACTTGTTAAGTGTTAGCACAATAGTTGCCAAGTGGCTAAAGAGAAGTCTCAACAAAACACAATACCACAAGAGATCAAGCACAGAGGTGACACAGTGGTTTATCCCGTGGTTCGGCCAAGACCAACGCTTGCCTACTCCACGTTGTGGCGTCCCAACGGACGAGGGTTGCAATCAACCCCTCTCAAGCGGTCCAAAGACCCACTTGAATACCACGGTGTTTTGTTTTTCCTTTCACTATCCCGTTTGCAAGGAATCTCCACAAATTGGAGTCTCTTGCCCTTACAAGTATATGATCACAAAGAAGCACAGAGTAAGAGAGGGAAGCAACACACACAAATCCACAGCGAAACGCGCACACACACGGCCAAGAATCGAGCTCACAAGAGTATCACAAAGTTCTCACTAGAACGGAGCTCGAAACACTTAGAATGACAAACGGATGCGCAAAGACTGAGTGTGGATGATCAAGAATGCTCAAAGGTTGCTTGTGTATCTCCTCCATGCGCCTAGGGGCTCCTTTTATAGCCCCAAGGCAGCTAGGAGCCGTTGAGAGCAAATCCGGAAGGCCATCCTTGCCTTCTGTCGTCGGGGGCACCGGACAGTCCGGTGCACACCGGACACTGTCCGGTGCCCGATTTGTTTCCATAACTGGCGCTTCCGACCGTTGCCGACCGTTGGAGATCTGGGAGCCGTTGGCGCACCGGACATGTCCGGTGCACACCGGACAGTCCGGTGCCGTCTTCCGACCGTTGGCTCCGCCACGTGTCCCGCGCAGATTGCGCGGCCGACCGTTGGCCCGGCCGACCGTTGGCTTACCGGACAGTCCGGTGAATTTTAGCCGTACGCCGTCGGCGAATTCCCGAGAGCGGCCAGTTCGAGCCGAGTCAGCCTGGCGCACCGGACACTGTCCGGTGCACACCGGACAGTCCGGTGCTCCAGACCGAGCTGGGTCTTGGCAGCACACAGCCAAGTCTTTTCTCCTCTTCTCTCTTCTTCTTCTTTCTGTTTCTAACACTTAGACAAATATATTAGTACACAAAACCAATGTACTAAGGCTTAGAAACATACCTTTACTTCATGATTTGCACCTTGTTCATCCATGTACATAAATTCACAATTAAGCACATGTGTTGGCACTCAATCACCAAAATACTTAGAAATGACCCAAGGGCACATTTCCCTTTCAATCCCCCCCTTTTTGGTGATTTATGCCAACACAACATAAGGCAGCTAGAACAAGTGCAAACTCACTTCAAATAAAACTTGAATTTATTTTGAATCAATTTTGGCATATATGGATCATCCTTTGCCACCACTTGGTTTGTTTTTGCAAATCAAACTCAAATCTCTATCTCTAAGTTAAACACACATGTTGAAGCATAAAGAGAGTCATTCCAAAAGAGATTGATCAAAGATTTCAAAAACTCCCCCTTTTTCCCATAATTACTACTTCTCCCAAAAGAAGCCATAAGAGAGACATAAGAGACAACAAAAGAGTTTTAACAAACCAAAAACTCTATTCTACTATTTTCAAAATCTCTCAAGTGGTAGCTGATCCATTTATCGTTTTGGCCTTTATTTTCTCCCCCTTTGGCATCAAACACCAAAACGGGATCAATTTTGGCCCTTTAACCCCATTGCCTCACCAAAATCTTCAATTTAGAGCAAATGGCAATAAGAGTTCATGAGATGGACTTGGAATAAGTTACCCTCTCATCGGAGTGCAGTGGAAGTCTTGCATGATCCAAGTCCACCTTTTCCCTTTCAATTCTCCTTTGAGACTAAATCAAACAAACTCAAGCATATGGTTAGTCTCAAGGGATCAAGTTGTAACACATCTCCCCCTAAAACTGTGCATCACTTTGCAGCGGACTTGTGAGGTCCAGGGAGTGTTTGTACAACTTGAGCACCATAATAAGCAACAAAATGCAGAATGAACATGATCAAAGGCATAAGCACATGTATGCTACAATTCAATCCAAGTTCCGCGAATCTAAGACATTTAGCTCACTACGCAGCCTGCAAAAGGTCTTCTCATCTAGAGGCTTGGTGAAGATATCGGCTAGCTGGTTCTCGGTGCTTACATAAAACACTTCGATATCTCCCTTTTGCTGGTGGTCTCTCAAAAAGTGATGCCGGATGTCAATGTGCTTTGTGCGGCTGTGCTCAACAGGATTTTCCGCTATTCGGATAGCACTCTCATTATCACATAGGAGTGGGACTTTGCTCAGATTGTAGCCAAAGTCCCTGAGGGTTTGCCTCATCCAAAGTAGTTGCGCACAACACTGTCCTACGGCAACGTACTCGGCCTCAGCGGTGGATAGGGCAACGGATGTTTGTTTCTTAGAGTTCCATGACACCAGGGACCTTCCTAAGAATTGGCACGTCCCCGATGTACTCTTCCTATCAACCTTACATCCAGCATAGTCGGAATCTGAGTACCCAATCAAGTCAAAGTTAGACCCCTTTGGATACCAGATCCCGAAGCAAGGCGTAGCGACTAAATATCTAAGAATTCGCTTCACCGCCACCAAGTGACACTCCTTAGGATCGGATTGAAATCTAGCACACATGCATACGCTAAGCATAATATCCGGTCTACTAGCACACAAATAAAGTAAAGACCCTATCATTGACCGGTATGCTTTTTGATCAACGGACTTACCTCCTTTGTTGAGGTCGGTGTGTCCGTCGGTTCCCATCGGCGTCTTTGCGGGCTTGGCGTCCTTCATCCCAAACCTCTTTAGCAGATCTTGCGTGTACTTCGTTTGGGAGATGAAGGTGCCGTCCTTGAGTTGCTTCACTTGGAACCCAAGGAAGTAGTTCAACTCGCCCATCATCGACATCTCGAATTTCTGCGTCATCACCCTGCTAAACTCTTCACAAGACTTTTGATTAGTAGAACCAAATATTATGTCATCGACATAAATTTGGCATACAAAAAGATCACCATCGCAAGTCTTAGTAAAAAGAGTTGGATCGGCTTTCCCAACCTTGAAAGCATTAGCAATTAAGAAATCTCTAAGGCATTCATACCATGCTCTTGGGGCTTGTTTAAGTCCATAGAGCGCCTTAGAAAGCTTACACACGTGGTCGGGGTATCGTTCATCCTCGAAGCCAGGGGGTTGCTCCACGTACACCTCCTCCTTTATTGGCCCGTTGAGGAAAGCGCTCTTCACATCCATTTGGTACAACCTGAAAGAATGGTGAGCGGCATATGCTAGCAAGATACGAATGGACTCTAGCCTAGCCACAGGAGCAAAAGTCTCCTCAAAGTCCAAACCTGCGACTTGGGCATAACCTTTTGCCACAAGTCGAGCCTTGTTCCTCGTCACCACCCCGTGCTCGTCTTGTTTGTTGCGGAACACCCACTTGGTTCCCACAACATTTTGCTTGGGACGAGGCACCAGCGTCCAAACTTCATTGCGCTTGAAGTTGTTAAGTTCCTCCTGCATGGCCAACACCCAATCCGGATCTAGCAAGGCCTCCTCTACCCTGAAAGGCTCAATAGAGGAGACAAAAGAGTAATGTTCACAAAAATTAACTAGTCGAGACCGAGTAGTTACTCCCTTGCTAATGTCACCCAGAATTTGGTCGACGGGATGATCCCTTTGAATCATCGCTCGAACTTGGGTTGGAGGTGCCGGTTGCGCTTCTTCCTCCATCACATGATCATCTTGTGCTCCCCCTTGATCACACGCCTCCTTTTGATGAACCTGTTCATCGTCTTGAGTTGAGGGATGCACCGTTGTTGAGGAAGAAGGTTGATCTCGTTCATCTTGTTCCTGTGGCCGCACTTCTCCAATCGCCATGGTTCGTATAGCGGCTGTCGGAACATCTTCTTCATCTACATCATCACAATCAACAACTTGCTCTCTTGGAGAGCCATTAGTTTCATCAAATACAACGTCGCTAGAGACTTCAACCAAACCCGATGATTTGTTGAAGACTCTATACGCCTTTGTATTTGAATCATAACCTAATAAAAACCCTTCTACAGCTTTGGGAGCAAACTTAGAATTTCTACCCTTCTTCACTAGAATGTAGCACTTGCTCCCAAATACACGAAAGTACGATACATTGGGTTTGTTACCGGTTAGTAGCTCATATGACGTCTTCTTGAGGAGGCGATGAAGGTAGACCCTGTTGATGGCGTGGCAAGCCGTGTTCACGGCTTCCGACCAAAAGCACTCGGGGGTCTTGAACTCTCCAAGCATCGTTCTCGCCATATCGATTAGCGTCCTGTTCTTCCTCTCTACCACACCATTTTGCTGTGGTGTGTAGGGAGCAGAGAACTCGTGCTTGATCCCTTCCTCCTCAAGAAACTCCTCCACTTGAAGGTTCTTGAACTCGGACCCGTTGTCGCTCCTTATCTTCTTCACCTTGAGCTCAAACTCATTTTGAGCTCTCCTGAGGAAGCGCTTGAGGGTCCCTTGGGTTTCAGACTTATCCTGCAAAAAGAACACCCAAGTGAAGCGGGAAAAGTCATCAACAATAACTAAACCATACTTACTTCCTCCTATGCTTAGATAGGCGACGGGTCCGAAGAGGTCCATATGCAGCAGCTCCAGAGGTCTTGACGTGGTCATCACATTCTTGCTGTGATGTGCTCCTCCCACTTGTTTACCTGCCTGACAAGCTGCACAAGGTCTATCTTTTTCGAAATAAACATTGGTTAGACCTATCACGTGTTCTCCCTTTAGAAGCTTGTGGAGATTCTTCATCCCCACATGTGCTAAGCGGCGATGCCACAGCCAGCCCATGCAAGTCTTAGCCATTAAGCATGCATCTAGACCGGCCTCTTCTTTTGCAAAATCTACTAAGTAAAGCTTGCCGTCTAGTACACCCTTAAAAGCTAGTGAACCATCACATCTTCTAAAGACAGACACATCTACATTAGTAAAAAGACAATTATATCCCATATTGCACAGTTGACTAACAGATAGCAAATTGTAACCAAGAGACTCAACTAAAAATACATTTGATATTGAGTGCTCATTAGAAATTGCAATTTTACCTAACCCTTTTACCTTGCCTTGATTCCCATCACCGAATATAATTGAATCTTGGGAATCCTTATTTTTGACGTAGGAGGTGAACATCTTCTTCTCCCCCGTCATATGGTTTGTGCATCCGCTGTCGATAATCCAGCTTGAACCCCCGGATGCATAAACCTGCAAGGCAAATTTAGGCTTGGGTCTTAGGTACCCAACTTATGTTGGGTCCTGCAAGGTTAGCACAAATATCCTTAGGGACCCAAATGCAAGTCCTGTCTCCCTTGCATTTTGCCCCTAACTTCCTAGCAACTATTTTCCTATCCTTTCTACAAATAGCAAAGGAAGTGTTTAAAGCACAATAAATTATAGAAGGTTCATTCACTACTTTCCTAGGAGCATGAATAACATTCTTTCTAGGCACATGAGCAATATTTCTCCTAGGCATATGTACAACATTTCTCCTACACATATCTCTATCATGCTTATAGGAAGAACTAGAAGCAAACATGGCATGAGAATCATAAACATGTAAATCAAAATCATTATAAGCATTTCTAGCATGTCTCCTATCATGGTATAAGAAAGCATGGTTCTTCTTAGCACTACTAGCCATAGGGGCCTTCCCTTTCTCCTTGACGAAGATGGGAGCCTTATGGCTTGTTAAGTTCTTGGCCTCTCTCTTGAAGCCAAGACCATCCTTAATTGAGGGGTGTCTACCAACCGTGTAGGCATCCCTTGCAAATTTTATTTTATCAACTTCACTCTTGCTAGTCTTAAGTTGGGCATTAAGACTAGCCAGTTCCTCATTTAATTTGGAAATTAAAACTAGGTGTTCACTACAGGCATCAACATCGAAATCCTTACACCTAGTGCAAATCATAACATGTTCTACACAAGAATTAGATTTATTTGCTACTTCTAACTTAGCATTTAAATCATTGTTAACACCTTGTAAAGTAGAAATGGTTTCATGACAAGTAGATAGTTCATAAGAAAGCATTTCATTTCTTTTCACTTCTAAAGCATATGATTTTTGTGCCTCTACAAATTTATCATGTTCATCATACAATAAATCCTCCTGCTTTTCTAAAAGCCTATCCTTTTCATTCAATGCATCAATCAATTCATTGATTTTATCTATCTTAGATCTATCTAAGCCCTTGAACAAGCATGAATAATCTATGTCATCATCATCACTAGACTCATTATCACTAGAAGAAGCATAAGTGGAGTCTTGAGTACTCACCTTCTTCTCCCTTGCCATAAGGCATGTGAGACGCTCGTTGGGGAAGAGGGAAGACTTGTTGAAGGCAGTGGCAGCGAGTCCTTCATTGTCGGAGTCGGAGGAGGAGCAATCCGAGTCCCACTCCTTTCCTAGATGTGCCTCGCCCTTTGCCTTCTTGTATTGCTTTTTCTTCTCTCTTTTGTTCCCCTTTTCCTGGTCACTTCCATTATCGGGACAGTTAGCGATAAAATGACCAAGCTTACCGCATTTGAAGCATGAGCGCTTCCCCTTTGTCTTGGTCTTGCTTGGCTACCCCTTGCGACCATTTAGCGCCGTCTTGAATCTCTTGATGATGAGAGCCATCTCTTCATCATTGAGTCCGGCCGCCTCAATCTGTGCCACCTTGCTAGGTAGCGCCTCCTTGCTTCGTGTTGCCTTGAGAGCAAGGGGTTGCGGCTCGTTGATCGGACCATTCAAGGCGTCGTCCACATACCTTGCCTCCTTGATCATCATTCGCCCGCTAACGAATTTCCCAAGAACTTCTTCGGGCGACATCTTGGTGTACCTGGGATTTTCACGTATATTGTTTACCAAATGAGGATCAAGAACGGTAAATGACCTGAGCATTAGGCGGACGACGTCATGATCCGTCCATCGCGTGCTCCCGTAGCTCCTTATCTTGTTGATAAGGGTCTTGAGCCGATTATATGTTTGCGTCGGCTCCTCGCCTCTTATCATTGCGAACCGTCCGAGCTCTCCCTCCACCAACTCCATCTTGGTGAGCAAGGTGACGTCGTTCCCCTCATGAGAAATCTTGAGGGTGTCCCAGATCTGCTTGGCGTTATCCAAGCCGCTTACTTTATGGTATTCATCCCTGCACAAGGAAGCTAGAAGAACAGTAGTAGCTTGTGCATTCTTATGAATTTGTTCATTAATGAATATGGGACTATCCGAACTATCAAAGTGCATTCCACTCTCTACAATCTCCCAAATACTAGGATGGAGAGAGAATAGGTGACTACGCATTTTGTGGCTCCAAAATCCGTAGTCCTCTCCATCAAAGTGTGGGGGCTTGCCGAGTGGAATGGAGAGCAAATGTGAATTTGAACTTTGCGGAATACGAGAGTAGTCAAAAGAAAAGTTCGAATTAACCGGTTTCCTTCTCTCGTAGTCGTTGTGGTCGTCGTCCTTTTGGGAAGAAGTAGACTCGTCGCTGTCGTAGTAGACGATCTCCTTGATGCGCCTTGTCTTCTTCTTCTTCCCTTCCTTCCGTCTTTGGCCCGAGCCGGAGTCGGTAGGCTTATCGTCCTTCGGCTCGTTGACGAAGGATTCCTTCTCTTTGTCATTGATCACAATACCCTTCCCCTTAGGATCCATCTCTTCGGGCGGTTAGTCCCTTTGTGAAGAGAACGGCTCTGATACCAATTGAGAGCACCTAGAGGGGGGTGAATAGGTGATCCTGTGAAAACTTAAAACTTAAGCCACAAAAACTTGTTAAGTGTTAGCACAATAGTTGCCAAGTGGCTAAAGAGAAGTCTCAACAAAACACAATACCACAAGAGATCAAGCACAGAGGTGACACAGTGGTTTATCCCGTGGTTCGGCCAAGACCAACGCTTGCCTACTCCACGTTGTGGCGTCCCAACGGACGAGGGTTGCAATCAACCCCTCTCAAGCGGTCCAAAGACCCACTTGAATACCACGGTGTTTTGTTTTTCCTTTCACTATCCCGTTTGCAAGGAATCTCCACAAATTGGAGTCTCTTGCCCTTACAAGTATATGATCACAAAGAAGCACAGAGTAAGAGAGGGAAGCAACACACACAAATCCACAGCGAAACGCGCACACACACGGCCAAGAATCGAGCTCACAAGAGTATCACAAAGTTCTCACTAGAACGGAGCTCGAAACACTTAGAATGACAAACGGATGCGCAAAGACTGAGTGTGGATGATCAAGAATGCTCAAAGGTTGCTTGTGTATCTCCTCCATGCGCCTAGGGGCTCCTTTTATAGCCCCAAGGCAGCTAGGAGCCGTTGAGAGCAAATCCGGAAGGCCATCCTTGCCTTCTGTCGTCGGGGGCACCGGACAGTCCGGTGCACACCGGACACTGTCCGGTGCCCGATTTGTTTCCATAACTGGCGCTTCCGACCGTTGCCGACCGTTGGAGATCTGGGAGCCGTTGGCGCACCGGACATGTCCGGTGCACACCGGACAGTCCGGTGCCGTCTTCCGACCGTTGGCTCCGCCACGTGTCCCGCGCAGATTGCGCGGCCGACCGTTGGCCCGGCCGACCGTTGGCTCACCGGACAGTCCGGTGCACACCGGACAGTCCGGTGAATTTTAGCCGTACGCCGTCGGCGAATTCTCGAGAGCGGCCAGTTCGAGCCGAGTCAGCCTGGCGCACCGGACACTGTCCGGTGCACACCGGACAGTCCGGTGCTCCAGACCGAGCTGGGTCTTGGCAGCACACAGCCAAGTCTTTTCTCCTCTTCTCTCTTCTTCTTCTTTCTGTTTCTAACACTTAGACAAATATATTAGTACACAAAACCAATGTACTAAGGCTTAGAAACATACCTTTACTTCATGATTTGCACCTTGTTCATCCATGTACATAAATTCACAATTAAGCACATGTGTTGGCACTCAATCACCAAAATACTTAGAAATGACCCAAGGGCACATTTCCCTTTCAGGTTCGGCCCCGATGCTTCCTGGTGGGAGATTTGGTGCTTCGGCTACGACAAGACGCCTGAGGGCGCCATAAGCTTACTCCTCCCTGGGAAGGGCCGTTCATCATCGCCAAAATTTTGAAGCCCGAGACATACAAGCTGGCCAATGATCAAGGCGAGGTCTACAACAACGCTTGGAACATCGAACAACTACGTCGCTTTTACCCTTAAAGTGTTTCAAGTCGTTCATGTATCTCTGTCCCTTTACATGTATAAATAAAAAGTCTAACTGTCGAGGGAGGATCGGCCTTGCCTCAGCAAAAACCGACCCTCCCTCGGGGCTAGAAGGGGGGTACCCCCTCTGCGTCAAAATTTTCCTCGGAAAAGTTTTCTACCAAAACGACTTTTTGCCTTTCAACTATATCAATAACGGAATCCTAAAAACGAGCAAGAGAGACCTTGAACGGCAAGTCCGACCGAGCCGAGGGACTCCTACGCCTCCGGGATACGGATACCTCACTCATCACCTTCCACGAAAAGTAACTCGCGCCCGGATAAGTGATTCTGTTACCGAACAAGTCCTAACGCTCAAAACAAGAGGAAAGAAAACGCAGCTTTATACTCTGACACTAAAAATGTTTATGCCTCAACGGCTGCAAGAAACATACACATACTTAGAATAAACTGTTCCCCACAGGCTCAGGTGTCGGCAGGGGGAGGAGCAGGACCCTCGGCGTCGTTCCTACCCGTGGCAGAATCTGGCCTAACCTCAGACGGTGACACAGGCGGAAGGATCTCCACCTCAAAAAAGGAAGCCAACGCCGTGCCTGGGCCCTCGGCAGCCGCATCAAGCCTTTGGACCTCCGCTAGGGCGGCCTCCTTTTCGTCGGGTAAGCAGTAGCCCTCGCTGACCCGCTCCAAATCCATGTCATAGTGGGAAGCAAGGACAGCGAAGGCCCGCCTAACGCCGTGGTGCAGCGCCCCGCGGAGTCTGCTGCGCACGTGGCCGCCCAAGGCCCGCAGGCGACTCTAGGGGGAGCTGCCCGAGGGGACGTCGTCGAGGCCAAAAGTCCGGCAGAAGGCCGAGATGGCCTCGAACATGGCCATGCGGTCGGCCTCTTTTTGCTCAGCCGCCTGGGCAAGCGCCTTGCAGTTCTTGACGGACTCGTTAAGAGCCGTCTCGAACCCTGAAGACAGCCGAACAATATTCTTCAGACACAAGGAAAAGAATGAAGCTAAAACAAAGTCACAAAGCAAGCAAAACATACCTTTGGCCCGGGCACACTGCTGTGAAGCCATAGCTTGGGCGGACCAGGCTGACCCGATGGCTACGGCCAGACCCCTCGAAAGGGTCCCGGCTCGAGCAGCCGCCTCAGCTAGCCGCTCCGTGACCTCAGCTAGCTGTCCCTTAAGGGTCTCAGCCTGGCTCGTGGCCTTGGCAGCTTGGCCCCGGAGTTGGTCCCGCTCGCTAGTGACCTGGCCAAGCTCCAGCTGTCTCTGCTGCATCTCCTCGGCCTAGGAAGCCACCTGCTCCCGGGCCGACGAAGCCTCCGTCCACGTCGATGCCGCCTCTGCCCGCGCTATCGCTGCCTCCGACTTCAGCTGCTCATAGAGAAGCCGAAGGTCTGCCGCCTCGGCACTGTGTTGGGCGAGGCGCTCGTTGGCCTCGGCAAGCAGGACCCCCTGCTGCCGCAGCGATTCCCAGACACTGCTCTCACGACGGAGAAACAGCGACTTGGCGGTACTCATGTCCGCAAGCTCCTGAAAAGAAAAATAGAATATCACAAAGAATGCCCTGACCACACGAGGCGTGCGTCTAAATCCTTACCTGGAAGACCCTAGGAACGTCTTTAGAAAGGATTTCCGTGGCCATCCGAAGCGACGTCATCGCCGCCTCGCTATACTGATGGAAAGAACTCCACAGCTTCTCCTCCAACACATCATTAAGGGCAAGGAGAGGCTTTGAGGTGTCGTGGCCCTAGAACACGAGCGGCTGCCCTCCCCACTCATTGGGATTAAGCTGCATGGGGATGAGGCTGCTGCTCCCCACAACGGGCCATGGATCTACGCGCCCCGTGGCCGAGGCATTCGGTCCCTCTGCAGCCGACGCATCGGGCCGCTCCTCGGTCAAGACGACAAGCCTCCGCTCATCAACCCCAGCAACGACGGCCACCCCCTCCTCATAGTCAAAAACGGGGGAGTCGGGAACGACCAGGATCGAAGGAGCCGGGGGCGGAGGCACCTCAGCCATCTCAACATCAGCGGCGACGGGCGGCTCCGTGGGCACACTAGCGGCGACCCCGGCAAGAATCAACGTCGGCGCAGGCAACGAGGTGGGTAGGCTCGAGGTCGCGGCCGCGTCAACCGCCTCCCCTGGCACGATGGCCGCTCCAACAGGGGGTCGCCCTAGGAAGCTTGCCCCATGGCAGCCCGTGCCTCCTGGGCTCCCCGCCGGGGGGCGCCTTGCGCGGAGGCCAACCAACTGGCATGGCGCGCCGTAGCTCCAGAAGAAGCGACCGGCCCCGTCTTAAGGGCCTTTGTGGGGGCCAGACTGGTTGAACCCTGCCTCCACTTACTGAAAGGAAGAAAGGGCAAAATCAAGATACACAGAAAGATGACCAAATCAAGGACGCCCTCAGATACTTACCCGCTCCGGGGCAAGACCAATCATGCCTGCGGAGAGATCTCTTGGACCTCGGTCTCCGCAGACGCTGCCGAGGGTTGGCCAGCGGCCGGCTTCAACACCGCCTCCGCCTCAGACGCCCGAGGCGCCGGGAGGCGACCTGCCCGGGCGATGTCACACCAACCGAGGGAACAACTTCCCGCACGGCCGGCACGGGCACCTGCTCTTGGGGGACATGCGGTTCAGCCTGACCCCCTGGAGTCACCCCAATTATCTCGGCCAAGGGGTCAAGTACCCCCTCGGCTCGCCTCCGCTCCTCGGACCAGGACCCCGGCGTCCCGGCCCCGAACGCTGGTGACGCCAACCCTCCTGGAAGCTGGCTTGACGACCTCTGGCCCAGCCTCGGATCCAGACTGAGGCCAAGCCGGGCCGCCATGTCATCGTCTTTGTCATCATCATCATCATCATCATCATCATCATCATCATCATCATCATCATCATCATCGTCAGGCGTGTCCGGCAACGGCTCCAACGGGAGCCCATCCCTTGCTTGCCTCCGACGACGCTTCTCCAAGGCTTCCCGAGCTCGCATCCTCTCGCGAGCTCGGGCCTTTTCCGCATCCTTCCTCTCCTTATCCTTCTCCACGGCGAGCCTACGCGCGGTTCGGCCCGCCGCGTCCTCCGGGACCAGTGTCTAGGAGAGTTTAAAATTCCTCAACCCCTGGGGACGAACGAAAATCCCAACCATAAGAACTGAAGACGTAAGAGAAACGACACAAAACAGAAGGGGGGTCGGACCCTTACCAAGGACACATACCCATGGTCGGGACGCATCGGGGGCTAGTTAAGGGTGCCAGCGTCTAGCCTCCCTACCGTGCCCGCTACCCGTCTGAGGAGGTCATCGACGGAGAGGGGGGTCGGTGTAACACCCCTGGTGTTACTGTTACTAAAACTTGAGCATAACATCATAAGCATTGGCATTGCATATGTTTGACACACCTAGAGTGCATTCACTAGGCAAAAATTTCAAACAAGTTGTATTGATATGGCATTTTGCAAATAAGACCCTAGTGTAGGTACTTAACCCTAAATAGGGTTAAAAGGGTAAAACAGGACCCAAATAGAGAAAACCACAAAGATTAAGTAAAATACTCATAAAATGTTATCAAAGATGGACCTACATTGCATTTACACCCCTGAGATACCAAAAAACCCTAATGGGAACCCTGGAAAACCCTAAACCTAAACCCTAGGGGGTTAAGTGCAAAATTAGTCCACTTTTGGACTAAAGTGCAAAAACCATGATAATAAGGTGTCCTAAGTCATAAGGTTCACAATCATGAAGATTTGCAATCCAAAACTTGAGATTTGGACTTAAGTGCAGAAGAGCCACACTTGACCCTTTTTGATAAAGTCTGAAAATCAGTGATATGGGCTCAACTTTGGAGCTTTGCAGCTTTCAAATTCTAGGGTTTTTGCCCTAGGTCACCACATCAAATTTGTAGACCTATCAAAGGAGAACAATTTTGCTTAAGAGTGTAAGCACAGTTGTTATGAAGAATTTGGAGATAATCACACCCAAAGTCAGGCTGTCAGGCTGTCAGGCTATTGAAGTCTGAATTTCAGACTGACAGAAGGATTGCATGAACTTAGGGCTTAATTTTAAGCAGGATCCAGTGACTTTTTGTAGGAACCCAATGTAGCAAAGTTATAGCTGGTTTGTAGCCCTACAACTTTGGTGCAGAGAGATGATGAAGTTGTAATGCGAAATTTGGAGAGGAATTGCCCTGAAGTTGCTCTGTCAGATGAACTGATGAGGAATGCCATGGTACAGTAACTGAAGAAGATAAGCTTCAGTGATCTCGTCGCCGATGATCCCTCCACCGCGATTCGTGCTGTCGACGTCCCGATTCGTGCCCGGAGTGGATAGATAACGTCGTGGGGTGAAAGGTATCGCCGTCGGTGAGCTGGACGTCACTCTAGCTAGCCGCTGTACCTCTCCCCTTGCTCACCGATCCTTCGGATAAGGTTTTCACCGCCGTTGAGCCACCACCATCGTCCGCCGCATGTCCTGACGCTTTACCACGTCGTAGTTAACTGTGCGTCGCATGTCCGGTGGTCACCGGAGTGGATGCCACGGGGTTTCTCCACTAATCACACGCACCAGTAAACTTCCCATCCTCCAACCGCCGCGCGTCACCACTGCAATTCCCAGCCACCGCTGTTGCTCTCTATAAATTGAGCCCACCGTTAGCTCCGCAACACCATCACGCACCACACCACCTAGTATTGCCCCCAGTCGATCACCAGTGAGCGCGAATTTTAAACTTCCCCCAAATCTACTCAAGAACACCGTGAAGACAACCTCACCGCGGTCAGCTTAGCTCAGGTCAGTTCAAGTTACTCCGTCGCTTGTTCTAGCATCCCTAGGTTCTCCTCAAGCTCCTCGACCCCTTTAATTGAACTGGACCGCCATGAATCACCGGGAACACATTCATCTGTCCGCAATGTCCACGGTCACCGTGGCCAGTGACATTCGGTTAGTCATTTATGAAATTAACTTAGGGGAAACATTCACCAGGCCCCCAATCTGGTTTAGACCGACAGAGGACGCCAGTCCTTGCCCCGTTCGGCCGGTCTACGCGCTCGCCGGAGCTCTGCCACGCTCGTCGTCGTCGGGGACCTCGACGTGGAAGGGAATAGAACTTGGGGGGTTTATGTGAAAAGCATCAGTGACTCAATAAAATAGTGAAAGAACCTGTTCCCAGTTAGCCAGAACACCGAGGGCCTTTCTGCAAAGTCTGTAGCGCGGGCGCGGGCACGCGCGTTTCTGCCTGGGTTTGGGCCGCCTGGGCTAGAATCGGCCCAGTACTGTTTAAACTTTTCCTTTTTTCTTTTTCAATGAAACTTTGGAATTTTGTAGAAAATTATAGAAAAATCCTAAAAATGTCAATCCAATTTTCCTAGATTCCTTATTTTCCATAGTATTTAATAAAAATAGTTTTATGATTTTTAGGACAAATAGGGAATTTTGGGTTATTTAAAATAGCCTAAAGTATTGCTTCTAGATTTTTAGAAAATCAATAATAATTCCAAAAAATTCCCAAACTTTTTATATGAACTCAAAGCATTATTTAGAAGCCTTGGGTAGATTTTGGTATGATTTGGACCTTGTTTGATAATTAGAACCTAGAACCCCCACCCCCCTGCTCTTTGAACTTCACTGTTGACTCCAGAAACCCTAATTTCTCGGAGAACCGTGAAGGAAAATTGTATTCAAGACCTTAGATAATAAATTCTTATTATCTTTGCACTCTCATGAGCATTACATGGCATTCATTCTTATATATATAAATGGTTATATTTAGAAAACGAGGAAGAAGTTGAGGTAGAAGAAGAGAAGACTTCATCACCACCACCTACGGAACATCAGGCAGGGAATTGCTTTTACTTTGACATCTGCGGATCTGAGCCTGACTCACCTATAAACGAAGGCAAGCCCCGGTGCATTTGCCACCTCCTTGACTCTTTTAAAATCTTTCTCACTTGATTGATGCATTAGGTGATAGGAGTTGATTGATAAAACAATTCCTACATTACCTTCCTTGAATTTGATCACCTTCCTTTGAATCCCTGTTTTATAAAAAGTCTTTACTATGCTTAGTATTGCTCTAGCAAAGAAAAAGGTTTTGTTTTTACAAAAGATGATATGGCTAAGAGGGAGGGATGTTTTTGAAAATAAAACTTGATGGTGAAGCTATCATGGCCATGATGGGTTCAATATCGGAAAAGATGTACCTCTGCCAGGTACCAGACTTTGGGTTTAAATAATAAAGCTGAGACCGGGCGAGTGACTTGCCCGAGAAGAGAGTCTTGGTGTAGTGTCTCCGTCTGAGTCGATTAAGGACCGTGTTGATGTAGGCTTGCGGACCGAGGACCCTTTAACTGGTCACAGGCCTCGTCATGGGTAAGCCTTGCCTCGGGCAGACTAAGGCCAAAATAAGATACCACGCAATGGGAGTGGAGAGATGGCGAGAGTAGCGTGTACCCTCCGTGGCAAGAGGCTGGACGGTGGTGTATCTGTGCTCTCGGTTGGCGTGAACCTGATCTGGTCTTAAGAACCCCGGTGGCGGGTTGACATATGCAAGGGTTAAGTGCTACATATGTCGTGTGATTGGAGATCCTCAGCTGAGTATAATCGATTCGGATCGTCGTACCTTCGTGGTTATGAAGACTTGGTCACTGCCCTATACGTAGAACTCCAGTAAAGATAAAGGGTTGTTAAGAAATTGGCTAGTGCAGGTCAAGTGATTGAACTAGGGTAGAAAGAACTCTAGAGACAGGTAATCTTACTTAACCTGACAAGTAAAATTTGGACTTTTAAGGATCCACTTTAGTAAGCATTTCTGCAAACAGAGTCTTTGATTATTGAGAAACCTTACCTTAACTCCCTGATAACCAGCATACCCTTGAGAGTCTTTTCTTTAGTCGGGTAAGTCTTGCTGAGTAATTCCATACTCAGGGTTTTACTCCCTATTGTTTTTAGGTGAAGAAGCAACAAACTTTTGTTGTTTCTGTTCCAAGGTGGTCCCGAAAGAAGAAAACCAAGAATAGAGTTGCGGGAGGAAGGGTTCCTCCATAAGAACTTTTGTTTAAAAGCTTAATGGATGGGTTTTTGCCTCCCTTGGTGTGTAATAATATTACTCTGCACTCATAAGTTATATCCTGGTCTATAATATATAACTTTGTCTTACTCTTTAAATAAATGTAAGTTTATGTAATCGCTTCCGCATTTTCGTATCTCCGATGATCTGTAATGTCTGCGTGACGGGTAAAACGCTCTTGGGAAAGGTAAGAAAAGCAGATACCAAACTTGTTAAGTGATTCAGGAACACCTGCAGGGTTGTCTGAGGTCCGTTGGACAAGGACAACTGTAGGTGGGCCTAATGACTTGGGAGGTTCCGTCGCAGCTGGTATCGGAGCAAAGTCCTTCTCTGCAGATATTATGAGGCATCTTCAAAAGAATTTTCTAAAGACTCATCTAGAAAATTTCTTCCCTTCTTATCTAATATTTCTGAAGAGTTTATATGAAAGACCAGATAGGAAGAGTGCAATGTATAGAAGGTTGAATCAACTGAGGTTGGTTCTATAATTACACATGCATCATGCTAAGAACTATGTTAATAAGATTCCCCCCTTAGAAAAATGCCGCCGCGCACAAGGAAAACTGCGCGAAAGCATACTGGCCCAATTGGTGTGCCACGTCATCAACTTGCCCCAAGGCACGAGGATAGCAGTGGTGGGAGTAATGATCCGATCAGGGATCTCGAAGTGAAAGTTAATCGACTTCAAACAGAACTCCAACGCAGGACTGACATATGGGTCGCGGATGGCGACAGAATCAATGAATTGAGAAGCGACATCCGCCGCCTGCAAGATCAGCTCGTAGATCGATATTTGGCGCTCTACTGGGTGGTTCACTCTCGTTCGCTTGCCTGGGCTAAGGAGGCGAAAGCTCGAGCTCGAGTAGAAGAACTTAGCTCAGCTATCGATACCTTGCAGGCTTATTGTAATACTTTACATGAAGAAGCTCATGTATTGTACTCACAACTACACCCTAGTGTACCTGCGGATCCTGTCGGGGCAGAAGCTGGACGTTCTCAAGTAGCGGGAGAAGCTTTTGGTGGCGAGTTGGACCTCTTTAGGCCCCCTCCCTCTATGAAGTTGGTCGATGAGTGGTCTCCTACGCCCGACAGTGAGGCTACCAAGAGTGACAGGAAGCAGGAATAATATAGGATAGAAGTAGTACTATTGTGTAATAGGGGGTGTAATCCTATTGTAAAGTACGAGTCTGTAACATTACCTTTTAAAGTAATGTGAAATGGATGGTTTGTATGGCATATCATATTGCTCCCAATGTTCTTTGCCTCAGATGCCTTCCAGGACTCGCGCTCAGGATGGGCTGGTACCTCTCGTGGGAGGGAGGCGACCCCGAATCCACCTCCAATACCCCCGACACTTGCCGAGGCCATCGCTGCCTTGGTAAACGCTACAGCAGAAAACACCCATTTTCTGCTGGAGATGGCAGGCCAACCACTTCAACAACAAGGCGGACGGGCCTATCTGCAAGGCCCCTAGGAGACATCTTATCTAGACTTCTCCGAGACGCGCCCTCCATTGTTCGTTAAGGCAGAAGACCCTTTAGAGGCGGATGAATGGATCCGCGTCATTGAACAAAAATTTGGACTTCTTCGATGCTCCAAAACTCAGAAGCCCCTGTTCGCAGCTCAGCAATTGTGTGGCCCTGCCAGCACCTAGTGGGGGAACTTTGTTGCCGTACAACCGGCTAGTCATCAAGTAACCTGGGATGAATTCAAGCTGGCCTTCAGGGAACATTACATACCTGAAGGAGTACTCCACATGAAACAGGAAGAATTCATGAAGTTGAAACAAGGCGGAGATACTGTCACCCAGTATCTCAATAAATTTAATCACTTATCTCAGTATGCGATTGACCAAGTCAACACCGACATAAAGAAGAAGAACTGTTTCATGAGGGGTTTAAATGATCGGATGCAAAGGAAAATGGCTACTTGCATCGACCTCACCTACGGAAGGGCTGTCAGCACAGCGCTGACAGTTGAATCTAAATATGCAAGTTCTGGAAAGTCCAAGGGGAATGGAGGCAATCGGCCTAATCAGGGCCCCGAGAAAAGGCAACGGTTAGTCATCCGGCCTTTTAATCAGGGTCGTTCTTCATCACTCTCACCCTCCGTCCCATTCAAACAACCAGTGTTCATTCGTCCCAATGCTGCCCCCACTACAACAAGTCAGTCGGGTGCCCCTGGTACTCGATTCCTTGCCCTTTCCAGTCCGTCAGCAGGCTGCTTCAATTGCGGAAAATCTGGGCACTTTATCAAGGATTGCCCCTACCCGAAGCAGAATCGCTCAAACAATCAACAAGGTACTGGGAATTCTTCTCAAGCTAAGGGAAATGTGGGCAAGAACATAAAGAAGACGGGACAAATTTATTACACTCAAGTGGCCACCACACCGGACGGTGAACCGTTAATGATGGGTACGTTCCTTGTGGCCAATCATCCCGCAATTATTCTCTTTGATTCTGGTGCTTCGCATACATTCATCAGCAAGAAATTTGTGGAGCAACATTGCATTCCATACCATGAATCAAGGGAAGGGTTTAAAATTCATTCACCTGGGGGACAAATATTTCCTAAGGAAGTGGCTTTCCAAGTGCCCGTAACATTGGCCAGACGGGACTTCCTTACTAATATGATTGTTCTGAAAGGCCAAGACATAGATGTGATTTTGGGCATGAATTGGTTGGCCCAACATAAAGCAACCCTCAACACTGATCAGAGAACCATCAGGTTGAGTCATAACCAAGAGGAAATTCTTTTGTCTATCCCCATTCCGACTAAAGCTACTGGCAGAATTTATGAAGCCATTATACCAGAGATCAAGGATATTCCGGTAGTATGTGAGTTCCCAGATGTCTTTCCAGAAGATTTGCCTGGATTGCCACCAGAAAGAGATGTAGAGTTTGTAATTGAGTTGAAGCCCGGTACAACTCCCATTTCTAGAAGATCGTACCGGATGCCTCCAAATGAGCTGGCAGAACTGAAGATTCAATTACAAGATCTACTAGAAAAAGGATTCATCCGGCCAAGCTCATCACCATGGGGTTGTCCAGCCATTTTCGTCAAGAAGAAGGATCAAACATTACGAATGTGCGTGGATTATCGACCCCTGAATGAGGTCACTATTAAGAACAAGTACCCTCTTCCACAAATTGATATTTTGTTTGATCAACTGACTGGAGCAAGGGTATTCTCCAAGATTGATCTCAGATCAGGCTATCATCAGATCCGTATTCGGCCCGAGGATATACCAAAGACCGCATTTACTACGCGGTATGGATTATTCGAGTACTTGGTAATGTCTTTCGGACTGACGAATGCTCCTGCCCACTTCACTTATCTGATGAACTCGGTATTCATGCCCGAGTTGGACAAATTTGTGGTGGTCTTCATAGATGATATTTTGATATATTCAAAGAATGAAGAGGAGCATGCTCAACATTTACGGATCATATTGACGCGCATAAGGGAACATCAATTATATGCTAAGTTCAGTAAGTGCGCGTTTTGGCTGGAAGAAATTCAATTTATGGGACATGTGTTATCTGCCAGGGGGATTGCGGTAGATCCCAGCAAGGTCAAGGATATTTTGGAGTGGAAACCCCCAACCACTGTTCATCAAGTCCGAAGTTTCCTTGGACCAGCTGGCTATTACCGCCGATTTATACCAGATTTTCTAAGCTTGTGAAGCCAATCACAAGTCTATTAAAGAATGAGAATAAATTCAATTGGTCTTCAAAGTGTAATGAAGCTTTTGAGCAACTGAAGATATTGTTAACCACTGCTCCGGTATTAGCTCAATCGGACATTAATAAGCCCTTTGATGTGTATTGTGACGCAATCAGGCAGTGGTCTCGGCTGCGTATTAATGCAAGAGGGCCGAGTAATCGCGTATGCTTCAAGGCAGTTGTGTCGGCATGAGGAGCATTATCCCACTCATGATCAGGAGCAAGCTGCAGTGGTTCATGCACTGAAAATCTGGCGTCATTATCTACTGGGAAATGTCTGTCATATTTATACAGACCACAAAAGTTTGAAATACATCTTTACCCAGTCTGAACTCAATATGAGACAAAGGAGATGGCTCGAGTTAATCAAGGATTATGAACTGGAGATCCATTATCACCCAGGCAAAGCAAATGTAGTGGCAGATGCACTCAGTCGCAAGGCCTCCTGCCATTGTTTAACTATGAGGACTTCTGACATTACATTGTGCTAGGAAATGGAAAATCTAAACTTGGGAATGATTCAGCAAGGAACTTCAAATCACTTGGAGCTGGAGTCAGTCATCCTACAAAGGATAATTGACGCACAAAAGAATGATGAGGGTATGAAACATGTGCGTGAGAAGATAAGGGTTGGAAAGGCCAATTGTTTTAGAGAAGACGACCAAGGTGTGGTATGGTTCAACAACCGCATAGTGGTGCCGAAAAATGAAGTCCGCCAACAAATTCTAGATGAAGCCCATCTTAGTCGCTATTCTATTCATCCCGGAAGCACTAAGATGTATCAAGATCTAAAACAGCATTATTGGTGGACGAAGATGAAGATCGAAATCGCACGCTATGTGGCTAGATGTGACACTTGTAAGCGTGTCAAGGCCATACACATGAAAGCTGCTGGGCCATTGCAATCATTACCAATCCTAACCTAGAAATGGGAGGATATTAGTATGGACTTTATTGTGGGATTGCCTAGGACTGCTAAAGGGTATGATTCTATCTGGGTTATCGTTGATCGACTCACGAAGATTGCCCACTTCATACCCGTCAGAGCAAAATACATAGTGGCCACTTAAGCAGCATTATACATTACCCGTATTCTCAGTTTGCATGGTGTTCTGAAGACGATAGTGTCAGATCGTGGATCGCAATTCGTGTCCAAATTCTGGGAAGAACTTCATAAATCCCTGGGTACCAAATTGCTCCACAGCTTGGCCTATCATCCTCAAACAAGTGGGCAGACTAAGAGGGTCAATCAAATACTTGAAGGCATGTTACGAGCGTGTGCCTTGGAATTCCCACAAAAATGGGATGAATGTTTACCATTAAAGGAGTTCTCATATAATAATAGCTATCAAGAAAGTATCAAGATGGCACCCTTCGAAGCTTTATATGGACGACAATGTCGTACTCCGCTAAATTGGTCTGAACCTGGTGAAAGGTACTTCTTCAGGCCTGATATGGTGAAAGAAACCGAAGAAAAAGCTCGAAGAATAGTTCATAATTTGAAGAAGGCTCAAGCTCGTCAGAAAAGTTACGCAGACAAGCGACGACAACCCTTATATTTTCTAGTAGGCGATTATGTCTACCTGAAGGTTTCACCAATGAAGGGCATATCGCGTTTCGGGGTTAAAGGGAAGCTTGCACCTCGGTACATTGGTCCATTCCCTATACTTGAACGGTGTGGACCAGTGGCATATCAACTTCAACTACCCGAAACCTTGTCTGCTATACATAATGTGTTCCACGTATCTCAGTTGAAGAAATGTCTTCGGGTTCCAGATCGAACCATTGAAGTAACAGATGTTGTCCTAGAGCCAGACTTGACGTATTCTGAGCACCCTATTCGAGTCTTAAATCAAAAGGACAGGGTTACCCGAAGAAAAACTCTCAAGTTTTACAAGATACAGTGGAACCAGCATTCCGAAGAGGAGGCTACTTGGGAAACTCAAGATTTCTTAGACAAGAATTTCCCAGGCTTTTTAGCCTCTTGTAATTTGTAAAGTGTATAAAATTGTTGTAATAAAGGAGTGAGCCCCAAACCACCCCTGCCCTGTACCAAAACTCAGGAAATAAAAATGTGAAGTATTTCCTTTTCCACTACTTACCCTAGGACTTTTAATCTCGGGACGAGATTCTTTTATGGGGGGAAGGATGTAACACCCCTGGTGTTACTGTTACTAAAACTTGAGCATAACATCATAAGCATTGGCATTGCATATGTTTGACACACCTAGAGTGCATTCACTAGGCAAAAATTTCAAACAAGTTGTATTGATATGGCATTTTGCAAATAAGACCCTAGTGTAGGGTACTTAACCCTAAATAGGGTTAAAAGGGTAAAACAAGACCCAAATGGAGAAAACCACAAAGATTAAGTAAAATACTCATAAAATGTTATCAAAGATGGACCTACATTGCATTTACACCCCTGAGATACCAAAAAACCCTAATGGGAACCCTGGAAAACCCTAAACCTAAACCCTAGGGGGTTAAGTGCAAAATTAGTCCACTTTTGGACTAAAGTGCAAAAACCATGATAATAAGGTGTCCTAAGTCATAAGGTTCACAATCATGAAGATTTGTAATCCAAAACTTGAGATTTGGACTTAAGTGCAAAAGAGCCACACTTGACCCTTTTTGATAAAGTCTGAAAATCAGTGATATGGGCTCAACTTTGGAGCTCTGTAGCTTTCAAATTCTAGGGTTTTTGCCCTAGGTCACTACATCAAATTTGTAGATCTATCAAAGGAGAACAATTTTGCTTAAGAGTGTAAGCACAGTTGTTATGAAGAATTTGGAGATAATCACACCCAAAGTCAGGCTGTCAGGCTGTTGAAGTCTGAATTTCAGACTGACAGAAGGATTGCATGAACTAAGGGCTTAATTTTAAGCAGGATCCAGTGACTTTTTGTAGGAACCTAATGTAGCAAAGTTATAGCTGGTTTGTAGCCCTACAACTTTGGTGTAGAGAGATGATGAAGTTGTAATGCGAAATTTGGAGAGGAATTGCCCTAAAGTTGCTCTGTCAGATGAACTGATGAGGAATGCCATGGTACAGTAACTAAAGAAGATAAGCTTCAGTGATCTCGCCGCCGACGATCCCTCTACCGTGATTCGTGCCGTCGACGTCCCGATTCGTGCCCGGAGTGGATAGATAACGTCGCGGGGTGAAAGGTATCGCCGTCGGTGAGCTGGACGTCACTCCGGCTAGTCGTCGTACCTCTCCCCTTGCTCACTGATCCTTCGGATAAGGTTTTCACCGCCGTTGAGCCACCACCGTCGTTCGCCGCGTGTCCTGACGCTTTACCACGTCGCAGTTAACCGTGCGTCGCACGTCCGGTGATCACCGGAGTGGATGCCACGGGGTTTCGCCACTAATCACACGCACCAGTAAACTTCCCATGCTCCAACCGCCGCGCGTCACCACTGCAATTCCCGGCCACCGCTGTTGCTCTCTATAAATTGAGACCGCCGTTAGCTCCGCAACATCATCACACACCACACCACCCAGTATTGCCCCCAGTCGATCACCAGTGAGCGCGAATTTTAAACTTCCCCCAAATCTACATTATGCTTAGTGTATGCATGTGTGCTAGATTTCAATCCGACCCCAAGGAATGTCACCTTGTGGCCATTAAGCGAATTCTTAGATATTTAGTTGCTACGCCTTGCTTCGGGATCTGGTATCCAAAGGGGTCTACCTTTGACTTAATTGGATATTCAGACTTCGATTATGTTGGATGCAAGGTTGATAGGAAGATTACATCAGGGACGTGCCAATTCCTAGGAAGGTCCCTGGTGTCTTGGAGTTCAAAGAAACAAACATCTTTTGCCCTATCCACCACTAAGGCCGAGTATGTTGCCGCAGGACAGTGTTGTGCACAACTACTTTGGATGAGGCAAACCCTCAGGGACTTTGGCTACAATCTGAGCAAAGTCCCACTCCTATGTGACAATGAGAGTGCAATCCGCATGGCGGATAATCCTGTTGAACACAGCCGCACTAAGCACATAGACATCCGACATCACTTTCTGAGGGACCACCAGCAAAAGGGAGATATCGAAGTGTATCATATTAACACCGAGAACCAGCTAGCCGATATCTTCACCAAGCCTTTAGATGAGAAAAGGTTTTGCAGGCTGCATAGTGAGCTAAATGTCTTAGATTCGCGTAACTTGGATTGATCTATAGCATACATGTGTTCTATGCCTTTGATCATGCTACTTTTTGCATTTCAATCCATTATTGTTTACTTGTGGTGCTCAAGTTGTACACATAATCCCCGGACCTCACAAGTCCATTTGTAAGTGATGCACATATTAAGGGGGAGATGTGCTACAACTTGACCCTTTGAGACTAACCTTTGTGTTTGAGTATTCTTGATGTAGTCTTAAAGGTGCATTGAAAGGGAAAATGGACTTGGACGCTGCAAAAGACTTCCACTACACTCCGGTATTGGTGTATTTCGTTCCAAGTTCATCTTTATGCTCTTATTGCCTTTTGCTCTTAATTGACAATTTTTGGTGAGGCAATGGGGTTAAAGGGCCAAGAATAATCCCGTTTTGGTGCTTAATGCCAAAGGGGGAGAAATTAAGGCCAAAGCAAGCAAATGGGTCAGCTACCACTTGTGAATTTTGAAAACAATAGAGTTAGAAGTTTTGATTTGCCAAAATACTCTAATTGCAAAATTTGGTCTCTTATGGGAGAGAATTTTGATTATGGGAAAAGGGGGAGTTTTTGGCTCTTGATCATTTTCACTCTTGGATTATCTCTCTTTATGCCCAAACAAGTGAGTTTGAATTAGAGATAGGGAAAATGAATTTGATTTGCAAAAATAAACCAAGTGGTGGAAAAGATTGATCCAAATATATCAAAACTTGTGCAAAGACAATTTTTGTTGTCAATTGCATTGATGTTTCACTTCTTTTGGTTGCTTTGGATGTGTTGGCATAAATCACCAAAAAGGGGGAGATTGAAAGGGAAATGTGCCCTTGGGCAATTTCTATTATGTTTTGGTGATTAAGTGCCCAACACATTTAATTAAGTTCTTATGTGCTAAATAAAGAGAAAAGTGCAAATCAAGACATGAGGTATGTTTCTAGACTTAGTACATTGTTTTGAGTACTAACAATTTTGTCTAAGTGCTAGAAACAGGAAAAGAAAGAATTGCAAAAGAGGTGGCTGTGTGCAGCCAACTTCAGCTCGGCTTGGCACACCGGACTGTCCGGTGGTGCACCGGACAGTGTCCGGTGCGCCAGGCTGGACTCCGGTGAAAAGGCGGCGTACGACTATAATTCACCGGAATGTCCGGTGGTGCACCGGACTGTCCGGTGAGCCAACGGTCGCCAGCGCAACGGTCGGACACGCAATCCGCGGGCGACGCATGGCTCGCCCCAATGGTCGGTAGGGGGCACCGGACTGTCCGGTGTGCACCGGACAGTGTCCGGAGCGTCAACCGGCCCGGAGCTGCAACGGTCGCCTATGCTAGAAAAGGAAGGAGATCGGCACCGGACCGTCTATAGTGACTGTCCAGTGGCGCACCGGACTGTCCGGTGCGCCACTCGACAAAAGGCAAGGATAGTCTTCCTTGTTGATCTCCAACGGCTCCTAGCTGCCTTGGGGCTATAAAAGGGACCCTAGGCACATGGAGGAGCTACACAAGCTGACAAGAAACAATCTGAGACTCCGATACTCCAACTTCACGCATTCGATTCTTTGAGATAGTGACTTGAGCTCCATTTGAGTTGTGAACTCCATGCGTTGTGTTTTGAGCTCGAGTTGTGACTTGTGTGCGTGATTGTGCTGTGGATTTGAGTTTGTGTGTGTTGCTCTCCCCTCCCTTACTTCTATGCTTGTTTTGTGATCATCATTGTAAGGGCGAGAGGCTCCAAGTTGTGGAGATTCCTTGCAAATGGGAGAAAGACTAAGAAAGGAAAAACTGTGGTATTCAAGTTGATCATCGGATCACTTGAAAGGGGTTGAGTGCAACCCTCGTCCATTGGGACGCCACAACGTGGAAGTAGGCAAGTGTTACTTGGCTGAACCACGGGATAAAATCGTGTGTCTCTTGTGTGCTTTCTCTTTGATTGTCTGTGTTCACAAGAGCTCGTTTCAAGCTACTTAGCCGTTCTAACTTTCAAAACTAAGTTTTGTGGCTATTAGTGTTGAATTTTACAGGATCACCTATTCACCCCCCTCTAGGTGCTCTCAAAAACTTGGATACCTTGAATGGTGGTGGTTGGGGGTATTTGTAGCCCCAACCACCAAAACAGCCGTTGGGGAGGGCTGCTGTCGATGGGCGCATCGGACAGTCCGGTGCGCCACCGGACACTGTCCGGTGCGCCAGCCACGTCACCCAACCGTTAGGGTTCTGACAGTTTCGACCGTTGGAGCTCTAACATCTTGGGGCACCGGACAGTCCGGTGCCGCACCGGCAGGCACTGTTCATTGTCCGGTGCGCCTTCTGGCGCTGCTCTTACTCTGCGCGAACTGTTCGCGAACTGTTCACGCCACTGTTCACTTTTGCAGGCGACCGTTGGCGCTGTAGCCATTGCTCCGCTTGGCACACCGGACAGTCCGGTGCAGCACCGGACAGTCCGGTGAATTTTAGCGGAGTGCGCTGGAGAAAACCCGAAGCTGAGGAGTTCAGAGTTGATCTCCTTGGTGCACCGGACAGTCCAGTGCGCCAGACCAGGGCAACCTTTGGTTTCTTTTGCTCCTTTCTTTTTGAACCCTAACTTTAACTTTTTATTGGTTTGTGTTGAACCTATGGCACCTGTAGAACATATAATCTAGAGCAAACTAGTTAGTCCAATTATTTGTGTTGGACATTCAACCACCAAAATTATATTTAGGAAAAGGTTTGACCCTATTTCCCTTTCATCCGGTTTTGAGGTCCAAACTTGGTGAAACCTATGAAACTGTCGCTGGGTGGCTTTAAGGCTCAATTACAAAACCTGCATAGATAGCATACTCTATACATGTCCCCACGTTGTAGTCATGTGTTTCACCGATCCTCAACCGTGTTAGTAACATGATCCACTCTATCATATCCTTGTACCCATCGATGTTCCAAGTTGTTAGCCACCACGACTAGTCATTCGACTTCTCTAGTCCCTCAATCAAGACCCAACACTCCTTCACCACTCCTGGTCCATTAACACGATCCCACATGACATTCACCTTCACCGTAGACCACTATCTCTATACTTGACACCTATGCACCCACAAGACAAGACACATGTTGCATACACACACTCATGCCCGAGCTAGTACACATGACTCAACCCAAGACATTACTCCGTTAAGAAGCACTCATCACAAACCCGAACCACAAGGGCACATCTCAACTTTGTGTTCACAATCTTCCCTTGATGATTGCATTGGCAACACCATTGCACAAACATAAAGATCTAGAAGAAAAGAGAGAAGGGAGAAGAAAGAAGTCACTCAAATAACGAAAGGCTAAACAAAAGTAAAATCAAAGTCATTGGAAGTGAGTAAAGCTTGGTTCCCATAGACATGGGAAACAACTCAACATAACTAAGAAAACATGGCTATCCCTCAAGAAGAGACAGAAAATAACTCAAACACCACTAGCTAATGATCAGAGCAAAAGACAAAAAATGACAACAACTCTAAAATCAAAAGTCATCCCTACAGAAAGAGGCAAAGACTCAACACAACTAACAAAAGCATCTCCCTCTAATAAAATTTATCCTCTAAAAAAGTGGACAAAGCTTCACAAATGAATACACTATCAACAAGATATTTTATGTGTATAACTCTCCCCCTTGTTGATAAATGTACTCAGCAAGCACCACCCATAGGCACAGAAACTGCAACTCCCCCTCAAAAAGGATCCCCATGTGTAATACTCAAAGTTGTATACCAAGAGTAATAGAGAGAGAGCTCCTCATTTTGTGTGTCTCATATGCATCATAAAAAGAGCACCTATGTAATTGAGAGTGACTAAATAAAACAATTATTCTAAAATAAAGAAAAGTGCATTTGTTGGAGTTTTTATGTTTGTGCATTAAATAAAATAATAATAGTAATAATAATAATAAGGATAAATTTGCCTCCAAAAAATGAATTCAAATTAGAAGTTAAATTTGAATTGGGAATTTAAGAGAGAAATACTATAAAAAGACAAGATAAAATTTATAAATAAGTAAACTCATCCCACACTAGTATGTTTATTTGGTACACTTAACATGACTACCAATTCACCTCCATATTTGAATTCAAATTGTGAGTTCAAAGTTCACACAAGAATTTGAATTTAGTTTTGAAATGTGAAAATAAGAGAAAATAGGAAAGGAAATGAAAACAGAAATAAATAAAGAAAAAAAAGAAAGGAAGGACTCCATTTCTGCGCATGGGCCGAATTCGGCTTCCCAACCGGCCCAACTAATAGCCCGCTCACGTGTTGGCCGCCTGGCTCGGGATGCCGATCCGTGGGTGTGACATGTGGGCCCCTCGCGTCAGTCGCTCATAAGCCGCGCGCCTGTGAGCACAACCTTGTATGACGCGTGGGTCCGGGCGATCAGGACCTTCTCCTCCGAACGAATCGCGCGCACCAGAACGCCAATCTCGCCGCGCACGACCGCGTCCTGGCCGAAATCCCCGGGGCCGTGAGACCTATATCCACGACTGCCATCCGGGAGTTAGCGCTCGCCTTTTTATTTCGCACATCGACCCCTAATTCCACCGCCGCTGTACACTTGGAGCCGAACCGAAAAGGGGGGGAGAGAGAGTACCGCCGGTGTCCTCCACCGTTGAGAACACTTGGGGATCTGGAGGCCGAGGAGCTGAGCAGGATCACGTGGAGTGTGTGCGACTCATCCTCGGGTGAGTTTGGCGGCTGGAGCGGGAGGAATCGCTCACCGTCGACTTGCAGCCCGCCGTGTAGCCGCCCCACACCGTGGACAAGCTCGTCATCTAATCAATCGTAAGTTTCAACTCCGCCTCTGGATTCGCCGTTGTCCTAGCATTGATTAGCACCAAGTGTTGAGGGAAATCGCGCACCTGGGGTCAGCATTGGTTAGCGGGGCATGGGCGTCGCCGCGGCACACCGGGGGCCGGGTCCTACACTCGACCTCAGCCAAAATTGGTTGTAGCATTGAGTTCTGGGAGTCATCAATGGCACGTGGGTTGAATGAATCGGGTTATGGCGTTCGTACTGGCCGGATTCGGGATCTCCGGCGGGCGGACCACCGTGAATGGGCGGCGCTGCCGTCGCTCGTCAGGCGAGTTGGGGGAGACGGCCGCGGGCCGTTGGATCTAGCGTGTGCGGCTCAGATTAGAGTTGAATACCCCTTCGCTTTGGAGTAGATCCTGGCCGTTGGCACCAGATCGTAAGCCTCACGTTGGATCGCGAATAATTGAACCTGAACCGTAGATCTTTGATCCGACGATCGGGAGAGTGCACCGGTTCATCCGCGGTTAGGTTTAATCTAGGACGTCAACGTCTGATCGGACGGCTCTGGCCTGCCGATACCCCTTCGCCGTGGACGTTTTGCTAAAGAGCCCCTCTACTTTACTGAAATCAACCCACCGTCCATCTTGGGGTTATTCTGAGTCTCGGGAAAACTTGCGAGTTAGCCCCTGCATTTTCCAGAATTCGAGGCCCAGTCCAGTGGTCGTTTAAATTGAATAAATAAAATAGAAAATAGATTTTTAATATGGAAATAATTGCTAGAACTTTGATAATTCATAGAAAATTCATATGAGCTCCAAATTGGTCCATTCCAGTTCCTAAATTTTTGTAATAATATTGTCTACGCATTAGTGCCTCTGTTTTGGCATGAAAGGTTCATTTAAATTTATCTAATACTTAATCTTGTATTAAATACATAAAAGCTACAGAAATTCATAACTTGAAATATATAACTCCAAATTTAGTGATTCCAGTTCCTATGGTTTCATTTTAATGTGTAGATTTTTACTGTATATTTCATTCATCTGTTTGGTGTGATGTTGATTTTGGCTATACTATGTATGTATTGTGTTGATGCGAGTAGACGAGCAAGCCACTGTGGAAACTGAGGTTCAACAAATAGAAGTAGCTGAGCAGGAGCTCATTACAGGCAAGTTGTGCCCTTGATCACTTACTTTTCCCAGCCATGTTCTTATTAATTTTAATGATCTGCATAGGTTAATTTTGATGGGAGCCTTTATGTTACCCCAGTTTTGATTACCTCTATACCTTGTTCACCCCTGAAATATTTTTGGGTAGTACTTGCTATTGCTTTATGTGGATTGGGTATGGAGATACACTATTCATGATTATTCTGTTATTATCTTGTTATTATTGCTGTTCATGTTAAGATCATTAAATTAATGGGAACATGGAGCGACCACCCGGGAAAACAGTGCTACCACAAGGGTTTAATGGGACGCCCTTGGCTAACTAATTAGGAAAGCTAGTGGAAGACTACCTTACCCGAAAGGGGCAAGGGCAGTAGGGGAGAGGTCAGTGTAGGGAGGTCCCTGGTTGATTTTGCTGTGATGGCGGTCAGCCAGGAACCCTGCACTGGATCTTCCTATAAACTGTAGCGGGTTTTCGGAAGCTAGTGGAACTTTGTAAAGGCCTCGTAGTGGATCCCTAGCCATTCACCTCGGTAGTGTCTAAGGGCCTTGCAAACCCAGGCGACATGGGATACACGACTTGTGGGTAAAGATGCGCAACCTCTGCAGAGTGTAAAACTAGTATACTAGCCGTGCTCACGGTCATGAGCGGCTCGGACCCTCACATGATTAACTATGGAACTTAAGCTTAATTTGTCATTTGCATCGCATTTGGGATTATTTTACTATTACTGTTCTTTATTATTATTAAGGTTTGGTATTTACTTACACTTAGTAATTGCTAATAAAATTTTGACCAACTTATAAAAGCAATGCTCAGCCTTAGCCTCTATTTCATTGATCAGCCTTACACTTCATGAACTCCCACCTTTGGTGAGTTCATGCCACATTATTCCCCACGACTTGTTGAGCTATGAACGTATGTGAGCTCACTCTTGCTGTCTCACACCCCCCCACAGGAGAAGAACAGGTGGTCGAAGAGGAGCTGCCTAACACTGAAGAGTTCGATCTGATCTAGGTGGCGTTTCTAAGTCGACATTGGCGCCGACGATCCTTAGTTCGTTTTATCTTTATTATTTTATTTTGTAATAAGACTTCCGCTATGTAATAAGTACTCTGATGTTTTATGACATTTATCTCTATACACTCTGTTATTATATATGTTGTCTTCTTTGGCGCATGTATGAGATGCACCCGGCTTTGTCCTTTAAAACCGGGTGTTACAGAAGTGGTATCAGAGGAAATGTTGACTGTAGGACGAAACCTAGATAGACTGGACAAACCCTTACCTACTTATCTCATTCTGATTCATTCTACACTCACCTTACTCTGATTCTTTCTACACTTATCTTGATCCTGTCTCACCTTCTACTGTTCTACTCTGATCATTCTTACCTTTTCTACTCTAAGACAAGATGGATTTCACACCTTGGAATCCCTACCCTTATGACATTTTTAAGAGATAGGGAACCTAAGATGAAAATAAAACTATTTTCTCTATTTTAAAAATGTTGGTTGATTGTTCTGATGCTCAATGTCTGATTTGCTTCTTTGATTGATTGAATTATGGACATCTTAGTATGTACCACCATAAGGTATTGAATTAGCTAGGAAAGGTAAAATATTAATCTACTTAGCTAATAAAATTCCCCAAAGTAACCTGATTTGTAAATACCTGCCTTGTCTATTATCTTCTTACCATATGTATCTAACTCAGATGGTCAATACCAGGCGGGGTGGTGGAATTGATTTGCCTCCTAATCGACATACTCGGAGGATATACAGACAACCTCAGCCACAGCCTGCAGAGATGAATCCTCCTAATCCTCCACCAGGCGGAGTTGACCCACTGGTTGCTGCTCAGATGGCGGTGATGCAGCAAATGGCGGACACCATGGCTGATATGCGTGCCCAGATGCAGCAAGAACGCCAAGAGATGCGACAGGAAAGAGAAGACATACGCCAGGAGTTGCGCCAGGAGAGAGATGAGATACGCCAAGAAAGGAGGGCGCAACAGCAACAGCTACAACAACAGCTTCAACAACAGCAGCAACAGCAACAAGTGCCATTGCCTCCACCACCACCACCAGTTCCACCTCGTGATAAGCACCGGGAGTTTATGAGTCACAAGCCACCAACCTTCGCCAGCTCGCCAGGTCCACTTGATGCAGATGATTGGCTGAAAGCAATTGAGAAGATGCTCAACATTGCACAATGCACTGACCGGGAGAAGGTCTTATATGCTTCTGGACGTCTGACGGGTCCTGCTGCTGACTGGTGGGATTCTTATACTGCTGCCCATGATGCTGCGGATACTATTACTTGGGCAGAGTTCAGTACGCAGTTCAGGAACTACCATATTCCAGCTGGGATGATAAAGATCAAGAAGAAGGAGTTTCTGGCATTGAAGCAAGGCAACATGTCGGTCAGCGAGTACAGAGACAAATTTATTCAGCTGTCGAGATATGCTCCGGAGGAAGTTGCTGAGGATGAGAGAAAGCAGGAGCATTTTATTGAAGGACTTAATGGACCGCTGCAGTATGCACTGGTTGCACACACCTTTCCATCATTTCAGAGGCTACTGGATAAGGCTCTTGCTATTGAGCACAAGCGTGTTCAACTGGGAGATTTGAAGAGAAAGGCCATATCTCAAGGACAAGGAAGCAGCAGTGTTCGTCCTCGCTACAGTTCACCACAGGGTACACCGACTCGACCAGGAGGACCACGCCCAGTTCAGCAATCACCACTGAGGACTCCACCTCCTCGACAGGCTACTCCTACTGGCACCCCGACGAAGTTTGCAGGACAGAGTCCGGGCACTCAATGTTTCAAGTGTGGGAAGATTGGTCATTATGCAAATGTCTGCCCACAGAGGATTGCTACTACTCCAGCTCAGAACAAGCAACAGACCCCTGGCAAGGGATATTCTATAGCTAGGGTGAATCAAGTCAGCGTTGATGATACTCCTGATGGTGGGGACCTCGTAATTGGTATGTTTTATGTTAATACAATTCCTGCAACAATATTATTTGATTCTGGTGCTACACATTCATTCATGTCTGCTAGATATGCCAACACAAATGAAATACCACTGCTAAATATGAGAAAACCCCTGATAGTAATTACACCTAAAGGGCCTGTTGAGGCGAATCAAATGACACGTAGATTGACATTAACTGTTATGGGTAGAGAATTTGGAGCTACTGCTATAATATTAGAGTCAAGCAGTATAGATCTGATCCTTGGTATGTCATGGCTGAGAAAGGCAAAGGCCGTTATAGCTTGTGGTAGAGGTACCATAGAACTCACTACCACTAGAGGAGAAAGATTTCAAGTTAATATTGCAGTAACCTCCTCATCCATGCGTGCAATGTTCTTTATGCCTGAGGAGTTTGTTGGCGACAACATCCGGGTGGTTAGAGATTTTCCGGATGTCTTTCCAGAGGAGTTACCAGGGATGCCACCCGATAGAGAAGTTGAGTTTGTTATTGATCTCCTACCTGGAACCGCCCCTATTTCTAAACGGCCATATAGAATGTCCGTAGAGGAGTTGAAGGAACTGAAGAAGCAGTTAACGGAGTTACAAGAGGCTGGTTACATTCGTCCAAGTTCCTCACCTTGGGGAGCACCGGTGTTATTTGTGCAGAAGAAGGATGGATCGCAACGGATGTGTGTGGATTATAGATCTCTTAATGATGTTACGGTGAAGAACAAGTATCCGTTGCCCCGTATTGAGGATTTATTTGATCAGATGCGAGGTGCTAGAGTATTCTCGAAGATTGATCTCCGATCCGGTTACCATCAGATGAGGATTAGACCATCGGATATTCCCAAGACGGCTTTCTCGACTCGATATGGATTATATGAGTTTACTGTTATGTCATTTGGACTAACCAATGCACCAGCTTACTTCATGAATTTGATGAATAAGGTGTTTATGGAGTATTTGGACAGATTCGTCATGGTATTCATCGACGATATTCTTATCTATTCTAAGAATGAAAGTGATCATGAACAACATCTAAGGTTGGTGCTACAGAAGCTACGAGATAATCAACTCTACGCTAAGTTCAGCAAGTGCGAGTTTTGGATTGACAAGGTGCCATTCCTTGGTCATATTATTTCTAATGGTGGAATAGCAGTGGATCCTGCTAAGGTCAAGGAGATTATGGAGTGGAGAGTGCCCACTACGGTTACGGAGATTCGGAGTTTCTTGGGACTCGCAGGATATTATCGGAGATTTATTGAAGGGTTCTCTAAGATTGCCAAGCCCATGACATCGCTTTTGGAGAAAGGAAGAGAATTCAAGTGGGATGAGAAATGCCAAGAGAGTTTTGATCAATTGAAGGAGAGATTGATGTCACCTCCAGTACTGATTATGCCAGATCTGCAGAAGGGATTTGACATTTATTGTGATGCATGTGGCCAAGGACTTGGATGTGTGCTTATGCAAGATGGTCATGTGATTGCCTATGCATCTCGTCAGTTGCGGAAGCATGAACTGAACTACCCCACTCATGACTTGGAATTGGCTGCAGTTGTGCATGCACTTAAGATTTGGAGACACTATGTTATGGGAACTAAGTGCCAAGTATACACGGACCATAAGAGCTTGAAGTATATATTCACTCAGAAGGATCTTAATCTTAGGCAACGCCGTTGGTTGGAGCTCATTAAGGATTATGACTTGGAGATTCACTATCACCCAGGCAAGGCGAATTTGGTTGCAGATGCCTTGAGTCGGAAGGAGCATGTTCACTCCGCTTTCGTTGTCCAGCTACCTGATGAATTAGCAAAAGACTTTGAGAGGCTCAACCTGGGAATTGTTACACATACGGAAGGAGTGACCATTGAATTGGAACCTACCTTGGAGCAAGAAATTCGTAAAGGTCAGGTTGGTGATGCCAAAATCTAGGAGATCAAGGATCTGATAACAGAGGGTAGAGGCCCGGAGTTCACGGAGGATGAGCAAGGCACGATATGGTTCAAGAATCGGATCTGTGTTCCCGATATTGATAGTCTTCGGGAAACCATATTGAAGGAGGCACATGATTCAGTTTATTCTATCCACCCTGGGAGCACTAAGATGTATCAGGATTTGAAGCAAAAGTATTGGTGGTATGGACTAAAGAGAGATGTGGCTGCACATGTGGCTATGTGCGATGTGTGTCAAAGAGTTAAGGCTGAACACCAGAGGCCAGCCGGATTACTGCACCCACTGAAGATACCTGAGTGGAAATGGGAAGAGATTGGCATGGACTTCATTGTTGGATTACCCCGCACGTCTGCTGGATATGATTCTATATGGGTGATTGTGGACAGGCTAACCAAGGTAGCCCACTTTATTCCAGTGAAGACCACGTATTCAGGAGCCAAGTTGGCAGAGTTGTACATGGCGCAGATTGTATGCCTACATGGTGTGCCAAAGAAGATTGTGTCTGATCGAGGATCACAGTTTACCTCTCGGTATTGGAAGAAGTTGCACGAGTCATTGGATACGAGATTGAATTTTAGTTCGGCTTACCATCCACAGACTGATGGGCAGACTGAGAGGACTAACCAAGTGCTTGAAGATATGTTAAGAGCTTGTGCTCTTAAACATGGTGGAAGTTGGGATAAGAGTTTGCCGTATGCGGAGTTCTCTTATAATAATAGTTATCAGGCCAGTTTGAAGATGTCACCGTTTGAGGCTTTATATGGCAGAAAGTGCAGGACTCCCTTGTATTGGAATCAAACTGGTGAAAGGCAGTTGTTTGGACCTGAGATTATACAAGAAGCAGAGGAACAAGTTCAGCAAATAAGGGAGAATTTGAGAACTGCACAATCCAGGCAGAAAAGTTATGCTGACACCCGGAGAAGACTGCTTGAGTTTAAGGAGGGTGATTATGTCTATTTGAAGGTGTCACCACTCCGGGGTATGAGGAGATTCAAAGTCAAAGGAAAGTTGTCCCCTCGCTTTATTGGACCCTTCTTAATCTTAAAGCGAGTGGGAGAAGTTGCATATCAATTGGAGTTACCGGATCATCTTGCGGATGTTCATGATGTCTTTCATGTATCTCAGCTGAAGAAATGTCTCAGGGTGCCTGAAGAACAGTTACCAATGGAAGACCTTAGTGTTCAAGAGGATTTGACTTATGCTGAGTACCCCATCAAGATTTTGGATACTTTGACTCGAGTTACGAGGAATAAGGTTATAAAGATGTGCAAAGTTCAATGGAGTCACCACGGTGAAGATGAGGCAATTTGGGAAAGAGAAGAAGAGCTTCATATAGATTTTCCCCACCTTTTCCCTAGGTCTTCTTAAATCTCGAGGACGAGATTATTTTTAAGGGGGGTAGGATTTGTAATACTCAAAGTTGTATACCAAGAGTAATAAAGAGAGAGCTCCTCATTTTGTGTGTCTCATATGCATCATAAAAAGAGCACCTATGTAATTGAGAGTGACTAAATAAAACAATTATTCTAAAATAAAGAAAAGTGCATTTGTTGGAGTTTTTATGTTTGTGCATTAAATAAAATAATAATAGTAATAATAATAATAAGGATAAATTTGCCTCCAAAAAATGAATTCAAATTAGAAGTTAAATTTGAATTGGGAATTTAAGAGAGAAATACTATAAAAAGACAAGATAAAATTTATAAATAAGTAAACTCATCCCACACTAGTATGTTTATTTGGTACACTTAACATGACTACCAATTCACCTCCATATTTGAATTCAAATTGTGAGTTCAAAGTTCACACAAGAATTTGAATTTAGTTTTGAAATGTGAAAATAAGAGAAAATAGGAAAGGAAATGAAAACAGAAATAAATAAAGAAAAAAAAAGAAAGGAAGGACTCCATTTCTGCGCATGGGCCGAATTCGGCTTCCCAACCGGCCCAACTAATAGCCCGCTCACGTGTTGGCCGCCTGGCTCGGGATGCCGATCCGTGGGTGTGACATGTGGGCCCCTCGCGTCAGTCGCTCATAAGCCGCGCGCCTGTGAGCACAACCTTGTATGACGCGTGGGTCCGGGCGATCAGGACCTTCTCCTCCGAACGAATCGCGCGCACCAAAACGCCGATCTCGTCGCGCACGACCGCGTCCTGGCCGAAATCCCCGGGGCCGTGAGACCTATATCCACGACTGCCATCCTGAGTTAGCGCTCGCCTTTTTATTTTGCACATCGACCCCTAATTCCACCGCCGCTGTACACTTGCAGCCGAACCGAATAGGGGGGAGAGAGAGTACCGCCGGTGTCCTCCACCGTTGAGAACACTTGGGGATCTGGAGGCCGAGGAGCTGAGCAGGATCACGTGGAGTGTGTGCGACTCATCCTCGGGTGAGTTTGGCGGCTGGAGCGGGAGGAATCGCTCACCGTCGACTTGCAGCCCGCCGTGTAGCCGCCCCACACCGTGGACAAGCTCGTCATCTAATCAATCGTAAGTATCAACTCCGCCTCTGGATTCGCCGTTGTCCTAGCATTGATTAGCACCAAGTGTTGAGGGAAATCGCGCACCTGGGGTCAGCATTGGTTAGCGGGGCATGGGCGTCGCCGCGGCACGCCGGGGGCCGGGTCCTACACTCGACCTCAGCCAAAATTGGTTGTAGCATTGAGTTCTGGGAGTCGTCAATGGCACGTGGGTTGAATGAATCGGGTTATGGCGTTCGTACTGGCCGGATTCGGGATCTCCGGCGGGCGGACCGCCGTGAATGGGCGGCGCTGCCGTCGCTCGTCAGGCGAGTTGGGGGAGACGGCCGCAGGCCGTTGGATCTAGCGTGTGCGGCTCAGATTAGAGTTGAATACCCCTTCGCGTTGGAGTAGATCCTGGCCATTGGCACCAGATCGTAAGCCTCACGTTGGATCGCGAATAATTGAACCTGAACCGTAGATCTTTGATCCGACGATCGGGAGAGTGCACCGGTTCATCCGCGGTTAGGTTTAATCTAGGACGTCAACGTCTGATCGGACGGCTCTGGCCTGCCGATACCCCTTCGCCGTGGACGTTTTGCTAAAGAGCCCCTCTACTTTACTGAAATCAACCCGCCGTCCATCTTGGGGTTATTCTGAGTCTCGGGAAAACTTGCGAGTTAGCCCCTGCATTTTCCAGAATTCGAGGCCCAGTCCAGTGGTCGTTTAAATTGAATAAATAAAATAGAAAATAGATTTTTAATATGGAAATAATTGCTAGAACTTTGATAATTCATAGAAAATTCATATGAGCTCCAAATTGGTCCATTCCAGTTCCTAAATTTTTGTAATAATATTGTCTACGCATTAGTGCCTCTGTTTTGGCATGAAAGGTTCATTTAAATTTATCTAATACTTAATCTTGTATTAAATACATAAAAGCTACAGAAATTCATAACTTGAAATATATAACTCCAAATTTAGTGATTCCAGTTCCTATGGTTTCATTTTAATGTGTAGATTTTTACTGTATATTTCATTCATCTGTTTGGTGTGATGTTGATTTTGGCTATACTATGTATGTATTGTGTTGATGCGAGTAGACGAGCAAGCCACTGTGGAAACTGAGGTTCAACAAATAGAAGTAGCTGAGCAGGAGCTCATTACAGGCAAGTTGTGCCCTTGATCACTTACTTTTCCCAGCCATGTTCTTATTAATTTTAATGATCTGCATAGGTTAATTTTGATGGGAGCCTTTATGTTACCCCAGTTTTGATTACCTCTATACCTTGTTCACCCCTGAAATATTTTTGGGTAGTACTTGCTATTGCTTTATGTGGATTGGGTATGGAGATACACTATTCATGATTATTCTGTTATTATCTTGTTATTATTGTTGTTCATGTTAAGATCATTAAATTAATGGGAACATGGAGCGACCACCCGGGAAAACAGTGCTACCACAAGGGTTTAATGGGACGCCCTTGGCTGACTAATTAGGAAAGCTAGTGGAAGACTACCTTACCCGAAAGGGGCAAGGGCAGTAGGGGAGAGGTCAGTGTAGGGAGGTCCCTGGTTGATTTTGCTGCGATGGCGGTCAGCCAGGAACCCTGCACTGGATCTTCCTATAAACTGTAGCGGGTTTTCGGAAGCTAGTGGAACTTTGTAAAGGCCTCGTAGTGGATCCCTAGCCATTCACCTCGGTAGTGTCTAAGGGCCTTGCAAACCCAGGCGACATGGGATACACGACTTGTGGGTAAAGATGCGCAACCTCTGCAGAGTGTAAAACTAGTATACTAGCCGTGCTCACGGTCATGAGCGGCTCGGACCCTCACATGATTAACTATGGAACTTAAGCTTAATTTGTCATTTGCATCGCATTTGGGATTATTTTACTATTACTGTTCTTTATTATTATTAAGGTTTGGTATTTACTTACACTTAGTAATTGCTAATAAAATTTTGACCAACTTATAAAAGCAATGCTCAGCCTTAGCCTCTATTTCATTGATCAGCCTTACACTTCATGAACTCCCACCTTTGGTGAGTTCATGCCACATTATTCCCCACGACTTGTTGAGCTATGAACGTATGTGAGCTCACTCTTGCTGTCTCACACCCCCCCACAGGAGAAGAACAGGTGGTCGAAGAGGAGCTGCCTAACACTGAAGAGTTCGATCTGATCTAGGTGGCGTTTCTAAGTCGACATTGGCGCCGACGATCCTTAGTTCGTTTTATCTTTATTATTTTATTTTGTAATAAGACTTCCGCTATGTAATAAGTACTCTGATGTTTTATGACATTTATTTCTATACACTCTGTTATTATATATGTTGTCTTCTTTGGCGCATGTATGAGATGCACCCGGCTTTGTCCTTTAAAACCGGGTGTTACACCATGTGATATGCATGATAGTAGGAAAAATTAAAAAAGTATAGTCAACTTCAAGAGTAGAGGAGTCAAAATGTAAAGATACTCTAAGTGGTTGTGTGTTATGTGTGCGTCAGTATATGCATGGGCTAGTGTAGGAAACGGTGACGCCTAAGAGAGGGTGAATTATGACTTCTAGAAACTATCTCTAAACTAGGACACAAATAAATCCATAGAACAAAATCTATGCAAATACCTTAACTAGATTGCGCAAACTAGGTTTTATCTATGTGTTGATATCTCTACCACAAAAGGAGTTATGCAACCTAAGTTCCAATCCTATATAATCTACACTAAGAATAATAAAGATTGTAACTTGATTAGAGAGAATAAATGCGGAAGATTAAAGAGCTAGTAGAGAAAGCAAACTCTCATGGACAATGTCAGTATTTTTACCAAGGTATCTGGAACCACGCATGGTCCCGACTAATCCTCATTAGTGCCACTACGCAAAGGGTAGCCCACGCGAGGGCCAAGCACCACGGTCGAGTAACTCCGTAAAGTCACAGGCCTTCTCCATGCGCAAGTGGTGCTCTACTTCCGGCTCTTCTCGGACGCTCCCCACCGTTTGCACTATCGTGCTTTTGATCAAAATGCTATGGGCCTCATTCCCTCCGGTACATGGTGGCGGTCGTGTCACAAATGCGGTTGACACGGTCTCACAAAACTTTCGCCCCACTCGATACAAATTACAATGGCTCGCGCAAGAGCCAAGGGGTTTTGTGGGTTTTTTAAACTCACTCAACTAACTAGGAATCACCGAGTGATTTTGAAAGAAAGTCTAGAGGGGGGTGAATAGGCGAAACCTAAAATTTATAAACTTAAATACACATTAGGGCCGAGGTTAGAGTTAGAATTAAATCCAAGTGCGAAAAATTGTTTCTCTTGCCACGAGTTGCTCAAATGATGCGGATGACGTTTGGGAGCAAACTCAAATCAACATTAGCAAGGAAACTTTAGAGAGAAGAAAGGGAGCAAACAAATCAATCGAGAATCAAAGCGAGTGAACACGGTGATTTGTTTTACCAAGGTTCAGTTCCAAAGAACCCAATCCCCGTTGAGGAGGCCACAAAGGCTGGGTCTATTCTAACCCTTTCCCTCTCTCAAACGGTCACTTAGACCGGATGAGCCTTCTTCTTAATCAATTGGGTCACTAAGATCCCGCAAGGACCACCACACACTTAGGTGTCTCTTGCTAGCTTTACAAAGCACTTAAGAATAAGAATGGGGAAGAGAGAAGGCAATCCAAGCAACAAAAGCACAAATGAACACAAAAACTCTCTCTCAAGTTACTAAGTGGTTGAGTTGATTTTGGGACTTAGAGAGGATTTGATCTTTGGAATGTGTCTTGGAGTGAATGTTATTGCTCTTGTATTGAATAGGAACTTCAGAAAACTTGGATGCCAATGAATGAGGTGGTTGGAGGAATTTATAGCCTCCAACCACTTCCTAGCCGTTGGCTGTTTTTACTGGCGATGGGCACACCGGATAGTCCGGTGGCGCATCGGATAGACACTGTTCACTGTCTGGTGCGCACCACGTCAGCATGCCCGTTGGGGTTTGGAACGAGTTGCCTGTTGGAACCCTTGTCCTGTAGTTGCACCGGACAGTCCGGTGGCACACTGGACAGTCCGATGACCTCTAACTTTGTTGGTCTGACTTCTGCCTCGCATTGTTCATTACTGTTCACTTTTGCAGTCGACCGTTGACGCGCAGTGACCGTTGCTCCGCTGGCTCACCGGACATGTCCGGTGCACACCAGACAATCCGGTGAATTATAGCGAAGCGTGCCCAGAGAATTCCCAAGAGTGGCTTGTTCGCTTTGCACGTGGGCCGATGCACCAGACACTGTCCGGTGCGCCACTGCAGCACACTCTCAAGTCCTTTGCTCCAATTTTGTTTGTGTCCCCAACTGAATTTCTTTCATGGTTTGTATTGAACCTTATGAACCTGAGATAAATGACATCTTGACAAACTAATTAGTCCATGTGGTTTGTGATGGACGTCAACCACCAAAATCGATTATAGGAAATGGTTAAGCCCATTTCCCTTTCAATCTCCCCCTTTTTGGTGATTGATGCCAACACAAACCAAACCAAATATGAAGTGTAGAAATGTAACTAGTTTGCAATTGAGATAGATGTTCATAGGCTACTTAGAATTAAACCATTGAAAGACTTTATATATATGCCTAAGAGTGAATGTGATTGCTTTTCTCCTATTTAACATTTTGGACCACATTTGCACCACTTGTTTGTTTTCGCAAATCTTTTGGAAAAATCTTTTCAAATTCTTTTGCAAATAGTCAAAGGTATAAGAATATGATTGCAAGAAGCATTTTTGAGATTTGAAATTCCTCCCCTGTTTCAAATGCTTTTCCTTTGACTAAGTAAAAGCTCCCCCTGAATGAATTCTCCCCTTAGCTTTCAAGAGGGTTTTGAAATAGATACCAAATGAAATTATACCAATTGAAAAAAATCATACTAATGTGAAGTTTTGAAGATACCAATTTGAAAAACAATTTTGAAATAACAAATGAGATACCAATTTGAAAATCCATTTTGAGGCTCACTCAAATACTAATTGAAAATTTTGAGATTAACTCAAATACCAATTTGAAATAAACACTTCCTTTAGTTTTTGAAAAATTGGTGGTGTGGTCCTTTTGCTTTGGGCTTAATACTTTCTCCCCCTTTGGCATTAATTGCCAAAAACGGAGACCTTGAGAGCCCTTTTACACTTTCTCCCCCTTTAGGGCCTAATACTTTCTCCCAAATGGTAAAAGAAATATGAGTGAAGGGTTATACCAACTGAGAGTTACATGGGTAACGACAAAGGGTAAATGATACCGTCAGAGTTGGAGTGGAAGCCTTGTCTTTGCCAAGTACTACATTTCCTTTTCAATCTAAGACTAATCATAGAAATATACTTGAAAGCACATTAGTCTTAACCTTGGCACAAGAATAACAAGAAATATGCATTTGTACCAAATGAAAGAGATATGATCAAAGGTATACAGATTAGCTATGTGTGCAATGTTTCAATCAAAGTTCCGAGAATCGAGTATATTTAGCTCATTCCTAAGTTTACTAAATGTCTTCTCATCTAGGTTCTTGGTAAAGATATCGGCTAATTGGTTGTGGGTGCTAACATAAGCAATTTTGATATCCCCCTTTTGTTGGTGATCTCTCAGAAAGTGATACCGGATGTCTATGTGCTTAGTGCGGCTATGTTCAACAGGATTTTCCGTTATGTGGATTGCACTCTCATTATCACATAGGATAGGGACTTTGCTCAACTTGTAGCCATAGTCCCTAAGGGTTTGCCTCATCCAAAGTAATTGTGCACAGCAATGGCCTGCGACAATATACTTGGCTTCAGCGGTGGAAAGAGCTACTGAGTTTTGTTTCTTTGAAGCCCAAGACACCAGGGATCTCCCTAGAAACTAACAAGTCCCTGATGTGCTCTTCCTGTCAATTTTACATCCAGCATAATCGACATCGGAATACCCAATTAAATCAAAGGTAGATCCCTTGGGGTACTAAAGCCCAAACTTAGGAGTGTAAACTAAATATCTCATGATTCTTTTCACGACCCTAAGGTGATCTTTCTTAGGATTTGCCTGGAACCTTGCACACATGCATACAGAAAGCATAATGTCCGGTCGTGAAGCACATAAATAGAGTAAAGATCCTATCATCGATCGGTATACCTTTTGATCTACGGATTTACCTCCCGTGTCGAGGTCGAGATGCCCATTTATTCCCATGGGTGTCTTGATGGGTTTGCCATTCTTCTTTCCAAAATTTTTAAGTATATTTTGAATTTACTTAGTTTGGCTGATGAAGGTGCCCTCTTAGAGTTGCTTGATTTGAAATCCAAGGAAATACTTCAACTCCCCCATCATAGACATCTCGAATTTCTTTATCATAATCCTACTAAACTCTTCACAAGATGACTTATTAGTAGACCCAAATATAATATCATCAACAAATCTGGCATATAAACAAGTTTTTAGAAATAGTTTTGGTGAAGAGAGTAGGATCGACTTTTCCAACTTTGAAGCCATTAGTGGTAAGAAAGTATCGCAGGCATTCATACCATGCTCTTGGGGCTTGCTTGAGCCCATAAAGCGCCTTTGAGAGCTTATAGACATGGTTAGTGTCGGTACCCTGAAACAGGGGTACCCCTTACTACAGAGAGAAGACGTTGTACCCGTGCGGCTACCTCTAGTCGCGTGGTGAACAGCACCCTACTCCACCACGTGGACGGCTCCGAGGTCGCCACGTGGCCAGGGAAGACGATATACTCCAAGATGTCAACAGTGGGTCCGGACCCCCATGGGAAAGTGCCGGACCCCTGTACATGTAGACCAGACCTCCGGGCAAGGTCCAAGACCCTCGTGGGCGCGACCCGGACCCCCGGGACAGGTCCCGGACCCCTTTGTGTGGGGTCCGGACTACCCACAGCCGGGTCCCGGGACTCTAGGACAGAGAATACCCAGACCTCGCTCAGGCAGGGGTCCGGTGCCGACACGTGTCCAGGCCCAGCCTGGGGTAGACCTGTCCGCATAACGCTACTGCTCCCCGCCCAGGCGGAGACCCGATGCTGCCACGTGGCCTACCGCACATGACATAAGCCAGTGGGTGGGGCCTGATGTAAGGCCTCCGGGTTGCGCGGCCCCTGCATTTATTGCGGATAAGGCGTGCCGCCTGACAAGCGATGTGCCGTCTCGGCATTTAATGAGGCCTGCCCACTCTGCTATCAGGCAACGACCTATCCACTCTACTGGCAGGAGATACGCCCATGCTGCCGCGTGCACTGTGTTCATCATCACTCGTACGTTGCCATGGAAGCTTCCGCTGCATGCCAATGCTACGCAGACCGCGGAAACCAGGACGCAGGAAGATTGCACTGGCGTCTAGCATTAGTTGCTCCAAGTATTACATCCGTTATGTTCCTGGGCCCATATGTCGGGGCTCAGCACCCTTGTACGTGCCCCCTTGGACTATAAAAGGGAGGGCACGCTACGTTACAAGGCATCCTCATTCAGACTCAAGCCATCCTAGACACAACTCAAGCTCGCGAGCAATACAACACTGTTGGAACTTGCTCTCCTGGGTAAGTTGATCCAACGGGGGAGTGGAAAGGATGCAAGCAAGGTTTAACTCGAGATGGTGATTGCTTTGTTAATCCAGCCTCTCAAGGGCACTGTACGGGGGTATTTATAGGTGCCTGAGCGCCCAACTCCCGATGTAAGGACACTTATGCCCTCAGACACCTGGATTATCCCTAGAATATTCCCATAAGGAGGGTTACAAATTGTCATTACAGAAAAGCTATTATAAATTAGGCCCGTAACACACATGTCCGTGCGGGGCCTATTACAATGGCCAAATCCAACGTGGGCCTCCAGGTAGGAACGAGGACGCGAGATGGAGAGACTTCATCGTAGGCCTTCGTCTTGCAGTGAAGAGGACGAAGGGTGGGCCGCGCCGGTCATCTTGCCTCTGTTGGTGCAGCGAGTTGACGAAGGCCTGGAACGAAGGGTAGCGTCTTCGCCTTCACCCCAACATTTGCCCTCCGAGGGACCAGTTCGACTGAGTCATCTGGTGCCGAAGACGCCGCTAGATGGTGTAGACGCTACACTCGCTCGAAGTGGTTCCGCGGGGGGTTTTTGATGTGACCGTTGACGGACGCGGTACTATTGGACTGCGGGCTTCTCGAAGCGTCGCGCCCTATGTATAAAAAGGGGGGCGGTGTGGCTCAGGATCTGTTACCTTTCTGTGCACCGCAAAACCCTAGCATTTTGAAACCGGTCGCCCGCTCGCCTGCCCTCCTTGCTCATGTTCATCGGAGAACTGGCCCGCGTCAAGCAGACCACGCGTCGCTGCCGATGGTACGTAGCCATGTCGTCTTCTTCTTCATCCGTTGCGAATACGTAGTTGGGCGAATCATCGTCCGAGGGTACCTTCAGTGATTTGGCGGCAGTGGAGCTACACCTGGGCCACACAGTGGAATTCGGTGTTTCGAGGATCTCCTCGGTTCGTGTGCAAGACATGCAGCAGTTGGGGTATTTTGGGATTGGAGTTGGCCAAGTTCTGGGGGTGGAAGAGATTCCTGAGCCGGAGGGTGAGATGGTTGTGTTCGAGGCATTTTTCACTGCCGGCCTTCGGTTGCCTACGCATCGTTTTGTGGTGGAAGTGTTGCGGAGGTATGACGTGCAGATCCATCAGTTGACACCTAATGTCGTGGTGGCCCTAGCGAATTATGTCTGGGCAGTGACTTCGTATGGCGGTCAGCCCTCCGTGGAGGTCTTCGCCAAGAATTATTGTTTGCACTGGCAGAAGAGAAGAATTGGAAGCAAGTTGCACAGTTTGGGTCATGCACCTTTACGCCGAGGACTGGGAAGAATTCGGCGGAAGTTATTGAGCTAGTTCCCTATGCCCGTAACAAGTGGGGCAACTGGTATGATTATTGGTTTATGTGGCGGTGGGTGAGGTCGAAGACCTCCTAGGACTCTCGGCGGTCGTGTTGTGCTCGCACTGCTATGTGGTGTTCCCGCTGTTTGAGGTGGCAAAGGATGATAGTGACGAGGAGGCCCTTCGTTGTGCTGCCCGCATGAGTAGTGGGCGTGATTTAGTTGAGGAATTCATCGGTTATGGAGTGTGGCCCTTGGTGCATGGCTGGGCGCTGGGCGAAGTATGCCCTCGCGAGATGCCCTCCCTTGGCGAGCAGCTAGTGCGAAGTCCGGCCTTCGCGTTGGATCTGTGTGGCCGGGATCCAGCCGCATTCGTGCGTGAAGTGGAAGACAGGGTAGTGCGGATTGTGGGGCGTTATGTGCCGAGGACTGAGGCTGTGCGGAGTTGGGATATCCGTGGATCCAACGTCCGCCTGAATAGGGTCTTCGAGTTGAATCGTTTGCCGTACGGCGGCTATCTCGGGGACGACGCTGTTGTGGCCATCGACCGCCACGGGAAGAAGCCAATGGTCGTGACTGAGGAAGGCCCTTCGCAGGAGGCTGCCCCAGGAACTAAGAAGAGGAAAATAGGTACTGCAGTGGGGGGACTTGGGGTCTCTGATAGTTTTGCTGTGGAGTTGATGGGGACATGCGCGGCCCTCGGGGGAAGGATGTCTTCGCCCAAGCTCCGAGAATCTTCGGCGCGAATGCTGAGGGTTACCGGGGGTCGATGGCCAAAGAATGTTCCGATCCCCCGCGCGGCTGGCAAAGACATGTTTACGTATCATATGGCTCGTGACTTGAAGATTTTTCCTTACGGACAGAATATTGTTGCTGTTGTATCGGCAGTGATGGAGAAGGATCGTCAAGACGCTGCATAGAAGCGTCGGGCGGTCGTTAGGATCGGGGATCCTTTCCGCGAGGCAAAGAAGGCGCGGGGGGCATGAAGTCTGCCGCCGCCGGCAGTAGCAAGCCAGCGCCATCCGCGAAGCCGGCCGCCCCTGGGCCCAAGAAGTCTTCGGCAGGTGCGAAGGCTGCTACTTCTGGCGCGGGCAAGCCACCCTTGGGCGAGCCAGCGAAGGGGCGAAAGTTGCCCTAGCCGCCGCATACTAACGAGGCGGCGGCACGTGTTGCCGACTTCGACACAGATATCTGCGTGAGGGATTATCTTGTTGGTAAGTTTTTTTGGACTAGGTTGTAACCAAGATCGTGGTGCAGGGTCAGATGTGGGGCAACTGGCTGTTGTCCCGACTCCGATGGTGGCTACTTCGCCGACAGCGGCAGTAGGCACGAAGGCTGCTTCGCAGGACCTGTGGTCCGCCTTCTACGCGAGCGGCGCGATTCCGTCAGCCGCCGCGGCTAAGGACGTGGCGGGCTCCGTGTCCCGGCAGCTGAGGCAAGCGTCGCAGCAGTTGTCGCAGCAGCTGAAGCATGTACGTCTTGTTGGACTTCGATAGTTCGTTGTTTCTATGAGGGGGCGAGTCTCATGGTTTGTGGTGGCAGGCGGCCGACTTCATCGACCACGTCGCGTCGGGTGCTCTGACTGCAGAGTTTGCTGCCGAAGTCGAGCGTCTCCGTGCGCAGCATGCGGATGTTGTTCGGGAGAAGTCGGCCGCGGAAAGTAAAAACCGCAGGCTGACGGAGAGGTTGGCCGCTATGGAGGCCGAGAAGGGGGATCTCCGGTGCCAATTGGTGGAGGAGAGGAGAGAAGCAAATAAGGCCATCGCCGACGCGCAGGCTACTCAAGCCGATGCTAAACTTGTGCGGGCGGAGGCCAGTCTCGCCCGCCAACGCACCGAGGAGCTGGAAGCGCAGCTCGGTGGCCTTCGCAGCCGCATGGATAAAGCCGAGACCTCGACGCACGTGGAGGTTAAGCGGACGCACGTGTAGCTCGTGGATGCGTACCGGGAGCTAGATGCGTGGACCGCCCCCTTCGAAGCGCCCAGCCAAGAGGTGGGCCTCCGCTTCCTTGAGTGGCTGCAGGAGGAGCTAGGGGTCCTCTCAACAATTGTGACAGGCCTCATGTCCTTCGCCTCCCTCGTCACCTGCGAGGCGGCCGTGAATGCTTTGTCCCGCGAGGGGTGCGGGCATTTCGAGGTCTTCGACCAGTCCGACGAAGGCTTTGAATGTGAAATCTTCCAGGTTGAGGACCCGGTGCTTAAGCGGTCGGCGGGTGCTCTCATCGATAGGATGTGGGGTCCTCACGGCCGAGAGACGGTCCAGGAGAGGTCTGACCGGGCAATGGATCAGGTAAGGGATCATTTTGTGTGGTTATATGTGTGGGTATGTGTGGTTTTGCTGAATGAGTGAGCTATTGCTGCAAATGGTGCATGACGAGGAGGTTGAAGACCTTGGTGACCTAGACAGCACGCTGCTCGAGGCCTCGCTGCCGGAGGCCTCGGGGGTGGAGCTGGCGCCGCCGTCTGATGCGGGCAAGGGCCCCACGTCGACCCTTGCGCCAACTGGAGATGGCGAAGACCCCGCGCCAGCCCCCGCGCCAACGGGCGAGGACGCCCCGAAGGCGGTGGTCGAACCGGCTGTCGAAGACCCCGCGGCCGTGGCCGGGCCCTCGTAGGTGGCTGAATAGGTGTTGGGGAGTTTAAGTGTAAATTTTCTGTGTAATACTGAACCTCGGTTGCTGCGCAGGTTCCGACGTTTGGGCCTGCGCACGCAACCGCTACTGACAATACTATTTTTGTGGCGGCCTCAACCGTGGTGTCTGCCGATGGTGATTCGTGTGGCTCTATGTCTAAGTGTTTTGAGTCTGATGATTCTGGGAGTTTGATTTCGTGGATGGAGGAGTCTTCGGACGAAGGTTTGGATTATTTTGTAGTGTTAGATGTGGCTACAGCGGAGCCTTCGCCGCGCGTGGAGGGTTTCGGGGGGCTCCCGGGTGCGAGTACTAGGTATAGGCGGCGGAGGGCAGTGGCGAAACGGAGAGTTAGTGAATCATCGCGATGTGGTCATCGTATTGGGAAGGAGCGTGGCCATCTTTGCGTGGACCGGACTGGTAAGCAAGAATTACTGTCCTCGCCGATTGGGGCGAGCATAAGTGAAGGGGAGCTGCGAAATCTTTTTGAGGGTGAGGAATTGAGGATAATGCTGTTCAATTACAGGGAGATGGGTATCATCCCGAAGGTTGAGCCAATGTAGTATATGATGCCCTCGTTGTGTATATGTAACCGTAATTTGTATGTTGAGGCTGCGCGCCTTCGTTGATCCAGCTGCACCCGTAGGCGACTTTTGTATGGAGAGTCTTTTGGAAAAGACTTCAATATTTGCGCACTTATTGTGCTGTTCCGGCTGCACCCTTAGGCGACTTCTGCGTGGAGAGTCTTTATAGGAAAAGACTTCGATTTTGCACACTTATTGTGCTATTCCGGCTGCACCCTTAGGCGACTTTTGCATGGAGAGTCTTTTGGAAAATACTTCGAGTATGGCTATTCTGGCTGCACCCTTAGGCGACTTTTACACGGAGAGTCTTTTAGGAAAAGACTTCGATTATCGCTATTCCGGCTGCACCCTTAGGCAACTTTTGCACGGAGAGTCTTTTGGAAAAGACTTCGATTATGCGCACTTATTGTGCTATTCCAGCTGCACCCTTAAGCGACTTTTGCGCGGAGTGTCGCACGCGAGGGTAGTCTGTGCTGCCTCTTGTGGTGACTTCGGAGTGGTCGAATGCCGAAGACCGTCGATGTGGTCTTTTTCGACATGTTGTATCTGAGTTTTTGTGGGGGATTTTTGCAGGTATATTACATGGCTCCGCCTCATTAAAAACCTCACCCCCCGGGAGGAAAAGAGTGCGGGCCAGAATAGTACTGTTTGGTGAATTACAAGGGCGCGTAGGCCCTGAGGATTTACACAAAAAATTTGCGGAGATTGTCAATATTCCAAGAGTGGTCTAGGTCTTCGCCGGATGGTGTTGTTAGCCTGTAGGCGCTGGGGGACGCCTTCAACTTGACGATGAACGGACCCTACCACTTTGGCTCCAGCTTGCCCCATGACTCTATCTGAGTGGTTCAGACAAGTACGAGGTCTCCTTCGTTGAATTCTCTTGGGACGACTGCGTGGTCACGCCAGGCCTTCGTTTGAGCTTGGTATTTGTTGAGGGCCTGCAGGGCGAAGACGCGGTCTCCATCGATGAGGTCTTTGGATGTTGGCTCATCTACGTCGGGGGCGGCTGATGCACTTGTTCGAGGTGACCCGTGCTTTATTTCCTGCGGGGTCATGGCCTCCGATCCATACAATAGACGAAAAGGAGTGAATCCAGTCGCCCGGCATTCGGTCGCGTTTAGCGCCCAGACTGCTTCAGGTAGATGGTTGGCCCATTTACCCTTGCTGTCGTCAAGTAGCCATTTCTTGATAGCAGTGAAAATCTTGCCGTTGGCGCGCTCGACGACACCGTTAGATTGCGGGTGATATACTGAGGCGAAGGTGAAAGGGAAATGTGCCCTTGAGCCAGTTCTAAATATTTTGGTGATTGAGTGCCAACACAAGTGCTTTTGTGCTAATCTATGCAAAGTGGTGGACAAAGTGCAAATCATGTCAAAAGGTATGTTTCTAGACTTAGTACATTGTTTTGTGGACTAATGTATTGTGTCTAAGTGCTGGAAACAGGAAAGATTGAACTGGAAATGAGATGGCTTTGTTCTGCCAAAGTCTGCTCAGTCTGGGTGCACCGGACTGTCCGGTGGTGCACCGGACAGTGTCCGGTGGAGCACCGGACAGTGTCCGGTGCGCCAGGCTGACTCTGGCGAACAGGCTGCTCTCGGGACTTCGACGGCGGTGTATGGCTATAATTCACCGGTCTGTCCGGTGGTGCACCGGACTGTCCGGTGAGCCGTTCACAGGCGAACTCGTCGCTCTCGGGAGATGATTAACGGCGTACGGCTAAAATTCACCGGTCTGTCCGGTGGCGCACCGGACTGTCCGGTGAGTCAACAGTCAGCCGGGGCAACGGTCGGCCGAGGATTCCGCGTGTGACGCGTGGCCGAGCCAACGGTCACATTGGTGCACCGGACTGTCCGGTGTGCACCGGGCAGTGTCCGGTGCGCCAACGGCTCTCAGACTCCAACGGTCGGCTTCGCCAAATAAGGAAGGATATTTGCACCGGACAGTGTCCGGTGGTGCACCGGACTGTCCAGTGCGCTAGTCGACAGAAGGCAAGATCTGCCTTCCAGGATTGCTCTCAACGGCTCCTAGCTGCCTTGGGGCTATAAAAGGGACCCCTAGGCGCATGAAGGAGGACACCAAGCATTCCTTGAGCACTCTTGATCACTCACACTCCATTCTTGCGCACTTGTTTGACATTCTAGTGATTTGAGCTCCGTTCTAGTGTGCTAGTCTTTTGAGCTTAAGTCTGGGTCTTGTGTGTGTGTATTTGCTGTGATCTTAGTGTCTTGTGTGAGTTGCTAATCCCTCCCTTGCTCCGTGCTTCTTTGTGAACTTCAAGTGTAAGGGCGAGAGGCTCCAAGTTGTGGAGATTCCTCGCAAACGGGATTAAGAAAAGCAAGCAAAACACCGTGGTATTCAAGTGGGTCTTTGGACCGCTTGAGAGGGGTTGATTGCAACCCTCGTCCGTTGGGACGCCACAACGTGGAGTAGGCAAGCGTTGGTCTTGGCCGAACCACTGGATAACCACCGTGTCATCTCTGTGATTGATATCTTTGTGGTTATTGTGTTTTGTTGAAGACTCCTCTCTAGCCACTTGGCGATTATTGTGCTAACGCTTAACCAAGTTTTTGTGGCTTAAGTTTCAAGTTTTACAGGATCACCTATTCACCCCCCCTCTAGGTGCTCTCAATTGGTATCAGAGCCGTTCTCTTCATAAAGGGACTAATCGCCCGAAGAGATGGATCCTAAGGGGAAGGGAATCGTGATCAACGATAAAGAGAAGGAGTCCTTCGTCAACGAGCCTAAGGATGACAAGCCTACCGACTCGGGCTCAGGCCACAGACGCAAAGATGGAAAGAAGAAGAAGACGAGACGCATCAAGGAGATCGTCTACTACGACGACAGTGATGAGTCCACTTCTTCCCATAAGGACAACGACGACAACGACTACGACAAACGAAAGACGGTTAACTCAAAGTTTTCTTTCGATTATTCGCATATTCCTCAAAGTTCAAATTCATATTTGCTCTCCATTCCTCTCATCAAGCCTCCACACTTTGATGGGGAGGACTACGGATTTTGGAGCCACAAAATGCGTAGTCACCTGTTCTCTCTCCATCCAAGCATATGGGAGATTGTTGAGAATGGAATGAAATTTGATAGCTCGGATAGTCCTATTTTTATTAATGAACAGATTCATAGAAATGCACAAGCTACTACTGTGTTGTTAGCCTCCTTGTGCAGGGACGAGTACCATAAGGTGAGCGGCTTGGACAATGCCAAGCAAATCTGGGACACCCTCAAGATCTCTCATGAGGGGAATGACGTCACCTTGCTCACCAAGATGGAGTTGGTAGAAGGCGAGCTCGGAAGATTTGCGATGATAAGGGGCGAGGAGCCAACCTAAACATACAACCGGCTCAAGACCCTTATCAACAAAATAAAAAGCTACGGAAGCACGCGATGGACGGACCACGATGTCGTCCAACTAATGCTAAGGTCCTTTACCGTTATTGATCCTCATTTGGTGAATAATATTCGTGAGAATCCCAGGTACACCAAAATGTCGCCCGAAGAAGTCCTTGGAAAATCCGTAAGCGGGCGAATGATGATCAAGGAGGCGAGGTACGTGGACGACGCACTGAATGGTCCAATCAATGAGCCTCAACCCGTTGCTCTCAAGGCAACGAGAAGCAAGGAGGCGTTACCTAGCAAGGTGGCGCAAGTTGAGGCGGCAGGGCTCAATGATGAAGAGATGGCCCTCATCATCAAGCGCTTTAGGACAGCGATTAAGAGTCGCAAGGGACAGCCAAGCAAGACCAAGTCAAAGGGGAAGCGCTCATGCTTCAAATGTGGTAAGCTTGGTCATTTTATTGCTAACTGTCCCGATAATGTTAGTGACCAGGAAAAAGGAAACAAGAGGGAGAAGAAGAAGATTTACAAGAAGGCCAAGGGCGAGGCACATATCGGAAAGGAGTGGGATTCGGATTGCTCCTCCTCCGACTCCGACAATGAAGGACTCGCCGCCACTGCCTTCAACAAGTCATCCCTCTTCCCCAACGAGCATCACACATGCCTCATGGCGAAGGAGAAGAAGGTATGTACTCGGGATACCACTTATGCTTCTTCAAGTGATGATTCTAGTGATGACGATGAGATAGACTATTCTAGTTTATTTAAAGGTTTGGATAGAATTAAAATTGGCAAAATTAATGAGTTAATTGATGCCTTGAATGAAAAGGATAGACTTTTAGAAAAGCAAGAGGATTTGTTGTATGAAGAACATGATAAATTTGTAGAGGCACAAAAAGCTCATGCTTTAGAAGTTAAAAGAAATGAAATGCTTTCTTATGAACTATCTACTTGTCATGAAACCATTGCTACTTTAAAAGGTGTTAATGATGATTTAAATGCTAAACTAGAAGTAGCTAGTAAATCTAACTCTTGTGTAGAACATGTTTGCACTAGGTGTAAAGATCTTAATGTTGATACTTGTAGTGAACACCTAGAGTGCATTTCTAAATTAAATGATGAAGTAGCTAGTCTTAATGCCCAACTTAAGACTAGCAAGAGTGAATTTGACAAACTAAAATTTGCAAGGGATGCCTACACAATTGGTAGACACCCCTCAATTAAGGATGGTCTTGGCTTCAAGAGGGAAGTCAAGAACTTAACAAGCCATAAGGCTCCCATCTCTGCCAAGGAGAAAGGGAAGGCCCCTATGGCTAGTAGTGTGCAAAAGAACCATGCCTTTATGTACCATGATAGGAGACAATCTAGAAATACTCATAGGAGTTGTAATGCGTATGATGCTTTTGATTGTCATACCATGTTTGCTTCTAATTCTTCCTATGTGCATGATAGAAATGTTGGTAGGAGAAATGTTATTCATAATATGCCTAGGAGAAATGTTGTTAATAAGAAAGTTAATGAACCTTCTACAATATATCATGCTTGCAATGCTTCTTTTGCCATTTATAGAAAGAATAAGAAGGTGATTGCTAGGAAATTAGGGGCAAGATGCAAGGGAGATAAAACTTGCATTTGGGTCCCTAAGACAATTGTGACTAACCTTGTAGGACCCAACAAGAGTTGGGTACCTAAGACCCAAGCCTAAATTTGCCTTGCAGGTTTATGCATCCGGGGGTTCAAGCTGGATTATCGACAGCGGATGCACGAACCACATGACGGGGGAAAAGAGGATGTTCTCTTCCTACGTCAAGAACAAGGATTCCCAAGATTCAATAATATTCGGTGATGGGAACCAAGGCAAGGTAAAAGGGTTAGGTAAAATTGCTATGTCATCTGAGCACTCTATTTCTATTGTGTTTTTAGTTGAGTCGCTTGGATATAATTTGTTATCTGTTAGTCAATTATGCAAAATGGGATATAATTGTCTATTTACAAATGTAGATGTGTCTGTCTTTAGAAGATGTGATGGTTCACTAGCTTTTAAGGGTGTACTAGATGACAAACTTTATTTGGTTGATTTTGCAAAAGAAGAGGCCGGTCTAGATGCATGCTTAATTGCTAAGACTTGCATGGGCTGGCTGTGGCATCGCCGCTTAGCACATGTGGGGATGAAGAACCTCCACAAGCTTCTAAAGGGAGAACACGTGATAGGTCTAACTAATGTACACTTCGAAAAAGATAGACCTTGTGCAGCTTGTCAAGCAGGAAAACAGGTGGGAGGCTCTCATCACACCAAAAATGTGATGACCACATCAAGACCCTTGGAGAAGCTTCATATGGACCTCTTCGGACCCGTCGCCTATCTAAGTATAGGAGGAAGTAAGTATGGTTTTGTTATAGTTGATGATTTTTCCCGCTTCACTTGGGTATTCTTTTTGCAGGATAAATCTGAAACCCAAGGGACCCTCAAGCGCTTCCTCAAGAGAGCTCAAAATGAGTTTGAGCTCAAAGTGAAGAAGATAAGGAGCGACAACGGGTCCGAATTCAAGAATCTTTAAGTGGAGGAGTTCCTTGAGGAGGAGGGGATCAAGCACGAGTTCTCCGCTCCCTACACACCTCAACAAAATGGTGTGGTAGAGAGGAAGAACAGGACACTCATCGATATGGCGAGGACTATGCTTGGAGAGTTCAAGACCCCCGAGCGTTTTTGGTCGGAAGCCGTGAACACGGATTGCCACGCCAGGGTCTATCTTCACCGCCTCCTCAAGAAGACTTCATATGAGCTGCTAACTGGTAACAAACCCAATGTGTCTTATTTTCGTGTATTTGGGAGCAAGTGTTATATTCTTGTGAAGAAAGGTAGAACCTCTAAATTTGCTCCCAAAGTTGTAGAAGGGTTTTTATTAGGTTATGATTCAAATACAAAGGCGTATAGGGTCTTCAACAAATCATCGGGTTTGGTTGAAGTCTCTAGCGACGTTGTATTTGATGAGACTAATGGCTCTCCAAGAGAGCAAGTTGTTGATCTTGATGATGTAGATGAAGAAGACGTTCCAACGGCCACGATACGCACCATGGCGATTGGAGATGTGCGGCCTCAGGAACAATTGGAGCAAGATCAACTGTCTTCCTCAACTATGGTGCATCCCCCAACCCAAGATGACAAACAGGTACCTCAAGTAGAGGCGCATGATCAAGGGGGAGCACAGGATGATCAAGTTGAAGAGGAAGAAGCACCTCAGGCACCTCCAACCCAAGTTCGAGCGACGATTCAAAGGAATCATCCCGTCGACCAAATTTTGGGTGATATTAGCAAGGGAGTAACTACTCGTTCAAGATTAGTTAATTTTTGTAAGCATTACTCCTTTGTCTCTTCTATTGAGCCTTTCAGGGTAGAAGAGGCCTTGCTGGATCCGGACTGGGTGTTGGCCATGCAGGAGGAACTCAACAACTTCAAGCGCAATGAAGTTTGGACACTGGTGCCTCGCCCCAAGCAAAATGTTGTGGGAACCAAGTGGGTGTTCCGCAACAAACAAGACGAGCACGGGGTGGTGACAAGGAACAAGGCTCGACTTGTGGCAAAAGGTTATGCCCAAGTCGCAGGTTTGGATTTTGAGGAGACTTTGGCTCCTGTGGCTAGGCTAGAATCAATTCGTATTTTGCTAGCATATGCCGCTCACCATTCCTTCAGGTTGTACCAAATGGATGTGAAGAGCGCTTTCCTCAACGGGCCGATCAAAGAGGAGGTGTACGTGGAGCAACCCCCTGGCTTCGAGGATGAACGGTACCCCGACCACGTGTGTAAGCTCTCTAAGGCGCTCTATGGACTTAAGCAAGCCCCAAGAGCATGGTATGAATGCCTTAGAGACTTTTTAATTGCTAATGCTTTCAAGGTTGGGAAAGCCGATCCAACTCTTTTCACTAAGACTTGCGATGGTGATCTTTTTGTGTGCCAAATTTATGTCGATGACATAATATTTGGTTCTACTAAGCAAAAGTCTTGTGAAGAGTTTAGCAGGGTGATGACACAAAAATTCGAGATCTCGATGATGGGCGAGTTGAATTACTTCCTTGGGTTCCAAGTGAAGCAACTCAAGGACGGCACCTTCATCTCCCAAACAAAGTACACACAAGACTTGCTAAAGCGGTTTGGGATGAAGGACGCCAAGCCCGCAAAGACACCAATGGGAACTGACGGACACACCGACCTCAACAAAGGAGGTAAGTCCATTGATCAAAAGACATACCGGTCTATGATAGGGTTGTTACTTTATTTGTGTGCTAGTAGACCGGATATTATGCTTAGCGTATGCATGTGTGCTAGATTTCAATCCGATCCAAGGGAGTGTCACTTAGTGGCCGTGAAGCGAATTCTTCGATATTTAGTCGCTACGCCTTGCTTTGGGATCTGGTATCCAAAGGGGTCTAACTTTGACTTGATTGGATACTCAGATTCCGACTATGCTGGATGTAAGGTCGATAGGAAGAGTACATCGGGGACGTGCCAATTCTTAGGAAGGTCCCTGGTGTCGTGGAACTCTAAGAAACAAACTTCCGTTGCCCTATCCACCGCTGAGGCCGAGTACGTTGCCGCAGGACAGTGTTGTGCGCAACTACTTTGGATGAGGCAAACCCTCCGGGACTTAGGCTACAATCTGAGCAAAGTCCCACTCCTATGTGACAATGAGAGTGCTATTCGAATAGCGGAAAATCCTGTTGAGCACAGCCGCACAAAGCACATTGACATCCGACATCACTTTTTGAGAGACCACCGGCAAAAGGGAGATATCGAAGTGTTTCATGTTAGCACCGAGAACCAGCTAGCCAATATCTTCACTAAGCCTTTAGATGAAAAGACCTTTTGTAGGCTGCATAGTGAGCTAAATGTCCTAGATTCGCGGAACTTGGATTGATTCATAGCATACATGTATTTATGCCTTTGATCATGTTCCTTATGCATTTTGTTGCTTATGTATGGTGCTCAAGTTGTACAAACACTCCCCGGACCTCACAAGTCCTCTTTGCAAGTGATGCACATATTTAGGGGGAGCTGTGCTACAACTTGACCCTTTGAGACTAACCGTGTGCTTGAGTTTGCTTGATTTAGTCTCAAAGGAGGTTTGAAAGGGAAAAGGTGGACTTGGACCATGAAAAACTTCCACTGCACTCCAATAAGAGGGTAACTTATTCCAAGTTCATCTCATGTACTCTTATTGCCTTTGTATTCTTATTTGAAGATTTTGGTGAGGCAATGGGGTTCTAGGGCAAAGATTGATTCCGTTTTGGTGCTTGATGCCAAAGGGGGAGAAAATAAAGGCCAAAGCAATAGATGGATCAGCTACCACTTGAGAAATTTTGAAAATAGTAGATTAGAGTTTTTGGTTTGTCAAAACACTTTTATTGTCTCTTTTGTCAAAAGTTGGCCTCTTGTGGGGAGAAGTGTTGATTATGGGAAAAGGGGGAGTTTTTGAAATCCTTGATCAATTTATTTTGGAATACCTCTCTTTATGTCTCTACAAGTGGATTTGACTTAGAGATAGGAAATTGAGTTTGATTTGCAAAAACAAACCAAGTGGTGGCAAAGAGTGATCCATATATGTCAAAATTGAATCAAAATAATTTTAAGTGTTCATTTGCATTGATATTGCACTTGTTCTAGTTGCTTTATGTTGTGTTGGCATAAATCACCAAAAAGGGGGAGATTGAAAGGGAAAGGTGCCCTTGGGCCAGTTCTAAGTATTTTGGTGATTGAGTGCCAACACAAGTGCTTTTGTGCTAATCTATGCAAAGTGGTGGTCAAAGTGCAAATCATGTCAAAAGGTATGTTTCTAGACTTAGTACATTGTTTTATGGACTAATGTATTGTGTCTAAGTGCTGGAAACAGGAAAGATTCAACTGGAAATGAGATGGCTTTGTTCTGCCAAAGTCTGCTCAGTCTGGGTGCACCGGACTGTCCGGTGGTGCACCGGACAGTGTCCGGTGGAGCACCGGACAGTGTCCGGTGCGCTAGGCTGACTCTGGCGAACAGGCTGCTCTCGGGACTTCGACGGCGGTGTACGACTATAATTCACCGGTCTGTCCGGTGAGCCGTTCATAGGCGAACTCGTCGCTCTCGGGAGATGATTAACGGCGTACGGCTAAAATTTACCGGTCTGTCCGGTGGCGCACCGGACTGTCCGGTGAGTCAATAGTCAGCCGGGGCAACGGTCGGCCGAGGATTCCGCGCGTGACGCGTGGCCGAGCCAACGGTCACATTGGTGCACCGGACTGTCCGGTGTGCACCGGGCAGTGTCCGGTGCGCCAACGGCTCTCAAACTCCAACGGTCGGCTTCGCCAAATAAGGAAGGATATCTGCACCGGATAGTGTCCGGTGGTGCACCGGACTGTCCGGTGCGCCAGTCGACAGAAGGCAAGATCTGCCTTCTAGGATTGCTCTCAACGGCTCCTAGCTGCCTTGGGGCTATAAAAGGGACCCCTAGGCGCATGAAGGAGGACACCAAGCATTCCTTGAGCACTCTTGATCACTCACACTCCATTCTTGCGCACTTGTTTGACATTCTAGTGATTTGAGCTCCGTTCTAGTGTGCTAGTCTTTTGAGCTTAAGTCTGGGTCTTGTTTGTGTGTATTTGCTGTGATCTTAGTGTCTTGTGTGAGTTGCTAATCCCTCCCTTGCTCCGTGCTTCTTTGTGAACTTCAAGTGTAAGGGCGAGAGGCTCCAAGTTGTGGAGATTCCTCGCAAACGGGATTAAGAAAAGCAAGAAAAACACCATGGTATTCAAGTGGGTCTTTGGACCGCTTGAGAGGGGTTGATTGCAACCCTCGTCCGTTGGGACGCCACAACATGGAGTAGGCAAGCGTTGGTCTTGGCCGAACCACAGGATAACCACCGTGCCATCTCTGTGATTGATATCTTTGTGGTTATTGTGTTTTGTTGAAGACTCCTCTCTAGCCACTTGGCGATTATTGTGTTAACGCTTAACCAAGTTTTTGTGGCTTAAGTTTCAAGTTTTACAGGATCACCTATTCACCCCCCCTCTAGGTGCTCTCAGAAGGCAAGCTTGGTTCCGATGGAGAAGCAGAAGTCCCTGAAGTCCTGGCTATCAAACTGTTTGCCATTGTCGACTGTGAGCTCGGACAGGACTCTGAACCGGCAAACAATGTTTTGCCAGAAGAATTTCTGGGCAGCCTTCGACATTACTGTGGATACTGCCCTTGCCTCGATCCACTTGGTAAAATACTCGACGGCGATGAAGGTGAACTTGAGGTTCCCTTGAGCCATGGGTAGTGGCCCGACGATATCCAGCCCCCAACATTGAAGTGGCCATGTGTGGGCAATCAGCTTTGTGAATTGCGAAGGGTTGCCCAAATGGAGAGAAAACTTATGGCAGGCTTCGGTTTGCGGCGCAGGTTATGGTGGGCCAGTAGAACCCTTGGCAGATCACCTTGGCAGCAAGGGCCCTAGGCCCCAAGTGAGAGCCACAAGTTCCGCTGTGGACTTCGCGCAGGATCTGGATGCCTTCAGTTTTCGTGACGCATTTAAGCATAGGTTGACTGACCCCCTTCTTGTATAGCTGGCCCTCAATGATTGCGAAGTCCTGGCTTTGGTGTTTGAGGCGCTTGGCCTCATTGACGTCGCTTGGATGATAATATCCTTGCAGGAACAGGGTTATTGGGGCCCGCCAATCTTCGGTCATGATGAGGTTGACTATGCGATGGCCCTCGGTGTCGTTGGTTATTTGTAGACCCTCTGGACTGTGGACAGCTGGCGTGCCGATGACATGGTAGAACACGTCGGAGGGCAAGGCTTCGCCTTTGGCAGCTGCTTTGGCCAATGCGTCGGCCTGCTCGTTCCTGGCTCGATCCACATGCTGCATGGTGAAACCCTTGAATTGTCTCTCAACACTGCGAACAGCCGTGAGATATTGCATGAGTGCGGAGTCTTTTGCTAAATATTCTTTTTCGACCTGACCGGCAACCACTTTGGAATCTGTCTTGATTATGCAGGTGGTGACACCAAGCGCTCTTAGCTTGCGAAGACCCAGGATGACAGCTTCGTATTCTGCTACATTGTTGGTGCATCTGTCGGACTCCAAAGCAAAGCTGAGGCGTGCTGCATATCTGTGTTGACCCCTGTGGGTGATGTGATGACTGTAGCCGCGCTTGCCCCCGCATGGCACCATGCGCCATCGCAGTGGATGATCCACACCTTTATATGTAGGCTCTCTCTGCTGCGCTACTGGCCTTGTCCAGTCAACGATGAAGTCTGCCAGGACCTGCGACTTGATTGCTGTCCTGGGTTCAAAGACGATATGGTAGCCGGAGAGCTCGGCTGCCCATTTGGCAATCTGGACAGACGCCTTCGGGTTGCGGAATAGCTCTCCCAGCCCCCTGTCTGAGGTGACCCTCACCTTGAATGCTTTGAAGTAATGGCACAGCTTGCGTGATGCCATGACGACTGCGTAGGAGATTTTTTCCAACTCGGTCATGTTACACTTGGAGGCCGTGAGGACCTCGGAGACGTAGTAGACTGGACACTGTCGGGTCATGCCCTCCCCGTTTTGCTCTTGGACTAGGGCTGCGCTGACTGCATATGGCGAGGCGACGATGTAGAGCAGAAGCGGCAGCGAAGGGTCTGGACTGGTGAGAATGGCCAAGTCTGACAGGTGCTGCTTGAGTGATGCGAAGGCTGCCGCCTGTTCTGGTCCCCACGCGAAGTCCTTCGCACCATGCAGTGTCTTGAGGAAAGGTAGACTCCGCTCGGTGGACTTGGAGATGAATCTGTTCAGAGCGGCCAGTCTACCTGTTAGACGCTAGACGTCCCAGGTTGACTGCGGGGGTATCATGTTGATTATTGCCTGAATCTTGGTCGGGTTGGCCCTGATCCCGCGGTGCGATACCAGGTAGCCCAGTATCTTCCCCTGGCGGACCCCGAAGACACACTTCTTGGGGTTAAGGCGAAGTCGTGCGTCCCTCATGTTTGCGGATGTCTCTGCGAGGTCGGCCAGGTGATCCTCCTTATTTTTGCTAGCGATGACGATGTCGTCCACATACGTGAAAATGTTCCGGCCTACTTGGCTCTCGAGCACCGTCTTGGTGAGGCGAGAGAAGGTTGACCCAGCATTCTTGAGTCCCTCTGGCATTCTGATGAAGTAGTATGTGCCGAAGGGTGTGATGAAACTGGTACTGGCCTTGTCTTCCTCCTTCATATATATTTGGTGGTAGCCGGAGAAGCAGTCAAGGAGTGACATGACTTCGCATTTGGCCACACTATCGACTATCTTGTCGATCCATGGTAGCGGGAAATTATCCTTGGGGCAGGCCTTGTTAAGGCTGGTGAAATCGATGCACATCCGCCACTTGCCGCTCTTCTTCTGCACCATGACTACGTTGGATAGCCACGTAGGGTAGGCGACTGGCTCGATGAAATTGGCCTCTAGCAGGCAGTGTACTTCGGCTTTGGCGGCTTCTATTTTTTCATCGGACATTTTGCGCAACCGCTGCTTCTTTGGGCGCACCGAAGGGTCGATGCCCAGACTGTGCTCGATGACGGTGCGACTGACTCCGACCAGGTCGAGGGCGAACCAGGTGAAGACGTCCTTATTTCTGGAGAGACAGGAGATGAGTTTCTCCTCCTCCTGCGAAGTCAGGTCTTCGCTTATGATGACTGTTTGCTTTGGTGCTGCTGGGTCAAGGGGAACCGCCTTCGTTCCATCGTTGCTTTGCAGCTGTGCCTTTTCATGTTCGTTGGCGGCTGGGCGGGTAGCCTCGGGGACTTCGCGCTGCACCGTAAGGCAGTGTGTGTTCTATTGACCGGGTATGAAGTCTCTCTCAATGTTAAGCGCAGCCTGCTGGTTCCCGTACACCGTTATTACGCCTTGCGGACCCAGAATTTTCATGTAGAGGTATAATCCATGGATGGCCGCTTCAAATTTGTTGATAGAGCCCTGACCCATTATGGTGTTGTAGGGATAGACCATGTCAACGATGTCAAAGGTGACCTGTTCGCTTCGCGCATTGGGTGCTACACCGAAGGACAGGGGTAGCTCTATCTTGCCCACAGGGAAGGTGCCCTTGCTGCCGAAGCCATATAGGGGGTTGTCCGAAGGCTTGAGCAAGTTGTGGCTGATGCCCATGCGGTCGAAGGCGTGGAGGAAGATGATGTCCGCCTGGCTGCCATTGTCAACTAGGACTTTGTGCAGGTCCTAGCCTGCCACACTGCAGTTGATTACCATGGCGTCAATGTGGGGTGCGCTGCGCAGATCAACATCTCTGGCGTCGAAGGTTAGCAGCACATGTGACCACTTCGTTTGCACGATTGGGCCGGTGATGGCGATGTGGTTGATGCTTCGGTAGTGGTCCCTCTGTTGTCGCTTCGTGTCGAAGTCGACGCTGGAGCCTCCGGTGATCATGTGAATGACTCCGCGATACGGCTGATCAGCGAAGTCTTCCTGTTTTGGTGCTTGGGGTGATTTTGGTGGGGGATGTTTGGTTGATGCGGAGGCGGGAGTGGGGGTGGTACGACTTGTACCTCCTGGTGGTGTTGATATGCGTGGTTGGGTAGATGCTGGGCGGGGCCGTGGTTGTATGGTTGTGGGTGGTGGCATTGATATGTGTGCGTGACAACTCTTGGGTTGTCGGCTGGTTGTGCCCAAGACATCCTGTCCCTGGTGGCCTTCGTTTTCGGGCAATCCCTGGTTGGGTGCACGCAGTCTTCGCCGTGAAACAGGCAGTAATATCTGTGCGGCTGTTGCGCCTATCCCCGGCCCCAACCACGCATGCCATTGCCGCGGCCCTAGGGGGATAATCTTGGCGGTGAGGGGCTTCGCCGACGGGGTGCTGGTTGGCAATGTTATGCACCTACTGCTAACTACGGTTGTCCCGACTGGAGTCTGACTGCGAGGGTCTTGTCCATGTTCGGCTTGACTGCGGAGGGTCCTTAGGCTTTCTTTGAGACTCGACCTTTTTGCTGATGGAGCTCTTCGGATCTAGCGTACTTTTCAAACAACTGATAGAGCTCCTGAAGGTTTCTGGGTGGGTCCCTGATGCAGTGATTGTACAGGACGCCAGCCCGAAGGCCACTGATGGCGTAGTGTATGGTGATTCGATCGTCGACCGAGGGTAGTTGTGACTTGAGAGTCAGGAACTTGCGGTAGTACTCCCGCAGGGTTTCTTTCTCTTGTTGTTTGCAGAGTGAGAGCTCGGCCAAGGCATCGGTGTCTGGGTGGTACCCCTGAAAGTTAAGCAGAAACTTGTCCCGAAGACTTCTCCAGGAGTTAATGGACAATGGGGGTAACCTAGTGTACCAGGTCAAGGCTGGACCCTCGAGGGCGATGATGAAAGACTTGGCCATTGTGGCTTCGTCCCCTCCGGATGATGCGACGGCGACCTGATAGCTCATGATGTACTATGCCGGGTTAGTGCTGCCGTTGTACTTGGGGTAGGTCCCTGCCCGGAAGTTGGTGGGCCATGGTGACACTTGCAGTTGCGGCGCCAGGGGGCTTCGCTCATTGAGGTAGTTGATGCCCTGGAAAGCTGCGTCGTGCGGGACGAAGGGTCCGCGCTGAGGAATGAATAAGTCTCCAACTGGCACACGCTGTTGGAGGGGTGGGGTCGTGCTGCAGATCGTGTTGGCCTTCGCGCTGCATGAGCGCAATCTCTTGTTCGAGTTCTCGAGTCCTCTGCTCCTCGTCTCGTATCATCTGGAGCACCTTGGCTTGCGCAGAGACACGTTGGCGCTTGGCCTCGAGGATCTCTTTCTGCTTCTGGAGGTTGCGGTTCTTGAGGCGCAGGGCCCGTAGCTGTAGCTGCTCTTCTGCTGAGACGCCGATGACTTCACCATCCTCTGTTGCGTCGTCGCCCTCTAGTAGAGCGAAGCCTAGGGGTGGTACTTGTGGTTGCCCTCCAGAGCTGCAGGTGCGGAGGGTGCCTTTGGGAGTGTGTTGATCGTTGCGCTGTCTCTTACTGTGTGCTTCGTCTTCGCCAGCTTCTTGGTGGGTGTTGTCTGCGAGGGCCTTGCCCTTTTTCTCAGCTAGCAGTGCTGCCTTCGCTGCTTCATCGACGGAGGGGGCTGCCTTGGAATTAGCTCTTTTGGGTGCCATCGCGGGTTGTTTGTTCATACCACGAACGGTGGGCGCCAAATGTTGGAACTCGCTCTCCTAGGCAAGTTGATCCAATGGGGGAGTGGAAAGGATGCAAGCAAGGTTTAACTCGAGATGGCGATTGCTTTGTTAATCCAGCCTCTCAAGGGCACTGTACGGGGGTATTTATAGGTGCCCGAGCGCCCAACATCCTGATGTAAGGACGCTTATGCCCTCAGACACCTGGATTATCCCCAGAATATTCCCACAAGGGAGGGTTACAAACTATCATTATAGAAAAGCTATTACAAATCAGGCCCGTAACACGCCTGTCCGTGCGGGGCCTGTTACGATGGGCCGAATCCAACGCGGGCCTCCAGGTAGGACCGAGGACGCGGGATGGAGAGACTTTGTCGTAGGCCTTTGTCTTGCAGTGAAGAGGACGAAGGGTGGGCCGCGCCGATCATCTTGTCTCCGTTGGTGCAGCGAGTTGACGAAGGCCTGGAGTGAAGGGTAGCGTCTTCGCCTTCACCCCCAACAAATAGGCAATGGAGTAGGGTATTACGCTCCGGCGGCCCAAACCATTCTAAACTCTTGCGTGTTCATCCCGAATCCATCTAATAGGCAAAACGCTTAGGCCCCCTCCTCATCTTAGAATTTAGGGTGGGTGCATTCCGCCACCCAGCCGAAGATTTCCTCTCCAACATTTGGCACACCAGGTAGGGGGCTTGGCATTAGGTTTTTGCTTGTTTTCCTGCTCGACACCATGGTTCACATCGTCGAGCACCATGACTTCGTCCCCGAGGACTTCCCCATGGAGGAGGAAGCTGCATCTTCCACACCATGGGCCTCTAGCCGCCCTGCGCCCGGTGCAGCTGCTGCTGTGCGCTCTGTGCGGCAGCACGCTCCTACATAGTCGACTAGGGCATCAAGGGCCACCCCTGGTGCACTGTCCGCAGCCAGGGAGTTGTTGTGCCACCCTCCTAGCTCCATGGCCTCGCCAGGGGCCATGAAGCAGTGGCGTGACAACGTCGATCGGCTACTCGGCATGGCGCACTCTGGCTCAGCCAGGCCTAGGTCTCGCTTGTCCCGGCGTCAACATGAGGCGTCGGCGTTGGTGCGCTCGCCCTCTGTAAGGGCTGCACCAACCGAGGACTTACGGGCAGAGCTCAACCGTCGGCTGGCGGGAGAGGACGCCACAACCTCTCTGGAGGAGCCAGACGATCTGCGGGCAGAACTCAACCGCAGGCATGCGGGCGAGGATGCCCGTGTCTCTCTGGAAAGGGCGCATGAGCGCCGACAAAACATCGAGGGTCGCAACCTCGACTACGACTTCGCTGTGGTTGCTCCGCAGACCCCGACGGGTGCCTAGATCCTAATGGGTGTCCCGTTGGCCGGCATGGGCTATGCCGCGCTCGCGGATCATCTCCGCACAGCGACGTGGCCATCCAAGTTCTGGCCACACCTGCCGGAGAAGTGCGACGGTACGTCAAACCCGTTAGAATTCCTGTAGGTATAAGTTACCACCATTACGGCAATAGGTGGAGACACTGCTGTGATGGCGACATACTTCCATGTAGCCTTGTCTAGGCCAGCTCAGACTTGGCTCATGAACCTTGCCCCAGGGTTAATCTACTCCTGGGAAGAGCTCTGCGTGCGGTTCACAGCAAACTTCGCCAGCGCTTACCAACAGCATGGTGTGGAGGCACACCTCCATGCAGTGAGGCAGGAACCCGGGGTAACCCTCCGGGTCTTCATCTCCCGCTTCACCAAGGTACAGGGCACTATTCCTCGTATCTCAGATGCTTCCATCATCACCGCTTTCCGCCAGGGGGTGCGTGATGAGAAGATGTTGGAGAAGTTGGCCACGCACGACGTGGAAACTGTCACCACACTCTTCCCGAGGGTCGTGCATGGCACTCGGCACCACAGACCGGGGTCGCCCAGACGGGTGGCTCAGGTGCCGTCGCCCAGGACAGCAAGAAGAAGAAGAAGAAGAACCGCGACCGTGAGAGGTCGCAGACTGCTGCTCCAGTTGTCGCGGCTGCGGCTGGGGGCCGAAGCGAACGCAACAAGCGCCCACGGCCACAGGGGGCAACAGCGGCCCGTGCCCTGTGCACCCTAATGCTCGCCACAGCGCCGCAGAGTGCTACGAAATAATCAAGCTTGCAAAGCGTGTCAGCGAGCGGCGTGAGCAGTCCTCCAAGGACGGCTCCCCACCTCATTGTCGGCCTAGCAAGGAGAGTGCCAACGACGGCGAGGTGGTCGCCAGGGAGCGGGACCTCGGGTACCAGTCGCCCGAGGGGGTCTTGAAAGACGTCTTCATCGAGGGCACCAACTCCGGTGATGAGAGCGATCGGTGCAAGAAACTGTACGGAATGTATGGCGGCAGCTGGGAGCTCACCTCCCGTAGGAACGTCAAGTCCCTGTGCCGTGAGGTCCTGTCGGCGACCCCAGGGGTCCCGAAGGCTGCTCCACATCAATGATGGAGGAGCACCACCATCTCCTTTGGGGCATCCGACTGCCCCGACAACATGGCAGGGGCCGGTATACTACCACTCATTACCGCCCCTGTCATCGCCAACCTGCGACTGCACCATGTGCGAATCGACGGTGGGGCCGGCCTCAATGTCATCAGCCACGCTGCATTCAAGCAGCTGCAGATCCCAGGGTCCCAACTGGGACCCTCTCACCCATTCTCCGGAGTGGGCCCACAGCCGGTGTATCCCCTTGGGAGCATCACGCTCCCGATTACATTCGGGACGGAGGAAAACTTCCGCACAGAGAACGTCCAGTTCGATGTCGCGGAGGTTAGCCTCCCCTTCAACGCCATCATTGGCAGGCCGGCCCTGTACCGGTTCATGGCCATTGCCCATTACGGGTATTTGGTCCTCAAGATGCCATCCCCTGCCGGGGTCCTCACCATGCAGGGCGCCCGCGTCGCTGCGGTGGCGGCTGTCGAGAAGCTGCACGCCCTGGCGGTGGAGGCTGCTCGCCCCGATGACAGAGGGAGGGACCCCTCGACCTCCGGCACCAAGGCACCGACCAAGGTGCCAAAGGTGCGGCCATCCGAGGCGGATGATGTCCTAGTCAAGGCCGTCCGACTCACCGCGGATTCCTCCCAGACCACTCTCATTGTGGGTGATCTAGACGAAAAATAGGAACTCGCGCTCGTCGCCTTCCTCCAGGCAAATGCCAACGTGTTTGCATGGGAGCCACCGCAGATGCCTAGGGTCCCTAGGGAGGTGATCGAGCACCATCTAAAGATCAACCCTGACGCCAGGCCAGTGAGTCAGAAGCCTTGCAGACAGTCTGTTGAGCGGCAGGACTTCATCCACAAGGAGGTCCGAAAGCTGCTTGACGCCGGCTTCATCGAAGAGGTTCATCGCTCGGTGTGGCTGGCCAACCCGGTCATCGTCCCCAAGGCGAATGGGAAGCTTCAGATGTGCATCGACTACACCAGCCTGAATAAGGCCTGTCCCAAGGACCCGTATCCACTCCCATGTATAGATCAGATCGTGGATTCTACCTCCAGGTGTGACCTGTTGTCCTTCTTAGATGCTTACTCTGGTTTCCATCAAATCCAGATGTCTAGGGAAGATAGGAAGCACACCGCTTTTGTAACAGTGGATGGTCTTTACTGCTATGTTGTTATGCCTTACGGTCTGAAAAACGCCTTGCCAACATTTGTGCGGGCGATGAGTAAGACTTTTGGGGACCTCATCAGGGACAAAGTGGAGGTGTACGTCGACGACATCATAGTCAAGACTAAGGCAAGGTCGACCCTAGTGGAAGACTTAACCCTAGTCTTCGACAAGCTGCGGGTAACCCGCACAAAGCTGAACCTAGACAAGTGTGTCTTTGGGGTCTCCGCAGGGAAGTTGCTGGGGTTCCTGGTTTCACACTGGGGCATTGAAGCAAACCTAGAGAAAATTAGGGTGATTGAGGCGATGGGGCTTCCGGCTCGAATCAAGGATGTCTAGAAGCTTACGGGGTCATTAGCCGCCCTTAGCCGCTTCATTTCAAGGCTGGCCGAAAAGGCGCTACCCTTCTTCAAGCTTCTGCGAAAATCTGGTCCATTCTCTTGGACCGAAGAGGCTGAGCAAGCCTTTCAAGAGTTGAAGCAGCACCTTGTGTCCCTACCAATACTGGTGGCTCCGGAGCCAGGGGAGTCGTTGTACCTGTACATCGCGGCGGCTGCAGAGGCGATGAGCATGGTGTTGGTCGTCGAAAGGACGGCACAAGAAGGCCAGGAAACTGAGGGCCTGGGACAAGCTACAGGGGTCTGGACTGTTCTGAAGCCGGTCTACTACATCAGCGAGGTGCTCCATGAGACGAAGACCAGGTACCTTGAGACGCACAAGCTCCTCTATGTTGTACTTCTTGCGTCCATGAAGCTATGCCACTATTTATAGGCACACAGGGTTGCGATGGTGACCTCCTTTCCGTTAAGGGCCATCCTCCATAACTCTAACGCCACAGGAAACATCGCCAAGTGGGCAGCGGAGCTCGCTGAGTTCCAGCTGGACTTCCAGCCTCGCCATGCCATCAAGAGCCAGGTCCTGGCTGACTTCATCATGGAGTGGACGCCTCCCCCGAGTGCCCCTAGGGGTCCAGATCCTGACTCAGACCCCACACCTACGGAGCCCAGGGGTCTGGTCTTCATCGAGCCCCACTGGACGCTCTTCTTCGATGGGTCCACTCGTCAGCAAGGTGGCGGAGCCGGAGTGGTCCTCATCGACCCAAGCAGAGATCAAGTGAAGTACATGGTGCACCTTGAGTTCAAGGCCACCAACAATATGGCAGAGTACAAGGCACTTATCTTCGGCCTGTCTGTGGCCCTATCCCTGGGGATCTGCCAGCTCCTCGTGAAGGGGGACTCCTAGCTGATCATCAAGCAAGTCCACAGGGAATGTAGCTGCAACGAGCCTAGGCTTGCAGCTTACCTCCTCCATGTAAGGAAGCTGGAGAAGGACTTCACAACCTTGGAACTGCAACATGTTCCTCGGGCTGACAACTCGGTGACAGATGTCCTCTCCATGAAGGCATCAACTTGGGCACCCGTGCCCGAGGGCATCTTCGAAAGACGGCTGCTGAGACCCACCGCCCAGCCTGCCGAACTAGGCGAAGGGGGCGAGACTAGCACCTCGAAGCTGGTGGTCCCGGTGGCGTTACAGAACCCACCAAAGGCTGTGTGTGCCACAGGGGGTCCTACCTACCCCTTAGTGTCGTGGCCAGTATCTCAGAGTGGTCCCGATGCATGGATCTCTGAGATCCGGGACTACCTGAAGGAAAACATCCTTCCTGAAGACCATGTATCCGCAGAGCGCATAGTGTGGTTGGCTAAGCGCTACACGATGGTGGAAGGGGATCTCTACCGCCGTGGCGCCAACGGCATTCTAATGCGGTGCATTACCCAGGAGGAGGGCCGTGAATTGCTCACGGAGATCCATGGAGGCGAGTGCGGAAGTCATTCATCATCCCGCACGCTGGTAGGTAAGGCCTTCCGGCATGGTTTCTACTGGCAAACCGCCCTCCAGGATGCAGCTAAGATGGTAAATTCCTGCAAGGCATGCCAATTCCACGCAAAGCAGATACAACACCAGCTCAGGCTCTGCAGATGATTCCGTCCTCCTGGCCCTTCGCTGTATGGGGGTGGATATCCTGGGACCGTTCCCCAGGGCTGTAGGCAGGTACCGGTACCTCTTCGTCGCCATCGACAAGTTCACCAAGTGGCCAGAGGCCACCCCTATGGTCAACATCACCTAGGGTGCTGCTGTCACTTTCCTCAGGTTGATTGTCTGTAGATTTGGGGTCCCAAGCTGTATCATTACGGACAACGGGACCTAGTTTACAAGTCGGCTTTTCTAGGAGTATTGCGAGGGCATCGGCACCCGGCTCTGCTATGCGTCTGTGGCTCATCCTAGGAGCAACGACCAAGTGGAGAGGGCAAATGCAGAGATCCTCAGGGGACTCAAGACACGCACCTACGACTGCTTGAAAAAGCATGGTGCAAATTGGGTCAGTGAGCTTCCGTCCGTGCTGTGGGGGAACCGGACCACACCCAGCCGAGCCACCGGGGAGACCCCGTTCTTCCTGGTCTACGGGGCTGAAGCCTGCCTTCCCCTGGAAATCATTATGGGCTCCCCACGGGTCCAAGCTTTCGATGAGTCTATGCAGGAACAGCTACGGCGTGAGGATGTGGACTTCATCGACGAGCGCAGATGGCAAGCGGCAATTTGAAATGCATGGTACAACCAAGCGCTCAGACTCTACCACCAACGGTTCGTGCATAGTAGGGAGCTCCGGGTCGGGGACCTGGTCCTAAGGTGAGTACTGAACCGAGAAGGGCTCCACAAACTCTCCCCTAGCTGGGAAGGACCCTTCAAGGTGACAGAAATATGTTGACCTGGGTGTGTCCGCCTTGCTACAACTGAAGGAGAGCCTCTCCCCAATCCTTGGAACATAGAGCATCTCCGTAAGTTTTTCCCATAAAAGCAAACCTAGGGGCCCAACTTTCTTCCTTTTTAGCTAGGTAGCACATATATGTACGCCAGCCCGGTAAGGTCTGCCCTCGTAAACCCGGACTGTTGGTCTACACTCATGTATATCAAGTTATAAAGAAATGACATCCGAATTGAGTAGCCAGGCTTGCAGTTCGGGACCCCTCGGCAGGAGGGTCCGGTAGCCTGGGGGCCAGTTCTAGAGAACGGGTACTTGTCTCCTAGGGTGGTCCGAAGCCTTGCAGCTGCTTAGCTTGGTTCCGTACCCAGAGCTTGTACGCTCCACCACTCTGTAATGGGTACCCTAGTATTTGGAACTGTAGTCCCATGGGTCCGACAACCTGGGTCCGGTTCTAAAGAATGGACACTCGTCTCCTGGGATGGTCTAGAGCTGTGTAGTCGCTTAGCCTGGTCCTATACCCTAAGCCTACACGCTCCACCATCCTGTGACGGGTGTCCTAGTATTTGGAGTTGCGATCCAAGGGGTCTGGGCACGCGGATTGGCTTCCTAGTCTAAGTCCTGCAGGCCCTATGGTGTCAATCAAAGGATAAAAGATACCATTAGTGGGTCCTATGGGTACACTACTAAAGCTTCCTAGCCAAGGCTGTGTGCAGGTCCAGGTCCCAGTCGAGACTATCTCCTAGGGGCCAGGTCTCCAATTCTTTCTTAAGTACACTGGCATCCAGCCTTGATACCTCGAGCCCGCATCCCAGGGGGGCCAAGTACCAGGAGAAGTTGGTAATGACGCACACAGCAAGGACAAAAAGCAAGCAGATAAGTGCTAGCACTGATTAGTACTTAAGAGTATCTTACAGAACCAAAAAATATTACAAGCCGCTTCCCAGCGGGAACCGCGCATTCTCTCTGCAGATCTGCCTACTCGTCATCCCCAGGATCTCGCTGGAAACGTTCGGCCACCTGTTCCACAACATCTTGTACACCCTCCCGGGCGGTGTCTTCGGTGTCGGCAACTGGACCTGCGAGCATCGGCTCCAAGGAGATGGTCGGGTCGTGGCTCCGGAAGCACGTCAGGATGTATTCTATCACCGTCTGGCAGAGCCTACTGCCTTCAGCCTCCAGGCGGGCGCCCAGAATCTGGTCCAGGTGATGGAGGCGGTGTAACACCCTGAATTTGGGGGTATAAAATTTCTTTGCTCATATTCACAAATTCAGGTGTTACTTCCGTTTTCTCATCCTTCCCCAATCTTCTCTTTCTCATTTCTATAGGAGAAAAGTGGTTATTTTATTTGTAATTATAGTCTATTAGCTCAAACTCCAAGGGAGTATGAATTGTTGCATCATGTTGAACCCTAGATTTCACTTTTGTTTGGTGCATAATTCTTAGAAAGTCTAATTTGAATTTGTGGCTTATTTGAATTTGAATCAAATAGAGAAAATAAAAAGAAAAGGGAAAACAAATACCAGAATAAAAGAAAAGGGAAAGAAGCCCAACCCTGCCCGCCCCCTCGGCCTTTCGGCCCACTAGGCCCATCCCGCGCGCGCGCCTCTTCCCCCCGCTCTCTCTGCCCTGGCGGGCCCGCCCGTCAGCGCGACCGTCTTCCCCGCGCCCGCACCCGCTTTTCCCTCTCTCTCTCTGCTCGCGGGCCCGGCCTGTCAGCCCCGTCTTCCCCGCGTAACCGCCGCCCGAGCTGCGCGCTGCCGCGGACTCCGCGCCCACGTCGCGCGTGGAGCTCGCAACCGCCCCGCCCCCGGCCACTTGAGCCCAGAACCCCACTCGCCCTCTCTCCCTCCCTCATTTGCGCACCAACAGACCCCTCTCTCACATCCCCCTCGCCGCGCGCACGCCAGAGCGCCGCCGCCACGAACCATCGCCGCCCGAGCCCGTTTCCCCCGTCGCCGTTGGAGCTCCGCCGTGCTCTCTGCCACGGTGAGCTTTGCCTCGACGTCCGCAACCCGGGACGCGCCCCAGTTTCCCCTCCCCCTCCCTATTTCCCTCTGCCCGCGCTCACCCGCCGTCCTCCGTGCAGCCACGGAGGTCCGCCACCGCCGACCCGGGCCGTCGTCGCGCCATTGCCGCCACCGAGGAGTCCCCGGAGTCCACCTTGAGGTAAGGAACCTCCCCTGCCCTCTCCCTTCCTCTCTATTGCTCTCTGCTACGCTTAATTCCTCGTCGGAGTTGATTAACGTCGCCGCCGAGTCGCTTCGCCGTGAACCGCCCCCCTCCGGTGCCCCTGCCCCGACCCAGTCCCCACCGGACGATTCCCCGCGCCCTCCCCAACCTTCCTGGCCGCTCAGGTCACCCCAAAGACCCGCAGAGCGCCCGCGCCCCTCGTCTCCGGCGAGTTCTCCGCCGCGGAGACGAGCGCCGCCGCCTCTGCTAGCCGTAGGAAAGGCCAAGGCCGGCCACCCGACCCCGCCGTTCATCCCAGATCGGGCGGCCCTGATTCAATTAGCCCGGGCCCAATCCTGGCCGTCCGCCGGAGATCCAACGGCCCAGGGCGGCTTCCCTCACACCCCGCGCCCGCTCTGCCCGCTGGCCCCGCCTGTCAGCCCGCCCGCGCCCGCTCTGCTCGCTGGCCCCGCCTGTCAGCCGCTCAGGCTGCCGCGCGCTCGCGCGCCCGCCCGCGGATCTAATCCTGCGCGTTAATCTGAGATCCGACGGCCGTAGGAGCCCGATACCCCTTCGCCCGCGCGTTTTCTTAAAGAGACCCCCGGTTTTCTGAAATTTAACCCGCCGTCCCTGGATTCTCGCAGTTAGGTCCTCGGACCTTTTATTTAATTCAAAATAAGTATTTAGGGTATATTTTTAATCTCTAAACTTGTAAAATTCATAACTTTGTCATATGAACTCCAAATTAGGTGCTTCAAATTGCAAAATGCTCATAGTATTTTTGTCTACCTATTTAACCAATGTTTCCCTGCTGTTTTTATGTCCCAATTAATAGTTGATCATTAGGATAAGATTAAGGTTATTGGAACCCCTATTTGAGATAAATAAAAAATGAAGACTTTAATAAAAGTGGGAGCACCTAAGTTTATGGACTTAAAATCATGTAATGATTTAACCCCACCACTAACTTAGACCTGATTAGTGGATAATGAATCACTTTGTATAGTCCTCTACCTTAGACCTAGGGAACACCAGAGTGCCTATCCCTTTTCTATTATGAACTTGTGATCTCTCAGCTGCATATGTTTGGTATATTGCTTTTGTTTGTTATTTCCCAAGTGCATAGTGTGAATGATTACTTTACGTAGACAACGAGCAGTCTGTGTTTCCCGAGGAAGTTGCAGAGGAAGTCCCTGATCAGCAGTTTGGTGAAGGCAAGTGTCCTCTGACCCATTATGTCCTATTCACTTATAACTTACTACCCCGCATTACTTACTTGAAACCTAAGGATTGACTAGCTTTACACTTTACTTTATCCTTGATGACCTTCTGGGTTGTTATGGTTAGCATTTTGCTATTGCCTTAACTTAATCAATGAACATGATGTGACTATTTATGATACTGTTATCCTGACGATGTTGGTGATCTTGTGATATTCTAGGGGGCTCAGGCTGTTTCCTGAGTACCTCTTCGTAAGGACCTGTTCGTTGAGAGACCACCCGGGATAATAGTGCAACCATGAGGGTGGAATGGGGTGCCCTTAGCTAATTAATTAGAGGAACTAGAATTGTAGTTGCTTCGCCGTCGTGCCGTCAATGGGGTCCAGGCACAGTGCTTGCTCTGCCGAGGCTGGGTGCCGAGGTTCTTTCGTCTTGCTTTTTAGTCACCTTCCTGCGGGGAGAGGTACTGTGTTTATCAAACTGGAGAAACCTAACGGGCAGCTATGACCTCTAGGGAATCTTTGTAAAGGCTACGTAGTGAATCCCTGGCCATTCACCTTGGGAGTGAATAAGGGTCTTGCAAGCCCAGGCTAGAGAGGGAATCACGGCTCATGGGTAAAGTGTGCGACCTCTGCAGAGGGTAGTGAAACTGGTATATCAGCCGTGCTCACGGTTAAGAGCAGCCTTGGGATCCTCTTTGATTAGAGATACTCCGGATACACTTCAGATGAGGACTTTAATGATGATGGTAAACGATGGTGACTTTAAGTATGTTCTCTGGTATTTCTTCTTTGAGGAAGTACTTTTGGGATTGTAACTTGGGTTTTATGATAAAACTTGGCTCCTACTAATAATAAATACTTGACCAACTAAAAGCAACTGCTTGAGCCTAACCCTACATAAAGCTAGTCCACTTCAGCCAAACGGGACATTTGCTGAGTACGTTGATGTGTACTCATCCTTGCTTTACCACCAAACACCAGGTTGTCCGCATTGTAATCACTGCTCAGGAGAAGGCAAAGTCGTGGAAGGAGACTTCCAGGAGTTCCAAGACTACGACGAATTCTAGGTGTGGGTTGGCGGCAACCCCCAGTCAGCTGCCTGTGAAGGCCTTATCTTTACTGCGTTTCGCTAGCACTTTGATTTAACTGTTAAGTTGATGACTATGTGGATGTCTATGACTTTGTGATGTAATAAGTTAATACTCTTTTATGTTATTATTCGAGCATTGTGCGATGATGTTCATTTATGTAATAGCTGTGTACGTGAGTTCTGATCCTGGCACGTACATAGTTCACATTCGGTTTGCCTTCTGAAACCGGGTGTGACATAAGTGGTATCAAAGCCAGGCTGACTGTAGGACCGCTGACCTAGAGTAGCACTGGTCGTACTAAGGACTATTGACCTTCCCCCTCACCTTGACCTCTGATGTTACTTCAAAAGTCGGTCACCTCGACCAACCCTATGTTTTACTACATATATATACTATATTATACCTTGTTAAAATTTTTATCTTATTCTGTCTATGGTTTATTCACTTGTCATATTAGTTCTGCTCTTACTCTTATGCTTACGGTGTCTTTTGTAGATGGCTCGTCTTAGACACACTGCACGTAAGTCGGTGATTCCTTTCCTGCCATCTCGACTTGCGGAGCGTCCTCTGCGCCGCACCGTGTCCGGTCAGTCGAGTCACCTGGAGAGACTGCACCACCGTCTGCGTGAGGAGCAGGAACGCCGGCGCCAGCACAGAGAGCAGCAGGGCTCTTCCTCCCCACCCCAGCAAGAGGTGGAGTCCGTGAGGCCCCGTTCCTCTGTTGCCCAGCTGGAGGCGCCCCCTTCACCACCGCGGGACGCCCCGGCTGTTGGAGGAGCTACTGGAGGAGACCCCGACGACGACGACTCAGACCACAGCACGGAGTCTTCTGAGCCGCAGGAGGCGGAAGGATGGGTCGCCCGACCCATCACCCGTGACGCCGCCCGCGGTTGTCACTTCCACGACGCACTCGACACCTTGCTGCGCCAGGCTTTCGACCGGCACACCTGGTCGATCGAGTATCGTTGTGTAGTCTACCAGCACAGTCGCGGGAGGTACCCGGACCGCTAGGAGGCTACCTGCCTAGTTCGCCGTCCGGAGGATGACCTTCGGGGTGCGGAGGCCGTTTCGGAGCACTATTCCATCTCCGAGAGGGACACTGCAGAGGCGGCTATGCAGGATGCAGCACGACGTGCACTCTCTCAGTACTGTTCTTTGTTCGGTGGCGTGGCCGACGGTCTTAACCTTCGGTACTACCCCCGCCGCCCTACTGGCAGCACAGAGAGTGTGGTTGTCTCACCTGTTGGTGAGGCTAACCCTAGGTTGAGCAGCACAGTCAACCTAGTCGTAGTGCTTAACACTGAGCTGGATCACTCTCTGGACGAGCTGAGCAGGGCTCGAACGGAGATTGCGGAGTTGCGTGCTGAGCTGGCAGAGCGCCATCACCAGGAGGGTGGTTCTCCCGCTCCTGTTGGGACTCAGCACCCTTACCGCTCGCCGCCACGTGGTCACCACACTTATGGTTCCCCTGCATGTAAGACCAGGATAGATCTGGATCCTTAGATCGTTAGCGTCGAAGTTTGTAATAATTCTTAAGTCAGATGTCTCAGTCTTAGATAGTTAGTTTAGTTTGCTTATCAGTTGTTTCCAATTAGCTTAGTTTGCTTATCAGTTGCTTGCATGCTTGTTATGATGAACTTGTGCTGGATTTGAATCTTTGTAATGACTGTTGCCAACCTGTGGGTTTCTCCTGCAGTTTGGCCTAGCTATAATGTTAATGAAGTCAGTTGTTTAGTTGGGAAACCATTTACTTCTACTTTCCTTCTTATCTGAGAAGCTGTGTTGAATCATAATGAGGATCAGTGAAGCTCTTTATTCACTCAGTGTCATGAAGAATTCTGAATTCCCTTTTCTTATGCTGAAGGATTGTAAGATCAATGCTGATGTCTGACAACAGGCGCCGATGCAACAGGCGTGCTCAGCAAGAGCAGCATGACCAGCAGGAGGAACATCAGAGGCAGCCTCCCCCACCACCCCCGATGTCAGTGGAGCAGATGTTCTTGATGCAGACTCAGGCAGTGCAGGCCATTGGGCAGACTCTGGCAGCCATGCAGCAGGCTCAACAGCAACCCCAACCCCAATTGCAAGTGCAGATGCCCCAGATGCCACGGGATAAGCGTGGTGAGTTCATGAGAGGGCACCCTCCTACCTTCGCCCATTCTGCTGACCCCATGGATGCAGAAGACTGGCTGCACGCAGTGGAAAGGGAACTGCGCACCGCCCAATGTGACGACAGGGAGAAGGTTCTGTATGGTCCCCGTCAGCTAAGGGGAGCAGCCCAGTCCTGGTGGGAGTCCTACCTCGCCACCATGCTGACCCCGAAGCCATCACCTGGGAAGAATTCAGCGAGAGTTTCCGCAGGTACCATGTGCCAGAGGGACTGATGATCGTGAAGAAGGAGTTTCTGGCTCTGAAGCAGGGACCCCTGTCTGTTAGTGAATACAGAGACAAGTTTCTGCAGCTATCTCGTTATGCACCTGAGGATGTCAACACTGATGCTAAAAGGCAGTACAGGTTCATGAGGGGTTTGGTGGATCCCCTGCATTACCAGCTGATGAATCACACCTTCCCCACCTTCCAGCACCTGATCGATAGGGCAGTTATGACTGAGAAGAAGCGTAAGGATATGGAAGATCGGAAGCGTAAGATGAGTGGACCCCAGTCCGGAAGCATCAGCCGTCCACGTTTCTCAGGCAGTTCATCTCAGCAAGGCAGGCCTGGTCACCCATAGGGATATCAGAATCAGAATCAGCGTCCGCATCAGCAGCAGTTTCAGAGATAGTACCCACAGCAACAGCAGTATCGTCAGAACAGCCAGCAAGGAGGTAATCAGTATCAGAGGCAGAACAACCAGGCACCTCGCCTTCCTGCCCCAGCAGCAAATCAGAACAATCAAGCAACCCCAGCACAAGGAGGAGGCAGAGGATGTTTCCACTGTGGAGAACAAGGCCACTGGGCGATGCAATGCCCAAAGAAGATGGTGCAGCAGCAGACCAACCCCAATGCTCCAACAAGGCAAGGTGTACTGCAGCCGGCAGCAGGCAATCGTAGCCAAGCGTACAACCGTGGAAAGGTGAACCACTTGGAGGCCGAAGCGATCCAGGATGCACCAGATGTGGCAGTAGGTATGTTCTCAGTCGAATCTCATCCCACGAAAGTGCTATTTGATACTGGTGCAACTCATTCATTTGTCACTGCAACCTGGGTAGAATTGCATAACATCTCAGTAGAGGCAATGATGCCGCCCATGAGGATTAATTCGGTTGGTGGCAAGGTGCAAACAGATAAAATATGCTCAAATATAATGGTGGAAATAAGGGGGATAGGATTCCCCAGTGACTTAATAGTAATAGACACCCCTGGGATAGATGTTATTCTAGGGATGAATTGGTTAATGAAGTATGAAGCAAATGTTAGTTGTGACAAGAGGACCGTAACATTGAAGTCCCCGTCAGGAGAAGAGGTAGTGGCCGAGCTAAGGATGCCTAAATCAGCGGAGGGAGTCTGTCACCAGATTTCAGTTGATAGTAAGGAGCCCAACCCGCTCGAGGCTATCAAGGTTGTGTCAGACTTTCCGGATGTGTTTCCCGAGGAGCTAACGGGCATGCCACCCGAGAGAAAGGTTGAATTTGCCATAGAGCTTATCCCTGGTACCGCCCCCATTTCCAAAAGAGCCTATCGAGTGTCTGGACCAGAATTGGTGGAACTCAAGAAGCAGATAGATGAGATGTTAGAGAAGGGTTACATCAGGCCAAGTACCTCGCCTTGGGCCGCTCCAGTGTTGTTTGTAGAGAAGAAAGATGGTACCAAAAGGATGTGCATAGATTACAGAGCCTTGAATGAAGTCACTGTCAAGAACAAGTACCCCCTGCCAAGGATAGAAGATTTGTTCGACCAGCTCAGAGGTGCCAGCGTATTCTCGAAGATAGATCTGAGGTCAGGCTACCATCAACTCAGAATCCGACCCTCGGACATACCGAAGACAGCATTCATCACCAAGTACGGGTTATATGAATTCACAGTTATGTCCTTCGGTTTGACCAATGCGCCAGCTTTCTTTATGTATCTGATGAACAGCGTGTTCATGGACTATCTAGACAAGTTTGTGGTAGTGTTCATCGATGATATTCTCATATACTCTCAAAGTGAGGAAGATCATGTAGAGCATTTGAAAATGGTATTGCAAAGACTTCGAGAGCATCAGTTGTATGCCAAGCTGGGCAAATGCGAGTTCTGGATTCATGAAGTCTTATTTCTGGGTCACATCATAAACCAAGATGGGTTGGCAGTGGATCCAAAGAAAGTAGCAGATATCCTGAACTGGAAAGCACCAAAGGATGTTCGTGGGATCAAGAGCTTCATCGGAATGGCCGGATACTATAGACGTTTCATTGAAGGCTTCTCAAAGATTGCTAGACCAATGACAGCGTTACTAGCGAAGAAAGTTGAGTTTAAGTGGACCCAAAAGTGTCAGGAAGCATTTGAAGAACTGAAAAATAGATTGACTACAGCTCCTGTGCAAGTCCTGCCTGATGTTCACAAGTCATTCTCAGTGTATTGCGATGCTTCTTACACCGGATTGGGATGTGTGCTAATGCAAGAAGGAAGAGTTGTAGCATATTCATCTCGGCAGCTGAAGATTCATGAGAAAAATTACCCCACACACGACCTAGAGTTGGCAGCAGTGGTTCATGCTCTAAAGACATGGAGACATTACCTGTATGGACAGAAATGCGACATCTACACAGATCATAAAAGTCTGAAGTACATATTCACCCAGTCCGAGTTAAACATGAGGCAGCGAAGATGGTTGGAATTGATCAAAGACTACGAGTTGGAGATACATTACCATCCAGGCAAAGCCAATGTTGTTGCAGATGCTCTGAGCAGGAAGAGTCAAGTCAATATGTTGGCCACGTATCCGATGCCGTATGAGTTAGCCAAGGAGTTCGACAGACTGAGTCTCGGTTTCCTGAACAGTACGCAAGGAGTAATAGTGGAATTAGAGCCCACCCTAGAGCGGGAGATCAAAGAAGGGCAGAAGGATGATGAAAGCATCAACAAGATCCAGCAGCTAATCTTAGAAGGAAGAGGCAAAGACTTTTGAGAGGATGAAGAGGGGGTAATATGGTTCAAGGACCGATTGTGTGTCCCCGACCTCAAACCTATTCGGGAGCTGATCCTAAAGGAAGCTCATGAGACAGCCTACTCCATACACCCGGGAAGTGAAAAGATGTACCAGGATTTAAAAAGGAGGTTTTGGTGGTATGGCATGAAAAGAGAAATCGCAGAATATGTCGCCATCTGTGATAGCTGTCAAAGAACCAAAGCAGAGCATCAAAGGCCCGCCGGATTGTTGCAGCCATTGCGGATTCCTCAGTGGAAGTGGGATGAGATCGGGATGGATTTTATAGTTGGCCTACCTCGTACCCGGGCCGGCTATGATTTCATCTGGGTGGTTGTGGACCGCTTAACAAAGGTGGCCCATTTTATACCTGTGAAGACAACGTACACCGGAGCAACGTTAGCTGAGTTATACATGTCACGGATAGTCTGCCTTCATGGTGTGCCGAAGAAGATAGTGTCAGATCGAGGAACGCAGTTCACCTCTCATTTTTGGCAGCAGCTACAAGAAGCTTTGGGCACCCATTTGAACTTCAGCTCGGCTTATCACCCGCAGACAGACGGTCAGACTGAAAGAACTAATCAGATCCTAGAAGATATGCTGAGAGCCTGTGCGTTGCAAGACAAGTCAGGATGGGACAAAAGGTTACCTTATGCAGAATTCTCCTACAACAATAGCTATCAGGCTAGCTTGAAGATGTCACCGTTTCAGGCACTCTATGGACGGAGTTGTAGGACTCCGCTGCATTGGGACCAGCCTGGAGAGAGACAGGTGTTTGGCCCCGACATTTTGCTTGAAGCCGAAGAGAATATCAAAATGGTTCGGGAGAATCTGAAGATAGCACAATCAAGGCAGCGAAGCTACGCGGACAGAAGGAGAAGAGAACTGAGTTTTGAAGTGGGAGATTACGTCTATCTGAAGGTGTCACCTATCAGGGGAGTCAAAAGGTTCGGAGTTAAAGGCAAGTTAGCACCCCGGTACATTGGACCATATCAGATTCAAGCAAAGCGTGGAGAAGTGGCTTACCAACTCAACCTACCAGAAAGTTTGTCGGCAGTGCACAACGTGTTCCACGTGTCGCAATTGAAGAAGTGTCTGCGAGTACCAGAAGAACAGTTGCCAGTGGAGGGTTTGGAAGTCCAGGAGGATCTGACATACATAGAGAAGCCAACGCAGATTCTGGAGTTTGCAGACAGAGTCACCCGGAGGAACACCATCAGAATGTGCAAAGTCAGATGGGGTCACCACTCCGAGGAAGAAGCAACCTGGGAACGAGAAGATGATCTGAAGGCCAAATACCCTGAACTCTTTGCTGACCAACCCTGAATCTCGGGGCGAGATTCTTTTAAGGGGGATAGGTTTGTAACACCCTGAATTTGGGGGTATAAAATTTCTTTGCTCATATTCACAAATTCAGGTGTTACTTCCCTTTTCTCATCCTTCCCCAATCTTCTCTTTCTCATTTCTATAGGAGAAAAGTGGTTATTTTATTTGTAATTATAGTCTATTAGCTCAAACTCCAAGGGAGTATGAATTGTTGCATCATGTTGAACCCTAGATTTCACTTTTGTTTGGTGCATAATTCTTAGAAAGTCTAATTTGAATTTGTGGCTTATTTGAATTTGAATCAAATAGAGAAAATAAAAAGAAAAGGGAAAACAAATACCAGAATAAAAGAAAAGGGAAAGAAGCCCAACCCTGCCCGCCCCCTCAGCCTTTCGGCCCACTAGGCCCATCCCACGCGCGCGCCTCTTCCCCCCCCCCCCCGCTCTCTCTGCCCTGGCGGGCCCGCCCGTCAGCGCGGCCGTCTTCCCCGCGCCCGCACCCGCTTTTCCCTCTCTCTCTGCTCGCGGGCCCGGCCTGTCAGCCCCGTCTTCCCCGCGTAACCGCCGCCCGAGCTGCGCGCTGCCGCGGACTCCGCGCCCACGTCGCGCGTGGAGCTCGCAACCGCCCCGCCCCCGGCCACTTGAGCCCAGAACCCCACTCGCCCTCTCTCCCTCCCTCATTTGCGCACCAACAGACCCCTCTCTCACATCCCCCTCGCTGCGCGCACGCCAGAGCGCCGCCGCCACGAACCATCGCCGCCCGAGCCCGTTTCCCCGTCGCCGTTGGAGCTCCGCCGTGCTCTCTGCCACGGTGAGCTTCGCCTCGACGTCCGCAACCCGGGACGCGCCCCAGTTTCCCCTCCCCCTCCCTATTTCCCTCTGCCCGCGCTCACCCGCCGTCCTCCGTGCAGCCGCGGAGGTCCGCCACCGCCGACCCGGGCCGTCGTCGCGCCATTGCCGCCACCGAGGAGTCCCCGGAGTCCACCTTGAGGTAAGGAACCTCCCCTGCCCTCTCCCTTCCTCTCTATTGCTCTCTGCTACGCTTAATTCCTCGTCGGAGTTGATTAACGTCGCCGCCGAGTCGCTTCGCCGTGAACCGCCCCCCTCCGGTGCCCCTGCCCCGACCCAGTCCCCACCGGACGATTCCCCGCGCCCTCCCCAACCGTCCCTGGATTCTCGTAGTTAGGTCCTCGGACCTTTTATTTAATTCAAAATAAGTATTTAGGGTATATTTTTAATCCCTAAACTTGTAAAATTCATAACTTTGTCATATGAACTCCAAATTAGGTGCTTCAAATTGCAAAATGCTCATAGTATTTTTGTCTACCTATTTAACCAATGTTTCCCTGTTGTTTTTATGTCCCAATTAATAGTTGATCATTAGGATAAGATTAAGGTTATTGGAACCCCTATTTGAGATAAATAAAAAATGAAGACTTTAATAAAAGTGGGAGCACCTAAGTTTATGGACTTAAAATCATGTAATGATTTAACCCCACCACTAACTTAGACCTGATTAGTGGATAATGAATCACTTTGTATAGTCCTCTACCTTAGACCTAGGGAACACCAGAGTGCCTATCCCTTTTCTATTATGAACTTGTGATCTCTCAGCTGCATATGTTTGGTATATTGCTTTTGTTTGTTATTTCCCAAGTGCATAGTGTGAATGATTACTTTACGTAGACAACGAGCAGTCTGTGTTTCCCGAGGAAGTTGCAGAGGAAGTCCCTGATCAGCAGTTTGGTGAAGGCAAGTGTCCTCTGACCCATTATGTCCTATTCACTTATAACTTACTACCCCGCATTACTTACTTGAAACCTAAGGATTGACTAGCTTTACACTTTACTTTATCCTTGATGACCTTCTGGGTTGTTATGGTTAGCATTTTGCTATTGCCTTAACTTAATCAATGAACATGATGTGACTATTTATGATACTGTTATCCTGACGATGTTGGTGATCTTGTGATATTCTAGGGGGCTCAGGCTGTTTCCTGAGTACCTCTCCGTAAGGACCTGTTCGTTGAGAGACCACCCGGGATAACAGTGCAACCATGAGGGTGGAATGGGGTGCCCTTAGCTAATTAATTAGAGGAACTAGAATTGTAGTTGCTTCGCCGTCGTGCCGTCAATGGTGTCCAGGCACAGTGCTTGCTCTGCCGAGGCTGGGTGCCGAGGTTCTTTCGTCTTGCTTTTTAGTCACCTTCCTGCGGGGAGAGGTACTGTGTTTATCAAACTGGAGAAACCTAACGGGCAGCTATGACCTCTAGGGAATCTTTGTAAAGGCTACGTAGTGAATCCCTGGCCATTCACCTTGGGAGTGAATAAGGGTCTTGCAAGCCCGGGCTAGAGAGGGAATCACGGCTCATGGGTAAAGTGTGCGACCTCTGCAGAGGGTAGTGAAACTGGTATATCAGCCGTGCTCACGGTTAAGAGCAGCCTTGGGATCCTCTTTGATTAGAGATACTCCGGATACACTTCAGATGAGGACTTTAATGATGATGGTAAACGATGGTGACTTTAAGTATGTTCTCTGGTATTTCTTCTTTGAGGAAGTACTTTTGGGATTGTAACTTGGGTTTTATGATAAAACTTGGCTCCTACTAATAATAAATACTTGACCAACTAAAAGCAACTGCTTGAGCCTAACCCTACATAAAGCTAGTCCACTTCAGCCAAACGGGACATTTGCTGAGTACGTTGATGTGTACTCATCCTTGCTTTACCACCAAACACTAGGTTGTCCGCATTGTAATCACTGCTCAGGAGAAGGCGAAGTCGTGGAAGGAGACTTCCAGGAGTTCCAAGACTACGACGAATTCTAGGTGTGGGTTGGCGGCAACCCCCAGTCAGCTGCCTGTGAAGGCCTTATCTTTACTGCGTTTCGCTAGCACTTTGATTTAACTGTTAAGTTGATGACTATGTGGATGTCTATGACTTTGTGATGTAATAAGTTAATACTCTTTTATGTTATTATTCGAGCATTGTGCGATGATGTTCATTTATGTAATAGCTGTGTACGTGAGTTCTGATCCTGGCACGTACATAGTTCACATTCGGTTTGCCTTCTGAAACCGGGTGTGACAGGCGGTCCGCGGTGGAGTCTAGCACCGGGAGCGCGTTAGAGATGGTCGACGGTGGCCCTGACACCGGGATGGGGCTCACCCCCAGCGGAACCAGGGCCATGCTCGCCTCGCTGGCCCATGCGGCGATGCGCTGGATCCCAATGTGGTGCTCTGCTTGAAGGTCTTCAAGTGTCTTCTTCATTGCCTCCACCACCTGGGGGCCCGTTGCTGCATGCGCCGCCTGGAACTGACGGACCCGCTCCTCCAGTGTCCGCTCCTTATCCTCTAGCGCCTGCTCTTTTGCCTCAGCCTCGAGCTCATGCTCGGCCAGCGACTTCTCCTGCCCTTCGACCATTTCCTCCTTGAAGGCAAGGTCTGCCTCCCGCCTGGTGATGACCGCCTCCTGCCTGGTGAGGTCCGCCTCCCGCCCGGCGAGGTCCGCCTCTCGCCTGTCCAAGGATTCTCCTCTTGCTTTTAGCTTCTCCTTAGCGAGGGCGGCGTCGCGGGCCTTGCCATAGAGGTCCCGCTACAGCCTTTGCAGGCTCTCCATAGCCGCGGTCTGCTGAGTCTGCTGCTCCCCCAAAATTGTGTTCGAAGTGCTTAGCTTGGTACTCAGCTCGGTGATGACCTCCTCCCTCTGGTTCAAATGTTCCTCCTTCTTAGCCAGCTTCTTCTCCTTCCGGCTCGCCTCCAGCTCCCTGGCGAATACCCTCTGGAGGTCCTTCTTGTAGTCTTGGTGGTCCCGCGCTAGCTCGAACCGCTCGAAGGCAAACTGGCAGGACGCCGTCTTAGTGTGCTCCTCCAGTTGGGTACGCTAGTCGCTGAGGCGCTGGTGTTCGGCCTCCAGCGCCTCCCACTCCCGCCGGATCACCGCCTCGGTCTCTTAGAGGGCCTGATGTGCTCGAGACATCACCCAAGGGAGGGGAACTGACACCGGACCGGGGCTGCCACCCAAAGATCACCTCCGTCTCCTCCGGAGTGGGCGGCGGGACGGAGCTAGACGTGCCCCCCGCGTCGACCTCGATGACGGGGGCGGACGCAGCAGGGGCCTCCTCTGCCGCTACCAACGGAGTAGTGGGGACCCCCTCCGCCGCTGTGGCACCGCTGGCCGTTGGTGGCTCCGCTGCTGCCGAACCCCCAGTTGGAGCATGGGAGCTCGGTGACGCCTGCTGCTAGGCACCTGGCCCGCCGGTGGGCACGACCTTGGAGGCGGTCGGGGAGGAAGCCCTGGCAGACAATGATGGGTTGAGACCCGCCAGCATGATGTCTACACTCGCAAGAACAAGGATAGGACTGCACTTACTTGGGGCCCTAGACCTTCCAGCGACCCTGAAAGCGGGACGTCCGCTGCTGTTGCTGCTGCTGCTGCTGTTGCTGCCCATGAGGTGGCGACGGCGGGCCTGATGGCGGTGGCGGTTGCGGGGATGGCAGACCCGATGGTGGTGGTGGCGGAGGACTATCACGCCTCTGCACACCCTCGGCCTGGGGGCCGGCCTCCTCGGCCCCACCGGCGGTCCTCTATCGCTTCTGGGCGTCGACCTCCTCGGCCCCGCTGGGAGGGTCCAAGACTAGCGACCCGTCGGCGTGATGCAGCCGGCGTCGCCTCTCTTCCTCCGTACCCCCGGTACCACCTGGGGCTAAGGAACTACTGGCAGCCCCTTTGCCCTTGTCCAAGGGGCTAGGGGCCACAGGGGGAACTTCGGAGCCCACACCAGCGGGCTGGGAACCTCCGACCGGTACACCTGGGATCTGGATCCCGCGGTGTGGGTCCTAGCCGCCGGTCTGGCGAATCGCCACGCCGCTCTCGTCGAGGGTTGGCAGCCAGGCCAAGATCACCGCCCTCAACCCTGGGTCGTCGCAGAGTGGAGGGATGTCCTGGGGAGGGATTAGGGTCTCAGGAATGAAAGACTCACCAGTGATCCCCTTCACCAGGAGTTCCAGTTCCTCCCAGGACAAGTCAGAGCCCGGTCCGTGCTGGATCCGACCGATGTCATTCGAGCCGGTGAACCAGCAACACAGACACGCCCTCTTCTACAGCGGCGCGACCCAGCGCTTCAGGAAGTCGCCAACCACGTGCATCGACGTTAGGCCACCGGTTGCCAGGCTCTTGATCCTATCCAGTATGGGCTCGAACTCCGGCGCCAGCGAAGGCTTGGCCCGCCATTGCTTCCGGTCGAGCCGTGGCCCGTCGCTCGGCAGCTCCAGGCGGTCGTTGGCCTCCATACTGGCGATCACCCAGTCGGTGTGCCAGTTTTCCCACCTCGCGCCGCCAAGGGGAGAGATGTAAGAGCCAGTCGAGTCCGCCCTTATCTGGAAGTAGTAGGCGCCGAGGTGATCCTTCGCCTTTCCCGACCTCACCAGCAAAAGAAACGGAGGAAGAGGGCGGTGCAGGGCGCCACCCCCACGAACATCTCGCATAGGTGGGAGAAGATGGCCGCCTGGAGGATAGAGTGGGGGTGAGGTGCTGAAGCTGGAGGCCGAGCTCCTCCAACAACAGCAGAAAGAAGGGCGAGATCGGCAGTGCCAACCCATAGGAGAGGTAGGAGATGAAGAGCACGAACTCCCCGGTGGCGAGATTGCCGAGGGGAGTGGCGCCGGCGTGGACCCTCCCAGCAAATGCCGGCGCACTCCATCCAAGCAGGTTGCGCACCAGGTTGAGTGCCACCTCAGACTGGTAACGCTCGGGATGAACCAGTGTGGCCATGGCAACCGCGGCGGCGGAGAGCTGAAGAGCGCGAATGCAAAGGGGCGCAGAGGGCTCAGAGGCGAAAGGGCGTAGCAGTTGGAGAGAATGCAAAAGCGTAACCGTTGCACGCGGGAAGAATCCCTTTTCAAGGAAGAACTCCCCCGCTTGCGCCCTTGAAAATTCCGTCCGACGCGCACTTAGCGTCCAAGCAACTCAGTCACTGACATGGGGGCCTGGGCCCACAAGTCATGCAGCTGGGGTGCTGGTCTCCGAGTGCGAAGAAGGCAAACCGCCACGCGAGGAGCGAACCGCCGCGCACGATCCTGCGCCACCTCGGGGCCGCTGCGGGGGAATATTTTTAACCTAGGCGGCGGCAACGAGGCACCCCGCGCGTGGCCCGACGAAACCGCCATGCGTGGGGGCTACACATCAGTCAGCCGCGAGGACAGACACGGCAGTTGATGTGACCGATGGCAGACTGACAGCGCATGCGCGCTGAGTTAATGCGGCGCACGCTGAGGTGGCGCCACAGTCACCAGTCATGCCGTGCTGACGCAAGGTACAAGTTTTGGCCCCACCTGCACTCGCATCCTCCCCTAAGGTGGGCCCAGGGGCCACTGTCGGTACCCTGAAACAGGGGTACCCCTTACTACAGTGAGAAGACGCTATACCCGCGTGGCTACCTCTAGTCGCGTGGTGAACAACACTCTATTCCACCACGTGGACGGCTCCGGGGTCGCCACGTGGCCAGGGAAGACGATATACTCCAAGATGTCAACAGTGGGTTCGGACCCCCATGGGAAAGTGCCGGACCCCTGTACATGTAGACCGGACCTCCGGGCAAGGTCCAGGACCCCCGTGGGTGTGACCCGGACCCCCGGGACAGGTCCCAGACCCCTTTGTGTGGGGTCCGGACTACCCACAGCCGGATCCCGGGACTCTGGGACAGAGAATACACAGACCTTGCTCAGGCAGGGTCCGGTGCCGACACGTGTCTAGGCCCAGCCTGGTGCAGATATGTCCGCATAATGCTACTGCTCCCTGCCCAGGCGGAGACCCGATGCTGCCACGTGGCCTACCGCGCGTGACGTAAGCCAGCGGGCGGGGCCTGACGTAAGGCCTCCGGGTTGCGCGGCCCCTTCATTTATTGCGGATAAGGCGCGCCGCCTGACAAGCGATGTGTCGCCTCGGTATTTAATGAGGCCTGCCCACTCTACTGTCAGGCAACGACCTGTCCACTCTACTGGCAGGCGATACGCCCATGTTGCCGCGTGCACTGTGTTCATCATCACTCGTACATTGCCAGGGAAGCTTCCGCTGCACGCCAATGCTACGCAGACCGCGGAAACCAGGACGCAGGAAGATTGCACTGACGTCTAGCATTAGTTGCTCCAAGTATTACATCTGTTATGTTCCTGGGCCCATATGTCGGGGCTCAGCATCCTTGTACGTGCCCCCCTTGGACTATAAAAGGGAGGGCACGCTACGTTACAAGGCATCCTCATTCAGACTCAAGCCATCCTAGACACAACTCAAGCTCGCGAGCAATACAACACACAGTGGAGTAGGGTATTACGCTCCGGCGGCCCGAACCACTCTAAACTCTTGCGTGTTCATCCCGAATCCATCTAACAGGCAAAACGCTTAGGCCCCTCCTCATCTTAGGATTTAGGGCGGGTGCATTCCGCCACCCGGTCGGAGATTTCCTCTCCGATAGTTAGGATACTCACTATTTTTAAAGCCAGAAGGTTGCTCAACATAGACCTCTTTCTTGATAGGGCTATTGAGGAAGGCACTTTTCACATCCATTTGATAAAACTTGAAGCCATGGTAAGTAGCATAGGCAAGTAATAGAGCCCACGGTCCTCGTGATATTTTTGTTTCATGAAAAGTAACCTTTGCCTGCATTTTTTGTTAGTGTCGTTCAACATTTGCATTTGATGTTTTTCTTCAAGGTCCAAATTAGATCATAAAGTTATAAAGTCAATCAATCTCTCCATGCTAGAAAAAATGTTTTCTTCAGCATGGGCATCCATAAGAACATAAGTAACTATTGAGGTCTTTTTATTCCGAAGGTCCTCAAAACATTAATCCAATAACTGTTTTCTTCCTTATTTTATATGATGTAGAACCTTCGACGAAGGTGAGCTTTGGCCAAAGCTGCCAATAAGCATGCACATGAAGGCAGAAGCTTCGGATTAACCATGCGTGCGTAACTGATGAAGCTAAACAAAACCATAAAAAGTCTCTAGAGCTTAGTCGTCAGCATAGAAGGAAAGGACAACTTTGTCCTCAGTATGTATGATAGTTTAAATGTATAGGTTATAGGCACAATTGTAAATTTGCCGAAACTATACCTCGTGCCTATAAATAGAGGAACAGTGTCATACATAAGGATTCATTTCTTTTGGGTTGAGGAGAGTCTCACTTCTCTCCGTACAAAGTTGTATTCTCCTCATCTTCCTCACTATAATTTCACGAAGTCCAAGTACTTGAAAACCTTTGTTTAAATAAAAAAGGAAGAGAAAAAAGATGAATGGTATTTCTTTCATTTAAATCATGCGTCTTTTTATTCAGTTTATTATATGAATTGCCCTCTTTATTCAGTTTATATTATGAATTGCCCTTGCTCATAAATAATTGACACACGTATTTATCTAATCCTTCATCTTCATCCCTTCTTCCCATCTCACGTACATGATGTTAAAAATAAGCGAGATTTTCTTTAATGATGTCAAGCCATATTCTTGATGATGCGATAAATAATGTAATTGTCAGGGTAAATGAAAAGGTTGGGAAATGGTACAGAAAAAATGCCTTGTGCTTAGTGAACGTTTCATAATACATTTTTGAAGCGGCCTAGCCTCCTTGGATTATGCCTGCCGGCCTATAGGCTTCCTTAGCTTTACTTCCAAGTAAAAGCAGATTTCTGTACACAATGATTCTGTTAGGATGTTGGGCATATGTGATTGTCCGATTAAAGGTGTACCAGTTTTTCAGATTTTTTTTTTTGGCCATGAACCATTCCTAATGCTAAACAAAAGATGAAGCAAAGACTATCCTATCAGAAATCATTGCGAGACGAATACATCAATTATCTAAAAAAAGTTGGACAGACAGTTACAGCTTCAAGCACCATGTTCCTTTGTCCTTCTAGGCTTGTTCGGTTCTACTCATTCCATATAGATTAAAGAAGATTGAGTGAGTTTTAATCACCAGTAAATCAAAATCTCTTTCAATTCGTATCGATCCCCTTCAGTTCATATGGATTGATAATAACCCAACAAGCTCTTAGTGGGCCTGCATGTGCCAGATCGTTATTACTCGACCTTAATACATGCGTACCGGACAAACCAATCCCATCGCATGATTCAGCTCCATTTGTCCGGCCAGAGTTCACAAACTAAAGCTGTAGGCAACAAAGAATCCAACTGAGTTGTTTCCTATATATCCTCCAGGACCAATGGGAGTGTAGGGAATAAAATTAGAACGCTGTCTGAGAATAAATAAAGCAGCTTTTGATTGACCCAGCTGGCCGGAGCAAGTGACACTCTGTATGACACAGGCTGCTGCTGCTGCTGCGCCGTGCAAGGCACGATCGTCGACCAACCACCATGAATGCCTGCAGTTTGCTTGCGTCCATTTCGCTGTCACTCTGCTGCACTGTCGCCCTACCATGTAGTATTATTAGGGGGTGTTTGGTTGCCCCTGCTAAAGTTTAGCCCGGGTCACATCAAGCGTTTGACTTTCAAATAGGAGTATGAAATATAGACCCAACCAACTGGACTAGATTCGTCTCGTCTTTTAATCTTCGGCTGACAAATTTGTTTTATAATCTGACTACATTTAATACCCGAAACGGAGGTTCAAACATTCGATTGGACAGGGGCTAAACTTTAGTTTGGGGTAACCAAACGGGGCCTTATGCATGGTGCTCCAGTTTGTCATTAGTCCATGACAAGGGGCTCGGTTAGTCCACAGCCCTAGAGGCTGCAGCTGCACACTTCCCTTCTCTGTTTTCGCCGGTTAAACTCTCCCCACTTGTTGCTGGCCTTCGAATCTGCGGTTTGTTTGAGCTTGTAAGGATCTCTTCTTCTTCACTCTGTAAGTCTTGATTTAGCCAATACCTAGGAATAGGATCGCAGGCTTTGCTCTTGCGAGCTTTCCGGTGCTTCTTTCATCGTTTTCTCTACATGTTTCTGTATATATGTGGGGATTGGGCGTCTTCTCTTCTCTGTAGTCGACAAGAATCCTTTCCTCTCTAATCGGTCAGTCAGCGGATAATCCCCGCCCGTAACTCTGCACTAATCGGGGCGTGTTGAAAGCATACAGTAATAAAGGGAAGGTGGAGAAAGTGTGATTAACTAATGGATCTAGGTCACCGTAATTTATAGTCCTTATTAGCACAATCCTACCAGTATTTCTTGTGATGATGCTATTGGATTCAACTGCACCCATCCCCCATTTGCTTCTGTTCTTGTCCGTTCCTGTCTTCTTGACTTGTAAGATGCTATTGGACCGAACCTTATGTATGCCTATCTAAATTAGCCCTCCCCTGTTTTCCTTCTCTCTTTCTCTCTTGAAACCAAATTAAGCATCCATGTCGATATTGTAGAGCAGGGAAGCGAAGAACAGGGAAGCAAGGACATGGATGCTTTCAGTGCAGTGATGGACAAGGTAAAGAGCCACCCAGAAATGATGGAGAAGGTAAGTGCAGTGATGGACAAGGTGAAGAACAGCCACCCAGAAGCGGTGGAAAAGGTCAAGGACGAGGTGAAGAGCCTTGCTGACGCTCTCCACCTGCGGAGACATGGTAAATTAAACATGCATTGTTTCTGGGGATTGCATAGGTGGATTCTGTTCATCCGCGGCCTGATCGTTAAACATTTGCCTCATCCTTACCTTCAACAGGATCCAAAGATAAAGAACCTGAGTCTGAAGAGAAGGCAGAAGAAGGCGAGGCAGCGCAGAGCGTCGAAGAGGAGGAGGGTACCTCTGCTGACAAGACTGCAGAACATAATGTGTTGGAGCAGGCCGTACAGGAGATTCAGGCTGTGGCCGCAGCTTTGCAGCAGACAGCACCTGAAACTGAAACTGAAATTCCAGTTCAGACTGTTGCTGCTGCTGCTCCTCCTGAAACTTCGGCTGAAGGAGACAAACCTGAAGAAACAAACAGGGATGTGGAGAAAGATGACCCAAAGAAGCGGCTCGATTTCGCCGGGTTCTTCGCCATGCTGTTTGAGAGGTTCTGCTCCCCGGCCAACAAGAAGAAAGACTGAGTGATTGCAGGTCAGCTGTGGATTTCTTGTTTTGTGATCTTGGACGTGGAAATTACAGGGAGTGCATGGGATTGTGGGTGGTGTACAGTCTGCACTTGTGTTCTATTAAGATAAATCTGCTCTTGCTTTTTTTACTTTCTTCTGTGATGACAGGGCAATGATTACATTTTACTTGATGTATTTATTGTCGCCCTTGTGGAATTGATTTAGTTTACGTGAACGATTGATTTATTTTGGGTTAAGATAATGCAGTGAGTGTGTGATGCCTTGTATGGACATGTGAGAACCGATTTTGCTCATTGTGAACAATTTTAGCCCTACTCAAGCAACAATTTTCCATTTCTTGAGGTCGATCCTAACTGTAATCAAGTTGCATGAAAGTAGATAGTTTTTTGGCTACGAAAAATGGGTTAATGGGTAGTTTCAAAGAGGAAAGGATGGTTCTGTTAGACCAAAGGAAGCTATGGAGGAGATCCTATTGATAGAAACCATCAAGGTCCATCTGTCTTTGCTAATTTGATACTAAAAACATCAAGCGCTTTTGATATACTAAGATAAACACTAGAATTTCCACTAGAATTTCCAATAACGGCCTGTTTGTTTCTCTTTATTTTGAGGAATTGGAATTTAACTAATGAAGTAGGCTATTTTTTTAAATTGTAACATTCCACAACTTTTCAAAATGTATATATAAGTCTATCTCAAATTCATGAGGTGGGAGATGAAAATTGATTCTATGGATTTACATGCTACTTTTCTAATGTATAATTTATAGCACACTCTTTTACTTTATTCTCTATAACATAAATGTAGTGTATAACTATCTCATATGATTTAGAATAATATATAAATACAATACATAGTTAAATATATTAACTTAAATAGTTTTGTCTAAATTATAATTATTAGAATAGAATTCAATTCCAATGAAACAAACGGAGCCTAAGGGTAATACTAATCTTTTATAGTTAATGTAAAGCGATCTCTGGGGGCGTCATTGTATTCATGGTTACATTACGAGCAGCATAATGGATGATACAAGCATCTCAACTTAATGTTACATGAATATAGCTATTTGACCAATATACAACACTCTCCACCCTATGCAATGGGATTCATAACAAGAATAACAATGTCACAACCTAGAATTTCTTTAGTTCATCAGTCATAACACAAGGATGGCCAACATTGCTTCACTTGTTACCACCTGACGCATGGACTCTCTCTCGGGGAGGAACTCCAAGCAATGCCTTCATCATGTCGTATGTTGTGAAACCGATAGCTACTGAAGGGACAACCTGAAAAGTCCATGTGTCAAGAAATAAAATATGAAGACCCAGTTATAGATGTCTAATAATTGCAACTAAGCAAAAGAAAACAAGGGCCAACACAACATGAGTAGTAATTGTAACTAAGCGAAGGAAAACAAGGAGCAACCCAACAGAGCAAGTTATTTTTGCTTTTGCATGCTACTCATTTTGAAATACTGATCCTCATTTTTCAAATTTTGTCTCCCTTAAGTTTTATCCTGGCTTATTACCTTGACATAGTTAAGGCTCAAGCCAGCAAAGAGTTGTCTCCACCCTTGGCACCGAATGATGAGCAAGAGACCCTGAAAAGTTCCTCTTATACGGAAGCCATCGCTCGAATTTTGAGACTGCTTGCTCTGAACCTGAAGGCAGAAAGTCTTGTGAGTGGTGAACAAACAGGAATCGCAGTCAAAATGAGATTTAACAGAGTATCAGTGCATGGAATACAAGAATTGCACCTGCATTTGTCTCCGGACAACATCCAGTGGATAAGTGAGGGTTTGTCCAAATAGACCAGCTAAAGCTCCGCAAGAGAGCTTCAGTATAACAGAATCCTTGTAATCGTCTGGAACTTGAGATTTCAGATCTTCATATATGTAAAACTTCAAGCCAGCATATGGAAGAATACCAATAAGAGTTGGGCCTGAAATTCATTAAAAGAATCTTTAATCCTCCTCTCATGATATAATACATAATACAGACATCTCAATTAATGAAATTTAAACTAAAATTTACAGGATATTCATATGGTAACTCATGTTAAACTAATATGTTTAAACCCTGGCAATAGTGTTTTCGTTCACCTATGGAACCAGCACTTGGCATTTAAAGTAACTAAACACCTTGTTTTCAGGAAAACCAAGAAAGAACTCAAGATGCCTATTTGGTATAAACCTAAACTGATACTTAGCATCAAGTTACACAGAAACAAAGGTGTGCACGTGTGAGCATTATCTGGCATGGAATGCTGGAAAGAAACAGGAAACGTTCATAACCTCATACTGATAATAAGCCATAAACGATAGTACTACAAATCAAAGTGAATGAAATGAGACTGTATGAGAGGATAAGACGTACCTACTCCACGATACAAAGAACGTGCGCCTCCTTCCTTGTAAACAGTCTTGAAAACATCTTTTATGCCATTATATGTTTGTTGTTGACCAGAATTTCCCAAAGCATTACCAGTTTGGCCAACATTTGAAACCTTGGAGCAACCATGATAAAATTAGTGTTAACAGTAGCCAATCATTGGTAATTCCATATATCAAAAGCCGACATGGTGTTAACAACATATATTTGCTCAGAGAGTTGTTCCAGCAATACATCTATTGATCGAGACTCTTCACTACAATCAAAGAAACAAAATAAAAAAATATGCCTCACTGATCATGTAGACAGTACCTGGTATGCCAGCTTGGTCCTAGCCAAGTCTAATGGGTATGTACACAAAACTGCAGTACCACCAGCAGCAGAGCCAGCTAAAAGATCAACGACAGGCCCTGTACCTATTGATGAAGCAAAATTATTCAATATCCAGCACCTATACTGCTCATATGTCATGTAATGTAATGCTGCATATGGAACAATCCGAAGCACGCTTGCACCGTTCCCTCTGCATGGCCAATAACAGTGGATTGAGATCAATATACTTAATTCAGCAGTAAAAAAGCATGAGGCATTTCTGCCATGCTACTCACTTGTAGAAGCCTCGAATTCCCTCGTATTGCCACAGCTTCCTCAAGGACTGGAGGATCCCGAGGGACTGGAAACCTTCAGTTCTTGTCTACATAGCAAATAGCAAATGTGCAGCAAGTGAGCTAAACATTATCATAAATTCATAATCACCACAAATACTAAAAATGGTAGAATGGGAAGTTCGGAACCTGCAATAAGATCTTGACCCTCTCCAGTGGTGCTACCGCAGTCTTTGCAAATGCACCAGCAGCGCCGCCGGCGATAAGCTCCTTGGCATAGACCGGGAGCAAGTCCAAAGCGGAAGCATTAACTTGTGCAGCCGCTGAGGCCGAGGTGAAGGTGGATTCTTGTGAGGAACTCATCTCCCCAACGGCCGAGGATAATCAGGATTTGTGATATGTGCACTCCCCACCAGTACTGAATACTGATATGAGCATCAAACTAAACTAAGGGCAAGAGATATGTTTGCACAGACCGGAATATCCCCAAGAATATGTCCCCAAAACCGGCAATACAATATTTACTTTGCCTTCTCACCACTTGCATTAAGAGCACGGAAATAGTGATTAGAAGATAAGGTAGAATCAAGCAGAGCGATTGGATGTTAATTACCCAGGAACCCAACCTTTCCCTCCCGAGTGAAAAAGTGAAAGGCAAAAGGGGGGAAATCTAGCATGAGCTGGATCCCCACCCAAGACAGGATTCACATCCCAAGAAGCAACAACTGTACACTCTTGTTACTGAAAAGCACAATACTCGCGTTAGCAGGAATCGATTTTCAGGCAGGCCAGTAACTCCGAAATCGTCCAAGGAGAGGAGTTATTTGGATTGGGGACGGGCGGATCCCGCAGGCCGCCTCTCCGCTCGCGATCGCAGGAGGGCGAACGACGACCCACTAGCCCATGGGCCTGCGGCTGGCTCCGGGAACGGAAGGCGAGAGCAGGAGCCTGCCCGCCGGGCGGCGAGATAGGGGCGAAGGCGGGTCGAGCGCGGACAGGTCCCTCGCATCCACCGAGTCGCTCCAAGGGACGGGGAGAAAAATACTCATCAATCGCTCGGAACTTGCGGGGGGCGAAGGGCGAAGGGGAGGGAAGACCCCTATAGAGGAGCCGGCGCCGGCGGCGGTGGCGGTGGCTGGGCGGCAGCGGATTGGATCCGACCGGTCCCGTGGAAGTGGTGGAAGAATCGCGACTCTCGTGGCGTTTGCTCTAGCGGGAAGCAGAGCAGAGGGAGAGAGTTGATCAGTTTTGATGTGGTTCGTGGAGGAAGAGTCAGAGAGCGGTGGTGGCGTCACACGATTGGCGGTTGGTATGCTGCAGCTGCCTCCTGCTGGCGCTGGCAATGGAAAGCAAGAGCCAAGAGGTGACTGAGTGCCACCACTTGGCCACGTGCGAAATGGTGATGGCACCGTGCGCGTGTTTGGTTTACACCACGTAATTCTAGTCTTTAGGGGGTGTTTGGTTACCCCAAACTAAAATTTAGCCCCTGTCCCATCGAATGTTTGAACCTCCGTTCCGTGTATTAAATGTAGTCGGATTATAAAACTAATTTGTCAGCCGAAGATTAAAAGACGAGACGAATCTAGTCCAGTTGGTTCGGTCTATATTTCATACTCCTATTTAAAAGTCAAACGCTTGATGTGACCCGGGCTAAACTTTAGCAGGGGCAACCAAACACCCCCTTACAGTACACTATATACAAATAGTGCTATAAATAAAATATTCAATGATGCCTGATACTCCTACTTAGGTCTAGGGAAATAGTTTCATTAGGTTAACTTTGTTGGATCTTTTATGGTCTTGGCCCATTTATTGAATAAACTCTAAGGTGTGTAATGGTGGAGAATACCAATAGTACCACATTGGAAGTCCAAGGGTCTGTAGGCTTGAGTAGGTTGTGAGGAAAGATCCCTTCCTTAACTCATTTCTGATGCACATCTTTCCTATCTGTAAGGCAGGATGGTTTTTACCTTAATGTATTCCAAGAGTCTTATAAAGGTGAGATGTTGTCCTACAGAACATCTTTTGAGGAATACACCTATATGAGTCAGACTGCTGGTCACAGTCTATGGGACTTGGGTAATCCCTAAATACTCATGAAAGGCACTGAAGTGTGACTTATATGCTTCTAAAAAGCGGGAATACCCTTTTGCAGCTTAATATCAGCAAAGAATTTGAGTGAATCTTATTTCGCACAAAACTGTCAATTCAAGGCATAGTCCATTGTTCAGTTGTGAATGAGTGAAACTCTTATTCTAGATGAATGTTCAACTTAACAGTCTCCATCGAAACACTGGTATATCAAAGGATTGTGATTATGATACTTCATCATTACAAACCCTAGAGTTTGGTGGGGATTGTTGGATCTTTTATGGGCTTGGCCCATTTATTGAATAAACTCTAAGGTGTGTAATGGTGGAGAATACCAATAGTACCACATTGGAAGTCCAAGGGTCTGTTGGCTTGACTTATATGGTGGGATTTATTCCACTTAACTTGAGAAGTCAAGAAATGGACAAGGGCGTGCCACACGCGCGCACGCGCGCCGCCGCCGGCGTCGCCGGCCGGGCCGGGCGTGGCGTGGCGAGGCGAGGCAGGCAGGCAGGCAGGCAGGCGAGCGGGCGTGGTGTGGTTGTGTTAATTTTTAGCACTCACTAACCGTGTTAACCTTTCAGTTGCCTGTCTCTTCGTCAGCCGAGTGACCCTGTCTCTTCATCAAGCCGAGTGACCCTGTCTCTTCATCACCCGAGTGACCCTTCTCTTTCAGCTAACCGACTCATGGCGTGACTCGGCAAGAGCTGGCCGACTCATGGCATGACTCGGCGAGGGCTGACTGACTCTTAGAGTGACTAGCCGAGTGACCCTTCTCCTTCAGCTTCCCTCTGCGAGAGGTTAAATAGAGGAGCACCCCTGTCACTCGGTACACGCGAGAAAACACTTTCAGAATCACAGTCCAACCGCCGAGTGAGGGTATTTCCATCTCGTGACTCTGCGCGCACAGAGAAGCGAGAGGGCAGGTGCCTCCGAAGCCGGTGCCGTTCGAGACCTTGCACGGGGGATCGACAATTAGGTTTTTGGGGAGCGTCTACGCGACTGCCCAAAACATCTCCAGCATGACAAAAGAAGTTGGCCAAGGATCTGGATCATCAGAGCGCATGGGAGGGTATGATCAGTTTATTTACTTACTGTTTTACGTTCTGAAGATTATATATGTTTCATATATTCATCTATGCTGTTTCATATGTAGGAATGATTTTATCTTATCTGTTTTGTCTTATTATAATATGATAGATTTGTCTGTTTTAATTTTTCAGTCATGCTGTTTATATTTCTATCTGTTTAGTTTCAATTGTTCAGTCAGTTTACATGTTTATCGTATTTATATGATTTATATAATTCATATGCTTTATGTTCTCATGATCCATATTGTTATGGATATATTTGATGTCATGATTAATTATCTTTTATATGTCATCATCATAATATTAATTTACGGAATTAAAATGATACGGAAAATGCCTATAATTCTAACAATCCAAAAACCTAATGTTAGGCATTTTTCTGTCAGAGGTTTTGCTGCTGTGCTAAAGCCTGATCCTTTTGATGGTAAAAACTTCTTGATATGGAAAGCTAAGATGGAATTGTGGCTAACTGCAATGTCTTGTTTTCATGCCGCTGAGGGCAAGCCTGCCAACTTACCTCCTGAGGATGAGGCTAAGTTTAAGGCTGAAGACAACCTCTTTCGAGGAGCAGTAATTAGCGCACTGGATACAAAATTCCAGAAAAGCTATATCATCCTTCCATAGGGAAAGAGCTGTGAGATGCACTTGTTGGAAAGTTTGGAGTAACTGACGCTGGTAGCGAGCTGTATCTCATGGAGCAGCTGTATGACTACAAGATGGTTGAGAACCGATTTGTAGTGGAACAGGCTCATGAGTTTCAGACACTAGCTAAGGAACTCGAACTTTTTCCTTGTCCTTTGCCTGACAAGTTTGTGGCTGGCGGCATAATCGCCAAGTTGCCACCTTCTTGGAAGGACTTTGCTACCTCTCTCAAACATAAGAGACAAGAGTTCAATGTGGAGGAGCTCATTGGTACTCTTGATGTTGAGGAAAGAGCTAGATCAAAGGACAATGGGAAAGGTGTGGAGACCTCTACTGCTAATGTGGTGCAGAAGAGAAACTTCCGCAAGTTTAACAAGAAGAAAAACTAGAACAAACCAGAGAACGCAAATAAACCTGTTCATACAGCACAGTTTAAAAAGAAGAACAACAACAACAAGGGAAAGGGAGGTTGCTTTGTCTGTGGCAGTGATCAACATTGGGCTAGAGAGTGCCCTGATCGCAAGTTCACACAGGACAAGAAATCAGCTAATGTTGTAACCACTGAAACTGGAGATGGAACATCTGGGTATGGTAATTCTTTACCATTTGTTCTCTCAGTTTATAATTCACCTGAGTGGTGGATGAACAGTGGTGCAAATATTCATGTGTGTGCTGATGCCTCTATGTTCTCCTCCTACCAGGACGGGAGGTCTGGCGCCTTGTTAATGGGAAATGGGTCGCGTGCTCATGTTCTTGGTGTTGGTACGGTCATTCTGAAGTTTACTTCGGGAAAGACGGTGCCATTGAAGAGCGTGCAGCATGTGCCCTCTATCAAGAAGAATCTCGTTAGCGCGTCTATGCTATGTCGAGATGGATACAAAGTTGTTCTTGAGTCTAATAAATGTGTTGTGTCTAAACATGGTATTTTTGTTGGTAAAGGATATGACTGCAGAGGCTTGTTCCGCTTATCATTGCATGATGTGTGTAATAAACTCGTGAATTCTGTTCATTTTTCTGATGAGTCGGATTTATGGCATTCACGTTTTTGTCATGCAAGCTTTGGCTGTCTTATGCGGTTAGCAAATATAAATTTAATTCCTAAATTTAATTTGGTCAAAAAGTCTAAGTGCCATGTGTGTGTTGAATCAAAACAACCCCGCAAGCCTCACAAGGCTGCTGAGGCGAGGAGTTTGGCACCTCTAGAACTTGTTCATTCTGATCTGTGCGAGATGAATGGAATTTTGACCAAAGGTGGTAAAAGATACTTTCTCACTTTTATAGATGACTCCACTAGATTTTGTTATGTGTATCTCTTAAAAACAAAAGATGAAGCGTTCAATTATTTTAAGGCCTATAAAGCTGAAGTAGAGAACCAACTTGAGAGGAAAATAAAACGTTTAAGGTCTGATCGAGGTGGAGAATATTTCTCTAATGTGTTCGATGAGTTCTGCGTGGAACATGGTATTATTCATGAGAGGACATCGCCATTCTCACCACAATCCAATGGGCTTGCTAAAAGGAAAAACCGCACTCTAACAGATTTGGTGAATGCCATGTTGAGTACAGCGGGATTATCCAAGGCATGGTGGGGTGAGGCGATTTTGACAGCATGTCATGTCCTGAATAGAGTTCCAACAAAGAACAAAGAGATCACACCATTCGAGGAATGGGAAAAGAGAAGATTAAATCTCTCATATTTGCGCACTTGGGGTTGCTTGGCTAAAGTGAATGTGCCAATCAACAAAAAGCGTAAACTTGGGCCTAAAACCGTTGACTGTATATTCCTTGGGTACTCTTTTCACAGCACTGGGTATAGGTTCTTAATTATAAAATCTGATGTGCCAGATATGTATGTTGATACTATCATGGAATCAAGAGACGCAATATTTTTTGAGAATGAGTTTCCCATGAAGAATACACCTAGTGATACAAGTCATGAGACTATAATTCCCCATGAGCACGAACTGTCGATTCCTATAGATCATGCTGAGGATTCTCTCGTGCACATCCCTGAGGAGGATGACACTATAGTCACTCGAAAGAGCAAGAGACAGAGGGTTGCAAAATCCTTTGGTAATGACTTTATAGTGTACCTTGTGGAAGACACACCAACTACCATTAGTGAGGCATATTCCTCTCCTGATGCTGACTTATGGAAGGAAGCAGTAAGGAGTGAGATGGAATCTATTATGTCTAATGGAACTTGGGAGGTCGTTGACCGTCCTTATGGTTGTCAACCTATAGGTTGCAAATGGATCTTCAAGAAAAAGCTTAGGCCTGATGGTACAATCGAGAGGTACAAGGCAAGGCTTGTGGCCAAAGGATATACCCAAAAGGAGGGTGAAGATTTCTTTGATACCTACTCACCAGTGGCTCGATTGACTACAATCCGCACATTAATAGTTGTAGCAGCCTCTTATGGTCTTATCATTCATCAGATGGATGTTAATACAGCTTTCCTTAATGGAGAGTTGGATGAGGAGATCTACATGGATCAGCCAGAAGGGTTCGTTGCGGATGGTCAAAAGAACAAGGTGTGCAGGTTGATAAAATCATTGTATGGCCTAAAACAAGCACCTAAGCAATGGCATGAAAAGTTTGATAATACTCTTACAGCAGCTGGTTTTGTTGTAAATGAATCTGACACATGTGTGTATTATCGGTATGGTGGGGGTGAGTCTGTTATGTTGTGCCTTTATGTTGATGACATCTTGATCTTTGGATCAAATCTCAATGTGATTGAGAAAGTTAAAAATCTTCTATCGAGCAATTTCGAGATGAAAGATTTGGGAGAAGCTGATGTCATTCTAAACATCAAGCTTGTTAGAGAAGCTGATGGTGGGGTAACTTTGTTACAATCCCATTATGTGGAAAAGGTATTGAGTCGCTTTGGTTTTAGTGACTGTGATCCTGCTCCAACACCTTATGATCCTAGTGTGCTATTGAGAAAGAATCGGAGAATAGCAAGGGATCAATTGACATACTCCCAGATCATTGGCTCGCTCATGTACCTTGCAAGTGCAACAAGGCCAGACATCTCTTATGCTGTGAGTAAGCTAAGTCGGTTTGTGTCGAAACCAGGAGATGATCACTGGCGTGCTCTTGAGAGAGTGTTGCGGTATTTGAAAGGTACTATGACATACGGTATTCATTATACCGGAAACCCAAAAGTGCTGGAAGGCTATTGTGATGTCAACTGGATTTCTGATGCTGATGAGCTGTATGCCACAAGCGGATATGTGTTTCTGTTTGGAGGTGGCGCTGTTTCCTGGAAGTCTTGCAAGCAGACTATCTTAACGAAGTCTACAATGGAAGCAGAACTCGCAGCATTAGACACTGCTGGGGCTGAGGCCGAGTGGCTTCGTGATTTCCTATTGGACTTACCGGTAGTTGAAAAACCGATACCGGCTATTTCCATGAACTGTGACAACCAAACGGTGATTACAAAGGTTAACAGTTCTAGGAATAACATGAAGTCTACAAGGCATGTTAAGAGGAGATTGAAATCTGTCAGAAAGTTGAAAAACTCCGGAGTTATAACTGTGGATTATGTCCACACATCGAATAATCTGGCAGATCAATTCACTAAGGGTCTATCACGCAATGTGATAGAAAGTGCATCGAGAGAAATGGGTATGAGACCCATGTGAGATCTACTCTAGTGGTAACCTGCTCTATGTGATCGGAGATCCCGTGAAGTAGAGTGGAGAAACAAGCTAGGAGTAGTTTGTGAGGAAAGATCCCTTCCTTAACTCATTTCTGATGCACATCTTTCCTATCTGTAAGGCAGGATGGTTTTTACCTTAATGTATTCCAAGAGTCTTATAAAGGTGAGATGTTGTCCTACAGAACATCTTTTGAGGAATACACCTATATGAGTCAGACTGCTGGTCACAGTCTATGGGACTTGGGTAATCCCTAAATACTCATGAAAGGCACTTGTTGGGGGCCTTCGGCTTCCGAAGGTCCTCAAAAATATGATTTAACAGTGTTTCTGGAGTATAATGTGTGAACAGGTATCTTCGGACTCGAATCAGCACCACAGTGGGAGAAGAATACGAAAGTTGATACAGCGCCGAAGCTGTGAGCAGGAAAGCTTCGGCATGATAGCAGAAAAGGAAACCGACTTAAAGATGAAAATGCTATTTAGGCCTCGGTGGATTACTATAGAATCACTACCAAATGTAAAGGGCATGGATGTAATTTTACATGGGCTGTGTCCCATGCCTATAAATAGGTGAACAGTGCCCCCGTACTGTTCACGCTGACTTGGCATTTTACTTTTGCGTCACGCTTGTAATTACATCTTCCTTCAAACCGAAGGTACATTTGTTATTGGATATCATTTCTATTTTTCCATAATAATAATATAAAAAATAAGTTGGTGATTATACATAATTATATTATATGATTCTTCATATTTTATATGATTCTTTCTTCATTATTATATGTTGTGTTGATGAAGGTATGTCCTTCATAACCTTCGTCCGAGAATCATTATATCCCAAGGGAAATAATGCTTCGAAGGACGAAGGACTTTATCACTTAGCATTTTTTGTGTTGCCTTGTTCTTAACTCATAGCATTTGAGAACAAGTCCCCAACAGCACTGAAGTGTGACTTATATGCTTCTAAAAAGCAGGAATACTCTTTTGCAGCTTAGTATCAGCAAAGGATTTGAGTGAATCTTATTTCGCACAAAATTGTCAATTCAAGGCATAGTCCATTGTTCAGTTGTGAATGAGTGAAACTCTTATTCTAGATGGATGTTCAACTTAATAGTCTCCATCGAAACACTGGTATATCAAAGGATTGTGATTCTGATACTTCATCATTACAAACCCTAGAGTTTGGTGGGGATTGTTGGATCTTTTATGGGCTTGGCCCATTTATTGAATAAACTCTAAGGTGTGTAATGGTGGAGAATACCAATAGTACCACATTGGAAGTCCAAGGGTATGTTGGCTTGACTTATATGGTGGGATTTATTCCACTTAACTTGAGAAGTCAAGAAATGGACAAGGGCGTGCCACACGCGCGCGCGCGCCGCCGCCGGCAGGGCCGGGCGTGGCGTGGCGTGGCGAGGCGAGGCGAGGCGAGGCAGGCAGACAGGCGAGCGGGCGTGGTGTGGTTGTGTTAATTTTTAGCACTCACTAACCGCGTTAACCTTTCAGTTGCCTGTCTCTTCGTCAGCCGAGTGACCCTGTCTCTTCATCAAGCCGAGTGACCCTGTCTCTTCATCAGCCGAGTGACCCTTCTCTTTCAGCTAACCGACTCATGGCGTGACTCGGCAAGAGCTGGCCGACTCATGGCATGACTCGGCGAGGGCTGACTGACTCTTGGAGTGACTAGCCGAGTGACCTTTCTCCTTCAGCTTCCCTCTGCGAGAGGTTAAATAGAGGAGCACCCATGTCACTCGGTACACGCGAGAAAACACTTTCAGAATCACAGTCCAGCCGCCGAGTGAGGGTATTTCCATCTCGTGACTCTGCGCGCACAGAGAAGCGAGAGGGCAGGTGCCTCCAAAGCCGGTGCCGTTCGAGACCTTGCACGGGGGATCAGCAATTAGGTTTTTGGGAGCGTCTACGCGACTGCCCAAAACATCTCCAGCATGACAAAAGAAGTTGGCCAAGGATCTGGATCATCAGAGCGCATGGGAGGGTATGATCAGTTTATTTACTTACTGTTTTACGTTCTGAAGATTATATATGTTTCGTATATTCATCTATGCTGTTTCATATGTAGGAATGATTTTATCTTATCTGTTCTGTCTTATTATAATATGATAGATCTGTCTGTTTTAATTTTTCAGTCATGCTGTTTATATTTCTATCTGTTTAGTTTCAATTGTTCAGTCAGTTTACATGTTTATCGTATTTATATGATTTATATAATTTATATGCTTTATGTTCTCATGATCCATATTGTTATAGATATATTTGATGTCATGATTAATTATCTTTTATATGTCATCATCATAATATTAATTTACGGAATTAAAATGATACGGAAAATGCCTATAATTCTAACAAACTTTTCTTCTAACCATTGAAAATATAGATTGTTTATGTGCCCATAAAACCACGACTGCCTTTCTACATAGAAGGTTTCCGATAAGGCACATTATCTATAGACGGTTTTTTATCTAAATCGATCAATAACCTCTAATAAATTCTAAACAACCATTTTAGAGCTGAATCTCTAAGACCGTGTCGGGAGGTTACCTATATGGTTACTAAAGCAATATTTTGCACTATAGATTATATTTTTATTGAGTGAAGTTTAAAAAACGAGATGAGATATGAGATAGGATATGTAAGTTGCTACATATAGTCTAAGACCAGTGTTAGCACGGAACGATATTGCCCAAAGAGTCACGGTCGATATCGCCTACTTCGGTCCAACTGTGGTTTGTATCACCTTGTACTCCGGACAGCGGTTAATCGGTCAGTACCAATAGGGATCGGTTGGTACCAATCATCAGCTACCACGTGTCTTCTTTTAAATGGTCCACGTTATTTTAATATCCAAAAATATTTAAAAAAAACTAAAAAATACTTATAAATTATATAACTTTTAGTTTTAGATATGACATATTTTTTATGTTCGATGAATTGTATCAATTTTATTTACTATTCATAAACTATGTCTCTACTACTTATTATGGCTCTATAGCCCATTCCTATGCTCTGTCACTATTCCCTGATCTGTCATTCTCATTGCTTATTATGTCTTTCTTATTCCCCCTCCCCGCAAAGCTCATTCTCATTCACATTCCCCCGTACAGCCCACGTCTAGCTAAAAATTAAAAAACACACATGACCCCAAGGAAATTCGAACCCATGACCCCAGAGCAAAACTATCACTACACTACATATGTGTTTATGTATACATTTATGACAGAAAACATCTACTACATCTCTCTCCAAACCCACCTGTTACCCTTGCACAATGCATAATAGTAGATAAGTATCACCGAGATTTTTGAATTATATTTTTAGATGGAGGGAGTAGTATTTAAATAAGAGCCTTGCATGCAATTTCTTTTGTTTGAATAATGTTTTCAACTTAAATTCCTTTTTTGTATGCGTGGCATTTATTCTCCGTAATAATTTTTCTATGGATCTGACTTGTGAGTCATTTTCATAAACCAACGCTAAGGATGAATCCATGTTTCTTACTTGAAAACCCCGAAAAAACACCACTAGCAGGAGGCGCTCGCGTTGGCGTCGCTCATCGATGACGAGAAGAAGCTTGACGACTGCCAGTTCGACCTCTGGAAGCAGTCCTACGTGGCCGCATGCGCCGCTGTATACGACAAGCTCCGGCGTAGCCGCCGCTTGGACGCGGTCCAGAGAGGCTGCACCGCACTGTCCATCGTCAAGCAAGGGGACCTCATGGTCGTCGCCAATGTCGACGACTCTCGGGTTGTTCTGAGCACCGCATCCAATGACGGCGCCATCACGCCGTCCAGCTCATCGTCCACCTAAAGCCTAACCTATCACGTTGTCGCTACTGACCGACCATGAATTCTTGTGCGCTGGGACGATAGCTGTTGCTCACGTTGTGTGAGTGTCCTCGAACATGATGTATGTAGAGGAGTAGCGCACCCGGTGGTGCAACGGCCAAGTGTACTACCTCACTGATGAGCCTGGGGTGCACTTCATCTAGCAGCCTAGCCAAGAGTCATCGTTACTCGCCATGTCGCGTGCGTTCGACGACTAATATATCACGGGCTGTGGCGTCATCTTGGCGCCGGAGGTGACGCAGAGGAGGACCAACAACAATAACCAATTCGTCATCCTTGCCACCGTCGGAGTAGCTTTTATGTCGGCCTACCTTTAATTCTCTTTGCAAACACACACACTTGCTTTTTGTTTAAGCAAGAGCGTATGATGGTGCATACCTGATGACTGACGATGTACGAGGGAACTTCTTTCGGCAGGTGTAGGACGTGCTCTCCAATGATGAGACCATGCAAATCGTGGCCAACAAAGTCTGCATGATACTGATGGTTGCAATGTAGTGGTGAAATGACTAGATTAAAATAACAAAATTTATGTATGGCTAGGATCACAAATGGATTATGAAACCTTTTCTCATAACAGTATAACACACATTTTATATATAAGTTATCGTGGTATTATATGTTCCCGTTGCAACGCACGGACACTCACCTAGTAACTATATAATTTTTATTTGCTTAGTTATATACAGATGAATTTTTATCTGGTAAAATGATGTGTTTCATTTCTAATAAGAACATGTAAAAAACTGACATAACATTAAGGTGGCTAGAGCCTGATGGTAAAGGTGGTGCACTTGATCGTTATGATAGATAAAGATCGATGATAGTAGATACAAACCAAACAATGACTGATGTGGCAGTATAGATATAGGCTATTAGCGCTAAACCAGCCTAAGCATATTCACAAAATTTGCTTGAGCATATTATATACTTAGGATTATACATACACATATCATACTAGCTAAGTTTGTATGTTCGAAGCAAACCTCAACCTTTCAAAGCGAGCTATTTTCATCCTTGAGCTTTCTTTGATTTCGTCCCTCAAATACAATTAGGGCTCGTTTGTTTTCTTAGAAATGGAACTCATTCCATGAATAACATTGTAGATATTAGATTCCTAAAGAAAGTAATTCCTTAGAATTTGATTCGATTCAATTTTTTGTTTGGATGCTAATGGAATTCTTTCCATGAATCAAATACAATATCCTGTTTGGATAGTTATATATGGAATTTACTTATTTGGAGGAAAGTAACCACATCAACTTGTACAAAGTACATGTTAACTTGTACACAACAAAATACACATGTTCCTTGCTACTCACATATGCCTTGATGAGTCATATACATGTGCAATAGATTAGAGCCTAGTTTTACCCCTACAATTTGTCAAGCAACATGCATCACGAAAATACTAATAATAATGCAGATTTGTCTTAAATGTCTACATATCATTGGAACGCATTACTTGCTACTCAATGTGATGTTCAATTCACCCAATACATACTAAGATAACAACATCAAACACACCCAACAACAGTTCAATTCATCCAACCACAACTCGGTTCACTTTTTAAGTTGCTTCAGCAGCCATCTCTTCCTCAATATCACTGGAAGTGCCAATAAGGACTCGTACTTGCTCGCATCACCTGTTAAGATATCAAACAAGTCTAAAAATGTGTCTTCATCTAACCCATCTATCTCCTCCAATGTGCTAAAAATTTCTTTTGATGTCGGTCCTTTTGGTGCTTCATCCATAATAGCTTCAGTGAACATGTCTAATTTCTCCGCCATCATTGAGGTGAAGGAATCACTGGATCGTTGCCTCTTCAAGCTTCCTGAGGTTGTTGATGAAGTAAGCTCTTTACCGGTTCCCTCTTCCTTACTCATATCTCTCGCACCATCAGCTGGGGTCTTTGCCGCTTCACTGGTTGCATGATCTTTCCCAAACACCAAGTTGATCGAGTCCCAATATAAGACTATCTTGTGTCTGTACCCATTAGCTTCTTTATTTTTTCTGCAGAAAACAATTTGAGGTGAGCTCTAGATGATACCATGCATTATTGCCCAGTTTTACTGTAAGTCGCAAACAAATTTTAGAATAGCAGCAAGCAGCAGCAAACAAAAGCAACAAGCACCCATTTTTACTGTAGCAGTAATACAACAGAGCCACAGTTCTCTTTGTCAGAGATAAAAAATCTAGCTGCTCGAAGTACAGTATCAGATCAACAAACAACAGTATGCGAGCCTTTATTTATTTCTTATTCGAATCCAAAAAGGACAACACCAAAAGAAGGAACCAACAAGAAAAAGAAAACAAACAACATCCAAGTTACAGAACCAGTTTGACTGCATTCACAAAGAAGATTATTCAACACACGGTTAGCCAGTGTTGCATGCACCAATTATTCCCAATATAAACTACAGAACTAGTTTTGATAGAACAAATAAAAATAATACATGGATTGCCCTTCAGGGGACAAGCAGCAGACAAACCCTATATATGACCATAATGCCTTGCTCTTGGCTAGCAATTATGACAGCTAAGCATAGATGCTTTGCCACAAAGCTCTGAAGCAGGTTGCATCTCAAAGGACCAGGTAGGCATTATGGTCATCAACAAAAGTTACTGCTCTCAAAATACTAGATTTCAGATTTTCTATGAAAACCAACTTATTAAAGGGCACATGCAAATTTCATATTTGACCATGTAGCTAATGCATATTCATATTCACTAATGCAACGCATTAACCTACAAAAAAAACAAAAAACCATCCTCATATCATTGATGATAGTGTAACAATAGAAAAACAAAAAAACTAAAACTTACTGCCACATAAGACTCCCATTCAGAATCACTATCAACGGATATCTTGTTCTTGTTTGAATCCCAACCAAATCCACTTGTTTCTAGCATACCACTGATGATAGTGTGGTGCTTGTCAAATGTCTTGTTCCTTGACATGATGTTGTCTTTTGTGATTTCCACATTGCACTTTTCTCGAACATTCTTGATAGCAGTCGTGTAGACATAAGACTTCCACCCATTTTGGCATCTGCCACCCTTGTTGTAGTACTCCACGAATGTGTCAAGAAGTGCCTTGTCCATATCATCATTCCAAGAAATGTACCCCCTACCTGAGCCTGACTTCTTACCCTTCTATATATCCTACAAATAAAAAATTACAAAGGTTAGTAGAGTTATTAAGGAGCAACAAAATATTTGCAAAAAAGAAATCTTTAAAAAATTATCATACATTGTCTACATCTCGCATGGTAATCATCAAACATTTGCTTAGCTTTGGTGTCCCTGAAGTTACTCCATTGATTTGATGACTGCACATTGGTAATCATACTCATTTCACTTTGAACATCATGAGATTTGTCGGTGTTTCGAAACCTGGGGGGTCCCTGGACCGACGAGTGAATTGTCGCCGCGTGCCCCAGCCCAGATGGGTCGACGTGAGGCGGAACGCGAAGGGGGGAAAGGAAGCAGCCGGAGGGAGGCAGGCGTGAGAGAGTGGATCCCGTGGCCTTCGTGTTAGCCCCGCGCCTGAGTCGGGTGCGCTTGCAGTAGGGGGATACAAGCGTCCACGCGGGAGTGGGAGCGAGCGGCCTTGCGCGAGCGCCGTCCCGTCCTTCTCCGTGCGGGCCAACCCTCTGTAAGAGGGCCCTGGTCCTTCTTTTATAGGCGTAAGGAGAGGATCCAGGTGTACAATGGGGGGTGTAGCAGAGTGCTACGTGTCTAGCGAAGGAGAGCTAGCGCCCTAAGTACATGCCGTCGTGGCAGCCGGAGGGGTCTTGGCACCCGGTTCGTGTGGTGTCGTGGCCGTCGGAGGAGTGCTGGGGCCTGGCGGAAGGACAACTGTCGGGGCTGTTGAGTCCTTGCTGACGTCCTCTTGCTTCCGTAAGGGGGCCGAGAGCCGCCATCGTCACAGAGCGTGCGGGGCGCCATCATTGCCTATCTGGCAGAGCGAGCCAGATGGGACGCCGGTCTTGTTCCCCGTAGCCTAAGTTAGCTCGGGGTAGGGTAATGATGGCGCCTCCTGTCGACGTGGTCAGTCCGCGCCCTAGGTTGGGCGATGTGGAGGCTCCTCCGAGGTCGAGGTCGAGTCTGTCTTCCGTGGCCGTGGTCGAGTCCGAGCCCCTGGGTCGGGCGAGGCGGAGACCGTCGGCTGAGGCCAGGGCTGAGTCCGAGCCCTGGGGTCGGGCGAAGCGGAGTTCGTCGTCTTCCGGGGTTGAGCCCATGTCCGAGCCCTGGGGTCGGGCGAGGCGGAGTTCGCCGTCTTCCGGGGCTGAGCCCGAGTCCGAGCCCTGGGTCGGGCGGAGCGGAGTTCACCGTCTTCCGGGGCTGAGCCCGAGTCCGAGCCCTGGGTCGGGCGGAGTGGAGTTCGCCATCTTCCGGGGCTGAGTCCGAGTCCGAGCCCTGGGTCGGGTGGAGCGGAGTTCGTCGTCTTCCGGGGCTGAGCTCGAGTCCGAGCCCTGGGTCGGGCGGAGCGGAGTTCGCCGTCTTCCGGAGCTGAGCCCGAGTCTGAGCCCTGGGGTCGGGTGAGGCGGAGTTTCCTATGACGCCCGAGGCTGGCCTTGGCTGCTGTCAGCCTCACTCTGTCGGGTGGCTCAGCAGTCGGAGCAGCGCAGGCGACGCTGTCCTCTTGTCAGACCGGTCAGTAGAGCGGCGAAGTGACCGTGGTCACTTCGGCTCTGTCGACTGGTGGGCGTGCATCAGGATAAAGGTGTCAGGCCACCTTTGCATTAAATGCCCCTGCGATTTGGTCGGTCGGCGTGGCGATGTGGCCAAGGTTGCTTCTTGGTGAAGACTGGGCCTCGGGCGAGCCGATAGTGTGCCTGTTGCTGGAGGGGGGTCCTCGGGCGAGACGTAGGTTCTCCGGGGTCGACTTCCCTTGCCCGAGGCTAGGCTCGGTCGAGGCACGATCATGTCCCTTGAATGGACCGATCCTTGACTTAATCGCACCCATCAGGCCTTTGCAGCTTTGTGCTGATGGGGGTTACCAGCTGAGATTTAGGGGTCTTGAGGGTACCCCTAGTTATGGTCCCCGACAGTAGCCCCCGAGCCTCCAAGGGAGTACTAATACTCGCTTGGAGGCTTTTTGAAAGGGAAATGTGCCCTTGGGCCATTTCTAAGTATTTTGGTGATTGAGTGCCAACACATGTGCTTAATTGTGAATTTATGTACATGGATGAACAAGGTGCAAATCATGAAGTGAAGGTATGTTTCTAAGTCTTAGTACATTGGTTTTGTGTACTAATATAATTGTCTAAGTGTTAGAAACAGAAAGAAGAAGAAAAGAAAAGATAAGACAAAGACTTGGCTGTGTCCAGCCAAGACTCAGTTCGGTCTGGAGCACCGGACTGTCCGGTGTGCACCGGACAGTGTTCGGTGCGCCAGGCCGACTCGGCGCGAACTGGCCGCTCTCGGGAAATTGGCCGACGGCGTACGGCTAAAATTCACCGGACTGTCCGGTGTGCACCGGACTGTCCGGTGAGCCAACGGTCGGCCGGGCCAACGGTCGGCCGCGCAATCTGCGCGGGACACGTGGCGGAGCCAACGGTCGGAAGAAGGCACCGGACTGTCCGGTGTGCACCGGACATGTCCGGTGCGCCAACGGCTCCAGATCTTCCAACGGTCGGCAACGGTCGGAAGCGCCTGTTATGGAAACAAATCGGGCACCGGACAGTGTCCGGTGTGCACCGGACTGTCCGGTGCCCCTGACGACAGAAGGCAAGGATGGCCTTCCGGATTTGCTCTCAACGGCTCCTAGCTGCCTTGGGGCTATAAAAGGAGCCCCTAGGCGCATGGAGGACATATACAAGCAACCTTTGAGCATTCTTGATCATCCACACTTAGTCTTTGCGCTTTCATTTGTGATTCTAAGTGATTCGAGCTCCGTTCTAGTGAGAACTTTGTGATACTCTTGTGAGCTCGATTCTTGGCCGTGTGTGTGCGCGTTTCGCTGTGGATTTGTGTGTGTTGCTTCTCTCCCTTACTCTGTGTTTCATTTGTGATCATATACTTGTAAGGGCAAGAGACTCCAATTTGTGGAGATTCCTTGCAAACGGGATAGTGAAAGGAACAACAAAACACCGTGGTATTCAAGTGGGTCTTTGGACCGCTTGAGAGGGGTTGATTGCAACCCTCGTCCGTTGGGACGCCACAACGTGGAGTAGGCAAGCGTTGGTCTTGGCCGAACCACGGGATAAAACCACTGTGTCACCTCTGTGCTTGATTTTCTTGTGGTACTGTGTTTTGTTGAGACTTCACCTTAGCCACTTGGCAATAATCGTGCTAACACTTAACAAGTTTTTGTGGCTTAAGTTTGAAGTTTTTACAGGATCACCTATTCACCCCCCCCCTCTAGGTGCTCTCAATTGGTATCGGAGCCGTTCTCTTCACAAAGGGACTAACCGCCCGAAGAGATGGATCCTAAGGGGAAGGGGATAGTGATCAACGACAAAGAGAAGGAGACCTTCGTCAACGAGCCGAAGGACGACAAGCCTACCGACTCCGGCTCGGGTCATAGACGGAAGGAAGGGAAGAAGAAAAAGACAAGACGCATCAAGGAGATCGTCTACTACGACAGCGATGAGTCTACTTCTTCCCAAAAGGACGAAGACCACAACGACTATGAGAGAAGGAAACCGGTTAATTCGAACTTTTCTTTTGATTACTCTCGTATTCCGCAAAGTTCACATTCACATTTGCTCTCCATTCCACTCGGCAAGCCCCCACACTTTGATGGAGAGGACTATGGATTTTGGAGCCACAAAATGCGTAGTCACCTATTCTCTCTCCATCCTAGTATATGGGAGATTGTAGAGAGTGGAATGCACTTTGATAGTTCGGATAGTCCCATGTTCATTAATGAACAAATTCATAAGAATGCACAAGCTACTACTGTTCTTCTAGCTTCCTTGTGCAGGGATGAATACCATAAAGTGAGCGGCTTGGATAACGCCAAGCAAATCTGGGACACCCTCAAGATTTCTCATGAGGGGAACGACGTCACCTTGCTCACCAAGATGGAGTTGGTGGAGGGCGAGCTTGGACGATTCGCCATGATAAGGGGAGAGGAGCCAACTCAAACTTACAACCGGCTCAAGACCCTTATCAACAAAATAAGGAGCTACGGAAGCACGCGTTGGACGGATCACGACGTCGTCCGCCTAATGCTCAGGTCCTTTACCGTTCTTGATCCTCATCTCGTGAACAATATTCGTGAGAATCCCAGGTACACGATGATGACGCCCGAGGAAGTACTTGGAAAATTCGTGAGCGGGCGGATGATGATCAAGGAGGCAAGATACGTCGACGACGCGTTGAACGGACCACTCCACGAGCCTCAACCCATTGCTCTAAAGGCAACGAGGAGCAAGGAGTCGCTACCTAGCAAGGTGGCGCAAGTTGAGGCGGCCGGGCTCAATGATGAAGAGATGGCTCTCATCATCAAGAGATTCAAGACGGCGCTAAATGGTCGCAAGGGGCAGCCAAGCAAGACCAAGACAAAGGGGAAGCGCTCATGCTTCAAATGCGGTAAGCTTGGTCATTTTATCGCTAACTGTCCCGATAATGAAAGTGACCAGGAAAAGGGGAACAAAAGAGAGAAGAAGAAGCAATACAAGAAGGCAAAGGGCGAGGCACATCTAGGAAAGGAGTGGGACTCGGATTGCTCTTCGTCTGACTCCGACAACGAAGGACTCGCCGCCACTGCCTTCAACAAATCGGCTCTCTTCCCCAACGAGCGTCTCACATGTCTTATGGCAAGGGAGAAGAAGGTAAGTACTCAAGACTCCACTTATGCTTCGTCTAGTGATAATGAATCTAGTGATGATGATGACATAGATTATTCATGCTTATTCAAGGGCTTAGATAGATCTAAGATAGATAAAATCAATGAATTGATTGATGCATTGAATGATAAGAATAGATTACTAGAAAAACAAGAGGATCTTTTATATGAGGAGCATGATAAATTTGTTAGTGCACAAAATTCTCTTGCTCTAGAAATTAAAAGAAATAAAGTGCTTTCTAGTGAATTATCTTCCTGTCATGAAACCATTGATACCTTAAGAAGTGTTAATAATGATTTAAGTGCTAAACTAGAAGTAGCTAGTAAATCAAATTCCTGTGTTGAAAATGTTAAAATTTGCACTAGGTGTAAGGATTTTGATGTTAATGCCTGTAGTGAACACTTAGTTTCAATTTCCAAACTAAGTGATGAATTGGCTAGTCTTAATGCACAACTTAAGACTAGCAAAAGTGAATTTGACAAGTTAAAATTTGCAAGGGATGCCTATACAATTGGAAGACATCCCTCAATTAAGGATGGGCTTGGTTTCAAGAGGGAAGCCAAGAACTTAACAAGCCATAAGGCTCCCATCTTCGTCAAGGAGAAGGGGAAGGCCCCTATGGCTAGTAGTGCGAAAAAGAACCATGCCTTTATGTATAATGATAGGAGAAATGCTAGAAATGCTTATAATGATTTTGATTCACATGTTTATGATTCTCATGCCATGTTTGCTTCTAGTTCTTCTTATAAGCATGATAGAGATATGCGTAGGAGAAATGTTGTACATATGCCTAGGAGAAATATTGCTCATGTGCCTAGAAAGAATGTTATTCATGCTCCTAGGAAAGTAGTGAATGAACCTTCTATAATTTATTGTGCTTTAAACACTTCCTTTGCTATTTGTAGAAAAGATAGGAAAATAGTTGCTAGGAAGTTGGGGGCAAAATGCAAGGGAGACAGGACTTGCATTTGGGTCCCTAAGGACATTTGTGCTAACCTTGCAGGACCCAACATGAGTTGGGTACCTAAGACCCAAGCCTAAATTTGCCTTGCAGGTTTATGCATCCGGGGGTTCAAGCTGGATTATCGACAGCGGATGCACAAACCATATGACGGGGGAGAAGAAGATGTTCACCTCCTACGTCAAAAATAAGGATTCCCAAGATTCAATTATATTCGGTGATGGGAATCAAGGCAAGGTAAAAGGGTTAGGTAAAATTGCAATTTCTAATGAGCACTCAATTTCAAATGTGTTTTTAGTTGAGTCTCTTGGTTACAATTTGCTATCGGTTAGCCAACTATGCAACATGGGATACAATTGCCTTTTTACTAATGTAGATGTGTCTGTCTTTAGAAGATGTGATGGTTCACTAGCTTTTAAGGGTGTACTAGATGGCAAGCTTTACTTAGTTGATTTTGCAAAAGAAGAGGCCGGTCTAGATGCATGCTTAATGGCTAAGACTTGCATGGGCTGGCTGTGGCATCGCCGCTTAGCACATGTGGGGATGAAGAACCTCCACAAGCTTCTAAAGGGAGAACACGTGATAGGTCTAACAAATGTTTATTTCGAAAAAGATAGACCTTGTGCAGCTTGTCAGACAGGTAAACAAGTGGGAGGAGCACATCACAGCAAGAATGTGATGACCACGTCAAGACCTCTGGAGCTGCTGCATATGGACCTCTTCGGACCCGTCGCCTATCTAAGCATAGGAGGAAGTAAGTATGGTTTAGTTATTGTTGATGACTTTTCCCGCTTCACTTGGGTGTTCTTTTTGCAGGATAAGTCTGAAACCCAAGGGACCCTCAAGCGCTTCCTCAGGAGAGCTCAAAATGAGTTTGAGCTCAAGGTGAAGAAGATTAGGAGCGACAACGGGTCCGAGTTCAAGAACCTACAAGTGGAGGAGTTTCTTGAGGAGGAAGGGATCAAGCACGAGTTCTCCGCTCCATACACACCATAGCAAAATGGTGTGGTAGAGAGGAAGAACAGGACGCTAATCGATATGGCGAGGACGATGCTTGGAGAGTTCAAGACCCCCGAGTGCTTTTGGTCGGAAGCCGTGAACACGGCTTGCCACGCCATCAACAGGGTCTACCTTCACCGCCTCCTCAAGAAGACGTCATATGAGCTACTAACCGGTAACAAACCCAATGTATCTTACTTTCGTGTTTTTGGGAGCAAGTGCTACATTCTAGTGAAGAAGGGTAGAAATTCTAAGTTTGCTCCCAAAGCTGTAGAAGGGTTTTTATTAGGTTATGATTCAAATACAAAGGCGTATAGGGTCTTCAACAAATCATCGGGTTTGGTTGAAGTCTCTAGCGACGTTGTATTTGATGAGACTAATGGCTCTCCAAGAGAGCAAAGTGTTGATTGTGATGATGTAGATGAAGAAGATGTTCCAACGGCCGCTATACGAACCATGGCGATTGGAGACGTTCGGCCACAGGAACAAGATGAACAAGGTCAACCTTCTTCCTCAACAACGGTACATCCCCCAACTCAAGACGATGAACATGTTCATCAAAAGGAGGCGTGTGATCAAGGGGGAGCACAAGATGATCATGTGATGGAGGAAGAAGCGCAACCGGCACCTCCAACCCAAGTTCGAGCAATGATTCAAAGGGATCATCCCGTCGACCAAATTCTGGGTGACATTAGCAAGGGAGTAACTACTCGATCTCGATTAGTTAATTTTTGTGAGCATTACTCCTTTGTCTCTTCTATTGAGCCTTTCAGGGTAGAGGAGGCCTTGCTAGATCTGGATTGGGTATTGGCCATGCAGGAGGAACTCAACAACTTCAAGCGCAATGAAGTTTGGACGCTGGTGCCTCGTCCCAAGCAAAATGTTGTGGGAACCAAGTGGGTTTTCCGCAACAAACAGGACGAGCACGGGGTGGTGACGAGGAACAAGGCTCGACTTGTGGCAAAAGGTTATGCCCAAGTCGCAGGTTTGGACTTTGAGGAGACTTTTGCTCCTGTGGCTAGGCTAGAATCAATTCGTATCTTGCTAGCATATGCCGCTCACCATTCTTTCAGGTTGTACCAAATGGATGTGAAGAGCGCTTTCCTCAACGGGCCAATAAAGGAGGAGGTGTACGTGGAGCAACCCCCTGGCTTCGAGGATGAACGGTACCCCGACCACGTGTGTAAGCTCTCTAAGGCGCTCTATGGACTTAAACAAGCCCCAAGAGCATGGTATGAATGCCTTAGAGATTTCTTAATTGCTAATGCTTTCAAGGTTGGGAAAGCCGATCCAACTCTTTTCACTAAGACTTGTGATGGTGATTTATTTGTGTGCCAAATTTATGTCGATGACATAATATTTGGTTCTACTAATCAAAAGTCTTGTGAAGAGTTTAGCAGGGTGATGACGCAGAAATTCGAGATGTCGATGATGGGCGAGTTGACCTACTTCCTTGGGTTCCAAGTGAAGCAACTCAAGGACGGCACCTTCATCTCCCAAACGAAGTACACGCAAGATCTGCTAAAGAGGTTTGGGATGAAGGACGCCAAGCCCGCAAAGACGCCGATGGGAACCGACGGACACACCGACCTCAACAAAGGAGGTAAGTCTGTTGATCAAAAAGCATACCGGTCAATGATAGGGTCTTTACTTTATTTATGTGCTAGTAGACCGGATATTATGCTTAGCGTATGCATGTGTGCTAGATTTCAATCCGATCCTAAGGAGTGTCACTTGGTGGCGGTGAAGCGAATTCTTAGATATTTAGTCGCTACGCCTTGCTTCGGGATCTGGTATCCAAAGGGGTCTAACTTTGACTTGATTGGGTACTCAGATTCCGACTATGCTGGATGTAAGGTCGATAGGAAGAGTACATCAGGGACGTGCCAATTCTTAGGAAGGTCCCTGGTGTCATGGAACTCTAAGAAACAAACCTCCGTTGCCCTATCCACCGCTGAGGCCGAGTATGTTGCCGCAGGACAGTGTTGCGCGCAACTACTTTGGATGAGGCAAACCCTCCGGGACTTTGGCTACAATCTGAGCAAAGTCCCACTCCTATGTGATAATGAGAGTGCTATCCGAATAGCGGAAAATCCTGTTGAGCACAGCCGCACAAAGCACATTGACATCCGGCATCACTTTTTGAGAGACCACCAGCAAAAGGGAGATATCGAAGTGTTTTATGTTAGCACCGAAAACCAGCTAGCCGATATCTTTACCAAGCCTTTAGATGAGAAGACCTTTTGCAGGCTGCGTAGTGAGCTAAATGTCTTAGATTCGCGGAACTTGGATTGAAATATAGCATACATGTATTTATGCCTTTGATCATGTTCATTCTGCATTTTGTTGCTTATTATGGTGCTCAAGTTGTACAAACACTCCCTGGACCTCACAAGTCCGTTGCAAAGTGATGCACATATTTAGGGGGAGATGTGTTACAACTTGATCCTTTTTGACTAACCATATGCTTGAGTTTGTTTGATTTAGTCTCAAAGGAGAATTGAAAGGGAAAAGGTGGACTTGAATCATGCAAGACTTCCACTGCACTCCAATGAGAGGGTAACTTATTTCCAAGTTCATCTCATGAACTCTTATTGCCATTTGCTCTTAATTGAAGATTTTGGTGAAGCAATGGGGTGAAAGGGCCAAAATTGATCCCGTTTTGGTGCTTGATGCCAAAGGGGGAGAAAATAAAGGCCAAAGCAATAAATGGATCAGCTACCACTTGAGAAATTTGAAAATAGTAGAGTAGAGCTTTTGGTTTGTCAAAACTCTCTTTGTTGTCTCTCTTTTCAAAGTTGGCTAAGTTGGCTTCTTTTGGGAGAAGTAGTAATTATGGGAAAAGGGGGAGTTTTTGAAATCTTTGATCAATCTCTTTTGAATGACTCTCTTTATGCTTCAACATGTGTGTTTAACTTAGAGATAGAGATTTGAGTTTGATTTGCAAAAACAAACCAAGTGGTGGCAAAGGATGATCCATATAAGCCAAAATTGATTCAAAATAAATTTAAGTTTTAATTTGAAGTGAGTTTGCACTTGTTCTAGTTGCTTTATGTTGTGTTGGCATAAATCACCAAAAAGGGGGAGATTGAAAGGGAAATGTGCCCTTGGGCCATTTCTAAGTATTTTGGTGATTGAGTGCCAACACATGTGCTTAATTGTGAATTTATGTACATGGATGAACAAGGTGCAAATCATGAAGTGAAGGTATGTTTCTAAGTCTTAGTACATTGGTTTTGTGTACTAATATAATTGTCTAAGTGTTAGAAACAGAAAGAAGAAGAAAAGAAAAGATAAGACAAAGACTTGGCTGTGTCCAGCCAAGACTCAGTTCGGTCTGGAGCACCGGACTGTCCGGTGTGCACCGGACAGTGTCCGGTGCGCCAGGCCGACTCGGCGCGAACTGGCCGCTCTCGGGAAATTGGCCGACGGCGTACGGCTAAAATTCACCGGACTGTCCGGTGTGCACCGGACTGTCCGGTGAGCCAACGGTCGGCCGGGCCAACGGTCGGCCGCGCAATCTGCGCGGGACACGTGGCGGAGCCAACGGTCGGAAGAAGGCACCGGACTGTCCGGTGTGCACCGGACATGTCCGGTGCGCCAACGGCTCCAGATCTTCCAACGGTCGGCAACGGTCGGAAGCGCCTGTTATGGAAACAAATCGGGCACCGGACAGTGTCCGGTGTGCACCGGACTGTCCGGTGCCCCTGACGACAGAAGGCAAGGATGGCCTTCCGGATTTGCTCTCAACGGCTCCTAGCTGCCTTGGGGCTATAAAAGGAGCCCCTAGGCGCATGGAGGACATATACAAGCAACCTTTGAGCATTCTTGATCATCCACACTTAGTCTTTGCGCTTTCATTTGTGATTCTAAGTGATTCGAGCTCCGTTCTAGTGAGAACTTTGTGATACTCTTGTGAGCTCGATTCTTGGCCGTGTGTGTGCGCGTTTCGCTGTGGATTTGTGTGTGTTGCTTCTCTCCCTTACTCTGTGTTTCATTTGTGATCATATACTTGTAAGGGCAAGAGACTCCAATTTGTGGAGATTCCTTGCAAACGGGATAGTGAAAGGAACAACAAAACACCGTGGTATTCAAGTGGGTCTTTGGACCGCTTGAGAGGGGTTGATTGCAACCCTCGTCCGTTGGGACGCCACAACGTGGAGTAGGCAAGCGTTGGTCTTGGCCGAACCACGGGATAAAACCACTGTGTCACCTCTGTGCTTGATTTTCTTGTGGTACTGTGTTTTGTTGAGACTTCACCTTAGCCACTTGGCAATAATCGTGCTAACACTTAACAAGTTTTTGTGGCTTAAGTTTGAAGTTTTTACAGGATCACCTATTCACCCCCCCCCTCTAGGTGCTCTCACTTTTGCCGCACTTTTTTGCAAGGGGACCAGCCTTTTTTGGTTGCATTCTGTTCCAGTGGGTGCGCACGAGCGCACCCGCTGGGTGTAGCCCCCGAGGCCTCGGAGGAGTAGTTTTACTCCTTTGAGGTCTTAGTGCGTTTCGCAACACTTCGACTGGTCTAGTTGTTCCCTCATGCGAGCTGGCCGTAGCCCGAGTGCACGGTCGGGTCCCAAGTTCTCGGGCTGGTATGTTGATGCTGTCAACGGTTTGGCCGGAGCCGGGTTTGCGAGAGTAGCCCCCGAGCCTCTGCACAGGGCGAGAGGACGGTCAAGGACAGACTCGTCTTTTTTACTTATGCCCCTGCGTCGCCTTTCCGCAAGGAGGAGGGGGGGAAAGCGCCATGTTGCCCTCGGTGGGTGCCGAACATGGTGTCTCTGGTGAGCTGCTGGCGGGTAATCCAAGCGGACGTCTGTGCCCCATTTGTTAGGGGTCGGCTAGAGGCCCAGAGGCACGCCCAAAAGTACCTGCGGGTGATCTGCCGGACCCGGTCCCCTGTCGACGGGGTCCGAGAGCTCGATGCCTCCCTCTGATGGGATTCCGTTACAAGATCATTCCCGTTGGTCTCGGAAATGTCCTAGGGTACCTCGGGAGCGTAGCCCGAGCCTTGGTTATGTATCGAACGTACCCATGGTCATCCCTCGCTCTGTGTCTGAGGCGACTGTGAACCCTTCGAGGGCCAGCCTACGAACCCTTGATCAGTAGTGGGCGTGGAGCCCGTGTGGCCTGAGGCGGCCGTTGAACCCTTCGAGGGGCCGGCCATCGAACCTCTGACCAGTAGTGGGTGTGGAGCCCACCTACTCTGAGGCGGCTGTTGAACCCCTCCGAGGGGCCAGCCTTCGAACCTCTGATCAGTAGGGAGGCTCGGAGCCTGTTTCCTTCACGGAGAAGGGTCCTTTTCGGGGTATCCCCCTTTCCCGGTCCCTGTTGTAAGAGAGAGAAAGAGGAAAAGGAAAAGGATGCGAAGTCGAATGACGCGGCGTACCTTTTTCGACGCGGTCATTATGGCGAAGGCGAAGCGCCGCTTGCTTCTCCCGCCTGAGGCGCCGCCTGTCCTGCCGCGGAGTTAATGCGACGGGGCGAGTGGTTCGTGAGGCGGTCGTCGCGCGTGTGCGCGCCGTTCGAGGAACGGATCACGGGCGCGCCGTCTTCACGCTGTGAGAGAGGGCTCCCCCGCTGCCCCTGGATGGGACGTGAGCTTGGCTGACGACGTGACCGCTGCTTCTGCCCGCCTATCACCGCCATTACTGTCGGCCCAATTTTGACCGCATTTGACCGTCGCGCTTGGCTGGCACTGCAGGGTTGCCTCGAGTCGCGGTATTGACTCCGCAGTCGAGGAGGCACGACAGTGGCGTGAGCGGCGGTGCAGTTGCTCACACGTAGTAACCGGCGCGCCGGTTGTATGACGCGTGGGCCTGGACCTCCATGCTGGGCTTGTTGGAGTTGAAGGGGTGCGCCCACTTGGCACGGTTGCATGCCGCCTGCATGGCTGTTCGCCCTTTCACCCGCTGGTCTGGGCGAAAGTGGAGGAGTGCTTGTAACCGCCGGGTGGTTGCATGTGAGAGCACCTAGAGGGGGGGGTGAATAGGTGATCCTGTAAAACTTGAAACTTAAGCCACAAAAACTTGGTTAAGTGTTAGCACAATAGTCGCCAAGTGGCTAGAGAGGAGTCAAAACACAATAACCACAAGATATCGATCACAGAGATTGCACGGTGGTTATCCCGTGGTTCGGCCAAGACCAATGCTTGCCTACTCCACGTTGTGGCGTCCCAACGGATGAGGGTTGCAATCAACCCCTCTCAAGCGGTCCAAAGACCCACTTGAATACCACGGTGTTTTGCTTGCTTTTCTTAATCCTGTTTGCGAGGAATCTCCACAACTTGGAGCCTCTCGCCCTTACACTTGAAGTTCACAAAGAAGCACGGAGCAAGGAAGGGATTAGCAACGCACACAAGACACAAAAATCAGAGTGTCAACACATACACAAGTCGCAACATGAGCTCGCAACACAACCCAATGAGTTCACAACTCCACAAGAGCTCTATATGCTATCACAAAGAAACAAATGCGCGGAATCGATGTCTTGGTGCCTAGGAATGTTGTAAGTATGCTTGGTGTTCTCCTCCATGCGCCTAGGGGTCCCTTTTATAGCCCCAAGGCAGCTAGGAGCCGTTGAGAACATTCCTGGAAGGCAGATCTTGCCTTCTGTCGACTGGCGCACCGGACAGTCCGGTGCACCACCGGACATCCACTATTCACTGTCCGGTGCAGATTGCTTTCCTTATTTGGCGAAGCCGACCGTTGGAGTCTGAGAGCCGTTGGCACACCGGACACTGTCCGGTGCACACCGGACAGTCCGGTGCACCAATGTGACCGTTGGCTCGGCCACGCATCACGCGCGGAATCCTCGGCTGACCGTTGCCCCGGCTGACTGTTGACTCACCAGACAGTCCGGTGCACCACCGGACAAACCAGTGAATTTTAGCCGTACGCCGTTGAAGGTTTCCCGAGAGCGACGAGTTCGCCTGTGAACGGCTCACCGGATAGTCCGGTGCACCACCGGACAGTCCGGTGATTTATAGCCGTACACCGCCGTCGAAGTCCCGAGAGCAGCCTGTTCGCTGAGCCAGCCTGGCGCACCGGACATTGTCCGGTGCACCACCGGACAGTCCGGTGAACCCAGACTGAGCAGACTTTGGCTGAACTTAGCCATCTCTTCTCCAACTCGATTTTTTCTGTTTCCAGCACTTAGGCACAATACATTAGTCCATAAAATAATGTACTAAGTCTAGAAACATACCTTTTGACATGTTTTGCACTTTGTCCACACCTTTGCATAGATTAGCACAAAAGCATTTGTGTTGGCACTCAATCACCAAAATACTTAGAAATGGCCCAAGGGCACATTTCCCTTTCAATCTCCCCCTTTTTGGTGATTTATGCCAACACAACATAATGCAACTAGAACAAGTGCAATATCAATGCAAATGAAAACTCACGGTTGTTTTGAATCAAATTTGACATATATGGATCACTCTATGCCACCACTTGGTTTGTTTTTGCAAATCAAACTCAAATTCCTATCTCTAAGTCAAATACACTTGTAGAGACATAAAGAGAGGTATTCCAAAGAAATTTGATCAAAGATTTCAAAAACTCCCCCTTTTTCCCATAATCAACACTTCTCCCCACAAGAGGCCAACTTTTGACATAAGAGACAATAAAAGAGTTTTGACAAACCAAAAGCTCTAATCTACTATTTTCAAAATTTCTCAAGTGGTAGCTGATCCATCTATTGCTTTGGCCTTTATTTTCTCCCCCTTTGGCATCAAGCACCAAAACGGGATCAATCTTGGCCCTTTAACCCCATTGCCTCACCAAGATCTTCAAATAAGAATACAAAGGCAATAAGAGTACATGAGATGAACTTGGAATAAGTTACCCTCTCATCGGAGTGCAGTGGAAGTCTTTCATGGTCCAAGTCCATCCTTTCCCTTTCAAACTTCCTTTGAGACTAAAACAAGCAAACTCAAGCATATGGTTAGTCTCAAAGGGTCAAGTTGTAACACAACTCCCCCTAAATATGTGCATCACTTGCACAAGGACTTGTGAGGTCCGGGGAGTGATTGTACAACTTGAGCACCACAAGTAAGCAACAAAATGCATAAGGAACATGATCAAAGGCATAAACACATGTATGCTATAAATCAATCCAAGTTCCGCGAATTTAGGACATTTAGCTCACTTCGCAGCCTGCAAAAGGTCTTTTCATCTAAAGGCTTAGTGAAGATATCGGCTAGCTGGTTCTCGGTGCTAACATGAAACACTTCGATATCTCCCTTTTACTGGTGGTCTCTCAAAAAGTGATGCCGGATGTCAATGTGCTTTGTGCGGCTGTGCTCAATAGGATTTTCCGCTATTCGGATAGCACTCTCATTGTCACATAGGAGTGGGACTTTGCTCAGATTGTAGCCAAAGTCCCGGAGGGTTTGCCTCATCCAAAGTAGTTACGCACAACACTGTCCTGTGGCAACGTACTCGACCTCAGCGGTGGATAGGGCAACGGAAGTTTGTTTCTTAGAGTTCCACGACACCAGGGACCTTCCTAAGAATTGGCACATCCCCGATGTACTCTTCCTATCGACCTTACATCCAGCATAGTCGGAATCTGAATATCCAATCAAGTCAAAGTTAGACCCCTTTGGATACCAGATCCCGAAGCAAGGCGTAGCGACTAAATATCTTAGAATTCGCTTCACAGCCAATAAATGACACTCCTTAGGATCGGATTGAAATCTAGCACACATGCATACGCTAAGCATAATATCCGGTCTACTAGCACACAAATAAAGTAAAGACCCTATCATAGACCGGTATGCCTTTTGATCAACGGGCTTACCTCCTTTGTTGAGATCGGTGTGTCCGTCAGTTCCCATCGGCGTCTTTGTGGGCTTGGCATCCTTCATCCCAAACCGCTTTAGCAAGTCTTGCGTGTACTTTGTTTGGGAGATGAAGGTGCCGTCCTTGAGTTGCTTCACTTGGAACCCAAGGAAGTAGTTCAACTCGCCCATCATCGACATCTCGAATTTCTGCGTCATCACCCTTTAACTCTTCACAAGACTTTTGGTTAGTAGAACCAAATATTATGTCATCGACATAAATTTGGCACACAAAAAGATCACCATCGCAAGTCTTAGTGAAAAGAGTTGGATCGGCTTTCCCAACCTTGAAAGCATTAGCAATTAAAAAATCTCTAAGGCATTCATACCATGCTCTTGGGGCTTGCTTAAGTCCATAGAGCGCCTTAGAGAGCTTACACACGTGGTCGGGGTACCGTTCATCCTCGAAGCCAGGGGCCCGTTGAGGAAAGCGCTCTTCACATCCATTTGGTACAACCTGAAAGAATGGTGAGCGGCATATGCTAGCAAAATACGAATTGATTCTAGCCTAGCCACAGGAGCGAACGTCTCCTCAAAGTCCAAACCTGCGACTTGGGCATAACCTTTTGCCACAAGTCGAGCCTTGTTCCTCATCACCACCCCGTGCTCGTCCTGTTTGTTGCGAAACACCCACTTGGTTCCCACAACATTTTGCTTGGGACGAGGCACCAGTGTCCAAACTTCATTGTGCTTGAAGTTGTTGAGTTCCTCCTGCATGGCCAACACCCAGTCCGGATCTAGCAAGGCCTCTTCTACCCTGAAAGGCTCAATAGAAGAGACAAAGGAGTAATGCTCACAAAAATTAACTAATCTTGAACGAGTAGTTACTCCCTTGCTAATATCACCCAATATTTGGTCGACGGGATGATCCCTTTGAATCGTCGCTTGAACTTGGGTTGGAGGTGCCTTAGGTGCTTCTTCCTCCTCAACTTGAACATCCTGTGCTCCCCCTTGATCATGTGCCTCCACTTGAGGTACCTGTTCGTCATCTTGGGTTGGGGGATACACCATAGTTGAGGAAGACGGTTGATCTTGCTCCAATTTTTCCTGAGGCCGCACATCTCCAATTGCCATGGTGCGTATCGCGGCCGTTGGAACGTCTTCTTCATCTACATCATCAAGATCAACAACTTGCTCTCTTGGAGAGCCATTAGTCTCATCAAATAAAACGTCGCTAGAGACTTCAACCAAACCCGATGATTTGTTGAAGACCCTATACGCCTTTGTATTTGAGTCATAACCTAATAAAAACCCTTCTACAGCTTTGGGAGCAAATTTAGAGGTTCTACCTTTCTTCACAAGAATATAACACTTGCTCCCAAATACACGAAAATAAGACACATTGGGTTTGTTACCAGTTAGCAGCTCGTATGAAGTCTTCTTGAGGAGGCGGTGAAGATAGACCCTGTTGATGGCGTGGCAAGCCGTGTTCACGGCTTCCGACCAAAAACGCTCGGGGGTCTTAAACTCTCCAAGCATAGTCCTCGCCATATCGATGAGTGTTGGCACTGTCTCTCGACAGCAAGGAGATCCAACACGGGTGAATGGAGATGGCAACAGGGCACTCGCGCGTGATGGCAAAAGCTCTGTTAATCTGGCCTCTCACGGGCACTGTGCGGGGGTATTTATAGGTATCCGAGTGCACGGCGCCTTGCGTTAAAGATGCATGTGCCCTCAGGTACCTAGTTTATCCCCAGAATATTCCTATAAAGCGGGGTTACAAGCTGTAATTACATGTACGCCTTTACAAATTAGGCCTGTAACACAACCGCGGCCACGCAGGGCCTGTTACAATGGGCCCGACCTCATGTGGGCCTTGGAGCCGACCGAGGCCGCGCCGTAGGGAGGCGTTGCCGCAGGCCTTCGTCTGGTGCCGAATCGAGCGAAGGGTCTCCATGTTGTCCCTGGTGTCGATCAAGCGAAGAGTGTCCCTGCCTGCTTTACCTGTCAGGGCGGGGGCTAAGCGGTGGAGACTTCGGGCGAAGGGTGGCGTTTCTGCCTTCGCTCCAACATTTGCCCTCCGAGGGACCAGTTCGACAAAGTCACCTGGTGCCGAAGACGTCGCTAGATGGCGGAGACGCTGCCCTCGCTCGAAGTGGTTCCGTGGGGGTTTTTGATGTGACCGTTGATGGACATCGTACTGTTGGACTGCGGGTTTTCCGAAGCGTCGCGCCCTGTGGGATTGCGGGTTTCCCGAGGAGCCGCGCCCTGCCTATAAAGGGGGGCGGGGGACGGCGCTGTTTGCACTTTGCCTTCCGTGCTCCGTGAAAACCCTAGCCGCCCGCCGTCTTTCTGCTCCTCTTCTTCTACTGCTCGCTTTGCTCGTCGGAGATCTGGCTCGAGTGAAGCAGACCGCCCGCCGCCGCCGACGGTACGTAGCAATGCCATCCTCTTCTTCTTCCGCCGATGCCACGCCGCCGGCCGCCGCCTCGTCTGAGGAGACGTTGAGTGGCGTGATGGTGGAGGAGCTGCGCGCCGGCGACTCTGTTGATTTTGGTGTGTCACGGATGACGTCGGCCCGCGTCGAAGAAATGCAGCGCTTGGGCTACTTTGGCGGCGGAGTCGCTCGTGCTCCGGGGACGGAGGAAGTCCCCGAGCCGGAGGGTGAGTTGGTTGTTTTTGAGGCGTTCTTCGTCGCCGGTCTCCGCTTGCCTGCGCACCGGTTTGTTGGCGAAGTCCTGCGTAGATTCAACGTTCAAATTCATCAGCTGACACCGAACGCCGTGGTGGCGCTGGCGAAGTATGTCTGGGCGACGACTTCGTACGGCGGACGGCCGTCGGTTGAAGTTTTTGCAAAGAATTACTGCTTGCATTGGCAGAAGAGGGTGATTGAGGACGGAGTTGCCCAGTTTGGGTCGTGCACATTCACGCCGAAGACCGGCAAGACCACAATGCCAGTAGTGGAGTTGGTTCCGTGCGCCCGCAACAAGTGGGGCAATTGGAATGAATTTTGGTTTTACGTTGCTGAGGCTACTGTCGAAGGCCATGAAGGTCTGCCCGTGTCTGAGATGTGCTCTCACTATTACTCTGCGTATCCGCCCTTTGAAGTGGCAGAAGAGGATGCAGACGAAGGGGCCCTTCGATGCGCCGCCGGCCAGAGCAGTGGTCGTGATTTAGTTGAAGAGTTTGTGGCGTACGGGGTCTGGCCCTTGGCGCACGGCTGGGCGTTGGGCGAAGTGTGCCCTCGCCAGATGCCTTTTCACGGAGGAAGGGTGGTGCGAAGTCCAGCCTTTGCACTGAATTTGCGAAACCGTGACCCGGCCGCCTTTGTGCGTGATGCGGAGGACTTGGCGGTGCGGCTCGTGGGGCGGTACGTGGCGAGGACGGAAGGCCAGCGCAGCTTTGATATTCGCGGGTCAAATGAACGTTTGAACAGGGTCTTCGAATTGAATCAATTGCCGTACGACGGCTACCCTGGACAAGACGAAGCGGACCGCCGTGGGAAGAAGTCGGTGGTGGAGACTGGAGGCGACCCTGCGCTGACGGCCGCCGCCTCCTCAAAAAAGAGAAAATTAGGTACTGCGACGGGAGGAATCGGGGTGTCTGATAGTTTTGCTAGGGAGTTAATGAGGACGTGCGCGGCCCCGGGGGAGAGGATGTCTTCGCCCGAGCTCCGGGAGTCTTCGGCTCGGATGCTGAGGGTTACCGGGGGCTGCTGGCCTAGAAATGTTCCTGTCCCCTGCGCGGCTGAGGAAGACTGTTTTACATCTCGTATGGTTCGTCAGTGGAGGGTTTTTCCTTACGGGCGAAATATCGGTGCTGTTGTGTGGGCAGTGATGGACAAGGATCGCCAAGGGGCAGCGCAAAAACGCCAGGCGACCGTAAGGATTCACGACGCCCGGCCGAAAAGGCAACGGGGAACGGCGAAGGCTGCGGCCTCCAGTGGAGGCAAGCCGCCGCTGGCGGCGAAGGCGGGCGCCGCTGCGCCCAGCAAGGCGCCGGAGACAGCGGCGGGCGCCGGAGTCTCCAAGCCGACGAAGGTGGTGCCGCCGGCCAGCGGAGTGGCGGAGGCTTCGAAGGCGGCCCGAGCGTTGCCGCCGCCGGGCAAGCGCATCGCCGACTTCGGCACCGACATTAGCGTGGACGATTATCTTGGGGGTAAGTCACCCGGCCGCCTCTTTTTTTTTTTTTTTGATTGTTGATGCGCTACAGGGTCGGACGAGGGCCGGCTTGCTATAGCTGTGCCTGCCGGGGCAATCGCGACGGCGAAGGGCGGGACCCTTGGCGCCGGAGGCGAGGTGTCGGCCCTCGCGAAGGTCAGAGACGAGGCTGGCGCGGCGACCCGCCGGCTGAAGGGAGTGACGGAGGCGCTGAATCAGGCGACGGAGGCGCTGAGTCAGGTCCGCCGAGTTTTTTTTTTTTTTTTTTTTTTTACGGCCATGGCCTTACGTGTTCTCTGCAGGTGGCTGACTTCACCAGCCGTACTGCGTCGGGGGCGCTCACGGCAGCCTTGTCTGCCGAAGTCGAGAGACTTCGGACGCAACATGCTGACGCTGTCCGTGAGAAGTCTGCCTCCGACAGCAAGTGTCGTAAACTGGCGGACAAGGTGGCCGCCCTGGAGGAAGAAAAGGCTGATCTCCGGCGCCAGCTGGCGGGGGAGAGGAGGGAGGCCAACGAGGCCGTCGCCAAAGAGCAGGCCGCGCAGGCGGAGGCTAGGCTGGCACGGGCGGAAGCCAATCTTGCCAAGGATCTCGCCGAGGACCTGCGGGGGCGGCTCACCGCTCTCGAGAGCCGCACGAAGGGGGCCGAAGCCGCGGCACGAACGGAGGCCGAACGGACGCGCACACAGCTTATGGCCACATACCGCGAGCTGGGTGCGCGGACCGGTGACTTCGTGGTGCCGGAGCGAGAGGCCGGGCTTCGCTGCTTGGAATGGGTGCAAGAGGAGCTGCAAGAGCTCCCCACTGTCTTGGGTGGATTAATGTCGTTCGCCTCCCTGGTCACCTGCGAGGGGGCAATGAACGCACTCTCTCGCGAAGGGTGACGGCACTATGAGGCCTTCGACCAGGCGGATGAAGATTTTGGGCGAGACGTCTATAAGGTCGAAGACCCCGTGGTGAAGGAGTCCGCCGGCGCCCTCTATGATCGGATGTGGGGTCTGTATGGTGGTGAAGTGGTCAGGGAGCGGGCCGAGGCTGCGAGGGCTCAGGTAACGTTGTCGTTTGTTTGGCGTTTGCTGGATGTGGTCTGTGCGTGTGTTTGCTGACTTTTTGTATGTTTTGTTTTAGGCGGAGCGAGGCGAGCGGGTGGACGATTTCGGAGCGCTGAACGACGCCCTGCCTGACCCGGAGCCGGCCCCGGAGACTACGGAAGACGCACCAGGCGCCCCCACATCTGCTGCGACAGTTGAAGACCTGCCCATGAAGGTGGCCGAAGGCGCTCCCGATGCCCTCGCAGCAGCCGCGCCGACCGTCGAAGATCCGACGGCGGAGGCGGTGGAAAGAATGGCGGGAGAGGCGGCGGAGACAACGGCGGAGGCACCCGCCGCGTCAGGGCCCTCGCAGGTGGCATAGTGGTTGTCTAGGGTTAGGAAATTTTGGATGTTTGTACTGAACTTTGGTTGCTGCGCAGGTTCAAGATTTTGGGCCTGCGCACGCAACCACTGCTACTGAGTTTTTGGCGGCCTCGACCGCGGAAGGTGGTGATCAATATAGTGGGTCTGCATCTGAGTTTTTTGACTTTGCTGACTCCGGGAGCTCGGTTGAGTGGACTGAGGAGTCGTCGGAGGAGAATTTGGATTATTTTACGGCCTTGGACGTGGCTGCGGCGGAGGCCTCGTCACACGCCGCGGACGCGTCGGACGTGCCAGGCCCTAGCGCTGGGCGCCGTCGACGAAGGGCGGTTGCAAAACGTAGGGTTAGCGCGGAGGAGCGGGCTTTGCTTCGTGTGAGTGGGGCCGGTCGGCAGGAACTGTTGTCTCTGCCGACCGCCGAGAGTGTAGGTGAGGGGGAACTGCGAAGGCTTTTTGCGGGTGAGGAGCTCAGGATAATGTTATTTAATTATAGGGAGATGGGAATTATTCCTAAAGTTGAACCGATGTAGAGTGTGGTGTCCTCGCTTGTGTATGTAGAGTCTTGTATGGTGGAATTGTGTGCCCTCGCGTGCATGTGTGTGAAGGCGTTTTGTACTAACTGATTCGTTCGGCTGCGCTGTGCTTGGTTGATTATAATTGGTCTTGGCGTGAATGGTTCGATGTTGTCGTTTCGGCCGTTGTTGTGCTAGTCCAGGCGTACCCTTAAGTGTCTTCTGCACAGATAGTCTTCGGTTTTTTCGCACTTGCTGTATTAAACCGGTTGCACCCTTAGGCGACCTCCGCGCGGATAGTCTTCGCGATAGACTTAGATTTTTTCCGCACCTGTTGTGCTAATCCGGCTGCACCCGTAGGCGACTTCGGCACGGATAGTCTTCGCGATAGACTTAGATTTTTTCCCGGCTGCACCCTTAGGCGACTTCTGCACGGATAGTCTTCGCGATAGACTTAGATTTTTTCCGCACTTGTTGTGCTAATCCGGCTGCACCCGTAGGCGACTTCGGCACGGATAGTCTTCGCGATAGACTTAGATTTTTTCCCGGCTGCACCCTTAAGCGACTTCTGCACGGATAGTCTTCGCGATAGACTTTGATTTTTTCCCGGCTGCACCCTTAGGCGACTTCGGCACGGATAGTCTTCGCGATAGACTTAGATTTTTTCCCGGCTGCACCCTTAGGCGACTTCTGCACGGATAGTCTTCGCGATAGACTTAGATTTTTTCCGCACTTGTTGTGCTAATCCGGCTGCACCCGTAGGCGACTTCTGCACGGATAGTCTTCGCGATAGACTTAGATTTTTTCCGCACTTGTTGTGCTAATCCGGTTGCACCCGTAGGCGACTTCCGCACGGATAGTCTTCGCGATAGACTTAGATTTTTTCCCGGCTGCACCCTTAGGCGACTTCTGCACGGATAGTCTTCGCGATAGACTTAGATTTTTTTCGCACTTGTTGTGCTAATCCGGCTGCACCCTTAGGCGACTTCTGCGCGGATTTGTCGCACGCGAGGGTAGCTAGCGCTTAGCCTCGCGGTGACCTTGTGGTGGTCGAATGTCGAAGACCGTCATCGCGGTCTTTTTCGACGCATGTCTTTTTGCGGGGGATTTTTTACGCATATATTACATGGCTCCGCCTCGTTAAAAACCTCACCCCCCGGGAGGAAAAGAGTGCGGGCCGGTGCAAGATTGTTTTTGCAAATTACAAGGGCGAAGACAGCCCTGAGGATTCAAACAAAAAATTTGCGGAGGTTGTCAATGTTCCAGGAATGCTCCAGGTCCTCGCCGGTTGGCGTTGTGAGCCTGTATGCGCTGGGGGAGGCCTTCGTCTTGACGATGAAAGGGCCCTCCCACTTGGGCTCCAGCTTGCCCCTTGACTCCGTCCGAGCTGTCCGAATGAGCACGAGGTCCCCCTCGCTGAACTCCCTCGGGGTGACTGAGTGGTCGCGCCATGCTTTGGTCTGGGCTTGATACTTGTTCAGAGCTTGTAGGGCGAAGACACGGTCTCCGTCGATGAGATCCTTTGAAGTCGGTTCGTCCACATCTGGGACGGCTGACGGGACCGTTCGCGGGGACCCGTGCTTTATTTCCTGCGGGGTCATGGCCTCCGATCCGTATAACAGACGGAAAGGAGTAAACCCGGTCGCCCTGCACTCAGTCGTGTTTAGTGCCCAGACTGCCTCAGGTAAGAAATCGCTCCATTTGCCCTTTTTTTCATCGAGGAGCATTTTTTTGATAGCTGTGAAGATTTTTCCGTTGGCGCGCTCCACGACCCCGTTGGACTGCGGATGGTAGACTGAGGCGAAGGCAAGCTTGGTGCCAATGGAGAAACAAAAATCCTTGAAGTCTTGGTTATCAAACTGTTTGCCGTTGTCGACCGTTAACTCGGACGGTACTCCGAAACGGCAAACGATGTTCTGCCAGAAGAATTTTTGGGCAGTTTTTGATGTTATTGTGGAGACAGCCCGTGCCTCGATCCATTTGGTGAAGTACTCGACCGCGATGAAGGCGAACTTGAGGTTCCCCTGAGCGGTGGGCAGGGGTCCAACAATGTCGAGACCCCAGCGCTGGAGAGGCCATGTGTGGGCGATCAGCTTTGTGTACTGCGAAGGGCCGCCTGACCGAGGAGAGAACTTCTGGCAGGCTTCGCAGGACCGAGTGACCCGGTTCGCGGCGCAAATCATTGCTGGCCAGTAAAAACCCTGGTGTATCACCTTAGCAGCTAGGGCCCTTGGCCCCGCGTGCGAGCCGCACGTGCCACTGTGGACTTCACGTAGGACCTGCATGCCTTCGGCCTCAGTGACGCACTTAAGCATTGGTTGGCTGACCCCTTTTTTGTAGAGTTGGCCTTCAATAAGAGCGAAGTCCCGGCTTCGATGTCTGAGGCGCTTGGCCTCACTGATGTCGGCTGGGTGATAAAACCCCTGCAGGAACAGGGTAATGGGTGCTCGCCAGTCTTCGGTCATGATGAGGTTGACTGTACGGTGGCCCTCGATGTCATTGGTTATATGGAGCCCTTCGGGGCTCCGGACTACTGGCGTGCCGATGACGTGGAAGAACACGTCGGAGGGCAGAGTTTCGCCCCTGGCCGCGGCCTTGGCCAATGCGTCGGCCTCCTCATTCTTGGCCCGGTCCACATGCTGCACGGTGAACCCCTTGAACTGTCTCTCGAGACTTCGGATGGCCGCGAGGTACTGCATGAGCGCGGGGTCCTTGGCTGCATAGTCTTTGTCGACCTGGCCGGCAACTACCTTGGAGTCAGTTTTGATGATGCAAGTGGTGACTCCGAGGGCCCTCAGCTTGCGGAGGCCGAGGATGACTGCTTCGTATTCTGCTATATTATTTGTGCACCTGTCGGATTCCAGATTGAAGCTGAGTCGTGCTGCATATCTGTGCTTGACCCCGACTGGTGATGTTATGATTGCAGCGACGCCTGCCCCCGCATGGCACCATGCGCCATCGCAATGGATCGTCCAGACCTTCTCTGTGGTCGGGTCCGGCTGTGCTACTGGCCCGGTCCAGTCGACGACGAAGTCTGCCAGGACTTGCGATTTGATGGCTGTCCTGGGCTCGAAGCTGATGTGGTAGCCGGAGAGTTCGGCTGCCCACTTGGCGATCCTTACCGATGCCTCCGGGTTTCTAAACAGTTCGCCGAGCCCCCTATCTGAGGTGACGCGGACCTTGAATGCTTCAAAATAATGGCGCAGCTTGCGCGAGGACATAACGACTGCGTAGGCGATCTTCTCCAGCTCTGTCATGTTGCATTTGGACGGAGTCAGGACCTCGGAGACGTAATAAACAGGGCACTGTCTGACAGTGCCTTCGACTGTCTGCTCCTGCACTAGTGCCGCGCTGACCGCGTGCGGCGAAGCCGCGACATAGAGCAATAAGGGGAGCGAGGAGTCGGGGCTCGTGAGGGTGGCCAGCTCCGTTAAGTACTGCTTTAATGAGGCGAAGGCCGCTGCTTGCTCCGGCCCCCAAGCGAAGTCTTTTGCGCCGCGGAGAGTTTTGAGGAAAGGAAGACTTCGCTCGGCCGACCTGGAAATGAATCTGTTGAGAGCGGCCAATCTGCCTGTCAGACGCTGGACATCCCTGGTGGACTGCGGAGGCGACATGTTGATGATGGCCTGGATCTTAGTTGGGTTAGCCTCGATGCCGCGGTGCGACACCAGGTAGCCCAATATCTTGCCCTGGCGAACACCGAAAACGCACTTTTCCGGGTTTAAGCGGAGTCGTGCGTCTCGCATGTTTGCGAATGTCTCGGCCAGGTCGGCGAGGTGGTCCTCCTTATTTTTGCTGGCGACGACGATGTCGTCCACATATGTAAATATATTTCTGCCGACCTGTCCCTCGAGTACTGTTTTGGTGAGTCTGGAGAATGTGGACCCGGCGTTCTTGAGACCCTCCGGCATTCTGATGAAGCAATAAGTGCCGAAGGGTGTTATGAAGCTGGTGCTAGCCTTGTCTTCCTCCTTCATGTATATCTGGTGATAGCCGGAGAAGCAGTCGAGGAGAGACATGACCTCGCACCCGGCCGCGCTATCGACTATTTTGTCGATCCGTGGCAACGGGAAATTGTCTTTTGGGCAGGCCTTATTGAGACTGGTGAAGTCTATGCACATCCGCCATTTCCCGCTTTTTTTCTGCGCCATTACAACATTGGAGAGCCATGTGGGGTAAGCCACTGGCTCAATGAATTTAGCCTCTAGGAGGCGGTGCACCTCCGCCTTGGCGGCCTCTGTCTTTTCATCGGACATTTTGCGAAGCTTTTGCTTTCTTGGTCGCACCGAGGGGTCGATCCCCAGACTGTGCTCGATTATGGATCGGCTGACTCCGACCAGGTCGAGGGCGGACCAGGCGAAGACATCTTTATTCTTGGCCAGGCAGCAGAGAAGCTTCTCTTCTTCATGCGAAGTGAGGTCTTCGCTGATAGTGACTGTCTGCTTGGGCATGGCCTGATCGAGGGGGACAGTCTTGGTCCCATCCTGACTCTGCAGCTGAGCCTTGTCGTGGTGCTTGTCAGTTGGGCTGGCGGGCGCAGGGACCTCGCACTGTGTCGTGAGACAGTGCACGTTCCTCTGACCAGGCACGAAGTCCCGCTCTATGTTGCGCGCAGCTTGCTGGTTACCGCGGACTGTGATTACGCCTAGAGGGCCTGGTATCTTCATGCACAAATACAGTCCGTGGATGGCAGCTTCAAACTTATTGATGGAGCCCCGACCCATGATGGCGTTGTATGGATATACCATATCCACAATGTCAAAAGTCACTTGCTCGCTTCGGGCATTGGGTGCTACACCGAAGGAGAGGGGCAACTCTATTTTGCCGACGGGGAAGGTGCCTTTGCCGCCGAAGCCATACAACGGGTTGTCCGAAGGCTTGAGCAGGCTGTGGCTGATGCCCATGCGATCGAAGGCATGGAGGAAGATGATGTCCGCCTGGCTGCCGTTGTCAACGAGGACCTTGTGTAGGTCCCACCCTGCCACGCTGCAATTGATGACCATGGCATCGCAGTGGGGGGCGCTACGCAAGTCGACGTCCCGTGCGTCGAAGGTGAGCGGTATGTGGGACCACTTCGTCTGCACAACTGGGCCCGTGATAGCGACATGGTTTACGCTGCGGTAGTGGTCCCGCTTCTGCCGCTTGGTGTCGAAGTCGGTGCTGGACCCCCCAGTTATCATATGAATGACTCCGCGATAAGGTTGATCGGTGAAGTCTTCCTGTTTTGGGGCGTGGGGGATGTTTTGTTGCTGCTGGTGTGGTGGTGGAGGCGGAGGATGTACGATTTGTACTTCCTGATGATGTTGGTAAGCGTGGTGCGGTGGATGCGGGGCGGGAGCGTGGATATATGGTGGAGGGGGTGGCTGGTAGTTATGCGCGACAATTCTGGGGTTGTCGGCTGGCTGCGCCCTCGCCATTCTGTCTCTGGTGGCCTTTACTTCGGGGCAGTCTTTAGTTTGGTGGGCGCAGTCTTCGCCATGGAAAAGGCAGTAAAATCGGCGCGGCGGAGGGGGTGGCTGCGCACGCCCTCGGCCCCTGCCGCGAGTCCCACTTCCGCGGCCCTGGGGGGGATATTCCTGGCGACGAAGGGGGTCAGCGGCCGGCTGCTGGTTGGCGATGTTGTGCACTTGCTGCTGACCGCGGCCATCCCGACCGGAGTCTGGCTGCGGAGTCCTTGTCCACGTGCGGCTGGACTGCGGAGCATCTTTTGGCTTCCGCTGGGACTCAATCTTGCGCTGGTGGAGCTCCTCGGATCTGGCGTACTTTTCAAACAGCTGGTATAACTCTTGGAGGTTCTTGGGCGGGTCCCTGATGCAATGACTGTAAAGGACGCCAGCGCGAAGACCACTGATAGCATAGTGGATGGCAATCTGGTCATCGACTGAGGGTAGCTGTGACTTGAGTGTCAAGAATTTGCGGTAATATTCCCTCAGGGTCTCCTTCTCTAGCTGCTTGCAGAGCGAGAGCTCGGCCAGGGCGTCGGTGTCCGGGCGGTACCCCTGGAAGTTGAGGAGGAACTTGTCCCGGAGACTTCTCCAGGAATCGATGGACAGCGGAGGCAACCTGGTGAACCAGGTGAGCGCGGGGCCCTCGAGGGCGATGATGAAGGACTTCGCCATTGTGGCGTCGTCCCCCCGGACGATGCGACGGCGACCTGGTAACTCATTATGTACTGAGCCGGGTCGGTGCTGCCGTTGTACTTGGGGTAGGTCCCAGCCCGGAAGTTGGCTGGCCACGGCGTCACTTGCAGGTGAGGCGCCAGGGGGCTTCGCTCATCGAGGTAGTTGACCCCTTGGAATGGCGCGGCGTGCGGGAAAGTGAAGTCGCGCTGGGGGAAACGCGGGTCCTCCGGCTGCGCGCGGTGCTGCAGGGGTGGCCCATGCTGCAGGCCGGGGTGGCCTTCGCGCGTGTCTTCGTTTTGTGCGCGCTGCTGGAGGGATGACTCGTGCCGCGGGCTGAGGTGGCCTTCGCGCTGCATCAGCGCGATCTCCCGCTTGAGTTCCTGGGCCTTGTGCTCTTCGTCGCGGATCATCTGCCGCACTTTGGCGAGTGCGGACACACGCTGGCGCTTGGCCTCCAGTATCTCCTTCTGCCTCTGGAGGTTGCGGTTCTTGAGGCGCAGGGCGCGCAGCTGTAGCTGTTCTTCTGTTGAGATGCCGAGGACCTCGCCGTCCTCGACGAGATCCGCGCCCTCCGGTGGAGTGATGTCTGAGGGAGGTGCGAGGCCTGAGGGTTGTCCCTCAGGGTCGCAGGTGCGGAGGGTGTCGTCTTCAGTGGCCTCTTGGTGGGTGGATTGGGTGAGGGCGAGGGCCTTGCCCTTCCTTGCGGCGAGCAGTGCTGCCTTCGCAGCCTCGTCATTCTTCGGGTTAGCTCGCTTGGGTGCCATCGCGGGTGGTTGTCTCGTAGCACGAACGGTGGGCGCCAAATGTTGGCACTGTCTCTCGACAGCAAGGAGATCCAACACGGGTGAATGGAGATGGCAACAGGGCACTCGCGCGTGATGGCAAAAGCTCTGTTAATCTGGCCTCTCACGGGCACTGTGCGGGGGTATTTATAGGTATCCGAGTGCACGGCGCCTTGCGTTAAAGACGCATGTGCCCTCAGGTACCTAGTTTATCCCCAGAATATTCCTATAAAGCGGGGTTACAAGCTGTAATTACATGTACGCCTTTACAAATTAGGCCTGTAACACAACCGCGGCCACGCAGGGCCTGTTACAATGGGCCCGACCTCATGTGGGCCTTGGAGCCGACCGAGGCCGCGCCGTAGGGAGGCGTTGCCGCAGGCCTTCGTCTGGTGCCGAATCGAGCGAAGGGTCTCCATGTTGTCCCTGGTGTCGATCAAGCGAAGAGTGTCCCTGCCTGCTTTACCTGTTAGGGCGGGGGCTAAGCGGTGGAGACTTCGGGCGAAGGGTGGCGTTTCTGCCTTCGCTCCAACAATGAGCGTCCTGTTCTTCTTCTCTACCACACCATTTTGCTGAGGTGTGTAGGGAGCGGAGAACTCGTGCTTGATCCCCTCCTCCTCAAGGAACTCCTCCACTTGAAGATTCTTGAATTCAGACCCATTGTCGCTCCTTATCTTCTTCACCTTGAGCTCAAACTCATTTTGAGCTCTCCTGAGGAAGCACTTGAGGGTCCCTTGGGTTTCAGTTTTATCCTGCAAAAAGAATACCCAAGTGAAGCGGGAAAAATCATCAACTATAACAAGACAATACTTACTTCCTCCTATACTCAGATAGGCGACGGGTCCGAAGAGATCCATATGAAGCATCTCCAAGGGTCTTGATGTTGTCATCACATTTTTGGTGTGATGAGAGCCTCCCACCTGTTTCCCTGCTTGACAAGCTGCACAAGGTCTATCTTTTTCGAAATGTACATTAGTTAGACCTATCACGTGTTCTCCCTTTAGAAGCTTGTGGAGGTTCTTCATCCCCACATGTGCTAAGCGGCGATGCCACAACCAGCCCATGCAAGTCTTAGCCATTAAGCATGCATCTAGACCAGCCTCTTCTTTTGCAAAATCAACCAAATAAAGTTTGCCGTCTAGTACACCCTTAAAAGCTAGTGAACCATCACATCTTCTAAAGACAGACACATCTACATTTGTAAATAGACAATTATATCCCATTTTGCATAATTGACTAACCGATAACAAATTATATCCAAGTGACTCAACTAAAAACACATTAGAAATAGAGTGCTCAGATGAAATAGCAATTTTACCTAACCCTTTTACCTTGCCTTGGTTCCCATCACCGAATATTATTGAATCTTGGGAATCCTTGTTCTTGACATAGGAAGAGAACATCCTCTTTTCCCCCGTCATGTGGTTTGTGCATCCGCTGTCGATAATCCAGCTTGAACCCCCGGATGCATAAACCTGCAAGGCAAATTTAGGCTTGGGTCTTAGGTACCCAACTCTTGTTGGGTCCTACAAGGTTAGTCACAATTGTCTTAGGGACCCAAATGCAAGTTTTATCACCCTTGCATTTTGCCCATAATTTCCTAGCAACTATCTTCCTATCCTTTCTACAAATAGCAAAGGAAGCATTTAAAGCATGATAAATTGTAGAGGGTCCATTCATAACTTTCCTAGGAACATGAACAATATTCTTTCTAGGCACATGATGAATATTTTTCCTAGGCATATCTCTACCATGCATATAGGAAGAACTGGAAGCAAACATAGAATAAGAATCACAGGCATGTGAATCAAAAGCATTACAACTCCTATGAGACTGTCTTCTATCATTGTACATAAAAGCATGGTTCTTTTTAGTACTGCTTGCCATAGGGGCCTTCCCTTTCTCCTTGGCGGAGATGGGAGCCTTATGGCTTGTTAAGTTCTTGGCTTCCCTCTTGAAGCCAAGCCCATCCTTAATTGAGGGGTGTCTACCAACCGTGTAGGCATCCCTAGCAAATTTTAGTTTATCAAAATCACTTTTGCTAGCCTTAAGTTGGGCATTAAGACTAGCCATTTCATCATTTAACTTTGCAATAGAAGCTATCTGTTCACTACAAGCATCAATATCAAAATCTTTACATCTATTGCAAATAATAACATTTTCTACACAAGTTGTTGATTTACTAGCTATTTCTAACTTAGCATTCAAATCATCATTAATGCTCCTTAAGCTAGAAATTGTCTCATGGCAAGAAGATAATTCACAAGAAAGCATTTCATTTCTTTTAACTTCTAAAGCATGAGATTTTTATGCTTCTACAAATTTGTCATGTTCTTCATACAACAAATCTTCTTGTTTTTCTAAAAGCCTATTCTTATCATTCAAGGCATCAATCAATTCATTAATTTTATCTACCTTGGTTCTATCTAGGCCCTTAAATAAACATGAATAATCTATTTCATCCTCATCACTAGATTCGTCCTCACTTGAAGAAGCATAAGTAGAGTCTCGAGTACATACCTTCTTTTCCCTTGCCATAAAGCATGTGTGACGCTCGTTGGGGAAGAGGGATGACTTGTTGAAGGCGGTGGCGGCGAGTCCTTCATTGTCGGAGTCGGAGGAGGAGCAATCCGAATCCCACTCCTTTCCTAGATGTGCCTCGCCCTTGGCCTTCTTGTAATTTTTCTTCTTTTCCCTCATGCTCCCGTGTTCCTGGTCACTTTCATTATCGGGACAGTTAGCAATAAAATGACCAATCTTACCGCATTTGAAGCATGAGCGCTTCCCCTTGGCTTTGGTCTTGCTTGGCTGTCCCTTGCGACCCTTAAGCGTCGTCTTGAAGCGCTTGATGATGAGGGCCATTTCTTCATCGTTTAGCCCTGCCGCCTCAACTTGCGCTACCTTGCTAGGTAACGCCTCCTTGCTCCTTGTTGACTTGAGAACAATGGGTTGAGGCTCATGGATTGGACCGTTCAACGCGTCGTCGACGTACCTCGCCTCCTTGATCATCATTCGCCCGCTTACGAATTTTCCTAGGACTTCTTCGGGCGACATTTTGGTGTACCTGGGATTCTCACGAATATTATTCACCAAATGAGGATCAAGAACGGTAAAAGACCTTAGCATCAGTCGGACGATGTCGTGGTCCGTCCATCGCGTGCTTCCGTAGCTCCTTATTTTGTTGATAAGGGTCTTGAATCGGTTGTATGTTTGGGTTGGCTCCTCGCCCCTTATCATCGCGAATCGTCCAAGCTCGCCCTCCACCAACTCCATCTTGGTGAGCAAGGTGACGTCATTCCCCTCATGAGAGATCCTGAGGGTGTCCCAGATTTGCTTGACATTGTCCAAGCCGCTCACCTTATGATATTCGTCCCTGCACAGAGAGGCTAACAACACAGTAGTAGCTTGTGCATTTCTATGAATCTGTTCATTTATAAACGTAGGACTATCCGAGCTATCAAATTTCATTCCACTTTCCACAATCTCCCAAATGCTTGGATGGAGAGAGAATAGGTGACTACGCATTTTGTGGCTCCAAAATCCGTAGTCCTCTCCATCAAAGTGAGGAGGTTTGCCAAGTGGAATGGAGAGCAAATGTGAATTTGAACTTTGAGGAATACGCGAATAATCGAAAGAAAAGTTTGAGTTAACCGTCTTTCGTTTGTCGTAGTCATTGTCGTCGTTGTCCTTATAAGAGGAAGTGGACTCATCACTGTCGTCGTAGTAGACGATCTCCTTGATGCGTCTCGTCTTCTTCTTCCTTCCATCTTTGCGTCTATGGCTCGAGCCCGAGTCGGTAGGCTTATCATCCTTAGGCTCGTTGACGAAGGACTCCTTCTCTTTGTCGTTGATCACGATTCCCTTCCCCTTAGGATCCATCTCTTCGGGCGATTAGTCCCTTTGCGAAGAGAACGGCTCTGATACCAATTGAGAGCACCTAGAGGGGGGGTGAATAGGTGATCCTATAAAACTTGAAACTTAAGCCACAAAAACTTGGTTAAGTGTTAGCACAATAGTCGCCAAGTGGCTAGAGAGGAGTCAAAACACAATAACCACAAGATATCGATCACAGAGATTGCACGGTGGTTATCCCGTGGTTCGGCCAAGACCAATGCTTGCCTACTACACGTTGTGGCGTCCCAATGGACGAGGGTTGCAATCAACCCCTCTCAAGCGGTCCAAAGACCCACTTGAATACCACGGTGTTTTGCTTGCTTTTCTTAATCCCGTTTGCGAGGAATCTCCACAACTTGGAGCCTCTCGCCCTTACACTTGAAGTTCACAAAGAAGCACGGAGCAAGGGAGGGATTAGTAACGCACACAAGACACAAAAATCAGAGTGTCAACACGCACACAAGTCGCAACAAGAGCTCGCAACACAACCCAATGAGTTCACAACTCCACAAGAGCTCTATATGCTATCACAAAGAAACAAATGCGCGGAATCGATGTCTTGGTGCCTAGGAATGTTGTAAGTATGCTTGGTGTTCTCCTCCATGCGCCTAGGGGTCCCTTTTATAGCCCCAAGGCAGCTAGGAGCCGTTGACAACATTCCTGGAAGGCAGATCTTGCCTTCTGTCGACTGGCGCACCGGACAGTCCGGTGCACCACCAGACATCCACTGTTCACTGTCTGGTGCAGATTGCTTTGCTTATTTGGCGAAGCCGACCATTGGAGTCTGAGAGCCGTTGGCACACCGGACACTGTCCGGTGCACCAATGTGACCGTTGGCTCGGCCACGCATCACGCGCGGAATCCTCGGCCGACCGTTGCCCCGGCTGACTGTTGACTCACCGGACAGTCTGGTGCACCACCGGACAGACCGGTGAATTTTAGCCGTACGCCGTTGAAGGTTTCCCGAGAGCGACGAGTTTGCCTGTGAACGGCTCACCGGACAGTCCGGTGCACCACCGGACAGTCCAGTGATTTATAGCCGTACACCGCCGTCGAAGTCCCGAGAGCAGCCTGTTCGCCCGAGCCAGCCTGGCGCACCGAACACTGTCCGATGCACCACCGGACAGTCCGGTGAACCCAGACTGAGCAGACTTTGGCTGAACTTAGCCATCTCTTCTCCAACTCGATTTTTTCTGTTTCCAGCACTTAGGCATAATACATTAGTCCATAAAATAATGTACTAAGTCTAGAAACATACCTTTTGACATGTTTTGCACTTTGTCCACACCTTTGCATAGATTAGCACAAACGCATTTGTGTTAGCACTCAATCACCAAAATACTTAGAAATGGCCCAAGGGCACATTTCCCTTTCAGCATGCACCACGCGCGCATGGCGGTTTGGCTTCTTCTCCCCTGGACCGGCTTGCATGACGTGTGGGACCTAGCCCCGCGCCGTGGGGGGAGGGGAATCTTGGAGCGTGTTGGAGAAGACTCAACCCGCAACGGTTGAGGATGCAAGTGGGGAGAGTCGCCTTTAAAAGGGGGCGACCCCCTTGGAGGGCAACCATGTCTTCGCGCTCCCCACATGCATCGTGTCTTCCCACCTTCCGAGCCCCCGGGCGGGGGACGCCCGGAATCCTTCCGTCTTGTCGTCGGAGGAACGCAACTTCGTGGAAGTTGGTACCTTTCAGCCATCGTTCGGCTTCAAGGATTTTCATCATGCAGCCCGACCGCACCCCTCCGCCGGCGGTCACCCAAGACGGTGACCTCCAGTTCGATGGTGGGGGAAAGCAAGCCGGGCTGCCTCTGCCCCTCCCTCAGCCTCAAGGATTTTCATCACCAGTGCTGGGGAGGGGAGTGTGCCGAGTTGGGGTCGGTCCCTGTGCGGGCGGCGGCCCGCTCCTTCCCTCAGTGATCGGGGGGAAGGGCGTCCGCCGTTCATGGCATGGGCAGCTGCCGTGTGCCCGGCTCTCGGACACGAGTGGCTTCGGAGCCGCTCCCGGCGCCGCCTTTCGCCACGACAGCTGTAAGAGGTTCCTCCGCCGGCGAGCTAGTCGGTGCCGCCCACGGACCGACCTCCAACTCTACGGCCTTCTGCCCATCCTTGCCTCTCGAGTTGGGGGCATGGGCGAGGGCCTCATGGCAGCAGCATCCGCCCTGAGGTCATCGCTGCCGCTGTTCGGCCCTCCGGAGCAGAAGTCGTCGTCGTCGCCGCTGCTGGGGCGGGCGACGACAAGCCGTTCGTCGGTCTTCTGTTGCTCCGCAGGCCCCCCTCCAATTGTGTGGGGTTGTTCGTACCTGCGGAGGTGGAACCGGAGTTCCGTTTGTAATGGCACTTTGAGTGCCGGTGTTTTGTTCATCGCGGCTATCGAGGCCTGAACATGTATGTGTTTTCGGCATGGAGCCGTGTTTTTTCTTCATTTCGAGCACTGAGACTCGCCTTGTCGATTATCTGAACCGCTTCACCGAGCGTGAGTTGCCTCGTGCAAAGGAGACGAGTGAGGTATCCGTATCCCGGAGGCGTAGGAGTCCCTCGGCTCGGCCGGCCTTGCTGTCCGAGGCTTCTCTTGCTTAGCTAAAGGAACCCCTCGGCCGCTCTTTGACGAGCCGAAGCTGGAGGTAGCGGTGTCAGCACGGACGGAGGCAGAGTTGGCTTCGAAAAGGAGGTGTAGTTGGCCAGAGCCTGGCTGGGTCGTCCACTGGCGGAACCGACACCGGAGTTGAGCTGCCGAGGCCACAAGCCGAGCTGATGTCTTTGGGGGTCAGCTGGCTGAGGCCTCGGGGTGGTCAGCCGAGCCGCCTGCTCAGGCCGGATTCTCGAAGAAGACCCTGGCGGCGATGGCCCGGGCGTGGTGCTGATGTTGTCCTTCAGAGTGGGGGCCCTCCGACCGCGTCGCCGTCCGAGGCTTGGTCAGACCCCGCCGAAGGTGTAGTTGGTGCCGAGGGTGCTGCTGCCCCCTTCGGCTGTTGACGTCCGAGCCTGCAGGATCAGGTTGTCTTGTAGTGTGTGTATGTTTTCTGCGGCCGCCGAGGCCTAAACACACCGTCATCGTGTTGTAAAGCTGCGTTCCTTTTCCTCTTGTTTCAAGTATCTGGACTCATTTGTCGGTAACAGAATTGTTTGTGCGGGCGAGAGTTGCTTTTCACGGAAGGTGATGAGTGAGGTATCCGTATCCCGGAGGCGTAGGAATCCCTCGGCTCGGTCGGCCTTGCCGCTTACGCGCGCTCTTACTCGTCCATAGGGTTCTGTTACCGACGTAGTCGAGAAGGCCCAAAAAATCATTTCGCCAGAGAAGCTCTCGAGCATGAAGACTTGTTCGGTCCGCGGAGTCACTTATCCGAACGCGATTTACTTATCGCAGAAGGTGATGAGTGAGGTATCCGTATCCCGGAGGCGTAGGAGTCCCTCGGCTCGGTCAGCCTTGGCTGCTTACGTGTACTCCATCGTTTTCAGGATCCACTTTTGAAGTAGTCGAAGAGCACGAAAGGCATTCTGGCAGAAAAGATTTTTTTCTTTTTTCGAGGAAAATTTTGACGCAGAGGGGGTTGCCCCCTTCTAGCCCCCGAGGGAGGGTCAGGCTTTACCGAGGCAAGGCTGACCCTTCCTTGACGACCAGACTTGGTGTGTGAACGAGGTATACGAGCAACTTGAAAGCATCTTAAGGGTAGAAGCAACGTAGCTGTTGGATGTTCCAAGCGTTGCTGTAGACCTCGCCTTGGCTGTTGGCCAGCTTGTACGTTCCGGGCTTCAGGACCTTGGCGATGACGAATGGCCCTTCCCAGGGAGGCGTGAGTTTGTGCCGCCCTCGGGCGTCTTGTCGCAGCCGAAGCACCAGGTCGCCCACCTGGAGGTCTCGGGACCTAACCCCTCGGGCGTGGTAGCGTCACAGGGACTGCTGGTACCGCGCCGAGTGTAGTAAGGCCATGTCCCGAGCCTCCTCCAGCTGGTCCAGTGAGTCTTCTCGGTTGGCTTGGTTGCTTCGGTCGGTGTAGGCCCTCGCCCTCGGGGAACCGTATTCTAGGTCTGTGAGCAAGATGGCCTCGGCCCCATAGACTAGAAAGAACGGTGTGAAGCCCGTGGCTCGGCTTGGTGTTGTCCTCAGACTCCAGACCACCGAGGGGAGTTCCTTCATCCACCGCTTGCCGAACTTGTTGAGGTCGTTGTAGATCTGAGGCTTGAGTCCTTGCAGGATCATGCCGTTAGCCCGCTCCACTTGCCCATTCGTCATGGGGTGAGCCACGGCAGCCCAGTCCACACGGATGTGGTGATCCTCGCAGAAGTCCAGGAACTTTCTGCCGGTGAACTGGGTGCCATTGTCGGTGATGATGGAGTTCGGGACCCCAAAGCGATGGATGATGTTGGTGAAGAACGCCACCGCCTGTTCGGACCTGATGCTGTTTAGGGGTCGAACCTCGATCCACTTGGAGAACTTGTCGATGGCGACCAACAGGTGCGTGTAGCCCCCGGGTGCCTTCTGCAAGGGGCCAACGAGGTCCAGACCCCACACAGCAAACGGCCAGGTGATGGGTATGGTCTGCAGAGCCTGAGCGGGCAGGTGGGTCTGCCTCGCGTAGAACTGACACCCTTCGCAGGTGCGGTCAATTCTAGTAGCGTCGGCCACCGCCGTCGGCCAGTAGAATCCTTGTCGGAAGGCGTTTCCAACGAGGGTTCGAGGTGCTGCGTGATGGCCGCAAGCCCCCGAGTGTATCTCTTGCAAGAGCTCCTGGCCTTCGGCGATGGAAATGCATCGCTGGAGGATGCCTGAGGGGCTGCGGTGGTAGAGCTCCTTCCCATCCCCCAGCAACACGAAAGACTTGGCGCGCCGCGCCAACCGCCGAGCTTCGGCTTGGTCGAGGGGCAGCTCCCCTCGGTGGAGATATTGCAGGTACGGGGTCTGCCAGCTTTGATTAGGCGTGACCTCGCTCGGTTCCCCCTCGACGTGCAGTGCCTCACCCTCGAGGGCCGAGGGTACCTCGGGCTGTGCCGAGGGTACCTCGGACCGTGCCGAGGGTACCTCGGACTGAGCCGAGGGTGCCTCGGGCGGAGCCGAAGGTGCCTCGGGCGGAGCCGAAGGTGCCTCGGGCTTGGGCGTGTCCTCGGTCTTGACGGAGGGTTGATGCAGGTCTCGGGAGAATACGTCCGGGGGAACTGTTGTTCATCCCGAGGCTATTTTAGCCAGCTCGTCCGCAGTCTCGTTGTAGCGTCGGGCGATGTGGTTGAGCTCGAGCCCGTAGAACTTGTCTTCCAGGCGCCGAACTTCATCGCAGTAGGCTTCCATCTTTGGGTCGTGACAGTGGGAGTTCTTCATGACTTGGTCGATGACGAGCTGCGAGTCACCATGAGCGTCGAGGCATCGGACCCCTAGCTCGATGGCGATTCGCAACCCGTTTACCAGAGCCTCGTACTTAGCCATGTTGTTGGACGCCGGGAAGTGGAGGCGTAGCACGTAGCGTAGGTGCTTCCCGAGGGGCGAGACGAAGAGGAGGCCTGCGCCGGCCCCCGTCTTCATCAGCGACCCGTCGAAAAACATGGTCCAGAGCTCCGGTTGGATCGGAGCCGTCGGGAGCTGGGTGTCGGCCCATTCAGCCACGAAGTCCGCCAAGACCTGGGACTTGATGGCCTTCCGAGGGGCGAACGAGATCGTCTCGCCCATGATCTCCACCGCCCACTTCGCAATTCTACCCGAGGCCTCTTGGGACTAGATGATCTCTCCCAGGGGGAAGGATGACACCACAGTCACCGGATGAGACTCGAAGTAGTGTCGCAACTTCCGCCATGTCAGGATCACTGTGTACAGCAGCTTCTGGATTTGTGGGTACCGGATCTTGGTCTCGGACAGTACCTCACTGATGAAGTAGACTGGCCTCTGGACGGGCAATGCATGCCCTTCTTCTCGTCTCTCAACCACGATCGCGGCGCTAACCACCTGGGTGGTTGCGGCGACGTAGATCAAGAGGGCTTCTCCGGCAGCGGGGGGCACCAAGATGGGCGCATTCGTGAGGAGCGCCTTCAGGTTCCTGAGGGCTTCCTCGGCCTCGGGAGTCCAAGTGAAGCACTCAGCTTTCCTTAAGAGGCGGTACAGAGGCAGACCTCTTTCGCCGAGGCGGGAGATGAAGCGGCTCAGAGCCGCGAGACATCCCATGACCCTCTGTACGCCTTTCAAGTCCTTGATTGGCCCCATGCTGGTGATGGCTGCGATCTTCTCCGGGTTGGCTTCGATGCCCCGCTCGAAGACGATGAACCCCAAGAGCATGCCTCGGGGGACCCCGAAGACACACTTTTCGGGATTAAGCTTCACGCCTTTCGCCTTGAGACATCGGAATGTCGCTTCAAGGTCGGAAAGGAGGTCGGAGGCCTTCCTCGTCTTGACTACGATGTCATCGACGTAGGCCTCGACCGTTCGGCCGATGTGTTCACCAAACACATGGTTCATGCATCGCTGGTACGTTGCCCCCACATTCCTCAAACCAAACGGCATTGTAACATAGCAGTACATGCCGAAGGGTGTGATGAATGAAGTCGCGAGCTGGTCGGACTCCTTTATCCTGATCTGGTGATACCCTGAGTAGGCATCGAGGAAAGACAGGGTTTCGCACCCAGCAGTGGAATCCACGATCTGATCGATGCGAGGCAGAGGGTAGGGAACCTTCGGACATGCTTTGTTTAGACCAGTGTAGTCTACACACATCCGCCATTTCCCCCCTTTCTTTCTTACAAGCACAGGGTTGGCAAGCCATTCGGGATGGAATACCTCTTTGATGAACCCTGCCGCCAGTAGCTTGTGGATCTCCTCGCCTATGGCTCTGCGCTTTTCTTCGTCGAATCAGCGTAGAGGCTGCTTCACGGGTTGGGCCCCAGCTCGAATATCCAGAGAGTGCTCGGCGACTTCCCTCGGTATGTCGGGCATGTCCGAGGGACCCCACGCGAAAACGTCGGCGTTTGCGCGGAGAAAGTCGATGAGCACTGCTTCCTATTTGGGGTCGAGCTCGGAACCGATCCGGATCTGCTTGGAGGCGTCGTTGCAGGGGTCGAGAGGGACGGACTTGACCGTCTCTGCTGGTTCAAAGTTGCCGGCGTGGCGCTTCACGTCGGGCGCCTCCCTAGAGAGGCTCTCCAGGTCAGCGATGAGGGCCTCGGATTCGGCGAGGGCCTCGACGTACTCCATGCACTCCACATCGCATTCGAATGCGTGTCGGTACATGGGCCCGACGGTGATGACCCCGTTGGGGCCCGGCATCTTGAGCTTGAGGTAGGTGTAGTTGGGGACGGCCATGAACTTGGCGTAGCATGGCCTCCCCAGCACTGCGTGGTAGGTTCCTCGAAACCCGACCACTTCGAACTTGAGGGTCTCCTTTCGAAAGTTGGAGGGTGTCCCGAAGCAGACGGGTAGGTCGAGTTGTCCGAGGGGTTGAACGCGCTTCCCGAGGACGATCCCGTGGAAAGGCGCTGCGCCCGTCCGGATCGAGGACAGATCGATCCGCAGGTGCCCGAGGGTCTCGGCGTAGATGATGTTGAGGCTGCTGCCTCCGTCCATGAGGACCTTGGTGAGCCTGACGTTGCCGATGATGGGGTCGACAACGAGTGGGTATCTCCTCGGGCTCGGCACGTAGTCTGGATGGTCGGCCTGGTCGAAGGTGATGGGCTTGTCGGACCAGTCTAGGTAGACTGGCGCCGCCACCTTTACCGAGCAGACCTCCCGACGCTCTTGCTTGCGGTGCCGAGCCGAGGCGTTCGCCACTTGCCCGCCGTAGATCATGAAGCAGTCGTGGACCTCGGGGAACCCTCCTGCCTTGTGATCTTCCTCCTTCGCGTCGTCGAGGGCCTTGCCACCCTCCGCGGGTGGCCCGGCCTTGTGGAAGTGTCGTCGAAGCATGGCACACTCCTCAAGGGTGTGCTTGACGGGCCCCTGATGATAGGGGCACGGCTCCTTGAGCATCTTGTCGAAGAGGTTGGCACCTCCAGGAGGTTTTCGAGGATTCTTGTGCTCGGCGGCGGCGACAAGGTCCGCGTCGACGGCATCGCGTTTCGCTTGCGACTTCTTCTTGCCCTTCTTCTTGGCGCCGCGCTGAGTTGATGCCTCGGGAGCATCTTCCGGTGGGCGGCCCTGGGGCTGCTTGTCCTTCCGGAAAATGGCCTCAACCGCCTCCTGGCCAGAGGCGAACTTGGCGGCGATGTCCATCAGCTCGCTCGCCCTGGTGGGGGTCTTGTGACCCAGCTTGCTCACCAGGTCACGGCAGGTGGTGTCGGCGAGGAACGCGCCGATGACATCTGAATCGGTGACGTTGGGCAGCTCTGTGCGCTGCTTCGAGAATCGCCGGATGTAGTCCCGGAGAGACTCTCCCGGCTGCTGGCGGCAGCTTCGGGGATCCCAGGAGTTCCCGGGGCGCACGTACGTGCCCTGGAAATTGCCGGCGAAGGCTTGGACCAGGTCGTCCCAGTTGGAGATCTGCCCCGGGGGCAGGTGCTCCAGCCAGGCTCGAGCGGTGTCGGAGAGGAACAGGGGGAGGTTGTGGATGATGAGGTTGTCGTCGTTCGTTCCACCCAGTTGGCAGGCCAGCCGATAGTCCGCGAGCCACAGTTCCGGTCTCGTCTCCCCCGAGTACTTTGTGATAGTAGTCGGGGTTCGGAACCGGGTCGGGAACGGTGCCCATCGTATGGCGCGGCTGAAAGCCTACGGACCGGGTGGTTCGGGCGAAGGACTCCGATCCTCCCCGCTGTCGTAGCGTCCCCCACGCCTGGGGTGGTAGCCTCGGCGTGCCCTGTCGTCGAGGTGGGCCCGACGGCTGTGATGATGACGCTCGTTGCCGAGGCGACCCGAGACTGCAGACGCTGTGTTGCGTGTGCGCCCGGAGTGGACCGAGGCTTCCCGCATGAATCGGGAAGTCGCGGCGCGATGTTCCGAGGGGAACCCCTGTCTTCGGGAGGCAGAGCTTTCGGCCCGTCGGACCGCGGCGTCCTCCAGGAGATTCTTGAGCTCTCCCTGGATACGCCGCCCCTCAGTGGTTGATGGCTCCGGCATCGCGCGGAGGAGTATTGCCGCTGCAGCCAGGTTCTAGCCGACTCCGCTGGAGTCTGGCGACGGCCTCACCCTGACGTCGTCGGCGATGCGGTGCTGGATGTCCTGGGGGAGATGACGCGCTTCTCCGGCCGGGGGTTGGACCGCCCATTCCTGTCCGATGTCCTGGCGGATCGGCACAAGCGTTCCTGCTCCCTCGTCGAGCCTGGCCTGCCTCTCGCGGATTTGCTCGAGCTGTGGGTCAGGACCCCCCGCCGGGACGGGGACCACAGCTAGCTCCCGAAGGATGTCAACGCGAGGCACGGGCCTAGGGGATCACCGTTTTCCGGCATACCGAGATGGTTGCCTTCGCCGGGACCCCCTAGATCGACGTGGAAACATTCACGACTTGGGCCGCGGTCCTCATTGTCGAGGCCGCGGCTGCCGTCGGAACAGTCGGAAAGGCAGTAGTCACATGCGGTCATGAAGTCCCGCACGACACTGGGGTTACCAAGTCCGGAGAAATCCCAACAGAGGTCGGGCTCGCCATCTTCCTCGGACCCCGAGGGCTCATAGGTCGAGTCGGCCGTCAGTCGGTCCCAGGGTGACCGCACACGATACCCCAGAGGGTTTGGACTCGCCTCTAAGAGAGTGCTCAACGAAGCGGAGTCGCTTGGTGGGTCGAGGCCGAATCCAAAAGACGCGAGATGGGAATCGGTCGGTACCTTTCGGTCGTCGGTCGGTGACGAGGTCGCGTCTGGGACTGACTGCACCGTTGTCTCAGGTACGAGGGTGACGCCCAGCAAGTCCTTCGCGAGCATGCTGGCGTCGTGCGTTTTCTTGAGATTGGCGTGTTGCGGGGAGGCGGCGCTCGTCTTCGTCTCAGACGCGAGATCGATGCCCGACGCGCCCTCCGTTGGGGCGCCGGCGCCGTCGACTCGCTCGACAGCCAACGAGGTGCCGCTTCCCGCTTGGCCTATGTTGCACCGCCTCCTCCTCCGTCAGCGGGGGAGGGGACGGGACAAGCCCGAATGTCATCCTTCCACCACGTGGGGAAGGCGTCGTCGATTTCCCTGCCGGCGAGCAGGTTGTCGACCGCCATTGTCGCTGTCGCTCGGCGGAGGAAGGAGTATCATGTCGTAGCTGCCGTCGAGGGACATGAACTCAAGATTCCCGAAACGGAGCACCGTCCCGAGCTGGAAAGGTTGCTGGAGACTGCCCATCTGGAGCTTGACGGGAAGCTGTTCGTCAACACGCAGCAGGCCCCTACCTGGTGCGCCAACTGTCGGTGTTTCGAAACCCGGGGGGTCCCTGGACCGATGAGTGAATTGTCGCCGCGTGCCCCAGCCCAGATGGGTCGACGCGAGGCGGAACACGAAGGGGGGAAAGGAAGCAGCCGGAGAGAGGCAGGCGTGAGAGAGTGGATCCCGCGGCCTTCGTGTTAGCCCCGCGCCTGAGTCGGGTGCGCTTGCAGTAGGGGGATACAAGCGTCCACGCGGGAGTGGGAGCGAGCGGCCTTGCGCGAGCGCCGTCCCGTCCTTCTCCGCTCGGGCCAACCCTCTGTAAGAGGGCCCTGGTCCTTCCTTTTATAGGCGTAAGGAGAGGATCCAGGTGTACAATGGGGGGTGTAGCAGAGTGCTACGTGTCTAGCGGAGGAGAGCTAGCGCCCTAAATACATGCCGTCGTGGCAGCCGGAGAGGTCTTGGCACCCGGTTCGTGTGGTGTCGTGGCCGTCGGAGGAGTGCTGGGGCCTGGCGGAAGGACAGCTGTCGGTGCTGTTGAGTCCTTGCTGACGTCCTCTTGCTTCCGTAAGGGGGCCGAGAGCCGCCGTCGTCACAGAGCGTGCGGGGCGCCATCATTGCCTATCTGGCGGAGTGAGCCAGATGGGACGCCGGTCTTGTTCCCCGTAGCCTGAGTTAGCTCGGGGTAGGGTAATGATGGCGCCTCCTGTCGATGTGGTCGGTCCGCGCCCTAGGTTGGGCGATGTGGAGGCTCCTCCGAGGTCGAGGTCGAGTCTGTCTTCCGTGGCCGTGGTCGAGTCCGAGCCCCTGGGTCGGGCGAGGCGGAGACCGTCGGCTGAGGCCAGGGCTGAGTCCGAGCCCTGGGGTCGGGCGAAGCGGAGTTCGTCGTCTTCCGGGGTTGAGCCCATGTCCGAGCCCTGGGGTCGGGCTAGGCGGAGTTCGCCGTCTTCCGGGGCTGAGCCCGAGTCCGAGCCCTGGGTTGGGCGGAGCGGAGTTCGCCGTCTTCCGGGGCTGAGCCCGAGTCCGAGCCCTGGGTCGGGCGGAGCGGAGTTCGCCGTCTTCCGGGGCTGAGCTTGAGTTCGAGCCCTGGGTCGGGTGGAGCAGAGTTCGTCGTCTTCCGGGGCTGAGCCCGAGTCTGAGCCCTGGGTCGGGCGGAGCGGAGTTCGCCGTCTTCCGGGGCTGAGCCCGAGTCCGAGCCCTGGGGTCGAGCGAGGCGGAGTTTCCTATGACGCCCGAGGCCGGCCTTGGCTGCTGTCAGCCTCACTCTGTTGGGTGGCTCAGCAGTCGGAGCGGCGCAGGCGGCGTTGTCCTCTTGTCAGACCGGTCAGTAGAGCGGCGAAGTGACCGTGGTCACTTCGGCTCTGTCGACTGGTGGGCGTGTGTCAGGATAAAGGTGTCAGGCCACCTTTGCATTAAATGCCCCTGCGATTTGGTCGGTCGACGTGGCGATGTGGCCAAGGTTGCTTCTTGGTGAAGACTGGGCCTCGGGCGAGCCGATAATGTGCCTGTTGCTGGAGGGGGGTCCTCGGGCGAGACATAGGTTCTCCAGGGTCGGCTTCCCTTGCCCGAGGCTAGGCTCGGGCGAGGCACGATCATGTCCCTTGAATGGACCGATCCTTGACTTAATCGCACCCATCAGGCCTTTGCAGCTTTGTGCTGATGGGGGTTACCAGCTGAGATTTAGGGGTCTTGAGGGTACCCCTAATTATGGTCCCCGACAAGATTCAACATATATTACTTGATCAACTTGGCCTAAAAGTAAATCATCCATATCTCTCTGCCTATCCCTTACAAAGTTGTGCAATATGCAACAAGCATTGATGATCCTAATCTAATTTTGTAAGTCAAAATAGGAGTTTGTTCTAAGTATAGCCCACCTCATCTTTAATAGCCCAAACGTTCTCTCTATCACATTTCTAGCCACTGAATGGCGCAAATTGAATAATTCCTTGGTAATGGATGGGTTATTTCCTTGGGCAGCCCACTCATTCAAGTGGTAGCAAGTGGATCGATATGGAGCAAGAAAGTCTGGTCCATTGGTGTATCCAGCATCTACTAGGTAATATTTTCCACTTGGAATAGCAAATGCATCGTCCGGAGACATGACATCACACAGCACACGTGAATCTGAAGCTAACCCTTCCCATCCAGCTAGAACATAAACAAACTTCATGAGTTGATCACAAACACCCAAAACATTGGTGGTGATTTGTTGCCTCCTATTCCTATACCTCCCTTGATCAGCCAAAGGTACAAAAACATCAATGTGTGTACCATCTAGTGCTCCAAGGCAATCTTCAAACCACCTCCAGGTTGTACAACTAAAGGATTAGGAAGCTTGATAAATTCATGACATAATGATAGAACACCTCTCAACACCTCATTGAAATAGCGGCTAAATGGTTCAAGTGACCACCCGTATGAGCTACGAATCATCCTCATCTTAGTATCCTGACCCACTACAAGCAAAAACATAGCAACCTTTTCTTCTACCGACACATTCAAGGTGTCACACATACCACACCTCTCACGTAAGATGGTGCATTGGTCTGAAAAGGATCTCTTAGTTAGATGCAAAATGTCATAGTAATAAACATTTGATCCTTGATATAGATTCCTTAGCATTTGTTTCCGACCAGCTATGTCTCTCTGATCTATCACCTCAGAGGGATCCATAAGATGTCTAGGTCTTTTCCGATAATAATAGTCCACAATCATACCCATGATAGTTGCAACGAATAATGATGCTACTCTCTGCCTATTCTTCCTACGCCTCTCTCTCATTTCCCCCAAATTTGTTCTAACCAATTCTAAGTTGTTGTGAGACATCTACAACAGATAAACCATACATCATAAGCACACTTGAACAAATAGGCATATACAATTTGTAAGATTGAATGCACAACTGTTTGAAAAAAGAAATGTGGAGAAACTCAGGGCTCAATAATGTACTAGCAAAGAAATGTGGAATATGAAAAAAAATTACTAGAAACAAAAAGGCAAAATCTTCTTGAAGTAAACATATGTCTATGATGGTAGATTATGCTGGCGATAGGGCACTCTATGTAACACCCCTGGTGTTACTGCAACTAAAACTTGAGCATGACATCATAAACATTGGCATTGCATATGTTTGACACACCTAGAGTGCATTCACTAGGTAAAAATTTCAAACAAGTTGTAATGTTCTAGCATTTTTGCAAATAGAACCCTGGATAGGGAGCTTAACCCTAAATAGGGATTAAAGGGGTAAAACCTAGCCCAAGTTGAGAAAACCTAAAAGCTTTAGCGAAATAGTCATGGAATATTCCCAAAAATAAACTTGAATCACATTTATACCCATGGGATATCCAAAAACCCCATTTGAACCCTAGAAAATCCTAAGTCCAAACCCTAGGGGCCTATGTGCAAAAAATTGTGCACATTTGGACTAAAGTGTAAAAACTACCATGATAAAGCATATAAAGTCACATGGTTCACATTTGGAAAGATTTACAAGCCAAACCCTAAGTTTTGGATTGATTTGCAAAAAGGACCCCAATTGAGAATTTACTCTAAGTCTGAATTTAGATTTGTGGGCTCAATTTTTGAGCCTTGTAACTTTCAAATTATAGGGTTTTTGCCCTAGGTCACCACATCAAGTTTATAGACCAAACAAAGGGGAACAACTTTGCTTAAGGTTGTGAGCATAGTTGTTAAGAAAATTTGGGAGATAATTAAGCCCAAAGTTAGGCTGTCACACTGTTTACAGTCTGAAATCAAACTGACAATGGACTGACATCAACTTCAAGCCTAATTTCAAGCATGATCCAATGTTTTTTGTGGCATCACCATGTTGCAATATTGTAGATGGTACATTGCTCTACAATTTTGCTGCAGAGCTTGACATGAGTTGTCATTAGGAATAGAGAGAAAAATTGGCTCCAAGTTTGTCTATCAGGCTATCTAAATACAGCTCTCCATGGTACAGTGCCGGGATCCGATCAGAATGCCAGCGTCAGAAAGATCTCACCGCCGACGACTCCCCGCCATGATTCGTGTCACCGGCGTCGGGATTCGTGTCTGCGTGGATGGATAGCAGCACGGGGTAAGGGGATCCTCGCCGCCGGTGACCTGGAAGCCACTCCGGCTCGCCGTAATCCCTTCCCCCTTGCTCACCGCCCGTGGATAAAGGTTCTCACCGCCGTCAAGCCTTCGTCGTTTCCCGCCGCGTGGCTCTGCCTTTACACCACGTCGCCGTGACTCTCTGGGGCCGTCCCATCGTCGCCGGTGAGGTCGCCACGACGTTAGCCACGGGTTCATGCGCACCAGAACCTCCCTGCCCCTTTCCGACCACCGCGCATTGTCATCCAAATTTGCGGCCACCGCCGTTGAGCCCTATAAATTGAGCCCACAGCAAGCTTCGCAACATCACCACCCACCCAGCCACCGTGTAGTGCTAGCAATCGTTCGCCAGAGCTCGCGAATTTTGGATTCGCCCCAAATCAGTTCTCCGCCACCCCGAAACGAACCTCACCACGGCCAGCCCTTTCCCGGTCAGTTCATCCTCCTCTCTCCCTCGTTTAAGTTTTATCTTACATCTACGATGCTTATCGACCCATGCAATTGGGCTGGGAACCCTCTGGTCGCCGGGAACGCGACTGTCTTGCCGCGATGCTCACGGTCACCGTGGCTCGAGCAAACCAATAGGCCATAGATGAAATTGGGTTGGGGAAAATGGTCGCGATGGATCCAATTGCGTGTCAGCCACTCAGAGACCCTAGTCATTGCCCCATTCGGCCGGTACAGGTGCTCGCCGGAGCTTCCCCGCGCTCGACGCCGTCGCGGACTCATCGCGGTAAAGAATTAGAAACCAAAGGGGTTATATGCAAACCGTCAGCGACACATAGGAATAGTAAAGAAGCTCGTTTGCAGTTAGCCAGAAACCCGAGGGCCTCTGTGCAAAGTCACCAGAGCGCGCGGGCGCGTGCGCGCTTTCCCCTCTGGACTGGACCGCTTGGACTGAAACCAGCCCAATACTATTCAGCCTTTTCCTTTTTCTTTTTCAGTAGAGCTTTGAAAACCTATAGAAAATTGTAGAAAAATCTTAAAATTGTGAAACCAATTTTCCTAGACTTCTTATTTTCCATAGTATTTAATAAAAATAGTTTCATGATTTTTAGGTTAAATAAGGAATTTTAAGGCATTTAAAGTAGTTTAAAGTATTAGTTCTGGATTTTTAGAAAACATATGGTAATTCCAAAAATGTCCAAAATTTTTATATGAGTTCTATACATTATTTAGAAGCCTTGGGTAGAGTTTGGGTTGATTTGGACCTTGTTTGATAACTAGAACCCAAAACCCCCACCCTTGCCCCGTGAACTCCTTTACTAACTCCGGAAACCCTAAGTTCTCGGAGTTCCGTGAAGGAAAATTGTATTCAAGACCTTAGATAATAAATTCCTATTATCTTTGCACTCTCATGAGCATTACATGGCATTCATTCTTATATATACATATATATGGTTATGTTTAGACAACGAAGAAGAGATTGAAGTGACCGAAGAGAAGACACCACCTTTGGAATCTCAGGCAGGGACTTGTCTCTACTTTGACATCTGCGGGCCTGAGCCTGACTCACCTACTAACGAAGACAAGCCCCGGTGCATTTGCCACCTTCCTTGATGTTTTTTTAAAATCTTTCTCACTTGCTTGCTGCATTAGGTGATAGGAGTTGATTGCTTAAACAATTCCTGCATTACCTTCCTTGATCTTGATTACCTTCCTTGATACCCTGTTTTACAAAAGGTTTTACTATGCTTAGTATTGCTTTAGCAAAAACAAAAGGTTTTGTTTTACAAAAGATGATTGGCAAAGTGGGAGGAATGTTTTTGAAAATAAAACTTGATGGTGAATCCATCACGGCCGTGATGGGTTCAACATCGGAAAATATGTACCTCTGCCAGGTACCAAGATTTGGGTTTAAATAATTAAGCTGAGACTGGGCGGGTGACTTGCACGAGAAGAGAGTCTCGGTGTAGTGTCTCCGTCTGAGTCGATTAAGGACCGTCTCGATGTAGGCCTGATGATCGAGGACCCTTTAACTGGTCACATGCCTCGTCATGGGTAAGCCTTGCCTTGGGCAGACTAAGGCCAGAATAAGATAACACAAAATGGGCGTGGAGCAGTGGCGAGAGTAGCGTGTACCCTCCGTGGCAAGAGGCTGGACGGTGGTGTATCTGTGCTCTCGGTTTGCGTGAACCTGATCTGGTATTAAGAGCCTCGGTGGCGGGTTGACATATGCAAGGGTTAAGTGCTACATATGTCATGTGATTGGAGATCCTCAGCTGAGTATAATCGATTCGGATCGCCGTACCTTCGCGGTTATGAAGACTTGGTCACTGACTTACACGTAGCAATCCACTAAAGATGAAGGGATTGATGAGAAACTGGCTAGTGCAGGACAAGTGATTGAACTAGGTTAGCAAGGAACTCTAGAAATAGGTAAGTTTACCTAACCTGACAATAAAACTGGATTTTTAAGGATCCACTTTTAGTAAGCATTTATGCAAAACAGAGTCTTTGATCTTGAGGTACCCTACCTTGACTCCCTTAAAACCAGTATACCCTTGAGAGTCTTTTCTTTAGTCGGGTAAGACTTGCTGAGTAATTCCATACTCAGGGTTTATCCCCTCGCTGTTTTTAGGTGAGGAAGCAGCAAATTTTTGTTGCTTTTGTACCAAGGTGGTTCCACATGAGGAAAAACAAGAGTGAAGCTGCGGGAGGACATGGTCCTCCATAAGAAACTTTTATGTAAAAACTTATCGGGAGGAGTTTTTGCCTCCCTTGGTATTGTAATAATACTACTCAGCACTCGTTTTATAACTCTGGTCTGTAATAAGTAACTTGCTCTTACTTTCTAAATAAATGTAAGTTTATGTAATCGCTTCCGTATTTCTATATCTCCGATGTTCTGTAATGTCTGCAAGACGGGTGAAACGTTCCTAGAAAGGTAAGAGAAAAGATACCGAACTTAACAAGTGATTCAGGAACATCTACAGGGTTGTCTGATGTCTGTTGGACAAGGACAACTGTAGGTGGGCCTAATAACTTGGGAGGTTCCGTCACAGCTGGTATCGGAGCGAAGCCCTTCTTTGCAGATATTATGAGGCATCTTCAAAAGGATTTTCTAAAAACTTACCTAGAAAGATTTCTTCCATTCTTACCCCTTATATCTGAAGAATCTATATGAAAGACCAGATAGGAGGAGTGCAATGTATAGAAGGCATGAATCAACTAAGGTTGGTTCTGTAATTATACATGCATCATGCTAAGAACTATATTAATAAAATTTTCCCCCTTAGAGAAATGCCGCCGCGCACGAGGAAGACCGCACGTAAGTCAACTGGCCCAATTGGAGTACCTCGTCATCAACTTGCCCCACGGGATGAGGATAGTAGTAGCGGAAGCAACGATCCGATTGGGGATCTTGAAGCCCACGTGAATCAGCTTCAAATGGAACTGCAACGCAGGACTAGCATATGGGTCGCGGATGGCGACAGAATAAACTAATTAAGAGGTTACATCCGCCGTCTACAGGATCAGCTTGCTGATCGGGATTTAGCGCTCGATTGGGTGGTACAGTCTCGTTCAGTGGCTTGGGCTAAGGAAGCAAAGGCTTGAGCTCGAGTCGAAGAACTTAGCGCTGCCATTGACAATCTGCAGGCATATTGCAATACCCTACATGAGGAAGTCCATGTACTGTATTCGCAACTACATCCCAGTGCACCTACGGATCCTGTCGGGTCGGAAGCCGGACCCTCGCACGTTGCGGGAGAAGCACTTGGTGGTGAGCTAGACCTTTTTAAGCCCCCTCCTTCTATGAGGCTGGTCGATGAATGGTCTCCCACACCCGACGACGAGGCTGCCAGGAGCAACCAAAAGCAGGAATAGTGGTGTAGTAATAGAAGTAGTGTATTGTAGGTTGTACTATTGTATAATAGGTAGTGCTATTGTATACTGGGTAATGTATCCTATTGTATAAAATCGAGTCTGTAACATTACTCTTTTTGGTAATGTAAATTGGATGGTTTTGTCTTTGGCATATTATATTTGTTTTCAAATGTTTGTTGCCACAGATGCCGTCCAAGACCCGATCACAGGATGCAGCTGGAACCTCCAGTGGGAGGGAGACTACCCCAAATCCACCTCCCGTCCCTCCCACACTTGCTGAGGCGATTGCCGCCTTAGTAAACGCGACCGCGGATAATACCCGCTTTCTGAGAGAGGCGAGTCAACAGTTTCAGCAACAAGGCGGGCGGGGTTATCAACAGGGCCCCCGCGAAACTTCTTACTTGGACTTCTCAGAGACACGCCCACCCCTGTTTGTTAAAGCCGAAGACCCGTTAGAAGCCGACGAATGGATTCGGGTTATTGAGCAAAAATTCGGACTTCTGCGCTGTTCGGAGACCCAGAAGCCTTTATTTGCAGCCCAGCAACTGCGCGGCCCTGCCAGCACCTGGTGGGGAAATTTCGTGACCGTTCAACCGGCCAATCATCAGATAACATGGGAAGAATTCAAGGTGGCCTTTCGCGAACATTATATACCCGAGGGTGTTCTTCACATGAAGCAAGAAGAATTTATGAAGCTAAAGCAAGGAGGGGATACTGTTAATCAGTATCTTAATAAGTTCAATCATTTGTCGCAATATGCAATCGATCAAGTGAACACTGATCTAAAAAAGAAGAATTGTTTTATGAGAGGTATAAATGATCGACTGCAAAGAAAAATGGCAACCTGCATAGATCTTACTTATGGAAGAGCTGTCAGTACAGCATTGGCAGTAGAAGCGAAGTGTGCAAGTGTCGGAAAATCTAAGAGATTTGGAGGAGACAGGCCTAGTCAGGGCCCGGTGAAAAGGCAACGGTTTGTTCTCCGGCCTTCCAACCAGAATCGCTCTCGTGCACCCTCCTTCCCTTTTAAGCAGCCAATAATTATTCGTCCCAATAATGCCCCCACTGCCCCAAGTCAGCCGGGTGCCCCAGGCACTCGATTCCCTGCTCTGCCCAGCTCATCGACTAGATGTTTCAATTGTGGCAAATCTGGACATTTCATCAAGGATTGCCCTTATCCAAAGCAAAACCAGTCAAATAGCCAGCAAGGATCTGGGAATTCATCTAAAGTCAAGGGAAATACTTCGGGCAAAAACACCAAGAAGACGAGACGCATCTATTATACACAAGTGGCCACTACACCGGACGGGGAGCCGGTAATGATGGGTATGTTCCTCGTGGCCAATCATCCTGCAGTCATTCTCTTTGATTCTGGTGCTTCGCATACATTCATTAGCAAGAAATTTGTGGAGCAACATCACATTTCATGCCATGAATCAAAAGAGGGGTTTAAAATTCACTCACCTGGGGGACAAATCTTTACTAGAGAAGTGGCCTATCAAGTGCCCGTAACATTGGCCGGACGGGACTTTCCTACTAATATGATCGTTCTGAAAAGCCAAGACATAGATGTCATTTTGGGTATGAATTGGTTGGCCAAGCATAAAGCAACCCTCAACACTGATCAAAGAACTATCAGGTTGAGTCATAATCAAGAAGAAATTCTTTTGCCTATCCCCATTTCAACCAAAGCTACTGGCAGAGTTTATAAAGCCATTATACTGGAAATCAAGGATATTCCGGTAGTATGCGAGTTTCCCGATGTCTTTCCAGAGGATTTGCCTGGATTGCCACCTGAAAGGGATGTAGAGTTTGTAATTGAGTTGAAGCCCGGTACGGCTCCCATTTCTCGAAGATCGTACTGTATGCCTCCGAATGAGTTGGAAGAATTGAAGATTCAATTACAAGATCTACTTGAGAAAGGATTCATCCGGCCAAGCTCGTCGCCATGGGGTTGTCCAGCCATATTCGTCAAGAAGAAGGATCAAACTTTACGGATGTGTGTGGATTATCGACCCCTGAATGAGGTCACTATCAAGAACAAGTACCCTCTTCCGAGGATTGACATTTTATTTGATCAACTGACCGGGGCGAGGGTATTCTCCAAAATTGATCTCAGATCGGGCTATCATCAGATCCGTATTCGGCCCGAGGATATACCAAAAACCGCGTTCACTACGCGGTATGGATTATTTGAATACCTGGTAATGTCTTTCGGATTGACAAATGCTCCTGCCCACTTCACGTATTTGATGAACTCGGTATTCATGCCCGAGTTGGACAAGTTTGTGGTGGTCTTCATTGACGATATTCTAATATATTCCAAGAATGAAGAGGAGCACGCCCAACATTTACGGATCATGTTAACGCGCCTGAGGGAACATCAGTTGTATGCCAAGTTCAGCAAATGCGCATTTTGGCTGGAGGAAATTCAGTTTTTGGGACACATTCTATCTGCCAGGGGGATTGCAGTAGATCCCAGCAAAGTCAAGGACATTTTGGAGTGGAAACCCCCAACCACTATTCATCAAGTCCGAAGTTTCCTTGGACTGGCTGGATATTACCGCCGATTTATACCCGATTTTTCTAAGCTTGTGAAGCCAATCACAAGTTTATTGAAGAATGATATTAAATTCAATTGGTCTTCCCAGTGTAATGAAGCTTTTGAGCAATTGAAAACATTATTAACCACTGCTCTGGTATTGGCTCAACCGGATATCACTAAGCCCTTTAATGTGTATTGTGATGCATCAGGCAGTGGGCTCGGCTGTGTATTAATGCAAGAAGGCCGAGTAATTGCATATGCTTCAAGGCAGTTGCGCCGATATGAGGAGCATTACCCAACTCATGATCTGGAGCTAGCTGCTGTGGTTCATGCCCTGAAGATTTGACGTCATTATCTGCTGGGTAATATCTGTCACATTTATACAGATCATAAAAGTTTGAAGTATATCTTCACCCAGTCAGAGTTGAACATGAGACAATGGCGATGGCTTGAGCTTATTAAAGATTATGAACTGGAAATTCATTATCACCCAGGCAAGGCCAATGTGGTGGCAGATGCACTTAGCCGTAAGGTTTCCTGTCACTGTCTTACGATGAAGACCTCTGACAATACATTATGTCAGGAGATGGAGAAGCTAAACCTGGGAATGGTCCAACAAGGAACCCTAAGTCAGCTAAAGCTTGAGTCAGTCCTCTTGCAAAAGATAATTGATGCTCAAAAGAATAATGAGGGTATGAAACACATTCATGAGAAGATAAGGGCTGGAAAAGCCAAATGTTTCAAAGAATATGATCAAGGTATTGTATGGTTTAATAACCGCATAGTGGTGCCGAAGAATGAAATGGTCCGCCAGCAAATTCTCGATGAAGCACATCTTAGTCGCTATTCTATTCATCCCGGAAGCACTAAGATGTACCAAGACTTGAAGCAACATTATTGGTGGACGAAAATGAAGATCGAGATTGCACGCTATGTGGCTAGATGTGACACCTGCAGATGTGTCAAGGCCATACACTTGAAAGCTGCCGGTCCATTACAATCTCTACCAATACCGACATGGAAATGGGAAGACATAAGTATGGACTTTATTGTGGGATTGCCCAGAACTGCCAAAGGGTATGACTCCATCTGGGTTATTGTTGATCGGCTCACAAAGGTTGCTCACTTTCTACCAGTCAAGACATCTTACCCGGTTTTTACCTATGCGGAATTATACATTGCTCGCATTCTCAGTTTGCACGGTGTTCCAAAGACTATAGTGTCGGATCGTGGATCACAATTCGTATCCAAATTTTGGGAAGAACTTCATAAATCCCTGGGTACTAAATTGTTCCACAGTTTGGCCTATCATCCTCAAAGAAGTGGACAGACTGAGCGGGTTAATCAAATACTCGAAGATATGCTGCGGGCATGTGTTCTGGACTTCTCACAGAAATGGGATGAATGTTTGCCTTTAGCGGAGTTTTCATATAATAATAGCTATCAAGAAAGTATCAAGATGGCACCCTTCGAAGCTTTATATGGACGACGATGTCGTACTCCGCTAAATTGGTCTGAACCTGGTGAAAGGTACTTCTTCAGGCCTGATATGGTGAAAGAGACCGAAGAAAAGGTTCAGAAAATAATTCATAATATGAAGAAAGCCCAAGCTCGTCAAAAGAGTTATGCAGACAAACGACGAATGCCCTTGTATTTTCTTGAAGGGGACTATGTCTACCTGAAGGTTTCACCAATGAAGGGTGTATCGTGTTTCGGGATAAAAGGGAAGCTTGCACCTAGGTACATTGGTCCATTCCCTATACTTGAAAGATATGGGCCAGTGGCATATCGACTTCAACTCCCCGAAACCTTGTCTGCTGTACACAATGTGTTCCATGTGTCACAATTGAAGAAATGTCTTCGGGTACCTGATCGAACCGTTGAAGTGACAGATGTTGTCCTTGAACCAGACTTGACATATTCCGAACATCCCATTCGGGTCCTGGATCAAAAGGACAGTGTTACCCGGAGAAAAACTCTCAAGTTCTATAAGATACAGTGGAACCAACATTCTGAAGATGAGGCTACATGGGAAACTCAAGACTTTTTAGATAAGAATTTCCCAGGCTTTATAGCCTCATGTAATTTGTAAAGTGTGTATAGTTGTTGTAATGAAGGAGTGAACCCCACACCACCCCTGCCTTGTACCAAAAATAAGGAAATAAAAATGTGACACATTTCCTTTTCCATTATTCACCCTAGGACTTTTAATCTCGGGACAAGATTCTTTTATGAGGGGAAGGATGTAACACCCCTGGTGTTACTGCAACTAAAACTTGAGCATGACATCATAAACATTGGCATTGCATATGTTTGACACACCTAGAGTGCATTCACTAGGTAAAAATTTCAAACAAGTTGTAATGTTCTAGCATTTTTGCAAATAGAACCCTGGATAGGGAGCTTAACCCTAAATAGGGATTAAAGGGGTAAAACCTAGCCCAAGTTGAGAAAACCTAAAAGCTTTAGGGAAATAGTCATGAAATATTACCAAAAATAAACTTGAATCACATTTATACCCCTGGGATATCCAAAAACCCCATTTGAACCCTAGAAAATCCTAAGTCCAAACCCTAGGGGCCTATGTGCAAAAATTGTGCACATTTGGACTAAAGTGTAAAAACTACCATGATAAAGCATATAAAGTCACATGGTTCACATTTGGAAAGATTTACAAGCCAAACCCTAAGTTTTGGATTGATTTGCAAAAAGGACCCCAATTGAGAATTTACTCTAAGTCTGAATTTAGATTTGTGGGCTCAATTTTTGAGCCTTGTAACTTTCAAATTATAGGGTTTTTGCCCTAGGTCACCACATCAAGTTTATAGACCAAACAAAGGGGAACAACTTTGCTTAAGGTTGTGAGCATAGTTGTTAAGAAAATTTGGGAGATAATTAAGCCCAAAGTTAGGCTGTCAGACTGTTTACAGTCTGAAATCAAACTGACAATGGACTGACATCAACTTCAAGCCTAATTTCAAGCATGATCCAATGTTTTTTTGTGGCATCACCATGTTGCAATATTGTAGATGGTACATTGCTCTACAATTTTGCTACAGAGCTTGACATGAGTTGTCATAAGGAATTGAGAGAAAAATTGGCTCCAAGTTTGTCTGTCAGGCTATCTGAATACAGCTCTCCATGGTACAGTGTCGGGATCAGATCAGAATGCCAGCGTCAGAAAGATCTCGCCGCCGCCGACTCCCTGCCGTGATTTGTGTCACCGGCGTTGGGATTTGTATCTGCGCGGATGGATAGCAGCACAGGGTAAGGGGATCCTCGCCGTCGGTGACCTGGAAGCCACTTCGGCTGGCCGTAATCCCTTCCCCCTTGCTCACCGCCCGTGGATAAAGGTTCTCACCGCCGTCAAGCCTTTGCCGTTGCCCGCCGCGTGGCTCTGCCTTTACACCACGTCGCCGCGACTCTCTGGGGCCGTCCCATCGTCGCCGGTGAGGTCGCCACGACGTTAGCCACGGGTTCATGCGCACCAGAACCTCCCTGCCCCTTTCCGACCACCGTGCATCGTCATCCAAATTCCCGGCCACCGCCGTTGAGCCCTATAAATTGAGCCCACAGCGAGCTTCGCAACATCACCACCCACCCAGCCACCGTGTATTGCTAGCAATCGTTCGCCAGAGCTCGTGAATTTTGGATTCGCCCCAAATCAGTTCTCCGCCACCCCGAAACGAACCTCACCGCGGCCAGCCCTTTCCCGGTCAGTTCATCCTCCTCTCTCCCTCGTTTAAGTTTTATCTTACGTCTACGATGCTTGCCGACCCATGCAATTGGGCTGGGAACCCTCTGGTCACCGGGAACGCGACTGTCTTGCCGTGATGCTCACGGTCACCGTGGCCCGAGCAAACCAATAGGCCATAGATGAAATTGGGTTGGGGAAAATGGTCGGGATGGATCCAATTGCGTGTCAGCCGCTCAGAGACCCTAGTCATTGCCCCATTCGGCCGGTACAGGTGCTCGCCGGAGCTTCCCCGTGCTCGACGCCGTCGCGGACTCAACGTGGTAAAGAATTAGAAACCAAAGGGGTTATATGCAAACCGTCAGCGACACATAGGAATAGTAAAGAAGCTCGTTTGCAGTTAGCCAGAAACCCGAGGGCCTCTGTGCAAAGTCACCAGAGCGCGCGGGCGCGTGCGCGCTTTCCCCTCTGGATTGGGCCGCTTGGACTGAAACCAGCCCAATACTATTCAGCCTTTTCCTTTTTCTTTTTCAGTAGAGCTTTGAAAACCTATAGAAAATTGTAGAAAAATCTTAAAATTGTGAAACCAATTTTCCTAGACTTCTTATTTTCCATAGTATTTAATAAAAATAGTTTCATGATTTTTAGGTTAAATAAGGAATTTTAAGGCATTTAAAGTAGTTTAAAGAATTAGTTCTGGATTTTTAGAAAACATATGGTAATTCCAAAAATGTCCAAACTTTTTATATGAGTTCTATTCATTATTTAGAAGCCTTGGGTAGAGTTTGGGTTGATTTGGACCTTGTTTGATAACTAGAACCCAAAACCCCCACCCCTGCCCCGTGAACTCCTTTACTAACTCCGGAAACCCTAAGTTCTCGGAGTTCCGTGAAGGAAAATTGTATTCAAGACCTTAGATAATAAATTCCTATTATCTTTGCACTCTCATGAGCATTACATGGCATTCATTCTTATATATACATATATATGGTTATGTTTAGACAACGAAGAAGAGATTGAAGTGACCGAAGAGAAGACACCACCTTTGGAATCTCAGGCAGGGACTTGTCTCTACTTTGACATCTGCGGGCCTGAGCCTGACTCACCTACTAACGAAGGCAAGCCCCGGTGCATTTGCCACCTTCCTTGATGTTTTTTAAAATCTTTCTCACTTGCTTGCTGCATTAGGTGATAGGAGTTGATTGCTTAAACAATTCCTGCATTACCTTCCTTGATCTTGATTACCTTCCTTGATACCCTGTTTTACAAAAGGTTTTACTATGCTTAGTATTGCTTTAGCAAAAACAAAAGGTTTTGTTTTACAAAAGATGATTGGCAAAGTGGGAGGAATGTTTTTGAAAATAAACTTGATGGTGAATCCATCACGGCCGTGATGGGTTCAACATCGGAAAAGATGTACCTCTGCCAGGTACCAAGATTTGGGTTTAAATAATTAAGCTGAGACTGGGCGGGTGACTTGCACGAGAAGAGAGTCTCGGTGTAGTGTCTCCGTCTGAGTCGATTAAGGACCGTCTCGATGTAGGCCTGATGATCGAGGACCCTTTAACTGGTCACATGCCTCGTCATGGGTAAGCCTTGCCTTGGGCAGACTAAGGCTAGAATAAGATAACACGAAATGGGCGTGGAGCGGTGGCGAGAGTAGCGTGTACCCTCCGTGGCAAGAGGCTGGACGGTGGTGTATCTGTGCTCTCGTTTTGCGTGAACCTGATCTGGTATTAAGAACCTCGGTGGCGGGTTGACATATGCAAGGGTTAAGTGCTACATATGTCATGTGATTGGAGATCCTCAGCTGAGTATAATCGATTCGGATCGCCGTACCTTCGCGGTTATGAAGACTTGGTCACTGACTTACACGTAGCAATCCACTAAAGATGAAGGGATTGATGAGAAACTGGCTAGTGCAGGACAAGTGATTGAACTAGGTTAGCAAGGAACTCTAGAAATAGGTAAGTTTACCTAACCTGACAATAAAACTGGATTTTTAAGGATCCACTTTTAGTAAGCATTTATGCAAAACAGTCTTTGATCTTGAGGTACCCTACCTTGACTCCCTTAAAACCAGCATACCCTTGAGAGTCTTTTCTTTAGTCGGGTAAGACTTGCTGAGTAATTCCATACTCAGGGTTTACCCCTCGTTGTTTTTAGGTGAGGAAGCAACAAATTTTTGTTGCTTTTGTACCAAGGTGGTTCCACATGAGGAAAAACAAGAGTGAAGCTGCGGGAGGACATGGTCCTCCATAAGGAACTTTTATGTAAAAACTTATTGGGAGGAGTTTTTGCCTCCCTTGGTATTGTAATAATACTACTCAGCACTCGTTTTATAACTCTGGTCTGTAATAAGTAACTTGCTCTTACTTTCTAAATAAATGTAAGTTTATGTAATCGCTTCCGTATTTCTATATCTCCGATGTTCTGTAATGTCTGCAAGACGGGTGAAACGTTCCTGGAAAGGTAAGAGAAAAGATACCGAACTTAACAAGTGATTCAGGAACATCTACAGGGTTGTCTGATGTCTGTTGGACAAGGACAACTGTAGGTGGGCCTAATGACTTGGGAGGTTCCGTCACACTCTAGCCCAATTCTTTGGGTTCAGAACTCCAGAACATGTTCTCAGCTATTTCTTAGTGATCATCAAACAACATATATAATGAAAAACTACATGTACTACTGTGGAATTAGAAACACATTCGAGGCACAACAACTAAAAAATTGGAAGAATTTCATCTGCTACTCATCTCATTAACTAGATGACAAATAATAAAAAGCATACTATACACATATAGCATTGCCAATGCACATTCTCATTAGACATTGTATCAAACTTAAACACCTAGAGCACCTATGCTTGCTCCCTAAATCCTAGATTCAAAACCTACCAGGTCAACTCGCACAAACAAGATGTCGCATAGCTACTGACCAATCACATTCACAAGGCATTAGAATGAACCGAAGCATATTTACTGATCATATAGAATTACATCTACAAGTATAGGAAGAAAATGAACAATTTTGGCTTCTATCATCTGATTTAATCTCAAGCACATAGATATACAGCGTTGCAATACATGGGCAATATAATCAATTCAAATACCTGGAGAACCCATTCTAAAATTTAGATGTGCCAAGCCGCCAAGTACCGGGCCAATTCAACCATGAAACAAGATGAATCATGCAATAAGGAAGCATGATATGATTCGCAATTTTACATACATTGCTCATCTCTCAGAAAAATTCAAGTAAATTGCAAGATTTCTAATTTAAGACCACAAAATCCTTGTTGCTGATGACCCCATAAACAACCGCATATATCAGCATGACGCACGAGAATGGTTAGATCCATTTACTAATTTATCACATGGTTTAGCACTTTTAATGAGGTTTCAAATTTTGGTATGGACTACACACCAATGCAGTGCTGTTTAACAAACGAAGCTAAAGGAAACGAAATAACGGACAGGGATCTACGATGGTGTAACAGGACTGAGGAGTGAGCAGGCCAAGGAGCTAAGTACCTGAGGCGTGCGGCGCGGCGCTCAGGGAGGAGACGAATCCGAGGAGGCGTGGGCGTGCGACGCGGCGCTCGGGGAGGAGACGAGTCCGAGGAGGAGGTGGCGCGGGCGTGCAGCGTGGCACTTGGGAGGAGATGAATCCAACGAGGAGGACGCACGTTCGTGCGGCGCTCAGGGTCGAGGAGAGGAATCTGTTTCCTCATTTTAGGGTAGGAAAGTTTTGCAGGCTTCTGATTCTAGCCTAAGAAAAGGATGGAAATTTAGTTTCCAATTCTATAGCTTGCCAAACAGGTCAGCCCAGGAATTAAATTCCAATTTAACACAATTCCAATCAAACAAACGGGCCCTTATACAATATTGATTGTTTCAGTGCTCCCAATTCTTAGGCTTAGGTTGTCTCTAGCAACGTCCTATAAATTTCATCCTCTAAAATATTTCATGTCCTTGACATTTTTTCTAAAAGATTCTGTTCTCTATATCTTCAACCTTTCCAACAACGTTCTCTAAATTATCTGAATCATGTATTGGGCCATAAATGGGCCGTGTTGTTGGTAGGGATGGCAAATCTGCCCGCGGGTATGGGTATCCATGGGTTTCGTACCCGATGGGCACGGATACGGGTAAGAAATCTCGCCCATGGGTAAGGATACGGGCAAAACTTCTCACCCGCGGGTAATTAACGGATATAAAATTTTGCCTGTGGGTATCACCCATTACCCACTTAATTTACTAGCCCATGAAAGCATCCCCTAGTCCGGCCCAATTCCCAGTCGGCCCATCAAATATCCCCAAAGGCTAAAACCCTAATCCTCATCCTTCCTCTATTCCTCACGCCACTGGCCACTCCCTGACCCTAGACGGCGGGCGGCAGCGGCAGTGTAGACTACGGCCCAGGCAATTTGACACCCTCATTCCCTCGTCCCTCTCCCTCAGGCCCTCACCCCTCCGGCCCTCCCTTAGGCCCTCACTCCTCTCTAAGCGTCGGACCGTCGAGGGCCGGAGGCCGGGCTGACCGGGCGAGCGCAGGGCAGCGTGCAGCGCGGCTGGCCTAGAGGCGGCGCCGTGCACGAGCGGCAAGCTGGCATCACTGGGAGATAGTGGCAAGCTCTTGGCCGTCGGCAACATCGATGTACATCACCCTCACTCCCTTGTTGCTTTGCTTGATCTACTAGTTCATGGACTTGTTAATCCATTTCAGGTTTTTGTGATTTCTATTTTTAATGTCAACTCCAGGAGATAGTGGCGGTGGTGCTAGACCTGCTAGTGGTGGTGGTCAACGCGATTCTAGAGCTCTAACTCCATCATCTACGCCACGGGATCCTACTCCTACACCATCTAATGTAATAGCGCCTACTGCTACTGATGGTCAAGGTACTGGTACCACCAACACTGATGCTATTGAAATAGATGAGGATGTTAGGGTTGGTAGTAAAAGGAAGCTTAAATTTGATGTATGGCAAGACTTTGAAAGAGTCTGTGTAGGTGGTACTTGGAAAGCTAAATGCAATTGGTGTCACAAAACACTATCAACTGTATGTAGAAATGGTACAAGTCATTTACATAGCCACGTAAACAGCTATGAATCTCGGCAAACTAGAAAAGATATAAAACAGTCCACTTTGAAATTATCTAAAACACAAGATGGAAACGTTCTATTGGAGAAGTATGTGTTTGATCAAGGTGTTGCTAGGAAAGAACTCGCATTAATGATATGTGTTCATGAGTACCCACTTTCTATTGTTGAGCATGTTGGTTTTAGAAGGTTTTGTGCTGCATTGGAACCTTTATTTAAGGTTATGTCAAGAAATATAATTAGAAAGGATATTTTGGACATGTACCAAGTGCAAAAGGTATCTATGGTGCATCAGTTCCAGCAACAGGAATCTCGTATTGCTGTCACCATGGATATGTGGACAGCAAACCATCAGAAAAAGGGTACATGGTTGTGACTGTTCGCTATATCGATGAGAGTTGGAATCTAAAAAGCTATCTAAAAAGTGGGAAGCTAGTGACAACCCTATCATAGAAAGCATGTCAGCAGCCATGAAGGAAAAGTTTATGAAGTATTGGATGGATGTTCATGGTCTGATGGCTGTTGCCACTGTTCTAGATCCTCGATGTAAAATGAAGTTCTTGTATGCCATGTACACCCAAATATATGGACCTGATGATATGTTTGGAGAAGTAAAGAAAATTAAAGATTTGTTGATAGATTTGGTGAAGGAATTTGAAGGTTCCATGGAAGGTTTTGGTGCAACTGATGGTATTGTGGCTGGTGGTAGTAGCAATAAAGAACTAAATGAGGGTGATGCTGAGGTGAATGAAATATTTGATAAGTACATGGCTTCTGAACAAACTGTGTCGACATCTTTTGTGTGCACAGAATTGGATATGTACTTGGAAGAGGATATGCTACCAGGAACTCTTGAATTGGATGTCATTGAGTGGTGGAAAGTTGGAGTGTTGAAGTATACTACTTTGAGAAAGCTTGCTCGAGATATCCTATCAATTCCTATGACAACAGTTGCATCTGAGTCCGTCTTTAGTACTAGTGGGAGAATCATTAGCCAACACCGTAGCAGACTTGCCCCAAACATGGCGGAAGCTTTGATGTGTATGCAAGCTTGGTCTCGAGCTGATATGTTAGGTATAACATGTAGTTCATTTAGTTTTGTTTCCCTTCTTTTATTTACAATCACACTAACTTTGAATGATTTGTTCTATTAGGCCCTGAATCTTTAGCTCTTAATGCATTGATGACATGTCTTGATGATGAAGAAGAAGGCTTGGTAATTACTATAACCTGCATTGATCCATGAAACTGAAACCTTACTATACATGTATCATGTAACTTGATGACATGCCTCTTCCCTTTATTTTATTTACTATACCTTATTGTACATGTATCCTTTGCTCTTAGAAAAATTTGGAGTCTGAAATCATTGATCCATGATCCATGATCTATGATCCATTAGACCATGACTTGTGAGATGGATGAACTGCTGGATGGTGGATTGGTGGACTATTGCCTGTTGGAAGTTGGTCGCTGGAATATGGATGGTGGATTGGTGTACTGCTAGATGGTGCATTTCTATTTGTGTTTGTGTACCTGTGCGTGTCAGAGTCAGACAAACAGGGTGTGAAATTTATCTGTGCGTTCATTTTATCTTATCACATTATATTGTAATGACTCATTATCTTGAGAGTTTGAGACTTATGTTTCTAGATGATCGATGTTCCTTATATGCCATTATATTATGTCTGTCAAATTGTTGATGTACTTGGTAAAATGAACATGGTCACATACACACATGTTATTTTCTGGCGGTTCACGGGTTGCCCGATATCCGCGGATATCCTGCGAGTATGGGTACGGGTGAAAAATTTTACCCGCAACCTTTTGCGGGCACGAGTAAGGACTATATGTGCGGATATGTTGGCGGGCGGGTAAATGGCTTACCCCCACCTTGTCTGACCCGCTGCCATCCCTAGTTGCTGGGTTTCGTCCCCGTTTCTTCTGAGCAAACAACCTAGCATCATCTCGCACACATGGCCGCCACCGCCCCTTGCTGCTCCCGCATAAGGCCACCACCGCCTCGTCCGAAGATGCGCCCGCGGCCAGTGCCACCCCATACCAGAGATGCGCCCGTGGCCAGCGTCGCACTGTCCTAGAGATGCGCGTGCGGCTAGCGTTGCCCTGTCTCAGAGCTGTGCCGATGGATGCGGCTGCTCCGTGTGCTGGAGATTGATGACATCGTGCTGGAAGCCATCGTGGACAACGATGCCGACACCCACATCTCCGACTCTGTCCACGCTTGATCTCCGGTAGCGGAATCGAGCTGGTCCTCGCCGGCAGCGCTGCATCGCCGTGAATCACGTCTTCTTCTACCTTCGGTTGCGTGGGAATGAACAGAAGGAGCAAGCGTGAGGGGACAGTGCATAGCGAGCACTCAGTAGTCCGCCATATTTGGAGGACGAGGAAGGCACACTATATTTTAGCGGACGATTTAGCAGTTTTTGTTGGAGGCTTACTGAATGTCCAAAACCACTATATTTAGCGTACATAATCCTTTAACGTTTCTTGTTGGAGACAGCCTTAGCGTCCTCTCTCGTTTGCGGCATACCATGTTAGTTTGTCTTGCTAGCAAAGAGTCATATTACTCGAGTGTTGACACCTTTTTCGGGCGCCAAACACTCAACAAGAACCGGCGGTGATGCTCTCTGCACAGGCGTGGACAGTCCCCAGCCAGGGGCCGGATGGTCCGCGACCTGGTACAGGGGCTGGCGTTCCCTGCCTGGCGGCCAGACGGTCCGCGCCCTAGGGCCAGACGGTCCGCGCGTGCGCAGGGGCGGCGAAGGTCGCCGGCGGCGCCTGGATCTCGCTCACGGGAGGGACCCCGTCGGGGAGGAGAGATCCTAGGGGTTGTCTAGGCTCGGTATGCCAACCTAGACTCCTCTAATCGACGTAGAGTCGAAGAGAAGCAGAGAATTTGGGGATTGGAATACTAAACTAGGGCTAAACTAGAACTAGACTATAACTACTCCTAATGCATAAGGTAAAAACGAGTAATAAACTGGATTTGATCGATTGTTGGGGGTTCAATCGGCCGTAGCCCTTCATCTATATAAAGGGGGAGGTCTGAATCCGCTTTAAACTGATTTCCGAGTCAATCCCACGGTTTTAGGTAACAAATCCCACGAGAAACTAGGAACCCTTACTGACTCTGCGCACGCGCGGACTGTCCACGCCACCACAGCGGACAGTCCGGACCGCGGACCGTCCGGCCTCAGGACCGAACCGTCCGCACGGCCTCTTTTTGGCTTCCAACATATGCCCCTTGCCTTTTGGTGAAGTTTGACAAACCAAAAGCATATGAACTAAGCCTGATGTAAGTCATCGACTTTTCAAAAATAGAGATCATTCAATAAAGCACCAATGTATAAAGGCCGTTTTGGATTGTATCTTTCTCGGCCATGACCATTTGATTAATGGATCAAAATGAATAGAATGGAGGTGCCCCCCAGCCTGGATAGACAAAGGGACTATACATGTACCATGGATTCATCGTCGTGCCATTCCACATTTGGGTAGGACAATATACCGACGATGAATAAACGGGTGGAAAGTACCCTGGTCTCATAGGATGAACAGACGATGCTTGTGCGTCACCTTTTGGGCCGTTTTGTTCGGCCGTTTCGTTTTAGCAGGTGACCGGGGTTTCTTTGTTGACCGATCACGTGGAACGCTTTGATCAGCCGACTATATGTGCTTTGACCTTGCGTCTTTTTCCTTGCTTCGTGTAGAGGTTGACGCCTTTGGTCATAGGTGGACTGTCCGGCTGAGTTAGCCGGACCGTTTGTCTGAGCACCGGATCGTCCGCACGTAGGTGTCGGACCATATACGATGCTCGAGCTAGGCCGATGTGTTTGGTTCATTAACTGTGCCTGCCCCCCGGCGTCTTTGGACTTTTTAGCCTTCTTGTCGGAAGCCTTTCGAGCAATCTCCTTTTGTGATATATCTGACATGCGAGGATCGCCAATGACGATGTCCTTGCCTTTGCCTTTATCGGCCATTTCGGGCCGAACCAAGACCTTTTTGCATGTGAGTTCTATTGTATTAACAGGAAAAGGTTGTGTGTCTACTTGCATCTCCTAAAAAGCCAATCGACCCTCATTTATGGTCGATTGTATCTGTCGACGAAAAACATTACAATCATTGGTGGCATGAGAAAAGGAATTATGCCACTTACAATAAGCATGCCTCTTTAATTCATCAGGAGGAGGAATAGTATGAGTTAATTTAATGTTGCCGTTTTTCAGTAACTCGTCAAATATTTTATCGCATTTGGCAATATTAAAAGTAAACTTAACTTCTTCTTGTTGATTCTTTCGAATCGACTGTAAAGCAGAACACGCTGAAGGTTTAGCCTGTCCTGACCAAACCAGTTCGGCGGTATATACATCCGTGGATTCATCGTCCGAATTATCGTATCCCACTAGATGCATCTTATGGCTAGCTGATTTTGATATTTCCTTACTTCGGCTTTCATAGGTCATAGCCCGCTGGTGCAAGTGCACTAGCGAAAAGAATTGGGTGCCATCTAATTTTTCTTTTAAGTAGGGTCACAACCCATTGAAAGCCAGCCCTGTTAGTTATTTTTCTGCGACATGGATCTTAAAGCATCGGTTTCTAGTGTCCCGGAATCTCCGGATATAGTCATTAACCGATTCTTCAGGCCCCTGTTGGACTGAGGCTAAGTCAGCCAATTCTAATTCATGTTCTCCTGAGAAGAAGTGTTCATGAAATTTCTGCTCTAATTCTTCCCAAGAGTTGTGGCAAGGCTGCGTACCATGCGAATGCAGTATCAATAAGGGACAACGAGAATAAACGAACGCGGTAGGTTTCCCCATCAGCCAATTCTCCCAAGTGTGCTATGAATTGGCTTATATGTCCGTGTGTGATTTTCCCACCTTCACCAGAAAACTTAGAGAAGTCTGGTATTCTAGTTCCTTGTGGATATGGCATGGTGTCGAATCGGTGGCTATAAGGCTTCCGATACGATTGCCCTGTACCTGACACACTAACACCGAGTTTGTCCCTGAACATCCCGGCTACCTCGTCTCTGACCCTCTCCGCCATGTCTGGCGACCATCCATTGAGTTTGTGGGTGGAAATCTCAGGTTGCCTGACATCACTCTGTCGGCTTTCCTCCCAGGGATGTTTGAGGTGTGTGTTAGGTGTCCTATTAATGTCACCAGCTCCTACCCTATACCTCTCAGGCTCTCTTGTGTCCGAATAGTATTCAGCCCTATGTCCATGAGGTGGTATGGCGTGATTATAATGTGTTGCTGGTGGGCCACCATTATGTTGATGCGATGAATGTGGGAATTGTGTGTATTGCGCAGCTCTCGGCTCTACGTATGCATATCCGGACGGTCCGACGTAAGAGGCCAGATGGTCCGCGACCTGGCCAAATGGTCCGAAGGTATATCCAGATTGTCTAGCCATATATGGTGCTACGTGGGTAGTCTCGTACCCAGACCGTCTGTCGTAAAGAACTGGACGGTCCGCGATCGGGCCGAATGGTCCAGGGCTGTACCCGGACGGATCAGTCATATATGGCGCGACTTGGGCAGTCTGCGTGTGGACTCGTGTAGAGTCGGATGGTCCGGCGTAATATGTCGGCCGATTCATGCCATATCCGGACGGTCCGACGTAAGATGGCGGACGGTCCGCAACATATCCGGACGGTCCGGCGTGATGCACCGGACGGTCCGTGATGGGGCCGAATTGTTCGGGGTTGTACCCTGGTGGTCCTGCCATGTATGGTGCGACCTGAGTGTTTTGTGTGCGGGCCTGCATCTGGTCGGACGGTCCGGCGAAATACGTCGGACGGTCTGCGGTATAACCGGACTGTCTAAGATGATGCTCGGACGGTCCGGTCGCATCCAGTACCTGGCGCGTGCCTAGTGATTGCGGCTGTGATGGTGACACGAAAGTGTGCATCGGCATACCATATGATGGCTGGGTCAAGGGTGACCCGTTTATAGCCGATGTGTTTGACGCGGGTGGCTCTGTATTAGACTCTCGCGATGGAAAGCTAGGAGCAGCTGATTTCTCGTATGCACGTAAATGCATTTTAATAGATTCATCTACATATTGCTTTAACTGATCTCCTCGTTGATCCATGAAAGTAGTAAGAGATAGATCTGGAGTACTTACAGCGGGACCCTAAAGTGGAGGTAGGAGAGATTCCATATCGATCTCCCCTTGACGGATGATCTTCTGGTGGCGATCCACCGTGAAGTGTGACAAGTATTTTTCTGCCGCCTCCTTGCGCCGTTCGGAGAGTTTATGCAGCAGTTCCGCCTCTTCCTTGTCTCGTTGTTCGTTCCATTGCCGCATCACCTCCTTCTCATCGCGCATTATGAGGTCTTCAAAGGGTCTTTGGTCATCAGTCGGGAGCGCCTCCATGGCCGGCTTGATGATGTTGGTGGTGGAGATCTTGGTGTGATCCTTAGAACCGGCCATCTATGGGCCGATTTTTAGCAGGTCTAGACACCTATTCCCCAGCAGAGTCGCTAAAAAGTATGTTGACACCTTTTTTGGATGCCAAACACTCAACAAGAACCGACGGCGGTGCTCTCTGCACAGGCGCGGATGGTCCGCGGCCAGGGGCCGGACGGTCCGCGACCTGCTACAGGGGCTGGCGTTCCCTGTCTGACGGTCGGACGGTCCGCGCCCTAGGGCCGGACGGTCCGCGCGTGCGCAGGGGGCGGCGAAGGTCGCCGGCGGCGCCTGGATCTCGCTCCCGGGAGGGACCCCGTCAGGGAGGAGAGATCCTAGGGGTTGTCTAGGCTCGGTATGCCGATCTAGACTCCTCTAATCGACGTAGAGTCGAAGAGAAGCGGAGAATTTAAGGATTGGAATACTAAACTAGGGCTAAACTAGAACTAGACTAGAACTACTCCTAATGCATAAGGTAAAAACGAGTAATAAACTGGATTTGATCGATTGTTGGGGGTTCAATCGGCCGTAGCCCTTCATCTATATAAAGGGGAGGTCTGGATCCGCTTCGAACTGATTTCCGGGTCAACCCACGGTTTTAGGTAACAAATTCCGCGAGAAACTAGGAACCCTAACTGACTCTGCGCACGCGTGGACCGTCCGCGCCATCACCGCGGACAGTCCAGACCGTGGATCATCCGGCCTCAGGGCCGGACCGTCCGCACGGCCTCTTTTTGGCTTCCAACATCGAGTTAACAATTTTCCATCCTTTCCCTTGTCCACCCCTACTTCATTATATTGCCTCCATCTGAAAAATCAATTATAGACCTCGAGGAGAACGTATATAGAGGCAACCATGCTCTCTGCGTGTTTTGATTGGAGGTGAGATCGTGATTGATTGCTTGTACATGAAGATATCGGCCTGCATACGCGTATGCAGTCTAGGCCGTTATCCACCATCTGCCTGCGCGCGTGGAGAAGGGGCGAGCTACCTTCCCTGGCAAGCCAAGCGCGTGGGAGGCTGGCAACCAAATCACGCCATCAGTGAACCTACAGAATTATGTATTTGTTCCTACTTCATTCTCTCTCACGTGCACAATTATGGATTCTTATTTTCTCGTCTCAGTAAGCTTCTAAACTTATCCCAGAAGTATTTCTTGTTCTAGAATTTAGTTTTATTCTAAGTTCCTAACACATTTCATTTCCCTACCTAGTTTTGAAGATGATGGTTGGTTGTACTTCAAAAGTGTGCTCGAAGGATCTAAGGTCTCAGGCTCCTCACGGTTTTATGTGCCATATGAATTTATTATGGCATACAATGAACGTCCCTCATTATAAAAAAACCAGAAACACACTTTTAATGGAATCGTGATTTACACAATATAGAACCTCTGGAAAGAGAGGAATCGCAGGATTTTCGAAGGCATCGCCCTTCCCCGGTCCAAGTCGCCCTAAGAATTAAAGAAGATGTTTCACAATTTAGACGGGTTTTGCTTCCCATGTAATTTTCATATTGCTGCTTCCTGCTAGCCTGGAGAATTTAGGGTGTGGGGCTTAGCCTCTCTTTGAGTGTGCTCGGGTGTGGCTTATCCGGTCTCAGATCGTTGTTTGTACTCTCTAAACTCTTTCCCCTTTAAATGATGGACAGAGCTCCTGCCGTTTTCGTCCAAAAAAAATAATAAGGAATGGCACTGAACATCCAGGATATTTATCCCAGGTAATTAGCTTGCCGCGTCACTTGGACATATTTGATTAAATTGCATCACTGGAGCTATGATACAATTTACCCGATATACTTGAGATTTTGGTTAGTAGCCATGGTTTTCAAATCGCCTGGTAATCGTGATTAGGACGTCGACCAGGACGATTAATCAGTGAGTGGTCGGTCGACCACCTAGTCGTCCTATATAGTTATATACAGTTGTACACTATAGTGTATAGTTATTGTCGGCGTTTCGAGACCGGGGGGTCCCTAAGCCGACGAGTGAGTGTGCCGCGTGCCCCAGCCCAGATGGGTCGAGCGCGTGGGCGAGCGCGAAGGGGGGAGAAGCGAGGTGGCCGGAGCCGAGTCGTGAGGGAGGTGGAGATCCCGCGGCCTTCGTGTTCGCCCCGCGCCCAGGTCGGGTGCGCTTGCAGTAGGGGGTTACAAGCGTCCACGCGGGTGAGGGAAGCGAGCGGCCCCAAGAGAGCGCCTGCCCCGTCCTCGTTCCCACGCGGCCAACCTTCTCTAAGAAGGCCCTGGTCCTTCCTTTTATAGGCGTAAGGAGAGGATCCAGGTGTACAATGGGGGTGTAGCAAGGTGCTACGTGTCTAGCGGGGGTGAGCTAGCGCCCTAGGTACATGCCAATGTGGCAGCCGGAGAGATCTTGGCACCCAGCTGGTGTGGTGTCGTGGCTGTCGGAGGAGAAATGGAGCCTGGCGGAGGGACAGCTGTCGGAGCGGTTGGGCCCTTGCTGACGTCCCCCTGCTTCCGTAAGGGAGCTGAGAGCTGCCGTCGTCATGGGTCTAGCGGGGCGCCATCATTGCCTATCTGGCGGAGCTAGCCAGATGGGACGCCGGTCTTGTTCCCTGCGGCCCGAGTCGGCTCGGGGTAGGGTGATGATGGCGCTTCCTGTTGACGTGGCGGACCTGTGTCCTAGGTCGGGCGACATGGAGGCTCCTCCGAAGCCGAGGTCGAGTCTGTCCTGCATGGCCGAGGCTGAGCCCGAGCTCCTGGGTCGGGCGAGGCGGAGGTCGTTCGGCAGAGGCCAGGGCGGAGTCCGACCCCTGGGGTCGGGCGAAGCGGAGTTCGTCGTCTTCCGGGGCCTTAGCCCGAGTCCGAGCCCTAGGTCGGGTGGAGCGGAGTTTGTCGTCTTCCGGGGCCTTAGCCCGAGTCCGAGCCCTGGGTCGGGCGGAGCGGAGTTCGCCGTCTTCCGGGGCCTTAGCCCGAGTCCGAGCCCTGGGTCGGGCGGAGCGGAGTTCGCCGTCTTCCGGGGCCTTAGCCCGAGTCCGAGCCCTGGGTCGGGCGGAGCGGAGTTCGCCGTCTTCTGGGGCCTTAGCCCGAGTCCGAGCCCTGGGTCGGGCGGAGCGGAGTTCGCCGTCTTCCGGGGCCTTAGCCCGAGTCCGAGCCCTGGGTCGGGCGGAGCGGAGTTCGCCGTCTTCCGGGGCCTTAGCCCGAGTCCGAGCCCTGGGTCGGGCGGAGCTTCCTATGGCGCCTTTGGCAAGGCCTGACTGCCTGTCAGTCTCACTCTGTCAAGTGGCGCTACAGTCGGGATGGCGCAGGCGGCGCTGTCCTTTTGTCAGACCGGTCAGTGGAGCGGCGAAGTGACGGCGGTCACTTCGGCTCTGCCGAGGGGCGCGCGTCAGGATAAAGGTGTCAGGCTACCTTTGCGTTAAATGCCCCTGCGACTCGGTCGGTTGGTGCGGCGATTTAGTCAGGGTTGCTTCTTAGCGAAGGCAAGGCCTCGGGCGAGCCGGAGATGCGTCTGCCGTAAAAAAGGGGGCCTCGGGCGAGACGGAAACACCTCAGGGTCGGCTGCCCTTGCCCGAGGCTAGGCTCGGGCGAGGCGTGATCGAGTCGCTCGTATGGACTGATCCCTGACTTAATCGCACCCATCAGGCCTCTGCAGCTTTATGCTGATGGGGGTTACCAGCTGAGAATTAGGCGTCTTGAGGGTACCCCTAATTATGGTCCCCGACAGTAGCCCCCGAGCCTCGAAGGGAGTGTTAGCACTCGCTTGGAGGCTTTCGTCGCACTTTTTTGCAAGGGAACCAGCCTTTCTCGGTTGCATTTTGTTCTGGTGGGTGCGCGCGAGCGCACCCGCCGGGTGTAGCCCCCGAGGCCTCGGAGGAGTGGTTTCACTCCTTCGAGGTCTTAATGTCTTGCGTAATGCTTCGGCTGGTCTGGTGGTTCCCTCATGCGAACTGGCCGTAGCCCGGGTGCACGGTCGGGGCCCAAGTTCTCGGGCTGGTATGTTGACGCTGTCAACGGTTTGGCCGGAGCCGGGTTTGCGAGAGCAGCCCCCGAGCCTCCGCATAGGGCGAGAGGGCGATCAGGGACAGACTCGGCTTTTTTACATACGCCCCTACGTCGCCTTTCCGCAAGGAGGAGGGGGGGAGAGCGCCATGTTACCCTCGATGGGCACCGAACATGGTGTCTCCGGTGAGCTGCAAGCGGGTAATCCGAGTGGACGTCCGTGCCCCGTTCGTTGGGGGTCGGCTAGGGGCCCAGAGGCACGCCCAAAAGTACCTGCGGGTGATCTGCCGGACCTGGTCCCCTGGCGACGGGGTCCGAGGGCTCGATGCCTCCCTCCGATGGGATTCCGTTACAGGATCGCTCCCGCTGGTCTCGGAAATGTCCTAGGGTACCTCGGGAGCGCAGCCCGAGCCTCGGTTATGTATCGAACGTACCCCTGGTCATCCCTCGCTCGGTGTCTGAGGCGACTGTGAACCCTTCGGGGGGCCAGCCTTCGAACCCCTGATCAGTAATGGGCGCGGAGCCCGAGTAGCCTGAGGCGGCCGTGGAACCTTTCGGGGGGCCGGCCTTCGAACCTCTGACCAGTAGTGGGTGTAGGGCCCACGCGATCTGAGGCGGCTGTTGAGCCCTTGGGGGGCCAGCCTTCGAACCCCTGATCAGTAAGGAGGCTCGGAGCCTAGTTCCTTCACGGGGAAGGATCCCTTTCGAGGTATCCCCCTTTCCCGGTCCCTGTCGCAAGAGATAGAGAAAGAGGAAAAAAGGAAAAAGGATACGAAACCGAACGACGCGGCGTACCTTTTTTGGCGCGGTTGTTTCAGCGAAGGCGAAGCGTCGCTCGCTGCCCCTGCCAGAAGCGCCGCCTGTCCAGCCGCGGAGTTGATGCGACGGGGCGAGTAGTTGGCGGGGCTGCCGTTGCGCATGCGCGAGTCGTTCGAGGAACGGCTGTTTCACTTCGTGTTTTTGAACCCCGCGTCCGGTCCGGGCGGAACGTTGGAACCGTCTTCGCCCGGAACGTTGGAACCGTCTTCGCCTTGGTCTTTATATACCCCGGAGTGGGTCTGGTGACGGTTCTTTGCTCCGCTTCCTGTCTCCCTCTTAGGTTTTTTGCAGCCTGAGAGACTTAGCCAGAGAAAAGGAAACCGCCCTCCCTGTCCTTTGCGCCGCCACCCCTTCCGCTCGGCGATGGCTGACCGGGTAACCATCATCTCGCCGCGCGACCCATGGCCCTTCTCCACGGTGACGGCGAGTGATCTGGAGGATCTCGTCGGCGAGGGTTTGCTCCGCCCTCTCACTGATGAGCAGCAGCCAGAATGGATTCCTCCCATGGGCGGAGTCGCTCCATCCCCACCGTCGGGGTACGTCGTGAGCTTCGTCTCCTTCCACGAGCGGGGATTCGGCGTGCCGACGAGCCGCTTTATGCGGGCCATCCTGTTCCACTATGGGGTGGAGTTGCATAACCTCACCCCCAACTCCATCTCGCAGGCCGCTATCTTCGTAGCGGTGTGCGAGGGGTATTTGGGGATCGCCCCCCATTGGGATTTGTGGACCCATCTCTTCTTCGCCGAGCTTTTTGCCTTGCCGACGGGGGAGAGGAAGGTCCGTGCAGCGGTGCGGGCCGGCGGCTGCACCCTCTTGTTGAGGCAGTCGCGGGCGTCGCAGTACATCCCTGCCGTCCTCGCGTCCTCGAACAAGGGGTGGCAGCGCCGGTGGTTCTACCTCCGGAATGACGGAGAGTTGCTCCCGCCGTTCTCTCAGCGGGTTGTCACCGCCGCCACCGACGCCTGGCGCCACGGGACTCCACACGAGAGACAGAAGAACCTCGAACCCCTTCCCCAGGCCCTGAAGGCGTTGCGGGAGGGAGGACTCACCGCTGCGGGAGTGGTTGCCGCCATCCACCGTCGGAGAGTGCTCCCCTTGGTGGAGCGGCGGCTGCCGCTTTGGGAGATGACCCTGGAGGCCGACTGGGAGGGGTCACGAATGTCCCCTGATTCTCTTCCCTTCGACGCCCTCCAATGGCGGGTGTCGGCCACGATGGGGAAGCCGGACCCCCACGCCTTCTCCCAGCCTCGGATGCGCCCCGACCAGGGGTGCATGACTCTGGTGAGTGTTCGCTCCTTCCTTCTTCATACACCGGGTTGCTCCTGGTTCTTATGACTGGGTTTCTTTCCCCCCTTCTTTAGGAGGTGGGGTGGCACAAGCCCTCCCTGCCGCGGGTCCCGGAGGACGCGGTGGATCGGGCAGCGCGGCGGGTCGCCGCGGAGGAGGAGAAGAAGAAGAAGGATGCGGAGAAGGCCCGGGCCCGCGAGCGGAGGCGAGCTCGGGACGCCTTGGAGAAGCGTCGTCGCCAGCAGGAGAGGGAAGGACTCCCAAGGGAGCCGTCGCCGGAGACATCCGATGACGATGATGACGACGGTGATGAGGAGGAGGACGACATGGCCGCCCGTCTCGGCCTCAGCCCCCGCTTGGGGTGTGGCCAGGAGCCGCCGAGCCAGCCCCCGAGAGGGCTGATGCCGTTAGTTCCCGGAACCGGGACGCCGGGTCCCCGACCCGAGGGGCGGGGGCAACCCGAGAGGGTACTTGACCCCTCGGCTGGAGGAGCTGAGGCGACCCCAGGGAGCCAGGCCGAGGCATCCGTTCCTCGAGAGCCGCCACCCGCGCCGGCAGCGCGGGGGAGCGACCCTCAGGTCGTCATGGCGGCGCCTGGGCAGTCCGCCTCCCGAGCGTCCGGGGCGCCCAAAGCGAGGGTGGTGCTGAAGCTGTCGGCGAAGCGGACCTCGGCAGCAGTTCCGGGGAGCGGGATCCAAGAGACCTCCCCCCAGGCGCGGTTGATCATGTCCCGGAGCGGGTAAGTATCTTGGAATGTCTTCGTCCTGGCGCTTCGTTCACATGTCCCGGCCGTGATTTTCCCTTTCTCTTTTTTTTCTTTATCCAGCAAGCGAAGCCATGGCCAGACCGACCTGGCGCCCCGAAAGGCCCTTAAGACGGCGTCAGTCCGGGCGGCCAGTGCCGCCCCGGGCCCTGTCGTTCAGCCGACCCTTTCGCAGGGCGTTTCACCGCAGGGGGATCGGGTGTCGCATGTCTCTGGGGAGCAGGTTCCCGAGGCGGGCTCTTCTGCCGAGGCGGCCATCGTGATAGGGGAGGCGGCCGGCGCCGACGTGGTCCCTAGCCCGCCTGTCGTGCCGGCCATGCCGGCGCCTGCCGCCACCGAAGTCGCCGCCGTCCCAGTCGGAGAGCGACTGGTTGCTGCCAGCGTCGGGATGGCTGCTGCGTCGGTGCCCAGGGCCTCGGAAGAGGTGGGCGTGGACGCGCAGTTCATTCGGGCGGGCGGCAGCCTCATCGCTGTGCGGCGGAGCCCCGAGGCCCGGTGCCAGTTGCTCCGATTCCGGACCCGCGAAGCCTCGGACCCTGTCTTCGTTCTTGACGATGAACAGGAGGACCAGTCCTGGGACGAGCTCCGCGAGCGTTCTGAAGCAACGGTGGGGTCGCTCCGGTCGTCGCTGGAGGTTCTCTGCAGGGACGTCCCCAAAATCCTCCAGGTAACGGTTTCAGGCATACCTTTTCCTTTCTGTGAGCGAGGCGTTCGTCGTGACGCCTTGTTTCCCTTCCCCAGGATCTGACGGATCGGAGCGCCGCCAAGTCGTCGTTCATCCGCCGCGAGGCCGATGTCTGGGGCTCGCTGCGATCCCTGAGGACCTCGCTCGCCGGGGCTACCGCGCGCCTTTCTCAGCAGGACGCTAAGATAGCGGACCTCCAGTTGCTCTGCGCTGACCTGAGAGCCGAGGCGGCGGCAGCGCGCGCGGAGGCGCAACGGCAGCGGTCGGAGTTCGTCCAGGTCGCCGAGGAGCGGGACCAATCTCGGGGCCGGGCTGCCGAGGCCGAAAGCTGGGCTGAGACCCTCGCTGCCGACCTAGCCGCAGCCTAAGTCGCGGCCTCGGAGCAGCGTGTCCGAGCCGAAGGTATGCCTTGGCCGTCCCCAGTTCTTGTTCTTGTCCGTTTCTTCTGCCTGTGCTTGAGGTCTTTCTTCTGGTTGTCCGCAGAGCTCGAGTCCGCCCTTGACGAGTCTGCCAAGGCGCTCGCCGAGGCGCTTGCTGGAGCTGCCGAGCAGAGGGAGGCCGACCTCGCGGCCATGTCCGAGGCCGTCTCGGACGTTTATCGGATCCTTGGCCCCGGCGACGTCCCTTCAGGAAGCTCCCCTCAAAGCCGTCTTCAAGCCTTGGGTGATTACGCGCGTGGTAAAGTCCGCGAGGCGCTACACCACGGCGTCAGGCGGGCCTTCGCCGTGCTCGCTTCCCATTACATTGTGGACCTGGAACGGGTCAGTGAGGGGTATTGTCTTCCTGACGAAGACGAAGCCGCCCTGGCAGAAGTTCAGCGGCTCAACGCGGTCGCCGCGGGTCCGAGCGCGGCGCTGGCGACCACCTTTGAGGCGGAGATCCTTCCTCCTGCGCCGCCGCTGGAAGCGGAGGTGGACCTTACCGACGGCGGGGGCGGAACTGAGGGCGCGGCTCCTTCCCAAGGCGGCGCCTGACTTTTGTTGGAACATTTTCTGTTGGATGTGCGCTTTACCGTGGCCGCCGAGGCCTGAACACTTTGCTTTTCTTACATGAAGTCGTACTCTCTTTTCTTTCAATTTGCGCGTCTGGCCTGGCTCGTCAACAATAGGGTGATTTCCCGAGTTGGGTCATTTTTCGTGGCAGGTGATGAGTGAGGTGTCCCTAACCCGGAGGCATAGGGGTTCCTCGGCTTAGTCGGCCTCGCCACTTATTTGTACCCACATTCGCTCCTCGGGACCCTGCTTCTGACATAGCCGGGAGAACGCAAAAGCCCCTTCTTGATCGAAAATTTTTGATGCGAAAAAGTGCACCCAATCTCGACGCGGAGGGGTTCCCCCTTTTTAGCCCCCGAGGGAGGGTCGGGCTCCGCCAAGGCGAGGCCGACCCTTCCTTGACGACTGATACTCGTGTATGAGCGGGGGGGGGGGGGGCGCAGCCCCCGGGCGTCATCCGTGCAGAGGCCATTTGATGGGTCGGGCTCCTGCCCGAATATCCGGCGAGTGCTCGGCGACATCCCTCGGTATGCCGGGCATGTCCGAGGGTCCCCACGCAAAGATGTCGGCATTTGCATGGAGAAAGTCGACGAGCACTGCTTCCTATTTGGGGTCGAGCCCGGGACCGGTCGGGATCTGCTTGGAGGTGTCGCCACTGGGGTTGAGAGGGACGGCCTTAACCGTCTCCACTGGCTCGAAGTTGCCGGCGTGTCGCTTCACGTCTGGCACCTCTCGGGAGAGGTTCTCCAGGTCGGCGATGAGGGCCTCGGACTCGGCGAGGGCCTCGGCGTACTCCACGCACTCCACGTCGCATTCGAGCGCGTGTTTGTACATGGAGCCGACGGTGATGGCCCCGTTGGGGCCCGGCATCTTGAGCTTCAGGTAGGTGTAGTTGGGGATGGCCATGAACTTCGCGTAGCATGGCCTCCCCAATACCGCGTGGTAGGTTCCTCGGAACCCGACCACCTCGAACGTCAAAGTCTCCCTTCGGAAGTTGGAGGGCGTTCCGAAGCAGACAGGAAGGTCGAGCCGTCCGAGGGGCTGGACGCGCTTCCTAGGAATGATCCCGTGGAATGGCGCAGCGCCTGCTCGGACGGAGGACAGATCGACGCGCAGGACCCTGAGGGTCTCGGCGTAGATGATGTTGAGGCAGCTGCCCCCATCCATCAGGACCTTGGTGAGCCTGACGTCGCCGATGATGGGATCGACGACGAGCGGGTATTTCCCCGGGCTCGGCACGTGGTCGGGGTGGTCAGCTTGGTCGAAGGTGATGGGCTTGTCGGACCAGTCTAGGTAGACTGGCGCCGCCACCTTCACCGAGCAAACCTCCCGACGCTCTTGCTTGCGATGCCGAGCCGAGGCATTCGCCGCATGCCCTCCGTAGATCATGAAGCAGTCGCGGACCTCGGGGAACTCTCCTGCTTGGTGATCTTCCTTTTTGTCGTCGTCGCGGGCCCTGCCACCCTCTGCGGGTGGCCCGGCCCGGTGGAAGTGGCGCCGAAGCATGACGCACTCCTCGAGGGTGTGCTTGACGGGCCCCTGATGGTAAGGGCACGTCTCCTTGAGCATCTTGTCGAAGAGGTTAGCACCTCCGGGGGGCTTCCGAGGATTCTTGTACTCGGCGGCGGCGACAAGGTCCGCGTCGGCGGCGTCGCGTTTCGCTTGCGACTTCTTCCTGCCTTTCTTCTTGGCGCCGCGCGGAGTAGACGCCTCGAGAGCATCTTCCGACGGGCGGCCCTGGGGCTGCTTGTCCTTTCAGAAGATGGCCTCGACCGCCTCCTGGCCAGAGGCGAACTTGGTGGCGATGTCCATCAGCTCGCTCGCCCTGGTGGGGGTCTTGCGACCCAACTTGCTCACCAGGTCACGGCAGGTGGTGCCGGCAAGGAACGCGCCGATGACATCGGAGTCGGTGATGTTGGGCAGCTCGGTGCGCTGCTTCAAGAATCGCCGGATGTAGTCCCGAAGAGACTCTCCCGGCTGTTGCCGGCAGCTTCGGAGGTCCCAGGAATTCCCGGGGCACACGTACGTGCCCTGGAAGTTGCCGGCGAAGGCTTGGACCAAATCCTCCCAGTTGGAGATCTGCCCCGGAGGCAGGTGCTCCAACCAGGCGCGAGCAGTGTCGGAGAGGAATAGGGGGAGGTTGCGGATGATGAGGTTGTCGTCGTCCGTTCCACCCAGTTGGCAGGCCAGGCGGTAGTTCGCGAGCCACAATTCTGGTTTCGTCTCCCCTGAGTACTTTGTGATAGTAGTCGGGGGTCGGAAACGGGCCGGAAACGGCGCCCGCCGGATGGCCCGGCTGAAGGCCTGCGGACCAGGTGGTTCGGGCGAGGGACTCCGATCCTCCCCACTGTCGTAGCGTCCCCCACGCCTGGGGTGGTAGCCTCGGCGCACCCTTTCGTCGAGGCGGGCCCGACGGTCGCGACGATGGTGCTCGTTGCCGAGGTGGCCCGGGGCCGCAGGCGCGGTGTTGCGCGTGCGCCCGGTGTAGACCGAGGCCTCCCGCATGAATCGGGAAGTCGCGGCATGAGGTTCCGAGGGGTACCCCTGCCTTCGGGAGGCAGAGCTCTCGGCCCGCCGGGCCACAGCGCCCTCCAGGAGATTCTTGAGCTCCCCCTGGATTCGCCGACCCTCGGTGGTTGATGGCTCCGGCATCGCGCGGAGGAGCATCGCTGCGGCTGCCAGGTTCTGACCGACCCCGCTGGATGCGGGTGGCGGCCTGTCCCTGACATCGTTGGCGACGCGGTGCTGGAAACCCTGGGGCAGATGACGTATTTCTCCGGCCGGGGGTTGGCCCGCCCATACCTGCCCGACGTCCCGGCGGATCGACTCGAGCGCTCCTGCTCCCTCGTCGAGCCCGGCCTGCGCCCCGCGGACTTGCTCGAGCTGTGGGTCGTGACCCCCCGCCGGAACGGGGACCACAGCTAGCTCCCGCGGGATGTCGGCGCGAGGCACCGGCCTAGGGAGATCACCGTCCTCCGGCATGCCGAGATCGTTGCCTTCGGAGGGATCCCCTAGCTCGACGTGGAAACATTCGCGGCTCGGGCCGCAGTCCTTGTCGTCAAGGCTGCGGCTGCCGTCGGAACAGTCGGAGAGGCAGTAGTCACATGCGGTCATAAAGTCCCGCATGGCACTGGGGTTGCCAAATCCAGAGAAATCCCAGCAGATGCTGGGATCGTCATCTTCCTCGGACCCAGAGGGCCCGTAGGTCGAGACGTCCGTCAATCGGTCCCAAGGCGACCGCACACGAAACCCCAGTGGGGTTGCACTCGCCTCAACGTGAGCGCCCGCCAAAGCGAGGTCGCTAGGCGGGTTGAGGCTGAGTCGAAATGACGTAGGATGGGAATCAGTCGGTACCTTTTGGTCGACGAGGAGCGACACAGTCACGTCGGGGACTGATTGCGCCGTCGTCTTGGGTACGAGGGCGACGTCCTGCAGGCCCTTCGCGAGCGTGCTGGCGTCGTCCACTTGCTCGGGATTGGCGTGTCGCGGGGGGACGACGCTCGCCTTCGTCTCAAACGCGAGGTTGACGCCCGACGCGCCCTCCGTGGGGGCGCTGGGGACGTCGGTTCGCTAGACAGCCGATGGAGCGCGGCCTCCCGCTCGGCCCTGGTTGCCCTGCCTCCTCCTCCGATGGCGGGGGAGTGGACGGGGCGAGCTCGAATGTTGTTCTTCCACCACGCGGGGAAGACGTCGTCGATTCCGCCGCCGGTGGGCGGGCTGTCGGCCGCCATTGTCGTCGTCGCGCGGCGGTGGAAGGAGTATCATGTCGTAGCTGCCGTCGAGAGACATGAACTCGAGACTCCCGAAACGGAGCACCGTCCCGGGTTGGAGAGGTCGTTGGAGACTGCCCATCTGGAGCTTGACGGGAAACTGCTCGTCAACACGCAGCAGGCCCCTACCTGGCGCGCCAACTGTCGGCGTTTCGAGACCGGGGGGTCCCTAAGCCGACGAGTGAGTGTGCCGTGTGCCCCAGCCCAGATGGGTCGAGCGCGTGGGCGAGCGCGAAGGGGGGAGAAGCGAGGTGGCCGGAGCCGAGTCGTGAGGGAGGTGGAGATCCCGCGGCCTTCGTGTTTGCCCCGCGCCCAGGTCGGGTGCGCTTGCAGTAGGGGGTTACAAGCGTCCACGCGGGTGAGGGAAGCGAGCGGCCCCAAGAGAGCGCCTGCCCCGTCCTCGTTCCCGCGCGGCCAACCTTCTCTAAGAAGGCCCTGGTCCTTCCTTTTATAGGCATAAGGAGAGGATCCAGGTGTACAATGGGGGTGTAGCAAGGTGCTACGTGTCTAGCAGGGGTGAGCTAGCGCCCTAGGTACATGCCAATGTGGCAGCCGGAGAGATCTTGGCACCCAGCTGGTGTGGTGTCGTGGCTGTCGGAGGAGAAATGGAGCCTGGCGGAGGGACAGCTGTCGGAGCGGTTGGGCCCTTGCTGACGTCCCCCTGCTTCCGTAAGGGAGCTGAGAGCTACCGTCGTCATGGGTCTAGCGGGGCGCCATCATTGCCTATCTGGCGGAGCTAGCCAGATGGGACGCCGGTCTTGTTCCCTGCGGCCCGAGTCGGCTCGGGGTAGGGTGATGATGGCGCTTCCTGTTGATGTGGCAGACCTGTGTCCTAGGTCGGGCGACGTGGAGGCTCCTCCAAAGCCGAGGTCGAGTCTGTCCTGCATGGCCGAGGCCGAGGCCGAGCTCCTGGGTCGGGCGAGGCGGAGGTCGTTCGGTAGAGGCCAGGGCGGAGTCCGACCCCTGGGGTCGGGCGAAGCGGAGTTTGCCGTCTTCCGGGGCCTTAGCCCGAGTCCGAGCCCTGGGTCGGGCGGAGCGGAGTTCGCCGTCTTCCGAGGCCTTAGCCCGAGTCCGAGCCCTGGGTCGGGCGGAGCGGAGTTCGCCGTCTTCCGGGGCCTTAGCCCGAGTCCGAGCCCTAGGTCGGGCGGAGTGGAGTTCGCCGTCTTCCGGGGCCTTAGCCCGAGTCCGAGCCCTGGGTCGGGCGGAGCGGAGTTCGCCGTCTTCCGGGGCCTTAGCCCGAGTCCGAGCCCTGGGTCGGGCGGAGCGGAGTTCGCCGTCTTCCGGGGCCTTAGCCCGAGTCCGAGCCCTGGGTCGGGCGGAGCTTCCTATGGCGCCTTTGGCAAGGCCTGACTGCCTGTCAGTCTCACTCTGTCAAGTGGCGCTACAGTCGGGATGGCGCAGGCGGCGCTGTCCTTTTGTCAGACCGGTCAGTGGAGCGGCGAAGTGACGGCAGTCACTTCGGCTCTGCCGGGGGGCGCGCGTCTGGATAAAGGTGTCAGGCTACCTTTGCGTTAAATGCCCCTGCGACTCGGTCGGTTGGTGCGGCGATTTAGTCAGGGTTGCTTCTTAGCGAAGGCAAGGCCTCGGGCGAGCCGGAGATGCGTCTGCCGTAAAAAAGGGGGCCTCGGGCGAGACGGAAACACCTCAGGGTCGGCTGCCCTTGCCCGAGGCCAGGCTCGGGCGAGGCGTGATCGAGTCGCTCGTATGGACTGATCCCTGACTTAATCGCACCCATCAGGCCTCTGCAGCTTTATGCTGATGGGGGTTACCAGCTGAGAATTAGGCGTCTTGAGGGTACCCCTAATTATGGTCCCCGACAGTTATATACTATATAATTCACTTCAAATAACAGTCAGCAGTCCTACACCTACAACACAAAAGCAGTAGGTTATTTAGCAGTAGTGCAGTACTAAAGTCTCAAACAGCATTACAGGCTTACAGAAACAGAAGAGTAGCAGTCACCTTCAGTATGAGTAGTATCTGTAAAGGATAGTCTGAACAGCAGTAGGTATAGCCGTATAGGTAATCAAAGTGAAAGTATCAACTATCAATTATCAAACTCAAACAACAATAGTTATTTAGCAGTACTGCAGTAGTGCAGTTCTGCAGTACTCATTGCTCAAAGTCTCAAACACAAACAGGCAAACAGTCACCTACTCACCTTGAGCGGCACCTCTAAAGGGTTAAGTCTGAAAGTCTGAATCTAAACACCAGTAACAACACATAGCAATAGATATTTAACTAATCAAACTTACAAGACCTAATGTAGCAGATCCTCATCCTAAATTTTTACATTTTTGTTCAGCATTTCTGCAGATTTGAAGCAAGCGGCTGTTAAGTATCTGACAATGAATGGATTGGACTCTGTTGGTGTTGAGTTGAAAATAATCGGTCTCCCTGAGCCGAAAAGGTTAGCCTGTTGACAAAATTGATAAAGTTCATTGTGATTAATATGATGTACATGGTGATAAAATTGTTTGTTAGACAGAAATCGATAAAAGTCCATTGTGATTAATACGATGTACATGGTGATAAAATTTTTTTGTTAGACATATCTCTGTCTATATGGATAGATCACTACATATATGGATAATGCATGGTCTGTGATGCCAGCCAGCTGTACATGGTAGTATTTGTTATGGTAGTAAATTTTTTCGAACACGCAGGAGAACTGCACATCTTAATAAATTAGAGAGAAGGAAAAGGGTCTTACAACCAGGAGGGGGCAAGTTAGGTCCCCCAAACACACAGGAGGTGTATTACAAATTAGGAATCTAATTGGACCCGATGACATTAAGAGCTTCAGCTAAGCCTAAACTCTCAAGATGCTTCGCTCCAGCTGTCACCCAACAAACTGACTCATCTAAAAAACTTCTTTGCACTTTGCTTATGGAAGGTGACTCCCCATTAAATACGACCCGGTTGCTTTGTAGCTATAAGCACCATGCTCCAAGAATAATGGCATTGTTAAGCCCCTTTTTCTTATCCTTCTGTACCCGATTACACACTATTCTCCACCATTTTGCGAAAGACACTTCATCATCACTAGGAGTGAGATGTCCTAGTCCAAAAGGAGATAAAAAAACATAAAAAACCGTGCCAAAACTGACCAGCAAAAACGCAAGTAGTCAGGAGGTGCTAAATTGTTTCTTGTTCTTGACCACATAGAGGACAAACTTCCGGGTGAGACAACCCTCTCATTCGAAGCCTATCAGTTATCCAACACTTATTTCTCATTGCCAGCTAGAGGAAAGTTTTGCATTTAGGAGAGGCCTAAGTCTTCCATAGTCTCTTCCACGGCTCAAAAGTAATGGAACCAAAGAATAAAACTGAAAGGGAAATGTGCCCTTGGGCCATTTATATAATATTTTGGTGATTAAATGTCCAACACGTTTGATTAAGTTCTCATGTGTCAAATAAAGTGAGAAGTGCAAATCAAGGCACAAGGTATGTTTCTAGACTTAGTACATTGTTTTTTGAACACTAATGTGTTTGTCCTAGTGCTAGAAACAGTGACAAAAAGAAGGAGAAAAGAAACGGAAAAGACTTGGCTCTGTGCAACCAAACTTCAGCTCGGCCTGGCACACCGGACTGTTCGGTGGTGCACCGGACAGTGTCCGGTGCGCCAGGCTGGTCAACGGTGAAGTGGCCGCTCTCGGGACTTGACGGAGTCGTACGACTATAATTCACCGGACTGTCCGGTGGTGCATTGGACTGTCCGGTGAGTCATCCACGGCGAACTCGTCGCTCTCGGTAAAAGGAACAAGGCAACGTGACTATAATTCACCGGACTGTCCGATGGGGCACCGGACTGTCCGGTGAGCCAACAGCGCCAGCGCCAACGGTCGGTCGCGCTATCAACATGCGACACGTGGCTGCTCCAACGGTCGGCTTGGTGCACCGGATTGTCCGGTGTGCACCGGACAGTGTCCGGTGCGCCATCTGACCCGCGGGAGCAACGGTCGATTGTGCCCGATTTGGAAGGAAATCGCACACCGGACAAGATACAGTGACTGTCCGGTGGCGCACCGGACTGTCCGGTGCCCCACTCGACAGAAGGCAAGGATAGTCTTCCATGTTGATCTACAATGACCCCTAGCTGCCTTGGGACTATAAAAGGGACCCCTAGGCGCATGGAGGAGTTACCCAAGCATTCTCTAAGCATTCTAAGACATCCAGACTCCGCTCCCACGCATTTGATTCTTCGTGTTAGTGATTTGGGCTCCATTCGAGTTGTGCACTTCCTGAGTTGTCATTTGAGCTCAAGTCTTCACTTGTGTGCGTGGTTGTGCTGCGTATTTGAGTCTTGCATGTGTTGCTTCTCCCAACCTTACTCTATGCTTTCTTTGTGATCTCTATTGTAAGGGCGAGAGACTCCAAGTTGTGGAGATTCCTCGCAAACGGGAAAATACAGTAAAGGAAAAGACAGTGGTATTCAAGTTGATCATCGGATCACTTGAAAGGGGTTGAGTGCAACCCTCGTCCATTGGGACGCCACAACGTGGAAGTAGGTAAGTGTTACTTGGCCGAACCACGGGATAAAATCGCGTGTCTCTTGTGTTGCTTTCTTTGTGATTGTTTTCGTTCACAAAGACTCGTCTCAAAACTACTTAGTCGCACTAACACTTCTATAACTAAGTTTTGTGGCTATTTAGTGTTTGATTTTACAGGATCACCTATTCAACCCCCCTCTAGGTGCTCTCAATTGGTATCAGAGTCGTACTCTTCATTTAAGGGACTAACCGTCCGAAGAGATGGATCCTAAGGGTAAGGTGTAGCATCCCAAAATCCCAACCCAGGTTTGAAACCCTAACCCCCCCCCCCTTATTTTTCCCCCCTTCATTTCATTCTTCTCCCTTAACTCTACCCCTAGGTCACCTAATCATATGCATACACTTAAAATGATTTGAAGCACCTCACTTAGACCATGATTATCACCCAAGTTCATTTAGAGAATTTTTGTTAGGGGAAAAAGAAACAAAAAGACACAAAAGTAGAAAAGAAAAGGAAAAGAATTAGAATTAGAAAAAGAAAAAGGAAATCTCTCTCCCCTCCCTCGGCTGGGCCGAATCCCAGCCCAGCTCGCGCGCGCCCGCCTCCTCCCCTCTCTTCCGGCCTAGGCGGCCCACTCCGCGCGCCGCTTCCGCCCACTGACACCCGGGCCCCGCCCGTCAGCGCCTCACCGCCCTCTCTCTCGCGCAGACTCCTCTCGCTGGCAGCCAGGGCCCACTCGTCAGCTCCTTCTCCCTCGCCCATCCCTCACCGGCGCGATCGCCGCCGAGCGCCCCCTCGCCTCGTCGCCTCGCCATTAATGCTCGCCAGCCTCCGTGACAACCCCGTCGCTGTGCTTGAGCCGACCTCTCACCCCTCAGCCTGCCCGAGCCGTCCCAATCGGCGTTAGCGCCATCCCCGCCCTCACGGCAAGCTCGCTGGTGCTCGCCGTCTCCCCATCCCCCTCCCTCCTCCGAGCGCCTATAAAAGGACCCGCTCGAGCCCCGTCTTCGCCATACAACTCCAGCCATCCCCACTGCCCTCCTCCCCGAGTCGTTCAAGCAAGCGCCGCCGTGCTCCCTGCCTTGCTCCGGTGAGCTCCCTTCCCCCTCTCTAGCTTTTCGCTGTTCAATTAAACTATGGCCGAAGCTCCGCCACACGCTCACGATCACAGGACACCACTTTGCCTCCCCTATCGTGGTCGAAAACCTCACCGGCGGCTTTGCCGCCGCGGGCACCCGCCACTGCGCCGTGGATCGACCGCCATAGGCCCCCGCAGGCCAAATTCGCCCCACCCCTGTGACCCACTTCACCCGCCCGTGCTTCGCCACCGCTTCCCCGCCAGAGAACCGGACCGACGGCGGAGAACCACCGCGGAGTTCGCCGCCGACCGGCCCCGGTTGAGCCTCTCCCCCCCTCAGTTGCCGAGTAATGCCGTGAGCCCCCCCTCTCTCCCTGGCTAGTGGGCCCGCGCTACGGCGCCGTCCCCGCCCCCGCTTCCTCGCTACTGGGCCGAGTGGGCCGCAAGCGCTGAGTGGGCCAAAATTCCCCCCCTGGCCCAGTTAGCTGGAGAATTCCTTCTCTTTTTCTTTTCCTATTTCTTTTTCTCATTTTCACATATATAATTAGATGCTAATATTTTATGCACCAAAAATTTTCTAAATAAATTATTAGGGCACCAAAAATAGTAAAGTATAAAATTTGCACACCCCACAAAGGTCACTATGTTTGATGTATTGTTATTATCTGTGTTTAATTAGCGGAAGAGGGATCCGATCCTCCGGAACTCTTAGCTCCGGAAGAAGGGCAAGAACCCGACCCCTCCGAGATTAACCTCTTGTGCCAGGAAAGCTTCGACGAAGGCGAGTCCATCTTTCCCTTGATGCATTATTTACCTATTTCTCTCTACTACTGCCTAAGCCTGGATTATGGGATGGGAATCTAAATGCATGGTGAGTATTAGAGAGCCTGCATTAACTATTACTGTGATTAAAAGATATGGGGCAAGTGAAAAGGGTATAAGTGGAATGTTTTTCAAAAGAGTGCGATGAAGGGTACTCACCCTCATCACCTTTGAGTAGGGATGATCAGGGACTCCCTGGTTTAGGGGAGGGCCTAAGGTGATGGCTCAGCTGGTTTAAGCGTGAGCAGAAGGATCGTCCTCTCATATAAGGACCGGTTTGTCATCTTTCATTACCTGTACTCTCAAAAAGTACAACCACTCGAGGCTGTGTGGGCAGCCACTCAATCTAAACTCGTACGGTCCAACCCCAGGGTTATGAAGGCTGGGGTAGCACCGGGAGGATAAGGAGGGGGAATGTTTTGTCCGGTTTGGACATGGCGGTGGCCTGACTCCTTCCGGTATAACCGTTAAGGTTCGGACGTACAAGGAAGGAAAGAGTTTCGGATTCGGGTCTCAATGGCCATGAGATCGCAGAGCCGGACTAGTGGGTAAAGTGTACCCCTCTGCGCAGAGTCTAAACCTATTCGAATAGTCCGTGTCCACTGGTATGGACGAGTCTGGTATGGTATGACAATTAGTGTTTTTACTACAACCGGGAACAGGGAAATGTGTGTGTATGTTCTGGAAAGAAAGTGGTACCACGGGAGCAGGAAGCTCAGTGGTGGTCAAGCAAGTGTTAATTTTATTGTTTGGGGAAAGCCATAAACAATGAGTACTGCCTTTCTCTGAAAAAGTATGAGTGACTTCAACTCCACCATATAAAGCATGTACCATATAGGTCACTTTCTCTTTACGGGAGCCGGGTGGGCTTGCGGAATACCTAGTGTATTCACCCAGATTTATTTATGTTTTTCAGCAGCTGAGGACTTCTTTTCTGCTATGCTTGATTGATGGGGCTGTGTCTTCACCCAGTTCTGCCTGTGGCCTGGGCTATTTTTATCTTCCACTGCGCTTTATGTTTTTCGGCTCACTTTCGAGCTTGTATCCTCGGTATTGTAATAACATTATTCAGACTCTGTAACTATTTGAAGTAATGGATGTGGTTACTAGCCTCCTGGGACTAGTAATTGTATCACATTTGAGTCCCAAAGGATCGGGACGCTTCATAAGGGGATGGTGATTAACGACAAGGATAAGGAGTCCCTCCTCAACGAGCCAAGAGATGACAAGCCTACCAACTCAGGCTCAAGTCATAAGAAAAGGGACAGGAAGAAGAAGAGATGCATCAAGAAGATCATCTACTACGACAGCGATGTCTCGTCTTTTTCACCACGCGACGACGATGATGACTTCTCATCAAAGAAAAAGACGGTTAATCAAAACTATTCATTTGATTATTCCCGTATTCCGTACAATTCAAATGCTCATTTACTATCAATTCCACTCAGGAAACCCCCACACTTTGATGGAGAAGACTGTTCTTTCTGGAGTCATAAAATGCGTAGTCATTTATTTTCCCTCCATCTTATTATCTAGGAGATTGTTGAAAACAGAATGCATTTTGATAGTACTGACAATCCTGTTTTCATAAATGAGCAAATTCATAAAAATGCCCAAGCCACTACTATGCTGCTAGCGTCTCTATGCAGGGATGAATATAACAAGGTCAGCGGCTTGGACAATGCCAAACAGATTTGGGACACCCTCAAAATATCTCACGAGGGTAATGACGCCACCATGATCACCAAGATGGAACTAGTGGAAGGCGAGCTGGGGAGATTCGTGATGATCAGGGGAGAGGAGCCAACACAGACCTACAACAGGCTCAAGACCCTGGTCACAAAATCCGAAGCTACGGGAGCACAAGATGGACGGATCATGACGTCGTCCGACTCATGCTAAGGTCCTTTACTGTAATTGACCCCCATCTTGTCAATCTTATTCGTGAAAATCCCAGGTACAACAAAATGACGCCCGAGGAGATCCTCGAAAAATTCGTAAGCGGGATTAGCACCGAGAACCAACTAGCCGATATCCTCACTAAGCCTTTAGATGAAAAAAGGTTTTGCAGGTTGCGTAGTGAGCTAAATGTCTTAGATTCGTGTAACTTGGATTGATCTATAGCATACATGTGTTCTATGCCTTTGATCATGTTACCTTGTGCATTTCAATCGATTATTGTTATTTATGGTGCTCAAGTTGTACAAGTAATCCCCGGACCTCACAAGTCCATATGCGAATGATACACATATTAAGGGGGAGATGTGCTACAACTTGACCCTTTGAGACTAATCTGTTTGTTTAAGTACACTTGATGTAGTCCCAAAGGTGCATTGAAAGGGAAAAGCGAACTTGGACAATGAAAAGACTTCCATTGCACTCCTGTATTAGTGTAATTATGAAGCGCCCCAATCCTCTGGGACTCAAATGTGATACAATTACTAGTCCCAGGAGGCTAGTAACACATTTATACAACAGATGATTTTAGATCTGCTTAAACGAGACAAACCTATAAAGGTGGCGATCAACTTTAAGAGTTGGTCCACAACTCGGGACATATCATCAGAGTGGGGCTGAAGCAGCCCGATATACGCAGTGAAGCAAATCAGCGGTCCAACAGCCACAGGCAAGGTTGGGAACAATCGTAACTCTTACCCGATCTCCTTTTTCTGAAAAAAAATAAATAAGCAAGGGTGAGTACAAACGTACTCAGCAGCCCACCTTCACCCGCGGAATGGGGAAAACAGATATAATGCATGGAATATGTGGAGCTCAAGATATTTTGCAGAAACATCAATATTTTATGCAGGGTTGTTTTGTAAAACATTTTGTATTTTGCAAAGCGCATCCTCTCCCAAAGGAGCAGGAAGTTTTTCAATATTAGAACAAAAATCCCCTGGACTAAACCATCCAGGTATCTCAGCAGTTTCCCACTGGTTTTCCTTTTCAAAAACAGCGACTGGACTTCCCGTCCACCATAGCTCATGGCTGAACCGCCACCTTTTAAAAACCATTTTTCTCAAACGCACCTTTTTTTTGAAAACAAAACATTAATTGCCATACCATACCAGACTCGTCCATTCATGTGGACACAGACTATTCGAATAGGTTTTCAAACACTGCGCAGAGGTGTACACTTTACCCACTAGTCTGGCTCTGCGATCTCATGATCAGTGAGATCCGAATCCGAATCTCTTTCTTTCCCCGCACGTCCTAACCTTAACGGTTATCCGGAAGGAGTCAGGCCACCACCATGTCCAAACCGGACAAAACTTTCCCCCTCCTTATCCTCCCGGTGCTCCCCAGCCTTCATAACCCTGGGGTTGGACCGTACGAGTTCAGATTGAGTGACTGCCCACACAGTCTCGAGTGGTTGTACTTATCATGAGTACAGGTAGTGAAAGATGACAAACTGGTCCTTATACGAGGGGACAATCCTTCTGCTCACGCCTAAACCAGCTGAGCCATCACCTTAGGCCCTCCCCTAAACCAGGGAGTCCCTGATCATCCCTACTCAAAGGTGATAATGGTGGAAACCCTTCATCAAACACATTTTGAAAATCATTTTCTTTTGAAAACTCACACCTTTCCTCAAATCATTTGTAACAAATATATCAAGTATTGATTGCGGCAAGCAGCTGGGTGGCCATAATAACTTGTCTCAAAATCATATCATGCATAAAATAACAGGCTGAGGGTTGTGGTTGTAAAAGCATAGGTAATTTATGCATCAAAGGGATCCAGTGAGCTTGCCGTGCTTATTCGGCGAAGGGGGAAGGAGAGCTCGCGGAACTGGCTTTTGGCTCCTGGCGTAGACTTGTAGATCTGGCCTCCACGAGATGGTATGAACGCTCCGATAACTATGCAACATGAACAAGCAAACATACAAACCAACAAGTATACCAACAAATATTTAGTATAGTGGTCAGAATAGTGATATATGGATGGGTAGAGTCTTGAGTAGAATCTGTGTCATGTGGTGTTGAGATACTACTAGTGGTGGAGCGGAGGTGCTTACCAAGAGGGTGGACTGGAGGCGAAGCGACACTATGCGTGTAGCCGGCAGAGCGGAGTAACTGAGTGGGTGGGGTGTTTGCCTCGGTTGAGGGTGTTGAGTGTGTGTGGAGAGGGAGGGGGTAGTTGGGTGTATTTATAGCTGAGTGTATATGGTGTAGCACAATGAAGTTCACTGTTGGTGAGAATAGTGACGAATGAATCGTCTGACTTAGTATGAACAGGAGAGTTATAGGCAGAATATGGGACGAGAGTATTTTGGGAGTTTTCTGGAATATGAACCATGCTTAAAGGATGACATGGTTGGATAGGGAATAGTTTGATAAGAATTTAGAAACGAGAATTATTGGAATCTGAGTTTGGAAGCCTGGTTCGAAGGAATCTCAAGTTAAGCGTGCTCAACTTGGAGAAACCTAGGATGGGTGACCAGATGGGAAGTTCCCACTGGAAGGAAAATCACAGTCACCGGAGTTTGTATAACTGGAATATGGGTCTAGCTGGTCTTAGGTGGACTGGACAGCATGATGGATGAGTAGTTGAAATTTGGGGTGATCGGATGATCGATAAATAGTAATGGTGAATAGTAACGGTAAATAGTAACGGTAAAAAGTAACGGTAAAAAGTAACGGTAAATATTAACGGTAAAAAGTAACGGTAAAAAGTAACGGTAAATAGTAACGGTAAAAAGTAACGGTAAAAAGTAACGGTAAATAGTAACGTTAAAAAGTAACGGTAAAAAGTAACGGTAAATAGTAACGGTAAAAAGTAACGGTAAATAGTAACGGTAAAAAGTAACGGTAAATAGTAACGGTAAATAGTAACGGTAAAAAGTGACGGTAAAAAGTGACGGTAAATAGTGACGGTAAATAGTGACGGTAAATAGTGATGGTAAATAGTGACGATGAACGAACGATGAACGATGAATAGGAACTATGAACGAACGATGAACGATCGAATGATCGAACGAACGAACGATCGGAATTTTGGCAGCATAACGGCAGGAAAAGGATTATTTTGGACGAACGAACGGACGGACGATCGAATGATCGGACGAACGGACGAACGAACCATGAACGATCGGATGAACGATCGGAATTTCGGCAGCATAACGGCAGGAAAAAGATTATTTGGATGAACGAACGGACAAACGATCGAACGATCGGACGAACGGACGAACGAACCATGAACGATCGGACGAACGGACGAACGAACCATGAACGATCGGACGAACGAACGAACAAACTAAGAACAGGGAGACGAACGATCGAAGAACGACCGAACGATCCTTGTGCTAGTGTGTGCTTGTGTGGAAGGTGGAGTGGGAGTGGGAGTGGGAGTGGGAGTGGGCGTGTGGGTGTGGGGGGGGGAAGGGAGTTGCCATGAAATGGCTTGGGGTGGGATGAGAGGAGACCCTTGCCCCTCTATTTATAGCCATGGTGGGGGGATTAGGGGAAGGGATGAGGGGATTAGTGGGAGGATGATAGGATTAGTGGGAGATTAGCATGGATTTGTCTTATATGAGTGTAATTAGCTTGTAGAGCTCACCGTATGACACCGGAGGCATACGTATACGTATGAGCATGAGGAAAGTTATGGAGAAAATATTTGTAGGGACTTCAAAAATGATTCTGAAGGTATTTCTCAGGAAGAAAATACTTGGAGATATATCGGTGGAATATCTGGGCAATATTTCTGGAAATAACTTGAGGGGGATTATGGGGGAAATATTTGCAGGATATTTTGAGGAGGATTTTGGAGAAAATATAGACCACTATAATTTTATTTGTTGATATCAACTCGCAAACAAACATTTTGAAATGAAATTTGAAATCCATTTTGAATTTAGAGCGAGTTTGAGAAAATTTCAGGATTTGAATTTTTGGGAAGCTACAAATCTACCCCACTTAAAAGGAATCTCGTCCTCGAGATTCGGCTTAGAAGGGTTATGGGTATAGCTTTACTTCAGCTACATATCTTCACCTTGCAACTCTTCGAGGAGATGGAACTTCAACAAGATCTGGCCTTGAGGAGCATCTGGTTATCGATTGCAAGCGCTGATTCTGGCTGCTCAAGATCATCTT